>OX420932.1:15885669-17135669 GCA_949091785.1 Polymixis lichenea | reverse complement strand
TTAGAATGTTTGTTTTTGTTTCGTTTATTTGGAGGCCTGCGGTATTTAGTAAAGGTTTTGTGTGGTATAAGATGCGCTCTAGTCCTTCTAGATCATCTGCAATGAGTATAAGATCGTCCGCAAATGATAATACCAGGGGGAGTGAAACGCGGTCCTGATCTAGTTTGATTAAATGGGTTGCATCTTTAAGGGTTCTAAGGACTTCGTCGGAGACTAATGTAAAAAGGCGAGAGCAGTAAGGGCAACCTCCTTTGATAATTATAATCCAATTGCTTTGCTGGCCACTCCATTTGATGCATGTTCTTACATTCATGCATACCTTGATTATCCTGTTGGTCATCGATTTGTTAGTTCATTGCAATAATTATCCTAATGCCTTAATGTCTTTAAGTCGACATTGGTGTTTTCTATGACAAGGGCGATAGGGCCGCTCGCCCTAAATTCGTTTACTTGCAAATCCTTCCTCGTCTAGGACCCTTTCGTGCATAAAATGTGGTAATCTGTTGATCCATTGTTTAAAAGGGACGCTTGGTAGTTGCCTAGTCCTGTTATTGCATCGTCTATTTTTTCTTTTTTTGTTTTTACTACGCATCTGGCGTAAATTCTGTAGTATTATGCAGCGATATTCGTTCGCGTCTCCTAGTTTTTTATTTTTGGGATTAGTACCTGCGCGGTTTCAAGCCACTTGTCCGGCACTGTATTCTGTGTCCAGGCTTTATTCTTGTGTATAGTTGCGGTTTCCTGTTATATTTGGGGCATCGTTTTGTTAAGTTCGGTTACCACGGTTACCTCTTGGTCCGTTCCGGGAGCTGTCTCGTTTGGCTTTTATTGATGATTACCATTACTTCTTCGGCTTTGTTATTTTAACATTTGGTATCTGAAAAGGCCCTCGCTCCTTTTTTTTTTGTTTTCCTGGGGGACACCTTTATGTACGCGGATCTCCTTCGGCGTTTTGTTTGTTGTTCCTGTAAAACGTGTCGAGCATTTGCCTGCATTTTCCGGTGTGAAATGTCCCCAGTCCGGTGAAGCGGGCTCTGCGTGTTTTTGTTCTTCTTGATATTTAACCTTTTGGAGTGTTGTCTGCCATTATTTTTATGCCTATTTGGATTATCCGGTTTCCCGCTTTGTAGATTAGCAAGAGCTAAGCGATGGTCTCTTTATTAAATTGGCTGAAGAATCAGTTTCCTGAGCACCGGTCGGTTTTAATAACCTGTCCTCCTGTTCCTGTGTGTATGTAATCCTGTGATGTCTTTATTTGCTAGTTTTTTTGTTATCCAGTCTTCGTATTTTATTTATACAGAATTTCTGTTGAGAGCTGCGTAGTTGCATTGTTTGTGCTTGATATGACCCCGGTGTGTGTTACTCGCTTTTCTTGAGGGGTGCCAATCACAGTGTGAAGATGTATGTTCCTGAGTTCAACCCTGTTTCCTGTAGGTTGGCTATATGAATGCCGCTACGTGAAGGTTCAGCGTCTATTTGATTTTCTTTCTTTGACTGGTGTTGAGGCGCCGATGCACAGGTCTGGTCAAGTGCGCTTAATTGCGGTAAAGGTCTGTTTCTGGGTGTTGTGTATCCAGTGTCGTTTGCGATTACGACTGATAACGGTGTGAGTAGCTTGCTTCTTGTTCTTCACATGGTGTTAATGAGTTCGCTAATTGGGGGCTGTTCGTTTGAGGCCGGGGTTTCGTGGATTTTTCTTGCTCTTCTCGTGTGTTTTACCGGTTATAAGGATTGGCATGTTGCGGTGTTTTAGCGTTGTACTTAGGATGTCGCTGTTGGCGGGTACTAGTTCGCCAATAGGTGAATACCCTTGTGCGTTTCTGTTGTTTCCGTGCACATTTACGAGATAGTATTCGGACAAGGCGATGATGATATCTTCGCCACCACAAAATGTTATATTAAACTAGCCCCTGACCGCGGCTCCGGCCGCGTGGAAGTCGGTTATGGCGTATGTTCCTATATGAAAGTAGCCTATGTCTCTCCATATTCTAGGCTATATCTCAGCCAAATTTCATGACACTTGATTCAGCGGTTTAGGCGTGAAAACGTAACATACATACAGAAAGTCTCTTTCGCATTTATAATATTAGTAGGGATTGTGCGGTTATGTATTTTGCTATCCTTTATTCCTAGAAGAGAATGCTGTTAGGGAGAAAATCATGTATATTATTTAGAAGTGCTAGGAAAATTCTATCATCCTGTCGATGTTTCCAAATATATGTGGCGAGATCTTGACTGACAATCCTATGATCGAGTGTTAAGCCCATTAAATTATTTTTTGAAAACACTTTTGTTTGTAGTGCAAGTCCAGGACACGTGCAAAGGGGCTGAGGCTGACTTGACCTTTTTTTTTGGTTAATCTGTAGAACAAAAGCGTGCTATGCGAACTTAAAGAGTTAAGGGTAACTTTTTTGTACACTTCAGCACATATGGGCCGTGGGCCGACTCAAATTTCGGTAACCGTGGCGTTACAAGTTATAATAATACAATCTTTAGGTACTGCGTTTTGAGCGATAGGTACCGTATTTTGCGCTAGAATAATAGCGTAAATTAGTTTGTGCCGCCCTATTATATATAGTGTTAGCACACTGGCCCACAACGAACCGGCCGGCCGGTCGTTCTCAGTTTTATAGAACAAATCCCTGAAATATTAGGAACGATCTCACCAGGTTTAGCCGCCAGGGGTCAGCCGTGTCACTCGTCCTCCAGCAGCCAGTCTTCGCTGCAGGCTGAAGCGCACTTACATCACTTTTGCTCCCTTGTTTTATACTACCCAATATAACAAATTGCGACACAGACGGAGACGCATAAAAAACTCGGTTTGATTTCGAGGTCTGGCAAGTAAGTCAACATCTGCTGCGCGCGGGCAGACGCGACCCAACACTAATAAACAAATAAATAATATGACAAAATGTATTTAAATTAAATCGGGCATGAATAAATGTTCCAATTTATTAGTAGTTTTTGGAAAACCATTTCTACTAACGGGTTTTATAATAATGGCAATACGACAATGCCATTATAACACAATTATATTACGAGACCATTGACCGACCAATGATCGACCATTATGAACTTAGCAGATTACGAACTTTTAGCAAAATGACAATGGGATCGTGTTGGAATGACGAATTTATAAAAATAGCAGACTTGGGCCCCGGGGCCTCAAGTCATTATGACTTTCCAATGGTCAACCACTGACAATCCATTGAAAGAAATGGCGTTTATTGGTAATCTCGTACATAATGACAAATTAATGACTGACTTAGGCGGTAATCTGCTACGCTCCGTCCACCTTTCAACAGCTTATAGACAAGCTAAGCTCTGGCGCCTCACTTAAGAATGTCACTTTATTAGTTTACTATGATGATTTACTCGTGATATCACGTTTGATCTCATGTCGCTGACTTACGTGCAGTTTTTGAGAGGTTGCGCATGTTCAATCTTCGTACCAATCGCGAAAAATGTGTTTTTGCGCGCGAAGAAGTCAAATACTTGGGTCATGTCATCACTCAAGATGGGGTTTCGCCTAATCATGACAAAGTTCGCGCTGTGGCAGACATGAAAGCACCAAGTTCGCTACGTCACCTCAGAACGTTTCTTCAAACCTGTTCGTGGTTCAGAAAGTTCATTTTGAACTTTTCAGATGTAGCTGAACCTCTAACTCGTCTGTTAAAAAGAATCAGAATTGGATATGGGGCCCTGAGCAAAATCAGGCGTTTCGGGACCTTAAAAATCGCTTAACGTCCGCGCCCATACTTGTCCAAGCTGATTATAGTAAACCGTTTATCTTGCGTACAGACGCAAGCAAATACGCTCTCGGTATAGTATTGTTACAGGGTGAAGGCAAGGACAAACGCCTGATTGAATATGCAAGCCGCCTTCTGAGCCCTGCCGAGTGTAATTACAGCACTACCGAGAGGGAAGCTCTTGCGATAGTATGGTGAGTCGATCGATTTAGAGGATATATCAACCAATTATTGTAGGTAGCGACCATCAACCTCTTAAATGGTTATTGAGCTTGAAGTTGCCATCAGGTAGATTAGTTCTGTGGGCACTGAAGTTACAGGAGTTCAATATTCAGTTCGAGTACACTCCAGGCAAGGCCAACGTGGCCGCCGACACACTAAGTCGTCCAGCCTGCGAGTAAATCTGTAAAGATCAGTGTGGTATTTGTTCCGTAGTTGTTGATTTAACCACTAGAAGTGCTGATCTTCGACTTGCCCAATTAGAAGACCTTGAAATAAAAAATAATAATTACTGGTCTCGAAAATAATGATGCAGTAGAAGAAAAACGCTGGTCCGAACGAGGATACTTCATGCAGCAAGGAGTCCTTTATAGGTACAACCCCGATGTCGACGTTGAGGAAACATAGCTCGTACTTCCTGTGAGTTTACGTCTTGATGTCTTGCGGGAATGCCATGACGCTCCCATTGCTGGCCATCAAGGTATTGATCGTACCTTGCATAAGTTTTCACAGCGATTTTGCTTCCCTGGTATGAG
Source organism: Polymixis lichenea (assembly GCA_949091785.1). Taxonomy (NCBI): domain Eukaryota; kingdom Metazoa; phylum Arthropoda; class Insecta; order Lepidoptera; family Noctuidae; genus Polymixis; species Polymixis lichenea. The sequence continues at coordinate 17,131,165 of OX420932.1, read as the reverse complement.
ACAGTTTGTTGCCGATTTTATTAAGTCTTGCGCGACGTGCCAACGGTACAAGTCGTCAAACAGGACTTCGGACAATAGTCGACTTGTTTGGACCGCTCTCTCCTGGAGAGAAGGGGGAGAAGTACATTTTGCTTGTACAGGATACAGCTACTCGGTGGGTTGAGCTTTTTGCTCTTGTAGACGCTACCTCAATAGTCTGTGCTCGTACATTGATAGAGGAGTATTTTCTAAGATATGGGTTACCTCGCCGCATAATATCCGACAATGGCGTACAATTTGTGTCTTCTGTCATGTAACAATGTAAATATATATTGGGAATTAAACAGGACTTGTTGTTACCTTTATATTATCCTGAGGCAAACCCGGCCGAGCGGAAAAATAGAGATCTTAAGGTGCAGCTAGCCCAATTGGTGGACACACAGCATTCGTCGTGGCCTAACCACTTACCTTCTGTTCGGTTCGATATCGATATCGCAGAGCTCAACGCTAGCAGTCTGTACTCGGTGGGATACGCGGATGACTTAGCAATTTTAATCTCGGGGAAATTTGAGGGCATCTTGTGCGATCTCATGAGAAGAGCCTTCAAAATAATCGAGAGTTGGTGCACGAAACACGAACTATCGGTTAACCCCTCGAAAACAGAACTAATAATGTTCACCAACAAAAGAACTATGGGACCCCATAGGCTTCCAAAACTTTTCAACACAGAATTAACACTTACAGACGAAGTCAAGTACTTGGGGGTGATCCTTAACAGCAAACTGCTCTGGAATAAGCATCTTGACTACAAACTGAATAAAAGCACAATTGCACTATACCAATGTAAAAAAATGTTAGGAAAAACTTGGGGGCTGTCTCCGAGGATTACTCTGTGGCTATACAAAGCGGTGATCAGGTCAATGTTGGCTTATGGCGCTCTGGTTTGGTGGACGAGGACCGAGCTCTCGACCACCATCGCTATACTGCAACGCTTCCAACGACTGGCCTGCTCAGCTACCACTGTCTGCATGAGAACCACCCCAACAGCAGCCATGGAGGTAGCCCTTCAATTAACTCCCCTTGACCTTTACATACAGCAGGAGCCGGCTCTGGCTGCCACCAGGCTAATGCATCTGGGCACCTGGGGCAAGAATTTAACCAGCCCACACGCTAACATCCTGGATAGGGCGATTGAGTACCAGCCGCTCATCGTTGCCCCGTGTGATAGAACACCAAACCAACCTATGTTCAACAAAAACTATACGAAACAAATAATAGAGGAGGAGAGGGATCAATCAGGAGCCAAGGAAGTGCGCATCTACATAGACGGCTCAAAAACACAAACCGGTTCAGGTGCTGGAGCACACTCCCTTGACCTCAACATTAACTTTCACATACCGCTAGGCACACACAGTTCAATCTTTCAATGCGAACGTGTTGCCTTAACACAAGCCGCAGCAGCAGTAAACCGCTTAGACATCCGGAACTGCGGCATTAAATTCGTATCTGACAGCCTATCTGTTCTCAAAGCTCTAGCAAGCAAACAAACCAATAACAAACTAATCTTTAAGTGCCATCAAGCTCTGGATAGTTTATCGACGTCCAATCGTATTACCCTCCAGTGGATCAAGGGGGCATAGTGAAGCCGCCGATGCACTTGCGAAGAGATGCTCTGATATGAAAGTGCTAGGCCCGTACCCACTTCTCCCCCTGCCTTTCTCACAATTTCGTGCGTGGATTCGCCAAAGATCAACCGAACTTCATAACAATAGATGGTCACGGGCAACAGACTGTAGACAGTCAAAATTGGCTTTACCAACTGTAAACCCGCGATTAACCAAAAAACTTCTTATCCTGAGTAGAAATAACCTTAGAATAATCATAGGAACAATTACGGGCCACAACCACCTTAACAAACATCTTTATAACATAGGCGCCACAGACAGCCCGCTTTGCAGGGGCTGCCTGGACACCGAGGAATCAGCCACCCACGTCATTCTGAACTGCGAGGCCGTGGCTACTCAACGTGAAGAAATCCTCGGAACAGTGAGGTCGTTCCGCGAAGCCTGCGAAGCTCCCAAGAAGCTTCTGAGCTTCTGGGCGGAGCTAGGCTGGCTCTGTTAGCCAGAATCCCCACGCACAAAGGACCGAATGGGAGTCTACGTGCGGAAAAGGGAGTCCTGTCATCATCATCATCATCACCAACGTCGTACCTACATTATATTGGAGGCATACCATACTTATCGCATACGTTTACTTATCGAAATTATAACACACCCAAATACTTAGCAGTATTTTGAAACCCGATATTTGCACCAGGTATTTAGTGATACCCATACCTTGAACGCCGGGTATGGAGATTAGCAGGTATATCTCATCTGTAGCGCAAATGCCTGGCGGCCAATGTAAAGTGTGAACACGAGCTGGCCACGTCTACCGCATCCGCACCCACGCGTTCCTACGTGTTAGCACTAAGGGATACAAGGATACGCCACACGCTTGTCTGCATTGTTTTTCTGTCTTCGGTTAAAACAATGTATGGGAAGAATCACCCTTTGTGTTTTTGTAATTACCACAACATCATTGTTTAGCGATGTACAGAACACACCTTTTTTCCAATTTTCATCGATAAAGTGCAAATATTATCCGAGTACAGTACGGCCGATGAACCATGTCCGTTGCGGACTCTGGAGCAAGAGTCGGCGGCGTTCGTGTCCTCTGTCCACTGCACCAAAAAACTGATTAGGAAATGTATTGTCCCCATCCCTAAGACTGCACAGCTGACAGCTTTACCGGAAGTTACCGATTAAATGATGTAAATTATTCTCTTAGAAGTTGTTATAGGTAGGTATTATAATTTATAATAATTTAAATTTTATTTAAATAAAACAGATTGTGTAGTACATGTAACAGTTTTACAAAGTGGGTAGTATGTCTGGCAATCAAGTGGGTGACGTGCTGCTCTCCTTGCTAGGCTATGAAATAGCACGGCACGGCTATGCACAGTCGCTCCATGTAAAATACTGGTGTTGACCCTAACGTAGTTAGGAAAAGGTTAGGCAGATGATGATTATAATAATAATAATAATATAATAATAAGCCCCCTAAACAACCACACGTCCTGATTGACCATCTAATCACGTGGGGGGCGGACACACGAATGACAAATTACTGGCGTGGCTAACGTGGCTCTGGCAACCCATTCGCCGAAGCGGTCGTGCGAGCGAGCGGTCGTGTACACTAACAGCGTTCAGACGTGCCCGTCAGCAATATTTGATAAATAAGTTATTTAATAATATTGGCCTCCTTAGTGCATTACTGTCGTAATGCATGTGTAAAATTGTGCTTAGTGTGTAGTTTTGTTAATGATGGACACGAAATAGTGAACCTTTTAATAAAACAAAATGGATAACAGCCCCTTTAATCCAAGAGGCCCAGTGCAACCCTCCGCCTCACCGTCGAAGACGACGACGCAAAACCCAGCCCTCGAGTCAGTTGCCGCTGATATTGTTTCAACGCCCGAAATTCAAAAATGGATGTCAGCCATCGAACAGCACCTAAATGAAGTTTGCTCTATTGCCGCGGATGGCAAACTCAACTCAGAGCAGAAAATGAAAATTTCGAGCCTATGCCGCAAAGTAGGATCTGGGACATCACAAATGGCAGTCCTATATCAGTCGCTCAAGCAGAAAGCCATTCAGGCGTATAACGCAGTTGATGCCCTCCAAGAAAAACGCGACCTTACGGAACATATTTCAGAGCTCAAGCAGACGATAAAGGACTCTGGTTCTGCAAGAAATACTTCTTTTGCCGATATGGTGAAAAAGGGATCAAATGATTTCGTCCGACCCAATAACCTAAGCTCTGTTGCCATTTATCCGAATGATAAATGTAAGTCAAGTGACGAAACGAAGGAACTTGTGCAAAAAATCATACGGCCCGAGCAGATGAAGCTGCACGTTCGTGGTGTCCGGAGAACAAAAAATGGAGGCGTAATTGTCAGCACCGAGACGAAACATGACGCTGATAAACTGAAGCACGCAGTCCAGCTCTCTACATCTGGCCTTACTGCCGACGAACCCAGCAAGCGCAAACCTCGGATCGTGGTTGTAGGAGTGCCGACTTCCCTGGATGAAAATGAGGTATTCAGGTGCATTTTCGAACAAAACGTATCCGACAAGTTACCAGAGATGTCCTTGGAATCCTTCTTGACCTTCATAAAATTAAGCCACAAATCGGGGAAGAGAGATGCCACGACCTCTAACTACGTTCTTGAAGTTTCAGCCAATATACGTAAAGCTCTAATCTCTCAATCAAGAGTTTTTATAAATTGGATGTCCTGTCCTGTCAGGGACTTTACATTGGTAACAAGGTGTTATAAATGCCAACAATATGGCCATGCAGCTAAAACTTGCCGAGATATTGTCATTACGTGTGGTCACTGTGGTGACGCTGGCCATCCAATGTCCGAATGCGCGAAAAAAGCCGACATTCCAAAATGCGCAACTTGTTTACGCTTTAAAAAGCCAAGTGATCACAAAACGGGAGACGCTGAGTGCCCTGCTAGGAAAATAGCAGAATATAGATATATTAACTCCATCGATTATGAGGGCACTTAGTGCGTCATACTCATGGCCGGACTTCCGATTCGCTTGTTGCTGACTTAAAAATATACCTGACCACTGCGCTGTCCTACTTACGATCGTTTGCCGCTGTCTAAGCACTATCAGTCGATCGCTTCAAAAACCAATGTTGCCTAGAAGGTGATTCATGCAAAATTTGTTTTCAACCTAGTTAATAATACTGCTAACTCAAACATTTTCTTGTAACTAAGTGCTATAAACTATTTTCCGTACCTAAATACTATAGAAATTATCTACATGTTTAAGACCTTAATTATTAGTGATTAAGTAAATTCTAACATAATAAATTAACTAACTATGTCACTATTCATAAAACTTCAGTTAAATATTGTTAAGAAATCAGTTGTCCTAATATAAATAGTAAGAACTCATGCCGCCTGTGATACAGGTTTATCCTAGTACAGGCATCATACTTTGTACTGCCTATATTATTTCTAAGATTTGTACTGTATTTTACCAATTTTATTTTTTGAATAAAATTTATTATTATTATTATTTATTATTATTCAAAATGGAGACACGATCGAAAAATAAACGTATATGGCCGCTGCCCGGGGGCGATCGCCGGGGCGCACCTGGGGCTGACGCTGGGTGTCTCAGCATGCGAACCGTCAGCGGTGAGGAGTTGAACAGGCGGGCTCCCACCGACAAAGATGCTACAGCCGAAATCATTGACGATGGTGACAGACTGACGGACAGGACAAACACCCCTGTAGAACCGTATAGTCCAAGTACAGTCTCCTACACACCTTCTCGACCATCATCACCATCTAGACCATCGTCACCTATACTATCATCAAATCATATCATTAGTTTAAATTCAATTCCACCCACTCCTACCTTGAAGGTTGCGCGGGAGGCTAGTTCCTTTTTACCCGCGTCCACCAAGGCTGGAAAAGCAAGAGTTCGCATGAGATGGAGCAAAGAAGTTAACCTATTTATCATGCGAACTTACTTTTTGATCACTAAATTAGAGACCGACATGACCACCTACAGACAACAATTGCATGAACTTTTTACCCGACACTATCCTGAAATAACCGTTTCAGAACAAAGAATCTCGGATCAGAGAAGAGCTATAGTTAGAAATAAGCTTTTATCTCAAGAAATAATAGAACAATTAAAAGAAGAAACACAAATACAATTACTAGACGCAGAAACTAATATAAGCGCTAACGCTATTTCACTGTCGCAAAACATAACCGACATTGCTGAACAATCACACGCACAACCGCACACCCAAGTACAATCATATACTCAGTCGCAATCATACAACCAATCGCAAGCTTACACGCAAACGTCACACACATCCACACAAACCGAATGTATAACCCTAACCCTAGAAAATGATATTGAGACCATTATTATGGATCAAAATCTAACAACAGATATGTATATCCAAGAAATACATGACAGATTCAGAACAACCCTAGCACAATACTCTGGGATGGACCCAGCAGTTCGACCAAAATTACCTAAACTTCGATATAGTCCTAATCTTTTCCGGTTAGTTAACTTATTTAATGAAAACATACTCAACCAATTTATTTCCAATGACACTCAACTTATAGATATTCACACACTTATATATTGCACAGCGGTAGTCGTATCTGAAGAGCTTAACTTTAAAATCACGCTACGTAGGTACCGGAAACGCGATACCCAAACATAATATCAAACCAGCATGGCAACAGAGGTTAGAAAAAGATATCGAAAAATTAAGAGCAGACTGTGGTAGGCTTACACAATATATTAACAACATCAGATCAAGTAAAGTAGTAAGGAGAGTTGAGGCTATATTTAGGAGTAATGTTACGTATACCAGACACGAAAATAACAACAGAAAACCTGAAGATTTCTTAGATACCTTAAAACAAAAACTAGCTCTTAAAGTTCACAGACTCAGAAGATACAAAAAAGCACAACAGCGCAAAAACGATAATACCATATTTTCCACAAATGAAAAAATATTTTATAGAAACCTACACAAACCGGACACCGACACAAATGATGACAATAACACAGATACACCTCACCAACCTACAAAAGAGCAACTAGAAACATATTGGTCTAGCATTTGGGAAGAACAAAAACAACATAACGATAAAGCAACGTGGATAACAGAAGAAGAAACAAAATGGAAGGCTATTCATGAAATGGAATTTATAGAGATTACAGAGTCCGATATTACACAGATGACAGGCAGATTACATAACTGGAAATCTCCTGGTATAGATAAAATACACAATTTTTGGTACAAAAAGTTAACTTCATTACACAAACCCATAGCAAAAAACTTCACAGAAATCATATTAGGTCAACAAAATATACCCGATTTTATTGCAACAGGTATAACGTACATGCTGCCTAAAACAAAAAAATCACCACAACCTTCCCAATACAGACCAATTACTTGCCTACCCACAATATATAAAATATTAACATCGGCCATAACAACGAAAATTAACTCACATATCGAACACCACAACATAATGGCAGAGGAGCAGAAGGGATGCAGGCGGGGTCATATGGGGTGCAAAGAACAGTTAATTATTGATTCTGTTATCCATAAACATGCCACCGCGAAGCATAGAAATCTACACTGTACCTATATCGATTACAAAAAAGCTTTCGACAGTGTTCCACATTCCTGGTTGATACAAATATTAGAAATTTATAGGATAAACTCAAAAATAATAGATTTCCTACGAAACATAATGCCACTGTGGAAAACCACACTTCAAATAAATTGCAACCACAATAATGTTACAACGCGACAAATATCTATCAAGAAGGGTATCTACCAAGGTGATTCACTGAGTCCCCTTTGGTTTTGTCTAGCACTAAACCCTCTGTCTCATCTATTGCAGCGCTGTTGGGCCGGCTATTGTCTCAAACACACTACAATCTTATTTACATGGACGATATTAAACTATACGCACAAACTGAAAAAGATATGAAGAAATTAGTAGAAGCTACAGCAGAGTTTAGCTTAGATATAAACATGCAGTTTGGGCTGGATAAATGTAAAACACTTCATATCATGCGTGGCAAGATACGACCCGGCAACTATGTCGTAAATAACACAGACACCATAACAGCAATGGAACCAACCGATGTATATAAATATGTAGGGTACACGCAACTAAAGGGACTAGATCATGTTAGGATTAAAGAAACACTTACTGCAGAGTACAAAAAGAGAATAAACGCCATATGTAAAACACAACTTTCTAGTAAGAATCTAATCAAGGCCTTAAATACATTTGCCATCCCCATTTTAACATACTCATTCGGAGTTATTAAATGGACAAAAACAGACACAGAACAATTAGAACGAATCACACGCACCACACTTACAAAACATAACAACCTACACCCTAAATCTGCAATAGAAAGACTTACTATCAAAAGACAAAATGGAGGGAGAGGCCTGATAGACATCCAGCACCTATGGCGTAAACAAGTCTGTCAACTGAAAACATTCTTTCACTCAAAATCTCGCACTAGTAACATTCATAAAGCCATAGTTCAAAATGATAGTAACTACACCCCACTTAACTTGCATGAACAGCTAGATATTCCACAAATTACTAGTGACGACCCGCAGAAACAAAAAATTGAGGGTTGGAAGAAAAAGGTACTTCATGGCCGACATCCTCATGACCTAGAACAATCCCATGTGAACCAAGTAGCCTCAAATAAGTTTCTGAAAATAGGCAATTTATTCCCAGAAACTGAAGGATTTATAATTGCGATACAAGATCAGATTATTAACACTAAAAATTATAGAAAATATATCATCAAAGATCCATCAGTAACAAATGATAAGTGTCGCAAGTGTCACACACAACCAGAAACAATTCAACACATAACAGGAGCGTGTACAACTCTTACGCAGACAGACTACACACATAGGCACAACCAGGTAGCAAATGTAATTCACCAAAAATTAGCACTCAAATACACACTCATACAAGACACAAACATTCCATACTACAAATACACACCACAAACTATCCTAGAAAATGACACATATAAACTTTATTACGACCGCGCCATACTCACCGACAGGACAATTCACTACAATAGACCGGATATAACCCTACAAGATAAATTAAATAAAGTTACTTACCTAATAGATATTGCCGTTCCCAACACACATAACATTCAGAAGACAATATCTGAAAAAATTAGTAAATACGCCGAACTCAAAGATGAAGTAACTAGAATATGGCGCCAACAAAAAGTTTACGTGGTGCCTATAGTCCTCTCCACAACAGGCGTCATCCCAAATCACCTTCTTCATAGCCTTAAATTACTAAATCTAAAAGAAACCCTCTATATCACCTTACAAAAAGCTGCAATTTTAAATACATGTCGCATTGTCCGAAAGTTCATGCAAATAGATGAAAACGAAATAGGGCCTCTAAACAACACATCTTAAACATAACACACCACACGCTGCATTTACTTGGCTTCGGTCCGTAAATGTTGCAATAACCAGCCAAAGAGCTGAGAAGAAAAAACACTACAAAAATAATAATAATAATGGCAACACCGTGTCAACAAGACGTCACGTTTTCGAATTTCTGCATAATTAAATCAGCGAAAGCAATTTTAACCCAAGTTTACAATAGTTTTTCATAATACCCAAAAACAATAATCTTCAAAATCACTGGAAAAAGTAAAAAGAGACCATATATACCAAAATGTAATAAATTCAATCAAAAACTGCCGAGTCGGAGGTGACATGACAGATGTCACCTCCGAACATTATAACGAAATAGGAAACCCAAGAAATGTTGACCAGAGCCGCCGCACGTAATGCACGCCTACCACCACCGGACTCTTCGCTCAGCTCCGCCTCGCCGCCGCCGGTACCCAGCCCCACTGCGGGCGCTGTGACGACACCGGCCGCGGTAGTTGCGTCGAGCTCGAGCGACGAGTATTTCTCCCCGCCTACGACGCCACCACCTGCTCGTCGACGAAGAGGACGCCGGCCGCCGGACGGTTTAGGACCTCGAGGCCCACCGGCCTCTGATAGGGTCCCAGCTCCCGGCGGAAGTGTGCAGCGCATGAGATGGACACGATCCATCAATGAAAATGTCATGCGCTCATACTATGGGGCTACAGAAGGAGGAAACAATCTGACCGCGTACCGTGTTCGGATGCTCTCTCTGTTTCAGGTGCTGGAGCCAGCTGTCAACGTTTCGGCACAACGACTGTCGGATCAGGTGCGGGTCATCCAGCGTAACCATATGTTGGATGACACAGTACTTGATCGCCTACGAAATGAAATACAGAGTAGCCATGTCATCGCTCCCTCGTTACAGAATGTTGTGGTACCACCACAGCTCAACACAGATCACACTGACGAGGGGACTGATGATAGGGCTACAAACGTAAGTACCCAGTGCAGTGAGGAATTGAGGAGTGCTTTGGATGGTGCGATTCGGGAATATCGGTTCATGTCACCCGAACTAAGACCACGCTTACCTCGTTTACCCATGCATAACAAAAATAGGGTGCTGGTGGCGACTCTGGATTCGCAGTTGTCAAACTATTTTGATGACTGCGAAGACCTCACCGATACTCACTCGATTCTGTACTGTGCGGCTGTAGCGGCATGTCGTGTAGCTCACGTCAAATTCGCAAATGATTCAAGAGCTACACGACCGAAACCAGCCGCACCAGCTTGGCAGTGCAGAATTGAACGCCGTATTGGTGGGGCCAGAGCGCTCATCGGCAAACTAATCTGCTTCAGGGAGGGCAATACTCGCCCTCGAGTGATGCGCTTTGTGAGACGGGCGTTCTCGGGGACTGATATCAGTCCTCAAGACTATATGTCCTGTGTCACAGAGCGCATCGACTTCCTGAAGCAGAAAGTGTATGCATGGGCGAACCGTATTCGTAGGTACAAGCGGCGAGTGGACCGATACACCCAGAACCGCACTTTCCAAAGTGATTAAAAGGTGGGTATATAGAGCTTGGGAGCGACCAGACCAAGGTGTGGCTGACACGCGCCTACCGGATGATGATGCCATGTGTTCTTTTTGGCGTAGTATCTGGTCGGTGCCTGTCAGTCACACCGAAGGTGATTGGGCTCGGGAAGTCGAGCGAGCCTGCGATCCAATACCAGAAATGGGGGCTATTACCATCTGCCCCCAAGATGTAGCTCGTGCAGTCCGTGAGTTGCCAAACTGGAAATCTCCAGGGCCGGACGGGCTGCACAACTTCTGGATTAAATGGTTCCAAAGGTCGCACGCTCGCTTGGCGGCTCAGTATCAGGTTGCTTTAGAGTCTGGTTCGCTACCCCAGTTTCTAACAACAGGGATAACCCACCTGCTCCATAAATCAGGTAGTACCACGGAACCCAAAAATTATAGGCCGATCACGTGTTTACCGACGGTCTATAAAGTTCTTACATCCATTTTGAGAGCTAAGATTTACAATCATATAGACGGTAACTCCATCATGTCTGTCTCTCAAAATGGATGTCGGAACGGGTCCCGCGGTACTAAGGAGCTGCTCCTCATTGATATGGCCATTAGCCAACAGGTTCGTCGTTCCCGAAAGGATCTTTCAACATGTTGGATAGATTACAAGAAGGCCTATGACTCGGTGCCACATACATGGCTCATGAGGGTGCTGGAGTTGTATAAAGTAGATACAACTCTACGCACCTTCCTGATGTCATGTAAGAAGCAATGGAGTACGGTCCTTCGATATCCAGGATGTCGAAACATCCAGAGGCATAGCGAGCCGATAAGGATCGAGCGAGGCATATTTCAGGGCGACAGTTTGAGTCCGCTTTGGTTCTGCCTAGCCCTGAATCCTTTAAGCACACTGCTAGAGGATTCAGGTATAGGCTATCGGCTGAGGAGAGGTGGTCAGGTTATATCTCACCTCCTATACATGGATGACCTAAAACTCTTTGCCCCCAACAATTCGCAACTGATGGAGCTACTGAAAGTAACTGAAACTTTCAGTAGCGCCATCAGGATGGAATTTGGTGTGGACAAATGTGCGGTCATGCATGTAAAGCGAGGGGAGATTGTGGAATCCGTGGGAACCCAACTCTCGGATTCCATAAACCTTCGAGCCCTCTCCACAGCCGAAACCTATAAGTATTTGGGTATGTCGGAAGCGTTGGGCATCAACGTTACTGACATGAAGCAATCGTTGAAGGAGCGCTTCTTTGGCCGCCTGAAGAAAGTATTTAATAGTCTTTTATCAGGCGGAAACAAGGTGCGCGCTTTCAACGGTTGGGTCATGCCGGTTTTGATGTACTCTTTCGGCATACTCAAATGGACTCAGACCGAACTCGACGCCCTGGACAGGAGGGTCCGTACGCTGCTGACTGCATATCGAATGCATCACCCACGGTCATCGGTAATGAGACTGTATATCCCGCAAAAGTGTGGAGGTCGAGGGTTTTTAAACGCTAAGACCCTCCGCAATCGCGAGATATGCAGTCTCAGGGAATATTTCCTGGGAGCCCACGTGGGGATGCATCGAGATGTGGTCGCGGTAGACAAGGGCCTCACCCCGCTCTCCTTGGCTAAAGAGAACTGGCGCAAGCCTGTAGTGCTTGACACTAAAGACCGCATGGAAGTATGGCAGAGTAAGGAGCTTCACGGACGCTTTTTCCGGGCCCTACATGGACCCGATGTAGACTTACTAGCGTCCGTAGCCTGGCTGCGTTTCGGTGACCTCTTTGGAGAAACCGAAGGTTTTGTCTGTGCAATTATGGACGAAGTTATGATGACGAACAACTACCGGAGATTTATTGTGAAAGACGGCACGGTTGACATCTGTCGGGCATGCCACCGTCCGGGTGAATCAATCAGACACATTATCTCCGGGTGTTCTCGTCTAGCTAACGAGGAGTACTTGCATAGACACAACCTTGTAGCCAGGGTTATCCACCAGCAACTGGCTCTGAAATACAGCCTTGTGGAATCAGAAGTGCCGTACTACAGGTATGTGCCCGACCCAGTTCTCGAAAATGGACATGTCACACTGTATTGGGATCGATCCGTCATCACTGACAGGACTATTGTTGCCAATAAGCCTGATATAGTGGTGGTGGATCGACTAGAGCGGCGTGCAATGATCGTTGATATAACGGTCCCGCATGACGAGAACCTCGTGAAAACCGAGAAAGATAAACAAATCAAGTATCTTGACTTGGCTCGCGAGGTTGTCGACATGTGGGATGTTGACTCAGCGAACATTGTACCGATAGTCGTCACAGCCAATGGCTTGATAGCCAAGAGCCTCGACCAACACCTGAGGAGGCTCTCGTTGGGCAGCTGGGTCAAGGGCTTGATCCAGAAAGCGGTACTCCTGGACACGGCTCGCATTGTTAGGAGGTTCCTCTCTCTGGAGCCCTGACCGCCGGTAGCTTGGACCCTGTTCCCGATGCCGGTGGGCTACTATTTTTTATATTTTTAAATGTTTTATATATTTTATATTCTAATATTTAAAAATGTAATTGATATGTGTATATTCTGAAATAAAGGAGATAATACTAATCATTTTATTATCAGGCAACTAAGGCCCATACATAAAATACACAAAATAATCTTAAACAATAATGACATACTAATACATATTAAAAACCAGCTTAAAACTATAACTAAACACGTAAAGTTGACGGCGTCGTGTTTCGCTGCGAGGTGTCACGTAACCGTCCTCGGAAACGACGATATACGACACCTTTCGGCCAAAAGTCCTCTTTCAAGCAGTACTGTAGATGGTGGGTTGGAATTCGTACCACGAATGACTTAAAGTTTATGTCGTGGCGTCTCGTGTCGTTGGTCTTCACTTTCATGTATTGCACGACTTCCTCAATCTTCGTGGAATGATGCAGACGCGAAATGTACAGCTGCGTCGTAGGCACAGCAGGGCGCAGCAGCATGCTGGGTCCACTCGGTGCGGTACCGCACAAGTTACGAGAGCAGGGCTTCTTCTTCTTCTTTTCTACCTTCCACGGGCACTCCGGCACTCGTTTAAACGCCATCGTAAACGTTTTCGAAAAAATATGTTGCACAAGGGGTTATAAGACCTTCCTGTTTATTATGATCGTGATCATGATCTACACTGCCTTCGAGACTGATTAATAAAGTTTTATTAAAATTCACTGAAGAAAACTGACAGGAATTAGTAAGTACTTTATACTTTGTTATTAATTTCATTTACTATGCATCCGATAGTAGGTACTTAATAATTCAGACTCATCTGTGTCACATGAGTAACCGAATACTCATGTGTCTGTGTGCTCCACAGAAATATAAATAGTAGGTGTGCTCTGTACGGCTCTGTTATGTGACAAGTATCTTGTCAGTGTGCAAAGAGTATAATAATATTAATGGGAGTCAGTGTGTCAGTGGTGTACTGTGGGTCTGTGGGTGTAACGGTGTAATGCTTTGTAAAACTGGCTTTTTAAAACATTTTTTTATGGTCTAATTATTAAATTGACCCCTTTTATTTTAATATATTATGAGGGTAATAAACGTGTAAGTGTACAGTCGATTTAAAATGCTTAAAATTGTGGTATACAATACTAGTAGGCACTTAAGTTATAAAAACAAAATGTTCTTCTGTGCAGTGAACAGCAGCTATGTCCATGCTATAAGGAGTACCAAGAGTTCCAGAAACTTATGGAACTAAAGGACACCGGCTTGGTAGTCTACTGTTATAGGCCACGTAAAGAGAATGTTAGTAGATACCTATTGTAATCTCAAGTGCTTTAATTACCTACCTATCAAATGTTTAGGGTTCCCTATCCAAAACTTGAAAACGTGACCCTATTACCAAACGCTTGGTGATGTTAAGTTCCTTCATTCCTTTCCGTGTCGACTCAAAATGTGTTTAGGCAATGGCATACGGTGACATACAAGACTCTGTGAGGTGCGGGAAGTCGATTAAACAAGGGTCGCTCTATAATATGACAAAAGTTGCTACAAAGGAAGACCGCGACCTGAGTAAGGATATAGGACTTCCCTACTACATTTTATTATCCCTAGTAGACCTATCGTAGGATAATCTTCGTCCTCCACGTGGGCGAAGCAAAAGCTAGTATTGGGTATAACTCGTGCAACTTGTAACTCAATCAAACGCAAATTTGCAAAGAAAATCATAGAACGCCAAGAACAAACATGGACCGAAATTATAGAAAATAAAGATAAAAACAGAAAGAAGATGTGGAGATCGATAAACACATGGAAATACCTTTTCAACCCTTGGACTCAACATCTATAACAGAGCTGAGGCAAAAAAAATCAGAAAGCCAGAATGTCCGCATAAGTTTCGTCGGGGCCGACGGAATTCATGCGAGCATTCTGAAGCTGTGTGGGGAAACAGTGATTGAAATATTTTAACGTGTAATGGACTACTTCATCAACAGGCTAGCCAAAACGATGGAAGGAATACACTTGTTTATTTTTACACAAATAAGGCAAAGATGGCTTATTCCACAAATCCCCCTTAGGGGGAAAAGTGGAATCTATAAATAAAAAGTGTGGAATTCCCCCCTGAAAGTGCCTCTGAGGGGGAAAACTGGAATCTAAAATATATATAAGTCTGGAATTCCCCCCTGATGATCCCCCTTAGGGGGAAAAATTGGAATTTGAAAAACCAACGTCCAGAAATCCCCACTGAGGTCATTAAAATTTAAGGAGTGCTTCTGCTACCGGTAGCAGAAGCACTCCTTAAATTTTAATGACCAACAAAACGAATCCGGCGAACAAACCGATTTGTTCGCCGGTGCTGGTTGCTAAAATATTTACCGCGGGCGCCGGCAGATATTTTACTTAGAAAACCTAGAATGCAGGAGCGTGCGAAGCGAGCTTGATAATAATTTTTAACCATTCACACACTAATAGGAGCACCGCCAACGAGGCCTTCGTCGACATATTCAATAAAGCTAATATAAAATTATTGAATGAATTATTTTATGTAATTCGAGTTTAAATACTTTAAATAGGCAGACATGTTGTTGTTCCTTTTTTATCCATAACTAGCTGCACCCCGCGGTTACATCCGTAGTCTCGCTCGATCCCGTAGGAATATCGGGATAACTAATCCTATGTCTAAATCCAAGTCATGGTCTACCCATGTACCAAATTTCATCCAAGTCCATTCAGCCGTTTTAGACGTAACAAAAAAGCTCACTTTCCCATTTATAATATTAGCAAGGATTCTAACTATAATATTATAATGGCGAAAATGTGTTTGTTTGTTTATTTGATTTGATATCTCTTCACGCTGCCGCAACAACGGCACAATAGTTTGTTATGAAACTTGGTTTGGGGATTGAGAAAACACATAGGACGCTTTTTGTTTTGAAATTTTAAAACACATAGATACTTTATAATTCCGTAGGGAACGCAATATAACCGAAGTCACAAGCAAGAACATTAATGACTTGAGAAAATCACTAATTAAACATACCATATTATTTTAAACTAGCTGCCCGTCCCGGCTTCGCACGGGTGGGATCCCAATTTTTTTTCATTTGACTGTTTTCAGGTTAATATACATTTAGCCTCACAAATAACATGGCTTTCTATTAGTAAAAGAATTTTCAAAATCGGTTCAGTAGATCCAGAAATTACCCCCTACAACCTCACAAACTTTACCTCTTTATAATTTTAGTATAGTTAAAGATTACAAACAGCCTACTGTTTGTAATCAAAAGGAAAAAAAGGGAAAGGAAAAGGTCCGTGAGAAATAATACTAATAGTACATTAGGTACCTATACCTAATGTGCTATTGGTATTATTTCTCACGGACCTTTTCCTGGAAAATCTCTTTATCTTTGTACTTCATTTTTACTATCTGAAAATTGCCGAAAAACTTGATAATTGTGTTATATTCAACAAAGTGATGTTATTAATTAAGGGAAACTTTCACATACTAAATAATTTAGTTTTTCTAGGTAGGTTGTGTGTACTTTGATTAAACAGTTTTAATTATTATTTTTACAAAAATCAACCGATATCCCTCATCGCAGTTTGTTTGTGATTGTTTTTACTCTTCTTCTCTTTTTTTTATTCACTTTAAGAGCGTAGAAATCAAAACTAAAAATGAGGGGGAAAAGTGGAATAATCCAAAATGAAAAGGGGGATTTCTGGATTTTTTTTACATTACGGTTCAATTTTCCCCCTTGAGGGAGATTCTCTCCGGGGGGAATAGTGGAATGAAAAGAATGAAAAGGGGACTTTCTGGATATTTTTTACACTTGGGTCCAGTTTTCAGCCCTGAGGGGTATTCTGTCAGGGGGAATAGTGGAATAAGCCGGCAAAAATTACACCCAACCAAAGTCGTACCAACCTATTCGCATACATCATGGGAAAATGGGCAAAGAGAATAATTCTCTCACGACTTAAGGAAGAATGCAAAGTACTAATACCGGAGTACCAACACGGGTTTCTCCGACAACAAGGCACCGCCACTCAAATACTGAGAACAGGAAAGTACATCGAAAACGCCTTAAACAAAGGCCATAGAGTCACTATGATATCAACTGACCTCTTCGAAGCATTTGATTCGATCAATCACAAAGGCCTCACCAAAAAATTATTCAGTGGAGGTGCTCGTAAGAACAGCATCAAGATCATCGAGCATTATTGCTCGTACAAAACCACTACAGGCAGATTTCGCACGACTACTGGTACAGAAAAACTAGTTCCTCACGGCGTGCACGAAGGCTCGATCCGGTTTTATCCAACTTGTATGTTTCAGACGTACCAAGACAACTCATAGCAGGTCAAATGCTCTCGCACTGTGCAGACGATCTGCGTATTCTAAACGCAGTAGAACGCTCCGACCACTCCAACACACGAGCAGAATGGGCAGTGGGTAAAATAATCGATTACTACAAGCGACGGGGATTCCAATGTACCATCAACAAAGCTGAGTGTATTATGTTCTCTAGCAAGTAACCAAGAAAAATAAACCCTAGCACAGGCTAA
Source organism: Polymixis lichenea (assembly GCA_949091785.1). NCBI lineage: Eukaryota > Metazoa > Arthropoda > Insecta > Lepidoptera > Noctuidae > Polymixis > Polymixis lichenea. Next base: position 17,113,560 of record OX420932.1, on the reverse strand, counting down.
AGAAATCTCATCCGATGTAAGAGAGAGTGTTTTGAGTACAAGAAACAAGCTAAATACCGGGTAACGCTAGACAAAAACCTGTCAATGAATAATCACACGAAATATATTTTCAACTCCATCATCGAATACAGCTAAAAATTTGGCGTGGACACAAAGCTACTCATTATACAAGCATGTTTGCTCCCGATACTTGAATACGGCGTCGTGCAATTATGCTGAGGTATAGCATAACTACCCTACTAAATAATCAAGTGCGAATATAGATATTGCAAATACGATAATATTACACACCTATCATGGTTGAAAATATGAAAAATAACAATGTAAAATAAAACAACATCATTTAAAACGAGAAATGTATTGTGTTACTATTCATGCATAATCGTGATATGATATGATAATGGTGAAAATATGTGTGTGTGTGTGTAAATATGTTTTTTCACATAAAAAAAAGTAGTATTTCCTTTAAGATTTCTGTTTTTTGTTACTACAGTGACTATAGACCTCTCGGATAAGGAACCAGCCGCGGGGTGGGGTGAGCGGTATGCGGTGCCAGTGGCCACATTTTAAGTGAATATAAGTTATATATTATATTCCTGACGATGCTAGAGTATGCGGACAACACCTTGAGAGCACTGCTTGGGAAGAGCTGCCCCAATTGTGCAATGTCACACATAACGCACGAAACGACGGCATGGCACGGTTGGCGCAGCGGTTAAGCGATTGACTGCTGCGCTGCGTGTCGCGGGTTCAATTCCCGCACGGAACAAATATTGGTATGCCCTACAAATAGTCTGGCTGTTTGTGTATGTTAGTTTAAATGTTTGTAAACGCACCCACAATACAGGAGTAATTCCTAGTGTGGAGCAAATTTATTTAAAAAAAAAAAACTTCAATGCACAACAGTTTAGTGACGTTAGGGACATGTTGAGAATGGCTTTAAATCGTGGACTAAGGCTAGATTTCAAAACCAAGGTGCTTTAAGCAACGAGGATATGCATTTTTGGACAGGACGCAACTGCGAACAGTTTGATTCCATATTACACCAAACATCCTCACTAAGTGAGCGGCGCAAGGAGCCTAGAACTGCGTTAGGCATATATCTGACGAAACTACGTACCGGAGATTCAGATGAAAGCCTAGCGACGTTATTTAATATGTCATGAAGAAAGCTGGAACGTTTATTAACTATTGTGCGCGATTGATCATGAATGAATATGTTATATTATTTGGGAGTGGACTATATGAATAGAAACGACGATTTAGAAAAGAACCTCACTGTACCAAGAGGGTTATTTGGCAATGAAGAAAACAATAAAGCTATCGTGATATGCGATGGGACTTGTATATATATCAATAAAAGCTCGAACTTTTTGTTCCAGCGTCTATCTCATAGCCTGCATAAGTTCCAGAACTTGCTGAAGCCGTATTTACTTGTGTGTTCCAATGGCTATATAATCGATGTTTTGTAACCATACGCTGCCACTAAGACCAATGCGAATATCATGAGCGACATAACGAGTGATGGAGAAAACCCATTACATTGCTTTCTTCAACTGAACGGTGTCTTCATATTAGATCGCGGCTTCCAGGACAGCTTAGATACTATCGAAGCATGTGGATATGAATCCTACGTTCCACCGTCTAAGGACAGATGGGAGACCCAACTAACTACTGACCAAGGTAATGAAGCTCGATCAGTTACAATATGCCGATGGGTAGTGGAAGTGGTGAACGGGAGCTTCAAATGAGATTTCAAGCTTTTGCGGCAAAAATATTTTAATAAAACACGACCAAAATATTGATTGATTTTAAAATCGCCACAGCTATGTTAAATAACTTCCACATACCAATCGATGATAACATTCACACAGAGGCCTTCCTTAACATAATCAGGGAGAAAATAGAATTCCCGAATCTACTTTATGATTATGTAGAAAGAAAACGTTTGAATAGCCGAAGAGCGGATTTTCAAAGAATAGAAAGTCACGAAATACAAAACTTCCCACTACTGACGGAAGAACAGATTATTAAGCCCGATCCTACTGCATCGAGCATTTATCAAACGGACTACACATTTTATTGAAATATATAGAGAAAGCGCACTCCAAGATTTAAATGAATATGGCACAAACAAAGATGCTTGGCTTTTACGCGGACGCATACAGTCCCGTCACGTACGGTCAAGAACTTATTATTGGTAAAAACAATGTTAATGAAAACGAAACCAATATCTATAACATTTTAAGCAATTATTACTGCATGTGTTTGACCGGACGACGAACAGCCGGCACTTGTGCTTATATACTTTCAATCGTCTGGTATCTAGGATATGCCAGACATGAAGGCTTCACTGCTCCTGCAGCGTTCCTCAACGATATTATTATTGATAATAATATTTTAAAAAGTAAATAACGTTGCTTATTTTTTCTTATTTTTTACTGAGTGTTTATTCATTTTAGTACCTACTAGCTTTTGCCCGCGGCTTCGCCCGCGTGGATGTCGGAAAATATCCCACGGGAACGCACTACCGGGATTAAAAGTACCCTATGTGTTAATCCAGGTAAACAATGTCTTCTCACACTGCTTAATTATAGTATCCGAGGAGGTGTAGCGCGCGGATTGATATATGATTGCTGGAGGATAGGTTTAGGTTTAAAGATATTTATTCTCAAAAAGACACAAAGCTAGCTGGAGGATAACAGATCCTAAAATCTAACAATAGTAACGGAATACATAACGGAACGGGAAATTACCTGCTTGAATGCCAAATTTGAAGGCAACTATAAAACAGAAATTTAAAGCCTATAAAAAAAGTTAAAGCTAAGGTAAATAGTTAAGTAGGTACGTAAATAATTCAAATTACGCTTTTACTTACATTGTTATTTGTTATGTAATTATTAATTACCAACTAAATACAAATTTACATGGTTTGAACAACAAAACTAACGGGTTTCCCATTTATACTTTCATCCCCTAATTTACGCCCTCACTGGGCTGATTTCCTAAAAAATCTGAAACACGTGGTTTTTTATTTTTTTATCAGAATGATAAACACCAATTTTCATGGTTTAACTACAAAAATGTTGATTTTCCATACAAACTTTCATCCTCTATTTAACTCCCTTAGGGGTTGAATTTCGAAAAATCCTTCCTTATTCCTTGTCTACATTATAAAGGGATGCTCTGTGCAAAATTTCAGCTTTCTAGGTCCAAGGGTTTGGGCTGGGCGTTGATGAGTCAGTCAGTCAGTCAGTCAGGACTTTTATTTTTATTTATATAGATTAATCAACACACACTTGATTCGATACAAGACAACGATAGAATCAAACAAAAACAAAAAAGAATTCATTTTTTAAATTAAAAACTTAGCACAAAAGAAGTCCGTTCTGACAGCAAATTTTAATGCAGACAAGCGACCAGGTTATCAGTAATCCTTGTAAAAAGACCTTTCCAATGATATACATATTATGGCTATTAGGCCGAGTACCAAGCTTCTTAGAATTTTGTCCATTCTCCTTTCATCGACCCCAAAATACTTCACGACTTACATTGTGATATGATCTTCAAAATCTAAACAACTGCCGATCACAGGTCTTAACATCCCGGACTCGATTACACGCGAAACGGCTACCTAAAACGAGCCCTCTTCGCCCATAGAATGAAGTATGAGGCTTCAGGGGCTAGTGCAAATCTTGGGGTTCAATCGAGTCTGGTCAAACCACGCTGGGGCCTTATTACTGTCAATATTTATGTAAATCAATTATTTGATTAAACAATTTGAATTTGCACATATGTACTTATTTTTTTTAATCCTACATTTGCATATATTCGAAAATTTGTCAACGTATAGATACTTACATTACGTACATTCCATTGCCCGTGATTGTATCATCTACTCTTTTTTTCATATCAACAGATAAAACAAGCTGAAGCGGTCGAAGGTGCTGTAAATACTTCCAGAGATGTCTTTATTATACACAATAAGAAAGATCTGAAAATAACAACTTCTGAATTACCACCAGAACTAGGTAACAATTTAAAATTATTTGATCATGGTGATTAGTGAAAGGATATTGTGTGTGTCAGTAATTATAGTCCAATAGTACAGTTTGGCATGGTCCCTCTAGACTCCCAATTAATGGTGCGGCGCGCGGCGTGCTGGAAAATCAAAAATGTGGCGAACTGGCAGTTGCAGGGATCGATACCACACTATCGCTGGGGTTGTGTTATACATTACACAGGGTTGATTTTTGAGAGGGGATTCTGGCTAAGTAATAACAGCCGCGCGGGTGGACCGATCAGGTTGCTACGTTTGCCGCGGTTGGCCCGTGGATGGGTGACCATCTTTACATATAAAGACTCAGATGAGTCCGAGAATGTAAACAATAAATAGGTTACATTTATTATTGCTGGGCCTCGTCTGTTTGGCGTTTTCATTGACCGTCCTCCGACGTGACAATGCTTTGATCAAAATATTATCTACAACTTCTTTTTAAACTTAAAAGGCCAATAAGTACGAGTATTATTATTTTTTCGTTTTATGCCCGTTTTCACCGACATCCCCCATACTACCACCTAAGTATGAGAAGTTTAGCTTAAAAGGTCCCCCAAACTATCCCCTAAATAAAATTTCGTTTCACCATAATTTTTACTACCTACTTAACTGGGGAAACATACCTATGTGACGTTTTGTTCTCAATAATAGTGACTGATTCGTCTATGAACTTATCGATACTTTGTAACAAGATAGCTTTTTTTTAATTCTCTGAAGTATACCCTTTAAGGATACAGATATTTATTAATTGTGTTTTGATAGCAATAATAAATATTATTTCATCCATATTTTGAATGAATTTAATGTTTTCTTGCTTATTTACTGTGTGTATATTGACTGGTAATTAGTGACCCATATTTAAACACATGATTGTACCTACTCATCATATCAAACAACTTTCCCAAAAAGCTGTAATTTAATTTAGTTACCTACAAACAAAAAAAAAACAACTTTTACTATTAAAAGTAAATTAAAAATATGGATGAAATAATATTTATTATTGCTATCAAATCACGATTAATAAATAATAGCAAGAATAATGCATAGGCATTATTCTTACGTCATTAATTTAACCACCGTACGGACAAAATACAGAGAGTATTTTGTGGTACGGACCACGCGCGCGCGCGGCCGGGGTCAAGCGACTCACAGTTGATAGCTATTGGGGTGATTAGGGACATGCGCTAGTTAAATAAAAAAATCGTTTCTTTTGGAAAGTTGTTTGTTATGATGAGTACAATCATGTGTTTAAATATCGGTCACTAATAACCGGTCACCCTATATGTGTATGTATGTCACCGTAAAATTGTAAATACCGTTAGATTATAATATAATCTATCTCTCGAGATTGTGAACTGTCGAAAGATTGTGAACCGTAACATTCTGCTTACAATTTAACGCATTATTTTTCGGTAGATTATAACCTATTGAAGTTAAACCGTCAAATTTTGAACTGGTATCAAGACGGATAGTACCTTGCCCTATTACTAATTAGTGAAGTAACCGCCACTAACTTGGAAGTAGCGCTCGCCGGGCGCTACCGCGGTAACGCTCGCTTTGCTCGCTCGGCACGCGCGCGGTTGGTCGCAATTCTAATCTAACCTAACCAATTCGGTCGGTAAGCAGCAATTTATCGACAATTTATAATCTCGCGAGACAGAATACAAAGTAACGGTGTTCACAACCATACGGTTTTTTTTTAGTTGGGAAATCATCAAATAACTTCATTACCCGCTCTGGGTGGAGCAGGAGGGCGTGTCAGACTTTTACTGACTAAAACCCACTCGTGTTGCCTCAGTTGCCTGCGTGCCAGAAGCCACGGTATCTCTTTCGAACAACCCGCACCCCTGCCAGGCATCGGCCCTTGCGGACCCCACCAGTTGGTGCTGAACTGCTGACATCTCTTTGAGGCGCGTGTGGAATACAACGCGCCGTTGACCCGGACTTGGTCCTTACCGGACAACTAGCTACCCATTTCTCGCTGTCCGTAAGCCTGCGCCTACGGCGCATATACTGCCTCTCCCTCACGTGCGCCGCCTCCCTCTTCGCGTGCATTACTGCTTCGCAGTAGGGGGGGACGGCTACCCATGAACTCTCGCTCCGTACCACGGCCTGGACCGGGGCCGGACGCAAGAGATCGCCGCCGCCGATCGCCTCCACAAGAACATGGCAGTGCTGTGCCCAAGCCGGGCAGGCCTCCACCGTATGCTTCACTGTGTCCTCATGGCGATCTACGCAGTGGAAATAAAAGGGCGTGTCGTCCCTCCCGCCTTATCCGAAACAGGAACCTCCCGAAACAACCGTGTCCGATGAGGTCCTGCGTCAGGCGGAAGGTGAAGGCCCCGTCGCGCCTCTCAATCCACTCCTCAAAGAGGGGACTTACCGCCGCAATCGTGGCGTGCTCAACAATCATACGATGACATGTACATTACGAAACGTCGCGTGTTATCTGTGGTCTTATTTTTATTTGACACTTCTCTCTTTTGTGACGTTGTGACGTGAGATTTGTTTGATTGTTTACATTTGCAAAAAGTTTATTAAGGTTAATCTAGTCGACATTTTTTCCATTCCACTTCGGGAGTGTATTACTCCACTGTTCGACAATGTACATCAAAAATTAAACATGGGATGGTTTTGTCTCATTATTAAGAACGCATTTACGAATTGACGTGCTTCAATTTTAGGTATTGAGTCTTACTACTACACGTGCACGGCTCACACACACAGTGCAAATCGGCATGAAGCGGCAAAATTATGAGTAAACGGCTCAACGGCTAACACGGCTTGATACTTTTATTTTTTATGCTTACGTTGATTTTTTTTCAAAAGCTTTGTAACATGATGTATTCATAAAAGTATAAAGGTACCATTTATTTTATTTTATTGCACACTGATTGGTTGGTAAGCAAGTACCTACTTGCAAAAGTACCTATGTATTTACAATTTGCGGGACAAGCTGTTTGAAAACAAATAATTAAAAACATAAGCTTATAAATGTTATTTGTTTTATTTTGATTTCATAATTATAATAAATTTGTGATGGTATCAAATGCAAGTGGGTTCTCGAAAATAAGAGAGCAAAGAAAGAAGAAAGAAAATGCGTTTATTTGTCAACACACAAACATTGTGCCAATATAATTATACAATATTCATTTCTTCATAAATGTTTAAAATAATAGTTTGCACGCCAACAAAAACAATGCAATGGATATTGTTGGACTATCAAATTGGAATGGATTGCCATTCCAAGCCTGTTACGCATTTAGGAAGCCGGGCTAAGAGCTAGTAAATGATACAAATGAATAAAACTAACGAAAGACACTTTTTTATTTATATTTTTTTGTTTTCATTATATTATTATGACGATGTGAAGAATGTTCCCGTAGTTCCCTATTTCTTTTGAATTCTGGATCGATCAATTCTGGAAGGAGGCAGTTTTTCTCTTCTGCGTTACTTCTACAGGCACGAAATTACTTTCGTGATTTTTTCCCAAACGTCTTATTCCTAACAGCTTTGGCATCTAAAACAATAATTGCGTTATGAGGGGGTTGCGATGAGGGGTCAACGAAATGTGACATTGTGTGACAAGGGCCAGGGGGGGGTCAAAAGCTTTGTGACGTCACATGTTAAAACCTAAAATACTCAAACTCTACTTATCCACTCTTACTTCTAAATATAAAATTGAAAAAATATGTGACTTCACACAAAACCCCCCTCGGTTTTACAAGTGTGACCATCTGTGACAAAGATGAGGGGGGTCAAAAAACGATAAAATTTGTGTGACGTAATTTATGGATGGCCCATAAGAGCTAAATAAACTATAAACATTCTTATCAGGTAGCTCTATTAGTTTATTAGTTCCAGTAGCGGTCATGTACACCTTTAGGTCACTCCATCAAGTCCAGAGGTAAGATCTCAACGTAACTAACAAACAAGCAAAACTCGGCACGTCTAGCTCTACTCGTCTATTAGTTCCAGTAGCAGTCTTCGAAGTACACCTTCAGATCACTCCATCAAGTCCGGAAGTAAGATCTCAATATAACTAACAAAACGAGCCGAAACTCGGCACATCTAGCTCTTCTGGTCTATTAGTTCCAGTAGCAGTCTTCGAAGTACACCTTCAGGTCACTCCATCAAGTCCAGAGGTAAGATCTCAACATAACTAATAAAACGAGCCCAAACTCGGCACATCTAGCTCTACTCATCTGTTAGTTCCAGTAGCAGTCTTCGAAGTACACCTTCAGGTCACTCCATCAAATCCAAAACAAAATGATAATACGAATTTATGATCCCTACTTACTTCTAGCAAAAGTATAAGAAATTGTGAATAAAATCTTACTTTGGTTGTCCGTGGTTCGTATAAAATACGTGAGGTATCAAGTTTATTATGTCAATTATTTTGTATTCGTACAGCGATCTTTTTCACCACAAGCTGCTGCTTACAACCGACATAGTGTCCACTCACGACGGCGCTCGAGCGCAGACTAATATTTCATTACAAATTTTTGTGCAATAAATCAAGACAACGACCAGTAAAATAACCCTTAATTCGATTTAATAAGATTCACGGGTTGATGCTAAATATGTGAAAATAATAGATTGGATTTTTTTTTCTGAGACTATTACATTTTGATCGTTCTTTTTTCACCTTTTTTGAGTTTAACATGTCTGCTTACATAAAATATTTTTAAATAATTGAATGTATGTTATTAAATAGAAGAAAAATCTTCCTAAACTCAACACTTTATTGTCAATGTTGTGTGAAGAGGTAACGGAAATTATTTTTACACTGGTAAAAACGAAAATTTTCTAGTAGATACAAAATTTTACCCATTTGAAGATGAAGAAGTAATCTATCGTTGGCAATTACTAGTTACATTTGGTTTAGTATCATTGAATCCTCAATTGTCTGTGCGGAAATAGAATACTAAAATAAAAAGCCATTAAAAAGTTATGAGCCAACAAAGATTCGCTTTTCTTGCTAATTTAACCTAACTTTGGGCATGGGTTTTTCATAAAACTCGATCTTTCGAAGGACTTCTTAATTTTTTACGCGCGTGTTTTACTATAAATGATCCTGCATCTTAATCAATAACGGACACGATGCCTGATGAGACAGTGTGCTTTTTAGCCAAGCCCACCAGTGAGGTCGAGCCCGCGACTAGATTCCCCATAACTAGTTAAGATTGTTTGTTTGATAATTTATTGAATGTGCGTTGTGTGGTTTTTTTACCAATTTTACGTTATGTTACCGGCAAATTATTTTATAGCTACCTACTTATAAAAACCTTAACAAGTTAAGTACTCACCTATTATCAGGAAATTCTAAGTTATGTTCAATCTTTTCCAATCTATCTATATCTTCTATCTATCTATATCTATATATGTAATAAATCTGTAGAGGAACCGTTTCTGTACATTCAAAATATTTCGAAAAAAATAGTTGGGCTGTTAAGGGATAATCAACAGTTGCCATTTTAATTCTTTTCGAAATGTTATCTGTTATTTATTATTTATTTATATATACTTTATTGTACACCACAAAAATACACAATAAAAAACAAAGTACACTACAAAATATACAATGGGCGGCCTTATCGCGCGCGCGCGTCTGTATGTCGGTATGTTGGTTTTTCTGATTATCTGTTTATATGCGTGAATAGATCAAGTATCACGTTAAAAGAACGAAACTAATATGGTCCACTTTCATACTCTAATATTGTTTATAACTCGTAGTATATTTTAGTTTTTGCTTCATCGCAATCACTTCGCTCAATCATAAGATATGGTCAATTTAAAGTGTTCAAGAATAATTTAATTACGTAATGTTGAAAAACGTAACAACATCTATTGGCACGAAACAAATACAATATGTAATATTATTCTTAAATTATGTTAGGTAATATTAACACGTCTTTCTCAAGGTTACCGTGTCTGTGTTATTTCAAAAGTAATGATACTGATTATTATAATCGCTTTCCGTTGGTGGTTGATTCCCACGAAACAAAAAAACTAAAAGAATTTCAAATAAAAAGTGGTGATTAATAATTGTTGTGGTGTTTTGAGTCATAATGAATGGAATGTTAGATAAATATTTATTAAGTAGTTTTAAAAATAACAACTTTACAAAATCAATACAAATACTCGGGAAGAAATCTCATTAAAAAAAAAAAATTGTGGTAAAAGTCTCAGACTGCGCCATCTAGCATAAATATAGCAAAATTAGAAGGGCTATGAGTAACATCTTCATAGAAAATGTTAATCTCGAGTGTCAGTAACGCCATCTAGGTTTGAATAGCAAACATACGAAGACTACAACTTGAGTATGCCTGTTTTGTAGATTTTCTATCGAAAATACGTAGGTATAGGTACCCGAAAGGCGAGGTCCAAAATCCGTAGATCTATGAATAAATCCGTAAATCGGTAGGTCTGGCAATGCGGGGGACGCTAGGTAGACACTAGTCGTAGATAGTAATTATTACTTGATTTATTGTCAAGTAATAATGACCATCACCATGGGGTCTCAACTAGCGTTGCAAAACTTCGGAATAATTCGTAATAATTCGGAAACATTCCAAAGTATATTTCGATTGGAAGGAATACTACCGCAGCAAGAATGCAGAGTAAAATAAATATTGTAAGGATGAAGTAGGTAACCTACATTTTATTACGAAATAAGAATTAAATGATTCCCAGTAATTAGGAATATATTTATGCGTAGGTAGCTTGAGGAGACTCCCCATAATTATATCAGATATTTATATGGCCCCATAATTATATGGCGTGCCGTTTTTGAATTAACTCCATCTAGCAGGCAATGAACAACTTTGTGAACCGCCGAGCCCCACGGTCGTTCATTCATAAAATCAGCGAAGTATTTTTCGATGCCTACGTACGTACTATGCGGGAATATTTCCCTTTAAGTAGTTATCGAATGGGGCCGAATTCGGGCTGATGTTATGCATGTGTTATGTACAAGTTTAGTTAACTTCGTAAAACTGTTTTTGCTTTACGATGTACGCAACTAATGTATTTTTTAAATAAATAAGTAGGTAGGGTTATTATATTTGTGTTTTTTTTAAGTCTAGAAAGCTTTATTAGACTGAAGAAATAAAATAACATTTTTCATAAATCTCTAAATGCCGCAATCTGATTATAACCATAGAATAAAAAACACGTTGAAGTCGCAAGTAGGCGGGGCTCGCGTACCCCGAGCTTAGCGGGGTTTTGCTTAGGTCTGCTTCCGCGCACACACCACGCACATCAGTCTTGTTACAACCGCCACGGAGAAAAGAACTTGACAAAAAAATGCAAACATGCCTTATTGTGCTGTTTCATAATGTAAACATGATAGCAGAACTAAAAATGTATCATATGGCATATCATACCATCGGTAAGTCTTAATTGATTTTATTTCGACAAAAATTTGAAAAACAATATTTTATTAAATAAGACAAGTAAAAGTTGTCTTTATGGTATCTAATTTAAAGTCTACTTTCTTTTAAACTCAAACATATTGGTCGCGAAGATTCCAACTATGACACGTCACAGTCAGCTACTCAATTAGAGATTACCGTTGTCGATAATGAGTTATCGATATTTTAAACTTACAATGTATGTGGTCCTATGAAATATAGGAAAAAATTTCACCTTGCGTGCGGTATGTTTCTGCAGTATTAGTAATCGAACACATTTCCATTAATTGGTCATACAAAGGTATTAGTCAAGCTAAACATAATACGAGTGTATCCGCAGGCGAAAGCGGAGGCTTCCAATGTCAGTAGGAAGTAGTGTACCCGTATTATCTAATCGCATAGTATAATATCTATCGCATAAATTAAAAGAAACACCACAGGATGTATCTTTCTATCAATAAAATAATTTTCAAAATCGAATTAGTGGTTTAATATAACAATTCTTAATTATACTTTCTGTAAATCGTAAGTATGTATTAGAATAAATATATATAAACACTTGATTTCAAACATAATAATATTCATCGACTCTAGCTGTTGACCATATTTTGTTTGAAAATAAAACGGAATGTCGATAAATAAGTCAACGACAGTGGTACATCTCTAGAGGAGTACGAATAGTAATGACCTCGTTACGCAAATATAAATCTTATCTGTAGCGAAATACAACTTTAAATTGAATGCGCTCTGAAACTTGCTCATTAAACTATTCCGTGTGCGCTTTAAACAGAAAACGTAATAAATATGTAAGAAGAGTAGACAAAAAACAACTCTATAGTCATTTTTTTGTGGTTTATTATCAATTATGCGACGAATAACATATTTTCTACTTTCATTCAATATTAAACTACCAATCGGACCAAAGTTTTCTTAGTGTTACGAAATACAATTAACTTGTATCCGTGTGAGTTTGGGTACGCTGGTTCCGATACTAATGAAGCGTTATACGACTTCTACGTGTTTTTTTTTATTCTGTGATTATAACGGCTCAATACTGTTTAGTCCGTCTCGACAGTCGCGTGACACTGCTTGTATTGTGTATTTATTTATTTATTTATTTATTTATTTATAATAAGCACACCAACAGCACTATCACTTACATTTCAAATAAACTTACATCTAAGATCGGCATTTCAGTAACCGTGCAAATAACAGGCATGCATGGCATTGACATAATGAAAATTAGAGACAAGAAGAAAAAATAAAAAGTGTGTCCAGTAAACCTAAATCTAGAACACCATAGAAAACTAAACACTTTGAGCTATATAGGCGTACATTGTTCGCACTGTTTATATAGGGAACGTCTGTATGAAACGAAACTCATAGAGAAAACCTCGATAGGGTAAACCGTCAAATTGGACCTTTCATTATATATCCTTGCCATACGTGTTAGGGGGCTATTAAAAGTGGTGTTTAAGGTAGATGTAGGCAATTGAAAAATACGATGATGTCGTTTGCTACGTTGGCTAGTCTTAAAGTTAAAATAATTAATCAATTGCGCATCTATGGAACCATTAATAATTTTGTGAAGAATCAGTAAGTCAGAAGTGCACCGTCTTTCTTTTAAGCTAATCATCTTATAGTGCCTTAACCTATCATTGTAATCAGGTAAAGCTTTTCGGATCCCATTCTTCACACATAGATACCTAACAAAACGGGCCTGAACAGATTCAACATTATGAATATAACTTGAATAATAGGGAGACCAAATAGTGGAACAATACTCCAAGGTGCTCCTCACCAGTGTGTTATAGAGTAGAATAATACTACTATAATTGCGGAAAGGTTTTGACATGCGGATTATAAAGCCAAGCATTCTTTTAGCCTTAGCAACTATAGTATCTATATGATCGCGAAAGGACAGGGATGAATCAAAGAGTACACCTAGATCACGAATGACTGATACTCGGCTCAATACCGATCCATCTATATGATAATCAAATTTAATGTAGTTCACTTTATTCGTGAATGTAATAGTCTGGCATTTTTTAACATTGAGCGTCATATTGTTGTTGAAACACCATTGTTGAAGGACATCAAGATCTCTTTGAAGCCTCATACAATCGCTCAGGTCCGATATCCTGCAGTATATTTTTAAATCATCAGCGTAGGCTAAACAATTACAATTTATTAAATCTAAAATATCGTTTATAAATACCAAAAAAAGCAAAGGGCCCAACTTAGAGCCCTGCGGAACACCAGAGCCAGGAGAAAAAGGTACAGATTCATATCCCGCCAAGGCAACTATTTGAGAGCGATTCATTAAATAACTCTCAAACCACCGCAACAGAGAGCCATGAATGCCAGCGCAATTCAATTTCATAGAAAGAATTGAGTGATCAACACGATCAAACGCTTTTGCAAAATCTGTGTAAACAGCATCAACCTGACCCCTAGCTTCAAAGATGTTACCAATGAAAGTAGTGTAAATAAGTAAGTTAGACATAGTAGAACGGTTAGACACAAAACCATGTTGCTTCGAACTAATTATATGACGAAGGTGAGAATAAACTACATTATAAATAAGACCCTCAAACATCTTAGCAAATTGTGAAATAATACAAATTGGTCTATAATTAGTTACGTCATTCATATTACCAGATTTATGTACGGGGAAAACGTGAGAGATTTTCCATAAATCGGGGAACGTACCTTCGTTAAGGGACTTATTGTATATTATCTGCAGTGGTACAATAAGAGCATCCATGCAGAGACGAATAAAAATAGGAGGAAGTCCATCCGGTCCAGCTCCTTTATTAAGATCTAATTTTTTGATGCTATCTCTAACGTCATTTTCAGTAATGTTAATGGAATACATACTGTAATTGGACGAAGAGTAACCTGGAGACAAGTTACTAGGTTGTTGACTAACACCGTACACAGATGCAAAATATTCAGCAAATAGATCAGCCACACCACTACCCCCCACACCAACACGATGACCCCAAGAAACCTGGGTAGGAACACCTCTGAAAGTTTTTTTTGACTTAGTGTAGCGCCAAAAAGCTTTTACATTTGTTTTTAATTCACTCTCAATTCTTTCTATATAATCTTTAAAACAGTCATCCATGGCTCTCCCAGCTCGCACCCGTAGGGAAACAAATGTATCATAGTCCCGAGGGTTATTGTACCGTTTACCGTACCGAAACGAGTCCTATATTTATGCTTTTCTTTGAGAAGTTTAATCAACGAAGCTGAGAACCAAACTGGATAACAATTATTCTTAGGCTTACCCTTCGGCGTGTATTTATCAATATTTTCCCATAGTATATTATAAAAGTTCAGAACATAATCATTAGAACTCAAATGAGAATAATCCACCCAATTTACTTTACGCAGATCACGAACACATGCCTCATAGTCTGTTTTAATGAAAATGTATTTAGACTGTAAAATATTATAATTTAAATTAGAAATTACAGTTTTAGTAAGTGCTAATTCTAGCGGCGGATGATGCACATCTGGTTTACTGATGGGGGCTGCACAAGAAACAGAAAGACTGGAGTTCTCATCAACCAAGATAAGGTCTAAGATATTATTATTTTCATTGCAGATATTATTCATTTGAACAAATCCGGTGATGTTTAGGAAGTCTCTTAGCGCTAAACACTTAGGGTCACTAAGTCCTAGAAAGGGATGATTAGATTCAAGCCAGTTCACACTAGGAAGATTAAAATCACCAAGAATCAGAGTAATGCAATCCGTATAACGCAAACAAATTTCTTCAGCCTTGGCCAAGAATTGGACAAAGATATGGCAAGGTATATAAGACGGCAAATATACAACACAAATATTCATACAGACGCCACCAGCACTAATACATAACCACATATCCTCAACGGAGGTTTGCCACTCAGTTTTATTAACAAAATTATACTTATTACTAATAGCTACCAATAACCCACCACCATAATTTTTAGAGTACAAATCTTTAAACTGTGCACTACGGTCACGACGTACAACAGTATATCTTTGATCAAAGTATTCAGAGGATAAGAACGAGTCATCTAACCACGTTTCTGTCAGACATATTATGTCATAGTCCGAATTTATAATTGACATTAGAATTTCATGTGACTTCGTTTTCATGCCTCTCACATTCTGATAAAAAATGGAAATATTATCCATTAAACTAAATAAAAGTAAAACATGACATGTAGGAAATAAGTTAATGATTAAAAAAAAGTTATACAATTTTATCTAAACTCTGCTCATCCTTAATTAGAATAGTACCCGAATTTTCCCCTTTACATACAAAAATTTTGCCGTAGCGAACCCATACGAACTTATAGGATTTTTCTTTAGCCTTAAGGCGTGCAGCAGCATGTAAAGATTTATATGTCGGAGAAAGATGCTCGGATACATAAACCGGCTCCTTGCTACCGCCATAACCCAAAAGACTTGCGTTCAATTTATCCTCGGGGTGAGATTTATTGTATCTAGTTACTGCAGAATAAAATTCGTCGCGACATCTAGGACTACGCAGCTTCACTATTACAGAGCGCGGGCGAGACTTGTTGTTGTTCATACTGGCCACTCTTACGCACTTCATAATATCGCAGTCTGTTAGGGTAAATGACACAACATTAGCCAATTGCGTTACAATGGTCGGTAACACTTCATTCTTATCTTCTGGTAAGCCGTGAATTTCCAGATTCGCCTCACGCATATTCTGATCAAGGGTGTTTATTTGCGTTTTCAGCTGAGCCATAGTCCTTTGCATATCAGAGTTCTGAGAACGAAGTTCAGAGTTCTCACGCTGCACAACCTGGAGTTCAGTTTTTAAGTCGTTAACTTGAGAGATGTCAAAGAATTCGGATAACTTCAACTCATCAACCTGTTTCTTTAACTCGTCCATTTCGAATCTAAGCTCGCCAATCATACTCTTCACTTCAATACGCAATGTATTCCGAATTTCCTCCCGGATAACAAGTCGTATGTCACTGATCTTATCGTCCTCGCCTTCAGAGCTATCAGACATCGATTTGTTAGGCTCATGTTCAGATAAACAGCTCGGACAATTCCACTTAGAACGTGCAGCTTTACTGAGTCTTTTAAGCGCAGTAGCACTCAGTTTAACACATAGATGATGATAGTATTTATCGCAGTTAAAACATGTTATTTTTTCATTTTGTTTAACTGGTAATCCACAAGTATCACAGTTAGACATTTTTATATTTTATTAAAAATACACAATCAATCACCCAAACAAAACAATAAATCCAAAAAGACGAGGTGCGTTTCGGTGGATTCGAACTTACGACACCTTGCGTATGAATGCCGGATATTAGCACTCAGAGCCAACGAAACATATATTTGATGCACGAAATTAAGAATCCGGTGCGATGATAACACGAATGTTTGCACAACAGGCGGTAGATTGGAAATAATTTAATAATGACAACTTGCAATAAAATAACTTTTGTTTGATCACCACCACTGTACACTTTAGTTTTCACTAATAACACATTTAACACTTCAATCAATTAGAAAATTATGTGATTGCAGCCCATAGGGTTCCGTCTTTGTGTGTCTAGACAGCACGCAGTCGTACAATAACTTTTTACTAAGATTTTGGAATTGAAGCTTCGGAGCAGAATTAACGTGACCGTACTATTTGACGTCTCGATGACAGATCGATATGTATGGTTAGTTACGGTCACATACACAGCGCAGCCGTCTTTTACATAAACTCGAACGTTATTTTTTTTTCGAAATGTCTCTTAGCAGAAACCGGACGGAAAATGTTGGTTTTGGTTCATGAAATAACAAAATAAATTTTAAAATTCAATTCAAAGATTTCAGTTATTGAAATCTGTTTTTGAACACCCTGAAACACTAGCCGCCATGTTATTACGTCATACCGCTGTTTTAGCTAATAAACTGAATAACTTTGTACTTTTATTATTTTCGTAACCAAAGTAATTTTTATTGAAATAATATGACAGCTGTGCTGGGGAGTTTGTTCCGCCACTTCTTCTTCCCAGCTAAAGCACTAGGAAGTGGTGAAGGGTGGGCGTTTTGGGGGACTGTCTCATGTATTTTGACGTTCGAAAAGTGCTGATTCTCAGCCTAATTTGAATAAATGACTTTTGATTTGATTTGACTGCGTCCAGCGTTTTCGTCAAATTACGCGCGAAATATGAAAATGTAAAATTTAAATGCATTTTATGGCACTAATCGATTCAATGAAAATGTTTTTTTTGTGAGACACTTTTCAAAAATGGGTGTAATACCCTATTATGGACACATACATATAAGTAGTATTCATCCTAAAGTAGGGTATAATTTATTGGGAGTTTTGGGAGTAAAAAGAGTTGTAAATAATGTACAAATTTTCAAATCAAATCAAATCATTTTTATTTGTGTAACATAGGCAGTGTATATGTTGCAGTCAAAACTCTTAACCAGTCAAAAGTACTATTGACTAGCAAAATCAGTCAAAAGTACTTTTGACTGAACAGGTTGGTCAAAAGTGGTTTTGACTGAAAATTATTGGTTATTAGTACTTTTGACTGCAAATTTGCGGTTAAAAGTACTTTTGACTGACGCTCTTCGTCAAAAATAGTTTTAACTGCTATAAAGCATCAGTCAAAAGCACTATTAACTCGTTAGATGTGAATAAAAAAGATATTTATTGAATGTGAAATCGTTTATTATGAAAAATTTGGCATTACAATCAATACAAAGAAAACATACACTTAAAAATTGTCATTAAAATAGATAATCAGAAAATTCACAGGTTATAAAAACACAGTACCTATATTACGTTAATCGCTTTTCTTAAATAATTTTTAACTTTAATTGAAATTTAAAAAAAATCACAATATAATTCGTGATTGTAGAATGAGAACCTTGTAAATTATATATGTTTTACTTATTACACATTATTTATACATCGTAAGCAACATACGTGTTTTTTTAAATAACTTTACAAGGCTATCAGTCTACAATGACGAATTATTTATTCATGCAACTCAAACTATTATGGCACTTTGAATTACACAGCAATCCTTTTTTCTTGCATAAACATTTATTGTTTTTACAGCCCGTAGAGCATACACATCATGCATAACCTTGCCCTGTTCCGATAGCAGCGTTCTTTGCAGCTGTTCGTAATGTAATTGTTACGTTGGGCACCTCATCCTACCGGATAAATTTTTCTTTGCAGCTATCAAATTCGGATCTGGAAAATAAAATGTTAAAACAGGTTAAAACCTTTAGACAAATACGCACACGCACACACGCTCACACGCACACACGCGCACACGCACACAAATTCATTTATGTTTACAAATTCACTAAGTAGACGCACATTAAATTTGAATTAGTAGGTACGTACCTGCAGTACAATTTCTCCAAAGTCCCACTCTTTGTCCCAATCCTGTATAACTGCTCACAAGTAACTTCTAATATAACTCCAATTAAATTACGAAGGTCTGCCTTTCCTTTGTCTACGTCTGGGATTGGTATGGTCACATTGTCTCCGACTTTCAGTGGTGGATGAGATTGATCGCTTGCTGTTTTCATTCTCTTTGCTTGTTTTACTAAATTCAAATGTGCTTTTTCTCTTGCTTCCAATATCATTGATTCGTTTCTGTTGTGTTCAAATATTTCTTCTTGTTCTTTGTTTTCTCCTTGTCCTTTGTTTTCTTCTTGTTCTTTACCTGATTATTTTGTTTAATTTTTTTCTTGTTTGTCTTGGTTCTCTTCATTATCATCGAAGTTTTGATTCATTTCGGAGATTGCAACTTGCAAGTCTTCTTCATTATGCAATCCACTTATAATTTACAAAGGTAGATTAGATGTTGTTAGCGGGGACTTTAGGTTCCGTTCCAAACATTGCTTGATACGGAGACTGCTTTATCCCTGAGTGAAATGCTCTGTTCTTCATGAATTGAACAAATTTAAGTCCAGTCGACTAGTTAGTGGTTTTATTGTCTTCCATCCAAGATGCTAGCATTTTTTCAACATCTTGATTAGCCCTTTCCACGGAACCTTGACTTTGGCTATGACGTGGTTTCCCAGTTACTAGTTTTAGCTCCGGCCAATATGATGTTAATTCTTTTATAACTGAGTTAATAAACTCTCTGCCATTATCTGAGTGCAAAATACATGGTGCTCCAAAGGTAAAAAAAATGTCCATTAATTGATATGCAACTTCAGTAGCCCTTTTTGATGTCAGTGGTCGCAAAATTACAAATTTAGTCAAATGATCCTGATAAACCATAATAAATTTATGCCCGCGATGTTCTTGCGACTGCATGTCAATAAGATCGACTTGGCAGCGGCTGTTCATTTCAGTGTGCAGGATCGGTTTCGAAACCAGACCCCTCCTTTTCTTGCTTTTCTTCCTTTGGCATACTTCGCACATTGATAAATATATATTAATCATTTCTTTTGTAACATTAGCGTACTTTTTTGCCATTTCATTCTTAAGTCTATCGCAACCACCATGCCCTATAGAAATATGAGCAGCATCAATAATGTCGTAGATTTCCTCAGCCGGCAAAAAATATTTGACAGGTTCTGTGTTTGTAACTAATTTTTTTATACCACAAACTTCAATGATGTTAAAGCGTTTTAGTCTACTGTACTGTATTGGTGTTTTCTTTTCATCAAATTTCGCGTCTTCCACATCCATTGCAAGTTTTTCAAATTTTTCTTTTGTCATCACATTGAAATGACTATCTTTCATATCTTCTATCGCTAAAATTCTTTGCAAAAAGCGTTCTTTCTTTTCGTAGTCACTCATTTTTGTTCTAATATTAGCACGTTCTCCACTAATAATGAGTAATATAAAAGTTTATATGTGCGTTTGTCGTTATTTTTATCGACCACCTTAACTTTTTAAGAGTTTTGACTGATACAACCAGTCAAAACCACTTTTGACGGAATCACTTAGTCAAAAGTACTTTTAACTGTTATTTTAGTCAAAAGTATTATTGACTAAAGCATACGGTCAAAAGTACTTTTGACTGATTTTGCTAGTCAATAGTACTTTTGACTGGTTAAGAGTTTTGACTGCAACATATACAGTTTTTTTTTTTTTTTTTAATTTTGGCTTCACACGGTTTGTGCATTTAGCCAGTGTCAAGTAATTTTTCTTTTAGATCAAGTAAATGGCCCGATATCGGGCACGAAGTTACAAAACAGTCATAGTCGTCTTTAGTCAGTCAAGTCAAATCAAAGTTATTGTAAAGCGGTAGTAACTTTACAACAACCTAACAGGAGTTTTTGGGGGGAACACGAAAAGTCCACGTTAGTCACTTATTTTCACCTTCACTACACTTGTGCACTCACACGTAACTAAATTGAATAATTCACTATCAAAATTATACAATTTAATTCGCTATTTCACTAAATTCCATGAAAATGAAAATTCGTGCGACATGTTCCAACGCGATCCCGCCAAAAAACCCCAACATATACAGTTCTTAAATTAGAGTCTTATGTCACTATGTTATGTCAAGAGGCGTACAAATATGGTTGCATGCGAAATAAAATAACGACCATGCGAGCGGTAAACATAAAATATTTGGTTGGTATGTAAAAATTAATAGAAAAATAATAAAAAAATAAAAACAACAATTTAAAATATCAGTCGCGGTCACGGTCAATGCATAAATAAATAATCATAAATTACAATTAGTCACAATATTCAGTCAAATAAATAAGTCTACATTAATTTATCATTTAGGAATTCATCAGTCGTATAATAACATTTTTCAATTAATAACAGTTTTAATTTTTTTTTTATTGTGTAACATTCAATTTTTTTATGACACCTGGTAATTTGTTCTAAATGCGCGGTGCCATGTCTAAAACGCTCTTTCTCACTAAGGCAGTCTTACAGCGCTGATTGCTTAAAGAGTTTGCGTATTGGCTACGAATCGCAACATCTCGTAACGTTGACACTTTTTCGAACAACCTCATGTTTGTTTTAACGAAAACACTAATTTCAAAAATATATAATGAGTAAGTACCTATTCTGAGCGATTTAAATGATGGTACACAGCTCATCTATTTTCAGACCACACATTGATCTTATGCATCTTTTTTGTGCCTTAAAAACGATATCTTTATCGTAGAATTGCCCCAAAAAATAATACCATAAATCGCAAAATTGAGGCTACTAAGTCGTGGTATGCAACTAATAGCGCATCCATATTTATTGTTCTAGCAATTTGGAAAAGCGCGTATGCTGATTTATTTATTTTCTTGCTTAGGTCATCTATGTGGGTCTTCCAGTTAAGCTGGTTGTCAAGGAATAAACCTAAGAATTTTGCTTCTTTAACTTCTTCAATGTCACAGTTCCTATGTCTGATATTTACTTTTGGTACCAAAAGCAAATATCAGTTCTTTGGTGAAAGTGCATTATTCTGGTTCTCTTTAAGTTTATAACTAAATTATTTTTGTCATGCCCATTAATTATGTCCGATAAAGTATTATTTATGTCATCTTGATAAATATTGCAATCAATACATTTCAATATGGCAGTACTGTCGTCTGCAAACATCACCCCTCTTTGAGGAGTGGTTTGAGAGGCGGCATGGCGTCCTCACCTTCCGCCTGACACAGGTCCTCACCGGACACGGTTGTTTCGGGAGGTTCCTGTTTCGGATAGGGCGGGAGGAAACACCCGGGTGTTTCCATTGCGAATATCGCCCTGAGGACACGGTGGAGTATACGGTGGAGGTCTGCCCGGCTTGGACGGAGCACCGCCGTGTCCTCGTGGAGGTGATCGGCGGCGGCGATCTCTCGCGTCCGACCCTGGTCCAGGCCATGGTACGGAGCGAGAGTGCATGGCTAGCAGTCGCCTCCTTCAGCGAAGCAGTTATGCTCGCAAAGAGGGAGGCGGCGCACGTGAGGGAGATGCAGTACATGCGACCTCACAGCCGTGGCCCTCGCAGGAGATACCCTGGGCGTCGGGAATCCCAGGCTGATTCCCGGCCACCGTAGGCACGGGCTTGCGGACGACGAGTAATGGGTAGCTCGCTGTCCGGTAAGGACCAAGCCCGGGTCGACGGCGCGTTGTGTTCCACGCGCGCCTCAAAGAGATGTCATCAGCAACTGATAGGGCCCGCAAGGGCCGATGCCTGCCAGGGGTGCGGGTTGTTCGAAAGAGATACCGCGGCCCCTGGCACACAGGCAACTGAGGGAACACGGGTGGGTTTTAGTCAGTAAACGTCTGACACGCCCTCCCGCTCCGCCCAGAGCGGGAGAAGTTATTTGATGATTTCCCACCCAAAAAAAAAAACATCACCATTTGGTGTTGAGTTACCTTTGGCAGATCATTAATTAAGAATTAAGAAGAGAGGTGGACGCTGCCCTGTGGGACACCAAACTTTATTAATCTAGAATGAGATAAAAAACTCCTTTCAAATTTTGTTTTGTCACATATTCTGCCAATACGTACATTGCATTTTGTTGGAAAGATAGGATTCGAGTAGTTTTAGAATGTTACCTCTGATACCATAGCTACGCAGTGTTTCTAATAAGACATCGATCGTGCTTTATGTAATCGAAGGCTTTGGTCATATCTATGTAAATAGAACAATAGGAGATTTTTGGTCTACTGCTAAGATAATGCCATGCAAAAAATCAAAAATTGCCATGTTGATTCGTTGATTTCGTTTTTTTTTTTTTTTTCCCTAAGTCGGCCGCCGCCTGGTACGACCTCCCTTGCGCCAGGACCAGCGTGTCGTCAGCGTAGCAAACTACACTGACGCCGCTAGGGAGGTCGGCGCGCAGCACCCAGTCGTATCCGATGTCCCACAGATGCGGCCCCAGGACCGATCCCTGTGGGACACCGCACGATATCTCTCGCCGGTTCCACTCTCCTAGGTGACCGGGGTAGATGACGGCCCTGTCCGTCAAGTAGGCCTCGACCACACGACAGAGGTAGGTCGGCATCCGGTGATACCGAAGTGCCTCCCTTATGCAACTCCAGGGCAGGGTGTTGAAGGCATTGGCGCTGTCTAGAGACACCGCCAAGACGACCCCACCCCGGGCTACATTCGTTGAATTCGTGATGTTAGTTTTCGAGGGAAGTCTGGTAGCGAAAATCAGGATATAAAAATCCAAAATTGCGGCCATATCAACTGGTGGATCTCAGTAAATATAGGTTGGTTTTCACACGGGCAACTGTGGGTATGTCGGTGCTCTTTCGAGCAACATCGCTTACAGAGAAGCATTTTCTTAAAAGTTTAAAAATATGTTTATTTATCAATTTGGTATCTCCAACAAAGGATACATAGAAACAATAGAAATCGCAATAAGAAAATATTGACAATTTAATAGGTTTTTGCCTGGATTTGAATTTTTCAACTGCGTTCTTAAGGTGGGTAATGAGCGACGTTACGGGGCGTAATGTAACATTTGCAGCGAGCATGGCGTTACGCCATGTGCTAAAATCAGTTTTGATCGCTCGCATGTTTTGCCGTACTGACTGCACGAATGCTCGTTGGTAACATGTTAGGTGCATTTTACCCCGTTACGCCGGTCAGTATCCATCTTTACAGCGTGATCTTTCTTCATCGTGACAACGCCGCGGTCCCACGGGCCGTTAACCGTCAGGTGGTGCTAGGTGTTACTGCACTGCTACCTCTCGAGGCCTATCACAGTCCGTGCCAAGCATTCCCACTGCTGTGGTTTTACGCAGTGGTCAACATTTGACAAACAAAGCTAAAAGACACGCGCCTATACAGGCCGAGACAGGCGCCCACCCCGCGCTCCGCCACCCCGCGCCGGCGACGACTGGCCACCGGAGGCCTCATCGGAATCGGATATTTCCGCGACCTGTCGGCCTGGCTTGGCGCGGTCTGGCCTGTGAGAAAGCGGGCCGTGGGAACGTGAAATAACGCTTCAGCACACTCAACCAGACGCCCAGTCGATTTATTGAATACGGCAGGTGCACATAGGAATATTATAAAATGAGCTTCGACCAGGCGCTTTGATTTATATTTATTCTCAAAAATCTCAGTGAGACTTAGTAGCATTATCATTATAAACCCTGAAGACGCAGTGACTGCATTCGAAAGCTGATAGGTTCCTACCAGGCTAGATCGGAAGATTCTTCCTTTTTAACGGAGGAGTGGTACCTACACCATCTAAGCGACATATTACTGTTTTCCGACATGCACGCGAACGAAGTCACACGGCACACGCGGGCACAGCTAGTAAATAAATACAACACTGAAGATTTATATAACATATATCTCCGAAAAGTTTCATCAAAAATGTCGAAGTAGTTTGGTCGTTTCCGATCAATTTTGGTCTACGGCTGTTATTTACGTCGATTATAGTGGAAACAGTTTATACATTTTCAACAAATTCTAATATATCACTATCCATGTTCCTTGCTTGAGAGATCACATACGTATGTGCCGGTTTATGGCCCACATTTCGACCATCTAAATTTAGGGGACCTTTTAACGTTTAACTGACCCCTTACTATTGGTGAAACAGAAACCACCTTCTAACAGCCCCCCCTAACCATTCTTAGGGGATCCCATAAAGTTAGGGGACATCGGTGAAAATGGGCATTAGAGATTTTTGTTTAGGTCGGGGGTTTTTATTTTTAAATTTATCTAAGTAACTTTAATTTCCTGCTTTTTAAACTTAATATAGTACCTAATAGTAAACACGCTACGATTGAAACATGTCACGCTTAAATCTGCGCAGCTTTACGTTAGTTGCCCACAGTTAAGCTTGTTACTGCTGTAGCAGCAGCAACAGCACGTCGAGCCAGGACGATGGATTGGCGCAAGAGTATCGACACACTTTGCATTCCACACTAAAGGCCTACCACCACTAAAGACATGTTGTCTCGAACATAAAACTGCGTTAAAGTTTATTCATATTTATATATATTACTGTTTCAGAAACGAATAACATAAGTTGCTCGAGATGTAGAAAAACATTTGAGCATGCCCAAAAACTCATGCAAGAAGTTAAATCAATAGATAGAAAGATTGCAATGGGTATATGCGACCATTGTCGTAAAAAAGCTACAACTACAGCTAAAACTAGTAAAAAGCGGTATTGTGCCTGTGACGAGATTGTAAAAAAATTCATATCCGTTAAAGGGGAACAAAAGGAAGACGTTAAAAAGTTCGTAAAAATCTGGTTATCAACAATGGGGGATCTTCTTAAAGATGACATAACGCTCAACAAACCAAAACAAATAAAAACTCGTGCATACTCCGACATACAAATAAATCGAGGTCTCTACTCACATGCGTCTAGACATGAACCCGAAATCCAGCAAATGTTTTACTCAGGAACGCATAAATCAGACATAAACTTAAATACAGAAATGAGAGAGACCAATTTAAAAGAAGGTCAAATGAAACAAGCTGTATCCTTTTTTCAACCTATTGAGCATATCGAATCATCTTTTTCTAACACACCGCATGAAATACAAAAAAAATCGACCACTTCGTTGGAAGACTCGAACACAACTTTGGTGGAAACATATATTAAAAAGCTTCCAAGAACTTCTATTATAGACCGCAAACAAGAGGAAGTGTTCGAAGATACACCTTCAATGGACGCAAAAGAAGCATTGAAAAGAAGACATGATCTTAGCTTGAGACAGATGATGAGGCTTGAAAAGGATTCTAGAGCTCCATTTTCTTTATCGAAAAGACCTGATATATACGAAACCCCAAAGATTCCTCCCTGGGCGCAGAAAGAACCAACTTCTAAATATCATGTGGCATCTGAAGTGGGTATAGAAATTCCAACACTAAAATATCGTCATAGACCTCATGGAATTCGTGATTTAGACTATGTATCGAACAGAGAGGTAAAAATTAGAGCAACAAGAGCTGCACAAGATTTTTATTATGGGCCCAATAATGCCAACAAATATCACTATGTGAAAAAATCAGACCAACATATTGCAAAATCAAAAAGTTGGCATAAAAAAGCCCTCGAGCCAGAAGAAAGTGTAGGATTCGTTGTCAAGCCCCATTTTAGTTTTTTTTTTCCAGACAAGGACCAGGACAAGAAAAAAACACAAGTAGAACTCGATGTAAGTTCTTCACATCTCATTAAAGATACTCAAGAAAGGTTTCGCTTACAAGCTGAAACTGATATGAAACGACGAGAAGAAGAACGCCAACAAAAAATTGAACAAGACCAAAAGAAAGAACTTGCCCTACAAGAGAAAAAACTACAAGCTGAAGCAAAAAAAACACATGAAGATGAAAAATATGCGCAAGAACAAAAGATACAGCAGGATAAAGCTAAAATCAAAGGAGTTAGTTTTGATGAGATTTTTTCAGAGTTTGAGCAAAAAGACAAAATATCAAAAGAATCTCGTTTTGCTGAAAAAGATACTAAGTCAGAACATATAATTGATGAGGAATTGGACGAAGCAAAAAAAGCCAAAAAATCTATATCTGAACAAGAAGATGAAATAAATAAAGTATTACAGAGAGCTAAAAAAGACACAAAGTCAGAACATAGAATAGATGAGAAATTGGACGAACCAAAACTAGGACCAACATTAAAACCTGAACAAGGAGATAAAATTGATGAAGTATTGCTGAAAGCTAGAAAAGAAACACAGTCAGAACATAGAATTTATGATGAACTGGATGGAGCAAAAAAGGGTACAAAATCAAAACCTGAACAAAGAGATAAAATTGATGAAGTATTGCAGAAAGCTAAAAAGTATACAAAGTCAGAATATAGAAATGATGAGGAATTGGACAAAGCAAAAAAAGGCACAAAATCAAAACCTGAACAAGGAGATAAAATTGATAAAGTATTGCAAGGAGCTAAGAAAGACATAAAGTCTAAACATAGAACTGATGAGGAATTGGATGCAGCCAAAAAAGGCAAAAAATTGAAACCTGAACAAGTAGATACAATTAATGAACCATTGCAGAAAGTTCGACCTGAAAAAGGAGATAAAAACTCTGAATTATCGCAGAAACTTAAAAAAGACTTTAAGTCCAAACCTGAAAGGGGAGATAAAATTGATGAAGTATTGCTCAAAGCTAGAAAAGAAACGCAGTCAGAACCTATAATTTATGATGAACTGGACGGAGCAAAAAAGGGTACAAAATCAAAAGCTGAACAAGGAGATAAAATTGATGAAGTATTGCAGAAAGCGAAAAAGTATACAAAGTCAGAACATAGAATTGATGAGGAATTGGAAAAAGCAAAAAAAGGCACAAAATCAAAACCTGAACAAGGAGATAAAAGTGATAAAGTATTGCAAGGAGCTAAGAAAGACACAAAGTCTAAACATAGAACTGATGAGGAATTGGATGAAGCAAAAAAAGGCATGAAAACGAAACCTGAACAAGTAGATACTATTGATGAACCATTGCAGAAAGCTAGACCTGAAAAAGGAGATAAAATCTCTGAATTATCGCAGAAACTTAAAAAAGACTTGAAGTCCAAACCTGAAAAGGGAGATAAAATTGATGAAGTATTGGAAAAAACAAAAGAAGTCATTAAGAAAAAATCTGAACTCAAAGAAAAAAAGGATGATGAAGTAAGAGATAAAGGGAAAAAAGATCCAAAAAAAAAACGCAAAACAACAGATAAAGATGATGAAATAACAGAGGAGGGTAAAAAAAGCCTCAAAGGAAAACCTGAATCAATCGAGAAAGGAAGTCAAGAATTAAAGTCAAGAATAGAACAAAAATATAAGGGTGTGGAGGTGATAAAAACGGAAAAAGAAAAACTAGAAGAAAAACTACACAGAGAAAAAGATAGTAAAGAAAATAAAGAAAGATTGAAACAAATAGAACAATTCCGGAATGAAAAAGAAGCCCTTAAGAAACAGCTCGCCAAAGAGAGAGAAGAAGCACCGAAAGAGATGACCACTAAAATTAAACGGGATCCCTCTAAAGAAATAAAAGTGTCTATTTCAAAAATACAAAAAACCGAGTCCGCGCATAAAATAATGTTTTCTGTGAAGAAAAAAGAGGAGAAGAAAGAAAAAGAAGTAAAGCTAAACGAGGTTAAAGTAGAACCTTCACAGCGTGAAATTGAATTTAAAAAATTACAAGCTGAACATCTAAAAACAAAACAAGAAGCCGCAGAAAAGAGAAAGCAGCTTAAATATGAGGCAGAAGTAGCAAAAGCTTTGGAAGAAGCTGAGCGTAAATCAAAAACTGTGGAAGTAAAACTGTCTGATATCAACATGAGAACAGGATCATCCGAACAAAATCTAATTTTAAAATTAATTAAAATAAAGCAGGCTGCTACAATGAAGCCTTTTGAAGTCGACGCTGAGATGAAAAAGGCACATAAATGCCATGACGAAAGCTTCAGAAGGACTTTACTCTGTCCACTTTGCGTTAATTCTCAATTGGAATTAGACGTTATAAGCTTAGATAACAAATTAAATCTACCGAAAGAAATAATAACAGATATTATAATTGGCGAAAAAATCTTTAAAATTAAGCGTCGTCTTGAGGAAACGAAAGAAACGGAAGTCGATCCAAAAATATACCGAAAAATTAATTTTGTAGAATCTGACCTACCGCCCAAAGAAATTGCGAAAATAATTGCACAAGAGGCAGAACCTGCCCAAAAACAGATTTCGTCAAAAAAGGATGCGATAGAGGTATGTCCAGCATTACGTACCTATTTCGTGTGCACGGTGAATTTCAAAATCTAACGTTCGCACACTGATTTTCAAATCGCTAGCGAGTCGCCGGGAACACTTTATTCCCTACGAATGTATTAGCTAGCATTACGAACTAAGGTAAATTAAATTAACCAAAAATCAAATCAAATCAAATCGTTTATTGCAATCCATTCCAAGAGCACTTTATTCATATTCGTTTGAATTATTTTATATCCTATTACGTATTTTATGTTTCTATTCATTTACTTATTATATTAATATTATATATGCAAGTCTATTTATTCACTTATTATTTATTTTATTATCCTTAAATAATGCTTATTTGTTTACTCGCATAAAACTTGTTAATTATTATTTGTCCAGTATAATTTTTAAGATTATTTTTCATTTTACTTAATAAATATCTGTTATTCATAATTATGTATTATTATTTAATTTATCCGTTAGATATTCATGTACTTTATTTAAATTAAATATTGCTTTAATTTATTTAAAATTATATTGGTTTTGTTTTGTTGTTTAATGTCTTCTGGTAATATAAGATATATTTTTATTAACATGGAATATGAGAGTTCAAGTTGGGCCGCCGTCGGGAGCGGTCGCGCTTGACCGGGCGTGGCTGATGTTGGATTGCTTGCCTGACTTCGAAATCAAACCGAGTTTTTGTGTATGCCGCAGTTTGTAATATTGGGTAGTGATATAAAACGGGGGAGAAAAAGTGAAATAAGTGCGCTTCAACCTTCGGTGAAGACGGGATGCTGGAGGGCGAGTGGCCCATAGCGACTGACCCGGATCGTTCCTAATATTTCAGGGATTTGTTGGCTGAAGCTGCGAATGACCTGCCTTGTTTTGCCGCGCGGCCCAGCCAACGTTATCTCAGGCGATCGTTGTGGACCAATGTGCTGTGCAATGGGGCGGGATAAACTAATTTACGCTATTATTCTAGCACAAAACACGGTCACATGAGTAACCAAACGGAACAGAGGCAAAACTTCATACAACCGCGCGAATCCGGCATGTGTGCGTGACCACTGGCCGCTTGTCGCGTACTCGGTGAGACTGGAAAAAACCGGTTTACGCTGGCACCGCCAGTTGACAATCTCAGGGTTAGTGCGACGCGTGTTGTTTGTTTTATTAGTTGCAAGTTTGAATATTATAAAAATTTGAGCTGACCTTTTTTATGTGAGCAAGGTTAGCTGTTAGATATCGGCGCGGGACTTGACGGCTACTTAACGTCAAAAATTATCGTCCGGCCTACACCGGTTAGTGTAAAAAAGTGGTATTTTATTATTAATAATGGTTGTTTAATGTATTGTGTGTATGAATAATACTAGAAAAAATAAAAACATATCATACTTTAACTATCCCAAGGAGTACAATAGGTAAGTAAATATTTGATTATTACTTTTTCAAGTAAGTACCTTTATTTTATTGCATGGTTCTTTTTTTAATAAGAAGAGGGTACCACACGGTGTGTTTTTACCTTTTTATTGTTATTACAAGCTTTTACTACACATTTGTAGGTATGTGGGTGGGTTGGTATGTGTGTTAAGTTCAAATATTGCAAGTACGATTTGAACCACTTCCCGATGTTTGATTGAGCTGAAATTTTGTATGCCGTAATTTCAGTGACAATGCAATAACCATATGATAGATGTAATCTGATGCTGCAGCCAGGATTGTCTCCTCACTACGGTACTCTTCAACGGGTACAGTTTCACGGTCACGAAATTTAGTATGTTAGTTTAATTTTGATAGTTTAACACGATTTTGTCATGAACTGTTGCTGCAGCCAACATTGCCTCCTTACGAGGGAACTCTTTAACGGTTAGTAGCATAGACTCGAAACTTTGTATTTAAATTTAATTTTGTTTGTTAAACATGATCTTCACCATAAACAGTTGCTGCAGACAGGATGGTCTCCTCACGAGGGAACTCCTCAACATCTATTGTAGCATTATCATGAAAGTTTGAATACGCGTTTAAAAAGCATTTTTAATGGAAATTAATCATTGATACCTACATCGTTCTTATTTCTCGCTACTAGTCGGTCTGTCTTTAAATTAAATAAATATTTAAAAAACAGGTATCATCCTAGCCTTATCCCAGCTAGCTTGGGGTCGGCTTCCAGTCTAACCGGATATAGCTGACCCGTGTTTTACATGGAGCGACTGCCTTTCAGACCTCCACAACCCAGTTATTTGGCAACAAGATAATCTTGGATAGACTGATGGTCAGACTTTTTGGCATCCTGTAACGACTGTCAAAGATCTACGAATGACAACCAAGACCGGGGACAAAAACTTTATGTTGGATTCAGAATTTACCACATCATTAAAGAAACAGTAAACGATTTAAAAAAATTATAATAATAGAGTAAGTAATTTGTGAAGTATTCTATCATACTGAACAATAAAACTATTTAACAAATGTTTTGTTTAATTTGTCTTCATTTATTGTGGCAACCCTACTAAAATAGGTAACAATTTTGCACGTTTTTAAGAAGCTTTGCCTCTGTTCCGTTTGGTTTCTCATGTGACACGGTATCGTAATCAAAGATTTTATTATAGTGGCATTGTAGCGCCGCAATTACCGGTCGACTAGAGAGCCCAAATGTGCTGAAGTGTACAAAAAAGGTACCCTTAACTATTAAGTTCGCATCGCGCGGTTTTGTTCTATAGATCAACAAAAAAGAAGGGTCAAGTGAACCCCTCAATTAGCACGTGTGTAAGTTGCCATACAAAGAAAAGTGTTTAGAATGGGTTGTGTTTAAATTGTGACCATACCAAAAAGCGGGAATTGTTTGCTCAGTACGATAGCCCGCCAAATAAATAACTTAATGGGCTTAACATTTGATCAGGAAATGTTCGTCAAGACCTCGCCGCATGTCTTGGAACATCGACTACTTCTAAATAATGTACATGATTTTCTCCCTAACAGCATTCTCTTCCAAGAACAAAGGATAACAAAATAAATAACAATGCATGTGCACAAAAACACAGGGGTATTCACCTATTGGCGAACCAGTACCCGCCAACAGCGACATCCTAAGTACAACATTGAAACACCACAACATACCAAACCTTTAGGTAACTGGCACCACACACGAAAGCCACGAGAGCAAGAAAAGCCCACGAAATCCCAGCCTCTAACGAACAGCCCCCAAAAAGTTAACTCATTAACTCCGTGTGAACAACAAGAATCAACACTACTCACACCGTTATCAGACGTATTCGTGAACGAACCTAGATACACAACACTTAGAAATCTGACCTCTCCGAATCAAGCATACTTGTCCAGATCTGTGCATTGCAACTTGAAATGTTCGCAGCGCCTCAACACCAGCCAAAGAAAGAAAATCAAATAGACGCTGTACCTTCACGTAGCGGCATTCATATAGTTGGCTACAGGAAACAGGGATAAACTCGGGAACGTACATCTCCACACACTACGAATGGCATCCCTCAAGAAAAGCGGGTAACACACAGCGGGGTCATGCAATTCTATTTCGAAATGCGTCTGATATTTGGACTAGGACACCGAGTCTATAGAAATATGGGCAATTCTGGCATCTCTGCAACGATGTCAAATTCACTGGCCTACATCGAAGTGTTGAGATGCTTATATACGTAGCCTCTATGACTGTCCAAATCCAGGATATGAAGAACCACTACGCAGAGGGGTGACACAGGGGGATGTGATACCCAAAATTGTTCATCCATCTGTTGGACTGGACAGGAAGATCAATGTGCACGGCGAGTACATCTGAGATCTTCGTTTTGCCGCTGACATCGTCTTTATAACAGAGTCGCTGAAACAGTAAGATCAAATGCTGCACAGGCTGGAAATGTAGTGAGCTATTTGGCCTCGGTATGAATTTTGGACAAGACTTAGTCACTTACAAATAACTTCCACGTTTTGCTGAGTCAAATCCATATCGAAGGTCAGCTAGATGAATTTGTGAAGGATGTAAGTATGTCTATTTGGGAGTCATGCCCACTATTTCGAGAAAGAAGCTGGCACTAAGAGCTAGTTAGCTTGGACAGTGTTTGGAAAACTATATCAGGTCTTTTGGTCACCGATACCGCAATGTTTGAAGATGGTTTGCAACAAGTTAGTCAAATTATGCTCATATAATAATTATAATCAGCCTATATTGTACCACTGCAGGCTTCACTTCCCTTTTTCCTCTCAACTCGGAACTCTCGAAACTCCTGAGCCAATAAGGGCCAATTCCTCTTATACGCATCGAGTTCGTCCCATTATCTACGCCTGGGTCTTCCACGATTCCGTTGGACGTTCTATGTTATGGGTTTGGTTTCCGCTTTTAGTCCTTCAAGTGGACCACTATTTGTGAGCCATGGCGGCCGTCGGTTGTTATTCCAGCCAGCCCACCTCCCTCGAGAAGTTGGCTATAACTTCTGCTCTGTTGAGAATATCCGTGTAAGATTTGGGTGTCCCGAGGGTTTCTGTTCTAAATTGGGCTATGTCTGTGCATCCGAAAAGCACATGCGCAACGGTTTCCTCAGCCTCCAAGCAAGCCCTGTACAGGGGACTGTCCGTTGTGCCTATTGTGTAGAAGTGTTTGTTTAGCGGGCAGTGTCCCGTGATGGTCCCAGTCACCAGACGCAGATCCTTTCTGTCCAGGCATAACAGACGTCTGGTAAGCCTGCCATCCAAAGATGGCATTGCTGCCCTAGACTGCCTGCAGCCTAGTGTCAGGGTCCACCAGCTCTCCGATTGTGTGTGCGTGCCGTTGTATGTTTTCAGGGACCCATGTTGTGGTGGTCTTAGCCCACAATGCATCCGATATGCTGCAAAGGTGTCCAACACAGTCCCATTTGAGCATGGTTGCTTTTTGGGTGACGTCTCCGATTTGTGTCTAAGCATCTTATCACAGTATCGTGTTCCGTATCCTATCGGCAAGTAGAACTCCAAGGATACTACGCTTCATCGTTAGCTGGCAAACTTCGAGGTTGGTCCTCTGGTGAACCGTCAAAGACCAGGTTTCAGCGCCGTATGTAAGATAGGGAGAATGCACATATCCATTCATTTGCGTTTATGGCAAATTAGAAGATCTCCTCATAAGGGCTTTCATCGACCAGTAGCTCTACCAGGCGTTTTCAGTGCGGCGAGCAACTTTTTCTTTTTCTTGTCTCACCTGGAAGGAGACTGTGGCCGAGGTAGATATATTCTGGGACAAATGAAAACTCCACATACTGTTTTTGTTTGACGCTATTGGTCAAAAGTTTGGTCTTCGACATGTTCATTCGAAGACCGATCAGCTGCCGCAGATGAAAACAAAACACTATCGTCGGCGAAGCGCAGGTTGGTCAACCTTTTTTTGCCGACGACTATTCCTATAGTGGCCCAAATATCGGACATTTTTTTTTAAATCTCTTCAAGGAGGGTGAATAGTATAAGGGACAGCGGGTCTCTTTGCTTATCTCCTCTTTCCATAGAGAAGGATGGTCCAGAGGTCGAGATTTTGATAGCGGCTGTACTATTGTGAAAAATATTTTGTGCACACACCTCTCCTATGCGCTTTTACTTCCAACAGAAATAGTACCTACAGATTAACCCTCGAAAGTACGACATAAACGGTAAACGGTCCAGGGGCAGCGCTAGTGTTACACGCGAAATTCAAATTGCTTTTACCTATGTTTTTGGTAATCTGCAGGTCAGTGTCAGCCTGCGTGTTGAACAAAATATGATTCGCGACTGAAACCGTTAGTACATATTATTACCTCAATGACTGAAACATGTATTTACCATGGAGGTAATATGTACTAACGTACAGTACATATTGCCTCAATGGTATTTACAGAATTATAATAATGGTCTAAGGTCATTGAATCCCATTGAATGACTATGGTCTAAGGTCATTGAATCCCATTGAATGACTATTTCATGAAAAAGCAAACCAACTATTTGGAAAACAACGCCTTTTCCTTTACTTTGCTGTGTGTCCTTAATTTCTAGTATTTGATCCTTATAAAGACACTATCGGACGGTGCAATATCACAGGCTGGGTTGTTTTTTCATAAACAACGAGTTCAATTCCTAGCTGGAGCAATAGATTTTACAAAAATCGAATGATGCAGTTTTAGTTTTCATCAAAATAAACCCCGCGACTTCTTTAAGTACTTTTCGGCATTACCTACAGTTTCGGATTTGGTAATCATGTCTTAAAACATTCACCCTATGCATACAGACAATTTGATAACCTGGCTTATTAAATGCCAGGTCAAGAACAAAGGAGGAAACTTTTGCACTCCGTCAATTGCACAAGAGGTACAGACGTAAACTCAAGAACTTGCACAGGGTGTTCATTAACGGGGGTTATTCGAATTTGCCTGTTTTAGAATCAACATTAAATGTTCAAATTAGTGTATTTAGGTCCTGAAAAAAATATGTCATAGACACATCCTTGATTGAGGGAAATTAACGGTTCAAAACACGATAAATTTTAATTTGCTCGATGAAAAACAAATTCCGAAACAGGGTCGATTTGAAAACCATTTTCCGTCTTATTTCCTAATAACAGTACAAAATAATTTGAAAATTGCATGTACGATGAGGAAATCGTATTTAGGAGGGAATTTAACAGTTGATTATTTAGTTTAGTAGTTTTTTTTTTTAATAATCTCAAAATATCTAAATCGGGCTAAATCGGCTCGCGCTCAGAGTCCTGCGGGACGTCCTCGAGGGTGGACCTGTGTCAGAATTTTCAAAAACTCGCTCATCCTGCGCCTGTATATTATAGTTTTAATTCAAAAATTGTTTTCGAAAATGGGATGACGTTTAATTGTCATCTTTTAATAGTGTTCACACATTACAAATTAGTATCGATAAAATAGTAGTCAAGTGAGGGTCGTATATAATGTTTTATCGTCGTTTATGAATAAGTTTGTACAAATCACAGTTTTCTAAGATTTTTTCAATCAGATTCATCCATATCAACTAAGTATGATATTTCCTCTCCACCGAGCTGTCTTCGCTACTATCATATCCTCCATTAATATTACATATTATACAATGTGTCTGGTTGTCGGTTGTATACTAATAACACAGTATAAAAAGAAACAGTAGGAGGCCGCCTTTGATCTCGTGGTAAATGCCGACAACGTGTAGGCATTGTCGCAACAGCTAGGGTGGTCTCAAGTAAACAATATTTATTTATTTATTTATTTTAGATCAACAACGTCATCAACATCAACACAAAAATTAACAATTATCAAAAATATCGTTTTTAAACAGTTTTATTTAGCTTGCCCTGATTATTTATTTATTTGTTTGGGTCAAATCAAGTATTTGAATTTTAACCCCTTCCTGTTGACGGAAAATATTTAGACATAATATTAATAACTTGTAAAATCGACGAGTACCAGGGCTTCCAAGTACGTTTACCTTTTACGTTGATTTTTGGCGTCACCAGCGCCAAAAACCAGGGCTCGGGATACTTACACATACATACAATAATGATACAGATACATATTTATGTATCTGTATCATTACAGTTTTTATCGTATTCCTTACATTTGCTCGTGTTAGTACCTATAGCACTTTTGTTTGAGCAATTTTCTCTGTTGGTGTCAGAGTGAAAGTTGTTTATATTAATAGCACAGTCTATAAATCATACAGTCGTCCAACGAAGACGTCTAGACAGGGCAATCTTGCGGGGCGTGAGGGGCGAGACAGGGGAAGGGCGCTCCCTAACTGCGTACGCTACCGTGTTAGTAGTTCGGGAGACAAGTTTCAGGGCTATCGTGTGTCAATTTATTACTGTTTTAATTTATGTAAATTAATTAAAATGGTGCATACGACGTGTGTTGTGAAAGATTGCAAGTCGTCATCTTACATTAATAAAGAACTGCGATTTCATCAATTTTCGCGCACGGATGTAAGGTAAACAAAAAAATATTGTTTAATTGATAGAAATAAAATACTTGAAAGTATCCCGAGCCCTGGTTTTTGGCGCTGGTGACGCCAAAAATCAACGTAAAAGGTAAACGTACTTGGAAGCCCTGGTACTCGTCGATTTTACAAGTTATTAATATTATGTCTAAATATTTTCCGTCAACAGGAAGGGGTTAAAATTCAAATACTTGATTTGACCCAAACAAATAAATAAATAAACAGGGCAAGCTAAATAAAACTGTTTAAAAACGATATTTTTGATAATTGTTAATTTTTGTGTTGATGTTGATGACGTTGTTGATCTAAAATAAATAAATAAATAAATATTGTTTACTTGAGACCACCCTAGCTGTTGCGACAATGCCTACACGTTGTCGGCATTTACCACGAGATCAAAGGCGGCCTCCTACTGTTTCTTTTTATACTGTGTTATTAGTATACAACCGACAACCAGACACATTGTATAATATGTAATATTAATGGAGGATATGATAGTAGCGAAGACAGCTCGGTGGAGAGGAAATATCATACTTAGTTGATATGGATGAATCTGATTGAAAAAATCTTAGAAAACTGTGATTTGTACAAACTTATTCATAAACGACGATAAAACATTATATACGACCCTCACTTGACTACTATTTTATCGATACTAATTTGTAATGTGTGAACACTATTAAAAGATGACAATTAAACGTCATCCCATTTTCGAAAACAATTTTTGAATTAAAACTATAATATACAGGCGCAGGATGAGCGAGTTTTTGAAAATTCTGACACAGGTCCACCCTCGAGGACGTCCCGCAGGACTCTGAGCGCGAGCCGATTTAGCCCGATTTAGATATTTTGAGATTATTAAAAAAAAAAACTACTAAACTAAATAATCAACTGTTAAATTCCCTCCTAAATACGATTTCCTCATCGTACATGCAATTTTCAAATTATTTTGTACTGTTATTAGGAAATAAGACGGAAAATGGTTTTCAAATCGACCCTGTTTCGGAATTTGTTTTTCATCGAGCAAATTAAAATTTATCGTGTTTTGAACCGTTAATTTCCCTCAATCAAGGATGTGTCTATGACATATTTTTTTCAGGACCTAAATACACTAATTTGAACATTTAATGTTGATTCTAAAACAGGCAAATTCGAATAACCCCCGTTAATGAACACCCTGTGCAAGTTCTTGAGTTTACGTCTGTACCTCTTGTGCAATTGACGGAGTGCAAAAGTTTCCTCCTTTGTTCTTGACCTGGCATTTAATAAGCCAGGTTATCAAATTGTCTGTATGCATAGGGTGAATGTTTTAAGACATGATTACCAAATCCGAAACTGTAGGTAATGCCGAAAAGTACTTAAAGAAGTCGCGGGGTTTATTTTGATGAAAACTAAAACTGCATCATTCGATTTTTGTAAAATCTATTGCTCCAGCTAGGAATTGAACTCGTTGTTTATGAAAAAACAACCCAGCCTGTGATATTGCACCGTCCGATAGTGTCTTTATAAGGATCAAATACTAGAAATTAAGGACACACAGCAAAGTAAAGGAAAAGGCGTTGTTTTCCAAATAGTTGGTTTGCTTTTTCATGAAATAGTCATTCAATGGGATTCAATGACCTTAGACCATAGTCATTCAATGGGATTCAATGACCTTAGACCATTATTATAATTCTGTAAATACCATTGAGGCAATATGTACTGTACGTTAGTACATATTACCTCCATGGTAAATACATGTTTCAGTCATTGAGGTAATAATATGTACTAACGGTTTCAGTCGCGAATCATATTTTGTTCAACACGCAGGCTGACACTGACCTGCAGATTACCAAAAACATAGGTAAAAGCAATTTGAATTTCGCGTGTAACACTAGCGCTGCCCCTGGACCGTTTACCGTTTATGTCGTACTTTCGAGGGTTAATCTGTAGGTACTATTTCTGTTGGAAGTAAAAGCGCATAGGAGAGGTGTGTGCACAAAATATTTTTCACAATAGTACAGCCGCTATCAAAATCTCGACCTCTGGACCATCCTTCTCTATGGAAAGAGGAGATA
The DNA here is from genome assembly GCA_949091785.1 of Polymixis lichenea. Classification (NCBI taxonomy): domain Eukaryota; kingdom Metazoa; phylum Arthropoda; class Insecta; order Lepidoptera; family Noctuidae; genus Polymixis; species Polymixis lichenea. Next base: position 17,074,434 of record OX420932.1, on the reverse strand, counting down.
AGCAAAGAGACCCGCTGTCCCTTATACTATTCACCCTCCTTGAAGAGATTTAAAAAAAAAATGTCCGATATTTGGGCCACTATAGGAATAGTCGTCGGCAAAAAAAGGTTGACCAACCTGCGCTTCGCCGACGATAGTGTTTTGTTTTCATCTGCGGCAGCTGATCGGTCTTCGAATGAACATGTCGAAGACCAAACTTTTGACCAATAGCGTCAAACAAAAACAGTATGTGGAGTTTTCATTTGTCCCAGAATATATCTACCTCGGCCACAGTCTCCTTCCAGGTGAGACAAGAAAAAGAAAAAGTTGCTCGCCGCACTGAAAACGCCTGGTAGAGCTACTGGTCGATGAAAGCCCTTATGAGGAGATCTTCTAATTTGCCATAAACGCAAATGAATGGATATGTGCATTCTCCCTATCTTACATACGGCGCTGAAACCTGGTCTTTGACGGTTCACCAGAGGACCAACCTCGAAGTTTGCCAGCTAACGATGAAGCGTAGTATCCTTGGAGTTCTACTTGCCGATAGGATACGGAACACGATACTGTGATAAGATGCTTAGACACAAATCGGAGACGTCACCCAAAAAGCAACCATGCTCAAATGGGACTGTGTTGGACACCTTTGCAGCATATCGGATGCATTGTGGGCTAAGACCACCACAACATGGGTCCCTGAAAACATACAACGGCACGCACACACAATCGGAGAGCTGGTGGACCCTGACACTAGGCTGCAGGCAGTCTAGGGCAGCAATGCCATCTTTGGATGGCAGGCTTACCAGACGTCTGTTATGCCTGGACAGAAAGGATCTGCGTCTGGTGACTGGGACCATCACGGGACACTGCCCGCTAAACAAACACTTCTACACAATAGGCACAACGGACAGTCCCCTGTACAGGGCTTGCTTGGAGGCTGAGGAAACCGTTGCGCATGTGCTTTTCGGATGCACAGACATAGCCCAATTTAGAACAGAAACCCTCGGGACACCCAAATCTTACACGGATATTCTCAACAGAGCAGAAGTTATAGCCAACTTCTCGAGGGAGGTGGGCTGGCTGGAATAACAACCGACGGCCGCCATGGCTCACAAATAGTGGTCCACTTGAAGGACTAAAAGCGGAAACCAAACCCATAACATAGAACGTCCAACGGAATCGTGGAAGACCCAGGCGTAGATAATGGGACGAACTCGATGCGTATAAGAGGAATTGGCCCTTATTGGCTCAGGAGTTTCGAGAGTTCCGAGTTGAGAGGAAAAAGGGAAGTGAAGCCTGCAGTGGTACAATATAGGCTGATTATAATTATTATATGAGCATAATTTGACTAACTTGTTGCAAACCATCTTCAAACATTGCGGTATCGGCGACCAAAAGACCTGATATAGTTTTCCAAACACTGTCTAAGCTAACTAGCTCTTAGTGCCAGCTTCTTTCTCGAAATAGTGGGCATGACTCCCAAATAGACATACTTACATCCTTCACAAATTCATCTAGCTGACCTTCGATATGGATTTGACTCAGCAAAACGTGGAAGTTATTTGTAAGTGACTAAGTCTTGTCCAAAATTCATACCGAGGCCAAATAGCTCACTACATTTCCAGCCTGTGCAGCATTTGATCTTACTGTTTCAGCGACTCTGTTATAAAGACGATGTCAGCGGCAAAACGAAGATCTCAGATGTACTCGCCGTGCACATTGATCTTCCTGTCCAGTCCAACAGATGGATGAACAATTTTGGGTATCACATCCCCCTGTGTCACCCCTCTGCGTAGTGGTTCTTCATATCCTGGATTTGGACAGTCATAGAGGCTACGTATATAAGCATCTCAACACTTCGATGTAGGCCAGTGAATTTGACATCGTTGCAGAGATGCCAGAATTGCCCATATTTCTATAGACTCGGTGTCCTAGTCCAAATGTCAGACGCAGCTCCTGATTGTACTCTGTACAATTTGTCAAACAGTGAATGTTGTCTACGGTACTGATTTTTTTTCGAAACCCGGCTTGAACTGGGTCCCTGTCTTAAGTCTCCTTGCGAAACAGTTCGTGACGACTCCCGAGAACAGTTTGTAGGTACACGTGGCTCATAAGTGAGATGAATCTTTAGTTTTTCAGCAAGATTTTATAAACTTTTTTTAAGAACAGAACTAGTGCGCCTATGGGGCGCTGTACCTTCTTGGGTGAAAAGAGAATTTTGTTATAGTGGTTTGATTGTAATCGTAATTTTATTTCCACCACTCACGCCGTTTATGCGGATGACACTGCCGCCGCCGACAAATTTTACATTGGATGCCGCCACCGCTAAAAATTAATCGGTGCACACCTCTGGCGCAGAGGTACTATTATAAAGACTGTCCTTTTACTGGCACTGGCCGCTTACAAAATTCTGAAAATCTTGAAATTATTTTAAAAATCGGACGTTATGAAAATTGACATTTATTATACTCAGAGATTTTTTAAAGTAATTTATTTTATTATCTACATAAAGTAATTGAATTATTTCATTTTTCGTGGAGTGCTTTGATATTTATTAATTTTGTCATCGAATACTTATGTCTAAAAAGAAACAACCAGAACCAGTAAGTAGAAAACATACTAAGAAATAAGAAAGACGGCGAACCTAATGATAAGACGGAACTTGGGAGTGATCTAATGTGCAGCCGGTCCAGCAGTGATCTGCTATGCGCCGACAACTTGATTAGACCAATTGTGGTGCTTTTTATGTTTTTAGCCCAACGACCACGAAGCGATTTAAGAATTTCAAACTTCATAAGTGGGGAAACTAGGTAAAGTAGGTAGTATCATAGGAATCGGTTGCATTTCCACATTATACATCCTATGAATTGTATTCGCATGGGTTGATGTCGGTAAATGGTACAGTTTCTTAGAAATCTACGAGAAAAACTCCGGCCCTAAGACGACCCACTGACCCAAAACCTTTCACATACAAACTTACGATAAACTGTGCAAATGGAAAATATTTTTCCAACCAGAACCCTCAGTGTGCAAGTCCAAACTCGCACTTTGTCAGTTTTCTTCTTTTTCTTGTCTTTGCGGTGTAATTTATCAGTCATAGTACTGTACGGACATGAGAGTTGCTTGAATTTATGGGGACAATTATTATTACCTACTATCCCCGCAGTCTGTGATGGCCGTTACATCTTAAAATTGTTTTCCATTTCAAATTATTTTACTACAGACAAATAAGTAAAGTGCGAGTCGTTTAAGTAACTTTTTTATGTAGAAAGAAGTTCATCATCATTATCCTCATCATCATTCAGCCAAAAGACGTCCACTGCTGGACATAGGCCTCCCCCAAGCTCCAAAACCTAGTGGGAGGCTTTCTAACTCTACGTCCTCCGGTGTGCGGTCACTACTCTAAGGCTGGATTTAGTGCTACGCTGACATCGCCCAGTTTATAAAAACTACCGCCCAGTTTATAAAAGGTTAGGAACCTATGCTATAAACCATGGAATAGAAAAAACTATTTTGTATGAACAACAAATTCAACTTTGACGAAAACCTTATTTGTTGTCCATACAAAATTAAGACTTATTATAACTGACGACGGTTGTTATTCTCTTACATATTTCTCCGCATAATTGTGACACACGCGGTGACACGCGTGATAGCTGCGTGGGCACTTCCACAGGTTTTTTATAACAGACCAAGCAAGTGCACATCGTTTTTTTTTTTTTTTTTTTTCTGGGTGGGAAATCATCAAATAACTTCTCCCGCTCTGGGTGGAGCGGGAGGGCGTGTCAGACTTTTACTGACTAAAACCCACCCGTGTTCCCTCAGTTGCCTGTGTGCCAGGGGCGGCGGTATCTCTTTCGAACAACCCGCACCCCCGGCAGGCATCGGCCCTTGCGGGCCCCATCTGTTGCTGCTGACATCTCTTTGAGGCGCGTGTGGAACACAACGCGCCGTCGACCCGGGCTTGGTCCTTACCGGACAGCGAGGTACCCATTACTCGCCGTCCGCAAGCCCGTGCCTACGGTGGCCGGGAATCAGCCTGGGATTCCCGACGCCCAGGGCGTCTCCTGCGAAGGCCACGGCTGTGAGGGCGCATGTACTGCATCTCCCTCACGTGCGCCGCCTCCCTCTTTGCGAGCATAACTGCTTCGCTGAAGGAGGCGACTGCCAGCCATGCCCTCTCGCTCCGTACCATGGCCTGGACCAGGGTCGGACGCGAGAGATCGCCGCCGCCGATCACCTCCACGAGGACACGGCGTTGCTCCGCCCAAGCTGGGCAGACCTCCACCGTATGCTCCACCGTGTCCTCTGGGCGATCTTCGCAATGGAAACACCCGGGCGTTTCCTCCCGCCCTATCCGAAACAGGAACCTCCCGAAACAGCCATGTCCGGTGAGGACCTGTGTCAGGCGGAAGGTGAGGACGCCATGCCGCCTCTCAAGCCACTCCTCAAAGAGGGGACTTACCGCCGCAATCGCGGCGTGCCCAGCACTGGGTTGCGACAATCGCACTTTCCACGTCGCCATGAGATCCTGCCGGAGCTCTGTCCGCCGTGCCGCGATTTCCTGCGGCAGCGGAGTCCCGCCCCGGCGTTTGGCCTCCTCGCGCCACTCCCAAGTGAGCGCGAGGACGTTTGCCTCCAGATCCCATGGCGGTAATCCGGCAAGGAGGCCCGCCGCCTCACCGGAGATCGTGCGGTATCCGCGGATCATCCGGATGGCCATGACCCTATGGGCCGCCTTCAACCGGCGTGCTGGTTGGCGCCTCAATGTAGGCGCCCACACCGGCGCCCCATATAGGGCCATGGCCCGCACGACCCCCGCGTAGAGCCTCCGGCAGGAGGCGTTTGGCCCCCCTAGATTGGGCAGGAGCCGCTTCAAGGCAGCCCCAGCCCGCTCCAGTCTGGGAGCCAAACGTCGGAAGTGCTCCGCGAAGTTCCACCGGCTGTCGAGGACGAGTCCTAGGTACTTCATCGTCGACTCGACGCCGATGTGAACCCCTCCCACCGTTATCTGGGAACCCGTCAGTGGCGCATTCCGAGGACCATGAAACCACATGGCCTCGGACTTGTGCAAGGCCACCTCGAGTCCCAGTTGCCGGATCCTATCTACGATTGTCGCAACCGCGTGTGTCCCTAAGTCGGCCGCCGCCTGGTACGACCTCCCTTGCGCCAGGACCAGCGTGTCGTCAGCGTAGCAAACTACACTGACGCCGCTAGGGAGGTCGGCGCGCAGCACCCAGTCATATCCGATGTCCCACAGATGCGGCCCCAGGACCGATCCCTGTGGGACACCGCACGACATCTCTCGCCGGTTCCACTCTCCTAGGTGACCGGGGTAGATGACGGCCCTGTCCGTCAAGTAGGCCTCGACCACACGACAGAGGTAGGTCGGCATCCGGTGATACCGGAGTGCCTCACTTATGCAACTCCAGGAGTACGCACATCGTGAGGCATGTGTTTCACATGCGATGCGCCCGCGTGATACTTTCTGGCTGCGCCACAGTGGAATTTTATTTTTCTAGATGAATTGTACCATATAAGTACTATACGAAACGTGTAACGAAAAAAATTGTACGTCAACGATTAATGAAGTTTTGGTAGCGCGGCTATGGTGTAGGCATACTCCCTGGCCGCTCCATCAACACAAGGCTATCAGTTCTAAAGTAATAACATTTTCGAATTTCTTTAAAGGGAACGAAAGAGACCAATCAAAGGAAAAGGTGTTTACTAGGTCCGGGTGCGCCTAATAGTTTCCAAAAACCGTATTGGCGCGGACAGGCCATTTTATTTCATTACACGTACCATGTCGTACATAAATGGGAGAAGGTACAATTTATTTAAAAACACATACTTTTAATTTTCCACTGTGGCGTGGCCAGTATGTATCAAACAATCCACCGGACGCCTCGCGAAGTTCCTTAAAAAGTAGTTTTAACATTTTTACTGTGGTAAATGGAAGTTTTCTATTGTGTATTGCAACGTAAGCACCAATGCTTGAGCAACCGTGGGGATCAATGCTTAATTAATTGCATGAGTAATCAGACAGTCTTTTCTGTATGAGAAGGGGGTCTTGCTATGTAGTGGGATAGTATTAGATTGGTTATTACATGGCAATTAGTACTTCGTCGGAATCATACCTTTATCGTACGATTAGTAATTATTTTTCGTAAATATTCGTAAACAGCAATATCATATTATAATAAGAAATATCCTCTCAACCGAGTTTCGGTCACGGCAGTCAATTTCAACGGAGACTAGCAAACTGTGTGGGCCTGCCTGTAAGAGAAGATGTAGGTACTCCTTCTTCCTTCACTGTCATAGTCTCATGGAACGGCAATTCCATATGACCCGAACTGACAAACGAAGCTGAAACAAATTTTAATCGATTCGATTTATTCCGAGCTGTAGGCATTATGTAACTATCCACAATAGAGTACCTACGGCAGTTGTTCCTTCATACGTAGCTGGCAATATTTACGAATCTTCATGGGAAACGTCAAAATGCCCTTTTTACCTTGCCGCAATAGTAACATGTTAGCTGGTTACCCTCCATCTCGGGAGAACGGGCGGTTTGTCGAACTCGTACCGACTAAAATCCCACAGTTCGTATCCGATTTCTTAAACATAGAAAATCCGAGCATATAGACTTTATCATAGCTCGCTAAGCAACCCTTGCGGACCAACCGTAGCGTGACCTGACCGCAAGTCACGTGGGTGTCCACCTCCGGCCCTGTCAAAGCATAATGGTTACTTAGGACGCACTGATTGAAGCCTCTATTCTTTAGGCTTTGTGGAGTAGATGACAAGAAGACTCGACAAAGTTTCCTTTTCGCCCAGCCGGCCCAGCTAAATTCGTCTGTTAGACTCTCTCTCAAAGACTGCAAATTTTGTCCAAGGTTAAACGTATTGTGGATCAATCTCAAGAGGAACGGCATTGACAACAATCAGTTCCGGAGTGACGAGTTGTTGGTCATAACCTACGAATGATCTCACCACGATTATTTTCGTACTTTTTGTTTATATAGACATTGACATTATGAATTTTATTTAAACAATGACATGAATATTTACTTTGTATATGAAATGAAATGAAATGAAATGAAATGAAATGTTTATTTATGTAAGTAGATCTTAAAAGACACTTTTACACGTCAATATTTTGTTGGTCAATATTTTTTAAAACTAGATGGCGCCGGCATTTCCTAGCTGACTGTTCCCTGAGAAGAAAAGCCGAAACAAACTCAGAGGTCATAGTCTCTTTTAAAGTCCAAACATTATATTATTTAAATTTTATGTGAGTCTAACAATGCAGGGTAATGTCTGGAAAGTCCTTTTGAAGAAAGAGCCATTGCAGCTTTGAGCTGACCTGTCTCAACAGACGGCATGTATGTAGCAGTCACACCGTGTAGCTCAACCCTATTTTAGGGAGCTCAACGACCCGCCACAAGACGCTACCAGATTTGCAGGACATTTGCGTAGGCCATTTACAAAATGCTCAAAACCACCAGACGAGTTATAAAGTAATGTGTTCAATCTAGCCTGCATAGTACTCACATTCACAGTTAGTTTTTTCTTTAAATGTCATTAAAAATCAATACTTAAATATAAAATGTCAACAGTATCTATTAAACACTTAGCTTATATAACAGTTTGTTGCTTGAGGGTACATTGGAGCAACTTAACTAGTCCCAAGCTTTTTTGTCATCCAAGTAATCTTTAACTTTATAGAAACCTTTTTGACAGAGTTTCTGTTTAATAAATGGTTTAAATTTATTGAAGCTTAGTTCCTTAACATGGCTTGGGAGTTTGTTGTAAAAACGAATACTTTGGCACTTAAATGAATTGCTAATTTTTTGGAGCCTAGTCGTGGGCACAATAAGTAAATCTTTATTTCTAGTATTTATGCTATGAACGTCGCTGTGTTTAGAATATAGATTAATGTTCTTTTTAACATTAATTAGGTTCTCATACACATATTGAGATGCGACTGTCATTATATTTATTTCCTTAAATTTATCCCTCAGTGAATGTCTACAACTTAGGTTATAAATTGCTCGAATGGCTCGTTTCTGCAGCACAAATATAGCTTGAATGTCGGCTGCATTTCCCCACAGCAAAATGCCGTACGACATTACACTATGGAAATAACTAAAATATACTAATCGAGCTGTTTCTACATCAGTCAAATGACGGATTTTATAGACCGCGTAGGCTGCAGAGCTTAGCCGCTTCGACAATTTAGTTACGTGTGGGCCCCACTGTAGCTTCGAGTCCAAAGTAATACCTAAGAACACAGTGGTGTCCACAAGATCCAATTCCGCCCCATTTACTAATACATTGGTTTTCACCTGCTTAACGTTAGGTGTCAGAAATCGAATGCATTTAGTCTTTTTCTCGTTTATATATATATAGTACTATATTGCTTTAATTATTGTGAATGTGATGACTGTGTGGGTGTTTTGTTTTCTTCATTTAGTCATGGTCTGGCAGTTTGAGTAACTTATGCGGCCTACCCAAATGTCCCTTCTTTGGTATTCTCCCCCCGTCAAATCGTTGAGCTCCTCAAGTTCTGAGTTGAGCTGCATGATTACTGATAAATGCGTGCACTGATTGGGCAGGTCCACTCAATCTGTGTGGTTCTTTTCTCAAAAGACCATTTCAGACACCAATCCACATGGTCTTCACATGATCTGACCAAGATTATGTCTGGACTTTAAAAGACCGAAACAAACTCAGTCGTCACATTCGTGACCACTGAGTTTGTTTCGGCCTTTCTTCTCAGAGTAGTCAGATAGGAAACGCCGACCTCGTCTAGTTTTAAAAATATGATTGACGTGTAAAAGTGTTTGCACAAACCTAGAATTAAGATCATCAGAGAAATAAAATCATTTATCATTTATCATTTAACCGGAAACTGAACCGTAGATACAGAAAAATTGAATAGACCGTCCAGCGTCTCCTATTATGGACACCAGCATGTTGCCACCAAGTTTCCTACCGCAACACATTTTGTTGCCGAAACAATTTTTCTCAGCTTTCTATAAATGAATATTATAAGGATATGAAATTGTTTAAATTTAAATTAATAATAAATTAAATAAATTTTCATTCATTTTAATGATTTATTTTATTTTATTTTTTTAAATTTCTGCCGAAAAAATTCCACTTCTGGACATAGGCCTCCCCAAAAGGGGGGTTTGCCATAATCGCTTGACAGGAGGGTTGGCAATCTCTGTATGGTTTAAAAAAATTATAAAAACGCCGCTGCCCTTTCTCTAGTAACTCCCTGAGACCCTGTCCGCACTGCGATTTTTCACCACGCGATTTTTATTCTCGCGGATTATATTCCGTGACCGGAATTACACATAATACGCACTGCGAATAAAATTTCGCGCGATTTTCATAAGTTTGCTGCAGTTCCCGGCTAAGACGAACCTCTTAAATGAACAACAGAAGAACTTATTGTAATTAGTTGACAAGTTCCCCGGGATTCAAAACCGAGACCGATTATTAGTGATTAGACCGTCTAATTGTAATTTACTTTTTTTTTTGGGTGGGAAATCATCAAATAACTTCTCCCGCTCTGGGTGGAGCGGGAGGGCGAGTCAGACTTTTACTGACTAAAACCCACCCGTGTTCCCTCAGTTGCCTGTGTGCCAGGGGCGGCGGTATCTCTTTCGAACAACCCGCACCCCTGGCAGGCATCGGCCCTTGCGGGCCCCATCAGTTGCTGCTGACATCTCCTTGAGGCGCGCGTGGAACACAACGCGCCGTCGACCCGGGCTTGGTCCTTACCGGACAGCGAGCTACCCATTACTCGCCGTCCGCAAGCCCGTGCCTACGGTGGCCGGGAATCAGCTTGGGATTCCCGACGCCCAGGGCGTCTCCTGCGTAGGCCACGGCTGTGAGGGCGCATGTACTGCATCTCCCTCACGTGCGCCGCCTCCCTCTTTGCGAGCATAACTGCTTCACTGAAGGAGGCGACTGCTAGCCATGCACTCTCGCTCCGTACCATGGCCTGGACCAGGGTCGGACGCGAGAGATCGCCGCCGCCGATTACCTCCACGAGGACACGGCGGTGCTCCGCCCAAGCCGGGCAGACCTCCACCGTATGCTCCACCGTGTCCTCTGGGCGATCTTCGCAATGGAAACACCCGGGCGTTTCCTCCCGCCCTATCCGAAACAGGAACCTCCCGAAACAACCGTGTCCGGTGAGGACCTGTGTCAGGCGGAAGGTGAGGACGCCATGCCGCCTCTCAAACCACTCCTCAAAGAGGGGACTTACCGCCGCAATCGTGGCGTGCCCAATTGTAATTTACTTATTAGATATTCTTTTATTATAAGAATATTAAAATAATGAATTCGTTCAAATAATCGTTTTATTATTCAGTAATCTCACTCATCCCTTCGCAAATTATATAAACCTTATTTTTGTTTCGCGAGCCACGTAGAGTTGAGATCAATAGCTGACTGTAGATCGTAATTGGGTTGGCTTGACCGGGGAGATTCCCCGCTCTTACTAAATACCAAAGTGAAGACAACATTATGTTGCTGGCGCTTCAAATGATGAATGAGGGAATTGGAGGCCCAAGGTTTGGGGTAGGATGGCAACGCATCAGCATTAAACCTGGAGTTGTCGTTGTCTATGGGTGGCAGTGATTGCTTAACATCAGGTGACCCGCATTTTTGTTTGTTGCCTTGATGGTGAAAACTTAGGGCCTCAATGGCATGTCGAATAGTAGAAAATCAATCTTAAACTCGCAAACCACAATATCAAGCACCATCTCTATCAAAAAGCAGAGTTGCTTAGTGAAAATTTATATTTATACTTTAGACTCGTGAAACTTTTTGTCTGTATACCATAGAATACAACACTTGCAAGAATTAAACAATATTTGCTGCACGTTGGTTCCGACAAACAGGGTCCCAGGTTTCCTGTGTATCAGTGTGATCAATTGCTCTCAATTGTCAATCCCATCATTTTCTGGGAACTCCTGTGTGGCCGTCGATCGGGCGAGAGACGAAGCATGCGACATCCTGTCCCGCCTGCCAATACGACTGCCCTAAACGCGCGATTTTTGATTCGCAGTGCGAACATAGCCATAACTACATCATACTGTACAAAATATTCGCGCGGAAAAAAATCCGCGCCGCATCGCGTTCAATTTACCTTAAAAACACAGATTATTTATCCGACCGATTTTTTTACCGCCAGTGCGGCTACTCCCATAAGATTCAATGTGTTGCAGAATTGCGATAAAAAAATTGCGCCGTGAAAAATCGCGGTGCGGACAGGGCCTTAGTCGCCTTTGAATGGTGCTATTCTTTTAGTCCGGCACCGACGGACATTTCATTTCACCACACATTCAACATATCCACAACTGATATAAAACTTGAAGGTCCATCAAACCTTATATTCATGTCTGAACTCCTGACCTACAAGAAAAAGAGGCTATTCTATCTTGCTCGGGATTTCGCTAAATTAAACAACCTACAGTATTGCTGGACGTCGTACGGGAAAATTTACATTCGAAAACAGGAGGGTCAAAATGCTGTAAGAATTGATACCGAATCAGACCTAATTAAGATGAGAAATGCTACATGACTAATGGTGGTATTTTATATTTCATTTCATGCCTTTTATATTCCATTTCATGTCTTAACTACGGAGGTCCTTCAGACCAATTTTTATCCAGACCCTAAATTTTGCATGTTTTTTTTTGTTTACCATTTCAATAATTATTTTAAAAGTACTGTTTGTCACCAAAACTATTGATTACGTTAAGCAAATGTTATTTCAAATACAAGTGTCACACAAAACACAAATCTTATTACACATTTACCATCACGAACCGCCTAAATTACTACAACTACAATATCACCATAAACAAACTTACAATTACAACTACAAAACTGTACTCCACTCAAAAAATGTCTGTATTTGCCTACTCGATACTTCTACAAAACATACTGTGAATTACCGTATAAAAACACTAACATCTCCATAAAGATCATTTGTACCCAGTCAAACCTTACAGAATCATCTGCCGTCCTACACATATTACGTAACTCGCTCATTGTCTCGACCCTTTTATTTACTTATTCTAAAATTCAGTGACATGATTGAAATTTGTTCGGATATTGATAATGTAACCGTCTCTAAATCAGTTGTTTCTGACATTGATAACTGTCATAAACATTTACCACATTCCCAATCCAGTCGTTTAGTTATCCTTACCCAGAACATACGAAGTATAAACTGTAACATGCATGGCTTTGAGATAATGCTAACAGGACTTAAAGTTGAATGTGATGTGCTGGTACTGATTGAATGTTGGATATCAGCGTCTTCCGCCATTCCCAAAGTTTCAGGATATCGTTCCTCTGCCACCAAAAACAATCTTAGGCAAAATGATGGAGTGGTTGTCTATCACAAAGCCCATCTTAGTTTTACTATCCACGAGCCTCAATTTACAGATAGTAACTGTTTGGTCATTATAAGTGACAACCGCACAGTAATTATAGCTATATACCGCTCACCGTCCCACAAAAATATTGATGGATTCCTGTCTTCATTAAACGATATATTATCACAATTTGCACACTTCGAAAATGTTATGATAGTCGGAGACATAAACATCCCCATAAATTTTTCAAAAATCGAATATTCTGGTGAGCGATACCTTACACTAGCTGCCTCTCACGGACTCTTACCAGCTCACACAGAAGTGACCCGGGAAGCTACTGGAACATGCCTAGACCATGTACTCATAAAATCGAAGTACTCTGGTGTCACAATTATCCCCAGAACTTACCTAACAGATCATTATCCAGTTCTAACATGCATCAATTTCAAGCAGCCACGCCGTTTTGCTACCACCACAGTCACCAAAATTGACATAGAATCTCTAACACTGGCTATTTCGTCAATAAACCTAGATCCTATATATGCATCTCAAGAGCCTGATTTTTTGCTTAACTACCTTACAACTAAGATACAAGAAGCTCTAGATCAGAATACTAAAGTAATAAAACTATCGAGGCGCAAAAAAATTATTAAACCATGAGTCACTCAAGGATTAATTCGCTGTATGAAAAATAGAGACATGCTACACCAAAAGTCAAACAAGTCGCCAGATAATGAGACTTTAAAAATAACATATGTCCGATACAGAAATTACTACAACACTATTCTAAAAAAAGTAAGAAGAGAATATGACAGATCTCTTATTGCAGAAGTTAGAGATGACCCCAAAACCCTTTGGAAAACTATTAAAACTATTACCAACACAACTAAAGAACCCAATAATCCGGACGAACTTCTTACTCTACGCTCTACTCCTGAACTATCGGTTAATGACATCAATAAACACTTTGCAACTGTAGGTAAAAAGTTGGCAAATGCCTGTATTCAAACGCACCACAATCCGACACTTAGGTCTCCTGATAATATCCCAATAACTACTTCCGGATCTTGCCAGCTCAACTCATTTGTATTACAAAAATCTGTCAGTTTAAATAACGTGACTGAGAGGGAAATACAACGGCTTATCAAAATCAATCAAAATCAAAAAGTCATTTATTCAAACTAGGCTGAGAGTCAGCACTTTTTGAACGTCAAAATTACATAAGACAGTCCCCCCAAAACGCCCACCCTTCACCACTTCCTAGTGCTTTAGCTGGGAAGAAGAAGTAGCGCAACAAACTCCCCAGCAGCACAGCTGTCTGTTAAGTTAGAAGAACTTGATTCTATACAATAGTGGGTAATTAACATTACGAAACACAAAAACATTAAATTTGCCATATCTCAGCTAGCACAGGCTTATATACCCACAAAACATTGAAAACATAGTACAGGCAAATAAAATAAACCAACACATGAACTAATATAATTATATAACCTGTCAGTAGTCAAGCTAATACTGGTGAAAGAACATGAACATTGTCTTGAGTTAATCACAGCGACCAACAATTATTATCGTTTAAGTAGTCGTTGACAGAATAGTAAGCCTTTGAACAGTTAAATCCATCCTGGATTTAACTTTAACTTTAAACGCATTAAAATTCAAATCTAGCAAAGAAGAGGGGAGCTTGTTATAAAAAGTTATACCAAGACCAACAAAAGAGTTGTGAACCTTATGAAGCCGGTGAAAGGGAACACGTAGTTTGTCCTTATTTCTAGTATTTATATTATCGTAGGACTAAAAACAGATTCTGCAGTAGGCTGGGACAAAATCTCAAACAGATTTATAAAGAACAACAAAGACGCTCTAGTTCCTCCCCTCACATACATCTTTAATGTCTGCCTCGAGAGGGGCATATTTCCCAAGAATTAAAAAAATCTGTTTTGCGTCCTATACACAAGGGTGGAGACACAAATGTACTGTCCAACTATAGACCAATATCAATCCTACCTTCATTGTCAAAGATCCTGGAAAAAGTTATCAATCTAAGGCTTGTAAACTACCTGGAAAAGAACAACTTGCTTTCAGATAAACAGTTTGGCTTTAGGAGGGGTAGATCTACTGAAGGAGCAGTGCATATCTTAACTAACTATATTTCAAACAACCTAGATATAGGTAGGAAATGCCTGTCAATCTTCCTCGACTTAAGCAAAGCATTTGACACTATTTCTGTTCCTATATTAATCAACAAACTAGATGGATTAGGGATCAGAGGCACGCAACTGAATCTTTTTAAGAGCTATCTCACTGGGCGAAAACAGTGTGTTCGAGTAGGTCAACTTACGAGTAGTGATCATGTAGTCGACTATGGGGTACCATAGGGCAGTATTTTGGGACCAACTCTATTTCTCGTCTACATTAACGACCTCACTAACCTCCACCTACCCCGAGGCGAATTGATCTCTTATGCAGACGACACTGCTCTCCTTTTCTCCGCCGATACTTGGGATGAGGTATACAACGCTGCCCAAACCGGATTTAATTTGGTGAAGAAATGGCTCAGGACCAATATTTTAACCCTAAATAGCGAAAAAACAAAATACCTGACGTTTAGTGCTCGCTGCCTCGGTGAAGCTATGGATAATCGTCACGTCTTATCCCATGGAATGCTTGTCTGGCGTGGGATGCTCATGCAGATCTCTAGAGCGCGTCAACAACATCAGGTACCTGAGCATCATAATTGATAGCAACCTTAGTTTCAGAGAACACATTAAACAGTTAAGTGCACGCGTACGGAAACTAATCTATGTTTTCAAAAATCTCAGACATGCAGCCGACGCTAAGTTACTTAAGCAAGTTTATTTTGCGCTTTGCCAGTCGATGCTTATGTACTACATCTCGTCCTGGGGAGGAGCTTCAAAAACCATCTTAAAGAAAGTTGAAATAGCTCAACGAGCTGTTTTAAAAACTATCACCTTTAGGCCTATTCTATATCCCACAACGCAGCTATATCAGTCATGCAAAGTTCTCACCGTTCGTCAACTTTTTATTTTTAGTATAGTCCTAAAGCAACACGGTGATCTCATATACGATCCAAACACTTTACGCAAGCGTAGAAAATATGCAGTATGCAAACGAACATTTGTTCCCAAAACTTCTTTTATAAAGAGATTCTTCATTTTCCTTGGTCCTTACCTGTACGACAAAATCAACAAAATTACCAATATTTATCCACTCAATAGGACACTCTGTAAAAAGCAAATACAGAACTACCTACTAAAACTAAGTTATGATGAAACGGAAGCGATTTTAAACATCGCCAAATAAACTAGAGAGATGACTAAAAATAATACTATCTTACCCACTCATATTGAACAATAATCCCATTAACGTCACACACCCATCCACTCACACTCAAACACACACACAGACACTAACACATACACACACACACTAACACACACACACAACGCTTACATTTTTCGTCTCACATTGTGCATACTTTCCAAGTTTCCATATATGAACATTGCAGTCTTATATTAATGTTTAAAACCTTAAAAATGGCTACTAAATGGTCACCATTTATTACGGGGATCAAATGTAATCCGAGATACAGGTTTACCACCTAGTTCGGATGCAGATAGTCCCAATATTACAAACTTTAAGCCATTACTTAGTATATTGTCATTGTTCAATTTTGTAATAAGTGTTCTTATTTTGGTGAATAAATATTTTATTATTTATTTATTTATCCGATTACCCACAAAAATCTTTCACTGATCTAAAGAAAGCTACGCTATAGCCGAGTAAAATATTAATTAGAAAACTGTTTACGTAAAAGGTAGGTTGTTAACTGGGTTGATTCAAATGTGTTACGATTTCAGATTGAGATGGAACCTGGTAAAGGTGTTTTACACTACGCTTTATCTGATCGCACCTTCATTGACAATGGTTGGACAATGCTACCTACAGAAAAAGTAGTGCGGAAGGTAAATGCATATTTTGAAAACCACTCTGATCTTCACAAAAAAGGTACTTGTACCGACTGAATCACCATGATCGACAACCAGCGATGCTTGTACGCCTTTCTAAGTATCCACCTTCGCTAGAGAAGACTACGCTAGCAAGAACGGTGTGTGATACCTGGCTGCGCCACAGTGAAATATTCAAAAAACAAGCCAGTGTGTATTTAGGATCTTTTTTTTTTAGATGAATGTTTATCGAATGCGTCCGGCACACCCCGAGTTTGACTGGTTCGAACACAACAAGAACAAACGCCTGATGACTTACGACACCGGCGAAAGACTGGCCGAGTTCGATGACAACGGACGAGGTCGCTTGTATTACAGAAGTGGTCGACTGGCACTAGATTATTATGATGCCGAAGGTGGTTATCTGTTGGTGTTTTATGTGAATATACTTACTTATTTAACGGATATCGAATCTTGTTTCAAGATGTTTACGAAGTGAGAGGCACTATCCCGCAATCCCCAAATGTGTTTGACGGTTGCTCTTTTGTTGACTAGTCTAGCGTTTCTGAAAGGGATAATATCAGTTCGGATAATGCTGTGGGAAAGTGTTATTCTAATCTTATTATAATATTCATTTCAGAGACTAATGCTCAGCAACGTTTCGTAGTATACAGCAGCGGAGAACCAGATGAGCGTGGCCGCACTCATCCTATTACGATACTTGCCACTTTTGACTATCTAGGCAATGGTATAGTTTTCGATCATGCTGGCAAGATACGGTAAATATTAATAACATCAACTTTGGTGAAAAATTACCAAAGTAGGTACAGTAGCTCGCAAGTCAGTACTGACAAAATTAGTCTAAGCTGGCGTCTTATTTTACTGAAACTACGCTACGCTATTCCAAGACCCCAGGACCCCGACGTTACTTTTTTGCGAGTAAAAAAATTTGCTGATAAAATTGATGATAGATTGGGTGTCAATTAAAAATCATTTGAGCCCATTACAAGGATTCTATGGGAATGAAGTCGGGACTTATTGATTGCCAGTCAATTACTTTTACGCTGGATATTTTCTGTCGTTTTTAATCGATAACCTGTCAGTATTTCGAAAAGAAATAACGAAACATACGTAATTAATATGTTTGAGAACGTACCTAACGGCTTGATTGATTTCTGGATACTATAGTGTCCATGAATAAAAGGCCAACGCTTGTTTCGCGACCAACGGGTCCATGTTGAACATTGTCTATTCCGTTCTAACCTTTACATTTAAACGTTTCAACGCATCTTATATCCTTTTCTCTGATAATTAATACGTATTTTGACGTAGGCGGCGCTAGTTTTAGTTAACTAGATTTTATAGAAGTTCGTTTTCAAAGTTTAGTGCCCTCGTATTGTCTTTCGTGGTGTACTACTCGACGGTCTATAACTTTACTTGAAATTGTGATTATTATATTATGTTTTATTTGGTAGGGTACATCATTAACATTAGATCAATAAAGTAAAAAGTGTAGGTTACAGCTCTATATTTTAAAATAAACACATCATGTGCCATAAAAGTTGTGGCACATTATACCAAAGCCGAGTATTAAATTTTTGAGTGTGTGATAAATTAAAAATATTGCAAGAAATACTCATATTTATTAAATCGTAAAGCCCTATTATCAAACTACACAAAAAACATAACTTATGAGGTCTCCAAGATGTTAACGGGTCCTAAACAGATGATTCATTGAAGTGAAAAATTGGGCAAATGTTTATTTAGTCGTTCAGTTCGTGAAACGCCTTTCCAATCGTTTCTTTGAGTCTGCCATGAAGCATCCCAGTCTCCTGATATCGGCACCCACACGCCCTCCTATTCCACCCAGAGCGGGAGAAGTTATTTGATGATTTCCCACCCAGAAAAAAAAACAAAGCTACACTTCCTCCCGCATTAGTAGAATTCGCCGACCTTGCCTTGACTCTCTTCTATCTTTTAATAATTACTTTCAAGTGTTTAATTTTAAACTTCTGAAGGACAACAAATCTTCACAAAAGGATTTACTTCAAATTTAATTAACAATCAAAGGTAGTAGCCTAAGAGCCCACGACGGCCAGACCTTCATTATTTAATAAAAGCTGAAAGTTTTTCTATTGGGTACTTTTGTAATCAAATTTCATCATATTTGCCAAAAGGCCGTTAGATATTTAATTAAATTTACTATCAAGACATATAAGTAAAATCATTGCACAGAATAACTTTCATTCATCCTGAATATTCTTTTTAAAAAATTTCAAAGATTTAGGGAAAAGCCCACAATTTGTTCATCAGATTTGCCTATTTAGGTCATTATGAGTTAGGCCGCACACGATCACACCAAAATCGACGGCTCTGAAGATCAAACTTTTTTGATCCATTTTCGTAATCTGAAAGTGGACTCCTGATCACAAGGCTCCCATCTGAATCTTTATGAAAACATTTACGGTGTTGTCTCATCATGCCGCACCTATGTACTCGGCTATCAACTTTTTGCCCTGCATGTGCTTGCTCAAAACCCTCTGAGCTCCGCTACCAAGTGGGGGTAATATTGATCACAGACAGTACTTCGCTAAGCCAGATCTAGGTCAAAGTGTAACTAACGTACAGTCCACTGTACCTACCTACCAAATTACATTAGTGAATAGTTTAAGATTGTAGCTTATACAGATATATATATATGCACCTAATAATGTAGGTATTTAAATTGTTTCTCAGCCTTAAATACAATCAGACTGAAGGAGTGGTGCTTGATCGCGGAATCGGTCCCGTTTCACACTGGAAATGGCATACATTGAACGATCCGCCAGTCCTACAGCAAGTCATGATAGATACCCAAATTTCACACAAGGATCCTAATATTCTTAAACTAGGACCAGCAGCAGAAAAGGCAACACGACCAGATAATGAAGAAATGTTAGCTATTGAATTTGATAATTTCATCAAAGAGAAAAGCAAGAAGTTGTCCCAAAAATTTAAACCCTTTCAGATCAAGATGAAAGCTTTGAAGATTAACGAGCATTTCTCCCTGAAAGTACTAGACCAAGCTACGGTATATCTCATTTTTAGAGATGGTTCAACTAACCTTAAGTTAAACATCGGTATGGTACTAGACCACCAAGAAATCGTGGATACGGACACTGCTGAAGTGGGCGAAGTTTCGAACAGTTTAGAACGGTTCCCAGCTCGCACCGATAGCCTGGCGGGCCTACAGCGCAGTGTGGCTCACGCACAGCGCTACGAGAGACTGCAAATTGAACGAGAGCGCCGATTTCGGCCGCCGGAGCCCTGTGCTAGTGCCGATCAGCTGATTGCTGCCGCTTCCCCGCCCATGCGACTTCCTTTAAGAACAGTACCCACTACATCATCTAATACCGGCTATTGTAGTAGAAAACCTACAAACAATTTGTATTACAATACCCGTCTTCTTTGAATAATGTACTTACTTGGACTTGTTAGCAAATTTTCTTTTTATCGTATATTTTGTTATTAATTTAGATTAAAAAAATCAATAAATTAACTATTATTAGTCTTAACATAAACATTTGTATTTTTTTTAATTTTCTACTAATTTGATTACTATTCCGATATTATAATTAATATTTATTACATATAAAAAGCATTTTGATTTTTTTTATAGTGGCGCAAGTTGTTAAATATTGAATTAAATTTGAGGGAGACGTTATCGCAAAGAATTGTTATTTGTTATGCAAGGCTGCAAAGTTGTTTTTTGGATGTGCATGTGGATTGAGTGATCCTTTCTTCAATCTTAACAAAAATCGAGGAAGATTTAGTAAAAGATAGTTAAAACATTATGGCGAAGTAAAAAATTTGTTAAATCTGCGATGAAAATGATAGTCAATGAAATGGATCACTCAAACCACGCGCTTTACGAAAACGTCTTAATGTACATCTCAGGCTGTATATATAGCCTTTGCACTTCTTATTTCCATATCGAAAAAATATTCAAAATTGTTAAAAGTATTAACAATTTCTTGAGAATTCACTTAAAAGAATAGAATAGAATAGTTCTTTATTTGCACAGGAAGTAGGTACATGATACAGATGTTCAGTTTAAAATGATCCTTATACTAACTACCTTATCTAGGGCATGCAAATAGTTTAAGTTATGTTGATAAAGTCTCATTCACTATACAATATCAACACATTCAATCAAACAATACAAGTTTACCATGTCGAGAAATAATTCAGTGAATAGCTTGAAATAGGCAATACATTGAATAATGTCAAGTTTATTAAAATTATAAATTCGTCATGCTCAAGGTCAATACAGTTAAATTAAAAAGGAGAACAAAAAATATATATAAACGATTTAGTACAAGTCAAGAGTAGGTATGTCATGTTATCAGTTTAAATTCTCATCGGTCAAAAATTCGCCAATTGAGTAATAACATTTATTAACTAATAGAATAGTCAATTTCTTTTTGAATAATGGAAATGTCTCATTTTTTATTACATGAGGTATTTTGTTAAATATGATCGGACCCATACATATAACACTTTTCTTTAATAAGGCGGTATCCGAGCCACTAACAATTAGCATATCCTTATATTGTTTCCTGATTGGCCGGTTTCTATTTTCGCACGCTTTATTAAAAAGATGCATATTTGATTTAACAAAAACAGCCATCTCGAAAATATAAAGTGATGGGAATGTTAGCAATTTTAGGGACTTAAATACAGGTATGCAGCTATCTGTTACTATTAAGTTGCACATGGCCCATACAGCGTTTTTGAGCTTTGAACACCCAGTTTCCCCAAAATATTATGCCGAATCTCAAAATCGAGGCAACTAGACCGTGGTATGCAATTAACCTTGTGGCCATATTTACTTTTTTAGATAAGTTAATGAGAACATATGCAGCTGTACTAAGTTTTTTGCATACTTCTTCTGCTTGAGGCTTCCAAGTTAATTGGCTATCTATCATAATTCCAAGAAATTTCGGAACTAGGACTTGGTCAACTTTTAGTCCATTATAGTGCAAATGTAAGACTTCTGGTGGGATCCGTTGATAAAAATGCATTATATTGGTCTTGGTTATATTAATCATTAAATTATTTTGATCAAGCCAGCGTATAATATTGATTAAAGTTTCATTTATATTCTGTTCATATGTTATTTTGTCAATACATTTAATCAAGGCAGTACTGTCGTCAGCAAATAAGACCATGGGATGGTCAATGTGGCGAGGTAAATAATTTATATACAGCAGAAATAATAAAGGGCCCAGCACACTACCCTGTGGTACGCCATACCTTATAATCCTAACCATAGATAGATATTTTTCTTCGCGCTTAGTTTTTAGACATATTCTAGAAATTTCCGTGTGTTGTTTACGATTGTTAAGGTATGATTTTAAGAGATTAAGTACATTTCCTCTGATGCCTATGATGTTTAGCTTTTTTATAAGAATTTCGTGATCAACGCAATCAAAAGCTCTCGTCATGTCCGTAAAAATTGCGCATATTGGTACTTTTTATCAACATTTTGCAATATGACATTTATTAAATCGTAAACGGCCGTATTTATACCATTACTTATCCTGAAACCCTTTTGTTCCGCACTTAAAATATTATATTTGGATAAGAATTTATTAATTGAGTCATAAATTATTTTTTCTATGACCTTATAAAAGATGGGTATCAATGCAATTGGTCTATAATTTGCTAGATCTTCTTTGTTGTTTTTTTTTTAAACTGGCTTAACTATAACTGTTTTTAAGCTATCCGGAAATACTCCAGTACTGATACACAATTTTAGTATATGACACAGATGCAAGGCGATGTCGCCTGATACGAATTTTACAGCCTTTGTTGATATGCCATCATATCCAGTGCTACTTTTATTTTTTAACGACTGTAGCGCTCTCATAATATCTTGCGGTACTACTGGATTCATAAACATTGAATTGGGGTTACTTGTCAAGTTTGTAGTGTCCGGTGGTTTCGTCATATTATTTTGTGTCTGGTCAATAAAATAGTTGTTAAAAGCGTTTGCAATGTCTGTCGGATTAGTAATGGTTGTATTTTGAACTTTAATTTGGGAGATAGGCTCGGCGATTTGGGTTTTGTTATCTATAACCTGCCATGATGCTTTCGATTTATTGCTTGAGGTATTAATTAAATAGTTATTTTGTGCTCTTTGCCTTAGTTTTACAATTTTCCGAAATCTGCGCGAGTAAATTCTGAATTTATTTTTATTACATTTTGATGGTTCGCGTCTGTATTTCCATAGTAAATGTCTTTGTTTTCTACTACACACTCGGATACCATTTGAAACCCATTTAATATTTTTATTAGACTTAACTGTTATTAATTTGTAAGGAAAGCACAGTTCGTAAAGCATACAAAAATGTTCCAGAAAATAATCGTATGCTTCATTTGCATTCTCGGTTTGGTAGATTTCAGAGAAAGAGAGACATTTTAGATAGTTTTTGAACCTAGTCATATTTTCACTAGATAGGTCGCGTTTTTTAATCCGCCATGAATTTATTCTATATAATTTAATAACCTTAACTTCTAATAGCTGAGCAGTGTGATCAGACAGTGCAAAGTCCAATACTTCGAATTTACATTTGAATTTAGGGTGGCATGCAAAATTATCCAAACAAGTATTACTGGCCAGCCTAGTGGGCTGTCGTAGCTCTAATTTAAGATTGTAGCCCAAAAGAAAGTATTCAAAGTCCAATGTCAAATTATTTCTTTTAAGCGTATCTATATTGAAGTCCCCACACACAACTATTTTCTTATCAGATTTCGTACATAGCTTCTTCAAAATAATCTCTAACTTTTCATAAAAGACATTTAAATTATTTAACTTTGGTGGCCTATAGATACAGATAATAATTACACTTTGCTTCTTAAGTTCTATGCCGCAGCATTCAATAACATTAGGTATGGAATGTCGAGAGACATCCAAAAGCTCTGTGTATTCAATACATCTTTTAACTAAAATACATGCTCCTCCTCGTTTCTGAGAAGGTCTTGAATAAACACTTGCAAGTCTCATTACATCGGATCACTCATTCCGCACACGGGGCGTATGAGTGCTCTTAAAAATCATTACTATATACTCAATAAATACGTATTATTTTTGTTGTGTAATATGACTAAAGAGTCAATTTGTTAAAGAATGAGAGTGACAAAACTTATAAGCTGAAGGAAGAAATTAATCTTTATTTTTTCCTCCAATATGTCGTCTGAGTGTACCATACTTCGACCTCTATAACTGTAGGGGATTCTCATTGAAACACCTTACTATTTACACTTTTCGTTTATCATTTCCATAAATGCATGTATCGCAACGATTACCAGTTAGTTCGTGGCCGACTACCAATCGCGTAACTCAAACCAAACCAAATCAAACCATCTTAGTGCTAATTTAGCTTAAGTTTACCATTTAATATTAGGATAAATTGTCATATTCAATATACCCTTTTAAACCATATAATTTCGTATCATTAAGTCAGTGATCGTAAACCAACACCCAAACCATAACCATTCTAATATAATACTAAATTAACAAATATCAACCAACCCAGAAGTTAGTGCTAGACCACGCCGGCGCTAACTTCTACATGGTCCTTCGAGCATTAAGGGCCTCGGTTCGCGAAGTACAGTGAAGTGTTTGTGCGCCGGGACCTTGCAACCAGTTTTTTACCAGTTTGTAGGGAAGTAGGTAGGCAGGGAAATCAATTTGGAAGACATTGGGCAGCTGTCGCGTAAGGAGAATATAAGGTCAGATCAAACCATTTTATAACACGTTATTTTCACTTGCGTATTTATTTAACAGTGGAAATAATGGAGCAGTTAGCATTCAACCAAATGAAGGGTTACGACTCCTTGGTTAAACTTCTAACTAACATCAGGAAAGACAGAGCCGAACGAAAAACCACAAATTACTGCAAGCGGAAGTTGGAGATATTAGAAAATTACTGGAGAGAATATCAACGCAACCATAGAAAGTGCTGTGAACTTGCTGAATTTAACCACGTGTATTTCATAAAAAAATGTTTTGAGAAGGCAGAGGAAGTCTATTTGTCGATCAAGCAGCTTATTAAAAAAACCATGGAGCTAGCAACAGAGCTAGCAACCTCAACAGCCGCCGGTAGAGGCAGGGACATCGAAGCAAGCAGGGGATTCGTCTCATTCACAGGCACTGCAACAGCAACGTAGGGATATGCGTGAAGACAGAAAATTAGATAGAATAATTAAAAGGCAGACCATCCACTAGAGCTTTCATGAGAACAGTAGCTACCATAGACATCGATCAATTACAGAACAAGTGGGTTCGACGATGCATTAAAGTCACTTCAAAGTCATTAGACTACTATCGATAGCCTGCACTGGGACATAGAAGGTGAAAACGGGGATGAGGATGTCCGGTACCAAGAGGAATTTAACAGATATGAGAGAATGTACACCGAGTTGAAGAAAACCATCAACTCTAAAATGTAGTCTGGTTCTGATCGCGACAAATCTACTGCTCAGATGGATATTCCAACATTCCAAGGCAACTACCACCAATGGACATCGTTTAAAGACTTATTTACAGAAACCATCCACAAAAATCCATCGTTATCAAACGCACAAAAAATGCAGTTTTTAAAGAGCAAAGTAGCAGGAGAAGCTGACGGCTCACCATCTACAGATTAGCTCAGAGAATTACAAGATATGCTGGGAAATATTAAACCACAGATATGGCAACAGTAGACTTATCTTCACGACTCACGTCAACATATTGCTAAACATTCTTAGCATGCAGCAACAATCCATCGGGGGAATCAAAAAACTGCATAACGTCACCAAAGAATGTCTCCACGCAATTCAGAACCTAGGAGTAGATATCACCACCTGGGATCCGCTGTTGATACTTTTGTTAGCACAAAAACTTGACAGCGAGTCGTTCACTGAATACATTGAGTCGATGAAGAATCCCAGGGAACTACTAGTCCTTCAAGAATTCCTAGATTTCTTGGAAAACAACTTTACCGCCTTAGAAACATCGCGGCGTAAACAAGCATTAAATTACCAAACGGTATCCAACCAACCACAAAACCATCAAGCAAACCAAAAGAAATATTATAGTTCAAATAATATTCAGCAATCATCAAATAAAAGCAATCCAAATATCATGAAAAACAACGTGAAATCGCTACATGTAGCGAGGTCAATCACCTGCGCATTGTGTAATACTGACCACGGGTTATGGACGTGTACCCAATTTTTGCAAATGTCGGATGAGCAAAAACGAAAAACTGTCAACCATCTAAACTGTTGCACGAATTGCCTATTCAACCATTTAAATAAACCTTGTCTTTCTAATAAAACATGTCGCAAATGCAACGGTAAACATAACTCATTATTGCATGACGCAATATCAACCAAAAACAGGCCAAACACATCAGCAAAACCAAACCATAAAGCTGAGCACACACTTGCGATATCATGCGTGACCAATGATGAACAAACACCAGCTTCAACAAATGTATCTTGCGATGACATGTCCGAGACGCTCTTAGCTACGGCTTTAGTGGAAGTCCCAGGATACAATGGCACATACCACACCATGAGAGTTTTGATTGACGAGGGTTCTCAAATTTCTTTAATAAGTGAGAAGGCGGCACAAGTTCTGAAACTACGCAGACAGCCTTGTAAAGCAACCATATTCGGTGTAGGGGAAAAAAAAATAGCAGCAAGGGAGTCATAACCATCCGTATTAAATTAATTCATAGTGAGTTTGCCTTAGAAGGAGAGGTTATCATCATGAATAATTTAATTAAAAGTTTACCACATAAATCATTCATAAAACCAACCTGGCCTCACATACAGAACATCAAATTGCCAGACCCAGAATTTAATACCAGTCGACCAGTGGATCTACTGCTTGGAGCAGATGTATACTGCAGGATAGCTTTAAGTGGCCTTTTGAGGAGCAATAGAGAAGATCAACCAATAGCCCAACAAACGCAATTAGGATGGTTGCTTTGTAGGATAATGACACCACAATACAGATGTAAGGTCGTTTTTCACAATACCGAAGATCTACGCAGATTTTGGGAAAACGAAGACATCAACCAACAGATTGATATGTCCACCGAAGATCCCGAATGTTTGCAAAAATTTCTGTCAACAACAGAGAGACTAGAAAAGGGGGGAGATACCAAGTCCGACTGCCATTCAAACCAGAAACCAAGGAACAGCTAGGAACCATTAAACCAATAGCATTGACACAATTTCGTAACTTAGAGAGAAAGTTACAGAAAGATCCAGAATTGAAAACAGAATATACAAAGTTTTTGAACGAGTATTCTAATTTAGACCGTATGATGCCGTCAGCAACAAGCACGAAACCCGAGTGCTACCTACCATACCACTGCGTCACTCGTGCTGAGTCAACTACTACTAAGTTGCGTGTTGTGTTCAACGCGTCTGCTAGACCATCATCAGGACTTAGCTTGAATGACGTCATGTACCGAGGTCCCAACCTACAACAAGATCTCCAGGAGCTGATTTTAAAATGGAGACAGTATCAGTTCATTTACACTGCTGATATCGAGAAAATGTATCGACAGATAATGATACATCCTGAAAATCAGCCGTATCAGAAGATATTATGGAGGGACTCACCATACCAACTATACAAACATACCAACTCAAAACCATAACTTACGGCACTAAGCCTGCACCATTTTTGGCTAGGATGAGCTTAAAACAACTAGCTGCTGAGGAAAAACAAAATTTTCCCGATGCAGCAAAAGCATTGGAAGAATGCTATGGACGACTACTGTGGTGCAGCAAATTCAATGGAACAAGCAAAACAGCTTAAATCAGACCTAATAAAATTACTTAACAAGGGTGGCTTTCATTTACGAAAATGAGCCACCAATGAACCAAAACTACTCGCTGACTTAGAAAAAGATTTGTGGAACCAGCAAATCTATGAGTTTAAACAGTCAGACTCAACAAAGACATTGGGTCTTGGATGGAATCCGCAACAGGACCAATTCATCTTTGACTCGAAACTGGAGCCAGTATCATTAGCGAAACCAACCAAAAGGTCGCTTCTCTCCGACATATCAAAAATATTTGACCCATTAGGCTGGCTTACACCATTAACTATCACAATGAAGATGCTATTCCAAAGCGTCGTCTGGTCATCAAGTCTTAACTGGGATGACGCACTACCAGAGGATGTCAAGATCAAGTGGCTAAACTTAAGGCGAGAATTAAAAGATATCAATACCATAGAAGTAAAACGATGGCTTGGAATAAAGGAATATAATATTTTGCAATTACACGGATTCTGTGATGCGTCGAACAAGGCGTATGCTGCTGTCATCTATTGCAAAGTCAGCAACCAAAATATTTCTAACGAGGTAACCCTTGTCGCAGCAAAGGCAAGATACTGCCCGTTAGTAAAGCCATATCAATACCAAGGTTGGAGTTAACGGGTGCTCAACTATTATCACAGCTGATGCAAAAAGTTCAGACTTGTTTGGAGTCTTGTCAGGAAATATATTGCTGGAGTGATTCAACAGCAGTGTTGGGATGGATCCAAGGAGAGCCAGCGAGATGGAAGCCATTCGTCTCAAATCGCGTGAAAGCTATCACCAAAATAATACCAAAAGAAAAATGGAGTTATGTCAAAACCATTGAAAATCCAGCTGGCTGTGCCAGCCGTGGATTGAGAACCAAACAATTAAAAAACCATGATATGTGGTGGCAGGGACCATCATGGATTCAATCATACCAAAACCATGACATACCTCAAACCGCCTACGAAACCAGCTTAGAGATAAGACAGTCTAATGCAGTAGTCGTGGAAAATGACCAGAAAACCACCATGACCATACCAAACATTGTCCACCATTTACTAAACAAACTAAATTCCTTCGCAAAAATCATACACGTTTTTGCATGAATACTACGACCACCTGCTGCAAAGGCAGGCAGTCAACCTTATCTCACATTACATGAACTCCGTCGTGCAAAACTGCTGATTATTAAAAATATGCAACATATGGAATTTGCCAGTGAAGTCAATTGCTTACTTAAAAAAGCAAACGTGCATTCGAAAAGTAAACTTTTACCATTAAACCCTATCCTAGACCATGATGGAATTTTGCGAGTAGGGGGCCGACTAAAAAAAGCACAAATAAGCTTAGAGATGAAATATCTAATCATACTACCACACAACCATCGAAATACCACACTTATAATTCTATACGCTCATGAGCTAACCTTCCACGGTGGAGCGCCCTTACTTTATCAAATATTCAACAAAATTATTGGATAATCAACGGATATTCAGCTACAAAGAAAGTCATACGACAGTGTGTTACATGCAAGAAGCAAGACCCTATCCAGCAGTATCAGCTCATGGGTGATCTACCATCATGCAGAGTGAATCCTGGAAGCGCCTTCTATCCTTGTGGTGTCGACTACACAGGCTTTGTGGAAGTGAAAGCAAACAAAGGGCGCGGAATTAAAATGACTAAAGGCTACATAGCGCTTTTCGTATGTATGGTGACGAAAGCTGTGCATCTAGTTCTCGTCTCAGATTTAACCAGCTCAGCGTTCTTAGCCGCAATACAAAGAATGGCAGCACGACGCCGAGCTCCACGTCATATCTATAGCGACAATGGAACCAATTTCGTTGGAGCAAACAGAATGCTGCAAGAAGAATACGACGAGACATTCTTTAAAGAAGTAACAGAACTACAAATTGAATGGCATTTCAACGCACCTTCTTGGCCTCATGCGGGAGGACTTTGGGAAAGAGCAGTGCGAAGTCTCAAACACCACCTCAAACGCGTGATTGGACAACAAAAATTTACATTTGAAGAATACACCACACTGTTATCAAAAATAAAAGCTTGTCTCAATTCACGACCACTTTGTGCGCTATCAGATGACCCGGAGGATTTGAATTTTCTCACGCCAGCCCATTTTCTATCAGCACGACCAGGTTCTACCATAATTGACACAGCAGAAGACGCCAGAACTAGGTGGCGTCTAGTGTCAGAAGTATTTGAAGATTTATGGAAAAGATGGAAAACAGAGTACTTGACTCAACTATCAACCAGAAACAAGTGGCTGAAATACCAGAAGAACGTCAAAGTGGGGTGATCTAGTAATGATACATGACGATAACTTACCAGCAGGGAAATGGCCAATGAGTCGTGTGATGGAAGTTCATCCAGGAAAAGATGAACTTATCAGAGTAGTAACTCTAAAAACCAAAACTGGTTACATGAAGCGCCCTATAGTTAAAGTATCAATTTTGCCCATGGACCAAACGAAACCAGCCGTACCAGAGATAAAAACAAGCGAACCACTACAACCACAATGTACTACCACTACTAGAGCCGAAACGGAACCACGTAATCGCCCGCAACTAAACACCAGAACGTTCAGTACCTATCCCAAGATAGTAAACATTGCACTGGCATTGTTACTATTCTTAAGTATAATCTCGCCAACAACAGCTTCATACAATATAACGCAATTTAATACCAACAAAACTTTGTACTTTGATGCCGTGGGCAAAGTACAAATGATTCGAGATAAGTGGAAACTATTCACTTATTTTAATATGTCTCCATATTGGCAAGGAGACAAAGCCATCAACGACTTTACAAGCTATCTCGACAAAACATGTGAAACAATCAGGAAATCAAGTCACTGTCATATGATACTCCTACAAATACATCACGATTATAATGAACTGCAATACTACAACCAGCTTTTGCCTAGCCAGCATTACAGCGACCGCTTACGAACACGACGCGGCCTTATCAACGCTGTCGGTTCAATTGCAAACTCATTGTTCGGAGTATTAGACGAAAGTTTCGCAGAAAAATACAGGCAGGATGGTGGGGTCAAAATGAAAATCCAAGACAGCGGCAGCGAAACTTTTCGAATTTTCAATCATGGGTGTCTTTTTTAGGGTTTTTCGGGTCGCTAAAGCCGATGGTGGTCAAAATGAAAATCCAAGATGGCGGCTGCGAAACTTTTCAAATTTTCCTTCATGAGTGTCTTTTTCAGGGTTTTTCGGGTCACTAAAGCCGATGGTGGGTGGGGTCAAAATGAAAATCCAAGATGACGGCTGCGAAACTTTTCGAATTTTCCTTCATGGGTGTCTTTTTCAGGGTTTTTGGGTCGCTAAAGCCGATGGTAAGGTTAAAATGAAAATCCAAGATGGCGGCAGCGAAACTTTCTGACGGATCTTGGATTATCATTTTAACTCCACCATCGTCTTTAGCGACCCCAAAAACGTTGAAAACGACACCCATGATGGAAAATTCTAAAGTTTTCTTGGCCGCCATCTTGGATTTTCATTTTGACCCCACCATCGGCTTTAGCGACCCGAAAAACCCTGAAAAAGACACCCATGATAGAAAATTCGAAAAGTTTCGCTCGAAAAGTTTCGCTGCCGCCATCTTGGATTTTCATTTTGACCCCACCATCGGCTTTAGCGACCCGAAAAACCCTGAAAAAGACACCCATGATGGAAAATTCGAAAAGTTTCGCTGCCGCCATCTTGGATTTTCATTTTGACCCCACCATCGGCTTTAGCGACCCGAAAAACCCTGAAAAAGACACCCATGATGGAAAATTCGAAAAGTTTCGCTGCCGCCATCTTGGATTTTCATTTTGACCCCACCATCGGCTTTAGCGACCCGAAAAACCCTGAAAAAGACACCCATGATGGAAAATTCGAAAAGTTTCGCAGCCGCCATCTTGGATTTTCATTTTGACCCCACCATCGGCTTTAGCGACCCGAAAAACCCTGAAAAAGACACCCATGATGGAAAATTCGAAAAGTTTCGCAGCCGCCATCTTGGATTTTCATTATGACCCCACCATCGGCTTTAGCGACCCGAAAAACCCTGAAAAAGACACCCATGATGGAAAATTCGACAAGTTTCGCAGCCGTATCTTGGACTTACATTTTGTTCAGCGGACTCGAAAACCATGACGGGTCCTGATACTGAGGAGAACCCTCTTTGGCTATTTCGACGACACAGAACTCATCGGTTTTCCAAACTGGAAGACATCCCAACGCCTGACCGATCATTTCTGGTCAAGGTGGTTGAGAGAGTACCTACCAACTTTCTCGCCACGCTACAACCAAGGTCCTCACTATCAGGACATTGGGCGACATAGTCCTGATCGTCGACCACACCCTGACACGGTACTCGTGGCCACGCGGCGAGATAGTCGCCACTCATCCCGGACCAGACGGAAGAACCAGGATTGTAGACGTGCGAACTGCAGCGGGTGTCCTGCGGTGGCCAGCATCGCGCCTAGTCCTGATAGTACCTTCAACGTCACCCCAACGAGATGGAGTGCAACGCACTGAGGGGGAGACTGTTGGCGACTACAAGAAGAACTGATTGATAATTAAGAGTTTGATTCAACAATAAAAAA
Source organism: Polymixis lichenea (assembly GCA_949091785.1). Classification (NCBI taxonomy): domain Eukaryota; kingdom Metazoa; phylum Arthropoda; class Insecta; order Lepidoptera; family Noctuidae; genus Polymixis; species Polymixis lichenea. The sequence continues at coordinate 17,042,606 of OX420932.1, read as the reverse complement.
CCATTTTCACACAGGTAGAATAAGTAGGTAACTCGTTGTATTCTTAAGCATAGGGCTTGTTGGCGACTACAAGAAGAACTGATTGATAATTAAGAGTTTGATTAAACAATAAAAAACCATTTTCACATAGGTAGAATAAGTAGGTAACTCGTTCTTATATTCTTAAGGCGAGGTGAGCCGAGCGCGGTAGGCATTTAACGCTTACCTCAGCAGCCCCCGAAAGGAGTAGCGAGACGTAACTAGTTATTAGGTTTTAACTAGTTATGAGTAAAAAAATTGTAAATAAATAATAGTTCAAAAAACTAAAAAACACGCTTTAAAAACCAAACTAAAAAATTAGAAAATAATTTAATTCTATTAAAAAGCGTGGGGTGCTTGATATTAATTGATTATAAAAATACCTCAAAAAGCACCCCACGCTTTTTAATAGGATTAAATTATTTTCTATTTTTTTAGTTTGGTTTTTAAAGCGTGTTTTTTAGTTTTTTTAACTATTATTTATTTTAATTTTTTTATGTATGTTCCCCGATTACTCGAAGATGGCTGGACCGATTTGGATATATTTGTTTTTGTTTGAAAGGGTATACTTCCGAGGTGGTCCCATGACCATCAAGTCAGGATCTGATGATGGGATCCTACTGCCAGGGGTGCGGGTTGTTCGAAAGAGATACCGCGGCCCCTGGCACACAGGCAACTGAGAGAACACGGGTGGGTTTTAGTCAGTAAAAGTCTGACCCGCCCTCCCGCTTCACCCAGAGCGGGAGAAGTTATTTGATGATTTCCCACCCAAAAAAAAAAGAAATGATGGGATCCTGGAGAAATAGAGAGAACTCTTCAAATTTTATAGGCACACTTGAAGCGATTTGGGTAGTTTTTGGAAGAGTACTTTCTCGAAGTGGTTCTATTTCAATTTGGTGAAGATCTGATGAAGGACTTCGGAGATAGGCAACGGAACTCCTCAATAAATAAAAACTTAAAAAAAAAACAACCGACTTCCAAAAAAAACACTAAAAAGAGAAAAATAACTTTAATTTTGGAAGGCGGTGACTTTGGATATGTTTTTTAATTTTTTGTCACCGCCTTCCGAAATTTTTTTTTTTTTTTTTTTAAATTTTGGCTTCACACGGTTTGTGCATTTAGCCAGTGTCAAGTAATTTTTCTTTTAGATCAAGTAAATGGCCCGATATCGGGCACGAAGTTACAAAACAGTCATAGTCGTCTTTAGTCAGTCAAGTCAGAGTTATTGTAAAGCGGTAGTAACTTTACAATAACCTAATAGGAGTTTTTGGGGGGAACACGAAAAGTCCACGTTAGTCACTTATTTTCACCTTCACTACACTTGTGCACTCACACGTTACTAAATTGAATAATTCACTATCAAAATTATACAATTTAATTCGCTATTTCACTAAATTCCATGAAAGTGAAAATTCGTGCGACATGTTCCAACGCGATCCCGCCAAAAAAACCGCCTTCCGAAATTAAAGTTATTTTTCACTTTTAGTGTTTTTAAAATAATTTGTTTGTAATTTAAAATATTATGGTATGTTCAATTAGTGATTTTCTTAAAGTCATTAATGTTTTTGCTTGTGACTTCGGTTATATTGCGTTCCTTAGGGACTTTTAAAGTATCTATGTACTTTAAAATTTCGAAACAAAAAGTATCCTATGTGTTTTCTCAATCTCCAAACCAAGTTTCATAACAATCGATCAAGCCATTGTCTCGGCAGCGTGAAGAGCTATCAAATCAAATAAACAAACAAACGCACTTTCGCCTTTATAATTTTATAGTTAGAATCCTTGCTAATATTATAAACGCGCAAAACTGAGTTTTTTTTCTTTGAGGCTGTACGAAAAAGTTAATTAATCGGTAAAGGGATCACTCCGAAGTATCGAACTACTTTCGGACAGGCTTTCGGATTTTCGTTAGAGAGTAGGCTTCGGGATGTAGTGGCGACCGCGACGTTTAGAAAATTTGAGCGGTCACACAGACAGACACGAATAGCAACTTTGTGTATCTGATACTATGTATCGATTCTAAAAAGATTTTAGATTTAGACATAAATGAAAAATGATTGTAGTATCAATTCTAACACCAGTGTTGACGGTACGATAGACAATATCTACTGGTATGATCTACTATCAACAATCAACAAGAGATATAATGACAATACAGGCATTGAATTGTATTGTAGTCAAGAGATTCTACATTAAGGTACCTAGTATAGTATTTTATTACAAATACAGTTGATGTCCCGATGATTTCCCGAGCATACGCCACAAAATAGTAGATTGATATACAAGGGTCGAAAGAAATCAATTCCCATACGAGGTATTTAGACGCCCGAGCACAGCGAGGGTGGCTATAGTCCGAGTAGGAATTGATGTCTTTCACCCGTGTTAAGCACTGTACTTTTCATTTCGAATTTAAGGAAAGTAAAAAATAGTAATTTTTTTAAAATATTTATTGATAATAACAACATGGGTAGTACCTATTTAAAGTTAATTGAGAAGTTAGAACAATTTGTGAAATTTAAAGTTACATTTTTGTTTAGAATAATTACGCTGTTTGGTATGTTGGGCTGTGCTGATTTTCTGTAAATGTAGGAGAATCCAGTATTTGATTAGACGGTGGAATCCATGGTGCAGACTCCCTTGAAGTAGTTGGTTGGGGCGAAGTGGGGCGTAAATTTATAGTCTCAGTTAATTTGTTTGAAATTTTAGTTTTATTTTGGACAGAATCCTCAATGTAGCCTTCCGCGACTGTGCTGGATTTCCATCCTCCATGTCTTTTTAACATTGTCAAGTTCGCCCCAGAATCGGCTAACAGTGTCGCTGACGTTCTTCTATAACAATGCCCGGTATACTGTTACAGTTTGGTAAATTCAAATATGTTGCTATTTGCTTCGGCATACCTGAGATATATTTTTACCGATCATTTGTTTATAGCATTTTCCCTTTTGGTAATTGAGAAAAAAGCGATCCGTTTTATGTCATTAGGTCAGATTTTTTTACTATTTGTGTAAAATCTTCTCGTACAACAAACGTGCGCTCAATATTTGTTTTTGTATTAGTCAATTTTACGAGTAGTAACTGGCCTTGATTTTCAAAGTCGTTAATTGTTAAATTTGTGAGTTAATTGCTTCTGGAGGCGTTGCTTATACCGAGTATCAATACCACTTGTGAAAAACATGATTTCTTCATTACTATTAATCTTTTAGGTACCTATGTAGATAAAATAACAAGCAGAGATCTTTTACTCCAGAAATGCATGCCTAAATGATAAATGATAAATGATAAATGATTTTATTTCTGTAAGTAGGTTTGTACTAACACTTTTACGCGTCAATCATATTTTTTTAAACTAGATGAGGTCGGCGATTCCTATCTGACTAGTCTGATAAGAAAGGCCGAAACAAACTCAGAGGTCACAGTCTCTTTTAAAGTCCAGACATAATCTTGGTCTGATCATGTGAAGACCATGTGGATCGGTGTCTGAAATGGTCTTTTGAGGAAAGAACCACACATATTGAGTGGACCTGTCCATTCAGTGCACGCATTTATCAGTAATCATGACTTGAGGAGCTCAACGATTTGATGAACAATACCAAAGATAGGACATTTGGGTAGGCCGCATATAGTACTCAAACTGCCAGAGTAATATTAAAACTAACTGAGAAAGAGATGAAAAATCACAAAAAAAATATGACTCACATAGTCCTCACATTCACCCTAATTAAAACAATAATAATATTATACTTCTCAAAGTAAATATTAATGTCAATGTGTATAAAATAATTATCAAATGTCAAATAGTATAAGTTTGCAAAAACAAAAACAAAATTTAGTATGCAAAAATTGGAGCAGGTCAATCCGAAGCTTTTGTGTCCTCGATATAATCTTTAACGGTATAAAATGCTTTCAGGCACAACTTACGTATAATGAATGATTTAAATTTGATTGATACTTAGATCTTGAACATGGCTTGGAAGTTTATTATAAAAGCGTATACATTGACATCTGAATGACCCACCTATTTTCTTGAGCCTCGTTGATGGTGCAACAAATTTGTGTTTGTTCCTAGGATTTATACCATGGATATCACTATATTTTTTAAACAATTTGATATTTTTATGGGGATATAAAAGATTTTCAAAAATATACTGTGAAGGCACAGTCATTATCACCATATTAATTTCCTTAAATTTCTCTCTGAGAGAATGTTTCTGAAGCTTGGCATCCAGAGTTAAGCCCAAGAATACAGTGCTATCTTCAGGATTCAATTCTTCGCCCTTTATCAACACACTAGTTTTCACCTGCCTAACGTGAGGTAGCGTAAACTTAATGCATTTGTTTTTTTTTTACATTAAGAAGTAAATTATTAACATTGAACCAATGAACTTCTTTTGAGATTGCGCTATTTACATCGTCATTAATCAGCTGCTGACGTTTAAGTTTAAACAAAAGTGAAGTGTCATCCGCAAACAACACTATTTCATGATTATCCTATAAGAGGTAAGGCAAGTCATTAATATAAATAAGAAACAAAAAAGGACCAAGAATTGAGCCCTGTGGGACCCCCATTGATACTATTGATCCGGGAGATCTTTTCCCATTTACATCAACACACTGACTCCTATTACACAAGTATGAAATAAGAAGATCCAGAGCGGTGTTCCAGATCCCGTAATGGCGGAGTTTCCTGATTAAAGTTTCATGAAACACGCAATCGAAAGCTTTATATAAATCACAAAAAATGCCCAAGGCATCGTATTTATCTTCCCATGCATTGTAAATATGCTCTAAGAGTTCAACACCGGCATCGGTAGTTGAACGACCCCTTGTAAAACCGAACTGTTTGCTATGTAATAAATTATGTTTATTAAAAAATCTTTGCAATTGGTCTAAAATTAATTTCTCAAAAATTTTACTAAAGGTAGGTACTACTGAAATAGGTATATAATTAGAGGGGTCTGATGTACTACCTGATTTAAATAAAGGTACTATTTTACTATTCTTCATTAGGTCAGGAAACTCCCCACAGCCGATACAATTATTAAATATAAGAGCTAAAGTAGGTGCTACAATGTCAATAATGGAATTGGCGACTTCTACAGAATTACCCCACAGATCTGCAGTCTTTTTTACGTTCAACGTATAGAATACGAAAGGTTTTAATTATATCTCTACAGCTAACATGTTCAAAATGAAATTCTGAATCACAAATATTAACATTTTCCTTAAGCAAAGACTCAGCAACAGAAGGTGATGAGTTTAGAAATTTTGTAGTTGAAACGGGAATATCTGTAAATAAATTTTCAAAGGCCGCGGCGACTAGCGAGTCTGATGTTATTATGTTGTCATTGATAGACAGGCTGTAGTCAGTATTTAGATCTTCCCGTTTCATTTTTAATTATTTTCCAAGTCGTTTTAATTACATTACTACTGTTTTTAAACTTTGAACTCAAATAACGTAACTTGGCCATCCAACAAACTTTTTTAAATAATTTAGAATAATTTTTAACATACAAATGACCAACGTCTGTACTCTCAATTTACGCAATCTGGTCAGTGTGTTTGATTGATATGATTGCCTTTTTTTATGCAAACCTATCTATAATACATATCAGAGTAAAGTCATTGGGATCGACTTTTATGTTTAGAGTAAAAGACCTCTCCCTACCTAGATAAACGTTTATAGCTTACCTTCTCTGCCAAATATATCTCGTCAGGGGCTTCATTTAAAAATGTTTCCACTTCGTAAGAGGTGAAAACCTCCGATTTTTTGCTTTTGAACCTCTGAGACTATCTTTTCAGAAACGATGTTAGATTATGGAATCTTTTCAAATCGATATTGTGTTTTACTTTTAGTGTACTCTTCAGCATTGAATACCTGCTCCATAGCGTAGCAGGCTTTACTTTAGCAGATAGTCATTGGCATTGAAATATGTAAGAAAAACACTTTCGGAAAATGATTTTATTTCCTTATCTGCTCGCCACTTCATAAAGTCATTGTTATGTATTTAAGTATCTTTCCTTTGAAATTTCTGGCAAAAGATTTTCGATAACTGTATTTGCCTCGTCTTTAACAGAATCTGGGGTCAACATTTCAGAATCACTTGAACACATTTTTAATAAGATATTAGTCTAAATAAACCGAGATTTCGATACAGCTTACAGAGTTAGTATCCCGCCAAATTCAAATCAAATCAGTCAATCAGTCTATTTAAAATTTTGACTTTGGAAAACACCCGCATCATTGCCGCGGGTGGACCTGCTTACTTTTTTAAATTCGCACTGGCTGTTTATACACTCACAAGACCGCAGCATTTTTTAGTTCTATTTTTTAAATTTATTCCCACCCTAGAGAGGGAAGCAATTACTATGAGTCTTTCCCTCCCAAAGGAGGGAAGTAGCATCTTCTACCCGCTACTCGGATCAAACGAAGACTGGGTGATTTTCAAAATTTTTATACAGTTACAAAAATGAAAAATAAATGAATACCGTCACAAAAATTTACAATGTCACAAAAAAATAACAAAAAGGAAATATTAGGGCTATTCCACAGAAGATAATTAAAACAACTAAATCGCATTTTAATAATTTACTAATAATATAATCAGTCTGGTGGATTACAGTCATAAAATCAGTCTCAAAAGTGTGTATTTCTTATGGTCATTAATACTATTTAAATTATTTATTGAAATGTCTAGCCCAATGAAAATTAACATTTTGTCGAGGAACATAGAATTGAAAATAGCTAGTTATATAACAAAAAAAAACACAGTATCTAATCACTTAAGCAATAATCATTACTATCATAAATTTTAAACTTTAGAAACTATCGTGTAACATAACAAAATTATAAATGTTCTTTTACTTCTCATATAATTTTGTTTTTTTAGTGATTATAATGTTTATTACGTATTAAATTTTAGTTTTAAATAATCATACAATTATTTATGTTGTGAACAAGATACCTGGATAAACTTTTACAGAACACAGTATTTACTCATGACTATGAACAACAGACTTTTAATATGGGACCACCTCTCTAATTAATATGAAAAATAATATCAACTGTTCCATAAATTTTGATCGTGTAGGCAGATATTGCATTTTTGTATGGAACAGCTGTTTTTTTTTAATATTTGTTGGTCCCATAGTAAAATTATGTTGTTCATATTCATAAGTAAGTACTGTGTTCTGTAAAAGTTTGACCAGGTATTTTGTTTACACATTATACAGGATCAGTTTTTATTTAGTGCGCAAACTGTAACCATGAATTCAGCATATCATTCTAGACCCCCAAATTTTCCAACATTTTGACCCCCAAGATTCAGGTGTTAAAATTGCTTCAGGAATTTCTTCTCCATCGTAAGCTTTTGCATCGACAAATTTTTGACAATGTAAAAGGAATTTTTGTCTATACACTTTCTTTTTGAAAGCCGCTATTTCTTTTTTTTTTTGTTTTTCTGTTTTACTGGCTTGCTTTTTTACTCTCTGCTTCAAATTATAGTAATTTCGTAAATATGTATAACTTCCGTGATTTTGTTTGCTTTTCATCTTTATTTATATCTTGACGTTTTTGTTTAAGTTTTTTCTTCAGTCTTCTCCAAGTCCTTCTCCTTACAGCTTTTTGACTCTCTGTTAGTTTGGAAACTTTCATATATTTACTTTTGATCCTTTCCAAGTTCTTTTGATTCATTTCATTATACTTTTCAGGATTGTTTAACTTTAGTCTTTCTCTGTACTTACGTTCTCTTTCTGCGGGAGTCATCGGCATTCCTGTATAAAATAACACACTGTCTCATTAATTAAATATTCTTTTAATATTTATGACAAAATTACTATATAATACTTGGACCTTTTCTTTACTTCATTTAGTATTCAGTATTAATATACCGTAATAAATACTTTTATACTTTCATTACTATGAATTTTCGTACTAAATTACACAACGTGCAACGGAAAGGGTATATACATACCAAGGACACGGCTTCTTTAGATGATATCAAACGATATTGGAAGAGTTTTTTGATCCTATCTCTACATGTTCGGAAGTTATGAGAATTTTTAATACATTGATACCAGAAACCAAACTTTTCAAATTGAAATAAACACATCTTTTAGAAGTGATTTATCGTGATATTGGCAAAAACGTGGAAAATTATTGACCTAAGTAGTGCGGTGACACGTTTGTTATGATATTTGAATTTAAGAAACATATGAAACCGATTTGGTATCAATTCTTAGAGTATTTTATTTTGAGCTGAAACTATGTATAGTGATTCTATACCAGCTGTTATCTTTAGTGCTTAAGGATAGCAATAAGGTTTCTGTTACACTCTGTATTACCATAATAAACACTAAGTATAAATTGATCTTTTACATCTTTTAGGTCGATTTTTTAAATGTTGTACATATTCCTGATGCTGGTGGACTACAGTTATTTACATTTTCAATTATTTATTACTTATTTATTTTTGTAATAATAAAAAAATAATGTGTAAATAAAATTAATAAATGAAGCATTAGCTGTCAAATTATATAAAAATAATAATTCTGTATGAAGTTCGCTTTACTTCATTTTTGTTACATCATTTTTGTTACGCAACAAAAAAACGTAACAAATCGTTAGAAAAATGACCATGAACCATGAGTTTAATTACAACCACAAACATTTAGAGGTTTGAAATAATCTTGTTTATATAATCCAGCTTCTTTTAAGTAGTTGGTCAAAACTATTCTTTAAATTTACGCAAAAATAATAGGAGATAGCCTTACCGTTATTTTGATAGCTGAACAACCAAAATGAAAGATTTATTGTTGAAAAAACACTGCACAGGAACAAACACAGTTTTCTTGGTGGTGGCAACCGTTGTCAAAATGGTAGACAGGCGTTCTGTTGTCATTTGATTGGGCAGTTTTGAATGAAGAATGTTGTCAGTTGAAAACCCCAAATATCTACTAATATTGGTGTTACAATAAAGAATAACAAAAGTGAGCGAAATGGAAGACATATATTGAAACAATATTATTATTACTATCCATTAGGTTATTTATTTATATTTTATATCATTTACATCATAATTAAAGTCATAAAGATATTGTGCAACTCGAACATGTAAATATGTGAATAGTTTCTACTTTATGATTTTTTTTGCTATGCGCTTGTGCTTAGAGACGCAAGGTTGAAAATATTATGAGACTGAAGAAGTAAACATCTTTTTTTTTTAAATTACCTATTGTTATGATCTGAAATGTTGAAGCCCATCTGGACAAAATGTTGCTCAAGGATAATAATACTAGTTTGACCACTTTAATGCATTTTTCTTGGATACTATTCACGTGGACGTTTACACACAACAAAATGTACAAAAATTTTGAAAATCACCCGACTACTTTCCGAGTATGAGAAATGAAAAAAAAAAAACATAAAATATGACAAACATCATTTAAAAAAATGTACACTTTCAAACAAAAAAAAAATAATCCAAATCGGTCCGGCCATCTTCGAGTAATCGGGGAACATACATAAAAAAAAAAGGTTCCGACGAATTGAGAACCTCCTCCTTCTGGAAGTCGGTTAAAAATGAAGTACAAAGTTAAAGAGATTTTCCAGGAAAAGGTCCGTGAGAAATAATACTAATAGTACATTAGGTACCTATAGACCTAGGTGCAGGTACCTAATGTACTATTAGTATTATTTCTCACGGACCTTTTTTTTGTTTGAAAGGGGCTTCCCAGGTGATCCCATGATCATCAAGTCAGGATCTGATGATGGGATCCTGGAGAAATAGAGAGAACTCTTCAAATTTTATAGGCACATTTGAAGCGATTTGGGTAGTTTTTGGAAGAGTACTTTCTCGGAGTGGTCCCATTTCAATTTGGTGAAGATCTGATGAAGAACTTCGGAGATAGGCAACGGAACTCCTCAATAAATGATAGCAAATGGACTGGAATTGCAGAAATCTCATGTCTGTCTATTGTTTACATCAGTTCATAACATAACATCACGCCGGGACGCTGTGAAGGGGTATGCACATGTGAACCACTAAAAAGTGAAAAATACAAAGTCGGTTGTTTTTTTTTTTAAGTTTTTTACTATCTGAAAATTGCCGAAAAACTTGATAATTGTTTTATATATAACAAAGTGATGTTATTAAGGGAAACTTTCATCTTCTAAATAATTTAGTTTTTCTAGGTAGGTTGTGTGTACTTTGACAGTTTTAATTATTATTTTTACAAAAATCAACCGATATCCCTCATCGCAGTTTGTTTGTGATTGTTTTTACTCTTCATCACATTTTATTATATCAAAAGTCTGTGAAAAAAAAGACTGATTAATGATATTATTTATATTATATTGTTGTTTTTAACCGAGTTCCAAAAGGAGGACGTTCTCAATTCGTCGGAACCTTTTTTTTTTGTTAATTTCACTGTATCTGATCACAATTTTTTTTTATTTACTTTGAGAGCGTAGAAATCAAAGCTAAAAATGAGGGAGAATAGTGGAATAAGCCGTTTTTTGGTAGGTACATTCTCTTGTAAGAAACTTAAATTTGAGTTTTCTTACAAGGGAATGGACCTACCAAACACCATGTTCAATAGGCTGGGGATGCTAAGCAAACGTTTGAATTTACCGCCTTACGAGTTTTTTTCCTAGGGGCGAAATAGATGGCGTTCACAACCGTTCTGCTAAATATTGTAAAGATTAAGCATTCTTCCCTGTTAGGAGTATATGTGTTCTGTGCCGTGATCGCACTGACGGACCCTTAATTTAAAACAAGCGAGCGCGAGCACGCAGGCGGGGCGCTGGATACGGGACGCTACGCGGAGCTTGCGCCGTGTGCGCAGGCAGACCGTGTGGCTGCGCATCGCTACACATAATATGTTACATTAGCTTGTACATAACATTAGCGAAATTCGTTAAGCGGTTTTCCATCATTATTTTCGCGGCGGGGGTGTGCTAAGGACCTAAAGTCATCGCGCAGATTAGATATTAGGTGATTCTTTGAACATGTGCATATTACGCGGCCCTCCCCAAATAACTACTTAGGGAGATATAAAGTTATGTTTTTTCTATTTCACGTTAAACATAGATCCAGCACTATGTACAGATGAACAAAACATACTTATTCCTATTGTTATAAACAACGAAGTTATATTCATAAACGTTCCCCAAATCTTATCACCATTCATGTCGCAATTCCCAAATTTTAGCAGTTCATGCTCGAAAAGTTATAAATATACCCTGAAGATCGTATGTGTTTGTAGTAATTTAGATAGTCCACGACATGCTTTATCAAATAGCAAAACTATACACATTAAAGAACACTTTTAAGTAATTTGTAATGACTTTGAAAATTGTCCCAACACTTTCTACTCACTACCATTTGTTCAACCAGTCGCAGGGTTATTTTTTTCCTCGTAGAGTATGGTATCTGAAACAGGGGGCCTACTCTCTAAGCCCGCAATCCGTCATCTCAGTCGAAATTACGGACGTTTCCTACTCCGTATCACTTACGGACCTACGATTAGTTTGTAGCCCAAACTAAGAACGAATTACTACACGATTTGACAGCTGCCCCTACTCCCTATATGGTTTTACCCGTCCAAAAAAGTTAATTAATCAGCTGTAGGAGTTACTTTGAAGTTTCGAACTATTTTCGGACGCGCCCGTATTTTCGTTGACGGAGTTAGAGAGTAGGCTCCCTGACAACTCAGCGTCGGGCTCCGTTCTACATTACGACTCGTGCGGGTCACACGTTAAAGAGTGTTACGGCGGAAGCTGTAGCCTGCGTTAAAAGCCCAAAAATCGTGTTTGGAGAAAAAAAAATCTTACCATTCGAGTTTCCCGTGGTAAGTGTATTATTCTTATTAATCATTTTTATGCACTGTAATAGTCGCCATATAATACCCTTTGCTTTGATTAAGTTCCTAAGTTATTAGTTCTATATAGAACGTATAATGTGAGAAAGTGTACAAATACCTAATCACCGTTTATATAATTACCATTTCTCCCGTTCGTATTTTGGCGAACGGTGATGAGAAATTGAAAATCGTAATTAGTACCCAGTATACGCTGGCTTGTTATTATATTGAAACTCCTTACTTCGCTAGGCCAGCGCAAGGTCGAAGGGTTACTACCAACGCGTGATCGATTGTTAACTGAAAACAAAATAAACCTACAAACTGACTACCCACCTACCACTAACTTATTCTTTTTAGGGTTCCGTACCCAAATGGCAAAATACGGAACCCTTAGGGATTCGCCATGTCTGTCTGTCTGTCCGTCCGTATGTCACAGCCACTTTTTTCGGAAACTATAAGAACTATGCTGTAGAAACTTGGTAAGTAGATATATTCTGTGAACCGCATTAAGATTTTCACACAAAAATAGAAAAAAAACAATAAATTTTGGGGGTTCCCCATACTTAGAACTGAAACTCAACTTTTTTTTTTCATCAAACCCGTACGTGTAGGGTATCTATGTAAAAGTCTTATTGATCAAAAATGATATTGAGGTTTCTAACATCATTTTTTTCTAAACTGAATAGTTTGCGCGAGAGACATTTCCAAAGTGGTAAAATGTGCCCCTCTGTAACTTCTAAAATAAGAGAATGATAAAACTAAAAAATAATTATGATGTAAATTACCATGACAACTTGCACCGAAAATTGGTTTGAACGAGATCAAGAAAGTGTTTTTTTTAATACGTTATAAATTTATTGTAAACCGCAATTTACCTTTCATTCAATCAACTCAAATATAAAAATTAAAAAAAAACATTTAATTTCATAAACATAAACCTTATGCATAAACCGGGAACCATTATTTTCTAATAATAAATCTGTAATAGGTGCCTAAGTAAATATTAATTATAATTCGCGCGTTACTTGCAGCTACGGAACCCTTCGTGGGCGAGTCCGACTCGTACTTGGCCGATTTTTTTTTCAGAGTAATCATGCCTCGGAAAAAACAGCAATCGATTAAGGAAGCATTGGCTAAAGCCTAAAGTCTGTCAGCCTCAGTTTTTGTATAAAATCTTACTGAGCTTAAGAAATGTCTTAGATTGAACTTGTATAGGTCTGAGTTCTATTTAAATAGGCACACTGAATTTTGAAATTGTGTTTGCATCATCATCATCATCATTTCAGCTGATAGACGTCCACTGCTGGACATAGCCCTCTCCCAAAAATGGGTGGGTTTGCCATAATCGCCACGCTTGGCAGGCGGGTTGGCGATCGCAGCTGCTTACGCAGTAAGAAAAATAAGGCAGTTGACTGATGTAGCCACAGCTAGGTTAGTATACTTTGATTATTTTCACAGTATTATGTCTTATGGCGTTCTGCTGTGGGGGTCGGCAGCTGACGTAGATTCAGTTTTCATTCTACAAAAGAGGGCAATCCGCGCAATCTATAAAATGGGGCCTCACGAGTCTCTTAGAAACAAATTCAACGAAGTTGACATACTGACTCTGCCTTCTCTTTATATCCTAGAAAATATCTTGTATGTTCGCAAAAATTTAAGTCTTTTCAAAAAAAGATGCGACTTCCATAACCTAAATACACGTAGTAAAGATGAAATTGTGATTCCAAAATTTAAATTAACTAAAACTAGCAAGTCATTATCTAATAAACAATATCCGCTTCTATAACAAGTTGCTAAAATCGGTTACAGAACTTAGCGATGGAAAGTTTAAAACTCACATTATACAACACTTGTAATATCGAGTATTTATTAGGGATTCTCATGGAAATCATATCACTTGGTTTAAATAGGTTGATTTTACTTATGTAGATTCTTTTACATATTGTGAATGAGAGAACGTTGTAGGCCTACAGTTTCTATTCTTTATTTTCATTCCTCTAAGTACCTGGTACTTATTGACAGGCCTGCACTGTCCTCCCATACCTAATATCACTGTAATTAGAAAAAAAACATTATAAATGCCAATTATTTTTAAAAGAGTAACCGTGGAGTTTCTTGCCGGCTCTTCTCCATGGGAAGCGACAAATTGGAACCGTGCACCTAGCTTCTGACGTTTCATAAGTGCCCTTGCAGGTTTATGTGAAATAAAATATTTGGATTTTGATTTTGATTTTGCAGTATGGTGATAAAATGCATAGAGAACGCTGCTGCCCATTCAAACTCAAACTCAAAGAATTTATTTCAAATAAACCAATTACAGGCACTTTTGAATTGTCAAGTTCGGTGAGCTAGAAAGATGAAGCTAGTTGCCCATGCCAAAGCGTAGGTACCTATGGGGAAGAACGGGCAAGAAACTCCATGGACACTCTTATAAAATCATGGTATTGTTACAAAAAGTTGGTTAAATCATTATGTTGAAATTATCAATGTGAGAACACACACGCACGCGTGTGTAAAAAGACGTGCACATTTAAGCCTCCGTAATTAAAACAAAAATAAAATAACAATTCAGAAATTAAAATAAGCCGTGGGAGCGAAGAGATGACCAGTCCCTACTGGCGGCGCCCGTTCACGAACATGACGTATGGATCAGCACTATTCAGCTCAACCATTTTGCAGGGAACTTAATGATCCAACACACGCCACCACCAGCGAGACATTTGAGTGAGCATGACATACTCTCAGCTGCCAGGGCACATCCAAGTCAATGAAAGACGTACCCTGTAAATGTTAGCTTTATAGTAGGAACATAGTGCTCACACATATGCTATGCAATTATACAATACTAGAAGTTTGAATTTATACAATGCAAAGATATCTTACAGTCTTCAGCAGCTCCAACAACGTTTTCAAATGCTATTCAATTTAGTTTAAGCTACCTTGTGGAGCAGGACAAGCAGCTTTTAGCCAAGCATTCTTGTTAGCGATGTAATCTCCCAACTTATAATAAGCATGGCTGCATAGTGTGCGTTTTATACAAGATTTAAATTTCATTGCATTTAATTGGAGTATGTAGGAAGGTATTTTATTGTAACATTTTAAACAGTACCCCATGAAGGATGAGTCTACTTTAGCTAGTCTGAAGCCTGGTTGAACTAATTGGTCCCTATTTCTAGTCCCAACGGTGTGTCTTTCACCTCTTTTACTAAAAAGATTTAAATTTTTCCTGACGTACGAGGGTCATTCAATAAATACTTAGCCTACAAAAAGTAAACGAAAATTTTGGAAAAGTGGGAATTTATTTTTCAACATAGTCTCCTTTTAGTTCGATACACTTAGCCCAGCGATGCTCCAACTTTTTTAATCCGTCCGAAAAATAGTTTTTGTCAAACTCTGCAAAATAGGCCTCCGTGGCGGCGATGACCTCCTCATTCGATCCATATCTATTCCCGGCGAGTGATTTTTTCAGATTAGGAAACAGAAAGAAGTCACAAGGGGCCAAATCTGGAGAATACGGTGGATGGGGCAGCAATTCGTAGCGTAATTCGACCAATTTGGCCATGGCAACGGCAGACGTGTGAACCGGTGCGTTGTCGTGGTGAAACAGCACTTTTTTCTTCGCCAGATGGGGTCGTTTTTTCTTTAATTCGGCGTCGAATCGGCCCAATAAATCGGCATAGTAAAGCCCTGTAATTGTTTTACCCTTCTCGAGGTAATCGATGTAGATCACACCTTGTGAATCCCAGAAAACGGTGGCCATAACTTTTCCGGCCGATTTTACAGTTTTCGCCTTCTTTGGAGCACGTTCCCCGGTCTGGATCCATTGTTTTGATTGCTCCTTGGTCTCTGGTGTGTACCAGTGGATCCAGGTTTCATCGACGGTCACAAAACGACGCAAAAACTCCGCTGGATTCCGCTTAAACAGCGCCAAACACGTCTCCGATGTGGTCTCACGGTTGCGCTTGTTTTCTGGTGTGAGTAAACGCGGCACCCATCGCGCCGACAGCTTTCTCATGCCGAGTTCCTCGTGAAGAATATGATGCACTGTTCCTTCTGAAATGCCTACAGTATCAGCTAGCTCCCGAACCTTCAATCGGCGATCTGCCAATACGAGATCATGGATTTTTTTAATGTTTTCCTCCGTAGCAGCTGTTTTCGGTGCACCTGGACGTGGTTCATCAAAAACCGACGTACGGCCACGTGCATTGAACCAATTCTTGACGGTGGCCATCGATGGAGAAGAGTCACCGTACACAGCATCCAAGCGCTCTTTGATTTCGATGCGCGTTTTCCCTTCCAAAAATAGGAATCGAATCACCGAACGATATTGCTCTTTTTCCATTTTTGTAAAACCGATCGACACGTTCGCTTCCATAAGTTGTCAAATTAAAACAAATGAAGGGATTGGAATGAAAATTTGAAAAAAGAATTGAAAAAGAATGTGCTACACTGTGGTAAAACTCTTTTGAAACTACAGCGCCCTCTGGCGATGAGGCTAGGTACTTATTGAATGCACCTCGTATATGATGTTCCCATAGATATATTGACAAGGTACCGCAAAGAGTATAATAATATTAATGGGAGAGGTACCGTCATGATATTAACATTTTTGAAAAGTTCCCTTAGAGAATCTCGCCTACGGAGGCCTTATATTGCTCTGATGGCTCTTTTCTGCAGAATTAAAAATAGACTCGATATCTGCAGCCCGTCCCCATAGTAAAATACCGTAACACATGATACTATGAAAGTACCTGAAATAGACTAACCTCGCGGTTTCTACATTATTGAATTGGCGGATTTTGCTTACACCATATGCTGCTGAACTTAGCCGTCCTGCAAGAGCTGTTAAACTTAAATGAGGCCTCCACTGTAGCCTTGAGTCGAGCGTGACCCCTAAGAAAACAGTTTCATCGCCGAATTCTAGATTCTCTTTTTCAATACTAAGTATGTCACAATCAGTACTTTTAACATTTGGTAAAGCAAATCTTATGCATTTAGTTTTTTTTTCCCATTCAATACTAAATTTTAGCAGTGAACCAATTTTGCACCAGCAGTAGGGCGTTATTTACGTCGTCAAGATTTGATGCACGTCTATTTATTTTAAAACCTAGCGGCCCGTCTTGGCTTCGCACGGGTGGATATTTTTTTTTTTACATTTTGGGATATATAAAGATATTTTAACTTATAAGTATGCTAATTAAAACGTACGTGACTCAATTTGTCCAAATGTTCAAAATTAAAAACAAACACTTCCAGACTGGAGCGGGCTGGGGCTGCTTCGAAGCGGCTCCTGCCCAATCTAGGGGGTCCAAACGCTTCCTGCCGGAGGCTCTACGCGGGGTCGTGCGGTCCATGGCCCTTTATGGGGCACCGGTGTGGGCGCCTTCTTGGGTGTTTCCACTGCGAAGGTCGCCGTTAGGCCATGGTGGAGCATACGGTGGAGGTCTGCCCGGCTTGAGCGGAGCACCGCCGTGTCCTCGTGGGGACGATCGGCGGTGGCAATCGCTCGCGTCCGGCCCTGGTCCAGGCCATGGTACGGAGCGAGAGTGCATGGGTAGCCGTCGCCTCCTTCTGCGAAACAGTAATGATCGCGAAGAGGAGGGCGGCGCACGTGACGGAGAGGCAGTACATGCGCCCTCACGGCTCTAGCCTCCTAGGAAACGTCCTGGGCGTCGGGAATCCCAGGCTGATTCCCGGCCACCGTAGGCGCGGGCTTGCGGACGGCGACTAATGGGTAGCTCGCTGTCCGGTAAGGGCCAAGCCCGGGTCAACGGTGCGTTGTGTTCCACTAGCGCGCTTCTAAGAGATATCAGCACCAACTGTTGGGGCCCGCAAAGGCCGATGCCTGCCAGGGGTGCGGGTTGTTCGAAAGAAATACCGTGGCCCCGGCACACAGGCAACTTATGGAACACGGGTGGGTTTTAGTCATAATAACTTTTGAATTGAATGTCCGATTTCAATAATTCAAAAGGAATCAACAGGTATTGAAACATTCTTGAATACGAAATAATTTATTTTGTTAAGAATTAATACAAAGGTATGGATAACATGGTCTGATTTGGATCGGCAATTCTATCAACTTTTAAAATGTAAAAAGTAGTTATAGTGACGTAACTATGGTCGTTTTTGCCAGGGGCCGCGGTATCTCTTTCGAACAATCCGCACCTCTGGCAGGCATCGGCCCATGCGGGCCCCGTCAGTTGCTGCTGACATCTCTTTGAGGCGCGCGTGGAACACAACGCGCCGTCGACCCGGGCTTGATCCTTACCGGACAGCGAGCTACCCATTACTCGCCGTCCGCAAGCCCGTGCCTACGGTGGCCGGGAATCAGCCTGGGATGCCCGACGCCCAGGGCGTCTCCTGCGAAGGCCACAGCTGGGAGGGCGCATGTACTGCATCTTCCTCACGTGCGCCGCCTCCCTCTTTGCGAGCATAACTGCTTCGCTGAAGGAGGCGACTGCTAGCCATGCACTCTCGCTCCGTACCATGGTCTGGACCAGGGTCGGACACGAGAGATCACCGCCGGCACCTCGATGTACGATCTGGCACCGTTGAAGAGACTGCAGTACAGCCCATGCCTCGATCGAATCGAAGACCACAAACGCTAAGCAAAGAGGCAGGTTATACTCTTCGGCCTTCTGTATAACCTGCCGCAGCATATGTATGTGTGTATGTATGTAAGTGGTGTATGTATGTATAGGTATGTGTTGGATATATATGGTGTGGTGTGTGTGTGTGTGGTATGTGGTTGGTGTGGTGGCGGTTCGTGATTACTCTTTAAAACAGCTTGTAGACATGGCTCAGAAGTGAGATGAGTCTATCATTCTTGAAAAGCGTATTATCACCCTTCTTAAAGAAAACTACCACCACACGTCTGTTCCATGCCTGTGGCGTTGTGCTCTCGAGTATGACGGAATCAAACAGCTTTTGGAGTCGGCCGTAATTCCGGGTTCAGGTTCTGGAGTGGCGACCGCGTACCGGAAGACGTAGTCAAAATCAAAATCAAAAGTCATTTATTCAAACTAGGCTGAGAGTCAGCACTTTTTGAACGTCAAAATTACAGAAGACAGTCCCCCAAAACGCCCGCCCTTCACCACTTCCTAATGCTTTAGCTGGGAAGAAGAAGTGGCGCAACAAACTCCCCAGCAGCACAGCTGTCTGTTAAGTTGGAAGAACTTTTTTTTGTATAATAATAGCATATAATTAACTTTCAACAATAAATGAAAATTTAAATTACAAAAAAATATGGTTTATACAATCAAATAAAATAAACAATGATATGAAGTAACTCATATGACCTGTCAGTAGTTAAGCTAATTCTGGTGAAAGAACACAAACGTTGTCTTGAGTTAATCACAGCGACCAACAATTTATCGTTTAAGGGGAATCTAGTCGCGGGCTCGAACTGACTGGTGGGCCTGGCTAAAAAGCACGCTGTCTCACCAGGTATCGTGTCCGAAAGAGGTAGTATCAGTGATAAGCAGTTAGACACTAGTCTACACGCACAATGTTATTGAGTGAGATGCAGGATCATTTATAGTAAAACAGTCACGTTAAAAATTTAAAAAAGTCCTCCGGAAGATCGGGTTTTATGAAAAAACCACTGCATAAATCCATGAGCAATAAAGTTAATTGAATTTTTCGATACTTGAGCTTTGTCGGTAATGACTTGGTTTTGGAGATTTTACACTTCTTTAAATTAGCAAGAAAAACGAAACTTTGTTGACTCGTAACTTTTTAATGGCTTTTTATTTTAATATTCTGTTTCCGTACCGACAATACTAATAATGAGACAAAACTATACCATGTTTAATTTTTTATGTGCATTGTCGAACAGTGGAGTAATACACTCCCGAAGATTGTATGGTAAAAAAGTCGAATAGATTCACCTTGAGTAGTCGTTGATAGAATAGTTTTCCTTAGAACAAAGATTTGATTTTACTTTCGCTTTAAACGCATTAAAATGTAAATCTAGCAAAGAAGATAAGCTTGTTATAAAATGTTATACTAAGCCCAACAAATGAGTTATGAACTTTATGAGTGTTGGAAGGCCTCCCATAAGGTGCACCGATGACCTAGTGAAGGCCGCAGGAATACGCTGGCTGCGAGAAGCACAGAACAGAACGAAGTAGAGGAGCTAGGGGGAGACCTATATCCAGCAGTGGACGTCTTTTTGCTGAAATTATGACGATGACTAGACAGATTGTATGATTGATTTTTAGGAAAACCGGTTAATTATGAGTATTTAAAAAAAAACTAAATCAAGTCAATATTATACCTAAGTTTAACGTCATTTTTATTTAAAATTACCAATCACGAAGCATAATACCGTGTGTTTCATATCTCATCACCGTTCGACGATAATTTTCAGCTTCAGATTCAGTCCTATAGAATGGTTCAAATACTGTGCAATTGATTTATTTCGTTTCCTGCACTATAAACTTTACGTTATATCCACAAAAATCCTAATTGGAAACATTATTTTTTGAATTTTGTGAATCCTGAATATGTCCATCTTCAAATATTCACCCATTCCTCTGCATCGGATCGGCATCGCCTCAACTCAAATATGCGCGAATCGCACGAACGTCACCAACGAGAGAGTGGATGCAAGAGAGAACTTGCGTTATAGCATGCTCTTATAACTCTCTTATACTCTCTCTTATACTTATAACAGCTGCGTGTGTGGCGTATGCGTTCTTTTCTGCATTTGCACTTTCTTCTGAAGCACGCAATCACCAAAACGCGTGCAATAACCCATGCCTCAAAACAAGTTGTTGTACGAGGATTAAATTCGACAAATAAGTAAAAGCGGACGTTTCAACAAACGCGTGCAATAACCCATGCCTCAAAACAAGTTGTTGTACGAGGATTAAATTCGACCAATAAGTAAAAGCGGACGTTTCAACAATTATTGACGCAAGTCGAATTAAAAGTACAAGACGAAAAATGAAGAAGAAAATGCACGCATGTGGACATACTTTACCATGTGCACATTGTGCGAGAAGTTAATTATTTTCAATTTCTCGTCTGCACGTGCGCGTATCATTTGGGCAATTAAACCAGTTAGTGACCCCCAGGGCCTTCACTACTACTTACTTTGCAGACTTCAAAGGTCAGAGGTCTATGCACACCTTTAAAAAGTGAAAGAACAGAATGAACCGGAACGAACAATGCAGCAACTGTAGATAAATATTTCTATATTATACATCATCTGTGCCGATCTGTGCAATGCTTAGTGCAATGTGGCAATGTTGTCAAACTGACAAGCAAAACAAAACAATTTTTGTATTGGTTATTCATACTTCAATTTGATATTAGCCGTTTAATTTAATCTCATTATGGAGTTGTTGGGAGAGTAAGTAAATAAAAGTTTATGTAAAGATGACTATTGTACTAAATATATATAATACCACATACTTGATGAAAACAAATAATTTTCTTGTGTGCAGTCAACAGCAGCTATGTCCATGCTACAAGGAGTTCCAAGAGTTCCAGAAACTTGTGGAACTAAAGGACTCCGGCTTGGTGGTCTACTATCATAGGCCACGTAAAGAGAATGTTAGTACTTAGATTGGATTCTTTATTTAGACATCTTTTTTTGAATAGCAAACAACCAGACTCGCGCTGCCGACGCGACGACCCACATGATGATAGATGGGAGGCGAAAAAACAGCATTATAAAAGTGACGATTCGCGTATAACTTCTTATTTGTTACTAAATTTATCTAAATAAGAAAAGCGCCGTGCTTAATGCCCGAATCGTCACAAATAAAAAAACTAAAACCATAACCTGGGTTTAAACTTGGGTTTCACTCATTCCACGTAATGAGGACGCGGTTGTAGAAATGAATGTGAAATTTTAGAAAATGCCCGTGAAATATTTTTTTCTTACGGGTCCTTCGTTCCCCTAATATTAATATGATATCGAAATGTTTCATTCCTACATGGGCGCCTATGAAACGTCAGAAGCTAGGTGCACAGTTCCAATTGGTTGTTTCCTATGGAGAAGAGCCGGCAAGAAATTCCACAGTTAGATACCAAGTATCAACGCGATTAAAAATAACATTGCCCGAAAATACACTCATCAACACAATTTGGGGATATTTCAGTTATTCAGGAATCGAAATGGATTTACTTAGAACGTAACAAACTTAGTTGTATCAAAATGGTATTTTCTACTCGAATAGGAAATTCATCACATCAGCCGAAACACGTCCACTGCTGGACATAAGGCCCCCAAAAAGGGGGGATTTGCCATAATCGCCACGCTTGGCAGGCGGGTTGGCAATCGCAGTATAGTGGTCAAATGCATAGGGAACGCTGCTACCCATTCTCTAGTAAGGCCCTTAGTCGCCTTCTACGACACCCACGGGAAGAAACGGGATGGTGCTATTCTTTTACGTCCGGCACCACACGGAACCATAGGAAATTACCTAATTATAAATCTTCACTTGTTTTTAAAAAAAAATTATACATGTACTAAGTAGAAATAAATACTTATACAAAAAATAACATACTTATGAAATATTAAATTTATTATAAAATAAACATTAGTAATCTGTAAAAGCATGTCGGAAGACAATAACGCAACTAAACTTCTTAGCCTCACTATAGAGGATAATTTTAAGCTAAGGAATGCAATAGAATGCAAGAGTACTTTTAACCTAGGTGAAAAATGTCACTATAAAAAAGCAGGGACTGAATTACCCAAAAATTAAGGTACCTTTAAATTTCGGTATGACGTCATACCGTTAAATAAGGGTTACCGAAATATTTCGATACCGTTTTTATTTGCAGTAGCGGAATTTTGAGGTTGGAAATGCATACTGGTATATTTCGGTAGCAGTACCTTAACCTATAATAAATGTGCCGGTAGCAGTACCTAAACCTTAATAAATAGGGGTTTTCTTTGATGCTCACCTGAGAGGCTCTGATTGCACATTAGTATGACTCAGTTTTGGTTTTTATTTCCAATCGGAAGGTCATGGCCGGGAGTGTAAACTGGACTAAGCCGAGTGTCTACCTATGGTTTTTTATATTTCTTCTTTAAGGTTTTTTTTTCGTTCTTTTTATCTGACTGATGTTGGGGAAACATGTTTTCTCATAAACGTATGGAGCAGATACGTAAACGTAATTACCTACAAGTCTGTGAAGTTTTATTAGGTAGGCACAGTTACAGTGTTTACGTTTAATATAACTAAAATTACAAGTGCACATGTCATCATAGGTGAGTCATGCCTGCCAGGGGTGCGGGCCTGCCAGGGGTGCGGGTTGTTCGAAAGAGATACCGTGGCCCCTGGCACACAGGCAACTGAGGGAACACGGGTGAGTTTAAGTCAGTAAAAGTCTGACACGCCCTCCTGCTCCACCCAGAGCGGGAGAAGTCATTTGATGACTTCCCACCCTCAAAAAAAATAAAAATCATAGGTGAGTCATCCGAAAGCTTAGATTCAGAAGACTCTATTACAAAAAATGACAAAAAATTAGACCTAGTCTCTCAGTCCCATAAAAAACATAAATATAATTATGAAGTAGTCCCCGATGACGCAACTCCAAAACTGGATTCCCCAAGTTCACCGGATGCATTTGAGACCGTCGAAGTCAATTTTTGTAATACCCTACAAAATATATAACATCACGTAGGCATGCTAAATTGTACATTTTTATTAGGTACTATGTGTCATTTCATCCCTAACGCCACCGCTGGGTTGTTTGGAAAAAAAAAACAACAGTGAGACAGTAACAGGCTGATGAAGATGAAGGAAATGGTATTTTTCACCATGCAATTCCGCAATAAGTAGGTAGCGAAAATTCTCAACGCGGAACGAAACATCCAGCTCCAGCGACGGCAAGTGCGTGGCTGGACTTGCGATTGAATCGCCCCAAAACTGTAAACTATTAATGAGATTTTGAATGCGTCTAGAGAGGGAGTTTCGTTTCTATGCAATGTATTATTATTGTTCTATGGTATAATCTACTATCTACAGAGCTCTGGTACACACGAGTGCTCTGTTTTTCAGGGCACATGCCCTGGATGCATTGTTACCAAATTTTATTGAAAGCAGCGCAGACCTTTGCGATACACACTCAATCGTGTATTGCATAGCTGTTGCGGCATGTCAGCTTGTGTTAAATTTCTAAACTCTGACCGAGCTGCACGACGGAAAACCGCCGCACCAGTCTGGCAATGCAGGATTGACCGTCGTATTAATTAAGTCAGGGTATTCATCAGAAAGCTCATCTGGTTCAGGGAGGGCAATACACGCCCAAAGGTGATGCGTTTTGTGAAGCGGGCGTTCTCGGGAAGTACTATTAGTTTTCGAGAATATGCATCCCGCGTCACATAGCGCATCGACTTCCTGAAGTAGAAAGTTTACACATGGGCAAACCGTATCCGTAGGTATAGGCGAAGAGTGGATCGGTACACTCAGAACCGCATGTTTCAGAACGAGGAACGGTGGGTATACAAAGCTTGGGAGCAGCCCATATCCGCTCAAGGTGTGACTGCGCGCATCCACCGAATAATGATGCCATGGGTGCTTTTTGGTGAATCATTTGGTCGGTGCCCGTCAGTCACACTGAAGGTGATTGGATGCGTGTTGTTGAGCGGGCGTGTAATCCAATACCAGACATGGAGGCTATTAGCATCAGTCAAAAATACAAAATCAAAAGTCATTTATTCAAACTAGGCGGTGTCAGCACTTTTTGAACGTCAAAATTACATAACAGTCCCCCAAAACACCCGCCCTTCACCACTTCCTAGTGTTTTAGCTGGGAAGAAGAAGTGGCGCAACAAACTCCCCAGCAGCACAGCTGTCTGTTATGTTAGAAGAACTCGATTATATACAATAGTTATGTAATTAACGTTACGAACGCCAATATACCAAAAAAAAAATTCTAACAATTTACTCAAGCAGAAATAAATAATAAAAACAAAAACAACAGAACTCAAAACCTACATTTAAGCCTCTAGGCATAACGGGCGTGCCCGCTTTTTTTTTTTTTTTTTTGTGGGTGGGAAATCATCAAATGACTTCTCCCGCTCTGGTTGGAGCAGAAGGGCGTGTCAGACTTTTACTGACTAAAACCCACCCATGTTCCTTCAGCTGCCCGTATGCCAGGGGCCGCGGTATCTCTTTCGAACAACCCGCACCCCTAGCAGGCATCGGCCCTTGCGGGCCCCACCAGCTGCTGCTGACGTCCTCCTGCGACGGGTCAGTACAGTGGCCCCGCCGCCAACCACTTTTCGGCCGCAGGGGATAGGGAGAGCGGCCAACGCTATACCGACACTCCTCTTCCCCTGCGGCCCCACCGCGTCCGCCATCAAACGGTGGCGGCCCCGTCCAGGCTACGGAAGGGAAGAGCGCTACTCAGAAGTACCGGTACTCCTCCTCCGCCGCAGCCTGTAACCCTCAGCCGCGATGCCTCCCATTCGACATCGCGGCCCGCCTCAGTTGCGATGCACCTCACCGCAACCTACTTTTTGGCCGCTACGTCGTCGGCTTGGAGGCACAAGCCCTGACGAGCGGCCCCACCTTGTGGTTCCTCTTCGCTTCACCGTGGGAGGGTGACCACGGTTACTGAGCCCCCCCGCAACGACAATGCGGGATCCCCACTGGGGGGAGAGGGCGTGCCCGCTTACGTATGCAATGCGGCATTATGTTCACATAATTGTAGCTAGAAGTAACAAATGTTAAACTAGGACCTTCGGAATAAAATAAACAGTTAAAACTATTAACAATAACAAAACCATGGTCAGCAAGACGACCAGTCACCACAAGCAGCACCCGTTCACGAGCATAACGCAAAGATTAGCCATAACCCCCTCGCCATATTTGAGGGAAGGAGGCAACCCGACCCCCGACGCTACCGCAAGCAGTGACATCTAAAGGAGCATGACAAACTTGCTGCCAGTTGCTCAGGCAAGTCCTCTTGATGTGGCCTGTGCAGTACGTCTGTTGCCTAACTGGAAATCTCCAGGACCAGACGGCCTGCACAAATTCTGGATAAAATGGCTACAAAGGTCACACGCCTGCTTAGCCTCGCAACCCCAGTCATCTTTAGAGACTAGGTCGCTACCAATGTTCTTTATGACAGGAATAGCCCACTTGCTCCATAAATCGGGTAGTACTGCTAAAAACTATAGACCAAAAACATGTTAACCGACTGTCCATAAAGTTCTTACATCCAATCTTAGAAAAAAAATTGCGAACCATATTGATGGTGACTCACTTATGTCTGTATCTCTGATTGGATGTAAGAATGGGTCCCACAGTACTAAGGAGCTGCTCCTTATAAACATGGCCATAGTCCAACAGGTTCGTAGATATCGGAAGGATTTTTCGACATGTTGGATAGATTAAAAGAAAGCCTATGACTCAGTGATACATACATGGCTCATGAGGGTACTGGAGTACAAAATACAAGCAACTCTACGCACCTTCATGACGTCGTGTATGAGGGAGTGGAGGATGGTCCTTCTCTATCCAGGATGTCCACAGATCTGGACGATCGATGAACCGATCAGGATTGAACAAGGAATATTTCAGGGCGACAGCGAAACTGTCGCCCTGAAATATTCCGTGTTCATTGTCGTTGCGGGGGGGCTCAGTAACCGTGGTCACCCTCCCACGGTGAAACGAAGAGGAACCCCAAGGTGGGGCCGCTCGTCAGGGCTTGTGCCTCCAAGCCGACGACGTAGCGGCCAAAAAGTAGGTTGCGGTGAGGTGCATCGCAACTGAGGCGGGCCGCGATGTCGAATGGGAGGCATCGCGGCTGAGGGTTACAGGCTGCGGCGGAGGAGGAGTGCCGGTACTTCTGAGTAGCGCTCTTCCCTTCCGTAGCCTGGACGGGGCCGCCACCGTTTGATGGCGGACGCGGTGGGGCCGCAGGGGAAGAGGAGTGTCGGTATAGCGTTGGCCGCTCTCCCTATCCCCTGCGGCCGAAAAGTGGTTGGTGGCGGGGCCACTGTACTGACCCGTCGCAGGAGGACGTCAGCAGCAGCTGGTGGGCCCCGCAAGGGCCGATGCCTGCTAGGGGTGCGGGTTGTTCGAAAGAGATACCGCGGCCCCTGGCATACGGGCAGCTGAAGGAACATGGTTGGTTTTTAGTCAGTAAAAGTCTGACACGCCCTCCTGCTCCAACCAGAGTGGGAGAAGTCATTTGATGATTTCCCACCTGTAGGGGCGCGACCTAAGTGGTACCTGGTGGGATTCGTTACGCTGCTAAGTTAAACACTCAAATAACTTTAAAAGGTTTATTGCTGAGAGCTAACAATATTACGTTTACGCTAAGCTATCGCTAAATGAATAAAATGATGGAAATGAATGCACCCGGTTGCTGTTCGTAATGCACTGAGCTCGCGGCGCACTTAGTGCGACCGTATTGTATCGCTAGGTCAGCAAACGTGGTCGATTGCAATGATTGCATCGAACATGCTCCCGACGGGAAAAGATGAGTTAGTGAGATAAGCTTATACAAAATTGAAGAGTTACGTGAGTGTGAGCTAAACGCTAAGGAGTTAAAATAATAATAGATGAAAGATGATTGACAAGGTGATAGAACAATCTTATCATGATCTTATAGCTAGACATAGATGCTCAAACGGTTGAGTCACCAATCGCGAATACCGATTGCCTTTTAGCTAGGGGAGACGTCGACGTGTCTCGCCTCTTTGTACGCAAACTAGACCACCGTTTAGAAAAATTAGCAACGCGCGCACTATCACTGACACATGGCCCCTGCCCGGGCAGGGGTTGATTTCGCGCACTTGCACTAGAGTTTTGCTCTTGTTCAAATTGATTTATGCATACACTCACACCCGCTCGTACGTTCTCGTCCCGCTCTTGGGTGGTCGGACACATGGCCCGCTGACACTTCCTCCTCAGGAACCACAAGACCACTGCGACAGCTGCTACTAATAGGCCATATAACAGCGCATACTGATGTATGTCATGTGTAGTTAAAACCTCTGTCTGTTGGGCTGATTCCTTCATCGCTTTAATTTGTTCACCGAGATACTTTAAAGAATCGTTTATCGGTGTGGTATCTTCGTTGACCTGGTAGTCTTGGAAAATTTGGATAGGTGGCGTAAGATTACTAATCAATTTATTGATGGGAGTTAATTTAGTCTCGAGTATATTTGGTTTAAGATTAAGCGTATTCTCTAATTGCTGATGAGAATAAAGTGTTACATCATGACCCTTCACGATGCATTGCTTAGTTAGTTGAATGAGTCCAGCCTTGCTGACTTCGCTCGCTTGTAGGTCGTCATCGCATATGACTCTCAAAGAGTATGAGTCACAACAGAAATACAAATAGGTAGAAAAGTCGTGTAATGGAACCCATTTGTTTTCACATCTGGAATTAATGATCTTGCAAGTTGACAGCTCTTCTTTTTCGCAAAATTGTTCATCCGGACCTAAACTCTGGACAGGCCCTCGAAGTCGACAAAGGTAGGTTTCCGCTCGATATTCACAACCTTGAAGATCGCTGACGCTGGCTGTTAAGTATGAATCTCTTTTCAAGTTGATCGCGATGTATTCGGATGCTGGCTTGACGCTGATCATTCTTTTGTTCATTTTAACCGGCACTGGTATCAAATTGTATAGCTGGAACGTATCTCTGCTAATTAACGGTATGGTAATTTCAAATAAGAGATATTCCTTCGTCATCCTCGCTTTAACTTTTAACAATTTGTATATTTCATACAAGTTAAACTGAATGTCATCCACGGGTAATGCTAGCTCTTTAGAAATTTGACTAGATACAATCTGTAACTCCCCACGAAGCTGTTGTGGAGTCAAGAGATGCAGATTGATCTGACCATGATAGATCTCGGTCATTGTATCAAGAAAAGTATCCTGAATCCGCCTTAGATTCTGAATCATATTTATGGTCGCTAACGCTGCTAAAGAGAAATCTTGCTGAATAGACATTACGTCGATCTCTTGCTGCAATGTATTGGTGACGCTGTCTAAATAATTTAAATGCTTATTAATTATCTTATGCTGCTTTTCAATAGTCTTTTCTGTTCTCTTTAAGATATTATACTCCGCTTCTATGACCGATGTCTGATTCCTGTATAGCTGACTAAGGTGGAATGTATTCTTTTGTATTAGGTCAATGTCACGCTTGTATTTTTCTGCGAATTCTTGATCCAGTACTCCGAACAATGAATTAGCTATGGAGCCGACAGCGTTGATAAGCCCGCGTCGAGTTCGCGGACGCGCTCCAAAGTGCTGATTGAGCAACAGCTGATTATAATATTGTAGTTCATCGTACTCGTGTTGTATTTGTAGGACGATCATTTTACAATGGCTGTGCTCTTGAATTTTCCCGCATGTTTGCTCGAGATATTGAGAAAATTGATCGACAGCTTTGTCTCCTTGCCAGTAAGGAGTCAAATTATAGTAAGTTATGATTTTCCAGTGATCACGAATAAGATGCATTTGTCCCAAAGGGTCGAAATACAACGTTTGATTGCTATCAAATGCAGTTATTTTGAAAGTTGCTTCAGTGGGCAATATAAGGCTCATAAAAAATAACAATGATAATGCTATGCTATAGATTTTAGGAAAACTGCTAAATTGTTTACTCGCTTTCTCTTCCGCTTTTGCCTCATTGCTTTGCTTTTTTGCTTCGCTTTTTTCTGGCTTTTGGTTACTTGCTTCTTTTTCTGCTATAGGTAGGATAGAAAGCTTAATAATGGGCCGCTTTATAAACCCATTTTTTGTTTTTAACGTCACCACACGGACAGCTCCATCCTTTCCTGGATGGACCTGAACCACTCGACCAACGGGCCATTTTCCAGGGGCTAGGTTATCGTCATGAATGGTTACCATATCGCCTACTTCTATATTCTTTTGTGCTTTTAACCACTTGCTACGTATCGATAACTGGCTAAGATACTCCGCTTTCCACCGCTTCCATATATCTTGGAACGTTTTATTTACTAAATACCATCTCGTCCTCGCATCTTGTGCCGTTTCTATTACAGTAAGACCAGCATGAGTGGTTAGAAAATGCGCTGGCGTGAGGAAATCGATGTCGTCTATATCCTCAGATATTGGGCACAGCGGTCTTGAGTTAAGGGTTGCTTCGATTTGAGACAAGACCGTGCTGTATTCTTCAAATGTTAAAGCTTGGTCCCCTATTACTCTTTTCAGATGTTGCTTTAGACTCCGAATAGATCGCTCCCAGATCCCTCCAGCACTCGGCCATGAAGGACAGTTCCAATGCCATTCTATCTTCATCTCCGCTATCTCTCGATAAAAAGTGTCGTTAAAGATTCGCTCGAACTGTTGCTGTTCCTCCTGAAGGATTTTGTTGGCACCTACGAAGTTAGTACCATTGTCAGAATATATGTGTTTTGGAGTCCCTCGTCGAGCCGCCATACGACGCAACGCGGCTATGAATGACGTACTGCTTAGATCGGAGACTAGCTCTATATGGACCGCTTTTGTGACCATGCAAATAAACAAGGCTATATATCCTTTAGTCGTTTTAATGCCTCTCCCTTTGTTTGATTTTACTCGAATACACCCCGTATAGTCTATTCCAGTATGATAGAATGGAGGCGCTGGGTTAGATCGGCAATCAGGCAGATCTCCCATTATTTGATGTAGCTTCCTGGGTTCTTGTTTTTTGCAGGTCACGCATTTACGAAGCTGCTTTTTGGTAGCTCTGTTTCCTTGAATGATCCAATATTGCTGTCTCAATAAAGACAAGGTAAGTCGAGCTCCGCCATGGAAGGAAAGCTCATGTGCTTGCTTGATAAGAAGCTCCGTTAATCTCCCGCTATATGGAACTATTATTGGATGTTTCATATCTGAGTTCATGTTGGCATTTTTAAGACGTCCCCTGACTCTTAATATGCCGCTTTCATCCAAAAATGGTTGCAGATTTAATAATTTGCTATCGGAATTAAGTTTATTATTCATCAAACCATCGATATCCGAGCCAAATTCCCTGCGCTGTATGCATTTAATTATAGTTAATTTTGCTTTCCTTAGCTCTTGTAATGTGAGATATGACGGCCTTTGTTTACTTGTCCGCGCAAGTGCACGTAATATCCATGCTACGATGCGATTTATTTTTACGAATGAGCTGTGACGATCTAATAAATCGTCAATTACGCTTTTCCCGGGATTGCTGTTTTGAACGGTTATAACTTGCTTCCGAACCTCTTCTTCCGTCGTATACTCTGCTTGCACTCGCTTTGGCTTAAAAGAAGGTGTCGATAACCAAGCTGGGCCTCGCCACCACAACGTATGCTCCATTAGTTGTGTAATGGATAGTCCTCTGCTCGCTGAATCGGCTGGATTTTCCTTTGTCGATACGTAATTCCAAACATCTGGTGATGCTACGCTAATAATTTTCTTCACTCTATTCGCTACAAAAGGCTTCCACCGTTCTGGATAACCCTGTATCCAGCTAAGGGTGACCTTAGAGTCGCTCCAGGCATAGATTTCGTACCCTAAGCCAGTCATGCTATTTGCTACTTTTGTAAATAATCTGGATAAAAGTTCCGCTGCACAGAGCTCTAATCTAGGAAGCGATACTGTCTTGCTGTTAGGTACTAATCTTGTTTTAGCTGCGACTAGTACTACCGATGCTCCCGTTTTTGATGCGATTCTGGCATAAATGACACATGCGTACGCTTTAAGAGATGCATCACAAAATCCGTGGAGTTGGATAGTGTCATCTCGTTTGCTTTTCAACCATCGTGGAATTTTACATCCGCTAATACTTCCCATATCCTCAGTTAATTTTACCCACTCATTGTTGATCTCGGCTGAAACTTCGTCGCTCCATTGAATTTCATCGAGCCAAACCTTTTGAAACAACAATTTGAATTTTGTAGTCAGCGGCGCTAGCCAACCTAAAGGATCAAATAACCTGGATATTTCCGAAAGAAGCAATCTTTTTGTAAGTCTTGTAGTATTCGCTGATGAAGTATATTGGAAAGTGAATTCATCTGTCTCTGGATCCCATCTCAAGCCCAAAGTTTTTACTGTGTTTTCAGTTTTGAAAATGAATGATGGCGCTTGATTATTTTGCTGCGATGAATTTATCTCTTCTAATAGCTTCATCTCGTTTGCTGACCACTTTCTCAGCAAGAAGCCGCCGCTGCTTAGACACGAATTAAGTTCTGATATGCTGCTTCTCCCTTCGTCGATAGTATGAGCGCCCGTTACCAGATCATCCATATAGAAATCTTCTAGTATTATTCTTGCTGCTGTAGGAAAGTTATTCTTCTCGTCCGCTGCTAATTTTCGAAGGGTCATCATCGCCAAAAAAGGAGCTGAATTCGTGCCATATGTCACCGTCGTTAACTGGTATGCTCTAATTGGCTGTCTAGTCTGAGCTCTCCAAAAGATTTGTTGAAGCTTTTGATCCGCTTCGCTAAGTAGTATCTGCCGATACATTTTTTCGATATCGGCAGTGAATACGTAACGATATTGTCTCCACTTAAGTAATAGTGCCTGTAGATCTTGCTGCAAGTTAGGTCCACGATGCATGATATCGTTGAGACTAAGTCCCGAAGAGGTCTTTGCGGATGCATTAAATACGACACGTAACTTCGTAGTGGAGGATTCCGCTCGCTGAACCCCATGATGAGGTAAGAAACACTCTATTCCGTCGCTGCTAAAAGTCGCTAATTTCATATGCCCCAATTCTTCATATTCGCTTAAGAATTGCTTATATTGCTGAGCTAAAGATTGTTGCCTGCTAAGCTTTTTCTCGAGACTCTTTAATTGCGCTAGCGCTATTTCCTTTGACGATCCTAGCTTTTCGCTCGCTTGCTGCTTCATCGGCAACCTAACTTCATAACGACCGCTTTCCAGACGTTTTGTCGTTGTTAGGTAATATTCGACGCATTCTTGATCTTCCGCTGATATTTCATTTTGCTCGTGAATGTCCTCAATTTGCCAAAATTGATGAATATCCGCTATATTATTTACGATGACGTTACAATAGAACTGTGGCTTTACGGTTCCACACAGTAACCATCCTAGCTGTGTTTGCTGAGCTAAAGGCGCAGACGACTCAGCACTTCTTATCAAACCATCTAGCATGATAAGAGCATAGGCGTCTGCCCCGAGTAACAAGTCCACTGGACGACTTGTATTGAACTCTGGATCCGCTAAATTAATATGTTCCAGATGCGACCACGAAGGCTTTTCAAATGATCGATTTGGTAAGTTTTTTATTAGACTTTTCATAATCAAAACATCCATATGGAAATTAAAGTTAGTATACATAGACTGGCAAATAATGCTTAGCTTGCCCGTACAGTTAGATTCCTTTTCTGCTATTCCGGAAACTGCTCCATAAAAATGCTGTCGTTTTAAACCTAACTGTTGAGCTGCCTTCTCTGTAATCAACGATACCTGTGAGCCCTGATCAATTAGAGCCCTCAGGACAAACTGCGTGTTATCTGCTGCTGTCACTCTCACTAACGCTGTAGCTAAAAGAATCTCAGTGAGATTTTGCTGAGATGCGTGAACACCATTGCTGCTGCTTTGCTTTGATTGCTCTTCTTGCTTAAGATTTTCATCATTCGTATTATTTTGCTGGCCATCAGCAAAACAATCATGCAATAAGGTATGATGCCTACCAGAACACGTGAGGCATCGTTTCTTGGAATGGCATTTGTTGCCATTGTGATTAAAAATGCAATTAAAACAACATTTCAGTTGTTTGAGGGTTTTAAGTTTCATTTCCTTCGGCATTTGAAGAAACTTTGCGCAATTGTATAATTTATGCGCTGCAAAACAATGAGGGCATTTGATTTCATGCACGTGCATTGCTTTTGAGTTCTTCCAATTATTATCGTTCGATTTATGATTAGTGCTGAATTTTCGATTGTTTGGAAATGGTTTTGAAGACTCCGCTTGTTGCTGAGATTGCTGCGATTTTTGCATGGTGTCTTGTCGTCGACGAGATGTTTCTAGACTAGTGAATTTATTTTCTAGAAAGTCTAAGTATTCTTGTAGGACTGGCAGCTCTCTAGGATTCTGTAACGAGTCTATATACTCGGAATACGATTCACTATCCAGTTTTTGCGACATAATATGCGCAATTAGAGGGCCCCACGTGCTAATATCCGCACCTAGATTTTTTATGGCGTGAAGACTCTCTAACGTGGCGTCATGCATCTTTTTAAAGGCTGAAAACGATTGCTGCTGTATGTTGGGAATATTCAGGAACATATTGGCGTGCGCTGTAAAGATAATCCTCTTATTATCAAATCGATGATTTAGAATCTCCCAACAAACGTTATAGTTATCGGTGCTGATTGGAAGGTGTTGTATCAAACGCTCGGCTTCGCCTTTTAACTTGCCTTTAAGGTATTGCATTTTCTGAGCGTTTGACAATGCGTTGTTCTTGTGGATTGCTTCGCTGAATAAATCCTTAAAAGACATCCATTGCTGATAATGACCTGTAAATACAGGAATATCCATTTGAGGAGTAGATTTCTCCCGAAAAGATGTTGACCACATTTTTGAGTTAACAGCTTTTCTCAAGCTGTTAAAAGTTCGCTCGTGCTTGGTGAAGTTATAGTCATAATCGCCTGCTACATCTTCCCCTGATTCACCAATGATTTCCCAATGAAGGTTATCAATGGTAGTCCACCGACTATGCAGGGTTCGAAGAGCGTCTTCGAACTCCCACTTGTCAACAATAGTTTCATCATCAATATTGTCGACTGCTCTAAGAAACGCTTTAAAATTGACCGACTGCTTATGAAGCATATCGTCAAGCTTGCTGTTGGACCCTCTTGACTCGAAGGTCGGAGTTGCTGCTGTTGTCGCTGGCGGTCCCGGCTGACGTGCTGAAGTTCCGGGTGCCTCTCGCTGGGGTGGTTGAGAAAGATACGGTGATTTCTGGTCTTGTTGCATCAACTCTTCTTTATGTTTACTAATAAGCTCTTTAGCTGTAAAATAATGCTGGCTCGTACTCTCAAATTCAGACATGGTAAAATATTTATGGTTCGTCTGTTCGAAAGGAAGAATCTTTTCATGATTCACTTGAAAGTCCTTCCAGTACTTTTCAAGTAACTCGAGTTTACGCTTACAGTAATCTAACGTCTTACGCTCTACGCTATCCTTTTTAAAATTGACGAGGAGTTTTCTAATGCCCTCCGCAATCTCGGATTGAAGAAAATAAAGGCTCTCCATCTCGCTGCTTGTGTTAGAAAATTGAACGATCTTACTTGGAAGAATCCTTTGTCGCTGCTAACCTGACGAGGTTTGCTCCCCACGTCTGTGATCCGCTAGTGTCGCTAGTGTGAGCTGTGAACTCACTGCTGCTGGAACAGTACTCCCCGAGTACCGTTGTTGCTGATACCGCTGAGAAAATATATTGAGCACTCCAACTCAATATACTGCCGCTAAAATCACTCCTAAAGTCTCGCTGCTAAGGTAACCACTAGTCACTGCTAAGCTAAGAAACACTGCAATACAAGGTTTCACTAGTTCAGTTCAGTTCAAGTTCACTTCACGAACCGTCAGTCCCGAAAAACTAAAGTTCGACCGCGAAGTCCTTGCATCCGCTCGAAGGACCAAAATGTAGGGGCGCGACCTAAGTGGTACCTGGTGGGATTCGTTACGCTGCTAAGTTAAACACTCAAATAACTTTAAAAGGTTTATTGCTGAGAGCTAACAATATTACGTTTACGCTAAGCTATCGCTAAATGAATAAAATGATGGAAATGAATGCACCCGGTTGCTGTTCGTAATGCACTGAGCTCGCGGCGCACTTAGTGCGACCGTATTGTATCGCTAGGTCAGCAAACGTGGTCGATTGCAATGATTGCATCGAACACCACCCACAAAAAAAAAAAAATGTTTTTTTTTTTTGGTATTTTGGCGTTCGTAACGTTAATTACATAACTATTGTATAGAATCGAGTTCTTCTAACATAACTGACAGCTGTGCTGCTGGGGAGTTTGTTGCGCCACTTCTTCTTCCCAGCTAAAACACTAGGAAGTGGTGAAGGGCGGGTGTTTTGGGGGACTGTTATGTAATTTTGACGTTCAAAAAGTACTGACACCGCCTAGTTTGAATAAATGACTTTTGATTTTGTATTTTTGACTTATTTTCAGGATGTATCATTATCTGTCGATACATTTTCTCGATATCAGCAGTGTAAATGAACTGATACTGTCTCCATTTTAAAATCAGCTCCTAGAGATCTTGCTGTAGGTTGGGACCTCGCTACATGACGTCATTCAAGCTAAGTTCTGATAATGGTCTAGCAGACGCGTTGAACACAACACGCAACTTAGTAGTGGTTGACTCAGCAGGACTGACGCAGTGGTGTGGTAGGTAGCACCCGGGTTTCGTGCTTGTTGCTGACGGCATCATATGGTTTAATTAAAGTACTCGTTCAAAAACTTTGTATATTCTGTTTTCAATTCTGGATCTTTCTGTAACTTTCTCTCTAAGTTACGAAATTGTGCCAATGCTAATGGTTTAGTGGTTCCTAGCTGTTCCTTGGTTTCTGGTTTGAATGGCAGTCGGACTTGGTATCTCCCGTTTTCTAGTCTCTCTGTTGTTGACAGAAGATTTTGCAAAATTCATGATCTTCGGTGGACATATCAATCTGTTGGTTGATGTCTTCGTTTTCCCAAAATCTGCGTAGATCTTCCGTATTGTGAAAAACGACCTTACATCTGTATTGTGGTGTCATTATCCCACAAAGCAACCATCCTAATTGCGTTTGTTGGGCTATTGGTTGATCTTCGCTGTTGCCCCTCAAAAGGCCACTTAAAGCTATCCTGCAGTATACATCCGCTCCAAGCAGTAGATCCACTGGTCGACTGGTATTAAATTCTGGGTCTGCCAAATTGATGTTTTGTATGTGAGGCCAGGTGGGTTTTATGAATGATTTATTTGGTAAACTTTTAATTAAATTATTCATAATATAACTTCACCTTCTAAGGCAAACTCACTGTGAATTGATTTAATACGGATGGTTATGACTCCCTTGCAGCTATTTTCTTTTACCCCTACGCCGAATATGGTTCCTTTACAAGGCTGTCTGCGTAGTTTCAGAACTTGTGCCGCCTTCTCACTTATTAAAGACATTTGAGAATTGACCGGGGGTCAATCAAAGCTCTCATGGTATGGTATGTGCCATTGTATCCTGGGACTTTCACTAAGGCTGTAGCTAAGAGCGTCTCGGACATGTCATCCCAAGATACATTTTTGAAGTTGCTGCTTGTTCATCATTGGTCACGCATGATGTCGCAAGTGTGTGGGCAGCCTTATGGTTTGGTTTTGCTGATGTGTTTGGCCTGTTTTCGGTTGATATTGCGTCATGCAATAATGAGTTATGTTTACCGTTGCATTTGCGACATGTTTTATTAGAAAGACAAGGTTTATTTAAATGGTTGAATAGGCAATTCGTGCAACGGTTTAGATGGTTGACAGTTTTTCGTTTTTGCTCATCCGACATTTGCAAAAATTGGGTACACGTCCATAACCCGTGGTCAGTATTACACAATGCGCAGGTGATTGACCTCGCTACATGTAGCGATTTCACGTTGTTTTTCATGATATTTGGATTGCTTTTATTTGATGATTGCTGAATATTATTTGAACTATAATATTTCTTTTGGTTTGCTTGATGGTTTTGTGGTTGGTTGGATACCTTTTGGTTATTTAATGCTTGTTTACGCCGCGATGTTTCTAAGGCGGTAAAGTTGTTTTCCAAGAAATCTAGGAATTCTTGAAGGACTAGTAGTTCCCTGGGATTCTTCACCGACTCAATGTATTCAGTGAACGACTCGCTGTCAAGTTTTTGTGCTAACAAAAGTACCAACAGCGGATCCCAGGTGGTGATATCTACTCCTAGGTTCTGAATTGCGTGGAGACATTCTTTGGTGACGTTATGCAGTTTTTTGATTCCCCCGATGGATTGTTGCTGCATGCTAGGAATGTTTAGCAATATGTTGACGTGAGTCGTGAAGATAAGTCTACTGTTGCCATATCTGTGGTTTAATATTTCCCAGCATATCTTGTAATTCTCTGAGCTAATCTGTAGATGGTGAGCCGTCAGCTTCTCCTGCTACTTTGCTCTTTAAAAACTGCATTTTTTGTGCGTTTGATAACGATGGATTTTTGTGGATGGTTTCTGTAAATAAGTCTTTAAACGATGTCCATTGGTGGTAGTTGCCTTGGAATGTTGGAATATCCATCTGAGGAGTAGATTTGTCGCGATCAGAACCAGACTACATTTTAGAGTTGATGGTTTTCTTCAACTCGGTGTACATTCTCTCATATCTGTTAAATTCCTCTTGGTACCCGACATCCTCATCCCCGTTTTCACCTTCTATGTCCCAGTGCAGGCTATCGATAGTAGTCCAACGACTTTGAAGTGACTTTAATGCATCGTCGAACTTCCACTTGTCCTGTAGTTGATCGATGTCTATGTAAGCTACTGTTCTCATGAAAGCTCTAAAGTGGATGGTCTGCTTTTTAATCATTCCCTCTAATTTTCTGTCTTCACGCATATCCCTACGTTGCTGGTGCAGTGCCGGTGAATGAGACGAATTGCTTCGATGTCCCTGCCTCTACCGGCGGCTGTTGAGGTTTTTGCTGGCTTGACAGCAAGAGCTCCATGGTTTTGGTAATAAGCTGCTTGATCGACAAATAGACTTCCTCTGCCTTCTCAAAATATTTTGTAGTGAAATACACGTGGTTAAATTCAGCAAGTTCACAGCACTTTCTATGGTTGCAATGATATTCTCTCCAGTATATTTCTAATATCTCCAACTTCCGCTTGCAGTAATCTATTGTTTTTCGTTCAGCGCCGTCTTTTCTGATGTTAGTTAAAAGTTTAACCAAGGAGTCGTAAACCTCCTTTTGGTTGACTGCTAACTGCTCCATTATTTCCACTGTTAAATAAATACGCAAGTAAAAATAAAGTGTTATAAAATGGTTTGATCTAGCCTTATATTCTCCTTACGCGACAGCTGCCCAATTTCTTCCAA
Organism: Polymixis lichenea; assembly: GCA_949091785.1. NCBI lineage: Eukaryota > Metazoa > Arthropoda > Insecta > Lepidoptera > Noctuidae > Polymixis > Polymixis lichenea. The sequence continues at coordinate 17,003,722 of OX420932.1, read as the reverse complement.
ATTGATTTCCCTACCTACCAACTTCCCTACAAACTGGTAAAACACTGGTTGCAAGGTCCCGGCGGCGGCGGCGCACAAACAAAATCCGTCTCCTAATAAATCTCCAAAAAAAGAAGTACGTTTTTTTTGTTAAAAGTATTTAAAAAAAAGTATATAAAACTGTAGAAGTTAGCACCTGCGTGATTTAACCCTAACTTCTGGGTTGGTTGATATTTGGTTAATTTAGTATTATATTAGAATGGTTATGGTTTGGGTGTTGGTTTACGATCACTGACTTAATGATACGAAATTATATGGTTTAAAAGGGTATATTGAATATGACAATTTATCCTAATATTAAATGGTAAACTTAAGCTAAATTAGCACTAAGATGGTTTGATTTGGTTTGGTTTGAGTTTCGCCATTGGTAGTCGGACACGAACTAACTGGTAATAGTTGCGATACATGCGTTTATGGAAATGCATGCAGGAAAAAGAGCTTAGCTGTTTGGTCGCAAATATGGTACCGAACAAAAACATTTAAAAAAAGGATAAGATTTTTTATTTAGGTAATTACCTACTCGAGTACAAAATACCATTTTGATATAACTAAGTTTGTTATGTTCTAAGTAGATTCATTTCAGTCCATGAATAACTGAAATATCCCTAGATTGTGTTGATGAGTGTATTTTCGGGGATTAATATTTTTAATCGCATTGGTACTTGGCATCGAACTGTGGAGTTTCTTGCCGGCTCTTCTCCATAGGAAACAACCAATTGGAACTGTGCATTAGCTTCTGACGTTTCATAGGCACCCATGTAGGAATGAAACATTTCGATATCTACATCTACACTAATATTATATAATATATAATATAATATATACTATAATATATAATATAATAAAAATAAAAAATAAAAATATAATAAAATAATATTATAAAGAGGAAAGATTTGTATTTTTATATGTAACGAGTAAACATAAAAACTACTGAACCGATTTCAAAAATTGTTATGCCGTTACAACGCTACATTATCACTGAGTAACACAAGCTACATTTCTTACCATAAAAAATCAGAGATCCTTAGAAACCCCTACTAAACCAACCCAAGGTGTAAAAAAATTAGCCATAAAATGTCTTTCATCACATGCGCTGCGGAAAGTATTGATGATAGAATAAAAAAATGTTCCACAATATTATAGAACATATTAATATCTACAAAAAACTTTTAAGACCATAAGTCCAACTATTGTTATTACGTCACTATAACTACTTTTTTACATTTTAAAAGTTGATAGAAATGCCGATCAAAATCAGACCATGTTAACTATGGTTAACATGGTCTGATTTTGATCGGCATTTCTATCAAGTTAAGAATTAATACAAAGGTATGCTTTGTATTAATTCTTAACCAAATAAATTATTTCGTATTCAAGAATGTTTCAATACCTGTTGAATACTTTTTGAATGATTGAAATGACGGACATGGGACGCATGGGACACGGACCTTCCATTCAAAAGTTATTATGAAATTACTGACCAAAACCCACCCGTGCTCTCTCAGTTGGTTGCCTGTGTACCGGGGGCCACGGTATTTCTTTCGAACAACCCGCAGCCCTGGCAGGTATCGGCCCTTGCGGGCTCCATCAGTTGGTGCTGACACCTCTTTTAAGCGCGAGTGGAACACAACGCGCCGTCGCACACTGGTCCCAAATTAAAAAAAAGTGGACATTGATAGTAGACCGCTGATATTTTTTTTTATTGTTGATACAATGATAACAGATAAGGCAAAAAAATATTATTGTCCTACTTCAAATACTTTTCTGTAAAAAAAATATTTCTTTTTTTTTTGTATGGGAGCGATTACATTTTACTCAATTTCTCAAAAACTTTAAGCGATGTCGAGATGGCAATCACATATGTTAGAAAACTAATAATTCTGAGTATTTGGCTCGAAGAAACTTATTGCTTATCTCTGCGTACTTTCGAGATAATAGTGACAGAAAATAACATTTTTTTTTAATGTTAATTTTTTGCTTTTTTTAATCATAGCCTTACTTTAGCACATAATTATAATGTATGCGTAATGTCAAATAAGTAAAAAGAGACTTCTCTGTAAAAGAGGTTATGGGGGCTCACTAATGACTGAAAAGCTATGACCTTTCTGAAGGAGTACTTTCATCAGTTCTAAAAAACAATCAAAATGAAGACATATTAAGCTGCAAACATAAAGTTGAATATGTTCACAAACGATTCTGAAAAAATATTATGGTGAAAGATTAATATTTGGGTCTATATTCTCTTGAGAAATCTCTATTTCCTCGTTTTCCAACGAAAGCAATTCATTGTTCAAGATCAAAGCACTAGCCTCTGGAAACAACTGTTTATGTAAACGAGCAAACTTTGGTTTGATATGGCTGATGTAAGGATCTGAGCTAATTAGAAAGCTGTGGATAATGTCTAAATTAGTCTGAACTCTACCGATTTTTCTTGTATGTGCCATTCTAACATTCCGGAAATCTTTATTCCTCGCTTCGGAAGCTTCTTCGGAAAGCATGCCTATCGGTATAAAGGAGAAATTTTCACAAATATCAGCACCGTGTATCAACAATTTATGGACACTTGAAGGCATGTAATACCATGGATATAAGTTTACATATAGCATTGCTGTTTCTTTACAATATTCCCTAAACAAGTTGGTATTAATAAGTTGACCAGATGAAATTGTTTGTAAAATGACTGCAAATCTCTTGATTAAATCAGGGTGGATACCCGTTATTTCAGCAGATACTTCATAATTTTCAAAAAACCTTCTTGCCGTGTTACCGTCATTGGTTGTACCAAATCCCTGTTTTACTATGTCAATTAACAAACCAGTTCTTTCCCGGAATTCTTCTTGTGTCAAATTCTTTTTAATTTCTTTTAACAATTTATCTTCTTTTCGTGCAGCCCACTTTTTGAAGTCTAAGTTGTACGAAATGTGTAAAATACATTCCATACATCTTATCCACATATGAAGCGAAGACAGACCATATTTATACATATCTTCTCTGATGAGTCTTTTGGATACAAAGTCCAAGTCATTCATTTTGCTAGGTGGGGTATTGCAAATATTACAAACAGCTGCAGAAGAAGTATTGGAAATCACAGTAGAAATTTTCCCATCAATCATAGTCATGTACAAATCATGTTTAATATCAAAATTATCTACAATTGTGGGAACAAGATTACGAATTTCTTCCTCTAAGGATGCACTTTCCTTCTTTATCAATTCATTTGTTTCTTTTGCAAATATAAAGCCAATTGGACGACAATAGTTTGCTGAAGAGGGAGCAGGATTTTGCCACAAGATAGTACCACTCTCTTCTTCCAAACGAAGCGGAACCAAACTAATCATGAAAACTGAAGAATCGTCAATTTTAGTGTCGGAGTGTGACTTTTGTTTATAATTACTTTGAGAAGATGACCCGTCAAAACCCCATTTGCTTATTAGTTTTAGCGATTTTTTGTCGGCAGAGTTGTGCTGAATTGTTTTTAATATCCTATTAGTTGTCAAATCTAGAAGCGATTGAAGTCTTATCTTAGCATCAGATTCAGTTACAGTTATGTCTGACTCTGGAGGATAACAAGTTTTTTTAGCTTCCAGGAGCTTTTGATAGGATGGAAGACCATACATTTTCTCTGAAGCAAGAATAGTTCTTAAATTTCGATATTGCCATTTTGACAAATTTGTTGAGGTGTAAAGAAAGAAGAAAAGAAAGAAAGAAAGAAAAAACGTTTATTTGCGGTAAACATGACGCAAAAACCAGGAACACAAAAAATAATAAAAAAAAGGTTGAGGGAAACATGCGCCACATCCACACAAAACGGCTATCGCTCAGCATTTTGCTGCAACTCTAACGTTAAAGCGCTAACGTTTTATCATCTGGTAAACACGGTTTGTCAGTCTTTTTAGCGAATAGTACATCATATACCATCTCACATTTTTCCTTGTTTTGGCTGAGTTCGTTTAATATAGCTGCTAATTTTGTTTTTTTAGACTCTTTTAATTTGGCACATAAAGCATAAACTAATTCCTCCTCTGTGTGATCTAGAAGTGTTAGAGAACGCCTTTTCTTCTGTTTATCAGATATATCAACAAATGGTTTTTTACTTGTACCATAACTTAATTGATGAGTATCCACTTGCGTTTCGAAATTTGGAATTACTTCCTCGGCAACTTTAAAAATGCTGCTTAAATCGATATTTTGACATTTTGGCCAAACTATTTGGGATTGTAACCAGTCTGAATTTTTGTTAAGAAAGGTCTTTTGAGCTCTACTGGAAGCAGACCATCTTTTTGAGATATTACTTGAAAAATTACGACAAAATAATTTAATATTACTCAAATCTTCGGAAGACAATTCAACACCAATACGTTCAATAAGGGCATTAAATAAAAATTCGACATTTTTAAAACCACCTCCTGATTTAAGAACAACGTATAAGTCTAAGTTGGTGACAAATGCAGACATATTATAATTTTAAGGAAAATTGAAAACAAATTAGAATCAAAGATATCAAAGACAAAGTGACTTTGATTTTAACAAAAAAAATTACGAAAACAAATTCGACGAAAGAAAGACAAACAAAAATTATTTGATTTTAAAATCCAAAGATTCAAAATACAACAATAACAAAACAAACAAACAACAAGCATTTCTTCAAGCGCACAGAAAAAATAAGGACACGTCTTATCGCAACCACATTTAGTTGTACACTGAGTGAGGTGTACGCGCGCGATTCGTGACCGTATTACGTTACGTCATGAGAGGCGGCCATCTTGTTATCCCGGCAAACTCGCGTCGAAGCTCCATTTTGCTGGCCAGCGGACCTATTGCGATATGAGTAAGGCTATGATTAAAAAAAAGCGAACAATTAACATTTAAAAAAATTGTTATTTTCTGTCACTATTATCTCGAAAGTACGCAGAGATAAGCAATAAGTTTCTTCGAGCCAAATACTCAGAATTATTAGTTTTCTAACATATGTGAATGCCATCTCGACATCGCTTAAGGTTTTTGAGAAATTGAGTAAAATGTAATCACTCCCATACAAAAAAAAAGAAATATTTTTATAGAGAAAAGTATTTGAAGTAGGACAATAATATTTTTTTGCCTTATCTGTTATCATTATATCAACAATAAAAAAAAATATCAGCGGTCTACTATCAATGTCCACTTTTTTTTAATTTGGGACCAGTGTGCGTCGACCCGGGCTTGGCCCTTACCTTTTTTACAGCGAGCTACCCTTTACTCGCCGTCCGCAAGCCCGCGCCTGCGGTGGCCGAGAATCAGGCTGGGATTCCCGACGCCCAGGGCGTCTCCTGTGGAGGCTAGGACCGTGAGGGCGCATATACCTCCTCTCCCTCACGTGCGCCGCCTCCCTCTTCGCCAGCATTACTGTTTCGTAGAAGGAGGCGACGGCTACCCATGCACTCGCGCCACTCCCAAGTGTGCGCAAGGACCTTTGCCTCCAGATTCCATGGCGGCAATTCGGCAAGGAGGCCCGCCGCCTCACCGGATATCGTGCGGTATCCCCGGACCATCCGGATGGCCATGACCCTATGGGACGCGTTCAGCTGGCGAGCTGGTCGGCGCCTCAAAGAAGGGGCCCACACCGGTGCCCCATAAAGGGCCATGGACCGCACGACCCCACGTAGAGCCTCCGGCAAGAGGCGTTAGAACCCCCTAGATTAGGCAGGAGCCGCTTCAAAGCAGCCCCAGCCCGCTCCAGTCTGGAAGTCTTTGTTTTTAATTTTGAACATTTGTACAAATTGAGTCATGTACGTTTTAATTCGCATACTTATAAGTTAAATTATCTTTATATATCCCAAAATGTTAAAAAAAAATGTCCACCCGTGCGAAGTCGGGACGGGCCGCTAGCCATATTAATATTAGGGGAACGAAGGAGCCGTGAGAAAAATAATGATTCAAATAATGATCACGGGCATTTGTTTCTACAATTTAGTTACACAACCGCGTCCTCATTACGTGGAATGAGTGAAACCCAAGTTTAAACCCAGGTTTTAGTTTTTTTTAACTACATTGGGATTCGGGCAGGAGAAAGATGATAAATGATCTCATCTCAACATCTCTTCTCTGATTAAATATTGACGTTCCATGGTACAGGAAAAACAAACAGTATGAATTATTTAACGAACTTGTAAGTAAATTAAAATTTCGAGAAACAATTTAAGTCTCTGCCTAGCCCTTTCCAGAGACGCTTCCGGTGTAATCGGATGCAGCTGAATACCAGTATTTTACATGGAGTGAATGCCTATCTGACCTCCACAATCCAGTTACTGGGTAATCGATACCTACCCCTTGGTAAGAGTGGTTGTCAGACTTTCAGGCTTTTTTATTTGAACTTAGAATAGAGAAGCTAAATATACCAGGAACAAATTGACGTATAAATCTTTAAGCCAGTACTTTCAAAGTTATGATAATAAACCTGAAATATCCATAAACAGTGATATGTGTATGCTACTCTTATCTTACTTTATACTAGCAAGTTTCAACATGACTTTTTGATTTTATATGTACCAACTTTTTAAGTTTACCTTAGTGGTGAATATTTTAATATTTATTACTCAGTCACGAAATCAGACACGCTTGCCGAGCTGTCCATAACTCCATAGTAATATATGCATCCTCGTGACTGTACTTCTTATATTGAGAAAATTGTATTTTGAGACTACCATAATAATATTATGGGAACGAAGGTTACGAACTTACGACCGACCTATGATCTGCATATTTCAAAAAATTTGTGTGGTAATTTTAATTTAGCGGATTACCAAACCATCCCTCATAAACTCATCGCTTTTAACATCAACAGATAAGACAAGCTGAAGAGGTTGAAAGTGCTGGAAACACATCCAAAGAAGTCTTTGTAATTTACAATAAGAAAAACGTGAACATAGCATCTTCTGAATTAACAGCAGAACTAGGTAAAAATTTATATATAGATCATAGTAGAAGGCTTTGTTATGACACCGATTCGTAAACGTTATCAATTATTGGAACGAAGTTCCTTATCGCGCGTTGCGTCTTGACTAAAGGTTGAAGACCAAAAGTTGTAACGACACTTTTAATTAAGACCAAAAGTTGTAACGATGGATGGATGGATGGACGGATCGGACGGATCGGACGGATCGGACGGATCGGATTGATCGGACGGATCTGACGGATCGGACGGATCGGACGGATCGGACGGATCGGACGGATCGGACGGATCTGACGGATCGGATGGATCGGGCGGATCGGACGGATCGGACGGATCGTACGGATCGGACGGATCGGACGGATCGGATTGATCGGATTGATCGGATCGATCGGATTGATCTAATTGATCGGATTGATCGGATTGATCGGATTGATCGGATTGATCGGATTGATCGGATTGATCGGATTGATCGGATTGATCGGATTGATCGGATTGATCGGATTGATCGGATTGATCGATTAATTGATTGATTGAACATCCAAAACCAAACCAAAAGACCAAATCGATTAATGGATGAAAAAGACCAAAACCCAAACAAAGACCAAAGACCTAAACTTGTACAAATCCCATAAACCAGCCAAACTGCGTGACAGTTTATCGGCAGGATTAGCGCTCGTATTAAACAATTTAATCAGTAGTTCAGTTTTTGGAACGAAGTTCCTTGATAGCGCGTTGCGAAAGGGGGCTAGACGGAAAAAATTAAGACCAAAAGTTGTAACGTCACTTTTTGCTACATTGTTGTAAGCCGTGCGGCGCACGGTGGGCCGAAATCAAGCTTTCATAGACTTAGGGATTCACGAAAATTGATGAGCAATTAAAAATTCATAATAACGGCTTTACGATCTACCACTAAATACAAGACACTTTTCTTCTACGATTTTTGTATATACCTAATATTTTTAAAGTTATATAGATTTGATTTTTTTTTTGTATGGAGAAATTTGATTTTATATGAATAACTTTTAATTCTCAAGAGTTCTCAAAAAACGGCTTTCGGTATTCGATTATGCTATTTTTTAGGCAAATTATCCAATATATCACTTGCTTCGATTTTCTTCGATTTTGGAGAAAATTGATTTTCATTCCCTTTTCCACACCACCCTTGAGGTAGAGAACTAAGCGCGTTTTTTATTATCAGTGGTGTCCCCAGGAGGCCTAATCCACTTATACGCACACTCTTACTCACACACGCACTCACAAAATTATCACTTATTATACAATTTCATCAGATTCTGATTCAGATTCGTTCTCTAAATGTTCCAAATTTACAAATTCTATATTTTCGCGCTCATCATCTTCAAATGTTGGAGATAACAGAAGCATGGCTTTCGCTTCTTCTGAAAATGGTTTGTGTGTCCGTATCATTTTATGACGTTTTGATGATATATAAGGATCTGAACTAATTATTAAATTATTCAAAATATCCTCATTATTAGCTCTTCTGCAGAATTTTCTTGAATGGTGTTGGCGATATCGCCTAAACTCTTTATTTCTCGATTCAGCCGCTTCTTCCGATAACTTTCCAATCGGAATTAATCCCAAGTTTTCAATGATAGCTGCTCCATGAACAAGAACTTTATGCACACTGGAGGGCATGGGATACCACTCATATAAATCTACGTATAATTTTATGGTGGCTTCCGTATATTCTTTAAACTTCACTGTGTCAATTTTATGACCTGAAGATATTGTTTCTAAAATGATTGAAAACCGTTTTATTAAGTTTTCATCGACACCAGTAATTGCAGCAGCAATCTCTGTATTTGAGAAAAATCTTCGAGCGGTAGTCCCGTCATTAGTAGTTCCATGTCCTTGCTTTACAACATCTATTAAAAGGCCTGTTTGATTTTTAAAAGCTTCCTGAATGCTTTTTTTTTCTATTTTCCATCAAAACTTTGTTTTCACCTTTTGCAACCCATGTTTTGAAATCCAGTCTATAGGCTATGTGAAGAATGCATTCCAAAAAACGTATCCATATATGTAGCGATGATAAACCATATTTGTACAAGTCGGTATCAATGTTTTTAGTCAATAACAAAGACAAGTTATTCATTTCTGTAGGAACAGCTTTACATATGTCACATCGTTGAGCTGAAGTTTCACAGAGGATTGATGTTGCTTTGCCATCTATCATGGTAAGCAATAATAAATGTGAGACTTTTATTTCTCCAATTTCTGTTTCCTTCAATTCATTTATCTCCGTTTCAGTTTCGGTTTTCTCTCTTAAAATCGTTGATTTATTCTCTTTTTCAAATTTGAAAAATATTGGACGACACCAATATGCTGAATTTGGTGAGTCGTTTTCCCAGATAATTTGTTCCTCGGAAACAATTTTTATTGGTACTAAACTACCCATAAAAATACTTGAATCATCAGACAAAACAAGTCCCAAAGCTTCATCTGGAGTAAATTTAGGTTTTTAATTTTTACGTAAAAGACTATCTTTGGCTTTTTGCACATCCTGTGGATTTTTAAGTAGGTGTTCGAGGATTTCAGCTATTCCTTGATTACCATCCTCTCGTAATTTCATAATATGTGCATGAGATATTTCCTCTGTAGTCATAATTGTATGAATATGTTCTGTACGTCTCTTTTTTTGCTTAGGTCCTAATTCACAAAATGGTTTTCTTGGACTTACATTCCTTGACGTGGCAGTAGACACTTTTGCTGGAGATTCATGTTCACTTGATGTACTAGGAACATAGTCTTGGTTTCTTTCAAATGCACTTACAATGAAATCAAGCCACTTTATTTCCGATGATAACCATTCGCAATTATTATTGCTAAACAATTCCTCTTTGCTATGAGCATTTTGCCATCTCCTTTGCAGATTATAGCAATATTTTGCACAAAACGCTTTTAGCGCTTTATCGTTTTCATCGCTTAACACAGTGGGGACTAATCTAGATTTAATAGCACTATATAAAACACTATTATTTTTAAAACTTCCACTTTCCTTTAATAGCACAACAATATCAATATTTGACACCAAATCGAACATTTTTACGTAATAAATGGTATTAGTATTCCGAAAATGTGAGATAGGATAGTGCGTTTATTACGATGTGTAACAACGTACTGAGGATGGTTGTTTTTCAAATGTAACCGTGTCATTTTTTTACCTGCTATTCATCATCCAATCACATAAAACAAATGACGTCATAAGGGTGGTGTGAGTATCGTGAAAAATAAATGACGTCATAAGGGTGGTGTAGAATGTTTACCAATAATTTGTTTTTTTGCTATATTTCTGTAATACAATATTAAAACATGTCAGAATAAACCAAAAACCGATTAACATTTCATACAAAGTTTAGGGGTTTATAACTCGAAAAATACTGGGTATAAAACAATTACTAATAACAAAAAATATTTGTATTAGTACATAAAATTCAAAAATACTCATTTGAATCCTTAAGTCCACACTTGACGATTCCAGCCCACCGTGCGGCGTGCGCGTGTTTCTCTGCAGACAGCGACACAGACAATATATTATATATATATATATATGTGTGTGTGTGTACGTATATGTACAATTTTTTAAATGTTATTACAATTCCTTCACTAATTAATCGAAAGGAACTTCGTTCCATCCGGGTGTCCCTTGACACCTCTCAAGTGTTTTTTTTATTATTAGGAAACGCCGACCTCATCTTGTTTTAAAAGTATGATTGATGTGTAAAACTATTTGTACAAACCTACCAAAAATAAAATCATTTATCATTGGCTCTTGTGATGCAGGAATTCCTAGTACAAGAGCCAGGGCTACATTGTTGTTACTTGAAGTGAAAAAAAAAAATTCTAAACGCCGCCCTACTGCGAAAACCGATTAAATCGAAATTTTAACCAAAATGACTTATGAATGCCAAAGTAGTTAAAATTTTGTGCTCTTTTGTCTGCGAAAACCCATTAATCGCTAAGTCTTATAGTTTCGCTTCTAGCTAATTAGATAACCAATTATTTCAAGCATTGCCAAGGTTTGTTTTCAAAAACAAAACATTATGCAGATTTAACTTGACTGCCAACATATTTGTCTCCAATAATTGTCAGTTTTCTGATAAAATTTGTTTCTGTTCAAAGAGAGCTCATGAAATACTCTATTTTTCCCTCAGTAACAACCACTTACTAAGGTTTAAATCTCAATACTAGATTAAAATGTTCAAACAAAAGCTATTAGAACAGTTTAATTTGTTTTACCTGACGAATTCCATATTAAAAAATACAATCTAATCGTCTAAGAAAATATTGTATATCCAGATAATTGTTTTTTTCTGACGATATTTATTCATGGATGCAACCTAATCACTACAGCGTTTAACCAGTTTAGTTCCGTATTACTGACGAATTCCATATGAAACAATACAGTCTAATCGTCTAAGAAAATATGTATATCCAGATAATTGTTTTCCTCTGACGATATAAATATCAAATTCACGGATGCAACCTAGTCACTACAGCAAACTACACTGCGCGCGGCGTCAGTGTAGCTACGCTGACGACACGCTGGTCCTGGCGCAAGGCAGGTCGTACCAGGCAGCGGCCGACTTATTGACACACGGGGTTGCGACAATCTTCAATAGGATCCGGCGACTGGGACTCGAGGTGGCCTTGCACAAGTCCGAGGCCACATGTTTGCATGGTCTTCGGAATGCGCCACCGACGGATTCCCAAATAACGGCAGGAGGGGTTCACATCGGCGTCGAGTCGACAATGAAGTACCTGGGATTCGTCCTCGACAGCCGGTGGAACTTCGTGGAGCATTTCCGACGCTTGGCTCCCAGACTGCAGCGGGCCGGGGCTGCCTTGACGCGGCTCCTGCCCAATCTAGGGAGGTCAAACCCCTCCTGCCGGAGGCTGTACTTAGGGGTCGTGCGGTCCAAGGCCCTTTATGGGGCACCGGTGTGGGCGCCTTCTTTGCGGCACCGACCAGCTTGCCGGCTGAACGCGTCCCATAGGGTCATGGCCATCCGGCTGATACGGGAATATCGCACGATCTCCAGTGAGGCGGCAGTCCTCCTTGCTGGATTGCCGCCATGGGATCTGGAGGCAAAAGTTCTCGCGCACACTTGGGAGTGGCACGAGGCAAAACGCCGGGGCGTCACTTCGCTGCCGCGAGAAATCGCGGCACAGCGGACAGAGCTCCCGCGGGATCTCATGGCGACATGGAGAGTGCGATTGTCTCAACCCAATGCTGGGCACGCCACGATTACGGTGGTAAGTCCCCTTTTTGAGGAGTGGATTGAGAAGGGCCATGGCGTCCTCACTTTCCACCTGACGCAGGTCCTCACCGGACACGGTTGTTTCAGGAGGTTCCTGTTTTGTATAAAGTGGGAGGAAACGCTTGGGTGTTTCCACTGCGTAAATCGCCATTAGGACACGGTGGAGCATACGGTGGAGGTCTGCCCAGCTTGGGCAGAGCACCACCGTCTCCTCGTGGAGGCACTCGGCGGCGGTGATCTCTCGCGTCCGGCCCTGGACCAGGCCATGCTACGGAACGTGAGTGCATGGGTAGCCGTCACCTCCTTCTGCGAAGCAGTAATGCTCGCGAAGAGGGAGGTAGCGCACGTGAGGGAGAGGTAGTATATGCGCCCTCACGGCCCTAGGCACCGCAGGTGACGCCCTGGGTGTCAGAAATCCCAGGCTGATTCCTGGCCACTGTAGGCGCGGGCTTGCGGACGGCGAGTAATGGGTAGCTCGCTGTCCGGTAAGGAACAAGCCCGGGTCGACGGCGCATTGTGTTCCACGCGCGCCTCAAAGAGATGTCAGCAACAACTGATCGGGCCCGCAAGGGCCGATGCCTGCCAGGGGTGCGGGTTGTTCGAAAGAGATACCGCGGCCCCTGGCACACAGGCAACTAAAGAAACACGGGTGGGTTTTAGTCAGTAAAATTCTGACACGACCTTCTGCTCCACCCAGAGCGGGAGAAGTTTTCACGTGGGAATTTCGGGAAGTTCTTTCCAAGCAGGATTATCAAAGGTCTAAAAGGTACTTTTATGTTCAATTTTAGACGTCTAGCTCAATAATATGGGCTTTGCTTTGGTATGACAGTAAGTCGGTCGGTCACTCAATAATAAGTCAGTTTGTCTTTCATTTACATAATTTTTTTGGCACCTGTTACTGGCATTTAAAGCGTGCTTTTATTGTTATTTGAACTAATGCCTGACGCAGGTCCTCACCGGACACGGTTGTTTCGGGAGGTTCCTGTTTCGGATATGGCGAGTATGAATTCCTACATAATGCAGTGAAATACTGGTTCGGCGCCTATTCCACTTTTAGGAATGGAAAGTGGAGTAGGAATTCCTATATAATGCAGTAAAGCAGGTACTGTTTCGGCGTCTATTCTACTATTTAGTTCTATTACGAAATATTACCTTGTTACGTTTGCTCACATCACTCCCGTTTTCCGTGACTAGATATTTATAGTTCAAAGTTCAACTGATTTTGTCATGTCTCTTTACAGTAACACACACATACACACACACACACAATCTATTTCTATGACATCCAAATTTTAATTTAACCAATTCGAACAGACGACACTACCTTACACGTTAACAAACAAGGAAGCTCGCTGTTTGAACTGCTAGCCTAAAATTCAGGACAGATTGTCCCGTGTCTCTTCACAAAGCAAAAAATAGCATGCACCTTCAGGCACACACGCAATCTATTTCTATGATCCCAGATTGGGCACCAAGGACTTCTGAACTTTAGGATACCGTAAACATTAAACTAAAATTTGGGACTGATTGTCTCATGTTTCTTCACAGAGCAAGAAATGGCATGCACCTTCAGGCACAAACAATATATTTCTATGACCCCAGATTGGGCACAATGGACATCCAAATTTTAATTCAATTAATTCGAACAGACGACACTACCTTACACGTTAACGTACAAGTAATGTATTGAGTAGTTCTATCACGCTTTACTTTCCGAGCCTTTGATTATATACCAAAGATCCGAACGTTCTGCTGGTTTCGCATGCTTATACACATGCCATCCTTCTTTCTAGTCCGCCCGTGTAATCACCGTCGAACATGAGCCGTTCAACGGTTAGCCGCTGTGTTGTTTAAAACTCACATCAAACGTGTCCTTATCAAAAAAGCATATTATAAGTTAAAAGACTACGTTGAAGACAAGGAAGTTTGGCATTAATTCCTTCTACACATGTGGCTTCCCTGGTAACTCATTAGCACCATAACTATGTGAGCGTCTATTAACTGCTTCCAAATTACAATGTTAATTTTATTAAGTTTATTTTTTACACTTTCTGACATATTCTCGTCATTATTTGACATTATACATCACTTCTAATATCAACTATTTATTAGTGATTCTCATGAAAATCATGTCACTTGGTTTAAATAGGTTGATCTTACTAATGTAGATTCTTGTATTGATCTCGTTGTAGGCCATATAGACTAGATTTATAGCTGATTTTCTATTCTTTATTTTCATTCCTCTAAGTACCTGGTACTTATTGACAGGCCTGCACTGTCCTCCCATACCTAATATCACTGTAATTTGAAAACATTATAAAATCCAATTATTTTTAAAAGAGTAACCGTGGAGTTTCTTGCCGGCTCTTCTCCATAGGAAGCGACAAATTGGAACCGTGCACCTAGCTTCTGACGTTTCATAAGTGCCCTTGCTTGTTGTACTCATTCGTGACCCACCTGTATCAGGTAGCCGCCATGTATGTGTAAATGGTCCTTTACAACATCAAAGACAGCAAAATTACATCATGTATTAATTTGCTTATTCGAACTTTATTGTATTGTAAGACGATCGCCGTACATTTTGTAGTTCGTAATTAAAATTGGAGTTTGAGAGATCTGTCTATAATCATCTTCATCAAAAAATACTGGGGCGGGGAGTGGCCCTTAAATGAGAACAATACCAATTCCGCTAACTTATTACAAATGAGTGATTCTTTCCTTGACCTTACAATTTTTTTTGTAATAAGCTGGTTTCATTCTAGTAATTTTTTGAAAAGGCGAACCCTCAATGTGTTTGATGTACATATTATTTAGAAACCGACTTCTTTTGCATGAAATGTTTTATAAAGTTTGATAGTTTTAGCAGTTTGATGATTTACACCAGCTTTGAGTTTAACTGCAACAATAAATTGACTAAGTTTTTATCGTGAATTTGTTCACGTTGATTGTTCTGCACCCAAAAAAAATTATAAAGACTTTGCATCTTTAGGTACAACCTGATAGCTGACTCTCAAAAATGCAATTTTATTTATTTCACGAGTGTGATGTCATTCAAAGTTTTATATCAAGGCGTATTAAACAAACATACATACTTTATTATAATGCCTATTGTGTTAATTATAAGTAACAGTCTGATATCGGCTTCACCCGAGGAGCTGGATTTATATTTCATTTCTTACGATAAAATTGCAATTTGACAGAAGGAGTTTTCATTCACTAGAGGTTTAATTAGACGTTAGTAACATAAATTAGTCGTACACCTGTAAGGACATGTAGTTAAGGTTTAATTTTATTTTGAGCTAAATATTGCTGAAATGGTATTTTTTATGTATAAAACTTGATATTCAATTTTGATCATAAAATTACATTCGCTCCAGTATCTTCCAGTGATCCATTTACCTTTTTCGTTACATACTAAATCATCCTAAAACTATAAAATGTGAGTAAGTACTACTAAGTTTTCTGAATTTGACGATGTGTTTAATCGGTATTCAGCTACGGACCTGGCTTCTGCCTGCCAGCTGGTCTACCTAGCTCTTGTCATTTGTTAATGTGATTAATTGCTATCCAGCTACGGACCTGGTTTCTGCCTGCCGACTGGTACAACTATACCATATCATCTTCTAGCGAGATATATTCCGTTGAAACTCTCCTCTCCATAATTATTAAGGTTGCATATAGTTCTAAAATTAATCTTAGTGTATTCTGTTTCTGGTCTGACTCGGAATCAGAATACCAAACACCACGGCCAACAGCTGCAGTAGTCGATTTGACAAAAAAGCAGCCTAAGAAAAAGGCGGTGAAGCGCCAAGCACTTGAAAGCACCGCCTACCCATAGTCAAGGTAATTTATATTGCTGCTTGGATGATTAAGTGTATGATGGGTATGATAAGTCGATTAAAATTTTATGTGCACTGGTAGATGATAGTTAGTGAATTTAGAACTGTAACGTAGAGAACGGTAAAATCAATTTCTGATTATATTAAATGCGGGAATGTTGACAGTTACTTCATGAGGTATTCTTATTGAAATTATTACAACCTAATATGTATCACGCTTTGTATTCCCCATAGGATGCAACAGAGGACTTAATTTTGTTAGTTAAGAAATAAATGTAAATTATTATGAAATGTGTAATTGTTTGCAGTAAAAGAGGCAGCTTCACCTCGGACCTCTTTGGTCTGGAGAACGATCAAAAGACGTCGACCTTAAGCGGGGACTTCGCTTCATCGCTCATCAGCCGTGTCGCCAACGGTAAAGTACGGCGAACGGCAGACCTTAGAGGAGACTTTTACGTGGAAATCAGGGTATATTCGAAAGACGAAGTTGCCTCCACCCCCAAGGAAGAACGGTGGAAGAAAGCCCAGGTGGCGTTAAAAGTACAACTAGATCGCAACACTCCCCAGTGGGATGAACTGCAAATGTTTATGAGACGGACTCACGAATTGTTTGACAATTCTGAGCCTATCTTTTATAGCGCCATATAAAATAAGTTATTGTTTAATTGTTGGGGACACCAAATTAATTGTATAGATTATTGCAGTATTTAATAATATATCAATTTAAACCTATTTGAACGTACAATAATTTGCTAACGTAATAATAATCTAAAATGCCCTTCTGTACCGTTTGTAACACATCTGTTGAGCGCAGTCACTTACGGAGTACTAATACTAATCATAGAAACAAAAATATATCGCATTTTTACGACGGTGTTGAAATAATACATTCTGCATTTCGTAATCGTATAGCTTCATATAGAATTGTCGATCCGTCTGAGAATTGTTCTCTAGAAACATTTTTTAATAATATTGAAAACAAAATTTAAACTTGAATTGATAGGTCTCTTAAGGCTAGGTTGTTCCGGTCTGTGGGCCTTTGAAACGCTACCTCCGCCTCCCCCAAATGCAGCGCGACGTATTTATTTACGATGAACTGTCAACCATTTAGCAGAAAATCCATGCCATAGTATAGCATATTGCAGTTGATCAACGGAATTATTTTTGCTTATGTTCGATATTTTTTCCTTAGTTTTAGACTAAAATCTATACATCTATACATCTATACATATAAATAAAATTGGAGTGTCTTTTTGTAATATTAAAATAACCGATTTTTGCTACATGCATATGAATATATATACGGTACATATACCAAAATAACATTTTTTTTTTAATTCTGTCTGTCTGTCTGTCTGTCTGTCTATTTGTTCCCGCTAATCTCTGAAATGGCTAGACCGTTTTTGACGGGACTTTCACTGGCAGATAGCTGATGTAATAAGGAGTAACTTAGGGTACTTTTATTTTAGAATTTTTATTTCTTTTTATTGATTCCATATCCTGTTAGTTACCTATTGAGCGTTTTCAAATGATCAGATACCGATGCCAACCTGATACCGATAAGTTAGCATCTATACACAAACCGATATAATTATTATCGGCCCGATGATATTGGTGAATATCGATGACCATCGCGAGTCACCAAACGACTACAATACCGTAATTACCGACGTCTCGAAGTCGGCAGCGCGAATAAGCGTGTTCAAGTGCGTTCGCAAGTTCACTGCGTCTTCGCCGGTAGAAATTGTCTGATATCGGTGTCAACACTGTCTGCGACGGTACAATTGACAATAACAACTAAGTATGTAAAAGCGTTTAGTAGGTACTAAACGTATGCGAAAATCTGACCGCCGACATTGTGGCGTTTTCGGAATCGGCTTATGTGCTGTGTTGTAATTTAATGTAATTGTTAATGTGATGTAATCAACTAATTTTATTAAAGAAACAAAAGCAAAAATGTATTTTCATTCAAAACTAGCTTTGCCTGAGGCTGGTAGTTCCAGAGATAGAGATTTCAAACATATATAAAAAACCGGACAAGTGCGAGTCGGAATCGCCCACTTAGGGTTCCGTACAAATTTGTAGGTACCATATTGTAATAAAAAGTTATGGGCAAATTTAGATTTTCGCGAAAACTTGTATCAAAATTTACTTTAATTTTCAACTTTTTATTTTTTGGAATTTTTCCTTTATTTGTGCTGTAAGATCTTACTTTTTGCCAAATTTCGTGATTCTAGGTCAACGGAAACTACCATATAGGTTTTCGACCCAAAACCTATAGGGTACTTCCGGTTGACCTAGAATTGTGAATTTTGGTTAAAAGCAAGGTTTTACAGCACAAGTAAAGAGAAAATTCCGAAAAATAAAAAACGTTGAATATTAAGGTAAATTTTGGTACTTACAAGTTTTCGCAAAAATCTAAATTTGCCCATATCTTTTTATCGTGTTAACTCATACACCATGATTATACACCTATAGACTTCAGTATCTGGTATAAATTTCAACTTGCTAGAGCCACCCGTTCCTGAGAAAATCGGAGGTGACACACAGACAGACAGACGGACAGATGGGAAGGTTTCCTTTTTACCTTTTGAGGTACGGAACCATAAAAACAAACTCTTCAGCTTTATTATTATTATGATTGCTACGGGTTCCGACCTCAGGACTAGCTGCTTCTCACACGGACAACTGTACGTCAATTGCTCCCGCGTCACCAATCCTCCGCGAACGAAGTCGCGAGCAGAAGCTAGTTACAGATACACATGGATTTTTGGTAGTAAGGTGAAAATAAATAATTGCACCATTGCAATAGGAACCCTTGTGCAATTCGTTCTATGAGAAAATAAATGTCTTTAAACCGAAATCATGCTTCCAGACCATGCTTGCATGACCAGCGACTTTCCAACACAAGTGTTAGTTGTCAGTGAATTTGAGAATTTGAATTTGAACTGAATGAACACGGGTGGGTTTTAGACAATAAAAGTCCGTCACGCTTTCCAGAGCGGGAGAAATCATTTGATGATTTCCCATCCAAAACAAAAATAAAACCATTGTGCAATTTGTTCTTTGAGAAATTAAATATCTCTAAACCGAATTCATGCTTCTCAGACCCAGAGGTTAAGGCTAAGCGTTAGTAATCAGTAACTTTAAAAAATTGATTTAATAGACAAGCCGTGTGCCCGACGGTATTTCTCTGCGACAAAAATGGTAGATTTCCGTACAAATTTTCATCCACTATTTAACTTCTTTAGTGGCAGAATTTTCAAAGATCCTGAATTTCAGATTTTTATAAAGTAGAATCGGCTAAAAATCGTCGTACTGTTTCGCTTATACTGTAACCAAATTCTTTTGTTTTTGATGTTTGCCACCGCTCATAAAGAACCGTAAATATTGTGAGCACATATGAAGAAACAATTGCCGTACTTTATTGTCTAGTGACGTACCTACTGCTCCAGCTATAATTTATCGAATCTATTATTTTAAGACACCAAAATTAAATTTGTATATATTTTTTATCCGTCCCCGGTCTTGTCGGATTACCGACCCATTGGACCATTTACCAAGACAAAAGTGGCATAGATCCAAGTATATGGCATAGATACGATACAATACGTCTTTGACGAACTTGATTGGGAACATGAGCACCAAGTTATACTGTTAGCGCATAACCACTGCCTTCATACGGCGCTATTTTTCAAGCACGTTATAATATTTTATCGTACAGTGACTTTTGGTATTCAAAACTGAAATTTGTTCACTCAGAGCCAATATGATAAAATCGCCGATCCTAGAAAAAATCTTGTGTTGCTACACACTGCGGACAAATTGTTTACCATGTGATATTAATGTAGGATGATAGTAGCGAAGACAGGTCGGTGGAGAGTAGTGTTGCCAGGTATCCCGATTTGCGCGGGACGTCCCGATTTTCAGGGGTCTGGGGACGCGTCCCGATTTGTACCTGATCGGGACGCTAAATGTCCCGATTAATCAAAAAATGAAAAAAAAAATCATTAAAAAAATGTATATTATAAATGTTTATATACATATAACACGACTGAAAGAGTGCAATATTGATACTAAACACCTTACTAGTTACTGTGCAGATGATGCAAATGTAAACTTTAGCTGCCGCAATTCAGTTTTTCAATGATTGCAACATGATAATGAAAACATTTTATCAGTGGGATGTCCTGCACACATCTTACACAATAGTGTAAAGCATGGGCTGAGTAAGATTAATTTTGATTTAGAGAATTTTATTCTAAAGCTTCATAACCATTTTTCATATTATGCAAAACGAGTTGACTCTTTGAAAGATTTTTACGTAATTCACGAAGCTGAATTTGCTCCCGTCCTGCGACATGTGAAGACAAGATGGTTGTCACTTCTACCTGCCGTGGAACATGCTACTAAATCTTTCGATATCCTGAAAGATTATTTTATATCATTGGGAGAAGACGAATGTTCCAGTGCGCTGTGGCAATTTTTTAATTCTGACGAAACTGAACCTTGTTTGACATTTTATCAAAATGCACTGAAAGTCTTACAGGATGCAGTGATATGTCTTGAAAACGAAACATTGCTGTGTTTTGAAAGTCACAAAATAATGCTAGAAGTTAGTGAAAAATTGAGGCAGAGAATTGAAGATGAATTTATGAGATTTACGTGTAGTAACTTGATTAAAAAGTTGCCTGCTGATAAAGTGACTAAAATAAAAAAGGACTGTTGTGCGTGGTACAAATATGTTCTTCATTACATAGAAACTAAATATGTTCTCAAGAATAGCAGATTGGACTTATTTAAACCATTTTCTCTCCAGGATGATTCATTTACTTACACGTCAATGGTTAACATTATTGAAAATCTAAAAATTGATACGTTTTTCGACATGGATCAACTTTGTAAAATCAAAGAATTAGTGAAGGCAGCAGTGCAAAACAAAGACTTAACGCCGCTACAAAAACGGCACAACATTTTTAAAGACAATCAAGATTTAGTAAATGTTCAAAAATTATTTTCTTTTATGGCTTCAATTCCAGTATCAAACGCAACAACAGAAAGGATATTTTCCCAGGCTAACTTAATTTGGTCTGAGAGGCGAAACCGTTTGACATTCGAGCATGTGAAAGCAGAAATTCAAATTAAAACCAACTTTAATATGACATGCAATGAATTTTATAACTATGTTATAAAAAACAAGGCCATTAAAAATGCGGCAAAGTCCAATAAAAAATATAATTTTAATACAAATAATTTACGTTAATACTTAGGTACTTCATTCTTCATTCTGAAGTGCGTCAATTACATTTAAAGTACGATTTTATTTTATAATTTCTACTAGTCTAGCATGACTGATTACTTGTTATGTAAGATTAAATAGACTTAAAACCCCTTGTTTTTTTTTGTTTACTGTCCCGATCTGCAACCCTAAATCCCGATTTTTTTGACCTCATGTACCGATTTACAACAAATCGGACCTGGCAACACTAGTGGAGAGTAAATATCATAGTTGATATGGATGAATCTGATTTTAAAAATCTTAGAAAAATGTTTTTTGTACAAACTTCTTCATTAACGACGATAAAACATTACATACGACTCTCACTCGACTATTATTTTATCGATATTAATTTGTAATGTGTCAACACTACTTTAAGATGACAATTAAACGTCATCATATTTTACTAGAAATAATCACATTTTCGAAAACAATTTTATGAATTAAAACTATAATATAATTACAAGATATTTTTTGTAAGTTATCCCGGTTTCATAATTTAATTTGTTATTATTTCTTTCGATTTTTTGTACAGGCGCAGGGTGAGCGAGTTTTTGAAAATTTTGACACAGGTCCACCCTCTATGACGTCCCGCAGGACTCTGAGCGCGAGCCGATTTAGCCCGATTTACTGTTTTGGAGTTTGTTCAAAAAAAATCTACTAAACTAAAAATGTCAACCTTTAATTTGCCTCCTAAATATAATTCCCTTATTGTACATGCAATTTTTACACAATTCTGTGCTGTTATTAGGAAATGAGACGGAAAATGGTTTTGAAATCGACCCTGCTTCGGATTTTTTTTTCATCGAGCAAATTGCAATTAATCGTGTTTTGAACCTTTAATTTCCCTCAAACAAGGACCTATCTATGACATATATTTTTTTCAGGGCCTAAATACACGAATTTGATCATTTAATCTTGATTCTCAAACAGGCAATTTCGGATAACCCCCCGTTAAAGAACACACTTGTCTAAAAGTTAACTTCGAATATTTCGCTTTGTTTTTACACGCTTTATATTAGCTTCACTTGTAGGTTTGTTTGTAACCGACTCCTTAGGGCGTTATTTTGACCCACTTCAAACGGTCAGATTTCATTGAAACTTTGTAAACTTATCGAGGACCGATGACAATTCAAAAATTTTAAAAAATAGAAAAAAAACAACAAATCTTAAAAATCACGCTTTTGTAGTTAGCAGAACTAAAAAATAGTAAATAAATAATAGTTTAAAAAACTAAAAACACGCTTTAAAAACCAAACTAAAAAAGTAGAAAATAATTTAATTCTATTAAAAAGCGTGGGGTGCTTGATATTAATAGATTATAAAAATACAAGGGTCGCCACAATTGCGGCGGTAAGTCCCCTCTTTGAGGAGTGGCTTGAGAGGCGGCATGGCGTCCTCACCTTCCGCCTGACACAGGTCCGCACCGGACACGGCTGTTTCGGGAGGTTCCTGTTTCGGAGAGATTTGACGTGGAGTTGCGGAAAACAGCCCGTTTTACCTATTACCTATTTTCTAGCACGCAGGAACGGAATTTGCTTACTAGCATTAGCAATTAAGTTGAGAGGTTCTGTTACAGGTTTAAAAACGGATTCCAGTGCTTGTTTATTGTTAATCTCAGCATCTCTCATTTTTCGTACTTTTATCTTTACAGCTTCGGCGGCATCAAAAATTTGCCGTTTGAGTGATTTTTCCATATTGGCAAAATAGGTCGTAATTGATTTAGCATCGTAAGGTAAATAATAATGACAGACAGGTAAGGTAAGATCTTTTATACTTACGTATTCGTGTTCTTAGTCAAAGACAACAAACGTGTCAAATTTACTTCTAAAACATCCTCTGTTTTTGGAACAATCTTTATTAATTACAACGTAATTGAACGGCTCACTCCATATTTTTGAACACATTTCACGAAATTCAATCCATGACATGTCAGTGTTTACGTGTTCGTCATAAACATGTCTCGTGTTTTTCTCATCTTGCATAAAAAGTACGATAAGTTTTGCATTGTCTCTTACTAGTTGCTTAGGGATTTTACTATTATGTCTGATTTAGATAAAAACAATCGATGAACTTATGTCTCCTCATTGTAAAAAAATCACGCATGCTGTTTTGATTTTCACAAGCAACATCATCAAATACAATCACAGATTTCGGTTTTGCGGTCTGAACACTTAGTACCTGCTCATTTTCATGGTATTTCTGAAACAAAATATCTGGTACTCGTTGCAACACTTTTTCTAAAAATATGTACTTGGGTTGTTGCAAGGTTTTCGAATAAACATAAACATTTTGAAATCTTACTCCATTCTCATGTTTATGAAGACCAGCCAGTAAATTGGTTTTCCAAAATTTGACGGCCCGCAAATGATTCATCGTATGGATTTAGGTAATAAATTAATAATTCTCCATAACAAAAGCCATTTTCGTGAGACTGAACGCAGAGTTTGTTTACATGTAACGATTGAGGTTGTTTTACAAATTTCATGGTGTCTCATTGAAATGGTTGTATCAATAATGGATCAATGAATAAATTACATCGACATTATACATCGTTATGATTTTTGTATAGTTTACTATTTAGTATGTAAGTGCCTATGCACGGATCGAGCAAGGTATGTCATCGATATCTATATTTATAATATATCCACACATCTCCATTGTATATTTATTAGTCACTACAAAATACAGTTGTCTTCATTAATTCTTTATACACAGACGTATCAAGAGCTCTTGAAATGAATCCAAACAAATACTGTCCTAGATATGAAATTTATAACAAACACCAAATTCGTGTATTTTCGTTCAGACATTATTGGGCGACAACCGATTCACGAAAAAGATTGGTGATGGAAATGGCTGATGCAGGTTTTTTTTATTGTAGAAATGGTGTAAACGATAGTCATGTGTTTTTCCTGTGGAGGTAGTATCAAAGATTGGGAGATTTACGATGATCCTTGGTTGCAGCATGTTACACACTTTTCTGATTGCTTGTATTTAAATGCTGTGAAAGCCTGCCAGGGGTGCGGGTTGTTCGAAAGAGATACGGTCGCCTCTGGTACACAGACAGCTTTTACTGACTAAAACCAACCCGTGTTCCCTACACGGGTTGGTTTTAGTCAGTAAAAGTCTGACACGCCCTTCTGCTCCACCCAGAGTGGGAGAAGTTATTTGATGATTTCCAAATCAAAATAAAAAATTAAGGATCAACTTACAAATAGTTTAAATTAAACCACAAACAGTCAAGGGTTTTTTTTTTTTTTTTTGTGGGCGGGAAATCATCAAATGACTTCTCCCGCTCTGGTTGGAGCAGGAGGGCGTGTCAGACTTTTACTGACTAAAACCCACCCATGTTCCCTCAGCTGCCCGTATGCCAGGGGCCGCGGTATCTCTTTCGAACAACCCGCACCCCTAGCAGGCATCGGCCCTTGCGGGCCCCACCAGCTGCTGCTGACGTCCTCCTGCGACGGGTCAGTACAGTGGCCCCGCCGCCAACCACTTTTCGGCCGCAGGGGATAGGGAGAGCGGCCAACGCTATACCGACACTCCTCTTCCCCTGCGGCCCCACCGCGTCCGCCATCAAACGGTGGCGGCCCCGTCCAGGCTACGGAAGGGAAGAGCGCTACTCAGAAGTACCGGCACTCCTCCTCCGCCGCAGCCTGTAACCCTCAGCCGCGATGCCTCCCATTCGACATCGCGGCCCGCCTCAGTTGCGATGCACCTCACCGCAACCTACTTTTTGGCCGCTACGTCGTCGGCTTGGAGGCCCAAGCCCTGACGAGCGGCCCCACCTTGGGGTTCCTCTTCGCTTCACCGTGGGAGGTGGGACCACGGTTACTGAGCCCCCCCGCAACGACAATGCGGGAACCCCACTGGGGGGGAACAGTCAAGGGTTTCGTTTTACCGGCAGCAAAAACAGCTGTAACCTATCTTATTTAACACTACACAAGATTTTTATTCAAACGACTTTTTCATGGAAAGTGATTATATTCTGCCATCAGTTTTATTCTTTTTTTTATTTTTCACGTAGCTCGCAAAATGACTGTTTAACACGCTTAAAAGGTACCCGTATCTTTTAAATGTGTTTTTCCTAAAATATTAACATAGATAAAAAGTACTTTTTAAACATATTTTATCAACAATTACTACACTAAAAGTGTTAACAATTCGAACATTGCAAACTTAATAAACCTCTTCATTATTTTACCTTTCCTACGTAACAATATCTTCCAGGCTTATGTGCACCTATTAGGTATGTACCTAGGTAATCACTGGTAATCCTTTTTTTCTCAATTTCACTACACACTGTAAAGCGATGCGACGCTTCATAGAACACAGTAAAGGCTAGAGTCAAAGTGACTCAGAGTCTAGCCTCTTCTGTATCTTGCGACATAAAGACGGACAGAAAGACAGTGCCAATAGGCTCCGAGTAAAGAACAGGTCGAAATCATAAAGGATTTTTCTTATTTTCTTACGGAACCCTTATAACCGCCGTCAGTGGATTAATTTCTTTCGAATACACTCTGACTTCACGTTTCCCTTTGTTGGGACTTACGTGGGACACTCGGAAAGTTTTGCGAAAATATAAATAAATATTCTATAGGTAAATATTTTTTTATTAAATCTTTTCAAAGTACTCTCCACTAGCCTCTATACAAAGTTCCATGCGTCTGAACCAGTTTTCGAAACACTTTTTCCAGTCCGCCACAGACACTTCGTTTACAACCTGCTTGAACGCTGACAGCGCATCTTCCGGCGACGAAAATCGGTGCTAGGTCAGGGCTGTAAGGAGGGTGACCCAGAAGTTTGACCGGCGTGCTGTCCAGGAAGTCCCTTTTTTTGAGCGCGGTGTGCGAAGGCGCGTTGTCGTTGTGGAGCAGTAGCCCGCGGAGCCCTGTGTTTGGGCGCTTGTTGTGAAGAGAAAACTTCTGCCAAGCATTTGGTAGTATATAATTCAGCGTTGATGCTTCTTTGACACCAAGTAGCCAGTCAAATTAAAAAGCTCGCGATCAAAATCTTCCCCCCGCTTCTAGATCCTTCACTTTGGTAGGCGTTGATTCGTTTTGAAACACCCAAACCGTCGACTGGCGCTTCGTTTAGCTGCGTCGTGTTCATAAATTCAAGACTCATCACCTGTAATGATGTCGTAAACACTCCGAGACGAGGGTACATATTTGAACGCCGAAAATCAAAATATCCATGGATAAAATGTCATTGTTCAAAACATCGAAAATTTAAATCTCGATTGTATCGAAATAAATAGGTATGGAAAATTGTTATACCTAAGCTTAAAATGTCTAAGATTGAAATGCCTAGTGACTAAAACACCGATTGATAAAAAAAGTCGATAGTCATTTTACATAAGCTCAAAATGTCAACATTTAATACACTTAAGTTCATTAAATTTACGTTAAAAATACCTACCCGTTAAAATATCGAACAAATTTTGATATAAGTAGTAGGAGTATGAGTGGAAAAAATTTAGGTAGATTGGAAATTATGTAATTGATTTATCAATCATTATTCATAAATGTAGGTAGATTTGAAATTGTCACACTGCCAACGCAAAGCGAGCAGCTTGGAAGTAGCGCTCGCCGGCCCGGCTGCGGCACCGCTCGCTTCGCTCCCTCAGCTCGCGCGTAGTTGGTCACAATTCTAACCTATCTTAACCTATTTCACCCAGTTCAAAATGACGAATCATACCTACCATCTGCTATAAAAATGTTTTCACCATTGTCTTAAAAACTCCCGTAATACACATCCCCCGTACATTAATATTTTATGAGTAAATTACTGCTTCCAGAAAAGGAAAATATAAGTTGCCCACGATGTAGAAAAACGTTTGAGCATGCTCAAGAACTCATGCAAGAAGTAAAATCAATATATAGGAAGACAGTAATGGGTATATGCGACCAGTGTCGAAAAAAAGCAGAACGAAGTAAAAAACCGCTTTGTGTTTGCGACAAAATTGTAAAGAAATTTATATCTGATAAAAGTGAACAAAAGGAAGACAAGCAAAACCAAAATGCATACTCCGACTTGCAAATCAATCGAGGTGTCACCTCGCCTGCATCTAAGCATGAGCCTGAAGTCCAACAAATGTTCTCAAATACACATTCTAAATTAGATGGTACAGAACTGAGCAAAACCAATTTAAAAGAAGGTTATGTAAAACAAGCTGGTGCCTTTATTCAACCTACTGAACCGGTGAAAACATCTTCTGCTCACAAACTTGTAAAGCAGACGTCTTTAGGTGTGAAAGAACTCCCAAGACCTAAAGATCGCAGACAAGGGGAAATCTTCGAAGATAAACCTTCAATGCATGCTAAACAAGCACTGAAAAGGAGAGATGATCTTAGCTTGAGACAGATGATGAAACCTGAAAAGGAATCTGAAGTTCCATATTCTGTTTCGAAAAGACCTGAATCATATATATACGAAACCCCAGTTATTAAAAAGGAAGAAAAGAAAGCAAAACTTGATGTAAATTCTTCACAACGCACAAAAAATACTCAAGATAAGTTCCACTTACAAGCTGAAAAAGAAAAGACAAGACAAGAAGAGGAACGCCAAAACAAACTTTCCCTAGAAGTAAAAAGACGAACAAAGGCAGCTGAAGAAAAACAAAGACAGGTTTTTAAAAGTCAAAAAAAAAATGAGGATGAGCAAAAAAAATTTAAGGGAGAGCAAAGAAAAAATGAAGAAGACCAAAAAAAACTAGCCGAACACAAAAATATCAGTAAAAAGGATTTAGAAAGTAAGACAATCGTCGTTAAGGAAAAGAAACAGAATGAACCTAGAAGGGATACATCTGAAGAAAAAGATGGAGAGATTATTTCGGAATCTAAATTAAAAGGCAAAATATCAAAAGCTGCTAAAAAACCAGTAATGCCTAAACCATATCCAGACGAAGTTTTTAAAAAACAATTAAGAAAATCACAGAAAGAAAATCTGACACGAACAGCTCAGGCTGCTAAAGATAGAGACGAGATAGATAGGAAAGAGCATTCTAAGAAAGAAAATATAACACCTGATGCGACACTAGTTTCTATATCAAAAATACAGAAAACATTAAAAAAAGAGACGCCTGTAAAAGAAAAGACAGCAAAAATGAAACAAAAGGAGGAAAAAGAATCAGAAGAAGAACCTTTAAAAAAAAAACCGGTCATAGTTAGGACAGAATTATCTGATTTGCAAAAATTACAAGCTAAGCATTTAAAAGAAAAAGCAGAAGCCCTTGAAAAGAATAAACAGCTAGAATATGAAGCAAAATTAGCTGAACGTAAAGCAAAACAGGACGAATTAGAAAAGCAAAATATGCAAAAAGAACGCTCTGATGACAATTTAAAATTAGATATAATAAAGGAAGCTTCGAAGGTGAACACTTTCGATATGAACCCTGAGGTACTAAGGAATCATAAATGCAATCATCAGCATAGCGGAAAGAAGTCATTAGTCTGTCCACTTTGCGCTAATTCTGATTTGGAATTAGAAGTATTAAGCTTGGATGACAAAAAAAAACTAGACAATACCGATATAATAATTGGCGAAAAAATATTTAAATATAAGCCGCGTCTTGAGAATATTAAAGAACCGGAAGATGTTCCTATATTATTTCATAAGGAATTTCGTGTGGAAACGCATAAGACGAAACCTGAACGGAATCAAATTCTGTTTACTAAGGTAAGTGCAGCCTTGCTTGCGTTAACATGTTGTACATACAAAAACTACATACATACGCGAGTAGGTACTTTAAAAGCGTAAAGGATAACCCGCACAACGCGATACGTCGCGTCCCTTTGATTCATAGTGGTATAAATGTAGCATTATTTTAGTGTTTATAAGAAATTAAATAGAATATTCTTTCATTATTATTATTTATTCTACACTAAATTATACAGTTTGTAAACAATCCTTACTATATATATATAATATTATCAATGCGAAAGTAAATCTGTCTGTCTGTTTGTTACGCTTTCACGCCTAAACCACAAAACCGATTTTGATGAGATTTGGTACAGAGATAGGCTAGACCTTGGGATGGGACATAGGCTACTTTTTATCGCGAAAAAAGGCTTGAAGTGGTTGAAATAAGGGATGAAAGTTTTTATGGAAGTTCGTCATTGTCGAAGATAAAACCATGAAACTGTATTTAGACACTTGATAAGAATTAAATAAGTAAATATACTAGCGTTTTTGGAATTTCGACCTGTGTGGGGATGAAAGTTCGTATGGAAGTCCAAACAAATGTGTCTATGTTTACTATATACTATATTTATCGGAAACATGTATGATTAGTAAATACTATATATGTAATATAAAAAAGGTAACAGTCGGAATTCATTTAAAAAAAAATATATTCAATAGCCACATTGTTCGGGAAGGCTATATTTAACATCACGCTATAACTCTTAGAAGCAGAGCAAGAAGAGAAAGAGTTAGGAAAAACGGTACGCGAAAACGGAAGAAGGTATTAACGGGGGCAGGCGATGCGATGTGACGGGGTGGGTTGGAGAAAAAAGAAATGTCACGCGGACGAAGTCCCGGGCAGAAGCTAAAATTTTAAAGGAACGTACCCACACTACGTGACTCATTTTTTTTTTTAATTTTTTATCCCCCCCCCCCCCCCCCTCGGTGACCACCCGTAGTATATGCCAAGACCCCTGTTGGATGATTTTTTGTAACTTTCTGTCAGCACAAAAATATTTAAAACTATATTTATCAATTACTACGTGAAAACTAGAACGGGAGGGTTCTCGTTTTCACGTAGTAGGTAATTCATAAATATGGTTTAAAATAATGTTTGCTGGTAGAAAGTAAAAAAATCATTTGGCTCATATTTGTCTTTATTAATACTGTGCTTGCGTCGTGACGCCAAGAGTGCGTATGTACATATATCTATCTTATCAAGTGAAAAGAATATTATCAAGAGACAAAACTTATGTCAAAACATATTGCAACAGGAAATTAATACACTACGCTAAACGCTGTGCACCATATTTAACTATCGAGCTCGAAAAAACACGGGATTTCCCTAGACGGTATTGACTACGTGACGAAAACCTGTGCCCCCCCCCCCTCCCCCCCGTGACCAAGCGTGGTATTTTACTGGAATACTCCTTGAGAACGGCTCACGTAGTAGTAGGGTATGTTCCCCAGTATTTTACGTATAAGTATATCATTAAATACTTTACGTGTGTATGAGAAAAACAAAAAACAGTGGCACTCCGGGATCAGTGCCGACCGAAGTGAAAACTTGAACAATTACGTGTATATTTTTTGAACAATGTCGCGAGTTCAATTGTTTTTTCCCATCTTAAAACATGCCCAAAGCGTAGTTTTCACTTCAATTTCGTAGGTAAACACGGCTACACATCAAGCCACACAATTCTAGTATGCGCTGATCTCGCATTGTATAGAATCTTCGTACAGTGCGCAATCAGCGTAAACTGGAAATGTAAAGCTTGATGTGTAGCCGTGTGTACAGAGGTGTCGGTAACGGTAACGGTAACAGTGTCGCGAGTTCAATGGTTTTTCCTATCTCAAAAAATGTCAACATGCATGTGTATCTTTGTTTGTACATACACAATATATCTTCATACTTATATATAGAGGTGTCGGTAACGGTAACAGTGTCGCGAGTTCAATTGTTTTTTCCCACCTCAAAACATGCCCAACGCGCCTAAAGAAGTTTCACTTTTAAAAAAACCTAGTGCAGACGGCCTCTCAGACATTAATTAATATTCTAGCTATAGTAGGGAGAGGCCAAGCGGGGATTTTGGGATTTACTCGAGCGCGGCAGAATAACATAAGACAGCAGAATAACATAACATAAGAGGCCCCTTGTGAAGTACTCCCACAATACCTGAGCCCTTTATATAGGTAGTTAGTATAGCAGTATAGTATGTTTTTAAGAATTTACGGAACATAGCCGATTATAAATTAATTAAACAAGTTTATTTAGCTTTGTGTCAATCCATTCTTAGCTATTGCATAACTTCCTGGGGTGGTGCAGCAAAAACAATTTTACACCCTCTAGAGCGTGCTCAAAGAGCAATTCTAAAAGTTGCTACCTTTCGCCCATATAGATTTCCTACGCACCAGCTCTACATTGCATGTAATGTACTAACAGTTCGGCAATTATTCATTTTAAGCACAGTACTACACCAGCACACTGCACTTCCTTTTGACCCAGTACCTTCCGACAAGAGAAGGAAGGATTTAGTTTGCATAAAGCCTCAAACTAGACATGCTTTTGCTAATCGATTTTATGTGTTTTTAGGTCCTTTTCTGTATAATAGACTTAACAAATTAATGAGTATCTATAGGTTAAGCTATAAAAAATGTAGTACTATGTTATCAGAATACTTAGCGTTACTCAATTACACAGACACAGAAAAACTGTCGTGACGTTAATTTATTCTCTCGTAAGTATTTACTTTTGTAGTATTTACATTAGCTTAGTTAAAGGTATTAATGTTTAATTACCACTATGCTTTATCTCATAGTTGTTAATAGATTATTTTTAAATCAATTTAATTTTAAATGTTAATGTCCAAATTTAATTGAAGTGTAAAGTGATGGCCCGAAACACAGGTTTAAATAAACCTAGATCGGGCGGGTCGCTATCTAATATTCAAATTCCAAAACATTATCACTTGCACTTGTAATAAAAATATTTTAGAAATAGTTTATTTTTAGGAACTATAATTGTATGGGAAATTTACTACTGTTGGTTAAATGTACTCTTTTTGTATACGTTTTCATGAAATAAATTATTATTATATTATTATTATAGGGTCAAATGTCAAGGACAGCCGATCAGATTAGTAAAAAAAAATCGATCGTTAGAAAAACTCGAGCGCGTCTGATTAAGGTAAGGTAAGTTAATTACGTGCAAAAAAATGTACATTTCAATAATCTGACAATTTGAGCCTAAGAAATGAGCATAGGAAAATGAGAGAGTCACAAAGTTGCAAAAAAAACGTTACCTGGACATTTTCGAGTGCGGTTAATTTATTTTTATTTTGAAGGAAATTAGTTATGAATCACGGAAATAACATAATCTGCCGATTTCCACAAGCCGAAGTAGCTAAAATCATTAGTAAAGTGTGGTGCATGCAGTCGCTGAGAACTATTTAGGTATTTCCCACTTCACGTCATTCTGCCCTTCGCACTCTTTCTCTATCTCTCACTCTCTCGCACCGTCCCCGTTGTACGTACATCGAGTAATAAAAAAACTTTTTCCAAAATAAACCGACTTGCAAAAAAAAAACTACAAAGTGAAAAATAACTTTAATTTCGGAAGGCGGTGACGAAACATTAAAACACATCCCCTAAGATTTTTTTTTTCACTTTTTACTTAAAGTACCTCACACCAATTTGAAATTTATTCATCCTTGGGCTCAAAACAATGCATATTTATGCGATAGCAGTAATCGCGGTTGATTTGCTGTCATTTTTTGAAGAGTTCTGTTGTCTGTGTCCGAAACACATCATCAGGGGGTCTAAAAAGTCCACTTTGGCAGAATCATAATATGATCATATTATGAATCATATTTAAATCCGTAAAATGGTCACAAATTGACAATCCATAATATTATCTGCGTAGACAGCACGCAATTCATCTATTTGACAGTTTTGTATGGAAATTCGTAAAATGGTCACCAAATTCTGAATTGCTTTAATAAAGTAAAATGTCAAATAGCAGAACCATAGGGAATTCAGGAAATGAATCAGTTTTAGAAGAATTGCTTAATGTGGCCTTTTTAGACCCGCAGATCTATATGAAATTTAAATAGGACCATTTCGAAATAAACCCCTTTCGAACAAAGAAAGAATTTTGCAAATCCGTCTGTCTTTATATGACGGAGTTATGCCCGAGAATACATTAAAAAATATATTTAAACATGTCGAATTGATAACCTCCTTCTTTTTGAAGTTGTTTAAAAAGCGGAAATGCCTCAAGGCAATTAGGCCGAGCGCCTTCAGTAAGGCTGTAGGGACGCCATAGCGACAGTATGTTTACGTAGGTACCTATCTAGTATGTAAGCTAATAATATAATAATGTAAGGCGCACAGGACGCGACGCCACTCGTACGCGATCACTCCAGTGTGTAGATGTGTCACCTATCTTAGTGAATACACGTGAATTAAGTAACGTATTGTTTTATTGAGTATCACCCCCTAAAGTGGTGACCCCGACTGAACTTTTCGAGTGAGTGCAATACCGTTAAAGACAAATAAATATGGCAACTACACCTGTTCCGGTAGCGGAGTTGGCGGCGATCTCCCTCACCTCAAAAATTCCAGATTTTTGGACAGACCAACCGAGAGTCTGGTTTGTTAGAGCTGAAGCAACGTTGGCTCCACAAAAAATGTCAGACGAAGCTCGATTCGATTTACTTGTCTCAAAGCTGAGCAAAGATGTAGTCGAACAAGTAACTGATATTTTGATGGAGCCGCCAACTACGAAGAAATATGACGCGCTGAAGACTCGCTTATTAACAGTATACGAAGAATCCAAAAATAGGCAGTTACAAAAGCTAATAAGTGAAATAGAACTGGGGGACCAAAAGCCGTCGCAGCTTCTACGACGTATGCGGGAGCTGGCCAAAGATAAAATACCAGATGATACACTACTGATTTTATGGCAGGGCCACTTGCCGGGCACGATCCGGGCAGTTTTGACAGTGTCGGACACCAAATCTTTGGACAACTTAGCAACAATAGCGGACAACGTTTACGAGACCACGCGGACTACAAACGGTGTAAACGAAGTGACGCAGCAACTTCAGCAGCAGCCCTCGACTTCAAAAGATACTGAGTTAATCATGGCTGAAATAGCGAAACTGAGCTGCAAGGTCACAGAGTTGGAAAGATCAAGACCAAGATACCAAAGGCGTTGGAATAGTGATAACTATAATAGTTCACGTTCTGCATCCCGAAATCGCAGCCGTGATCCCTCTACTCAACGACGGACACCTGAGAGCCCAGATTGGCTTTGTTACTATCATTATCGTTTTCGCACGAGGGCAAAGAAGTGCGAAAAACCTTGTTCATGGAAAACTCAACCGGAAAACTAAGGAAGGCGCAGACAACGGCGGAGCTCTGCGCCATCTCACCGAGTCGCCGCCTCAGGATCATGGACAGTAACAGTGGACTTTATTTCTTAGTGGATACAGGAGCAAACGTGTCAGTGCTACCAGTCAACAAAAAACCTAGTACTCGCGAGTGCAGTGAATACAAATTATTTGCAGCGAACGGGACAGAGATCAAAACGTATGGGGTAAAATCATTAGTTTTAAATTTTAAGTTACGCAGGCCTTATCGATGGGATTTCGTAATCGCTGACGTAAAACAACCAATATTGGGTGCCGACTTTTTAAGCCATCATAAACTTCTGGTAGACGTCAGTGCCCGAAAACTCATCGACCAGGTAACTGATTTAAATGTCATAGCATCAATAGTAAGCATGAGTGAACCTTCTGTACTTTCTGTCAGCATCGATCACCCTTATCATGACCTCTTATTAAAATTCCCAAGCATAACTAAACCAATGTCATTCGTGGAAACTAAACCGAGTAGTGTACAGCACAGTATCGAAACAACCGGACCACCTGTCTTTGCACGGGCGCGGCCTCTAGCGCCCTCCCGATACCAACGTGTAAAAGCCGAATTCAACAAAATGCAAGAATTAGGTATCTGTCGACCTTCAAAGAGTCCTTGGGCAAGCCCCTTACACGTTGTCGAAAAAAAGAATGGCGACATTAGGCCATGTGGGGATTACCGCCGACTAAATGCAATCACAAAGCCAGACAGATACCCAATTCCACGATTACAAGATTTTACCAATAACATGGCCGGTAAGAACATTTTTTCAAAAATTGATGTCAATAGGGCCTATCACTATATTAAGACCGCGCCGGAGGACATCGAGAAAACCGCGTTAATAACACCTTTCGGTCTATATGAGTTCCCTCGAATGACATTCGGGTTGCGCAATGCCGCGCAGACCTTCCAGCGTTTCATGGACTCAGTTTTCCATGGTCTTGATTTTATTTTTAATTATATAGATGATGCACTGATCATGAGCGAAGATACAAATCAGCACCTCGAACATTTAGACATAATTTTTCAGCGGTTAGACAAACACGGGATAACAATAAATTTAGACAAATGCGTATTCGGCCAAACTAATTTAGAATTTTTAGGCTACCACGTGTCACCACGCGGTATTCGTCCAACAGAAGAAAAGGTCAAGGCCATCATTGACTACCCAAAACCGGTGACAATTGAGGAGTTACGGCGTTTCACAGGTATGGTGAATTTCTATCGTGCTCATTTGCCCAACGCAGTATCGTATCAGTCTGCTTTCAATAAGTATCTCGGAAACGCGAAAAAGAGGGATAAAAGTAAAATCGAATGGACCGAGCAAGCTAGTGAGGCCTTTGAACAATGTAAAACCGGTCTTAGAAAGGCCGCCACATTGTCTCATCCAAGGAATGATTCGACGCTTGCCTTGATGACCGATGCTTCAGAGTTTTGTGTAGGTGCAGTATTGCAGCAGGAAATCAATCAAATTTGGGAACCAATGGCGTATTTCTCAAAAAAGTTGACGTCGGCCCAACAAAAATACTCCGCGTATGACCGGGAATTATTGGCCATTTACATGGCGATAAAGCATCTTCGAAAAATATTCGAAGGACGTCAGATCACCGTGTATACTGACCATAAACCATTAAGTTACGCCTTTTCAAAATTAGGGAAAACATCCGATGAAACAGCTCGTAGAATTAGACATTTATCATATATCAGCGAGTTCACAACCGATATACGTCACATAAGTGGGCATAGCAACACAGTAGCCGATACCTTATCGCGTGTAGAAACAGTTTTCTGTCCCACGAGTATAGACTACAACCGAATAGCTGAGTTGCAAGAAACCGACGACTACGTGACGGCATTCAATGCAAAAAATAGCAGCCGTATCACTTTAAAGAAATTACATTTACCTACGTGTAATAAACCAATATATTGTGACGTATCCACTGAATGTGCCCGACCGTATATACCATACGAAGTAAGGCGAATCGCGTTTGAAAGTATACATAATCTTAGCCATCCTGGCATTCGGGCGACCCGGAAGCTAATCAGCAAAAAGTTTTTCTGGCCAAACATGAACAGTAACATTAACGAATGGTCTAAAACATGCATAGAGTGTCAACGATCAAAAATTGATCGCCACACTATCTCAGATATAGGCCAGTTTCCAAAAGTCGATAGATTCCAACACATACATATAGATATAATCGGTCCACTCCCGACTTCGCAAAATGGTTTCAAGTATTGTTTAACGGTAATAGACCGATGTACGCGATGGCCGGAAGCCTTCCCGATGCAGGACATAACCGCCGAGAAGGTCGCTTGTATTCTATACAGAGATTGGATCTGCCGATACGGTTGCCCAGTAAAATTAACAAGCGACCAAGGCCGCCAATTTGAAAGTACGCTTTTCCAACAACTTTTGAAAATCTTAGGTATTAATAGGATACGCACCACGGCATACCACCCACAAGCTAACGGAGTTGTAGAGCGCTGGCATAGAACACTTAAAGCCGCCCTTATGGCGCGATTAAATGGAAAGTCATGGGTCGACGAATTGCCAACAGTTATGTTAGGCCTCCGCGCAGCATGTCGAAGCGATAGTGGGATATCAGCCGCAGAATTAACATTTGGTCGCACACTACGTCTGCCCGGAGATTTCTACGATGACGCGAAAATAGGTATTACAGAGCCACACAGTTTGGTAGAGCAGATCCGGGAAAACATAAAATCCCTTAGGCCCGCACCGGAATCACACGGAAACTCACGCTCATGTTTTGTCCATCCACAGTTAACCAAGGTTGATTACGTATTTGTCAGAGACGACACCGTACATAAACCATTGAAGCCTCCTTATGATGGACCATACCGTGTTCTACAAAGGAGGTCTAAGGTTTATGTCATTCAGTTGCCAGGACGAAAAGCTAGTGTATCAATAGATAGACTAAAACCAGCTTATGTCTTGAGCGATACAATACCAGATAGTAATGCCAGTACAGAAAGTTCACAAAGACAAATAAGTAAAGATGAAATGGGATTCGAACCCACTGACATTCCAATTCCTAGCACTAGTCGCACTACACGCTCGGGCCGAGTTGTGAAACAGCCAGTAAGGTTTTTATTATAGCTCGTAATCCAATGTCAGCGTATGTAAAGCTAAGCGACGCGATAACCATACAGTATCGATTTATGACAAAGTAAAATAAGAGAAACGGTAATGTAGCCTCGCATCGCTTAGCACTGCAGCATTGGTGTTATAGACATATTAAGTAGGTTGATAGATAGTAGCAATAAGCAAATTAGCATTATATATAGGTACCTACAAACTCATAATAAAATCATTTAATATTGTACCCGGGTAACGTTCTACGTTATTTTCTTCTCTAGCCAATCCATTTGTACCAAAAATGGGAAAGTCATATAGCAAGCAAGAAGAAATCATTATAGCCCAAAATGGCGCAAACGACGCAAGTAATAGTTCTCTCGAACAGAAGATGGAAATGTATGGCATCCTTATCGCCATAATGTTGATAATTTTACTAATGATTGGAACCTGTTTTATGGTTAAAAGGTGCAACAAAGGGATGAAAAAGTGGGCCAGGGAAGAACTGATATCGGTTATATCATCGACCCCGATCGCCAAAGCTGGTCAGCAACCAGCGACAGTCCAATACGAATAGTGTAAAAGTACTCGTATAATGTGAATCCAGTATTCCAGTGACAGTGTAGCGTTTAGTAAATTGTGAAATAGAAAAATTACAAAAAAAAAACATTGTATTGGTTAAAAACTAATAATTATATACATTGTAATTAATAGTAATAATATAACGCAGGTGATTAAAGCAGCATCGCGTGTCAGACGCGTAAGCAATAGCCACCTACCGCATGCAGACACTGTAAAACGATTCTATAATACTGTTATCACACTCGGAGCAATGATCCAGTGTCATAAATCGTTTAAATTTTAGTTTAAGTTTTAAGAAATAAAGTTATAAAATATATTTTTTTTAGGGGGGGAATATTGTAGGGACGCCATAGCGACAGTATGTTTACGTAGGTACCTATCTAGTATGTAAGCTAATAATATAATAATGTAAGGCGCACAGGACGCGACGCCACTCGTACGCGATCACTCCAGTGTGTAGATGTGTCACCTATCTTAGTGAATACACGTGAATTAAGTAACGTATTGTTTTATTGAGTATCACCCCCTAAAAGGCCATGACGTCACAGTGGGCGGAGCCGAAAACCTTTGGCATCGCGTTATGGTCTGTTGTTTTATGATAGTTTTAAATTGTATAAATGTTGTAATAATGAAGTGCGCTGTTTTTTGATACAAAAATTGTTCAGGATTAAAACTGAAACATGTTGATTAATATTTTCACTTTAAATCACATTTTCTCGTTTGATCGCCAGATTGTAGATAGTGACATCTGTCGTCGAAGAGATGCATTCTAACCACTTCTCAGCAATTTTGTGTTTCTATCATTATCATTGCGTGTTATGACCAATTTTCGAATCCAATAACTCGCATAGTTTTATTTTGCTCGCTATGAGTTATTTAATAGATAAATTACATAATTTTAAACATGAACAAGTTGAATAAAAAAAAATGATTTCCTTCAGATTAAGGAAATTCCTCCACATAATTATCAGATTAGGGGTCAGGATGACAAGGACATCAAGATGAAGCGTCTGTATAATAACCTGACGCGCTCGAGTATTTCAAGGACACGATTTTTTTGCATTTTCAAAAATCGGTCACGACTTTTGTTTTTTTTTCTGGGTGGGAAATTATCAAATGACTTCTCCCGCTCTGGGTGGAGTAGGAGGGCGTGTCAGACTTTTACTGACTAAAACCCACCCGTGTTCCCTCAGTTGCCAGGGGCCGCGGTATCTCTTTCGAACAACCCGCACCCCTGGCAGGCCTCGGTCCTTGCGGACCCCATCAGTTGTTGCTGACATGTGTTTGAGGCGCGCGTGGAACACAACGCGCCGTCGGGCTTGGTGATTACCGGACAGCGAGCTACCTATCACTCGCCGTCCGCAAGCCCGCGCCTACGGTAGCCGGGAATCAGCCGGGGATTCCCGACGCCCAGGGCGTTTCCTGCGAAGGCTACGGCCGTGAAGGCGCATGTACTGCCTCTCCCTCACGTGCGCCGCCTCCCTCTTTGCTAGCATCACTGCTTCGCTGAAGGAAGCGACTGCTAGTCAAGCACTCTCGCTCCGTACCATGGCCTGGACCAGGGCCGGACGCGAAAGATCGCCGCCGCCGATCGCCTCCATGAGGACACGGTGGTGCTCCGCCCAAGCCGGGCAGACCTCCACCGTATGCTCCACCGTGTCAGGGCGATCTTCGCAATGGAAACACCCGGGCGTTTCCTCCCGCCCTATTCGAAACAGGAACCTCCCAAAACAGCCGTGTCCGGTGAGGACCTGTCTCAGGCGGAAGGTGAGGACGCCATGCCGCCTCTCAAGCCACTCCTCAAAGAGGGGACTTACCGCCGCAATGGTGGCGTGCCCAGCACTGGGTTGCGACAATCGCACTCTCCACGTCGCCATGAGATCCCGCCGGAGCTCTGTCCGCTGTGCCGCGATTTCCCGCTACAGCGGAGTTACGCCCCGGCGTTTGGCCTCCTCGCGCCACTCCCAAGTGTGCCCGAGGACCTTTGCCTCCAGATCCCATGGCGGCAATCCGGCAAGGAGGCCCGCCGCCTCACCGTAGATCGTGCGGTATCCCCGTATCATCCGGATGGCCATGACCCTATGGGCCGCCTACAAGCGGCGTGCCGGTTGGCGCTTCAGTGTAGGCGCCCACACCGGTGCCCCGTATAGGGCCATGGCCCGCAGGACCCCCGCGTAGAGCCTCCGGCAGGAGGCATTTGGCCCCCCTAGATTGGGCAGGAGCCGCTTTAAGGCAGCCCCGGCCCGCCCCAGTCTGGGAGCCAAACGTCGGAAGTGCTCCGCGAAGTTCCACCGGCTGTCGAGGACGACGCAACCCCGTGTGTCGCTAAGTTGGCAGGCGCCTGGAACGACCTCCCTTGCGCCAGGACTAGCGTGTCGTTAGCGTAGCAAACTACGTTGACGCCACTAGGGAGGTCGGCGCGCAGCACCCAGTCGTACCCGATGGCCCACAGATACGGCCCCAGGACCGAACCCTGTGTGACACCACACGACATCTCTCGCCGGTTCCACTCTCCTTGGTGACCGGGGTAGATGACGGCCCTGTCCGTCAAGTAGGCCTCGACCACACGACAGAGGTAGGTCGGCATCCGGTGATACCGGAGTACCTCCATTATGCAGGTCCAGGGTGTTGGTCGCGTCCAAGTCCAAAAAGTTCGAAAAGTGCTGATTCTCAGCCTAATTTCAATAAATGACTTTTGATTTTGAATCGTCAGTCTTTTGAATAGGAGCTACTAGAGGGTTCACTTAACATCGGGTCTCAATGTCTGACGCGCTCGAATAAATTTTTATTTTTCCTATTTTCTACCCCTTTCGTACTGCCACCCCCACCATGCAAACCGGCAGATTAATATTTTTCCGTTATCAGAAACACGTGGGGCGCATACACTATTAATATCTAAAGCGTTTGAATATTTCTTTGAGACTGTTTTTTAACATTTTTAAAAACCTGTTTTTAGCATATAATCTTCACAATCCAATAGGTCCCCACGACGCTCGCTCTATTTAGCCTCTTGGCCTCCCCTACTACTAGGGTTAAACGTTCGTGACCCAGTTTCTTTTGTTTTACCAATGGTACAGTCAGCCCCAAAAATATGACAAGGAACCATTTTGTTTAGATAGGAAACATCGTTCCATTTAATTGTATCCACCGTTTACCAAAACAAAGTAAACATTTTGTCCCAAAACATCTATAACCAAAACAAGGTAATCTACCATGTGTTGGAAATACAAATACAGTAGATAAATCAATCGAGATTAAAAAACCTAGGTAGGTAATACGGGCTGGTGCAGTTTCAGTACTAAAGTACGGTAAACAAACCTAAAAAAAAATCAACTTCAAAATTTAGAGGTGTCAGAAATAAGTATACAGAGTGTATCAGAAACCCTATTGCTATCTTTAAGCACTAAAGATAACAGCTGGTATAGAATCACTAGATATAGTTTCAGCTCAAAATAAAATAGGTACTCTAAGAATTGATACCAAATTTTCGGTTTCATATGTTTCTTCAATTCAAATCATAACAAGCAGCAATGCAAATGTAGTCATCCGCGTACGTAAATTCCAGGAACACGCCGCATGAGTTGGCCGTGAATTAGTGAAGTGCCACTACTATTTTGTCATCATCATCATCTGCCTAGCCTTTTCCCAATTATGATGGGGTCGGCTTCCAGTCTGGATGCAGCTGAATACCAGTATTTTACACGGAGCGACACTGCCTATCTGACCTCCACAACCCAGTTACTGGGTAACACGATACTCCTTGGTAAGACTGGTTGTCAGACTTTCGGGCTTCTGACGACCCGTAACGACTGTCAAAGATCCACAAATGACAGCCGGGATCAACGGCTTAACGTGCTTTCCGAGGCACGGAGGGGTCTTGGTATGTAACGATGGTCACCCATCCACGGACCAACCGCGGCAAGGGTAGCTTAACCTGATCGATCGACCCGTGCAGCTATTGTTACTTAGCCACTACTATTTTGTAACGATAAGTTATTGTTTTGTAATACCTAGTTTTACCGAAATGGGAATGAAATATGATTTTTCGTTAAATATTTAATAATAACATGGCATTATGTATGTTTTCTTCCTAATTAAATAGTTTTTAAAAAGTCGTTTATCAACGATTTTCTATTAATCCGTAATTTTAAACTACTTCTTTCAGAAAATATATAGGAAGTAGGCTTATTATTGTTATGTATGTGGGTAAGTTAAAAAACAATCTGCGTGAGTGTCCTTGTATCATTGACGTGTTCCGTATTTATATTTTTTTATGTCAGAATAATTTTACATATTATTATATTGTAAAGATAGTTGATTAAATTTGAGCCGGGAAAGAAAAAGATAAAGAAAAAAGATACACTATTCATGTTGTTTATGCATCTGTTTACTTTATCCAATGTTATTATTACAGGTTTCCAAAAGATCCGGATATTAAAGATAAATGCATTTCGATATAGGAATAAAACACTTTCCATAAATTAGTTATCTATTGTTGCGAGACTTCTTGGCGATTAACGCTCAACGGAAAATTTTCGATATGACCATTACAAGCTTTGCACTGCACTGTTCCTACAGTGAGAGTGAGCGCGATATCATTCTCTGCTTTTCGCACACAGTTATTATTGGTTGCAGGAGCCGCGCCTCCTGAGTTTATGCGTTTTAGAAAATATGGCGTAATGTCATCGCCAAAAGTTTAATTTTTTTTGCAACAATGCAAAATGCATGTGTAGGCGAAAGTGTGTATTCATTGTTTGTCTATGTGTTGGTAGCTGCGACCCGGCGACACGCGTCCCAGTATTAAAAGATAGTAGATAGCATTTCTATTGCCTTATTATTAAGATTTCTGTGATTAGGACCTCTGACAATTATTAGCTGACTGGACGGGATGTAGCTAATTACGTCATGAAATTCTGGATTTTACATCAACTTTTATTCGAATTTATTAAGAAAAAAATATGTTCCCGCGCATATTTTATACACTTTAGTGTCTTTAATCATGTTGAGGTCGGTCAAACCGCGCCAGTCTACTGCGAACGTTGTATACAGGGCTAAATTAAATTAGCTGGCGATAGTTTACCGTCGTGTTGGTATCGAATTCTCGACATAGAAAACGAATGACTAGAAATCATAATATTGAGTAGAAAATCTGGAAATGTGAAAAGAATTTAAGTACCTACTGAAATGTGTTAACATTTCAGATTGAGATGGAACCTGATAAAGGTGTTATACACTACGCTTTATCTGATCGTACCTTCATCGACAAAGGTTGGACAATGCTACCGACAGAAAAAGTAGTGCGAAAGGTATAGGATGCATATTACTTTATTACCCGCCCGTTTTTGTGGGCAACATACTCTAAAATGTACGCAGCTTTCTTCAGCTTGAAAAATATTTAGCGCAGCCTATTTGACCGAACATAGGTAGTACGATCGGTCAAAGAAAATCCAACTTATCTGAGGCGGGGTGCGAACTTTGAATTCGCTACCCTTACTCTAGCAGCATACTTTTTTGCATGAGTCGACAAAAGGAACTCTCATTTCTGTATAAATGGTCACTCCAAAATTCAATCTATCCGACGCGGGGTGCCAGCATTTTCGAGCTCGTTTCGCTCGCTCGTGCAGCCTAGGTTCTGTTATTCAGTAACTTTTCTGCATAACTTGACAAAGTAGGTCCTATTTCTGTATAAATTGTCAAAAGAAAACCTAACCTATCCGGGAAGCAAAATTTTTTGAGCTCGCGTTGCTCGCTGTTGCACCCTCGTTTATTTAGTAAAATCACCACTAAATCGTCCATAAAAGGTAGATGTTTAGACTGACCTGCCATTGTAAATCCAGCCAGAGTGTTGCTTTGCTAATTAAGTAGAATTTTATTCAGACCTAAATAAGAGAGCGGCGCATTACACAGACGCCCCGCCTGAGCCCCACGCTACTGCGCTTATTTTATCTATTATTTTGGTTTTTACTTTGTTTTTAGATGAATGTTTATCGAATGCGTCCGGCACACCCCGAGTTTGACTGGTTCGAACACAACAAGAACAAACAGCAGATGAGTTACGACACTGGCGAAAGACTAGCCGAGTTCGATGACAACGGACGAGGTCGCTGGTATTACAGGAATGGTCGACTGGCACTAGATTATTATGATGCCGAAGGTCTTGCAGTTCTATATGAATATACGTACCTAGTTAGCGGGCATCAAGTTTTAAGATGTTTACGTAGTGAAATGCTCTATCCTAAATTCCCCAAATGCCTTGTAAGGTTGTAACAGACTCAGTTGTTGACTAAGCTGGCATTTCTGAATGATAAATATCTTTCCGGTTAATGTTGTTGTGAAGGTTGCATTATAACGTTTTTACAATATTTATTTCAGAGACTAATGCTCAGCAGCGTTTCGTAGTATACAGCAGCGGAGAACCAGATGAGCGTGGCCGCACACATCCTATTACGATACTTGCCACTTTTGACTATCTAGGCAATGGTATCGTATTCGATCATGCTGGCAAGATACGGTAAATATTAGTAGCTTATTAATATCATAATATTTTTTCATACAAGACCAGAGCATGACAAACGTACTGCCGTCCTTTAACAAGAAAGGCGTTAAGCCCTAAAAGTTGTTTCCGAGAAAATAGCAAAAACGCGCGAATCGTTATTTCTTAAAAACTGTGATACTTACGTTACTGGTTGTAGGACACATCAATTGATATTTCTTTCTGTTTA
This sequence comes from Polymixis lichenea, assembly GCA_949091785.1. NCBI lineage: Eukaryota > Metazoa > Arthropoda > Insecta > Lepidoptera > Noctuidae > Polymixis > Polymixis lichenea. The sequence goes on along the minus strand of OX420932.1, from coordinate 16,958,848 downwards.
TCCTAAAGAATCTTTTCCAGTTACTGATTGTAGAACACATCAATTGATATTTCTTTCTGTTCATCCTAAAGAATCCTTTCCAGTTAACGTCCTACAAACTTTTCATATCTTGGGAATGATTTGTATTGTAAAAATATTTGTTAGACAGAAAGATAGAGAATTTTGAACTCTCTTAAATTCTATTAAAAATTAACAAAGTGCCCTCACTTGGTAAATGTTTACTTTTAACGCCTTTCTAGTTAAAAGACAACGTACAAAGGTAAGTAAAACTACTTAAGTGAATACTCATGTGAAGTAAACGCACAGTACCGCAGCTATTACGGACTCATTGCAAAATCATATTGCTTTTGATCATCATCGTCCCCAGCCTAACCTTTACCCAACTGACTCGATGCAGCTGAATTACCATATTTTACATGGAGCGACTGCCTATCTGAACCCCACAATTTAGTATTCAGTATACAATACCCTTTGGTAAGCCTGTTTGTCAGACTTTCGGCCTTCTCATTACCGTAACGTAGACGTTACGGTAGAGCAAAGATCCAGGAATGACAGCCGAGACCAACAGCTTAACGTTCTTTTCGAAGCAAAGAAGGGTCTTGGTATGCTATTGACGATAAAATCAATCAATTATCGGGTAATAATTGTGTTTTCGGTCATGCTTCTATGGGAAAAGTTCTTTTTTTTTTAATGTACCTAGCTGACACTGTAGGTACCTTAAGTAATGGCTACGTTTAGCTGACCAATTTTATTTCAAATTGTTCCAGCCTCAAATACAATCAGACAGAAGGAGTGGTGCTTGATCGAGGAATAGGTCCCATTTCACACTGGCAATGGCATTCATTGAACGATCCGCCAGTCCTACAGCAAGTCATGATAGATACCCAATTGGCACACAAGGATCCTGCTGTGCTTAAGCTTGGATCAGCAGCAGATCGTAAAACTCGACCAGATAATGAAATGAATGAAGAAATGTTAGCCATAGAATTTGATAATTTCATCAAAGAGAAAAGCAAGAAGTTGTCCCAAAAATTCAAACCCTTTCAGATCAGAATGAAAGCTTTGAAGATTAACGAGCATTTCTCTCTGAAAGTATTAGATCAAGCTACAGTTTATCTTATATTTAGAGATGGTTCAACTAACCTTAAGTTAAACATCGGTATGGTACTAGATCACCAAGAAATCGTGGATACGGACACTGCTGAAGTGGGCGAAGTTTCGAACAGTTTAGAGCGGTTCCCAGCTCGCACCGATAGCTTGGCGGGCTTACAGCGCAGTGTGGCTTACGCACAGCGCTACGAGAGACAGCACGCTAAGCGAGAGCGCTGGCTGCGGCCCCTGGAGCCCTGTGCTAGTGCCGATCATCTGATTGCTGCCGCCTCTCCGCCCATGCGACTTCCTTTAAGAACAGTACCCACGGATTCTTCGTTATGTACCGGATATTGTAGAAGAAAACCTACAAATAATTTATATTATGATACGCGTCTTCGTTCTTGAATACTTTACTTGGACTTGTTAGAAATTTTCTTTTTAGTGGGTATATTTTATGATTTTATGTTACTTAGGATACAAAAAATCCAAAGTAGCTTAATTTTGTTACTTATAATTATTTTTATGAGCACTTACATTGTATTTCTCTATAAGTATGTAAATAAATATATAAGATTTCAGAATAAATAGCTGTTTTCGTAACAAGGCAAAGGACGAAGCTGCCTCACCATGGCGTCCTAGCCGGGTAGGTACGTCCCTTTTCTATCGTGTCCTACTTTTGTACCTTATTATGGTGCTCTTACATGGGCATTTTTTTGAGCAATTACTGCTCGGCAAAACCAATTGATCAATCTGGATCAATTAAGTAGAGCAATCTGGAGCAACAACAATAAATTGTGGAAATGTTTCAGGAATATTGCTTCTGATTGCTCCATATATTTCATGAGTTGCCGAATATAAAATCGGTTTGGAATTTTTTATTTTCTTTCTACCTCGTTTGTACCGACGTGGTTATACTTACATATAACTACGTCTCGTTTTTGCGAGAGGAGTTGCTCCATATTGCATGATATTTTGTGGCTGTATCTCTGGCAACAGGTTGCTACATGTTGCCATCACCCTAAATTGCTGGATGTAGTCGTGACGTCATAGTTGACGAGAATTGACCAGGATGAAGCAATTTTAGTCACTCGTGTATAAAGCGCACCTATAGGGAAGATCAAACCCTCGCTCACTTTACCGCTTGTTTTTTTTTTGTTTTGTTGTCAACTTCAGTTTTAACGGTTTTTAGCCATGTTCCCACATATAAAACGTTACCAGATTAAGAAAATCATTACCACCAAATAGCTAAGCGTGAGTTCTATTCACCCCGTTTTACGGTATCTAAAAAACAAATTCGGATAGTACTGCTTGGTCGCCTTTTCGGTGCGTTTTTTCACTGCAGTGCGCGGTACTTCATATTTATATCTCTACTAGCTGGTGCCCGCGCCTTCGTCTGCGCAGGATTAGTACTTCGAGTAACTTATTTTCGTCTTCAAGGTGCAATCTATCTGTATACCAAAATTCATCCAAATTGGCTGTGCGGTAAGTATTTTAAAGTACTTACCAATAACAAATAAGGTAGGTATACTCTAGGTAGGTATACCAGTGCTTGAGGCTAGGTGTGCGAAGTAAGCTTTGACAGTTTAAAAAAAAACATCCGACTTCAAAAAAGCACTACAAAGTGAAAAATAACTTTAATTTCGTAAGTCGGTGACTTTCGATACGTATTTTAAATTTTTGTTATAACCTTCCCAAAATCCGAAAAGTGTTTTATTTTTCACTTTTTAGTTAAAGTACCCCCACACAATTCGAAATTGTATCATCCTTAGGGTCAAAAGAAAAAGTTTTGACCCAAGGATGATGAAAATTCAGCGCGCAGTCGACCCAGGCATTTTTTTTTTAACGTGAAGAAATGCCTACTGCGCTACCACGGGGAAATAGCGCAGTTATGTGGGACTGTAAACCACTAAATCTCCACGGTGTCCTCCAGTGCCGCTTGAGGCGAACCCGCCGCGGCTGTCTGTCACCGGACCCTCCTCGGAGGGGAATAACCCCTATTATTGGCGCACCAGGACACATGGCACGCCGTAACCACCCCAGGAACCAAATAGCATACGGGCCCCAGATGACCCCGTGTCTGGCACCCTTGGTCCACCTGCGACGGGTCTGCACAGTGGCCCCGCCGCCTACCACTTTTCGGCCGCAGGGGATAGGGAGACCTCCCCTGCGGCCCCACCGCGTCCGCCATCAAACGGTGGCGGCCCCGTCCAGGCCGCGGAAGGGAAGAGCGCTACTCAGAAGTACCGGCACTCCTCCTCCGCCGCAGCCTGTAACCCTCAGCCGCGATGCCTCCCATTGGACATCGCGGCCCGCCTCAGCTGCAATGCACCTCACTGCAACCTACTTTTTGGCCGCTACGTCGTCAGCTTGGAAGCAAAAGCCCTGACGAGCGGCCGCACCTTGGGGTTCCTCTTCGCTTCACCGTGGGGATGACCACGGCTACTGAGCCCCCCCGCAACGACAATGCGGGAACCCACTGGGGGGGCCAATGTTTACGATAATGTTTATATATTATTTTTACCGTATCTAAATAGTAAAACCATAAAATATGGGTTCCGGCCGATTAATAATGATCGTCAGCGTGATCAAAATATGTCCAAAGCCCAAAAACTCTTCCGAGTCCGGGCTAGCGTTGCAAACCTTCGGAATAATTCGCAATAATTCGGAAACATTCCAAAGTAAATTTTTATTGGACGGAATACTACCGCAGCAAGAATACAGAGTAAAATAAATATTATATGGATGAAGTAAGTAACCTACATTTTATTACGAAATAAGAATTAAATGATTCCCAGTAATTACGAATATATTTATGCGTAGGTAGCTTGAGGAGACTCCCCATTTATCAGATATTGTGGCGTGCCGTTTTTGAATTAACGCCATCTAGCAGACAACTTCGTGAACCGCCGAGCTCCACGGCCGTTCATTCATGAAATCAACGAAGTATTTTTCGATGCCTACGTACCTACTATGCGGGAATATTTCCCTATAAGTAGATAACTACTTGTGAATACTTATTATTTTTGTATGGTTTAATTTCGAATGGGCCTGGTTTCGGGCTGATGTTATGTATTGTGTTATGTACAAGTTTAGTTAACTTCGTAAAAGTGTTTTTGCTTTACAATGTACGCAACTAATGTATTTTTTTTAAATAAATAAGTAGGTAGGGTTACTTGCGTAATTTTTTACGACGTTTTTTTAGCAAAAAGTTTATTTCCTTTATGGAACAGGCAGTATTCAACTAGAACAAAAAATTTGAACCTATAGAACCAATTGAAATAATATAATACCTAGTTACCGTTTTACTATGTACCTCGATACATAATATTAAAGTGAATACTACACTAAAACTTCGTAAAGCGACTCAAACATAATACATGTTTGAGTATTATTTTAGTAATCCCTAGAATCCACTACTATTATTGTGAATGCCAAAGTAGATTTGTCTGAATGGTATTGTGACAAATAAAATTATTTGATTTGATTTGATTTGGTACCTTTGTTCTCACAAATAGACTACCGAACCTTCGCTTGTAATTTGAAGTTTGGAACCCTAGGATGGATCCAGGATTCTTTTTGTCACGGAAAACCTACAACACGGGTAGAGTTACAGGCAAAAGCTAGTTGGAATTTAACAATTAGGCCAATGTTTTACTAGATTGAATTTCCCTATACTATACGTTTGAGAACCATTGAGAGCGGTGATGACGTAGACTTGTGTCACCCACGTGACCTCTGTGTTTCGGAATGCTATAGCTGGCGAAATATATTATTGTAGCATGGGGAGGCCCACTGTGAATCAACTTGTACATTTTGTTTTATCTATGGAATCAACTGCGTGCCTTTTTTTTTACCGCAGTGCGCCTTAAACAGAGATCGCTATTCTCTGTCTACGCAGTGCGTGCTCTTCTATGATAAAAAAGTACTCTATGACATTTCATACTTCACACTTTCACAGATTATCGGTTTAAAAACGCACGGTAGTGCGTGTTATTCAGCTTACAAAACATTCCAGTTTTGCTATATACTAATTCCATGCACTGTTCAACACTAACTATCTAAACAATCTGTGGTTACCTATCATGTCATGTCATTATTTTAATGTCATACATGTCAATCTGTTGGGGGTATCTATCTCCGCTAGGAGTAATAGTGTTCTGTGGTATCTATACATGTTTTGTTCATTAGAAATACGCAGTGTTTAGAATGTTAAATGTGTAATAAATTTAATTATTAAGATATATTTAATTATAAATATTTGTAAATAATTTCTCTGTAATATAATTACTAAAATGGTTAGTGGATATAAAATTTCTACAATATTGCCTAATGGAGTAACAACGAAACAACAAATTATCTTATATCAACTTTATGATTCAGAGTTATCAAGACGATCCCAGTTGTTATGTTGGTTCCTTCCCCAAGGACTTCAGTTATGGGCCTTTCGAACAAAATGGAGATGGCGACAATACTTCATTACAAGAAGATCACAAACCACGAATTCTTCTAATGGGACTCAGAAGGTATTTTTACTAGGAGTCGTAGACAACCATGGATATAAAATAATGGCGCAAACAAAGGGCTCAACTTGCCCAATTCGTGAGATGCACGCATCACTAGAACACTATTAGTATTACTGATCATAAATTATGTCGCGGTATACATTTACTATTGTCTAGTAGTTATTTAATTCATACCTATTGTATTATTAATTGCTTGTAAATTATTTTACGATTCCCATAACTATCATAAATATCCGAAAAATGTGAATTAAACAAGCCAATAAATGTCTAAATTATTTTCTTACAATTTTAGATCTGGAAAGTCATCCATTCAGAAAGTGGTTTTTCATAAAATGTCACCAAATGAAACTTTATTCTTGGAGTCAACAAATAAAATAGTTAAAGATGACATAAATAACAGTAGTTTTGTACAGTTTCAAATCTGGGACTTTCCTGGCCAGATTGACTTTTTTGATGCAACCTTTGATTCTGACACAATATTTGGTGGCTGTGGTGCCTTGGTGTTTGTGATAGATGCTCAGGTGGGTATTATTTCTATTTTTAATTGCTGATTTGATCATTGGGCTTGCTCTTGGCTTCAACCACGCTTGATGAAAAGTGATGGATGATAAAACCGATTAACCAATTTATGAAATGAAGTCTTTAATGTAAATATATGTACACTATCTTTTTCAGGATGACTATCAAGATGCTCTTGATAAATTACAGCTCACTGTCACAAAAGCATATAGAGTGAACAGTAACATAAAATTTGAAGTATTTATACATAAAGTAAGTACAGCCAGTAGACATGTTTCATTGTATCTATATGATTTAATTACATAACAACATCTGTATAATTCAATCATCTGGGACAAATATTAGATTAAGCATGACTAATTTAGGAGCAGTTGGTCTGTGTTGGTTGGATGTTAATATTAGAATTTGAATAAACATACTTGATACTAGAAACTTCATACTTTCTTATCTATTCTGGAAATATTTGTGACTCCTATTTAAATATTCCTAGCATTCATTTGGCTTCTTTCTTCATGTAGCTGTCCCATGACTTAACTACTTACTAACTATTCTTAAATAATTGCTTTGTTCTGTAAACACACTACCTACCAAACATTACCGTTGGAAAATGCCATAACAGTATAATAAGAACTACAAATGAATTGTCATACACACTTCTGTGTCATAAAAATAATTATAAATGAAATTAACTAGTTTGAAGTACCCTAAAAAGTAGTATAATCTAAAGTATCTTCATTTATTTCAGGTTGATGGTCTCAATGATGATTACAAGATGGAATCCCAAAGAGATATTCACCATCGAGCAACTGAGGACCTGGCTGAAGCTGGATTGGAACATGTTCATCTGTCGTTTCACCTTACCTCCATTTACGATCACTCCATATTTGAAGCATTCAGTAAAGTAGTACAAAAGCTGATACCACAGCTACCAACCTTAGAAAACCTTCTAAACATCCTCATATCTGTGAGTAAATGGAAATTTTTGGAAAATAAAATATATAAACCTGATAAGATAGTCTATAAAAGACTACCACAAAACCAAAAAACAAATGTTATTGGCTGAAGCTTGGCTAAACTAATATCAAAAAGATCACAATCAAAGAGAGGTGTATGCCCTACTTGAGGAATAGCTCTAACATGAACAAGTAAAGGTAATATGTATATATTCTTATCTTTATTTTTCAGAACTCGGGCATTGAGAAAGCATTCCTTTTTGATGTGGTGTCAAAAATCTACATTGCAACAGACAGCTCGCCAGTGGATATGCAGAGTTATGAATTGTGCTGTGATATGATTGATGTCGTTATTGATATTTCTTGTATATATGGGTAATTTTCTTTTAAATATTGATATCAAAAAGTACCAATGTGTCTGCTATGGTGACTACAAAACATGTCCATGAAAGTGTCCTAGACCTTGAAAAGGAAAAAGGGTTTTTAAAACACCTTCCAATCTTACTAGCTTTGTTTTGTCAATTGTAACCAATTGTGGTAACATGCATTGTTTTTTAGTACTAAAGCATCTAAATGATCGAAATCAACTGGTGACAAATTGTTGTTGTTCTTTCAGCATGGTGGATGAAACAGAAGTCAACACATTCAACAGTCAAAGCTCAAGTTTAATAAAACTGAACAATGGTACTGTTTTATACTTGCGTGAGGTCAACAAATTCCTTGCACTTGTTTGTATTCTGCGTGAAGAAAACTTTCAAAAACAAGGTGATTTTTTTTATATTACCAGATAACTTTTTTATTCCTTCGTCTCAACATGATAGGGGCCATCCATAAATTACGTCACACTTTTATGGTATTTGACCCCTCCCCCATCCTTGTCACAGTTGGTCACACTTGTGAAACCTCTACTCCCACGTGTGACGTCACATATTTTTCAATTTTATATTTAGAAATAATAAAATTAAAACAGCAGTTCGTCCCTTTTTAAAATTTTTATTAAAACACAGCACTCGATGACGACTTAAACCTACATTATGCCATAAAAATATGTATAGATCGAGTTAGTAATATTTTAAGTTTTTGGTTTACACATAAATTTCGAGTGGTGGTGGTGTGGTTTGGTGTGTGGTTTTTGATTTTAACATGTGACGTCACAAATCTTTTGACCCCCTGTCCCTTGCCACACAATGTCACATTTCGTTGACCCCCTCCCCCCCCTTAACATGTGACGTAATTTATGGATGGCCCCTTATTAGAGTCGAAATAATATGAACTGTTGCACTCCGTCAATGCTTTTCAAGGCATGCATTTTCAAACGCACACGTCCGCACCAAATCCAAGAAAACCTTCCATATTCTTCTGGCGGTTTGTCGAAATAGATTTGCGACCTTTAGGGGATTTCAGACAAGTAATTATAAAATTCGAATCTTTCGGATCCGATAAATGTGCGCTCACCTTTAAACACGTTTGCAACAAGCAAATCACCAACGCCAACTTCACGCTGTGTCAGAATGTATGAAAGAACATCGCTGTTTTCACCCCATAAGTCAAGCTTAATCAATTACGTTTTGCGAAAGAATAAATTGATTAGCAAAAATGCATTTTAATTCCAGGCGTGATAGACTACAATTTCCTGTGCTTCCGTGACGCAATAACACAAGTGTTTGAGTTACGCAACAAATGTCAGAATGCAATTACGTCCAGAGCAGCATCGGGTACTCCAGAACCCATACCCAACGGCGCTGCTGACTCAACAGAAAGTGCTTCCGACCGTTCACAAACCCATTTACCATAGCATATCAACGCAACGCTTATTTTTGCTAACTTAATATATAATAATTATAATAATATGTGTAACTATATTTTTAAATAACATTAAGAATGTGAATAAAAGAGCATAATTATGTTATAAGGTACTTGTTTATTTCATTATTAAATTATTGGCCCACATCACGTGTAGGTACCATCGCAGACACTGGCGGTCAACTTTATTGCTACAGGGGTAAAAGAGATCACCGTAGTGTCCGCGGTTGTACATTACCAATACTCAACTCTCCCATGCTGCGTCACATCACCCTGTCCTCCGCCTTCCGCATCCAGTCTGTCCTAGCCGCCTTTTTGAGGTCGTCGGTCTATCTAGCGGGGGGCGTCCCACTCTACGCTGTCTTCAGGACTCTTCTGCTCCACCAGCCATCGGCCATACAGCAAACTGGCCAGCTCAGTGCCACTTCAACTTGCTTACTCTGCAAGCTATGTCAGTAATTCCAGTTCTTTGACTGATAACTTCGTTTCTGATTTTTTCCTTCAAAGAAACTTCGACCATAGCCCGGTCCATACTTAGCGCGCTGAGCGACCTTAAATTTCTGGACCAGCCCATCTGTCAGTGTGCTCGTTTCCACATCGTATGTTTTATTGGGCAAGACACATTAGTTGAAGACCTTGAAACACTGCGGGATTGGCGACGACAAGATTTGACGAAGTTTTCCAAACGCTGCCCAACTCGCTAGCTCTCTCAGGACTGGAGCCCCGCCCGCTTTAAGGACTTTTGTCGTAATTCCGTCATCGCCAGGTGCCTTGTTCTTTAGCTGCTCGAGAGCCGCCCTAATCCTCCGTTTAAGGGTACTATGTTCCGCTGACTTCGCCGTCCGCGTTAAGTAAAGGAGCCTGTTAAAATCCCTAATTGCTGAGCGAACCCTTTGACCCTCGGTTCTGTTCAATCGCGATCTTGATGTCACGAGTGTTGGAGCACCGAAGGTCGCGTCGCGTCAGCTTTAAAAAAATTATCGAACGTAGCTGGCTGCGTGGATGGCAGCTCTCGTCTTTCCCTCATAAGTGCGAGTCTCCGAGGAAAGTTTGACACCTTACTTTTTCGCCGAGAAAAGTTTACGGGATACGTAGCGCATCGCCTTGACCACCTCGTCGGCTTTCTCGTCGACAGTATCTGTGATTTCCAGCAGGGCACATCGATTTTGAAGGTCTAGTTCGAACTATTCGGATCCTAGAGCAGCTTGGAGTTGCGTAGTTCGGAGGTAAGGCCTCATCACGCAGATTCTCCCAGCAAGAAAATGTATATTTAGAGTGCCTTGGACAAGCCTGTGATCGCTTCCAGAGCTGTGTTGTGTTATGTCTTATTATTATTAATCAGGGCTCTGCCAAGTTCACATCCTCAGGGATTTCTCTATTCGAAGAATTAATTCATAACGGAGAGCCCCTGCAAATCTAGAAAGTTTACCAGCACTTGCCTCCCGTGATTGAACGGTCCAGTCCAAACCGAACGGACCGACTTTCGATTCGCTGTGTTCTTGTACTCCCACTTTGGCATTGTGTTACCAAAGTCATATTTGTTATGGTCGTGCGTGAATCAGGTATTTTGTTCAAAATACAGCCTGACCTGCAAATTGCAAAAACATGAGAAAATTTCAATTTCGCGGGCTACCCCGGAGCTGTCACCTTTTTTTTTGGGTGGGAAATCATCAAATAACTTCTCCCGCTCTGGGTGGAGCGGGAGGGCGTGTCAGACTTTTATTGACTAGAACCCAGCCGTGTACCCTCAGTCGCCCGTGTGTCAGGGGCCGCGGTATCTCTTTCGAACAACCCGCACCCCTGGCAGGCATCGGCCTTTGCGGGCCTCATCAGTTGCTGCTGACATCTCTTTGACTACTTGAATCTTATGTTATATTATCTCATGTGATATTAGTCTCCTCTATGATCCTAATTCCTAAGCTAAACACAGATTTTGAAACCGCTAGCGACAAATCGGGGTCCCAAAATATGTGTGTGGACTAGATATTTTGAAATCGAGAGTGAGTCACTGCGTGTGTGTGTAGCATTACGTGTGGCGCAATCATTGTCTACGGTCTATGGCATTACGATGTACACACTAATTCTAGAGGCATTGTCATTTTTGCCATGAAATCTTTTCGTAGGCTGCCATTAGACGCACAATCTGACAAATCGCTCACTGACTGTCGTCTGACGGACGGACGCTTGACTGAACGAAATTAAAACATCTCGATAATCGACGTTAGTCTACCAATTACGTGTGATCACGTATGTATACATACGTAATGTATACATACGTGATCACACGTAATTGGTAGACTAACGTCGATTATCGAGATGTTTTAATTTTGTCTTCAATCTTTCAGTCTGGCTTACTGTTACTCACGGATCAGTCACGCGTCAATCAGTCGTGAATTGAACAATGATGGAAGTGGGCTAGTTTTTCTTCAGCACGCTTTCTCATGCTGGTGTCTTGTTGTCGGCTCGGGTGCATATTAGTAGCGGGCCTACGCTGGTGTGTGGTATACACATGTGGCGAACCAAACTAATGTCTATGGTTCCCACTCTTAGTTTGGTGGCATCACTATTTTTGTTTCCAGAGGAGATGTCTATGGTAGATAGATTATTAGACCAGAGGTACAGCTCAGCAACGTAATTATGTTATATCGTGTAATTACTAAAGTTTCACATTCCATAAGTGCCAACTGTGTGTGCTATGATTATTATATGTATATCCTCCGTTGTAGTATACATACTGTGTGGTAAAAGAAATACACACCTACTATACTAGCGAACATGGTTTCATTTATACAAACCGGGCGCATATGCGCCTAAACACACATTGCATATTGTACATCAGTATGTCGGGCTATAGTTTGTCTTGTTTTGGCTTTCAAGGTCACCCAAATTTTAACTTAATTGGGATTTATCTAATAACTGTTAAATATTACAAACTCCTACGTTTCACAGAACGAAATGCCTCGAGAATCAGTTTGAATGATAGTAATGTGTTGGTCATATAGCAAGTCATAACAATAGAAATGATCATTCTGCCTATAGCGTTAAGTCTGCCGTAGTTGTATGCTTATTGTGCTTAAAGTAAAGTAAGTTAATAGTAGATAACATTTTTAACAGTTGCGTATCAATTCACGGCAGCTCAGCTTTGATTTTATTCTTTAAAATCGCCTAATTATTTGTAATACGATTTGAAAAAATCGCACCTCTAGTGCCAATCTGTTAAATGTCAATGTCAGCACGGGAAAATAACACTTCATAATGTAGGTATCTTTTGTTTGTGCTTTGAATATTCTATTGGAGCTTATGGTTGTACTTTGAAAATAATTAATTTCTTTGCAGTACGTAGTGTTCTTGATCCTAAAATTGTACGACGTCTTTATTGATATTGGAAGATTTTGGTAAGTGCTTTACTTGTTCGCTTAAGACACTAAATTAAATTCCGTACATAGCAACATGATGAACCATAGGTCCCTATTGAAAATCATATTAAAATTGCGAAATCTTAATCGTCTTAGATCGCCTGATGTTTAATCATTTAAATGGTATAGAGTCTAAACATACAAATAAGCCTGCTGATTGTAGATTGTATAAACATACAACTGTATACGAAATTACGAGAACAAAGGATGATTAACAGTTTCGGTCTACCCGCAATTTAATTGATTCTCTTCATTATTCGCATAATCACAAAAGCTCTCAGTTAAATTTTGCACCGTATTCAAATTATGATGCGACAAATAACAAAATTGTTGTGTCCTTATTGATAAAAGACTACCTACCTAACCAGAAATGACTAAGATATTTCTGGGAATTCCTGGAACATCCCTCAACTTGATTCCATAGTTGCGGAAAAATAATGAGGCTAAAAACTCTATAGTAATGCTAAATAAGTGTTGGAAAAACCAACTTTCACTTCCTAATTAACAGTTTGTTTGGTGTGGTATTTGTACATAGAGCTGGAAGTAAGAAGTTTTTAAGGAAATTAATATGTAATATGTTGGTGTATTTTAAACAAAATTTTCATTAAAAACCTTTTAAGTAAGTAATGGAAATCATTAAATAAATCAACTTATAGGTAGGTACATAAGTACTAGGTCTTGCAAATATTTGGAAATTTTATATTCTAATATTTGACGTTTTTTCGGGTAATATTCGATTTGTTTGAATACTTAAAAAAAATTGCTGTTTTAATAATCATGTCTTTATTTGCCAATGTCTTAGATACAATAGGAGTCTGAGTAATTTCAAGGAATAAATCAAAATATTACTGCTTTATAAAAGTACTACACAAATTTTCAATGCAAAAGCGATCGACACAGACAACCAACCACAATACAAGTCTTATTAGAGACAAGATTAATAAGTATTGATATAATATTTGTAATAAAATCAAAGAAATAACAAGAACCACAATAGAGGAAGGATTTGGGCAATTAGGGCCTTTGCTCAGCAGCGGGAAAGTGTAGCCTTATATTTTAAAAAACTCTATACAATCTTCAATATAACATGGCATTCTTACTTATTCTAATGTGATTTTTGGACACAGCAGTGATTAACAAAAGTTAAGGGATAAATACCTAATCATACAGATTACCAGAGAGTGGCAAAAAGTATAATAGGATAGAGCGATCTTCATCATCATCATCATTATTTCAGCCGAAAGACTTCCACTGCTGGACATAGGCCTCCCCCAAGCTCCGCCACTTCGACCGGTTCTGTGCTTCCCGCATCCAGTAGATTCCTGCGGCTTTCACAAGACCATCGGTCCACCTTGTGGGAGGCCTTCCAACTCTGCGTTTTCCGGTACGCGGTTGCCACTCCAGACCCTTTTGGCCCTATCGGCTGTCTGTTTTGCGAGCAATGTGCCGTGCCCACTCAAAACTTACGTTTGGCCATTCTTCAGGCTATGTCCTGCCTTGGTTCTCCTGCGGATCTCTTCATTCCTGATTGGATCACGTAGGGAAACTCCAAGCATAGCCCTCTCCATTGCCCTTTGAGTGACTTTTAGCCTTGTAATAAGGCCCATTGTGAGCGACCATGTTTCAGTGCCATAGGTCGTCACTGGCAACACGCACTGGTCATAGTCTTGAAACACTGCGGTATTTGGGACAAGAAGATACTGCTTAACCTCCCAAACGCTGCTCGGTTGAGTCAGATTCGACGATTGACCTCTTTCTCGAATTTGGACCTACCTAACTGAAAAGTTTGTCCTAGGTAAACATACTCGTCCACAACTTCAAGTGTAGCGTCTCTGATCTTCATGAGAGTGGGCATTACATAGGCATTTGAGATAACCTTTGTCTTGTCCATATTCATTTGAAGACCCCCTCTTTTGGAAGTTCTACGGAGGTCGTCGAGCATTGTACTGGAATCCTCCATTGTCTCAGCCATGACAACTGTGATTGATGTCAAAATCAAAATCAAAATATTTTATTTCACATAAAACTGCAAGGGCACTTATGAAACGTCAGAAGCTAGGTGCACGGTTCCAATTTGTCGCTTCCTATGGAGAAGAACCGGCAAGAAACTCCACAGTTACTCTTTTAAAAATAATTGGGTTTTACAATGTTTTCAAATTACAGTGATAATAGGTATGAGAGGACAGTGCAGGCCTGTCATTATGTACCAGGTACTTAGAGGAATGAAAATAAAGAATAGAAAATCGTCTATAAATCTAGTCTGTAAGGCCTACAACGTTCTGCCATTCACAATATGTAAAAGAATCTACATTAGTAAGATCAACCTATTTAAACCAAGTGACATGATTTTCATGAGAATCACTAATAAATAGTTGATATTAGAAGTGATGTATAATGTCAAATAATGACAAGAATATGTCAGAAAGTGTAAAAAATAAAATTAACATTGTAATTTGGAAGCAGTTAATAGACGCTCACATAGTTATGGTGCTAATGAGTTACCAGGGAAGCCACATGTGCAGAAGGAATTAATGCCAAACTTCCCTGTCTTCAACATAGTCTTTTATCTTATAATATGATTTTTTGATAAGGACACGTTTGATGTGAGTTTTAAACTTTCCATCGCTAAGTTCTGTAACCGACTTTGGCAACTTGTTATAGAAGCGGATACTGTTTATTAGAAATGACTTGCTAGTTTTAGTTAATCTAAATTTTGGAATCACAATTTCATCTTTACTACGTGTATTTAGATTATGGAAGTCGCATCTTTTTTTTAAAAAACCTAAGTTTTTGCGAACATATTTTCTAGGATATAAAGAGAAGGCAGAGTTAGTATATCAATTTCATTGAATTTGTTTCTAAGAGACTCGCGAGGTTCCATTTTATAGATTTCGCGGATTGCCCGCTGTTGTAAAATGAAAACTGAATCTACGCCAGCTGCCGATCCCCACAGCAGAACGCCATAAGACATAATACTGTGAAAATAAGCAAAGTATACTAACCTAGCTGGCGCTACATCAGTCAAATGCCTTATTTTTAGCTTAGTCTACTTGAGAGAGCTCTAATGTGGGCACCCCATTGCAATTTTGAATCTAAAGTAATTCCTAGAAATACAGTTTCGGAAATAGCATCTAGTTTCTTGCCATCAAGTTTTAAATTTAGACCCACTTGCGGTACATTTGGTAATGAGAACTTAAGACATTTCGTTTTGTTCGCATTGAGTAAAAGATTATTAGCCGCAAACCATTTCGAGAGAACAGCTAGACTATCGTTGACATGTAAGACATCCGTATCTTTTCTATCTATTCTAAAAATAGGAGAAGTGTCATCAGCGAATAAAATTATATCCGAGAAGTTTGCCATCAGGTAAGGAAGGTCATTAATATAAACTAGAAATAAAAAAGAGCCAAGAATGTGATGTACTCGCCATTGATGTGAATGCCAGCCCCTTTCCAGTCCAGAACCTTGAAGACATTCTCCAGTGTAGCGGTGAACAGTTTCGAAGAGATAACGTCTCCTTGTCTCACATCTCGCTGCAGAAGGATAGGTTTCGAGGTCAGGGCCTGGAGTCGAACTGAGTTGACATAGCGGCGTTTTCGTACAGATATTTCAACACCTCGATGTACCGATAGTCGATCTGTCACCGTTGAAGAGCCTGTAGTACAACCCATGTCTCGATCGAATCGAAGGCTCTTTCGTAGTCCACAAACGCTAAGCAGAGAGGCAGGTTATACTCTTCGGTCTTCTGTATAATCTGCGGCAACATATGTATGTGGTCTACGGTGCTAAAGCCTTTAGGGAATCCGGCTTGTCCGGGAGGCTGGAAGTCGTCAAACCTGCGCACGAGACTGTTCGTGATGACTCTTGAAAACAGCTTGTAGACTAAGAATTACTTCTTAGGTAGTCTACAAGCTGTTTGGTGATGGACCCATAATTCTAAAACGATATTGTCAATTTGTCATCCTTCTTAAAGAAAAGTACCACCACACCTCTGTTCCATGCCTGTGGCGTTTTTCCCTCGAGTAGGAGGAAATCAAACAGCTTCTGGAGGGTCTTAAGAATGGGTTTTCCGCCGGCCCTCGGGAGTTAGGCCATAATTCCGTTATCACCCGGTGCTTTGTTATTTTTAAGCTGCTTCAGAGCCATCCTAATCTCGTACAAGTTGACGACCGGGATGTTTTCAGTATAGTGTTGGGTCAATCTAGCTCTTGGGTCGTTAGCCAGATTCGTAACGGGGTTACTTGTTGACGTGTATAACTGTCCATAGAACCTCTCCATCTCTCTCAACAGCTCCAGTCAAGTCCTCATCCTGTCTATTCTGTGTTTCCTGCAGGCTCCTCCCATTGTTCTTCAAGATAGTTTCGTTTCTTTTTGTATAAATAGATCCAACACTCAAATTGAAAGAAAGAAAAAGTATTTATTGGACAAAAAGAGAGAAAGGAGAGATTGGAGTATTTATTGGAAATTGGATATCATGTGCTAAACATAGTTGATGGTACGAAGGTAGTTGTCGACCACACACAATGACTATATAGCCTCTTTGCTGCTCATAAGGGCGACTTAGGGTCACGACACATAAATGAAATTGCACTTATGTTAGATGACAATATGAGGGGCATTTTAGTTTTGACCAGTTATTGGATCCCTGCACGCGCGTTTATTTTGATATCTATTTGAACATTTCTGCATAAATAAAAACAATTATGGGTTCCTGTTCAATTAAATGGTGTGGGAAATCGTCTAAAACATCCAGCTATAAAAATTATGGCGTAACTTTTCATAGGTAAGTAAAATATATTTTTATAGTTTAAAAAAAAATTGAATTAATGGACGTCGATTTTATCGATATCGATATTATTGGTGCAAAACTGACCTGCGAATCACTATTTCTGCAACTTTCGTCCTGACATTGTTGTATCGGCCAATCACAACCACTGTATTTTCTTCGTGCCCCTGCCCGCAGTGGTGAATTGTGTGCCTAGACGAAATCGGTCTATCAGCTGACAGCTCTAAAGTGGTTTACTTCTCTTTGACCACACATCGCGCTTGCACCGTCAGTCACTATGCTTAAACTTTAAAATTGTGTTTTGTGCACATTAGGTATCGCAGTCCGGTGTTATGGAAATTGGTCGAATATTCGAATATCGCAATTTTTACGTTCGAATATTCGAAAAGTTTTATTATTCGAATAATTCGAATATTCTAATGCAAGTCCTAGTACATACAAAGATTTAGTACAACAAAGATATTTTATTTTATGTTATTTATTAAGGGATAATAAACAACTACAACATATATGTAATACATTAAGGTTAACAAAACTTAAGTAATAATGCTGTAGGACATATTTAGAGATCAGTGGTTGCCACTAGACGAGCATTACCAAAGTTCACAATAATCTTGAAATAAATGAAAAAGTAACTATGAAGGTAGCTATAGCTAGCTTCATAGTTACCCTATACAAAAAGCTAGCTAGCTACAAAATAATTATATCAAAACAATTTCATTTAGTGAAAATTATGCAATAAATAAGTAATAACAATCAATTAGGATAAAATATTCATAATGTTAGATTTAAATTTATTTTTCAGGCATGCAAATATCAATATCAATATTGTTACGAGCTTGGGGTTAAAACAGCCGATATAAATATCCAAAATTAACACTTTAATTAAACACCCTAATAACAACTCAACACACACTACCTAATTAGAAAACAATTGCACTACTGATCACTCTAAGTCGCACTTGAAGATCGCTTTAGATGTGTTTCGCTTCTATCGCTCGACAATACTGCCCGGGTCGCGATCTGTTCCGGCTAGGGCTTGCAATATCCGTTCATTTTTACTATCCGGATAGTACGGATATTATATTTTACTATCCGGATAATACGGATATTTTTTTAGTTTTTATTATAAATAAAACTAGTAAGCTTTTGTTACACGTTTTAATCAGTCTCTCAATCAAAATGACAAAGAAATAAGAAATTATACCAATATTTCAAGTAATAATCACATAAAAAAAACTAGTACACTTTCTAAAATTATACAATAAAACACTGATCATACCGCACAAATAATTTGTATCTATTCTTTTCATATTAAAACAATTCTAATTAAAAGTGAGATCTTACATTTATCATAAATCACAACATCCCAATAAAATCAACCAATTTAAAACATAATAATTAAATAAAAATATCACTTTTCGTGGCAAATCAGCTCAATTATAAACAACAATAGTATAAATCAAATATAATAAAACAAAAATGAACAAAATATCTCGAAATTGTCAAATAATCAAATAACCCTTTATAATATTATATATTATGTAATTCTTAAACTATTTTTATCCAAATTTTGGTAACATTATCTTAAACGCTTTAAAAATGAGATCTTACATTTATCACAAATCACAACATCCCAATAAAATCAACCTATTAAAAACATAATAATTAAATAAAAATATCTCTTTCATTGGCAAATCAGCTTAATTATGAAACAACTAATGTATAAATCAAATAACATAAAACAAAAATGATCAAAATATATCAAAATAATCAAATAATCTCTTCATAATATAATATTTCGCAATGCTTAAACTATTTTTTATCAAAATTTTGGTAAAATGATCTTAAAAAGCTTAAACTATCTAATGAATCTTCTTTCATGGAAGTTCTTAAATGGTTACATAAATATCCTGTAGCAGAAAACACTCTTTCTGCTTCAACGCTGGTCGGTGGTATTGATAACAGAAGATTGTAAACCCTTTCTAAATTCTTGCTCCTCTGTCCATTTCCATCAAATAGTGCCATCTCTACTCGAATTGTGGTGTCTAAATCATTTGTTGAAGAAGTCGGTTGCTGCGCAGAAGATGGCTGACTCATAAACCGGATGATTTCTTCTCGTAATTGTGTTTTAATTGATACGTTTACAGTTGAAGAAGAGCAACCTTCTGTATCTTGTGTATTGTCTGTTAAAGTTATGACTGTTTGATCTGATTGTTGTGTGTCAAAAAATGTAGAAATAATTTTAACAATCGTCAGTCTCACAGATTCGTTTGAAGGATTTTCAAAAGGATAGTCGTGTGTACTTCGCTGTTCATAAAAATTGTGAGGGTTGTGTAAATATGTCATTGTACCGATTATTTCTGGAACTCGTCGTTGTGATATCCTTCTTTGGAGTGATACTAGAAGTTCATTACTAATACTGCTATCTTTTTGCGATAATTTATGAATCATAAATTTAAACGCTGTCTCAGCAGTCAGTAAGTTTGCATTTTCTTCACAGATCGATTCTACCGTAGCTTTGATTATATTAAGGGGATTCCGAAATTTCTTTAAGATGTTTTAATTCCGTATCAGTAAAAGATATATCAGATTTGAAATCAATTAATGCTTTGAATACAGAATCTTTTAATAATAAGAACCGATCAATCATGTTAGCAAGACTGCTCCATCTTGTTTTGAAGTCCAAGATAAGACGAACATTCTTTTGTTCTCCTTCTTATATTAAGGGGATTCCGAAATTTCTTTAAGATGTTTTAATTCCGTATCAGTAAAAGATATATCAGATTTGAAATCAATTAATGCTTTGAATACAGAATCTTTTAATAATAAGAACCGATCAATCATGTTAGCAAGACTGCTCCATCTTGTTTTCAAGTCCAAGATAAGACGAACATTCTTTTGTTCTCCTTCTGCGGTGTACTTATAAAGCGCCTCAGACTTGGTCGGTGATTTTTTAAACATCTTGACAACTTTTCTAACTCTTTTTATTATTTCGTTATAATCTTGGTTTCTTAAACAAACTTCAGTTCTACGACCGGTTGCATGTATATTACTTGTAGCTACAATAAAACCTTCTTCACCATCGGAGTCTTCAATTTCTTGTTCATCTACATCTTCTGTACTGTCATCATTATCAGTATTGTCTTGTATGACAACAGCTGGCTCTTTTTTATTAAACAGAACGTCTAAAACTCCAAGCTGAATCCCGTGTGCATAACATAATTGGTGGTACACTGGTGTATTTTTTCCTAGAGCACACATCACCGAAGCGCCATCTGTTACCAGGCAAATAACATCATCGTTCAGTGACAGACCATACTGTGTCAACTTTGATTTGAGAAGGTTAAGGCAATTATCCGCCGTACCTTTGCCTGTCATCAACGAGAGTCCTAAATTTCTAAATGACTTGTTTTTAAACTGTGTCGAGTGTATATTTACGTTCATAGATCTTTTATTTTGAACTGATGTCCATTCATCTAGACTTACTGCAAAATTG
Source organism: Polymixis lichenea (assembly GCA_949091785.1). Classification (NCBI taxonomy): domain Eukaryota; kingdom Metazoa; phylum Arthropoda; class Insecta; order Lepidoptera; family Noctuidae; genus Polymixis; species Polymixis lichenea. The sequence goes on along the minus strand of OX420932.1, from coordinate 16,938,257 downwards.
CATTCTCGATTTCAATCGGTCCAATTCTATCTTTAGGTCTACCTTTAATTCTTCACAATGATTTAAAACAATCTTTTTAATTGTGTGTGGTGATTGTGGTAATTTTAACCCACTTTTAAAAGTTTACGCAATGTCCGAGATGTACAGAAAGCACTGAATGCAAATCCGTCTAGAACTGCCAATTTAGAAATCATCACTTCCATACTCTCGTGCTCATCAGACTTAAAATAATCAACTATTTTAGCTTTTTTACTTGGTGTCACATTTTCTTCAGAATTAGACGTGGATGCTTGTGTTGTCATAGTAATCGAACTACTTGGCAGGCCAGTCGATGTGCCTTCTGGTATTGAAGTGCTTTGATTTTTAACATTAATTGAATGTTTTAATCGAAGGTGATTATGTAAAGATGATGTCGATCCTGCGATTTGAAAAACTTGTTTGCAAACATTGCATTGTGCCTGAGCACCTTCAACACTGCGTTTAAAATGCTGCCAGACCGAGTTCTTCATTTGCGAACATTTTTTGTATTAAAAAAATTGAGTTTTGGATGCCATTTTTAGCTTAACTTAATATTTTGATCAGAATTATCTGTAAACAAAGAAAAACCCTATTTAATTTTGAGAATTCTAGACTTATTCAACAGCATTGATTACACTATACGAGTACGTACATTACTATTAACAGCGATAGCGAAAGTGAAGAATTAAAGTTACTTACATGATTACATCTGACTGCATTGGCTTTTTACACAAACACAACACAACACCTCTCTACATGGAATACAACTTGTTTATGAGTGCGCGAAGGGCCGGGACGCCGCCGGTTGACAATAACAATGAGGGGTTCAGCGTGGGTGAAAAGTTTTGAAAAAAAGACTGGTTTAAGTGAGAAGCGACCGTACTTGCAAGTGATTAACTATATTAAAATAATATAACGCAATAACACTCATGTGTTTTACAACTTTTTATTTAATATTTAAAAGAGAAATACAACTATCCGTAATATCCGTAAAATCCGGATAATTATGCAAGTCAAATCCGAATTTGAAAATCGGTGTAACCGGATATCCGGATTGCAAGCCCCAGTTCCGGCCTTTTATAGGGCCATTATACATCCAGAACATTCTAGTAAAGAGACATCTAGAATGGTCGAGTACATACCGGCCTCGACTGAACAGATGTCGAAAGTTCTAGCATCGAGATTTCTAGAAAGATCTTAACTCTATTAATTCTGCTACTCGATACTAGATGGCGCTAGTGGTAACTAATGTTGTCGCGTAACAATTAGGCCAGAGTTCGTACGACAAGAATTCAGCGCGAACAGAGTACGTGCATGAACCTGACGTACATGAACTGTTCGGGGGATAGAATAACACAGCTTACTCGTTAGATCAATGGCATGAAAGTAATTGTGAACAATATCATGAAGCACGTGGGCCTCCAAGTATTTGCGCCGGTTCTCCAAGCTGATAAGCTTGTACTTATCAAGAAGTTGGGAGTATGACAGATAAGTCTTAGTCCTTTATCATCTGTAGTACATAGCACGGAGGTACTTGCGCTGGACCCTTTCTATTCCAACTACGTATTTCTGGTAGAAGGGGTTCCAAATAGGGACCGCATAATCTAATTGAGACCGAATGAGCGTCTTATACAGATAGAGATAAGTTGAGGTACGCTTAAATTCTGTTGAAGATCTCATTACAAATCCATACATTTTAAAGGCACTATTGACTATGGCTTCGATATGCTGGTTCAAGGACAGTTTGCCATCAAAGAGAACACCTAGGTCTTTCACTATAGATACATTATTTAAAGGGATACAGTTAAGGTTGTAATTGAAATTTAAAATGAAATTATTCTTAGTAAAGTGTATATAATTACTTAATTACACTTGGGGATACTGAGATGCAGCTTATTGGCAATACAGTAGGCAGTTAGTCTGTCAAGGTCCTCCTGAAATGACTGGCAGTCGTCCATGGTACGTATAGCTTGAAACGCCTTCAAGTCATCAGCGTACATCAAGAATTTGGACTTCTTAAAGCATTTCTTAACGTTAACATAAATAATGAATAAAAAAAGATATTGAGTATTGTATCTTACTAAAATAGACACATGTTTCAAATTATAAAAACAACTAAAGAAGTAACACAAAGTATTGCTTGGTTTTTTGTTTCAAGTATTAATTATCATATTGTTAAAGAATATACAAAATGACTAAGTACCTACTGTGGCAGCTTTAAAATTGGTGTTTTCTTTTTTGGGTTCCATTGTAAAACAAGGAATCCTTATAGTTTCACCAAATCGACAGAATAACTCGAGAGACCCTTGATATTAAAATTAAACCTTTGTATTGGACCCTTGGCATGATTAAGGCGGAGATTTCTTGAAAACGATCAAAAAGGTGGCTTTTAAAACCAGTGTATCTCTTTAACCGTAAATAATTTTGAAAAAAATATGGTATTTTCAAGTTTATTTTGCATACAGTGATGGAACTCAAAACATAATAAAACGCACTTTAATGCGTCAATAAAATCATCTAAGTCACCTCTTAATTATCTTTAAAATCGGTTTATTCCTTCAATAACAATTATAATTATAATTAAAAATATACCATAAAATTCCAAATGCCAAACTGCATCCAGTGATGGATTATTTATTATTAAATAGTTAATATCTAATTTTATACGATTTTATTTGCACTTTTACAACGTATGTTTGCTCATTTATTAATCGAATTCATTACAACAGATTTTAACCCGTATCGGATTGCAATAAGAACTATTATCGCTCATAACGACATTATTTAAAGTTACCAGGGCCTTCATAAATAATAAAACGTCCCTTACATACATGTAAGGGACGTTTTATTAATTATGTGCGCACTATAAAATGTAAAAAATAGTAATTTCAAGCTAACTAAATGTACTTAGTACTATAACTTTAAGCTTTTCTTTGGAGGTTCGCAAAGAGGATGAGGATTAGACTGAAAAAGTGTGTGGATATTGTTAAGGTGCGTCTACACGAGCAACTAAAATTACTCCATCTTGGGCAATTCTCGTTCACTATGACGTCACGACTACATCCAGCAATTTAGGGCAATGGCAACATGTAGCACTCTGTTGCCAGAGATACGGCCACACAATATGGAGCAAAATGAGGCAACTTAAAAAACTAGGCAATGCGCCTCCCCCGCCGCCTCCGCTGTCGGCCGGTTCCTCTCGCAAAAACGAGACGTAGTTATACATAAAAACGGGATAGAAAGAAAATTTATGAAAAATTTCCAAACCGATTGGATATTCGGCAACTCATGAAATATATGAAGCAATTAGATGCAATATTGCCGACATATCGGCAATTTATTGTTGATGCTCCAGATTGCTCCACTTAATTGATCCAGATTGATCCCTTAGTGTTGCCGAGCAATAATTGGTCTAAAAATTGCCCGTGTAAAGAGCACCTTTACCTACGTTGAGAGCGACATGTACCGCGACTTTGTCCCCTCGCAAATACATGGCGTAAAGGTATTTTGAAAATGAAATATTACTTTAATCATATTTAATTCTGTGTAAACAGTAATCTATCGGTAGTATATAGACCGCTCCTACGTTTCTCGCATACAGCAAATTTCCGCGACTTCCACCAGGTCATTGGTCCTCCATGTGATCGGCATATGTCCAGCTGTGGACTACTTTGGCTGAATAATGATAATAATGAGTATTACAGCTATCAGAATATAAACATTAAAAAAAAATTGAAAGAAAATGCGTACGCACGTTAGGGCTCCCGAAGACAGGCGCGACGCGACTAGTAGAACAATTTCCTTAAGGTTTTCATAGAAATTGTTCTAAGCAACAGGCGCGGCGCGACTGTACTAGAGTCGCGCCGCGCCTGTTGAAAGGCACTCATCCATGCTTTGGAACACTTTTACACTTAGAATGGTCTGTCCTCGTGTAGAACACATAATATTATGACCAATTGTCTGGCCTATAGCCGCATTTGTGTGCTGGGTTGGCGGAAAATGAAACCACTGGAGACTTCTTGCTTGTATATTTGGAGTACTTTCTTCTAGGTAGCTCGCCACTGAATGTGTCGAATGGCAAAAATGTTCCTACTTTTATACAATTCTGCTAAGGATTCAAAATCGATTTGACCAATCATAATCATAAAAAGCGCGGGCAAAGCGTCAGCCAATCAGAACGAGGCACAATATTGAACATTTTACCTTAATTATCTCGAACCTTTACCGTGATGAGGACCGCGAGACATTATTTGCGATTTTCGCTATCTTTATTACGTTTACATAGGTAAAACTATATATAATTGGACTCTATGTAATAAGACCTACATAAGAAAAATATAAAATCAATAAAAACAATATAACTTATACACTTAAACTACTGCTTACCCCTTGTACTCAATTACACAACTATACGAATGATTAAACTATGGTAAATAATACTTCACAGTTGCTCTCAAATCAACATGAAACATTCATCGCATAGAATAACGCCAGGATTTTAGTAAAAGAATGAAAGATCCTTAGGGTCAGTTTATATCGAGACGTGACGCACGCAACACTACGCTGAGCGTTTCAGTGTGAGTGTGAAGGCGTGTCGAAGTACGCTGCACAGCGCGAATACCTTATTATTGTGTAGTAAATAAGTTCGGGTTTATATCGCAATCTAAAAAAGTGCCCGCACTCGCGCAGTGTCGCGTCACATCTCGGTGTGAATAGACCCTTCCATGAAACACGATTCGAAACGCATGAAGAAATAACCCTCCTTCTGGCGCAGTCGGGTAAAAACTGTTGATTTTGCTAGTTTTTATGGATATGCACTTGACCAAAAATCCAATTAAGTACGTAAATATGCCGAAATTATTTAAAAAAAATCTATGTAGGTACTTCGGTTGGATAGTTTAGTTATTTTTAGTGATGTGCCGTGCCGACTAGTCGGCCCATTTTTAGGGTTCCGTAGCCAAATGGGAAAAAACGAAACCCTTATGGATTCGTCATGTCTGTCTGTCTGTCCGTCCGTCCATAAGTCACAGTAACTTTTTTCCGAAACTATAAGAACTATGCTGTTGAAACTTGGTAAGTAGATGTATTCTGTGAACCGCAATAAGATTTTCACACAAAAATAGAAAAAAAAAACAAATTTTGGGCGTTCCCCATACTTAGAACTGAAACTCAATTTTTTTTTTTCATCAAACCCATACGTGCTATCTATGGATAGGTCTTCAAAAATGATATTGAGGTTTCTGATAGATTTTTTCTAAACTGAATAGTTTGCGGGAGACACACTTCCAAAGTGGTAAAATGTGTGACCCCCTGTAACTTCTAAAAAAGAGCTAGAGGAACTAAAAAAAATATACCCTGTAAACTTCCACCGAAAATTGGTTTGAACGAGATCTAGTAAGTAGTAGTTAGTATAGTTTTTTTTTAATACGTCATATTATTTACCTTTCATTCAATCAACTCAAATATAATAATAAAAAACATTTAATTTCATAAAGATAAACCTTATGCATAAACCGTGAACCATTATTTCTAATAATAAATCTGTAAACCTATTACAGATTTATTATACTTAACAACTTTTATATTATGTTACTTGCTGCTACGGAACCCTTCATGGGCAAATCCAACTCACACTTGGCCGCTTTTTTACTCGTAATATGCTTAAAAATTTAAGAGACGCTGATTGAATATCTTTTATTATAGAATCAGTTTTGCAGTTTACTTTCAGTGCAATCAGGAAATTAGGATAATAAGTCATCCCTTCTTCTTTCCTACAGATCTGCTATAATTATAAATCCTGCAACGTACTCACTGTTCAGCTTTTCATTTTGTACTTAGTATTAAAACAGCACACCATGCTTACCTACAATGCCGACAATACTAACAAAAGACGGAATGAAATAGTATCCATAAGTAACTAATGCAACCTCAAAACATGTCTTTGTAGAAAGATTTTATACATTTTTAGGCCCATTTCTGTACAATAGATTAAATAGAAAACTAAGTAAGATCTATAAATTAAATTACTATAGCTGTAAAAAAGTTACTGAAACATTTACTATCCATTGATTATGCACAGACAGAAGATCTACTTGTTGTCTGCAAATAAAACCGCCAACATGCAGTTTTACTTTTGTTGACCTAATTTCTATTTTAGTTATTACATAATACACATTGTTCATTTATTTCTTTAAGTATTTTTGAATTTTTGTAGCCTGAAGCACAGGTTCAACCTAGTTCAGGCAAATTAACAATTGTGCTCTAAGTATTTTAATTGTTAAGGTGTTTATTGTAAACGAGCCCCTTTTATAAATAAACGATTTTATTATTCTATATATTATTATTATTATATAAAGTTCGCCATTTTGAACATAGCCGCTGTCACCCGAACTCAACCGAAATCAAAGATCGGCTTGGCCGACTAGTCTGCCAGTCATAGTCGGCCCATCTCTAGTTATTTTCTCTTTAGATTATTTGTTTTGTAAATAAATGACTTATGACATAACGATCGACGTAGCTATTAACTGTATCAATGAATAATATATCAGCACATAAATGTAATGAAACGTATATCAGCACAGCAGTGGGACAGTACAATAAAAAAAATCAGGATTGTATTAAAAAAAAAAAACATTAGAGAGTAATGTATGTAAGTAAGTAATGTAACAGTTAATTACTTACATAATAGCTTACGATCGTGACGTAAAATCGGATTACAAATAAACTAGGGGGCGTGTATCTCAAGTTGATAAGCGGATTTCGAAAAAAAAAACATGTTTTTCCGCATACTACGACTCACAATATCACTGGCATGCGCATTACAAGAAGTCGAAGGCCAGTGGCGCGATAATGTTTGTGCGTGCACGCCGTTTTCGCAAATTTGCAAATGCGAATATATTATTTAGAGTACTAGATATACGGTTGAAAGTACCTCGTATGAGTTTTATTTTTCAAACCGCCTGTTAAGCCTGACCTTGTGTTTTAAATAATACGCAACAGGCATCGTATGGCGCCATCGGTCCTCTCGGCTAGTCGTAAATACACGTCACGACACACCCATTCCTAGACTAATAAGGTGGCTGTATTTTGTTACGTCGCTATAATATACTACGGATAATTTGATCTTGGCTTAAATGTTAATGCTCACTTTTAAATGCGCATGTTTAAAATCGAAGCTGTACCTGACATTATAAATAGACTGGCTGATGCCACACCTCCGATAGACACATATTGAAAAATAGGAGCCTAAACTAAATGGGAACTTCCTGTTTCGATGTCGAGAATTTAAATACTTAGGTACCTACCTATGAAAACAATCTTTTTAGATAAACACGTTCGTCATTCCATATTACATAACACTTTTTATTTTTATACTAACTTATTTAAAAAAAACTGAAAGATTAGCAGATTCGCATTACATTGAAAAGTATCACTAAACATAAACATGGATCGAATACAAGGTATTATTAAATTATTAATGCCCACAAGCAGGTAATCTAGCATTAACGGTGTACTTCCCCAAGGTATTTCCGTCGCCACCCAGTAGGTATGGTATTTGAGGATTCTGTCCAAATCTGACCTATATGTACCTATTTAATGTCAGGTCCACAGTAAATAAATGCCAAACAGTCACATCAAAGCCATTAAGCAAAGGATTTTTTATAGGTCAAGTTAAATGGGGTTACCGATCCATCGCCCACATGGTGCGAAATGGTTGCAACATTTACCGTCTACTTTAAAGAAAATTGTAGGAATAAATGGACCAATAATGCAAGAACCCCGATATGTTATACTTACGACTTACGAGATTATGTGATTTGCTGGCGGCGACCTTTATGTAGTTCCGCATTCTGGATCAACAGCTAACAAAGTAAATTATCTAATGAATTATGGCAAGTAAACCACAGGTGACAACGTGGATAACAACTTGTCTTTTGATGATTGATAATCTTGGAATCCAAAGAAAGAACTGAATCTAAATCTGTCTAATTTTATATTGAACTTAGGAAATTAAATATTCACTTCCTAGCTATACCAGTTTGCCAAAAGATGTCTAAAACCGGTTGTTTTCCAAGGAAAATTTTAGCAATCCCACATCTTTCACAGGCCTTTATTGAGCAAAATATTGATAACACAACGTATGGTACAAAAATTATGAACAGTATACGATCGTCTTGGCTAACGCAATGCATTTCGTTGCTAAAACGATAAACAAGCATTGTTTTTGTTTACGACATTATTTCGGTCACATGTGATGATGTGACTAACGCCTAGGTAGAGTGGACTGTACATTATTATACAGATGCGAACTGAACCGCTGCGACAGATAGTAGGACGTGTTGTTGTTTACATTCCCAGAGTTGAGTAAGTACCTACTTTCAGTAGCAGTAAACAAACTATTGACTTAGCTTTTGTTTAAAGTAAGTTTCTGTTAAGCAAACCTGCCTGAAGTATACTTTTAATATAGCACCTGCACCCTAATTGCGTAACGCACTATCAATCAGAATCTGAATCATTTTGAAGATTATTTCTAATCCATTGCTTGTAATGTTTGAAAAAAATTCTGCTCAACAATGTAAATAACGCAATGAATGTTGTTGAACTTTCAAAATTAAAGCGATTCCTACTGTTAGTGAGTTACGCAATTACCCCTCTGGTCTGTAATTTTACGGACAAATAACAAACATCTTAATGGAAAACCCATTAAACTTTACCCAATTGCGACCGCCTAGACCAACGAAGCATACAAATACCAATCTATGTTGTACATGCATGATCTGATCCAACAGACGTTGTCCTGTCCGTTTACATACAAAAATCCCAAAAGAGGATAAGAACTGAACATCCTTTATGTTCATTCTATCTATTCTATTCACATTTTTTTTTGCAATTTTTCTTTTGTTATAAACCCACATCGAACTATTCGATCTTTTATAACAAAAAACCTACAAGAATTTCATTTTTATATTATATTCATTCAAGTTGCAAGTTATGTCTACATTTGACATAACGTTTCTATCAGATATTATGAATGGTAGTCTTATTACAGACATTACGCTGCGCTGTACCATTTTGGGCATCTTGTCCATGTCGGCAACATCTACAATTAATTTCCTTTTGCATTGCGTGTTCGTAAACTTGGAGGTAAAGTAACTTTCGTAACCGCGATGGCGCGACATCACGCCATGTCTCGCGATCGACCCAGCGCGGCATCGCCGGCGTGTACTGTACTTACGTGCAGTGTGGGCTTGCGGGGAGCGTTCTCAGTAAAGCAAGCAAAGCGAACGTTCGAAGCACATGGTCGGTAGTGTGAGTTGTATGACTGATATTGTGCGGTATCATATCAACAACTGAGCTACGTCACTCGACGTCAGCCCATGGTGCGGTCTCCGACGCTCTCGCATCGGCCCACCCACACCAGCCACTCACAGACAGTTTACTGGTAGAGTCGGCGCGAGCAACACGTGTCGAAATCTTACCTGTGTTCGGATTTGTGTACGAAAATTACAGCTGACTGTATTTTGTTTGTAATTTACATTAGAAACATTTTGTGCCTAGAAAGTTGACAGTGAAGTATACACCTCTTCAGGTATTTATAATAAGGTACTTTTTTTAGTTATACCAAGTGTAATTAATTTGATTTTGCTTTCATAACGTTGTATTGTTTAGAAGTTAATGGATTTATGATGCACGTGCCTATGCAATTTCAGTATCGAATCGGCGGCGTGTAGATTTGAACCTGCTTTAGGTTTATTGTTTTTTTTTTTGTTCATTATCAATTAACATTTCTGCCTTTAATGAATTAAATATCACCTGTTGTTTCGAAATTACTAATCGGCTCATTGATAAAATGTATTAAACTTCGTTGGTCGTTACTTTGCTTCTGTTTTTATTTAGATTTAACCATAACTGAACAAAACCTTGTTTGACAGATGTGTGTTCTACACAAGAACAAGAGTCAGTAGTATGTACCTTATTGTTGTTGCATTGTATTTGTAGTCTACTGTTGGTTTTGAAATGTTTATTTCATTTACACTTATGCCTTCATGCTTTTATAATCTTCATGTTTTCACTTTGCTTGCCAGTCGAGAGAGTAAGCATTCCTCACAATTTTTTAAATTATTATTTATATTTAGGACGTGACCTTTGAGTAATTTTATAATACGTGCGACACCTTTCAGATACCTAGCTACTTTGTGATGCTTCCAATCATAAAGTCATTTATAACAGTTTCAGTAAACAAAACTATGTTGTTTGTGGAAATCAAGTAATGTATCAGATAATTACAGTTGTTTGAATCGACATTGTTGTTCTCTTAGCTGGTTGCTTATTTACCCACGTGAGTCATAGTACCTAGAATGGAATATTAACTTGTAGGAAGGTATTGCTTATTAGCCGTGTTGTTGTCTACTGTCCAGTGCACAAACAGTGTGCGAATACATCCTTCACCTCGATGATCTTGGATTTGAAACTCGTTTCTTTACACTCTGATACACCTCGCATGATTAACCTTTACACCAGTCTTTTAGCGGATCCAACCCATAAGTAAATTTAATACATACAACATAAAATGTCCAACTCAGTTGTTACCATGTTCTTAAATACTGCGTGGATTTTCCATTCTCCTACGTATTTATTTACAAATATACGTAAATACAATTAGTATCACCTCATGTGTTACATAATAATAAAAAAACTAAATTGCAGATTGATCAGGACATATAAATAAGACGCATTACATTACGTACATGTATCGATAATTAAATTATCGCAGTTGTGATAACCATTTATACATTTAATTCTTTGACCTGCCTTTCCAACTATTGCTATTTGCAACTGGCTATTTCTTTGTCTAGTTTCCACACAAAATAATTTCCTTTTTTGCAAACAATGGTAGGAAAGGAGGGCAATGTTTGCCCGCATGATTCAAGCGTCGTCACAGTCATGATTAATGTGTACTTTTATGGAATCCGTTTAGTGAAGCCGTATCATTTTGTCATCAGCTTCATAGGTCTTCTTAACCCAAAGATCTCATACTTCTCATCATACTTCTCCGGTCTCCATACACCTAGTTGTTTACTAAAACGTTCTAATTCATACCATCACTATCTTACCTGATGGCCTTGAAACGCGCTTATTATGTCACTATGTCACATGTGATGTGATATTCCCACCAAATACACATTTACCTAAATATCAGGTAATGTTATTTAGTCATATTATCTTTATCTAACATACATCAGTCGATAGTCAAAAACATAGTTCTGATACGATAACATTCCTGTCGTTTAATAGATTGCAAAATGTAGCTTCTCAGCCATTGAGAAATTAACAACATATGTACGTGGTCCTGTTGAATAAACACGAGTGTGGTGTCGGTAGCTCCACGTGAAGAGTTGTGGTATCGTTTGCTCGACCGGCTGACAGATAAGGTTTCATCAACAGTTGTTTGTTCCTGTCGTGTTGCTGGCTCCGTTTTCCACACGTTCACGTATGATAAATGTAACTATAGGTCAGCTTGCATAACACGTGTTCGCTAATGACGCTTGAGTAGAGTCAGCAGATTCAGTTGTTTAAAATTAGGTTGTCGGACTACAAAGAAAAAAGAGATAAAAGCAAAACTAACACCAAAAAGCATTATCGTAGTGAACTGATGACACGAATAACTTATGTATGCCAAACAAAAGAAGTTCAGTTCCAGTTTTCAATAAACATTGATAAAAGCAATATACCTAATTAAATGAACTGAAACGGCCAACTAGAGGAAGTGGTGACGTGGTTGTATGAAACCCGAATAAATTATGATAGCAGTTGGTACAAAACAATAAAGCTGATTGATAATGAATCAATAAGCAGTATAATAGAGATTCAGCAGGATTTATAGGAACTTGAATAAAAATTTAAACTAATTTTGCAAAAACTAGTAGGATAATATTGATGACCAATGAAGACTTTAAACAAGTTCAACCTTGGCGCGGTGGCGGTCATACGGCTTTTTATCGGAACATAGCCGTTTAATAGCTGTATTTAATGGGTTCCGTGAAACCTTATTACTGAGATAAAACGTTTTAACCCTTAGTTTATAAAGAAATAGGTTGAAATACCTACAAACAATGCAATTTGTGCAAGTATTTTTTTTAATCAACAGTGAACTCTGAAAGTATGATTAACGAATAAGTATGTCAAACGGTTTAAAATCATTAAGTACTTTACATTTTACAACGGTTCCAACCACGGAGCAAATACAAAGAGGAGATGGTGTAATTAGATTTCCCTAAGGAACAACGCGTGACAATTTGCGGGGTGAGGGGGTGTTAGATCCCGCCCACTTCTTTAATTTCCATCTACCGGTCAATGGCAAAACTACTCGCTCGTTCTGTAGATTTAACTTTGTAGTGACGTAAGTATCTCACACTAGATGTCACTAAGTGCAGGATGCAACAGGGTCGTACTCAGAATTTTCGTACACTAACTCCGTTTTTTATATTAACTTTGCTGACCAGCTAGGTACGTATTTTTTAAATTGAAATAGTGATATAAATTTTTGTAATACATTGCTGTTTTAGATTATCTTCGGAAAAAAATCTAGTACATCATTTAGTACAAAATTTAACTAAATAAACTAGATAGGCTTTAAGTACTTTTAATTAAGTAAACAACAACTACCATACAGTATGGTACTTGTTTTTTACTTTCCCTCCGTGAGACAACTAGTATGCACCATAATAGTTGTCTCACGGAGGGAAAGTACTTTAAATAAATTATTTTAGATGGAATATTTAATTTATAGGATATTGTATTTTTTATGAGTATTTCCATTTATGAGACAGCTGCGGGATATTCAGTACAATAATTGGATTCCATTACGGCCCTGTGTTTTTGTTACTTGTCAGGACGAACGCCAACAATACACTGACAAGGCCACGCCTACTTGATGACGTCAGGACTTAGTCGAGAATCACAGTGCACAGTTGTTTAGGCCGTCTCCTCTTTGTATTTACTCCGTGGTTCCAACCGTCAAACTGGCGGTTACGTGTTCCGTTTTCCGTGTAGAGGTGTGTGACCCTAACGACATGGAAGTCTGCTGTTTATCTCTTTAGACATTGAACTTGAAGCCCTTGGAACTAAGAATAAGCTCAGTTGCCATTCATCTCTCCTTGGACACCTGCCACTTCGTCTCATGCGTTAGTTGGTGTACTTGTACACTGTCCGTGTGAAAAGATATTTTCGTTTACCATATTCAACAGTGCTAACTATTTTATTCACGTTTCTGTTTATACCCAAGGTCACCTTCACTTTTGTAACACATTATAATTAAATCAATTAAATACATAAACCTTTCAGAATTTTAATTCGATTTAAAAGATTACGTATGTTAGTATACAGTATTTAAAATCTCATAAGTAGGTAAATAAATACGGATGCAAAGCAGTTCATTTACATCAAATAAGGATATGATACCTTTTTAGGCAACGCATCACGTATGTGTATACTTCCTCTAACCTTTGAAGAGGACAATTCCCTATAATTTTCACCATCCGGCAGATAACCTTCGCAAACTGGCTGCCGGGCGACAGTGTCACTATGAAATCACTATTTATACCAAGCGGGTATCACCTGCTAGTACATCCTCACTCATTGAATAAAACTGGGCAAAGTCCGCGATATCTTAATATAATCAAACATAGGTATATCAGTTTGATTTTGACTTAACGGCTAAGTAAATTATTTTGCATGCCGTACCCTGGTATCTCTCATTAATTGTGGTGTCAAATTATGACTCTAATTATTTCCTATCGTTATACATTCTTGCCAACTTTTCCTTTAGGACATACACATAATGTTATGACGATTTGTCTCGCTATTCTTAAAAATTAGTCATTGTAAGCAGATACGGGGGGCATAGTCCCCGGCGCGTGGTCGCTCTGCACGCCTCGACTTCGAACGCTCTCGTCCAGGCACGCTGTCATCGCGTGCTGTCTGCTTCTATCGGATAAAAAATACAGATCGCACATCAACGTGAAACGTGGCTGTTAGATAATTCCTCCCAGCAGTGAATGAAATGATGAATATTTCGTTAAACATTCGAATTTTCAAATGCGTACGGAAGAACTACATTTATAAACTAAGAATACCGTCTCAGTCAGCGACCTCAATAGTTTCTACGAAATCTCTATTATACTCGACTGATTGGTAGTTTTGTATCTTGAGTGTCGAGCATGCAACATTGGGTAATATCCTGCGTGTGCAGTGGTGCCTAGTTATAGTGCATGAACCCAAAAGCCCGCTTCATATCTGCTCTAGTAATGAACACTTGCGCTATTTATGTCCATGTATGTACCAACTTCGTTGTAAACCATTCCAGTTACATTGAGACTTATAAGTAGGCACGAGTAAGCAGAATTGGGACGAGTATGTAACAGTCTTGATGCGATCTGAATCTAGAATGGACATAATGGATAGTGAGACTATAAAAGAACACTATTATTACTGGAGGCGCGCTTGTTTCACAATTAAACTGACACTTATCTACAACAGAAGGTGATTTGAAATACTCTATTACGCATAAATAAGGGATTTATCTCTGTTTACGTATTTAGACCGGATAAGATTTTCTTAATCTATTCGAAATATTACTAAGAATCATGTATTTCCATGAATATCATGCAGTTTATTGTTATATTATGGGGACCTTAATATATCCTGCTATACATATTATCTACTACGAAATTTTACTTTTGACTAAACTGTATATTTGGGACAGGAAAAAGACAGCTAAAACTAAAATGTAAAACTAAAATGATAAATCATGCTCATATGCTGGTCGCTCGCTTCCTATCCCCATTTAATACTTCATGATTTGGTCAAGCTATAATTAACACATTGTTATTTCTATTGTTTCAGAAACCCTAATGTTTTTTGATGTCAGCCCCAAGATGGGGTAATTTATATGACATTACCTCAGTGACTTAGATTATCGTGTTTATTGAGTGAAGTGAACAATATTGTTGAACGAGAGACTGACAAATCAGCAACCATGTATTCTATGAACTATATTGGCAAGTTCATTGCGAACTTTCGCGAGTTCTACAACGAGATCAACGGCGCGACGTTGACGGGCGCCATCGATGTGGTGGTGGTCGAGCAGCCGGACGGCAGCTACACGTGCTCGCCCTTTCATGTGCGCTTTGGGAAACTCGGCGTCCTACGCTCCAGATTCAAAGTGGTAAGTGTGATCCAGATTCGCTCCAGATTCAAAGTGGTAATATTTTTACTTTGACTTTGACGATTTCCTAAAAAGAATAATAAGAAACAGTAAAGCATTTATTCTCTTCTACAGTAGAATTCTTGGACTAAGTGCCATCTTATTTCGCGCACTCTCAGAGTCGTGGGAGAACTTTTATATAGATACTTCCCGTTCTTTCAAAATCTTGAGCTGTGTCTACGTCATTTTCAGTCATACATTTTGGTTGAAGATCTTATTGACTCAAGTGGAGATGGAGACTGCAAGAATGTGTCGCGTAATTATTATAAATATCTACAAAGTAGCATGACTATCATAATTATGAGTTGTGAATCAATTGTGCTTTTGGGTTCTCCAATGTGCGCACGTTGAAAGTAATGTATCAGCTGTTTTATGGGCGACAATAAAGGTAAATAATTACCTTCATATACGTAAATTACTTCCAAGTCTTAAGCCGTTATATTACTAGCTTTTACTGGCTTTTACTCGCGGCTGCGCCTGCGTGAGAACGGAAATTATCCTACGGGCACGTACCACCGCGATAGAGAGTACCTTAAGTCCTAGCCTTGGTCTACCTGTGTGCCCAATTTCATCTTAATCTGTTTAGCCGTCAATGCGTAAAAGCGACACACACATAAACACTAACAGAGACACAGACAGAGTTACTTGCGCATATTGTAATAGATACTAGGTATATAGTAAGGAAGTATGGATGCTGTAGTGGTACCGGTGAAAACTATTTGGATCGTTTTTGCGTCACAGTGGAAAAGTAAGCCGCACGTTGAATGTAAAAGCCCACGCGAAGAGTTAAGACTTGTTTGGCCTTCAAATCAGTCATCAAACTAAAACATCTTCAATACTTGCGACACCTAGCGACACGCCACGCCTCTGTGTATTCTGTCTTTATATGGTACGTAACAAATGTTTTTTGCAATAATGTCGCCGGTTATTTCAATCTCATTTGCATTTACATAATGCAACATTTACTATCTATCATACATACGTAAGTGTTTAAATAGTGTTTTCCCCAAAGAGTAGGGGATTATTCGAGTTCTATGTTAAAGTAAACAGTGTGATTCTCCACCCAGAGCGGGAGAAGTTATTTGATGATAAAAAAACAATTACAAATGTTATTAAAGTGTCTTGGAGTACATGCTTTGCCTCTCTAATACATAAGTAGGTAACGATAATTCAAAATGACAAGTCAATTTTTTATTCGCAAGCTCTTGAAATTCGCAGCAAAAAGTTGTTAGCCGAAATGTCTCAAGTCGTCATCAATCATCTACGATGCGGTGTTAAAGAAATATTATTTTTTAAAGTTCTCAGACATATTTTTTAGACTGGTAGTGAACTGGTGACAGTCGAAGACCATTTCCTCAAAAAGTCTAGAGTAAAACTATTAAAAAAAGTCAATGTAAAGTGGGGTCGAAGACAAAAGACCGGAAAGGAAAGTTTCAGTTTTTCTTTACAGCTTCATTAGTCACATTTATTTTGGACGTACTCCAGTCGCTAGTTCAATAGCGACAATTATTACTGAAATGTCAACCAAACTCGCAAGTCTCATCATACTTTAGTCACAGATTACTTTAGTAATCAATCACCACTATGATTCAATATTGTGGAAGACTTAATGGACAATTTCAGCTTTCGTGAGGGTCCTCCTATGGTAGCCACATATTTGTCCACATAATTATGTGACTACTAACTTTATTTTAATCTAGCTGTGTAGATAGAGCTCCCCCGTCCACATTCTTTCTCGATGCTCTCAGTTTACGCTCAATGCACGCGTCTGCGTCTAGATTATTCGCTGATAATACACGTACAAACCAAAACTTTCACAGTTAGCAAAATATAAATACATATACATATTTTATATCAAATAACATTTCTAAATAACGTGTTCACTGACACGTCATAGCAAAAATAACGTAAAGCATTAAAGGTTTAAGATAATGATAATGTATTTTAAATTTATGTGTAAATAATGACTGTTATGCTGCAAAAGATAACTCCACAGAAGAAACGATCGATAACCACTATTAACAAAATCGTTAGTGAATATCTTTATAATATTTTTAGTACATCGTTTAGCGGTGAATTAGGGTACATTGCCAAAATGAGCTGAAGAATCTGCGTCTTACTCGCATCGAGTGAAAATTGGATTAATGCCAAAGTAGGATACAATTCTCACCAAGACTGAAGATATTTGGCACAAATATTTTCTTCATTCGGGCACCTGTAAAATGTTTTTTTTGAACAATTATTGTTGCATTTCCATTATATTCTGTAATCATTATCTACGTGTTTATTCAATTAACTTTATCCCCGGATGTTGCAAAGAAGTGTTATAAATCTTATAATTTAATAAATAATTGCGGACACAACATGAATGACATGCCAATTTATTTTAGGTTAATGTTATATCAAACGTAGGTATTTTGATTCTCACTCGATTTATAGCTGAAATAAGTAATGACAAACTTGTATATTTAGCTTGCAGTAGTAAAATCTAAACTTATCAGAAAATGAGACTTTTAATTCGCTAGTTTCTTAGACCACTTGGGTTTTAACTTTGGTTGTGAAACATTGCAATTAAAATAACATGATGCAAAAAATAAAAACTGATGTAATGCTCGGCACACAATGCGGTAATCAATGAGACTACAACCATGTGTTGTATGAACAGGTGGATCTAGAGCTGAACGGTGACCCGTTGGACATACACATGAAGCTGGGAGAGTCAGGCGAGGCCTTCTTCGTGGAAGAAATGGGTGAGGACGAGGCCGAATGTTCGGCGCACCTCGCCACCTCACCCATCCCCGCGGCGCGCTTCGAGGACCTGTACGAGCCGCGGCGACGCAACTCGCTCTCCGTCGTCGAACCCGACCATGGACAAGCCTCTGATTATACGAAGAGAAGGTAATCCATAACATTTCCGCGCATAATGCAGTTATAATAATAAGAATAATAAGCCTTTTATTCCGAAATAATGGTTACAACAAAAATCACAAAATTTCGTATTTCGGTGTTCCTCATGGCAAACGCCTCCTCTAACTATTTCCATTGTCCTCTGTCGCGAGGTCTCTTCCAGTTTGGACCTGCTGTCAGCTTTATTTCTTTCTCTCATCGGGTGAGCTGTCTTCCCCGTTGCCATCCCTTGGATACCACTCTGTCACTAGCTAACTCCACTTTCCTTTAGTGTCTCGCATCATGTGGCCAGTACTCCTCCATTTTTGTTGGTTTATCCTTGCTAGGATGTCGGTCAACTTTGTTTTGGAACTGAGATCTGTATTTCTAATTCTATCCTGTCTCTTTGGACCTACCATGCTTCTCTCCATTACTCTTTGACACATGGCGAGCTTTTCTCTGAGCGATTTAGTGAGTGCCCATGTATCACACCCATATGTTAAACACGGGAGTGAGTATACACAAGTTGAAAGTCTTTCTTTTCAATGTCATACCTAGGTCTTTAGACTTCATTATTTCCTTAAGGGACCAGTATTTCTTCCAACCAATTGCAATGCTCATGTCTTTGGGTGAGAAAACTTGACCAGGCTATATGTAGTCCTCTACATAGGCCAAAGCTTCCTCCTTTATTTTTACATCTACCTTTGTCGAGTTAGTCATTAGTTTTGTCTTGCTATAATAAATTTTTAGACCACTTTTTTCGCTTTTTTCGCTCAGACTTTGTAACATGACTTGCAAGTTCTCTGGGATTTCTTCGAAAAACACTAAGTCGTCGGCAAATCTTAGGTGGTTCATTTCTTTCCATTCTGTTCAGACCATACTTTTCCCAGTTCAAGTTGCGAAATATGTTTTCTAAAACGGCAGAGATTAATTTTGGAGATAGTGGGTCGCCTTGCCTCACACCTCTTTCTATGTGGAATTATTTTCCCAGATTCCAATTGGATTCTAGCCTTGCTGTTGGCATAGATGGGATGGATGATGTTTATGTATGCTACTGGTATACCTGGCATAATTTATAATAATATAAGTTATGCTGATGACATGGTGCTGCTGTGCCCGTCAATTAGGGCCCTTCGTCATCTAATTAGAGTTTGTGAGCGGTATGCCGAGAGTCATGGTCTCAAGTATAATGTTGCCAAGAGCGAGTGTATGTTTTTTGTTTTGGTGATGAAACCCTTCATGAACCTCCTCCTATTTTTCTGAACGGTTCTCCTCTCAGTAGAGTAAAAAAGTTGTAAGTATCTTGGCCACATTATCACTGATGATCTAAGGGACAACGAGGACATTGAACGTGAACGCAGAGCGCTGGCGGTCCGGGGTAATATGTTGACTCGCAGGTTTGCTCGTTGCTCACCTCAGGTCAAGTTAGTGCTATTCAAAGCATATTGCCAATCCTTCTACACGAGCAGCCTGTGGGTTAATTATACTCAAAAGGCTTACAGCGCTCTGCGGGTACAATACAATAACGTCTTCAGGATGTTGTTGCGGTTGCCGCGGTTCTGCAGTGCGTCCGCTATGTTTGCCGAAGCGCGTATGGATGACTTTTATGCAATAAGACGCAAGCGTGTGTCGTCACTGTTGGGCAGGGTACGTGGCAGCAGCAACAACATTCTGAAGATAGTGTCCGATACACGCTCTGGGTAAGCATCGTGGTTGGGACGGTAAAATAAAATGTTTAGTAATCTAAACATTTTATTTTACCGTCCCGTATATAAGTGATAATCAAAACATTAAATAATAATTTATTTAATGTTTTGATTATCACTTATATTTTGATTATTGTTAAATGTTTTGATCATTACTTATAAATATTGAAATTCGTTGCCTACTAACATAGTTTATAAGCTCCTATTGTTACTAACCATTTTAGATCATGTTATCTGACAAATAAATAAAAATTAAATAATGCAGTTAACTAACCATAATTCAATGGCATAGTGTTTTCTTATATATTTATTTATGTTAGACTAATCATAGCATATTCGTTCAACGTCAAATATTATGGTCAGAATGGAGAGTGACAGTTTTTAAATATGTATAGCACACAATTACATTGCGTGCAATTGTTCGAAAGCGAATTTCCCAATGCATTTGCATTATTCACACCGACGATTATGGTAATAATTGTACTTGCACAATATTATTACTCAGTTAACAACACTTCATTATTGACGCCATTAAATTATCATACAAGCATAACGATCTCGTTTTAACCCACAGATACACAGCTGACGGACAATCAATGCAGAAACCTGACTTAAGTAAGATAACTAAAAAAACTACCAAAGAGGACGACACAAATAACGACAATGATGCTTTATTTGAAATGGACGGCCTCGATGAGGTGACTGACATGGCGGATAGAGCTCCCCGGACATTTGCAGCCACACAGCTCGGCGGGGCCGAGAGCGAGGCGCACCAAGTGGTGCAGAAGATCAGCGCTCACAACGACTTCCGGCCCATAGAGGCCGTTCCTTCGAACCAGGACGACGTCAAACCGAACGGCGGCAATGGAAAGAAGAAAAAGAAGACTAGAAAAGCAAGTTCAAAGAAGCACCAAAGAAAGTCTTCGACTAGTTCTATCTCGAGCCAGTCGGACCGCGCGGGCTCCGAGCAGCGCGCCACGCAGCCCGCGCCCATTCCCAACGTCACCGACATCAACTTCTTTAGTGACACCGAGGTGCATGTTGCAACACTAAGGTAACTATTACACTGTTACATTATTGATCTTCGTCTCATTAGCGCGATTCGAAAGTTGACATTGTTTGAGTGTCCCGGTAAGATATGTTCCACTATACCCGTTGTTGAGCGAGTCGCCTCATTTCAGTGAAGAGATGTCCAACCTCAAGCTGAACGGCGACAACCGCATCCCGCTGGCGTTGTCCGACA
Organism: Polymixis lichenea; assembly: GCA_949091785.1. Lineage (NCBI taxonomy): Eukaryota > Metazoa > Arthropoda > Insecta > Lepidoptera > Noctuidae > Polymixis > Polymixis lichenea. Next base: position 16,917,139 of record OX420932.1, on the reverse strand, counting down.
CAGCGTTTGAGGTGCACGCCGCCCCCAGAAACGCGTAATAATCAATAATGAATAACATCCGTTCACTCACACGCTTGCAATAAGCACGACCCAGATCATCGTATTTGTATTGTTACTTCAATAGTTTCTGTTTCATACCTAAACGAATTGTATCTCCTACTGAGACCAATCAACGTTGTAGTTTCTGTAAGTTGTACGCAATCACTCGCTTGACGTAAAGTTTATAAGTTAGCGTAGTGCACCGCTCGATACCTAACAATATTATCTAGTGTTATATCTTCATTAAATATTAATGTTCGCACTTCGTCGTGTCGTGCCTACTACTCTGCCACCACAGTAGATCTTATGTCCATCCTTTAAATCACTTTACACTTTCCTCAAAGTATTGTAGTGGTAGTTGAAAAGTCGTATTTGTTCGCTCGTTGCTATGACTAATTCTAAACAAATAAATCTATTTTGGTCCCAAAAAGATAGTATATCTGATCACAGCACAGCAATATATAGGTAATAAAATATGTTCGTCGCATTCTGTAAATACGGCTGAAATTAATCAAAGGATTTAATTTAAGATATGAGTCAGGGTGGAGTTGAGTCATTAACTTACAATTAATTGGGTATTCTAGACACAAAAGTACATTCCTCTGTATCCAAGTCGATCGTATGCAATAATATAATTATTTAATAATTGGATGGCCTCGATTTGCACTTACGTGTTAACGTTATTATAACAGAGCGATGCTCGGCTAATTAATAGCAGAATCCGAAACGAAAACTTATCTTAATTTAAGTCAAAATTTATTTTAATTCCTTGTCTAGCTGCCTACGCATCCGGCATGTTTCCTAACTATAGAGCATTTGTAAGTAGCGAGGTTATGTTAGAGCCTCATCGTTCTGTAAGTGGGTTGCAACTTTCGGCGTAACATTATTATTTTTGGTGGAGCAGAGGTTCGCGCAGCGGCACCCCGGTGCAGTCGGATACGGAGGTGGAGCTGGCGGGGCGGCAAGGCGACAAGTCGTCGCAGTCGTGGCGCTGGGGCGAGCTGCCCGAGCCGCCCGTGCGCGCCGACGTGCCGCCCGCGGCCGGCGCGCCGGGGCCCGCGCCCGCGTCGCCGGCCGAGCCGCTGAGCTCGGACGAGGAGCGGCCCGGCCGGCGCGGCGTGCTCAGCGGCATGTTCCGCTTCATGTCGCCGCGCGACACCGACGTGCCCGCCGAGGGCGTCTACCTGGACGATCTGGACCGAGGCCAGGTCGACCCTGATCTCTACTTCCCGAAGCACCACGCTGACAGATATCGATCTGGTGAGATCATTTGTAAGTTCTATATCTGTGGTTTGGTACGAGCAGTGCCAAGGGCGTTTTTGGCGTATCAAGTTCGTGTGCTACAAAAACTGTATAAGTAATATAATAAAGTGAATTGTTTTGAATTAATTATACACATCTCACACCCACAAGAAAACTACAATTAGAATATTAGCCAAACAATGACTCCTGCTACTCTTGTACCAAGCTGCGAAAATCGTCATTTAGTATTATTTCTTCAGATACCGTTGGTCTTCACAATTTCTATAACATCATCATCAATCATCATTGCTCAGGTGCCGCAGGAGGCCCCCACCCCACGTCGGGCCCCACGGAAGAGGAGTACGAGTCCGGGAACGGCCCGTCGCTGCCGCAATCTCCTGCCTCGCTACCGCCTACTTTGGACTCCGATGACGATGAGAAGCTTCTAGCCAAGTAAGAATATCATCTGATAAAGAATGATAGTTGTGATCCGAATGTACAGACAAACAATGTGATAATACGAGGGCCCCATATTCCTATAAGTATTTATCTTATTTCAAGTAAGTAATAAATAAAAGAAATGGTCGGGAGACCCCGTGAGGAAAGTTCCTTACGCTTTTTCTTCAACTCCGAATGTAACGTCGTTTACCGTATCTTTAAAATACTTATACTTTATTTTGACCGCACAATCGGTTCCACTGCCCTCGAAAACCTGGACAACTACACCCATGACGAAAAATCTGAAAATTTTCGCGGCCGCCGTGGATTCCCATTTTGAAGTTGTTATCGCTTTCAACGCACTCGAAAACCATGATAACGACACCAATGAAGAAAAATTTGAACATTTTCGCGGCCGCCGTCTTTGATTTCCATTTTGAATTTGTTATCGCCTTCGGCACACTCAAAACCATCAAAACGACACCCATGACGAAACATTTGAGAATATTTACAGCCGCCATCTTGGATTTTCATTTTGACTTTGTTATCGCCTTCAGCACCCTCGAAAACCATGAAAAGTACACCTATGACGAATAATTTGGAAATGTTTGCACCCGCCATCTTGGATTTTAATTTTGACCTCACTATCGGCTCCAGCAGCTTAGCCGTTACTATTGGCTTCAGTACACTCGAAAACCATAAAAACTATCCCACTCTCTCTCCGTCTCTTTCTATTGTAACAGCAAAAATACGCATGTGACGATTGCTAAAATTTCACTTTTACTGAAAGCTGTGTTAAAGAACTTCGTTCCAATAATAGTACCAACCTTTAATTGTCCCCGTGTAGGAATAAAACCTCTTTTCATATAGAGAAGGCTTTCTGAAGATTAAAAATTGTGTTTTTTGCAGGGGTCAAGTAGGCGTGTACGTGCAAGAAGAGCGCGTTTCGCGAGCGCTTTCGTTCGAGGAGTTCTGTGAGCGCGGCGGAGCGCTGGCGGCCGAGGGCCGGCTGGTGGTGCGGCTGGGCGGCCGCGCCATGCCGTGGCGCAGCGCGGGCCCGCTGCTGCTGTCGCTTCTGGCCTACAGGCGCCCGCTGCCCAACGTGAGTTACTACTCAACTACTAATAGTTCTGTGAGCGCGGCGGAGCGCTGGCGGCCGAGGGCCGGCTGGTGGTGCGGCTGGGCGGCCGCGCCATGCCGTGGCGCAGCGCGGGCCCGCTGCTGCTGTCGCTACTGGCCTACAGGCGCCCGCTGCCCAACGTGAGTTACTACTCAACTACTAATAGTTCTGTGAGCGCGGCGGAGCGCTGGCGGCCGAGGGCCGGCTGGTGGTGCGGCTGGGCGGCCGCGCCATGCCGTGGCGCAGCGCGGGCCCGCTGCTGCTGTCGCTACTGGCCTACAGGCGCCCGCTGCCCAACGTGAGTTACTACTCAACTACTAATAGTTCTGTGAGCGCGGCGGAGCGCTGGCGGCCGAGGGCCGGCTGGTGGTGCGGCTGGGCGGCCGCGCCATGCCGTGGCGCAGCGCGGGCCCGCTGCTGCTGTCGCTACTGGCCTACAGGCGCCCGCTGCCCAACGTGAGTTACTACTCAACTACTAATAGTTCTGTGAGCGCGGCGGAGCGCTGGCGGCCGAGGGCCGGCTGGTGGTGCGGCCGAGTTATAAGCTTAGCTTATTTGTCAAGTTGGGACCCCAAACACCATGTTTCCAAACAATTATATTGCAACAGTAAGTTTTGACACAATCTTTTTTCCACTTGCAGCGTGTACTCGAGTCCCTAGAGAAGAGCTCTGAAAAGGATGAGCCTCAGTCGCGTGCGTCAGACAGCACGGCCAAGCCGCGCGGCTACTCGTGGTGGAGCTGGCGTCGTTCCACGGCAGACGCCAAGCAGTGAGTTGTTACCACTATGTTATACTAATAGATAAAAGTCTCGTTCATTTTGAAGGGCCAAGACAAGACGTCGCGTCATTTCATTACATTTTGTCCGAACGCCAATGCCAAACAGTGAAATCACACTCGAGAAAATTAGATGCACTGTGACGACTTTTCATACAACTGTCAAGAAATGACAGTTGTGATTTGAATTTACGGACAACTTAATAAGTTGCTAATCGATTCAAGGTGATAGGACGTACTAAAATATCTCATCTCCTCCTTTTTCATACTTTAATATCACCTGCTTATTTCAGCACCGAATCTTCGCCTCCCAAAGATGACGTCATGCCAAAAGAAACCGTGGCACAAATTGAAATGGCAACGGAACCTAAAACTGTGACCCTTCGTGAGCCACTTGAGGAGAAGCAGAACTCTTTGGAAGAGAAACTAGATGAATCCAGAGAATTAGATATTGTTCAAGAGATGGACCCCAGAGAGTTCCTTGAAGGCGGTCCGCAATCACTACCACAGATTGTCGAAACTCAAGACCAAGGTAACTTTCGTATACATTCAAACTTTTTTAGTCAAAACTACTTTTTTATTATATATATTCTATCATTATTAATTGTCTGTTCACAGTTGACCGACATGATCACAGCTCGTCTGATTCCGATCAAGATGGGCAAGTCAAGAGGCCTGGTCGCAGACATTCATCCTTTAGGAAAACTTTACGACTGTCTTCGGAACAAATTGTAAGTTCAATTAACTATACAGGATAAGTTTTTGTCCAGTGCGCAAACTGTAACCATGAATTCAGCATATATACCTACGCGGTCAAAATGTATGGAACAGCTGATTTTTTTTTTGTATTACCGACGAAAAATTTCTGCGCTGGAGGGTCTAAAATGATATGCTGAATTCATGGTTACATTTTGCTCATTGTATATAAACTTATCCTATATAATAATGAAGAAAGAATTATTTATGTCTATGATAGTTCCAAATTCTAATTTATTATGTTTGTTTTCCAGAAAAACCTCAACCTCCGCGAAGGCATGAATGAAATGGTGTTCAGTGTGACAACAGCGTATCAGGGTACGACGCGGTGCAAATGTAACGTGTTCCGGTGGCGATACGACGACAAGATTGTCATCTCAGATATCGACGGGACAATTACCAAGTATGACACATTTTGTAATCATATGTTTAACACTAAAATTAAAAACAAGGAAAAAGATTATTGTAGATTAGATAAAATATTTTAAAATAATATAAAATGATTCATTGTTCAGATCTGATGTGCTGGGACACATCTTCCCACTGGTGGGGAAGGATTGGGCGCAGTCAGGTGTTGCGCAACTATTTACTAAGATCAAGAATAATGGCTACCAGTTACTGTACTTATCTGCGAGAGCTATCGGACAAGCGAGGGTGAGTACGACAAAAAGTATTATTGTCCGAGGATAATGTGTTTTGTTAGTCTTTGACACTGTTCCCATTAATCATTTATCAAGGAACAAAGTAACATTTTGTTATATATGTTACAATTACGTAAAATATTAATTATATTCAGTCATCCGGACGACCTAAGTAACAGATTGTTTTAACAACAGCTCTATTTCGTAGCAGTAAAGGCGGCTTTTGTAGTAAGAACGTGACATCTCAAATGTTAAGGGCGCTTTCACATTTTTAGGGTTCCGTACCTCAAAAGGTAAAAAAGGAACCCTTATAAGATCACTCTCTTATCCGTCTGTCTGTCCATGTGTCACCACCGAATTTCTCAGGAATTGGGAGACCTAGCAAATTGAAATTTAAACCAGATACTGAGGTCTATAGTCCCTATTAGGTGTATAAAAATCAACGAAAAAAAACGACAAAATATGTGGCCAAATTTAGATATTCGCGAAAACGTGTAAGTACCTAAATTTTCTTTTTTTTTTAATTTTTCTGAATTTTCCCATTACTTGTGCTATAAGACCATACTTTTAACCAAAATTGACAATTCTAGGTCAACCGGAAGTACCCCTATATAAGGTAGTTCCCGTTGGCCTAGAATCACAAAATTTGGCAAAAAGCAAGGCAAATTAATACAGTAAATTTTGGTACTTACAAGTTTTCGCGAAAATCTAAATTTACCCATATCTATTTTTTATTATGGTGGTATAATGAGTAGGTACGGAACCCTCGGCGTAAAGTTTGACTCGCACTTGACCGGTTTTTTTCTTGAATTTGAGCGTTTGACTCGAGATTTGATGAGTGATTATGGTTTAGGTATAGCCACAAAATTAAAAAGAAATATGACCCAACAAATGTCATTATTCGTCTAGGGAGTGTTCGAAAAAATATTTTAATTTGGTTACTTAAGTCAGTAAAAAATCGTGTCTCGGCAAAAGATGTTTCATAAAATTTTACTTTCGGGCGGGCACATTTGATGCTTTGTTACATGGAATATGTAATAGGTTAGTAATTTATAAAAATGTCCATATTAGGACTGTACCTTGTCATTTGGAATGCTCAAATCATTTTTTTATGTTTCAAACACCGAAAATAATTCCGTAAACTTTTTTCCGTAATTTTTTTATCTATGTATGTTTAATCGAAATTCAAACAAAAAGTATTTAATAACTATGGTTACTAAATCAGCTTGCTTGAAAAAAAAAACTTTTTATTTAATAGTAAAACAATATTTTTAAACAATTGTTGAATGCAACGCTATAAATCAGTATTAAATCTCGGGACGCGCTGGCTTTAGCTTTAGTCCTCACCGGTTTGTTCCTGGGCGTCCGACTTATACCGGTTAGCATGTGTGAGTAGCGTACTTCACTAAACAAACAGCTACCACGCGCCGTTAAATTTACCTAAAACTGAATACTTCAATTTGTAAAAGGCCTCTTAACTTAACACAGACCATTTCTCTGATCCCTCATGTTCTCAATAAATAATAATTTTCTTTCTTTCGTCAGGTAACCCGCGAGTACCTCCGCTCAATCAGACAGGGCGAGGTGTGTCTGCCGGACGGTCCCCTACTCCTCAACCCCACGTCACTATTACGCGCCTTCCATCGCGAAGTAATCGAGAAGAAGCCTGAAGAGTTCAAGATCCAGTGCCTCGCCGATATCAAGGCGCTGTTCCCCCAAGGCTCGAACCCCTTCTATGCGGGCTATGGCAACAGGGTTAATGTGAGTGTTTCATTGCGGAAAATACATCAGAAGGCTATCCCGTAAAGTCAAAATCTTTTCAAATATGTACGGCAAAAATAAAGGACTTTTTGACAGATTCAGACCGAGATTAGAATGAGAATGTTCTTAAAAATACGGGAAATGCCCCTCTATTGTCTTATGATCATTGACACTTCCACACACTTGTCTTGTGGATTAATCACATTTTTTATGATACAGGAAATGATAAAGATTTTTTTTAATCTGCAGGACGTATGCGCATATCAAGCAGTTGGCATTCCGATCGTGAGAATTTTCACTATCAATTATAAGGGTGAACTAAAACATGAACTGACTCAGACATTCCAATCCACGTAAGTATTCTCTCATTAATGTAAGCTTTCCGTCACGTTCTGTTTCACGTTGCCTAGTCACTAACACCATATTTTACTCACTGTACTGAGTATTATATTTTTATTTCAGTTACAACGTGCAAAGTGACATGGTCGATGATTTCTTCCCACCACAGAAAACTGAAATAGTTATTAGCTAGCGCGAGGTTTAGGTGTCCAAATTATATAAGTAGTTATGAGATTAGCAAACACACGATATTACGCCGGTAAGCCGTATGGAATGACTTGTAAGGCTTGATCACGTTTGCGGCCACACTTCATTCATTTTCAAAAACAAAATTAATACCATGTAACCAAAATTTTCTATAACGCCATAACTAGCTGAATACTAAAATATTACTGACAAATAACTTGCAATCATCGACATGTCATCTGTCTTGTTCTTTTTCTGTGTTGGTTTTTGTCTTCGGGTTTCTTTGTTTATAATATTATCTTCATGATGCTGTGGATTCTTCTGGGTTTTTTAAAATAATAATCTCACTTTCTTGCACATAATATTTCTAACTCGTAACTTCTAATTCATCATTTACAAATAAATCTGTCAGGACACAAAAAATCACTTCAAAAATGGTTGATCATTGTTTTTGTCTACCAAGAAACCATATATGTATGTGTAAATGCGTTAAATGTATGTGAATGTAAAATAACTATACTTCTATCTGAATCTTATTGCAGACTGTTTGATATAATTGTAAGTTTCACTCTGAACCAGTGAACAATTAAGAAATTGTATTACTATTTCTATTGGATTCTTCTGGCATGGAAACAACTTCACTATGGTATCTTTGAATGTAACAACTGCCAGCAGTGTTTCACTACTAAAATAGCTAATGAGGATAGTTTAAAGGGAAGGGGAGCAGCAAGCCCTTTGCCAATAAACGGGGAAAGTTCTTATCCGGGTATCCAACTGAGAACCTGATTGAATATTAAAGTTGATAATGTTACTCAAAAGATTTACGAACCTTGCTTAGAAAAACTGATGAATCCTTCAAGTATGTGCGCAAGTATGATTGTAATAACACGAGTGTTTCCTCTGCAGATATTCGCACATGTCGGTGCTAGTGGACCAGGTGTTCCCGCCGGCACAGTGCGAGCCCAGCGACGAGTTTTCGCAGACCGTGTTCTGGCGCGAGCCGCTCCAAGATGTGCAGTTGCCTCCCGTATCCCCACCGCCACCCAAACACCATTGATCGAATGATCACCTACTTTCTACAATATCTTTTCCAACTCTAAACTATATCGCTTCTTTTATTCCTATTTTGAATATAAGATTCAATTATATCAACGTGCCTAATTCGGCTTTGCTTGCCACGATGTAAATGGGAAGGCAAACACTTGAAACTTGGTTATTCCATTATTTAACTAGTGTCGCGTAGACTTAGCAGGAATGATAGTTTCATTTGGGCTGCTTTAGTTATAGAATGTTTAGTTTCTTACGCTGTTAGTTAAAACATAGAGTTAACTAAAATGTAGTGAATACCAAAAACAATATGAAATGCTTAACTTGTAGTATCTCGTGTGTGTTACGTACGTTTGATTGTTGTCCTGTGATGTGTCTAGCGGAATATTGTTTTAGAAAGTCTTTATTTACTTTATGCAGTAATTTATGACTTGATGAGGATGATTAATATGATTTACAATTATTTCTCTGCGAAGACTGTGTATACATGATGGTAAATGGTTTGCAGATTTAGGTTACAAGGAATCAAGTTAAGTTTTGGTTTCGTCGATTATGTAAGCTGTGATGTCGTCGACTGATAACGATGCTTTATTTTTATACTGTGATTACCTATTTGTACGTGCTAAGTTATATTTGTGTTAAAGCAATACACATTCGTAAAATGCAGAGGCTTAGCTTCTGATAGATTTATTATATTCTTTGTAATCAACACCTCTAATGATTTTGAAGCATTGATTTGTAATAGTTAATATTATGTCGAATTAGAATTTGGTATATTTTTTAAAATAATTTATTGTTGTTTCTGTAATTGTTTCATTAAATATTTTCAGAAATAACTAAATATTGTTTTAATGGTCTTGTTTATTTCACTCGTGATTAAAGTTATCTATGCCAATAATTAGGTGCATGGCATATCAGCGGCTTATCACCACGTTGTAATCATATTCACGTGCACAAGGTTCAGGTACATGAACTGTGCACGTGTGCATCCACATGCGTAATCTTTGCTTTGTCTACAGGTTGTCGGCCAATGAAGATACTGCTGACGTCGGCCTCTGGCCTCTGCGGACCAAATAGCCTCATACCACATAGTACATTTATATCTAGCCTCATACATCCTGGTTAAATGGTCTATGTACGTATACCATAGGATTACACCTAGGAGTCTCGTTACAAAATAGGTTAATTTGCAAAACTGGGGCTGTAGCTCCAGTGTTGTAAATTGACCTATTTTGTAGGGGGCAATCATTTTGTTAACAGTGAACGGGTTGACATCTAGTTATAACTTTCAACACACTAAAGCTAACCACACATACGCACGACCGCAGCAGCACATTAATCTAAATCATATTTTAAAAAACAGTACCTGGATGACCGAGCTTTGCTTAGTTTTTTTTTTGTTTGGCGTTTCCTAAAAATGAAACCTAGTTAGATCGATTTATCGCCCCCGAAAACCCTTGCATACTAAATTTCATGAAAATCTTTGGAGCCGTTTCCGAGATTCAGATTATATACATACATATATACAAGAATTGCTCGTTTAAAGGTATTAGGTTAGTTAAAAACCTAACACTGACTTGCAAATTGCAAAACACGTACGAAAATTTCAACTTCGCAGGCTGCCCTGGAGCTTCCATTTTTTCTGTACCTACTTCGGAAGTGTATAACTTCACTGTTCGACAATGTACATCAAAAATTAAACATGGTATGGTTTTGTCTCATTAATAATATTGTCTGTGCGGAAATAGAATACTAAAATAAAAAGCAAAGTTATGAGCCAACAAAGATTCGTTTTTCTTGCTAATGTAACCTTACTTTAGGCGTTTTTAAGTAGGTACTAAAAGAAGTGTAAAATCTCCAAAACCAAGATGGTTCCACCACGACCAGCGGTGAGGAGTTAATGTTTCTAAGAGGGAAGCCGAAGCGAAGTCTGCTTTAACTTACTGAATTATCAATAAAGAATACTTACTATTATTCTAAAATTAATATAGGAATGTAAAGAATTAAATACAATAAAATTGAACAGCTGAAAACCAAATAAAATGTGCAATATTCCTCCATCTCGTTTTCGCTGACGCATTTTTCAATATCTGTCTCTGTCATAAACTCATAACCCTTTGTACAGCGGCTTGCTCTCGTCCCACAGAGTACATACATTATGTCTCGTCCGCACAGAGTACATTTTACATAGCTCGTCCGTATCAAACGGTGCCATGTGAGCTAAAGTGACATCATTACGGGATCGCTGTTGTATGATTTTTTTAGCTCCCGATTATAAAGTTTTAACGCGTTTTTTGTTGTAATACGAAGCTAAAAATAACCGTTTTTGTTGTTTGAATGTAATGGTGAAATAAATATCCTTAGTGTAACTATATTTTTTGACAATAGTAGCCACTATTGACGTGCCATTTTTTTGTAGTGATAGAGTTGCTGATACGAATCCTCGAAGGGAATCTGGTAGGAATCGTGTTATATGGTGCTTTCGCCGCTGGTAACGACAAAGCTCAAATATCGATAAGTTCAATAAACTTGATTGGTCTAAGTAGTGGTTTTCTCATAAAACCAGATCTTCCGAAGGACTTTTTAAAAATTTTCAAGGCCGTTTTGTAACAGATGATCGTGCATCTCACTCCATAACGCTGTGCGTGTAGACCAGCGTATTTCTGCTCATAGCTGTTACTACCTCTGTCGGACATGATGCCTGGTGAGACTGCGTGCATTTTAGCCAGGCCCACCAGTGAGTTCGAGCCCGCAACTAGATTCCCCTTAAGCACTAGGTACGGTCAGCAACTAAAGTCAATTAAAACTTACAGACATCTCAAGAAAAGTATGTGCTTCGGGAACATCGTCTATCTGTAACAACCATGGAAGTATTTGCCTATTTTTAACCCACGTGGTTTTATTATAAGTTTGTCGTGTGAATCTGTCTCTCTGCGCCATCGTAACTCCCAAACGGCTGAACCGATTTTTTTTTTGTTTTATTTGAAAGACTTAGCTATGATTCAGGAAAATCTGTTCAGCCGTTTTAAGATTATCAGCTCTTATCCAGTTGATGAAGGGATGTGAGCATCGTTCATAGGCCTGATCCGGGTCGGTTTTTTTTATCGAAATTATGAGTTGATAACTCTGTTCTAAAAGTTTTTGAGGATGGTGTAAGCAAAGCAAAATTGGAACCTAAGTTCCGTGGTCCATTTGTAGGTTTAAACTTGCAAACTGGTGAGTTCAAATCTCTCGTTGGCATTCTTTCCTTCATCGTATTATACAGTAACTGGGTTGTGGATATTACCCAGTATTTTACATGAGCGACTGATCCATATGCATTCGCTGTAAAATACTGGTATTCAGCTGCATCGGGTTGGACTGGAAGCCGACCCCTTAGTTACTAAGCAGGTTGATTGATTTCCCCTTTATCGAATATGCGTGTAGCTGGTGAAGCATACATTTCAATTTCAAGTAGATAGATTCAAGATCGAGCCATATAAACAGGAAAACACCCTGAAAACTTACCTTTCTAGTAGGTCATAAAATATGATTTCCCCAAAGCAGAAATAATATACCTATAGGTAATATTTTAACAGCGGATTTCGAACCCGTGCGTGACATGCAGCGAGGCAGCCAACGCTTTTTTACTGCATCAATAGTGGCGAAAAATTGTAGGGGCGCGTCCACGAATACCTAGTTAATGTACTACGTATATCATGATGAATCAAAGCCGGTCTGAACTTGGTGCAGCATAGTTTCGGCTGCCCTTAACATTGTTTTGGAACCACATGGCGCTTTGCGGCGAAAGATCGCTCCGCGCGTCCCGAGCATAATAAACGCATCCTAGAACCCCATCCATCCATGGTAACAATTTGACAGCACCTTTGTCGCAGCAGTAGAAGCGGTTTTCGTAATCCAATGGGTTGTTCTATTGGTTAACTTTACCGTTATTTATTTATTACAAGTATTATTTCTGTAATTTATACTTAACTACATTATTTATAGTGCTCTCTCTAGGTGCCACTAGATTTTTCTCTTGGCTAATTATAGCCAAGAAAAAAAGCAGTATTCCTGCACATAATTCAAAGAACAGAACTAAAGAAAAAGTCAAAGTCACTTTTTCGCGTGGATGCTGCACCCGATGTGGAAATACAAATTACATTATTGAGGTAAGGAACGGTAGGATATCTAGTTAGACGAAGGGATGGCCGATGGAGTAAAGCTGTGACCTAATGGTTCCCAAGGTTAGGTCAAAGAAAGACAGCGTCAAAGTCGCGGGAAACAGCTGAGGACGAGTTTGCACGCACGGAAGCGGGAAGTATGGCAGAACCAGTGAATTAATCCAGACTAAATAAATGATGATGATGTAAGGAAGATTACATATTGAACATAAAAGGTCAATAGCCCACCCAGCAGGGGCTTTAATTCTAAGTTTATATAGAGATAGAGCAGAAATGAAGATAGTAATTAATACGTAACATATTATATTTCTGAAATTCTTAAATACTATGATTCATCTTCTTCCATGGCCTTTTCTTCTTCATCATTGTCATCATCATCACTGTCATCATCATCAGCAATATCCAGGTCTTTGTGGAAACCTTTGCCTTTAGTCCAGTGGCACTTTATGACAACCTTAAACTTAGCCAATTGGATTCCCAAGAGTTTTAATATGCTTGCTTGCTCTGGTGTTAATGGAGCTCCATTTTTGCAAACCTAAAAATGAAAAATTAGGCCAATTTTTAGTAACTCAAGTCTCTTTCTATTATCAACTGTGTCATTTTACATAGTGAGTACCTTTATCTTAAAATCCATAAAAAAAAGTTCTACTTTTTACTCAACTGCAGCAAAGCCCACAGGGAGGAGTTGATACTAGTTTCACATACCTGATATTCTTTGATAAGATTGATAACACCTCTTTCCAATGATGTGGGCAGACCAAGTCGCCTCAAATGAGGTTCTATTGTGTGGGAGAAGTCTTCAAGGGGGCCTTGTGGGAGTATCACATCTTTAGTAGCTACAAATCCTGCACGAGCATATTCCGCATCGCGGAATTCTTTAAACCATTCCAAAACCTCAGGTACATCCTTATTTGTCATCAGTAAGCCACATTGACCCTTTAATCTCTTAGACAGCTGTAAAGTTATCACTTTGTTGAAAAAATGTTGAAAAAAGAATTTCATTTGAATATCGCTGGATGCGGGAAGCACAGAACCGGTCGAAGTGGCGGAGCTTGGGGATGGTATATGTCCAGCAGTGAACATCTTTCGGCTGAAATGATGATGATGATTCAAACGTGATGCAACATCCACCGACGGGTTTCCAGATAACGACAGGAGTTCACATCGGCGTCGGGTCGACGATGAAATACCTAGGACTCCTCCTCGACAGCCGGTGGAACTTCGCGGAGCATTTCCAACGTTTGGCTCCCAGACTGGAGTGGGCCGGGGCTGCCTTGAAGTGGCTCCTGCCCCATCTGGCGGGCCAAACGCCTCCTGCCGGAGGTTCTAAGCGGGGGTCATGCGGTCCATGGCCCTATACGGGCCACCGGTGTGGGCGCCTAAACTGAGGCGCCCACCAGCACGCCGGTTGAAGGCGTCCCATAGGGTCAAGGCCATCCGGATGGTCCGGGGATACCACACGATCTCTGGTGAGGCGGCGGGCCTATTGCCGAATTGCCGCCATGAGATCTGGAGGCAAAGGTCCTCGCGCACACTTGAGAGTGGCACGAGGAGGCCAAACGCCGGGGCGCAACAGCGGACAAAGCTCCGGCGGGATCTCATGGCGACGTAGAGAGTGCGATTGTCGCAACCCAGTGCTGGGCACGCCACGATTGCGGCGGTAAGTCCCCTCTTTGAGGAGTGGCTTGAGAGGCGGCACGGCGTCCTCACCTTCCGCCTGACGCAGCTCCTCACCGAACACGGTTGTTCCGGGAGGTTCCTGTTTTGGATAAGGCGGGAGGAAACGCCCGCGCGCGTACGCGTTTCCATTGCGAAGATCGCCCTGAGAACACTGTGGAGCATACGATGGAGGTCTGCCCAGCTTGGGCGGAGTACCGCCGTGTCCTCGTGGAGGCGATTAATGGCTAGCTCACTGTCCGGTAAGGATCAAGTCCGGGTCGACGATGCGTTGTGTTCCACGCTCGCCTCAAAGAGATGTCAGCAATAACTGATGGGGCAAGGGCCGATGCCTGCCAGGAGTGTGGGTCTGTTAAAAAGAGATACCGTCGCCCCTGACACACAGGCAACTGAGGGAACACGGGTGGGTTTTAGTCAGTAAAAGTCTGACACGCCCTCCTGCTCCACCCAGAGCGGGAGAAGTCATTTAATGATTTCCCACCCAAAAAAAACATTATGCAACTTAAATGAAGATGAACACTTACCAGATTCAATTGCTCGTCTACTTCATCACTCTTTGTTCTTCCAAGTGCAACAGCCATGACTTTATTTTTACCAAAAAAGAATCTAGAGTCTTTCCACTCATTGCGCAAGTCTTTCAACTTTGTGTTGCGCATGTTGTCGACGGTGAATAGAAATATGTGTTCATATTTAGACAGAGAATTCCTTATTTCCTCTATTATTTTCTGTTTATTCAGTAATCCTTTCTTGTTTGTTTTTGTTAGAGAAACTGTAATAATAATAAAAAATAATGTACATAGGTGTTTACATGAAATAAAGAAATGATAAATTGCAACTATTCATAATAAATGGGAATAGGCTCGTCCTCTCTATTATATCGAACTTTAACATATCTGCCGAAATATGAGTGCACTATAGGTACACCTCTACCTAACCCTTCGGGGAATACAAGCGTGATAATATGTTATGTTTCAAAATAAATGATCCAAACATAAAAAGTTTTACATGGTTTTGTTGTTACAGATATTACACAAATCATATTATCATACGAAAACTCTAACACCGTTAACATAACATGAGTTTTGATTTTCTAAAAATCTTCAAATTCAAAATAATCCAGCATGGTAATTCAAAATAATGCATTTATTTTAGGTTATTTCTTACCTTTCTTATCCCTTTTTGATTTCGGCATTTTGCGGTTTTATTTTACAGGGAGTACCTTTTACATATATTGTTACAAACTAAATAAACTATGAAGAAAACTAATAAATACAGTAAATTATCAGAATTAGTGTACGCTTACTTAACCTCAAATTATGTTCTGCGAATACAATACAAATAACGCGTGACAGAGATAGAGTTGACAGACAAGACACACACGTGACATTGACACTTGTCCGATTGCAAACTAGAGGTGAGACATATATTCTGGAATTGGTTTATGGCTGGGCACCACACACCAAACCACATTACGCGTCTCCATCTCGAATGTCTAAGCTCACTTTCCTATACTTAAGGCTTAAGTCCTTCCGACAGCTGTTTGCTGGTTTTTGGTATCTAATCAGGATACTTTTCAAAAATTGGTGTAAAACCCTATTACTAAACTTACTAAAAATATTTTCTCATATCTTAAATTTAAGAACGGAGAACAAATTACTATTTTATTACCTTAGTCAATCAACTCAGCCTATCGCAGTCCACTGCTGGATATATACCTATCTTAGGCTGCGCCACAACACTCTATCCTCCGCCTTCCGCATCCAGTCTATCCCACCCACCTTTTTAAGGTCGTCGGTCCATCTAGCTGCGGGGCGACCCACACTACGTTACTACTACTACGCGATACGCGGTCTCCACTCCAGGACTCGTCTGCTCCACCGTCCATTGGTCCTTGGACAAACATGGCCAGCCCACTGCCACTTCAGCTTGCTCACTCTACAAGCTATGTTGGTAACTCTCCTGATTTTATCCTTCAAATAAACTCCGAGCCTAGCCCGCTCCATAGCGCGCTGAGTGACCTGAACCCCGATTTCCTTAGTTTTAGATATTATTTACTTTGATAAAAAATAAAATTAGAACGAAAAATTAGAAATAACCTTTTTTCTATTCGTTAAATTGGGAATAAGGTGAATTTCTTTCACAATTATACATTCAAGTGTTCGGAGAACAGATGAGTACGAGTAAAAATAAATGATTTAGTTCCATTGAGTGATATTTTAAATTATGATTTGATAGTAAAAACAATTATCAATTGCCTTTTCATTACATGTAGCACTGTAAAAAAGTTAATGTTGAAAAAAGGTACAGACGCCAGCACTTCAAGCTACCCCAAACTATAAAATTTTCCCAACTGAACATGAACCTTATATTTACGCTAAAAGTTGAAAATGTCTTTAATAGGTTTTCATGAAGAAGTTTTTAAGAAAGGTGCATTTTGAGAATGGTACATTTTGCGTATGCGACTGCGACTGAACCTAGTCAGCGTTGACATCGAAATTTGTTATTTTCGATACGATTCATACGATGGCCTGTGAATGCTTGCTACATATTAGTAATCTGTGCTATAAATTTCTGAAATATTCATAATCTCTTTGGTAAATGAGGTCAATGACAATAGAAGACTTCCTAGACAGCGTATTACCCATAGACACAAAAATATTTTAGGTTAAAAATAATGTTTTAGGCGATTTTTCAGTCTCAAATCATCAAAATTGATTTGAAGATCGTTTCCGAATTGTCCGTCGCAACGTGGAGCATTTTTAAGAAGTAATCTTTTACACTTGCGAGCGATAATAGGCTCAGCAGTTTTTACACGTCTGCTAAGAACGGTTACGTGATCATGCACCAATGCGCCGGACCCCAATGTGTTTAAAAATTTTTATAGCTGATATACGCTTAGCACTTGATGCAAAATGAAGACCTTACACTCACCTCGCGTAAACGCACAAATTCGTGGATGCATCGCAATTGCTTGCCACAAGCTGCTTGTGCTGAAAATCCAAACAAAAACACATTCAAACATTGGATCGGCATGGCAGACCGGTAGCAAGCTTACTTACTACACATTTGAATTTTTGATTGCTTGGCAAGCTTATGAAGCTGGCGTGAGGGTTAAGAATTTTAATGATTGAAAGTGTAGTTTCTTCTCTTTTTAGCTTAAAAATTAGATAAAGATGACTTTGTTCACAAATATATAGCAGGCAACAAACAGCTTCTTTAGCCAACCAAGGTATGGCTTCATCAACAGAATTTCAAACAATTACATGCAACTTTTATAAACACTAGTGTAGCTTGCGAAGTTGCAACAAAGTATAATTTTATAAAATTGCTTATGCCAATCTCTTATCTAATCATTCAAAAAATGCGCGCAAGTACACCGACTTCCTGTTACCGCTCATGGTGACCTATTATGTACTTTTCGCGAATTAAACTATGTGTCCGTCTCTCTTTTTATAGTAAGGCAGAAAGAGTGCGCAATATATTCGATGCTAACTACGTAGTTGGGAATACGTCGCATCGTGCTACGCTTCCTTCATAGTAATCCAAGATGGCCGACTCGTAATGTGAACCCTGTTCCGTTTTTGTTTCCCCTCTGGCCCCGCTGCCGTCAGTGTAGTATATCGTTCACCGCAAGACAAAAACCGATATTGTGTTGTAATTTGCTGGTTTAATTACTTTTTTTCCCTTCCAACAAGTAAGTGCATTAAAATTATATTAAGTGAATGCAATTTTATGTGTTTCTCACGAAGTGTTGATGATTAAAAATCGTTTTCTCACAAATCTGTGACTGTGACGCATAGAAGGAGTGCCCCTTGTGCAGCAGCCATTTTGCCCGAGCCGGCGACACGATTTCGCGGTGCGGTTAGACATAATTCTAAATTTTTGTAATCGGGATTTATGTTCAACATAACGGATTTACTCTTATTACGTACATTGTAATTCGTCAGGTGTATTAAGACGTTCTTTACAACGTGATCCGCTGCGTAAGTTGGTTTTTTAGCTCCTTTTACATTTTCTTCATACGTGACTGAATTAGATTTTTGGATTATTATCCAGAATCAAGGAGATTGATTGTAAACTGATGCTGTGATATATATTTTATACGATAATTCGTTCCGTTCAGAGTGCGTGGGCATGTCGAACGTTGGCGTATTCATAGAGGGAACTGCGATCTCACTAGTGCGTCGTAATTTCGCCGTGCGTAGTCATGCCGTTATCTTGGTCAATTCAATAACTATGTAATGTCATTGGACATACGAGGTAGTCCCGTACGTATTTAGAGGTAATTACGGCCTACTTGTATGACATTCCTTTCACCAGTTGATAGTAAGTGATAGTGATATTAAAATTTATATTACGTTGTGTAACTTGGTAAAGGTTGTAATTAGGTAAGTATTTGATCTAACGTAACGTCATTACCTTCGATTTACTTACATCGCTTTTCAGATAGATAGGCACGTGCGTGACATTGAGTCGACAGCACAATGCTCTCATGTATGCGACACTAGATATACCTATACCGTACCTATGTTATTATTACAAGGCTTATGTTAATCATAAATTTAATCGTTTTCCTCATCCACAGAATGTTATAGACTTGTGAATGCCTCTTTCAGGAGTTGACTTTTCTACTTTTGCATTTACATAAAAAACTTGATGGTAGTTGCTTGGGATAAATTAGTCATAGCAATGCTTCTGTACTGTCAGTAAAAGAAAATTGAAGTATGAAAATATTAGCTATCCTCCTAGCGCTCATATGTTAAATGAATCTACAGCTAAGTACATTTGGCTAAATTCAGACATAACTTGGCATCTTAGTGATAATCAAGGTTCTATCTATGCCATAAATGTGCCAGATCTCTAGTGATATATCTGTCATGCCGATTCTAAATCTGTATTAAACTAAGTACATATTGCTATTTGAATAAATCTCCTCAAAGATGTCAATTGTAACTGACATGTTTGTCATGACACATTGCCCTTCAAATCTTGCTCAATAATGAGTGATAAACAGGGTGGCACAGACAATGACGTGTAAACTGAAACCATGAATTCAGCGAATGATTCTGAACCCTTGCGTGACATGGAGAAATTTTACATTGGTTTTAAAGTTTAAAAAAAATTGCTGTTTCATACATTTTGACCTCTGATCTATTGCACTTATAAAAGTGCAAAGTAAGTAAGTGTTTCATAGTAAAGAAATGGCAGATTTGGTCAGTGGGTTATCTGTTGGGGTTTATTTTTTGAAAACCAATGAAAAATGTATATGGTAGGCACTAGGAGTCATTGCTAAATAATTCATGGTTTCAGCTTGCGCATCTTGTATAGTTAGCTACAACTTTTCATTAGAAGGTGTTTATTACTAGGGTTCTCTGTATAAGGTAATTCAGTTTTTTTTTTTTTTTTATTATATACATCTTTTTAAGTGCAGTGAAACTATTAAAATGATGAATCACACAGCCTTCAAGCGGCTCTGTACTTGATAGGAAAATAATGCTTAGTAACTAACAAATACATGATTAAGTAGTATTTCAGCTATCTGCAAATATATGAAATGGGTGTCTACGGTATAGTGCAGGGGTCATGACCCCACCCTTACTTTATAAGAATTTGGTTTACTCATTAGGCAATGTTCTGCATTCTCTTATATGGGGTGATAAGTAAAATTTTCACAATTACCTTTTTAATATATTTTGGATTTTTTACCTTTTAGAATTTACAAGATGCAATACAAGTAATAGAAATGTCCATGTTACACAGTATTTAAAATGACTTAACTGCAGCAGGATAATTACATGCCCAAAAATATCTTTTTTTTAAAGGACCTACATTTACCTTTACTCACAACAAAGGCAATACTTGTAAATTAGGAGCTAATTACACTATAATAAATTGTTAAACACCTATCTCAATACTGGTCAGAAATTTGTTGTGGGTTTTTTGTGTCTCATTATAAGTATGTTCCCCCTTTACTAAAACCCACTTATTTATGTAATGAAATATTTACTGAAGTACATAATATGACCATTTGCTTGGCATTTTATAATGGCGTAGTAACTGGAGAGTCGCGTAAAAGCTATAGGTAGGTAGATAAGGGTAGCGTGAGGTAGGCGCCGGGCGGACGGGCGCGGTGCAGGAGGGGCGTACGCGAGGGTGAGGGGTGTGTGCAATCGTCGCGCTAGTCGTATTTCGTCTGGAGTGTTTATCCCGCGTCGCCGGATCAATACTGTTGGCGCAGTGGCGGTGACCAAGCGGCGGCGCGGCGACACGGCGCTTGCCTAGCCTGCTAGTAGCTTGAGTCTGTGAGATGCTGTCAAACCGAGCGGACGACGCGTCGATGTCGCGTTTGGCGTGAGAGGCGCTCTTTGAGCTTCGTTGAATTTTCATATTGCGCTAGTGCGCTCGCGAGCCTCTACCTAAGGTGCGACTTCTATCCATCCATGATGACAAATACCCTATAAGCGATTCGCTTCGGTGAAAGTGACGCCTAACGATTAGTCTTTCTGATAAAATTTAACTCGCAGTGAATCGTCATTGGCTGTCGATTCAAATAGTTTATTCGTGATTCATACTTCATTGCAGGGGCATCAGTGAAATAATCCTCACCCATCGTCCACGATGTCCGTCGACAAGGAGGAACTGGTGCAACGCGCCAAGCTGGCGGAGCAGGCTGAACGATATGACGACATGGCGGCCGCGATGAAAGAAGTCACGGAAACCGGCGTCGAGCTGAGCAACGAGGAAAGAAACCTGCTTTCCGTTGCTTACAAAAACGTGGTGGGCGCTCGACGATCGTCATGGCGCGTCATCTCCTCCATTGAACAGAAAACTGAAGGCTCGGAAAGAAAACAACAGATGGCAAAAGAATATAGGGTTAAAGTAGAAAAGGAGCTCAGAGAAATCTGCTACGACGTTTTGGTAAGAATCTTAGTTTTTTACTTATATTTTTCAGGGGTCAACTGATAACTGAGGCTAAGTCCCTCGTTACCGTGTTTGTCCATTAGATCGAGGAATTTATTCCAAACTAAGTAAGATTAACGTCAGTTGCCGCCATCCTACGCGAATGACGTCATGATATTTGCGCGTCGCCAATTTGAGGGGTGATGCAAGCGAGCAGTAGCCGTGGTCATTTCCTCCGCAGTCATAACGTTTTTGTTAATCATGGGCGTTATAATGTTGGTTAGCACGTGAGAGCATGCAGGGCGCGGTGCGGAGTTTTCGCGGGCGGGGAGGGTGGGGTGACGTATTGCGCCGCGTCATTGCGCGCGCTGCTATCCCGTTTTCGTTCGTTGCCCTGTCTTCAAATCTTATGTATTCATTCTGCAATCCAATTTTTTACTGTTTAATTATTACGATTTCAAGCTCACTAATTTAAAAACATTGACGAATTTTAAAATCAAGATTTATAAGAATTTGTCTTTTGTTTCAGGGTTTACTTGACAAGCACCTTATTCCTAAAGCTAGTAATCCAGAAAGTAAAGTATTTTACCTTAAAATGAAGGGTGACTACTATAGGTACCTCGCAGAAGTGGCCACAGGAGAAACCAGAAATTGTAAGTACTTACTCTAATAAGACTCAAGTTGGATATAATTAATATTACATAAATGATTATTATTAGGTTTTAATATAACAGATTTATTATGCAATAGTTTCAGTAAGTTAACATCACTTTACCTTACAGCTGTTGTAGAGGATTCACAGAAAGCATACCAAGACGCTTTCGAGATCAGCAAGGCGAAAATGCAGCCCACACACCCAATAAGGCTGGGTCTGGCGTTAAATTTCTCCGTCTTCTATTATGAGATATTAAATTCACCAGACAAAGCGTGTCAGCTCGCCAAACAGGTCATTATTAGTGTCAGTTACGCATAGGCTCTGTGCTGGCTGGCACGAGAGGGAAGTGCAGGCTAGGCATATTAATGTACTCGCTTGTCCCCAGCCGTCGTGGAGGACTCGCAGAAGGCCTACCAGGAAGCATTCGACATTGCTAAAGCCAAAATGCAACCGACCCACCCCATCAGACTCGGCCTTGCGCTCAACTTTTCCGTGTTCTATTACGAGATAATCAACTCCCCTGCGCGAGCGTGCCACTTAGCTAAACAGGTTTTTTTAATCAAAGAAAAAATTAATGTGTGATGGATGACACAATTATAATTTACTAACTGTCCAGTTTCATGCTAGTGCATTCTTCTCGTTCAGTTTGCATGAAGATAAGAGTAATTCAAAATTAGAAATAATCTGATAGATAAAAAAGAACCACTAATAATATATTAGCATGGCCGTGTGTAAAGCAATTAACCCTTAATCCTCGATCCAGCCAGCATCAGAGTGTTATTTTTAACTCTTGTATATAGAGTTAATCTTCCCATAAAGGGAATGATAGAAAATTTCTTGTATGAATATTTTGATATTTCTCTTTTGAATAGATAAGAATTAACGTTGATCATTGTTTTCGCAGGCATTCGATGACGCGATCGCCGAACTAGACACACTGAATGAAGACTCCTACAAAGACTCGACACTGATCATGCAGTTGCTGCGAGACAACCTGACGCTGTGGACGTCGGACACACAGGGCGATGGCGACGAGCCCGCCGAGGGCGGCGACAACTAATCTCGCGCCGCGTTCACTCCCAGCACACGCATTTGTTCTCATTGGTGTTTTATAAGAAAACGAGTAACATTCGAGAACGCCGCGCGGCGCGGGTCCTCCGCCGCTGATGCGAGCCGTCGCTTGTAAAAAAATGTTAAAAATGTCGTTCGCAGCGGACCTTCACGTTCCGTCTAAAATTAAATGTTATGTGTCATCTTTGACGGTTTTGTATTTCTGTATTTACACTGGATTACAGATATCGAGCTGACCCGATGAATATAAATATTTATAACTTAAGTTATTAAAATTACGGTTTCTTAAGTTAAAAGTGTTTTCCTTTCTATGTAGAATAAAACAACAGCCTGGTCGGCCCCAAATTAACATTCCTTTCGCCGCATGTCCGCAGTGAAATGGAGATCATGATGGTGAATATTGTTTTAAAATTATGCTATTGGTTATTAAAAATTTGTTGAAGTGCGCCCAAAACTGACCCTATGGAATCTAGATTTTCGTAAAATATAAATCCACTTGTATAATGGCTGTATCAAATTAGGGCACAAAAAACTTGTTAGTGTCTTTCGTGGTTTTTTTATTTCCTCTTACATTTTAAATATTACCAAAGGAAGTCTTATTGTTGACATTAACCATTTTGTTGTGCCCCTTACTGATTATAAATAGCATTCTGAATTTTCAGGCATTTATTAGCGAAATAGTTTTGTGATGGCCAATATTGTAACATTTCTGCTGCATTTTATCAGCCATTAATCTATTATATTTTTCATGTTTTCACCAATAAACTTTTGTATTAAATACAATTTTTAGTTTTAGAACCAATATTTAAATAAACCGCCACCTAACCCCAAAAGATGTTTGTCTAAAATTACTTAAAATTATGCAAGAGCCCTTGATATGAAAATAAAAGGGTAATCATACACGAAAAATACACACACTGATATCGACGTATCCCAAGTTGAAAAACTACAACCACACAAAGTAGAGCTTAGAGGTGGAAGCTATGCAGTGGCAGGTTTAAAGAGCCCTGAAAAATAATTGGGTCGATAAATTATTTATCTCGCTATGCGCGAGAATGATTTGATTAGTAGGTACATTTATATTTTTGAATGAAAACTACAATTAAAAGTTCATAAGAACAAAAAACACTAAATCTAACAAAAACTTCCTAGTTTTTATTCTTTCATTATAGGAGAAAATTAATCGCGTAGAATTGACGAAAAATTAACGCTAGAGAAAGGGGCTAAATAGGTGGTGGTTCTCACAGAGACAAAAGCTGCTGCCCTCTGGGAGATCTAAAGGATGGTTTTTTGTTTTTGAAGGGCCCAAAATCGCTTGTATGTTGGGTCTAAACCTAAGAATCATTAGTGATTTTACCTAGAGATAGATAGTACATACGGCCGATGAATCCTGGCCGGTCCGAACTGCGCAGGCTGCGCAATAATATTTTTAGGAACCAAATGTGACATGAGGCTGCAAGTGAGAGAACCTTACCAAACAGATCAATGTTTTTCAATTTTCGTTTCACGTCGCCACCACAGCGGCCAGTGTTATAGGGCTCCCCCCGCAGACACGCGACGCGACATACAACAATTTATGAAAAGTTCATGGAAATTGATGTACTAGAGTCGCGTCGCGCTGGTCTGTGAGAGCCTCTAATATAGACATTAGTAAAACCTTGGTCGCTGTCGTCTTGTGACGGGTGACCTAAGCCGCGTTAGTGCGGTGCGTGATCATCCAGAGCGCCACACGGTGGTTCGAAATCGACGCTCCGTGGACATTGAAATCAAAATTTCTTTAGGCGAGAAATAAAAATCGGAACGGCTTTATTTCAGTATTATTTATAATATTTGGTAATATGACAGTAGACAGCACCATCTCCGAAAAATAATATTTAATAAAAAAAATTATATGAAGAAAAACAAAAATCGTTTTTTCTCACAACTTAATAAAACTTACCGGCTTACATGGGGTGTTGTCCCACATGAGGCGATTCCGAAATGCGCACACTCATCACTCATCAACACGCACACCCATGCGCGCCGCTTCACTCACAGCAGAGTGTTGAATTTCGAGAAATACAGTTAGACATTTTTACGTTGATTTAGGTGTGATCTTGAAAATATACAAAGTAATTGACTTTTGCTAATTTTATTAATTATAATGAGAAATAATGGAATATACAATATAAAAATATTAAAAAAAACACTCGAAATTGAGACTCATTTATGTCAAGTGTATATGTGTGTTTTGCATATAAATTGGAAATAGTGTAATCGAACGATGCATACATTCGTCAAGAAGTATGAGAGTTGGCTAGAAAAAGAGATCAAATGGCCCAACTTCATTAAAGACAGATTTGTACAAACTGAAGAAATTGGATTGGTATCAATCGACTCTGTTACTGATACTGTTGAACCTTCAACCTCAAGTACTAGTGGTATAAATGAAGGTGCATCCACGTCCAAAGTAACTACATCTACTGTTAGCACTACAACACTAAAAAGGAGTCCAAGAAAACCTTTCTCAGAATTATGCCAAAAACAGAAGAGAAGAATAGAAGAACTTTTTTGTAGATTATCTACTAGCAACGAATTAAATTATCTTAAGAAGTATTTAAAAAAATATTTATATTGTAAATGGGTCTCTACTTGAGTGTTTTTTAGTTTTTTTTTTATATTGTATATTCCATTATTTATCATTGTTTTAAATAAAATTAGCACACTAAAGTCAATTACTTTGTATATTTTTCAAGATTACACTTAAATCAACGTAAAAATCATAAACACACTGCTGTGAGTGAAGCGGCGCATGGGTTTGCGTGTTATAGCATTTCGGAATCGCCTTATGTGGGACAACACCCCCTCAGGCTTTAAGTTTTATTAAGTTGTGAGAAAAAACCACTTTTGTGATGTCATAATAAATAATACTGAAATAAAGCCGTTCCGATTTTTATTTCTCGCCTAAAGAAAAAAGCGTCGATTTCGCCCACTGTGCGCCAGAGCGCGAGATAACATTATTAAAAAAAAAACCGCTTCATTCGAAAACGGATCTGACACGCAAATTCTACTTGTTGGCTTGTTGTAGGGGTGAATAAGCTATGGATTTGCGGGGGCCCAGGGCCGACCGCTTCTGCCGCGTACCAAGTAAGTTGTTCCGCCAGTGGTAACAAGGGCTCGAGCCCAGGGGATAGCACCAGAGGGAGTCAGTGGGACGCCCCCAGCTAGATGGACTAACGACCTAAAGAAAGCGCCCGGGACAGACTGGATGCGGAAGGCGGAGGACAGAATGCTGTGGTGCAGCAACATGGGAGAGGCCTAGGTCCAGCAGTGGACTGCGATAGGCTGAGTTGATCGAGCCAAAAGCTGGGTAGGAGAGGAAATGGGGCATATACATACAAGGGGCACCGTCATACACTAGATATATCTGATGCTAGGGGCGCATCAACAGAATGGTGTCCGTTTCAATGGCGCGGCCACGGCGCAATTTAAAAAAAAATTTAATAAGATTTTGTAAAAGTTGATTCCCAAAACCATAAATTTGTCTAAGTTATGGTAAGGGTTTGAATGTGGCCGCGCCATTGAAACGTGGCGAACCGCGCGGCCACGGAGATCTATAAAACTAAGCGTTGCAGAGACCTGAAATTTAGGTAAATGATAGATTGAACTTGTAATTTTTTTTTTTAAAGAAACGGTGTCCCGAAACTCAACGTCAAGCGGGTACGGGGCAATAAGCTACGTTGTACCAGTTCTAGCAAAAATAAAATCTATGTTACTTGGTTAAGTGATAATAGGTATTCTTTTGAAAATGTTGAAAATCAACACCCTAGATCAGATATTTAGGTACTGTGATCACAAATTTCTAAATTGTTCAGTGTTTTCAATCCTAAATAACTATGCTATTGATTGCAGTCACAAAACCAATAAAAACCAGGACCTGAGACGCGCAAATTAGCCTACGTTCCCACAGACATAATAAAAATCGCGGCAGGATTTTTTCGCGCACTGGATCTTCAACTGCTTAGCGCCGAGAATTGAAAATTGAACGTGTTAAGACTCACTCGATTCAATCTGTTGAATTGCTCGGTTCAACACCGAGAGTCGAAAATTCAGTCCATCCAGAAAATATCCCGCCGCGATTTTATTAAATAGGCCGAATATCCCGAATACCAAACACTCGATACAGTTTGCAAAACTTTTGTTTTAATTTTCTTGATTTCCCGTCATAATAACTCCATATTTAAAATGTATTTCCGTAATTTGACACGTAGGTCCCGACGGTCCACGGTGGTCGTTTCCGTGTTTCGGTCACAGAAATTCATTATGTGTACCAAATTTCAACTTTATCAGTCCAGTAGATTTGGATCAAATTGGCTGTGACAGATGGACATACAGACAGACACACGAGTGATCCTACATAAAATACGCTATAACGTTGAAATCATGTACTTTTCAGGACAGTTTTTGGTGCAATCGGAGTTCCAACTTGGTAAGGCGTAAAACCCAATATTTTCCTTAATGTTTTCGAACCTACTAAAATCTTGATCAAAATGCATGGTTAGGTCGTTCCATTGAACTATTGCATGACACAACATTTAAGACCAGTGACTTAATTTCTTACCATAAGCCCATAGGAGTGCCTGAGTGACGGCCGCGAAACGGTCAAGCTGTACATTTTGTCTAAGATGTATCTAAGGTTAGTAGAGTTAAGCCTTGTATAGTCAAGGGATTGGTTCTACATTCGATCTGATAACTTTTTAATTGTGAAAGCATTAGGTAACAACTTACATTTTTTTTTTGAGAGTGGGATATCATCCAATAGCTTCTTCCACTCTGGGTGAAGCAGGAGGGCGTGTCAGACTTTTACTGACTAAAACCCACCCGTGTTCCTTCAGTTGCCTGTTTGCCAGGGGCCACGGTATCTCTATCGAACAACCTGCACCCCTGGCAGAACTCATGAAATGTGAATGTGTGTGAATGTGTGTACTCATGTTTCCACAAATAAAGAATCTTGTATCTTGTAATGTTTTTGGTGGGTAACATATTGGTCATACGGAACCCTCTCCACGCGAGTTCAACTCGCACTTGTCTGGTCTTTTGTATTGTTTTGGAAAACGAAGAGACTGTGGAAGTTTAGACAACTACTTTGGGTTGTTGCCACCCTTTTTTCCTAATGGAAATTTGGTACGAATTTTGTCAAACTAAAATATCTTCTTCTTAGGTAGTAATTAGCTACTACCTAGGTACATACTAAGTTTAAGTCACTTTGAGTTATAATTCGATAGACAGTGTTTTATCGACCGTAGGCCATCCATAGGCCAAGTTAAAGAAAAATATTTTCAAAAAATTGCGTCAGCAAGAGATACAAAAGAACATGAAGTCAGGTGTGAATTTCTCAAAAATGTATTAAAAACTTCTAGTTCCTGTGCTGTTTATAAAATATCGCAAAACAAACACGGGAATGTTTTAAGAAACCTTTGGAGAGGTAATTCGCAAATATTCTTTTAATCATCACTGTCGTCATTTCATGGTCCACCCTGTATTTGTATTGGGCGGAGCACCGCCGTATCCTTTTGGAGGCGATCGGCGGCGGCGATCTCTCGCGTCTAGCCATGGTCCAGGCCATGCTTCGGAGCGAGAGTGCATGGGTAGCCGTCACCTTCTGCGAAGCAGTAATGCTCGCGAAGAGTGAGGCAGCGCACTTGAGGGAGAGACAGTATATGCGCCGTCATGGCCCTAGTCACCGCAGGAGACGCCCTGGGCGTCGGGAATCCCAGGCTGATTCCCGGCTACCGTAGGCGCGGGCTTGCGGATGGCGAGTAATGGGTAGCTCGCTGTCCGGTAAGGACCAAGTCCGGGTCGACGGCGCGTTGTGTTCCACGCGCGCCTCAAAGAGATGCCAGCATCAACTGGTGGGGTCCGTAAGGGCCGATGGCTGCCAGGGGTGCGGGTTGCTCGAAAGAGATACCGTGGCCCCTGGCACGCAGGCAACTGAAGGAACACGGGTAGGTTTTAGTCAGTAAAAGTCTGATATGCCCTCCCGCTCCACCCAGAGTGGGAGAAGTTATTTCGACGGTCCCTAGGTACAATCCCATAAGTGGTTATACGTGATTTGCATGTTTTGTTTGCGTGACCTTCCGGCCAACCTATACATATCGTTAAGTTTAATAAAAATAAGTCTAAGATGGTAAAATGCACTTTAAATGCACACGCGAAATTTCCCATAGTTACAAAATTGAATGAAAAAATTCCGATGTAAAACTACAAAAAAACTGTAAAACTAGTGGCAATTCCGTAATTTTACGTTGTCTAATCTATCATGCCCCTGCCAACCTTCGTAACTGCCACTTGCGGTTGCGGTACAGTTGGGTTCACGCAACGAATTAACGAATTAAAAATTATTCCATAAAGTAAGCTTTGAAACTATTTTTAGTAAAATGTATATTTACTTCAGTTCGTGGCTACTATTAAGTGTATTTCAACTACCTACGTAACTACTTGGATATTTAGTTTTTGCACTAGGTAATGTTTCGTCATTCCAACGTAATTGTCCGTATTTGGTAGATACCTAGTTACATTGTTTTACATCGGAAAATTTTGAAGTTCAGTAGATAAATGGTACATAAGTGATTCTACGCCGGAAAATAAAAACAGATTTTATTCGTAACTACTACTTACAAAATTTTACTTCGGAAATGTCATTTTGATCTCGTAACTACCATTTCTGTAATTTTAAGTTTTGTTTTGGTCTTCTGGATTCTTCTGACGTTGAACAATAAGGTCGAAAAACATGTTATACGGTTGAAGTTATCGCTCAATTGCTTAAAAATAAAGCTTATACCCCAGGTTTACATGAAGATGCCTATTTTTCCTCATATGTTGCCACTCTCTCTGATTCAAACATTATAGACGTATTAGAATCATCCAGCCAAGATTAGAATCTACCCACCTACCACAAAAGACTCATCATCATCATCCTAGAGCAGTCCACTGCTGGATACAGGCCTTTGCAATCGTACTCCATTCAGCTCGATTCTCGGCTTTCTCCTTTTTTTAACTGACTTCATAAAGAAGGTTATCAATTCGATATATTTTTTTAATGTACGTTTGGGCATAACTCCTTCATATATAGAGGATTTGCAAAATTCTTTTTTTGTTCGAAAGGGGTTTATCCCGAAATGGTCCCATTTAAAATGCATATGGATCTCATGATGCGTTTCGGAGGCAGACAAAGGAACTCTTCAAAAAATGACAGCAAATCAACCGCGATTGCTGCTATCGAATAAATATGCATTGTTTTGACCCCAAAGATTATGAAATTTCGAATTGGTGTGGGGTAGGTACTCTAACTAAAAATTGAAAAATAAAACTTTTCCAAAAAAAAAGCAACTGACTTCCGGAAAACACTACAAAGTGAAAAATAACTTTAATTTCGGAAGGCGGTGACAAAAAATTTAAATACATATACAAAGTCACCGACTTCCGAAATTAAAGTTATTTTTCACTATGTAGTGTTTTTCCGGAAGTCAGTTGTTTTTTGTTGTTGTTTATGATAAATGTTTATCAGTGAAAACTTGTAATGACTTTCAGTTTCCTAAATAAAATAAATAAATAAACTCTCATCTAGCTCCTACCAGCCACCCTGCGAAGATCGTCGCTCCACCTAGCCTGAGGGCGTCCTTACGTTTTCCGATTCGCAGTCTCCACTCAAGAACACGTCTACGCCAACGGTCATTGGTTATACGGCTAATGTGGCCGGCCCATTGTCACTTCAGCTTGCTAATTCTGTGAGCTTTGTCGAAAACTTTGGGTCTCTGCCGGATCACCGGATTCTATCCCTCAGAGATACTTTAAGCATAGTTCGTTCCATAGCTCGCTGAGCGACCTTAAATTTATAGAGCCGGCCGTACCGTGAGTGAACAATTTCGGAGATATACTCTTCGGACGTTTGTCTAATCTGTCGCACTGTGTGGATGTGGTCTATGGTGCTGTAGCCTCCACGAAATCCTGCCTGCTCCGATGGCTGAAACTCGTCGAGTCTTCGCGCTAGACGATTCGTCACGACTCTTGAAACCAGCTTATATACGTGGCTCAGGAGCAAAATGGGTCTGTAATACTTAAAAAGGATCTTATCACCCTTTTTGAAGAAGAGAACGAACTTAAACACGTGGGGGAGGAGCATGTCTTCCCCCACGCGTTTGAGTTCTCCCAGAAAACTAGAAAGAGTTAAAGAGCTCTCGAAGCTCTTTTAGTATTTTCTATTCAGCAGTTTATGGATTCAGAGCCACCTGGATTTCGTCTTGGCTGACTTCAGGCAGGTCCGCCGTGAAATGGCGCGTTAAGGTGGATCTAGAATCCTCATTTTAGGGATCAGGTCGAAATGCATGCGATGCGTACAATTGGCCGTAGAAGTTTTCGACTTCCGAAAGGATCTCCCGCTTCGAAACGACGGTATCCCCACTTGATTTGGTCAACTTCGTCAGGTAGCTCCTCCCAAGTGATTGGACAAACACTTTCTACCCCGGATTTTGGTCAACTGCTTCTACCACCAAATACTATTTAATCGGTATTATACTCGAGGCCCAAGAAAGATCAATGCGACGCCTGCATTGCTGATAAGCTCAACTTACACTTAACTAACACAATTACTTTTCTATACTGTTATCAGACTCAATGAGCTTGCCTAACAAACGAGAGGTAAAATCCAGCCAAAACAAAGATTATAAAGAATTAGTAGACTTGCAAGCATCGTTTAAGCAGTAGGTATGTCTATAATTTAATGAAAAAAAATATTCATTACTACGCAACTTATTAGAATACTAATTACCAACGCTGTTGCGCCGTTTCGTATGAGAGAACCGAGTGTTTCGAGATTTACCGACTGTTTTATGGGAATGCTGCTCGATTCTGTGAGTGCGTCAACAACTTATACACAGCATAACAACGTTTTTATACCATATACCTCCACGTACAATTCCATATATGGCAGCTATGACTCTGGTTAATTTGAAGACTACCACGTAAAAGTCAACAAGTACCATAGGGATGTTTCCGATGTATAAGTACGTAAGTGACGAATAATACACTAAAACTGACTTTTATGATCTATCTTTATTATTTTATAAAATATATCACACATTAAACCTTTCTAGCAAATTTCATGACTTTACATTAAGTAGAACATGATATACGTGTAAACAACGGGTTTAAAACTATGAAGCGCTCTCCTGTAAAATTTGTCTTTCGCAATTAGGGTATTATACGTAGGGACCATCGATTTGATGATTTGCTACCAAAAAAAAAATACCATGTACTTGTATACACGGTGTAACAGAATAAACGCAAGTCCTGAAGCAGTTTATTCATAATTGACTACTGAATCAAATTCAATAACTTTAAAGAAGGGTAAAAAAACAAAATGTATTTTGTCATATCTACCGCCGATTGAGCCAAAGAAAATGCAATCTTATTCAGGCAATTGAGTCCTATTAGGACTCAATTTTAAATGCATAAAGTAATGCTAGGGTCAACACGATTTTCTTAATAAGTAGGTACGTAACACGTACGTAGATTAAAAAAAAAATGTTTTGGGCTTTTTAACTCAATACTTTAATGCACCCCTATTAGAGTAGGTACGAGTACCATTAGATGTGAGGTACTTACATGTTGTACAAATGAAGAAGCTATCGGTATAAGTGAGTAACTAATCTGAACAAGTTCAGTGTTAGTCTAATATAAGATCTTAGGAAATATTTAAACTCGGTTAATGTTATGCGCAATACTGATAGCTATTTACTTTACGGAAATATTAAGCTTGGTTGCTGTTACTAGCACTTGACCGGTTTTTGAACTTTAATAAAATAAAGTTATACCTCATCATCTGCCTAGCCTTTTCCCAACTATGTTGGGGTTGGTTTCCAGTCTAACCGGATGCAGCTGAATATCAGTATTTTATATGCAGCGACTGCCTGTCTGACCTCCACAACCCAGTTCCTGGGTGACAGTCGGGACCAACGGTTAACGTGCTCTCCGAGGCACGGAGGGGTCTTGGTATGTAAATATGGTCACCCATCCACGGACTAACCGCGGCAAGCGTAGCTTAACCTGATCGATCGACCCGTGCAGCTATTGTTACTTAGCCACAAGCCCCTCCCGGATGCATGTACACCCACCGGAACTATGTAAGTACACTACATTATCTATCAGAAACTCAGAAGTTAGTAAATTAAAATACAAATAGTTACTTAGTGTACGTACGGGCACGTCATTAACTAAGAGATACCTACTCTTCTACGTACCTACCCACTGACCCTTTGACAAACGAGTAACGAAATACTTCGGTATTAAAATCAATAACGTGGCCCACAAAACGGCTATGGTAGCCGTAGCAGTAGTTAGTGTTTGTTGCATGACATCACCCGGGGAGGTATCGGCGGGGCGAGCGGGCGAGACAGACCCACCCCACTCGCCCTCTAGTTGCGCTTATTTGCGGAGTGCATTACATTGTCTGGGCACTACATACCTGCTTGCGATTATATAGGTCCTTACTCGAGCGGCTAGCTTCACATTCTGTTCTGTAAGCTAATCCTTAAATCAATTAGTTTCGCTTTACATACCCTCGGCTTCGCCCACGGAAATCAGAAATTGAAATCGGAAATTGTCCCTCGGGAACGTGCTGCCGGAACAAAAGGAAGCCTATGTTCTTCCCCAGAATGCCGTCTATCTCCTTGCCGAATTTTATCGAATTCCGTTCAGTAGTTCATGCTTGAAAAGTTAACATACAGACGGGTTCTTTAAAATTCATAATAGTAGGTATACAACATGTAACATTGGGGCTTGTGGCTAAAGTAACAACAGCTGCGCGGGTCGATCGATCAGGTTAAGCTACACTTGCACCCATCCACGGACCGACCGCGTCCGTGGACTGGTGCCCATCTTTACATACTACCTACGTGCCTCGGAAAGCACGCTAAGCATTGCTCCCGGCTGTCATTTGTAGATCTTTGGCAGTCGTTACGGGTCGTCAGAAGCCCGAATGTCTGACAAACAGTATTTCCAAGAGGTGTCGTATTACCCAATAACTGGGATGTGGAGGTCAGATAGGCAGTCGCTCCATGTAAAATACTGGTATTCAGCTGCTTCCGGTTAAACTGGAAGTTGACCCCAACATAGCGTAGCGTTGACCCCAGCATTACTTTATGCATTTAAAATGGAGTCTTACTGCCTTAATTAATATTTAATTTTCTTTCTCTCAATCGGCGGTCAGTATGGGAAAATACGTAATTAAAAAAAAAACAACCTAAACTAAAAGTTACTGAAATCGATTCAGGAGTCGATTATGAACAAACTACTTTCGGGAATTGCACTTATTCTGTTACACCGTGTATAGTTCTAGTTACTGATCGCGGCTCCCGCGTGGATGTTGGCAATTCCGCCAACTACCCCAAGTATCCTATCTTAGGGGAAAAATCCCCCCTTGGGGGAAAATTTTACAAAAACGGTGAAACATTTTTTATTACCTAAACCAAAAACATAAATGTAAATTTTGATACTTATCTCCAACTTAACAAATGTAAAGTTTGCCATACAAACTTGCATCCCCTAAAACACCCCCTTTTAGTGCAAATTTTAAAACAAAAAGTAGCATTATATTCATCCCCAGGATGGCATCTATGTATCTCCTTACCAAATGATTTCGGTGAAAAGGTAACATAGACAGACAGAGTTACTTTAGAATGTATAATATTACTATGGATGTAGGGTCTCCACAACTTTTATTTTTCGAATACAAATAAGTAGGAAGGTAGGTATAATAGTCTAAATCCTTAAATAAAACGAAAACAAAGTGGCTAAAAATGTATTATAAAACAGTAAAAAAATACTTAACAGTAAATAATGCCTACTCTCTTATAAAACTGTGCCATATATTTGGCGAGGGATGTTTTTTCTTAAGTAAATTACTTAGCAACTAAGGTAAAGATACCTACTACAACAAGAGAATACAACATTTAATATTGTTTTTTTGGTACTCTAAAGGGTTTACATGT
Source organism: Polymixis lichenea (assembly GCA_949091785.1). Lineage (NCBI taxonomy): Eukaryota > Metazoa > Arthropoda > Insecta > Lepidoptera > Noctuidae > Polymixis > Polymixis lichenea. The sequence goes on along the minus strand of OX420932.1, from coordinate 16,882,303 downwards.
TTGAATTTATCAGCTTTATACCATGCTATGGTCTTTATCAAAATCTACGAATGCTTTTGGAATAGGACCAGGAGGGAAGCACTACATTAGGTAGGTACTTGTTGTATTGATGAGTATGATTGATCATGAAGGTTATTCAAATTTTTTATATGAGGAAAACTTTCATTGATTTAGGTTACTTAGTATAATTGTGTTTATGACCTGCTCTGACTGTAATTTGTAGGTATGTGTGTTACTAATTTTAGACGATTTTATATGTAATTTACCCGCTATGGCACTTTTAACACTAGCAATGTCCCTTTTACACGCATGCACTATACTCGCTGCATAGCAAACCACCGAGTTTGTTATGTTAATCCTTGGTCTCCCTAAGTAACACCACTTTTCACTTACATTCAAATGCAACCTTGTTTAAATGCTACGTACACAGCGCTTAAAATGTATCACCTCATTTAGAATTTGCAACTTTAGAAACGTTTCCATAATATTGTCGTATATCACACATTGTCTGTGTTACTATAAGATCCGAAAGAAAACGACTTCCTCACTCGCGGCAGTAAAGTTATACTGAGCAGTGGCCGAACTAAAGTTGAAATAATGTATGTACTGCTGGCTGCTACATTCACAGTTTTCATATCATCATTTTGAGCTAAGGATGTTTCATTACCTTGCATTGATTTGGAGTAAATACTATAAGCAGTTACACAAGACCGAGGAGTACAAAGCACAATGTAAACCACTATAAGCCAGAGAGATAATTTCAACGCTGCGATTGATTCGAAGCATTCAATTTGTGACATAATTTTCTTTATCCTCAACTTAATGATGACTAGAACACCAGCAATACACATTATAATAAGAGGTAAGAACGAATTAAAAACAGCGAGAATTGAGTACATATGCAGACGTTGACTAGTATCGACTATGGTGCATAGCACAACATCCCGGTCGTGGTGCACTGTCGTGGCCAAAACAAACTCCGGAACACTTAATGAAATAGCCAACACCCAAACAAACACTGATGGTTGCGTCACTGAGATTCTACGATCAGTCAGTCTGTAATCTAGGTTCATAGTTCTTGGTGGAGTTGAAGAGTCACTACTTGTCACTAAACTGTGACGTGAAGATCTTATTTCTTCTTCATCCTGTTCGGTTCGTTTGATTCGTTTTGTGATAGCCTTCTCTTCAATGTTGATGGTGGCGAGTGAATGTAGTGCAATAGTTGCCACCAAATAGGACGATGCAGTCGAGGCAAACACGTTCAGTCCTCGATAGGCTACGCAGGCATGGTCACCGAAATGCCACGATCTGGTATTGTAGGACCACAACTCGGGTCCTATTGATGCTCCAAGTATAAGGTCAGCTAGAGCCAACTGTAAAATGATAGTTAGCAAACCTGAAAAGAAAAAAATGTTAACACTCTTACTAGGAGAGACTAATACAAACAAGTAAATTAGCTTCATCAATGAGCCTAAGGGATTAAACAGGGACAAGTTTTATCATTATGCTTCGAATGTGAACGTACCTACGAATACGGACCGACTATAGGTACACCTAGTAAAAAAGGGTAATTACTGTTGTTATAGAAAGTATTCAAAAGACAGGATGTTACTGAGAACATATCAACATGACTTCGACTGTAGGTAAGTGTAATGAAGCACATTATGGTTATAACTAAAAAAAGTTGGCCTTAGTTTAACGCCTTACTTTGAGAACAGGTATATGGACCTGGAATTATCTAAAAGGTTTTATGGAACAAGTTTTTGTTTACCACTCCGTGAGGTTTTGAAGAGCGCGGCGAGCACCGAGCAGTTGGCGAGGGCGGCAGCGCCGGCGACGCACGCGATGTACGCGGCGAGCGCGAGCGGCGGGAGGAGCGGCTCGGAGTGCGCGAGCTCCGACATGGCGTCGGCCGTCCGGGACTGTATCGGGATCAATGACTCGCGCTTTGCGGCGCTGCGTCACCCGCGTTCTCCGCCGTCCCTCTGTGTATTTTTTTTCAGTAGTGATTCACCGCTGTCCGAACATGTGCAGCACACGAGGGCACGCGAAAATGCTAGCTATGCGAGGTATTTATTGTCCCTTACTTAGTTCCACAGACTGCGAAGCACAATTTCTTATTCTAAGTTTATTTAACTAGTTTATACAACAGGTCGTCACCTTAAGTACGTATGCTGTCCTCGCCTACCAAGTGTGCAAATAACGTAATAAAAGGGCTGGGTACGCGTGCTGTAACTTCATTATTATTCTGCGTTCGCAGACAACTACCGGTGCACGGCGCTCGCAACGAGGAGTCAGTCGTCTTGATCATAACGCTAAAATTCTTGGCTAAATTTTTATAAATTAAATATAATAAAACGTGGTATTAATTAATTTCATGACAATTATGGCTTAGGTATTAGTAATCATTATTTACAGCAGTTTAGTAATAAAGTATTTCAGTTTTTTATCACCGACTTTTTTGGAAGTGGGTTGTTTATTTTTGGAAAAAGTTTTAAAGAAGCATCGTAAGACCTGGGTCATGCATCGCCTACGAACTTGCAGTTCGAGGGTCCGAGGAGCATCATGCCTCCAGCAGTTTTCTTCAGCTCACGAAGAAAATGTGGACAAAACTATTTTGACCATGCAAACCTACCATGAATTGCCAAGTGAAAATCCAACCTACCCGAGGCATGCTAAAATTGAGCGCGCTTCGCTCGCTCCTGCAGCTTTAGTAGGTACCTACTCTCAATTCTTTAAACCTTTTCTGGATAAGTATACTAAGTAACTGAAATGTCAAAAGAAAATAGGTATAACCCATCCAAGACAAGTTGCTACTCCGATATTCCGAGAGTCCGGAGCTATTCCGAGATTTTCTTGATTGATTGGTCAACAAAGAACCTCCTATTTTTGCATGGACGTTAAAAATAAAACTTACCCATCCGAGGTGCTAAAAATGTTGGAGCTCGTCACCTTGCTCTTGCATTCATAAAGATTCTGACGAGACAAAAACACCCACGGAAAAAATATTAACATGTAAACGTATGTGGGTATCAACCAAAACCGAAACCGATATGTTTAGCCCTTCTAATATTTTTATTTATTCGGCACCCCTGTTAATTAGCCACTTGACATGCCATTATCTAATCCGCAGTTCTAAAACTGTCTGATTCTCTAATGGTTTTGGCTCGTGCTACTATCGCGTATTACCTTCCATTTTGTAGCACTGGGAGAGGTCATTGCATATTTGTATCGAAATAATTATACATATGGAGCTTTGTCTTGAAGTCTCCTGGCCTGGCATCAGAGCACGAACTATCGTGCAAGGTAGATAATGGTGACGCACTAATAAATGTACCTACGTATTCTTTAGTCAATCAATCTTTGATCAATCAAAAATTGACGGCACGGTTGGCGCAGTGGTTAAGCGATTGACTGCTGCGCTGCGTGTCGCGGGTTCGATTCCCGCACGGAGCAAATATTTGTATGACCTAGAAGTATGTAGTTGTTCCGGGTCTGGCTGTTTGTGTATGTGAGTTTAAATGTTTGTAAACGCACCCACAATACAGGAGAAGTTCCTAGTGTGGGGCAACGTTTAAAAAAAAAATCTGCCTAGCGTTTTTCCAACTGTATTTGGGTCGGCTTCCAGTCTTACCGGATGCAGCTAAATACCAGTATTTTACATGGAGCGAGAAGGCTCTCTCTGTGGAGGTCAGATAGGCATCTGACCTCCACAACCCAGTTGCTGAGTAAGACTGGTTGTCAATGTTTTGGGCTTCTGACCACCCGTTGCTGTTATTGCTTAGCCACAAGCACTTCCGTACGCGTTCTTTAGTACCTATTAGTTATAATAATACCTACCGAGTAATAAGTATTTATGAATTCAGTCTTGTTGCCAGTTAAGTACCTACTCGTGTTGTTCCTGTGATCAATAAGACGGTACGTAATACCTACCTACACTTTCAATTAACCTTTTTTAAGAAGCTACTGCGAACAAAACATTACAACGAAATGTACCTTTTGTTGTGAACAAGGGACTGTTTGCCAGTCCGTGGCTATTCCAGATTACAATAAAACCTTTTCTTCAAAAAATAACGGAACTTTATGTAAGATACTATTGATTGCCTTTAGTAAGTATTTGGCGGCGGTGAACGCCAAATGCAAATTTTTACACTACAAGGGAAGACCCATCTTTTGCGGAAAGGATCGCTGTTGACCAATCTTCTTGGAGCTTCTGGATAACCTCATTCTCACCATTGTCTTTAGAAGGTGGGTTTTTACAGTGAGACAATATTTTGTGGACACCTTAAATATGGAAACTATATTGCTAACGTTTTTATTGTGTGGTGTGTATTTTTGTGTCTGGTGCAGAAGCATCGGCATTCGGTCTGGTCATCACCAATGCCTCTGTCGCAGCTGTTGTTGCGTTCTATTTCAACTACGGTTAATATCACAGAACAGATAAATGTAATTCAGCATATCAGTCTGTGTAAGTAGGGAGAGGCAGACTACATTCGCACTTCAGTGACACCATGGCCGCTAAAACGTGGTTCCAAAGTTCCAATCCGACATGGTGTGTATACTGTAAAAGATTTTGAGTGTTTAAAGTTAGACATTATTATTTCATTTCTTGAAAGAAAGAAGGCGTTGTTGCGTCTATGCTGCGTACAAGTAGCGTCTACGCCGTGATTAGGGCCACACTGGATAAACACACAGTGCGAAATCACCCATGTTGGGACTTGGTTACAGCTGCTTGATACGGCTTCATTTGGGATAAGTAGAGCTTAGTTTTATGGTCACACCTATCTTTGGGGATGTGACTTGTGACAATCACAACCAAAAAAAATTGCCAATTTCGAGTTCTTGACAAGTTTTGTTCCTGTTTGTGAGAAAAAAATAAAAATAAAACCTAATTAGGCTCGAGCCCTATAACATAGGACGATAGGACTTAATTATTACTAGCAAAATGGTGAGACACCTTGTAGACCTCTGCCATACCCTTAGTGGAAAAACGTGATGTTATGCTATGATACACCCTAATTACTTCTTGACATAAATAGGTAGGTAACATACATGAATGAACTCACACGTCGATCAATAACTTCATGACTCAGTCGACCCTATTCTGATAAAGAGAATGCGGGCTGTCTTCTGCATATCAGCGAAAGCATGATAAGATATGGAGAACTTGAGTTATGGAGCTAAAAAGAACGGGTCCTATGAATTAATTTTGTACATTACAAATTAAGGAAAAATAGTGTGCAATTTTTTTTTGCTGTGTGGTTTTAGTCATAGTTTGGTAGGTTTACATAGAATGAAGTATAATCACTTTGACAAACACATGTTTACTTAGAACTTATGTCACAGTGTAGTGGGTATCGCTCAGGAAGGCGCGTGGCGGCGGCGAGCGCGACCGACTCGCCGCGTCCCTCACTAGATATTGTTCATTTGTTTTGATTAGCGGAAGCCGCTGACTGTCGGCGAGCTCGAGTGATGGATGACTCGCGACAATGCTCCTCAGGGGACGCGTGTGGGCGGTGCCTTGACAGCCAAAATCTGCACTTTCCTTCGACTTTCTCTTGGAGGTGCGAAAGGTGTTCACTTCATTCGGGGGCTCGCAATGCTTATTCGGTAGCTGGCGCCTCATAAGTGTACGCGTTCTAATCGCGCGCAACGACGGTCGGTCCCTCTCGTCGCACGGTGCATCGCGCGTGCCTCAGATATTCAAAGCACCTGCATGCCACTTCCGAATTGGCGTTTATAAGCCGAGTGCCGAGTGTGAAGAAGTAACTTATCGTGTTGTTGCTGGACAGCAATGTGTGGCAGTCATGGCCTTAACAAGTGATATAGTGTTAGTAGCGCTGCTGTGCGTGGTCCGCGGCGGTGCGCCTGCGCGGTTTCCCGTGAGTAAGCTCGTAGCGAGGGCGGGCGGCGCTTTCATATCTTATTTATTGATTTATTACACTAGGTACCTTACGTGTGCTTGGTTTTCCTTTATTATTTATTATATGGATGCTGGTTGCCTTTTCTCGGCTGTATATATTCACAAGTGTTCGAAATATTTACTGTAACAAAAAATTATATTTTATGGGCCATCTCAGTCTGGATATAAAAACTCATCCCCGTGTTTTAATATTGCATTCACGAAAATGCGTACTTTTTTTAATTGCTACTAAAAGGGCTAGCTCTCAGTTTATTAAATAAATATTAGCAAATACATGATTTGATAGCGCACCAGTGCTGTATGTAAAACAGTAAAAGATATACTACTAGTGTAATTATTGGTGACATCATGACATACGTAGTGTATTTTATTTAGGCATAATTCCACTAATATAAAATAACCAAATAAAGCTAAAACAACCTCAACTACCAGTAGACTGCAACATCAAACGATAGTAATGGCAGATCATGATTAAGGTCCTCTCAGGCAAATAAGGTAATGTGTTTCTTCATTATTTGATATTTTGCCTTTTGACTACCATTCCGAAAAGTGTGTGAGCTGTTGCTCAAAGCAAACAACATTTAAGAGAAGGTGGGTTTCTTTATGTTTTAAAGTTTTGTGTCTTCTGATCTTCTCTGCATTTTGTGGTTCAGCGTTCAGAGGGTTGTACCTACTCATTATTGAGTTTTTCAAGCAATTTTCCGCGAAAAACATTTGTAGTGTTGGAAGAAATATTTTAACCGAGGTTTGAATAGGTTTTAAAAACCTATCCTGGATGGCAGGGACATTGACACGCAAACTGTTACCATATATTCAGTAGGTATGTAGATGTTCATGGTTCTGAACGCCCTGTGTTAATTTTTACCGACGATTATTTAAAAAAAATATGTGTTACATACATTTTGACCATGTAGATATATTGCACTTCTCTATGAAACAGCTGATAATTTTTTTGATGATTGGCGAAAAATGCTACGCTAGCGGGTTTAGAATTATGTGCTGAATTCATGGTTACTGTTTGCGCGTCGATGTCCCTGCCACCCTTTATAGGCACTTAAACAACTGTAGACTTGTAGATAAAATAAAGTAGGTATTTACTTTCAAGGATAATGAAATCTCTTCTGGAGACAAAAAGGAAAATGTTTTGCTTCCAAAACCATGTGTTACTTTTAATAAAAGGATTGAAAACGTGAGAAAATTGGAGAAATTGCTCTCAGTAGTCACTTCCAACGATGATTACGGGCAATGTATGATAATAAGTTTCGGAAATACACAAACGTAGTGTGCGGCGTGTAATAACTGTCCCACTGTGGACAGCGTGCTTGACACGCTTTTGTTAGCTCTGTCTATTACCACTTCTTGTATGTTGTCTATGTATATTTACTTAGGGTCAAATAATCTTTAATTAGAATTCCTAGAATAATAACAGGATACATACATATACAATATGTAAAACCCGTGAGGTTATTATTAGGTATCGCGATATGATTCGATTCATATTTTTAGTCTCACAAAACAATGTCCCCACAAAAGATAAATATAATTTATAAAGATATAAAATTCAATAGAATTAATATTTTTTTTGTAATTAAGTTAATTCATTAATCTTATTGCAACACCTAAGTGTCCGTTTGCATCGTTGTTACATATTTTATAGTCCTAGGTAGGTATATGAAATGATTACAGAAAAAGAAATGCTCTGCAATATTTTTTTGCTTTGTGAACAGTCAGTCAAGGATTTTACATGAATTGATTGAAACTTCAGTTCATCAGACTGGATTACTGGAAATTACAGCTAGACAGCTACGCTTTCGTAGAAAATGTATTTCGAGAAAGACATTTAAGATAATATTTATTTAGCCCTCGCTACGCAGACAGACAACCTACACCCTTACGCTTGTTATCCCAAAAGGTTTCTGAAGGTGAGAACCTACGTAGGTACGTGTACATACACCTACCTATATAATGAGGAATATAGGGAAGCCAAGGAGAATAATAAAGGTCCATTTTAATAAGGACTGATCGTACCTATTATATCAGCATCAGGCAGCAGATAACATTTTCTCAAATAGGACTACAGGGCTAGCCATTAGAAAGGGGTAACCCACGGTAGGATAATATAACAATATGGTTTAGTAATACCTACGTAAATTTGGTCTTAAAAAAACCCTTACCTTGAAGATATATTATATACACGAGGGAAAATTCGCAATATTCGTCGGGGCTCGGCACACGGTCTTGATTTATACGAACGTGCGAAGGCGGCAAGGGCTGAATGGATCTGAAATTGATTAATGGAGTACAATTCTTCATAATATGACAGCAGGAACATCATATTCCTTAACATGATACGGGATTTCGTTTTAAAATATTATGCATATTCATCACAATTCGGGTTACGGGTAGAAGTAGGTAGGTGCCATGTTTGCCATTATTTGTTTTGTCATTTAATAGCTTGTCCAAGTTTAGCATTCGTCTACGAATAGATCTCTAAAACAGCTTTTAGTTTGTAAAATAACAAGAGAGGGCTGAGTACACGATTTCACTATCTTTGTCAGAAGTATGTTTCTGTGTCTCTTTGTGGAACTTTACCTTCGCTGATAGTTCTTACGCTACTTTTCAGCCCTCGATTATGTAACGTCGTCAATAACGGGTTACCTACAATGCACATTTTCCGAAACTATTAAAACTTTCACCAAATTATGGTACATTAACGACGCCTTACGATACGATTTTATTTTGACAATTATATTACGTAATAAAAATGCAGGTGTTTCGCGTACTGGATCACGTACAAAGTTACACAACGCTAACGTCAAGTAGAGTTTTTCAATCGCTCTCGATGAATCATAGCGTGTCTTTATTGTGGCCCGGCGAGGCGACGTGCTCGCAGCCTCCGTGTAATTGAGATCGATACCAGTAACTTTCATCATCGGCACATACCGACGTAACACTCACAATTGAATGCCAAAATTAAAGTAATTACCGGCTCCATTATACCCTGCGTCTTATTCAAAGCCGCTAATAGTTCATCGGAAAGCGCATTGTCTCGCGTAGAAGAAAAGGAAAAACAAATAGTTTTACTTTCCCCTTTACTTCGCTCGCATCCGCTAATATCGAGCCTACACTTAGCTGACTCATGTGGACTTGATTTCGGTTTCGCTGTTCTCCATCACTTTGACTGACATGCTAAAATTCACTGCACATACGTGCGTACGTGTACAGTCAGGAGCATTAATATGTATGTTACTTATAGCGAAATTCAATAGCGATGTTCTCTTAAATAACGATTGCAACGTTTAGATAACCTAGGTATTTCATAATAGTGTAGGTTTCAAAATATTATTTTCATAATAACATAAAATACAATCAGAAAAGAGGAGAAAATCACTTTAAAAAGTTGGTAAGCGTATACATATTAGTGCTCGTGACTGTACATAGGTCTAACGATAAACTACAGTAACAACTTACAGTTTCATTGAGACAGTCGCTTGTTCGGCCGCTATCATCAATCATTCGAATTGTGAATATAATGAAACCAGACCAGACAATACTAAACAAAAGCTTTTCACCGATAACTTATCTTGTCTTGACTTTAACACAAATGTGTTCCTGGTAACGTCAGGGACCAGGATGTTGTTTGATAAGTGTCAGACGCGCTCTTGCTTTTTGTTTTGATGATCCAATAAAATGTCTAATGATATTATAATATATACGTACAGTCATTTTCAGCCGCGGGCAATAAGTGTCAACAAAAGAATTAGAAGAGATCGTTGACCTAGTTGGTGTTAACTGACGGATTAACATGCATGCGTTGTTGTATTGAAAACGAGGACCGTGAAACCGATTAACCATAACGTAACGCGAGCTAGTGAACTTGAAATAGATGAATATTTTACTGGTGTGCGAGACAGACGTTTAAAGTCCTGTTTTGTGGCGTATTATAATTGCGATTACTTAACGAGGCTAATCAAAATGTGGTCTTGTCATTAATGAGAGCAATAAAAGTAGTGTGAGAGCTTGGAGCAGGCGACATGGTCGTGACAATGGAGCGCGCGCCCACCAGACGATCGCATGCTCCTTGCCTCCTCGACCTAGTTCGTTACCGCATTTATCACCGCCTTGTTCAGTAGTTCGGATTATTTCAATGTTCCTGATACCCAAATTGATTGTATTGTTGTAATATATCATTATACTCTCTAAATATTCCGGAAGCTGAGTAATCTTCAATGAATGATAGCTCTAGTCATTCCGGTGGGCGGCACCTAGTTATATATAGTCTGGCTTATTGATAGTTGTCAGCCATTTTGTCACAATGGCTGACATTAATTTAATTGATCATAGGGTTTCACTTTTTAATCATTTCACAGCATTTATGTAACTACAGCACAGCACTATCACACTTAATAGAAGTTATCTTTTCGAAATAATTTCTACGAAAATCGCGTAGAGCCTTAATCTATCTTTCGTTAGCATTCAGTGGGTAGATATAAACAGAGACATTTAGGTTTATAAATATTTTTCTTTTGTCGACCTGCCTGAAAGACATCAGACACTGAGTTCATCGTACTATCCGAACTACGAAGAGTTCTCGACGCGTAGAACATTCGCATCCAAAAATCGATCGGTCGACGAGACAGACATTAGCTATCGCACCCTCTCAAAAACAGCGCAGTGAGCTGCAATTTCAGAACACGTTCACCTAAAGCTTAACCAGTAATTTTAGATACATACAGCTATAGATTGGGTATTACATAAGTTATGTTATGCCACATAATCGCTTAATGTGAGGCTTAACAGTACCCTGTGCTTATGACCGGTCTATTGCATAAGCATGGCCACAGGTTGTTGTTCGACGTAGTAATGTTAATGGTTAATTATAATGGTTGGATCCCTGTAGCTGTTTATGTATTGATTTCAAGTTTTATTTGTCTATTCATTATTCGCAAGCCGGGTAAAGTGAAGCTCGTCAGAGCATGGCGGGTGGCGACAGGGTACGGCCCGGTTACTCATGCGAGTGAACGATCTATCCTGAGCGCCTGGGGTAGTTAGTATGTTGCTCATTTAATTTGCATGTTTTTGAGTAAGAATATACATAAGATTAACTTCTCTCGCTGAATACTTAAGGGTCTTCGTAAGCTTCTGTTACGTGAATAGCATGTTTGATGAGGCATAATGTTAATCTACAGTTGACTCAAAATTAAAACTGGATTAAATAACGAAGATAGATAGGTATTATGTAATTATTAATAATTAGAATTATAGTATCTATTAATAGTAAGAACATTAGTACCACTTAAGTAAAATATTTTAAATGACGGTCTGTTTTGGTGTTCGTATTGATTCCATGTTTTTAACCGACTTCAAAAAGGAGAAGGTTATCAATTCGACATATTTTATTTTTAATGTATGTTCGGGCAGAACTCCGTCACATATAGACGGATTTGAAAAATGACAAACAACAATGAATGTGACAGCAAATCAACCGTGATTGCTGCTATCGAATAAAAATGCATTGTTTTGACCCTAAGGATGATGAAATTTCGAATTGGTGTGGGTAGGTATTATAACTAAAAAGTGAAAAATAAAAACTATTTCCAAAAAAACACAACCGACTTCCGGAAAAACACTAAAAAGTGAAAAATCACTTTAATCGGAAGTCGGTTACTTTGGATGTATTTAAATTTTTTGTCACCGCCTTCCGAAATTAAAGACATAGAATGGAACTAAAACGTAACTTTGTCACGAGCCTAGCGTAGGGATGTATTTCAGGCGATATGTCAACTCCAACATTGTACCTCAAACTGGAATTTTACAAAAACATTGTATTTTTTTTTAACGTGGTGGATGTTATGATCTTATGTAAAAAACTCAAAAGCATATTGCGATGAATTCAATTACGAATACCTACAGGATAAAAAACACTTTATAGTTCTGATAATAATCTAACATATTATCTACACATCACTTAAATGAAGAAACTAAATAAGTATTAAGTACAGTGTTTAAAAGAAATTTTGATTTCAACGTGAACAGCAAGTAGGACTGGTATTTCCAGGAACAAATCGGAGAAATGTTCCTTTCATAAAAAATGCAGGCGACACGACAAAGAATGTCGAGGGTCGCTGACTGTAGTATTTATTTAGCGCATACACAACATGCCTACACTCGCTGCGTAGAGCGGACCGCAGGCGACCTTTTTACAAGGAAACAACCGTGTCACATTTAAAAGATCAGGTTTACAGAAAAGCAATGCAAACGATACATCATACGTACATCCAACTGCCTGAAAATTACAAAAAAAGTAAATACATTATTAGATTCTAAGTTACTTAATTTACGCAATTTCGTAGTCGCTATACCACGGCGTAGTAACGTGCTACGAAAAAAAACCTAATAACGTTCTATACAGTCAATTTTCTCTTTTGAAATACAAATTGGAAACTTACAAGAAAATCCTCCTTTTCTAGTGTGGGCATGATCTATTCTTTCGTAGCCATATTAGGTAACAAGAATTTGCCAGTCGTAGTCGCCAGTACGCCGCCAGTCGAATTTGATTGCCCTGGCTTTTGAAATGCACCTCAATAATAACGATGATGAAGCAACTTGTAATAAATCTTTGAATAAAAAAGAAAACCTTATACCTATCTCAAATCTGGAAATCTTTGAAGAAGTTTTTTTATTATTTTAACAACAATATCGATTAGGGCGTCCTTTTATTACACATTTAGCATGTGTTAGGAAAATCCATCGAGCGATCTCTTATATCTGATATAAGTATTATTTAGATACTTGTTATACATCATTTTTATTTCTGTTTCAGGATTTATTCCCGCTGCACGGCTGGTGGACGAATGCGGAGCGCGTACAGGACAACCCGGACATCCAGGTCGTGTACCTGCCAGCATTATTGCCAAGAGAGGCTCAGCTCGCCTCCGACAAGCCTACAGATGATGTACCGCTGCCTTATAGCTTCGACGCGTTTGGAAGGTATTTCGTGATTTTCTTATGTTACGCTGTTTCTTCGCCAATCAGAGGTTCAAGCAATTATTGAGATTGTTTGGGCTTTTCTCACGAAAGTATTTCTGTGGATTTTTGCACCTCGTATCGAGTCTTGTTAAGCGTTTGTCCCAGAAAATTTGACGGAAAAGCCTCTTTTTACAAGACAAGAAGATTAACTCTATTATATTATATGTTGTACCTACATTGGTTTTATTTTACCAAACTACATTTCTACGCGGCTACGCGAAACGTGCTCGTTGAATGTAGGCGCCTATAAGAAAAACTGGTTTTATTGAATGAACTAACTGACTGACCTTGAGATAGCCTTATTGTTCTGAGTGTGTTAGATTTGTTCGTGCGATCAATCAATCTTGTCGCATGGGAGAAAGCGTATGTAAATGCATTGAAATATTAGATGACTAAGTGATGAGATCTAAATCGGGGTTTTCCAAAAACAATATCTATGTATGTATTTAATTTATTAAATAATAATAATAATTTAATTTATTTTTAGAAATTTTGAGCTACAGTTGGTACCTAATCGTCGTCTGCTTTCGCCTGAGTTTCGGGTATGGTCCGACCAAGGTCAGGAGGCCACGCTGTCGGCCGTAGACCCTTCTTGCCATTTCCAGCACTCTGGACCTAACGCAGTCGCGGCCTTCTCGGCCTGCAGAGATCACGCTCTTGTAAGTACATATATATATTAGTATTGAACAGTTGAACTCTCTTTGCTAAAAAACTAAAAAAAACTGTGCTCGGTGATTACCTGGGTGAACAATTATGAAAATTGAATATTAACTCAATGATACAAGGAATGTTTCAGAATGAAGATAGTTCACGACAACTGTCATTCTGACAAGAACTTTATCCAATTGAGATAAAGTTTAATTTTCTTAGTTGTTGAGATAATTTTGAACAGTCTGTTCGTCCCGATAGTTTTGACGCTGACTGTACCTACATCGGTTTAAAAACAATCTAAATAAATATATAATCACAGGGCAGGAACTTATTTTGATTGTTGACATTGTATGTCTTGTTCTTAAATACTCAAAAAACCTTGATAGAAAATAATCAGAACACTTATGAATATACTTAATATGACCGGGTAGGATCGGTAAGCTAATTAAATTCATCTTTCGTTTCTTGTTTTCAGCACGGTTTGATTGTTGTGGACAATTCCACCTACGAAGTGCGACCCTTGCCTATGGGCAGTGGGCGGGCGGAGAACGGCAGCGGTCGGACAGCGCACGTGATACGTCGCGCACCGCCGCCCACGCCGCCCGGCGACGACGCGCGTCTGCTGCGCCCGCGCGTGCGCAGGCCGCGCGCCTATCCGCCGCGCCACAAGCCTGGACCGCCCAACTATACCATCGAGATTGCCTTGTTCCTTGACGAAGCTGCCTACAAAATTTTCTATCCTTACCTCAACTATAGCGAGTCGGAATTACGTGATATGCTCTTGGCGTACATAAACGGTGTAAGTTTCGTTAGTTGATTCGTATTGAATATTGTCTGTACATTATTTTTAATTTTTTATGTGTTCTTTAAAAACACCTAAAAATATAGCTACTGTCAAATGTTTTCTGCGTGTTCCAGGTGCAAGCTCTGTATCAGCATTCTTCTCTGGGCACTCACATCCAGCTGTCTCTCGTGCGTCTGACGTTGCTTCGGTCGCAGCCATCGGGTCTACCCGCGCACGCAGAGCGAGGACGTCTACTTGACTCCTTCTGTGCGTACCAGCGATCGCTGAATGTAGACGATGACGACGATCCTCAGCATTGGGACATGGCGTTGCTGCTCTCGGGGTAACTATATATTAACTATGTGTGCAATCTACTCTCGGGGTAACTATACAACCCTAGTTTTAGTATATGCGAAACCCGAAACACGTCTCTAGTATATCTATGTACAAAATTTAAAAACTGTATCATGAAAAATCACAACCTTATAAGCTTGTTATGTTACCTGGTTGTCTACATAAACAAGGTCACTACGCGGTACCCCGCGCCGCCCGCGCGTCCAGCGTCGTATTGTGCTCATTGATAATAATTAGGCAGTAGGTACCTAACCGTCCGGCGATTGGTGATAACATTTTCCATCACACTTGCAAAACTTTTTTGGGAAAAAATATAACATGGTGTAAAAATGATTGGAATTGATCCAGTTACTTATTCTGAACAAACTATATTCAGGTTTCGCATATAATAAAAATAATGTTGTATATTTATAATAATACTTCGTAATTGGAAAGAGCGAGTTGAAAGTTTTGATAGTCTTGCAAGGAAGAATGAGCGTTTTAATTCCAAACATTTGAAAGACAACGCAGAAATGCTTGACCTAATTATTAAAACCGTTAGTTACCCCTACTTACCATGCTGCAGTAAAAAACAGATGAGTGTGCTATTGTATTTAAATGTAAATAAATCAAACATGCGCATGCATCACTGAAAACGTGCAAATATGAAACGGTGTTTTAAAAATTCTCGTGGCTTGAGTTATGGTTTCGGACACGATCCACTGATATTTTGCAAAAAGCTTTGTGATTCACTCTTTGTAAAAAAAAAACTCTTTAAATAATGTACAATACCACTTCGAAAAGCTAATTACCATTGTTGGTGTAAGATTGTAAGTCAACAGAATCTTTTCAGATTCTGGTGGGGTTGTTGGCATTATTTGGGGTCGCCTTGGTCTTTTTTGATTGTGGCACCAGTCATTAGTCGACAGCTCATTTAAGGAATGAAAATTAGTCTGGGTCGCTGTCTCCGGATATGGTGAAGAGTGAATACTATAAATATAGTGATCTACATAATATCTTAGGAACTTCCTACGTCAGACACCTTTCTCTATTTAAGATTAAGCATTTTATTAACCAGTGCCTGTAATACGATATTGAGGTCTATAAGGATTTATGATTATATACTCAGTATCACACCAAGCCATGACGTCTAAAGATAAAGCGGTTTCTTTTCATATTCCAGGTTGGACTTCTACTCGGAGGAAGGCGGTCGTCGGAACGGGGTGACAATGGGGCTGGCGCCGGTGGGCGGTGTGTGCTTGCCGGCGCACGCCTGCGTGGTCTCGGAGTTCGGCACGTCTGACCTCCTCGGCCGACCCTACCCTTCTGCTGGCTTCACCTCCGTTTATATCCTCGCGCACGAGATTGGACACAAGTCTGTCATAGCTCACTTACTTTCCTACTATGCCATATTGGTCGATATACCCGCTAACTACGTTGCTGTTATACCCATCATTACTGTATAATGACCATTATTCCACCTTTAAGCTTAGTAGGAGTGTTTGGAAGAATTCGCTCTTTAAGGAAGAAGCGCCAGGGTAGCTCGCGAAATTCAATTTTTTAAATGTTTTTTGCAATTTGCGGGTTAGTGTCAGGTTTTTTTTTTTGTGGGTGGGAAATAATTAAATAACTTCTCCCGGTTTGCGTGAAACTGGAGGCTGTGTCAGACTTTTACTAACTAAAACCCACCCGTGTTCCTTCAGTTGCCTGTGTGCCAAGGGCCGCGGTATCTCTTTCGAACAACTGGCACCCCTTGTATGTTCATTAAAATATAATTAGTGATTTAATGAACTTAGACGGTTGTTTTGATGATTATAATTC
The DNA here is from genome assembly GCA_949091785.1 of Polymixis lichenea. Lineage (NCBI taxonomy): Eukaryota > Metazoa > Arthropoda > Insecta > Lepidoptera > Noctuidae > Polymixis > Polymixis lichenea. The sequence goes on along the minus strand of OX420932.1, from coordinate 16,865,762 downwards.
TGTAAAGCCACATTTGTTACGGTCGCGAACCATATTTTAATCAACGTACAAACCTGACACTGAATTTCGCGGGTGACCTAAGCGCATCCTCCACAAGCAAGTTTAATGAGGTCATTTAACTTGTAATCGATTTGTTTCCAGTTGTATGGAATGTTTATAATGCGGGCGTTGTAAAACGTTTTTATTTATATATCTTAGATTGTGTAGTTTATGAAGCATGAAATTATAAAGTGACAGTATGAGAATTCGCTCTTACAAGTCAAAAGGAGGCAAATTAGCCAAAACATAGGGTACATTTCTGTGAGGTTATTTTTAACTTTTATTGTTTTAGATTTTATTCAATGAAGGAATATCAATAATTCAGTATAACTTTATTATTCCAGCCTGGGCATGCACCACGACGGCACGGGCAACAACTGCGCCCGCGACGGCTACATCATGTCTCCCTCACGAGGCACTAACGGCGAGGCCTCCTGGTCCACATGCAGTGCTCGAGTTGTGGCTGATTTGCAGTATAGTTCCTTTATCTTCTGTTTGTTACTACCTTAATACTAAGGCTGCCCTGGATAACTGTAAATTTAGCCACTTGCATTTAAATGTAAAGCTGCTGTTCTAAATTTTGCATTTCATGTTATCAGAGAATTGCATCCTTATAATCCATGTAGCTATCTGTTTGAGTCAGAGTAACATCCGTGTATAAAGCTGGAACCAACTGAATGAAAATAAGGATTGCCTGTCCTTTTTTTGAATAACATTTTGAAATCTCCACGTCGTTTCACGTAAACCCAATAAGTAGGTAACTGAACGTGATTGCTGTAGTAATAACACGAAGGTTGCGCAGACTGCCACCACTTTTGGAGTGTTGCATAAGTTGAATTCGTATGCACAGCGCATTACATGTTTGTTTCGTAATAAAGTTAACTGTTTAAGATTACTGATAATTTGGGTGCTGTTCACATCGACACTAGATTTGCAACACAAGTAATCACAGAAGGAGAATGAAAAACAAGCCATTAACAACTTAGCTAGGCCTTCAGTTCTACGTTTTTTAACACAGGCCAGGATCCATTTAATAATTTTGTACAATATTAAAACATGTATTATCTTATTCATTTGTGTGTAGATGGGCGACCTGCTTATTTGATGGTTCTGATGACTTAGACGCGCCTAGCGAACTCCAGCATGAAAGATTTGGCGGAGCACCTGGCGCTATCTGGAGTGCCAAGAAGCAGTGTGAGGTGAGTGACGGAACATCACTGAAAAAAAGAAATAACGGAACCTATTTTGGCTATTTTAGAAATAACCGAAATTTGTTTATTCAAAAATAATGTTAATTTAAAATAACAAAACTGGTTTATGTAACAAGCCGTAAACTGGTTTTGTTATGCTCTGTTCGGTTATATTTAATCAATATTTTGGTTGTTAATTACCGAACTTCTTTAAACAAACTGATTCGTTAACCTGTAACCACACCTTTGTACGCAATATAACAAAACTCTTCGACAATATTATGCCTAATAACATTGACTGTATGTAGCAAAAGCATTCTACATAATAATTTTGTGTACCCTATTATCTAAAAAAATGCAATTTTAACCTAACGCTCAGTAATAAATACATAACTGACTTTGTAGATAAAACACGCTCTGTCAATGTGCTGCTTAGCAAAACTTTGGCTATTAATAAATTAAGTAAACAACTATTTGTTACAAATATATTGGAACTTGTAACGGAACGCTTTGGTTGTAGCCACAGAAAACCTGTCGAAACCTACATATGATAGTGCATTTCGCGCATAATTTCGCGTAAAATGGCAGTGCAAGTGTGCACTTGTTTTACTTTTTCCTTTGCTTGCGTTGATTGATCGAAGGTGTACGTGTTGCGCGCGCGGGTCAAGTTCATTTTACAAAGAAAGAAAAGATAAAGTTATACCTATTTACATTAAAAGGTATCGATATTTAAATAAAGGTAAGGCTCTATAAATCTACCTACGTTGGGGGTGCTGGCTTTTACGTTCGTGAAATTACTGAAAGACCTTCGAAGAACACCGATGGATGACTATCTTGATCGGTCAGTGGATGACTATCTACGGCAGTGGGGCCTTGAAATGTACATAAACAAGTTCCATGGTAAGTACATTACTGAATCTGGTAATTACCTAATAGGTTTAACTGTAGTAATTAGGTAGGTACCTAAACTATTAAATAGCTAGGTTCTTATTAACAACCTAGCTATTTAGTTGATAGGTTTCTACGGGGTAGTCTAGGTAGCACTTTTCGATTTACGCGATGTGGTGGTGGTGTGTTCTGTTCTTAGTGTATTCTGCTTGCTCCTCAGGTCAAGTAAAAAAGGCTTGCTTGCGTGGTGCAAGCAATCCTTTTATATACCCTATCTAATCCTTCGCTCTTCAAAATAGATATATCTCTTTTCGGATGATTGTATTCCCATTCCTATTCCTATTGTATTCCTATTGTGTGTGTACCTATTTATTCATAAATGCTGTTACTAATATTTGCAGAACAAGCAATAGATTTAGAGACACTTCAAATGCTATCAGAAAACGACATAAATCTATAATTGGCCATAGGGCCAAACTAACTACACAAATCAAAATGTTAAGAACATTATCAGAAGCTAGTAATCAAGTCAACACCATGTCAGTAAGTTAACACCATATTTTTGAACTCCAGAAAAGTTCTAACTTAAAGGCAAAACTAAAAAAAAAAAATTAATTCATATATTGGGATTCCGTACTTTAGATGTAGGAACCTACCTAAATAGTTAAAATTGTCTATTTAATTATTTATGTATGAAGTAGTAGTGTAGCAGTTAATGTATTGTGTGCTGTACACATATTTGTTTAATTTACATATGTGTGTCCCTATGTTTACATCATGTAATTTGTATAAGTATTATTATACTAAGTTGTAAACTTAGTTTCTGTCCTCATTATCGAATCTCTCTGTCACTAAGGTTTGGTGTTAGAGAACCCAATTCCGGGTTAAGCTCGCCTTTGTAAACTTCATGCATAATCCTTAAAAAAAACAGTTAATTAATTTAAAAAAAAATAGGTTATAGTAAGTATCTACAAAGTACAAATAGTTAGATAAATAGTTTATATACCTAATGTAAATATTTTAATTTATTAAATAAATGCCTAAGTTAAAAGTAACCCTCACTGTGAGAATTTTGTGTCCGCTTGCATTTAGCTATAGTATATATAGGTATGCTTATATCTATCTGTCCATCATTCTGTAGATGGATGTAATGTTTATTCGTCTCAATTGATTTTTTTTGTATATGTTTCAGATTTCTAAGGACTAGCAGCCGGTCCTTACAGATAGTGTCCTCAATTTCATTTTTAATCCTAACACTATAGAATCCTCTACAATAACTTTGGATGATTCGGAACCCATAGCTATCACTGGAAGTGGATAATACTGAAGGCACAAGTCCAAATACATCCTGTATAAGTAATCCATTCCACATTTAAATTTTTTATGATCTTACAACAGTATTATACTAATGGAATCACCTTCAAGTTTGTTTTTTACCATGAAACTTCATCTTCCCGCTGCACCCTCTTACGGGTTGACTGTCGGTAATTGCTTTCTTACTACACCACAAAGGGAATCATCATCATCGTGCTGGTTAAGGCTGTGCGCTCTGATTGTCAGTCACTACTCAATCAGTCATTCACAGAACTTTAGATCCCAATTTAGGTTATTAAGAACTTTATGTATTCTATAATTTTTATTGTTACTTGGAAAAAAAGTTGAAATTAATTCATAGTTTGGAAATGGCTAGAAAGATGATGACAACTAATACCTACTACTGCTGTCACAAATTCTTGAAAGGATTAAAGTGCTTAGATATTATCTAATAATTTATTAATGTGTTTGTTGTGTTCCATGTTATTTCAGGAATTATATAATCTCTTGAGTACATGTAACGAGGGAAAATCACTGCTGTTGAGATTCCAAGAAAATGGAATGCTAAACAATGCCTCAAGACGAAAATTATGCAATATTGTTATTGATAACGAGTTGAAAAATGACCCGGACATAAAAATTAAGCAGTAGGCTATACCAATTAGCATATGACGTGCCGAGAGTATTTAGAAAAGAAAACTCATCTGTATAATTCATACCGTTCATGAGCTTCAATCCAGGGCAAAAAACTTCAGCCAAAGCACACAGCAGCCAAGCAAGCAAGCAACAGCAAGCAAGCAAGCAGTAGTCAAGTAGTTTTCCTTTGGCTGAAGTTCTGTAGACAACGCAGGAGAGAATTTATTAAGTCTGAAGTAATTGCTGAATCCTCGAAACGTGGCCCTGCATCTACCAGTGGAGTAGGTTTGCGTCGCCCCAACTCCAAATATAGTGTTCAAGAAGCGATTGATCAATTAAACGAATGTACAGAGGACGTTGACGAGAGACTTTTGTGGTTGAAGAATTGTTGTGACCCTTGGGTGACTGTTGAATTGTATTGGGAAATCACAGCCAAAAAAAGGTTATCTGACTTAACTTCTAGTGAAACAACAGTTGAAGACTACCTTCGGGAGTTTAAGCCACTCACCCAGCGTGACGGTGTCTTTTTAGTAAGTAAAAATTTCTTTATTTTCTCTCTTAACACATGTATGATTATTATTAAACATTTACATAATGGTATCTTTATTTATTTTTTGTAGCTTTTGAAAGACTTCAAAACACTTTACCAAGAAACAGATGATAAATTATACCAGAACTGGCCAATAGTCAGGCCTAAAATTATTCAAGGAGCTAAAAAACGAACCTCAAATGCAGATTCGGGGTTAAAGGCTTAAGGAACAGCTTATATTAACTGTTAACTCCCCTATGAAAGAATTTAATAGTGGACACAAGCACTTTTAAAAATTTTAAACGTCAAGGCTCTTACATACCACCTAAAGAAATAGTCATAGGACAAAGAAGAAGTACTACCACTAACCGCGGTGTTGTATGTCGCGGCGGTGTTGTTTTTTATTTTGGTATATGCTTTGTTTACTTTTTATTTTTTGTGCTTGAGTTTATTTTTCATTTTATTTGTTGGTATATTGGCATGGCTAGCTGACATAAATGACAATTTTTTAAGTTCTGTGTCTCGTAATGTTGATTACTTTGCCTATGTATGTATAGAATCAAGTCTATCCGACTAAACAGACAGCTGTGCTGCTGGGGAGTTTGTTCCGCCACTTCTTCTTCCCAGCTAAAGCACTAGGAAGTGGTGAAGGGTGGGCGTTTTGGGGGACTGTCTCATGTACTTTGACGTTCGAAAAGTGCTGATTCTCAGCCTAATTTGAATAAATGACCTTTGATTTTGATTTTTGATTTTGATTTTGTAAAATCGGCATCAGTGGATGTACGGAGCAATTTGTCTCTCTTAAAAACGTTCTTCAAATCTTTTTCTCTCTTGACGGCGTACTACAAGAAACATTAGACTATATTAAAGGTTTTAGTACAAACTTAAATAATCACATGACTAATTTGATTCAGGGTAAATTTTGGACTAATTTCATCAGGGATCACAAAGACAAGTTAGTGTTTTCGTTAATTCTATTTATTGACAATTATGAAAGTGGAAACGTTTTAGGTAGCCATTCTGGCATACACAAGTTATGAGCAGTTTATGTCTCCATTGGTTGTATACCTCCAGATAGGGCTTCAGCTTTAGCTAATATTTTTTTTAGCTCTCTTATTTCATTCATCAGACCGAGATGGATTTGGCAATAACGTTATTTTTCAACCGTTAATTAAAGAGTTACATTTTCTGATTGAAACTGGAATTGACGTTAGAGTTCCTGCATTTCAAGGTCGATTGTCTCATTGTTGGTGATAATCTGGGTATGAATTATTAATAATTCTATAATAGGGTTTAATGAAACCTTTTCATCAAACTTTCTATGTAGAATTTGTAATGTAACTAAAGAAGTAATGAAAACTCTGTATTATGAAGGGAAAATGTTGCTCCGAAACAGGTATAATTACATCGAACAGCTGGAGAGAAACTGCCTAGTAATACAGGCATAAAAGAGAAATGTGTTTGTTATCTGTTAAAAACTTAAATTGAATTGACCAGGTAGGAGTTGATATCATGTGCGACATACTCGAAGGAGTTAGCAAATATTGTTTTGCTTTCCTCTTCTTAAAATAAACACGAGACCTCAAATATTTTACTTTGCAAATTTATAAGCATGGAACAATAATTGTTTATGATATATCAGGGCTCGTAGAAGTAAATTTTATGGTGATCCAGAGTATATTTGCCTACAATATTAATATAATTATTTTTGAATGTTGTTTGTTTAACACAATAAGTTTTGATGATCACTTACATTGTTTTGAAGTAGAAAAAGCTGATAATGATTGTACTGTATATACTTTTAAGGATACTTTAATATTATACATTCCTGGTCATATTAAAGTCACCTCAAGTGGAAAAAGTTATGTAACGCAAAGAATTGTGTTTTAGTACCTAAGTAATAACAAATAAGAACGATACTAATTATGATGAATGAAAGTTTTAATCAATAAATATGTGTATTTTTAATAGATAATAATGTCATCTTTAAATCACATTCATCATCCATCCATTTATTCATTTCTTTCATCCATTTTCATTGCTTATCTATTTTAACATACAAAAACAGTAAATATTTCCTTGTAATTAATAGAGACTGATTTTGTTAAATTGTTATGTTCCGCTTTTTATTTTGTTACTGTTTTGCAGTCAATTTGTAAAGGTAGACACGCATTACTCAGAGCTACAGGAGGCGTAGTAAATTCATTCTTAATACACATGCACCTCCTCTAAACAGTTATACCAATGTAGCTTAACTGTTCATTTATATCCTACAGGGTGTCCCAGACCGAGTAGTCCAAAGGAATAAGGGACTACTCACTCTTATTCAGCTCTGTTCAGCTTTTGTCCATAGAAAACAACGATTTTGTATAGAGTCCGTTTCGCTTTCCGCGGCTGAACGCATCTCATACAAAATCGTTGTTTTCTGTAATCCAGGCGCCAAAATATCCCTGTAGCACTCTAGTGAGGTTTGAACAACATTGAATATAGAATGTAAGGTTCTGAACTGATTAATTATATTCTTTCCATGTGCAAGATTCTGCTGCGCGATGCCGATGCTGCGCCATCTCCCAGCGGGCCGACGGGCGAGCATTGCTCTCAGCTGGCGTGCCGCACGCCGCATCGCGCGGGGTACTATTATGCCGGGCCGGCGCTGCCCGGTACGCCCTGCGGAATGTATATGGTCAGATCTTTATATCAAATTATAGTTGTATGCGATGCTGAATTGCTTAAGATAAAAAACTATGCGACGAACAATAAAAAATATTTGTTAGACGAAGAGAGAAAACGACTGCTCTCGAAATGGCGCCCGACAGGGCTTTGAAGCGTCTGCCAGGACCCTGTTGGGCGCCATTTCAACGTTTCCTACATGTTGTCTTTTTTCTCGATCGGTGTAGGTACTTTACTAAATGGTCATTAGATTGCACTTAGCGAGGTTTCTATAATAAATTATTTAATGGTTTTACCTTCAGAATTGTAGTTTTTTGGTCAAAGATAGGTTTTAAAAATGTTTGGTTTATTACTGCATGACCTCATAGACTAATGGCTCGTTAGTTTATTCAAACTTGGATATCTATTCTGTAAAATAATTGATCGATGCTTCAGTGGTGTCAAGGAGGCGAGTGTGTCCCTGCGGCCGCTCTGCCGACATCGAGCACGCCTCCACCAAAGCCTGGTGCTGGCGACACCTCCGTGTCTGACGCATGGAGTCCGTGGAGAGAGGCCAACTGCCAGTCTGGCTGTTCCGAGAGAAGCCGAGGCTTTCGCGAGCGACGACGAGTGTGTACAAAGCCAACGAGCGACGTTTGCCAAGGGGCGTCCTATGATGTGGTGCTTTGTGATGATACCAAGGTTTTTGATTTTTTCTGTCTTTTTACTTTTTTTACGTTATGTACGTTATTGACTTTATATGTTATCGACAAGGTCGGTTATAGGCCAACTGAAAGATACCTTTCGCGACGAGACAAGAGACCATTTATAAGTTCTTTAATGTCATGATTATTCGTTTTGATCCAGGTTTGCGGCAAGAAGACCCGTGTAGGATCAAGTGAACTGGCATCACGCAAGTGCGCAGAGTATGCTGCTCTTCTGCCTGAATTGGACCCTCGCGGAGGAGGCCTGCAGGCGCCGCATGACCCCAGTTAGTCATCGCCACTTTTTGTTGATAAATTATACTAAATGTGTTTTGAAGAAAAAAGGAATTAGTTAATTAGGTATCGTGTTTTGTCTACTAAATCTTGTTTTTCACTTTAACAGCTCGTATGTGGATGGGATGCGCAGTTTTCTGCCGGCGTGCTTCAGGAGGCGGTTTCTACGCACCACGCGTTGAACTCAACGATGCTGGCAAAGACCCTTACTTCCCGGACGGCACCTGGTGTCACAATGACGGAAAGCAAGACTACTACTGCTTGCAGCATCACTGTCTGCCCGAGGTGAGAACTACCTACATAACGTTCGTTTATTATTATGATCACATTTGTAATCAGAGGAGGAGATGGGCGCAAGAGGAAATGAGAAGTACTTATAAAATACAATTCTCAATGAGTAAGTTTGTGGAATAGCCATTAAGAAACTACCATTAACCGTAACCACCCGACCTTGGACCGTCCAGATCGTTTATACCTAACCTAAGTAAAGCCAAGATGTCATAGAGCAAAACTACGGCAACGCTGCGACGAAAGGTAAGTAAATTCTTAAGTTTTGATTATTTTTCTTTTCAGAAATCCATGGGCGTTACCCACTTATTGTAGGGACTAAATAGCACATTTGATTTTGTAAATAATTAGATGTCAGCTTTTATAATCAGGAGAGAAGATATTGCTGTAGTACGGATTAGGCGCTGGCACGTCTAACGCAACCTTACCCTAATATATTCATAGTCCAATGGTCGTTAGGAAAATTTCAGTCCGTCGTAGTATGACTATAATATTAATATTTGATGATGATCGTGACACTAGTTCTTTTATACTTTACCACGCCCTCACACGGCGAGTAAAGGAATCAAGGTGACTGGTATACTACACTGTAGGGCGTAGCTGCACCTGTAGAGTATCTAGTAACAACTCTACTTGTAGTTTCTGCCTAAATTGATAGATGGCGCTGTCTGTGTGTCTCCACAAAAACTATGTTCTTCTCTAACGCGGCCCCTCCATTGTTGGAAGTTTGAGATAAAATTGATAAGCTGTGTCATACGGAAAATCGTCATTTCCACAGCTTATCAGTTACACAGATTTAGTTCCTGTATATTTTAATTGTACTTAATAACGAATATTTCTGGGCCAAGGTAGTGACATTCCATTTCATTTTAAATAAAAACAAACTTACTATTCAAAACACTGTATAAAGATAATCGTATTGTAGAACATATGAATTTACAGCGTAGCACTTCCGGGAAAGCCGTAGGTACCCAAGATGGTGGTTTTTAAAACTTGGAACTACTTTTATCTCCATTAAGCTATTTAAAAGCGATGGTGGCCCAGTGGTATCGGCCCCAACGTACCAGTAAGTTGTAGGTCCTGGGTTTGAACCCAGGCAGGCGCTTTCAACCAACTCAGCCAATCGCACTCCACTGCTGGACATACGCGCTTTACTTTGTGTAAATAATTTCATCACTCACACACCTCTCTCTCACATCGATATTTTTATTTTTATATATTACGTAATAAATATTTATTATGTTTGTTCAATCATTTCATCACTACTGCTCTCAAAACAGTTAAGAAAAAACATCTTGAGCAAAACCGGCATGTCCTAAAACCTAAAAAGAATCGAAGACAGGTGGCATCTATCAACGCGCAACGAGCCCGCGTGGTGGATCACCTACAGCCCACTCTCTCTCGAAGAGGGGAGGCCCATAAACAGCCTATAATATCCCAGCACTGGGAACATTTTACGAGATTATGCAAGTTATTTAAGTAACTATTTTAAAAAGCACGTAAAACGCTAAAGGTAATGTTCTGCACATTTATACAAAACGTACGCAGCGGTGCATTGATCAGCACCATAATTGCGTAACTCACGATTAATCATAATCGGTTTAATATTGACAGTTCAACAATATTCATTGCGTTATTTACGTTGCTGAGCAGACACACTTTTCGAACATATAAAGCAATGGTTTAGCAATCTGTCTCAAAACGAAACAGATTATGATTAATCGTGAGTTACGCAATTAGGGTGCTGCTTAGCGTGCACGAGTAACCTTATGCTAGATTCATTTTTTTTTACAAATAAGTTGGTACAAACGAAGGACCGTATCTTCATGTAGAACAGTGGTAGTTACTTTGCACGTGTTAAATTGTTCAAAGTACTGTCCATATTCGTGGTCACCACATAATCAAGGATCATTAGAACCTATAACAAGAACCAGACCCTAAACATTGTTACAAGGTTCTATAAAAGATGGAGAACATTTAGTTAATTTTATAGTGCATTGTCTTGATATAAATAGGCTAATAAGCACGTAAACGGCACTAGGCAGGGGTAATCTCGTTGTTTGTCAACAGTGCCGCGCCAACTCACGTGATTGTTCTCTCTTATAGTACATTACACTAATAATATAGACATGTAGGTACTTATGCCATGATATCCGTACAGTCACTAAGAAATGTTAATTTGTCATTATTATTGTGAGGCATTTTCCTATCGCTAGGGATAGGTACGAGAAGATGGTGTTGTGCTAAACGGCCAAATACTACATTTTTCAAGGTGAAACTAATAGGAAATTAATCGCTAAACGTATATGTACTTAAAACTTCTGATTTTCTGGCCATCTTTGAGGTTTTTATCTACTCCTTAATTGACGGCAACAAATTTCAGTCTGAGAGGGTGAACTCAGATACTATCGGCACTTTTTCTTCAACTGTGTACGCGTGCTTACACTTTAAAGTAGCAATTCGCATTACAGCTACGCAGCCTGTATTATACACGCTAACAATTTGTGTTTCGTATTCCAAAGATTATCTGCGCTGTGATGCTTACAAGCAGCGTATGAGTTGCGTGTACGTAGAGTCTCCGTAGAATCTGTATATTTAGCCGGCGTAGCGTTTACGAAGCGTCTACGCGGCTTTCACGCGCGCTTACGTCCGACCTACCAACGCCAGTTTAGCACGAATACATTCTACAACTGAGCCTGGATTTTATTAATAGATAATATAATATAATATTTTGTATGCTTCTGCGTCAGACGACAACTCATTATGTAGTGCTTAGTGTTGTTTAACAGTGTTGTTTGGCCGTCAAACATACGCCGTTCCGACTTTCTTCCGTGCGTCATAGAAATTCAAAGATATTTGCTCATTTTGAGTAAATTATGAGCCTAATTAGTCATGGTTTATCTAGACGTTTAAATTGGACTATGATAAATTACGCAAGTTTCTCTGCAAGATTTGACGTTGTAACATGTTAAAAACATGTTGACTTTTCATAAATCTCGCAAATAAGCACGTGCTTAGACCACTCGTGAGGTGAGTATCAGTCAATCACTTAATGAGTAGTTAAGATTAATACGGGCAACTGTACTTTTCTCATTGAATGATGCTCTACGGTACAATTTACGTTTAACAGCTAATCTCATGCTGTAAGCATGTGCGGAGAACACGCATGTAGTGCATTAGAACCTAGATAAGCCTCTAACGGAAGCGGGCGAGGGCAAGCATTGTACTCTATCAAGGCTGTCGCTAATTGACAACAGTTTACGTTACTTGTAGGTCAATATTATTATATTCTCTCCGCTGTCGATATCTCCCAATAAGTTCCGCAAACCTGCTAATTATGACTTACCAGGCTCTGGCTTCATGGACCAGTAACTTCTTTAAACTTCGTCCGTTCCAAAATGGTGTAATTATAGCATATTTGAGCCAATCTCATTTAATAGCGCCCATTGTTTTCCATATTCTCAAATTCATAGCTTAACAAAAAATATTACATCTAATGCAGAAATAATTATTATTTATAAAACTTATGTTTTTATTGCTGATTGCAACTAAGTTTTAGATAATGTTCAAAGCATGTTTGTCATCAGTCATCAGCAGTTCAATCAGTGCCTAAGGGATTGTAGAATCAGCGTAGGGCCCAGTAGTGTCCCTTGGTGACTTTTTGTTCGAGGTCTGACATGTATTTTATGATTCTTGTATTTTTCTTTGGCTGGAATTTAAAGTTGTACCTATAATATAAACAAATATAATCATCATCAGCATACTCAGTCTATAACGTTCCCACTGCTGGGACGCAGGCCTCCTCTCTGTGACACGGAGTTTTCTTCACATTAAACACGCAGTGTTCTTCCTCCTCTCTCCTACTTGATCTATGCTGTGCCCAACAGGTTCCATTTCCTGACCAACTTTATACAGTAAGGTACGCAATTAAGAGTTGAGAATAGAATTGAGAACATAAAGTTGCAGGGACTTATAAGATCGAGTGCTCATCCAATTAATTGGCTTCATATGAATTGATCATTTTGCTATCACATGTAATCAAAAGCCATAATAAAGTTGACAATGAAAAGATACTAGGTTTTTCTTACAAAGGGTACCTACCTTCTCACTTATTTACCCCCATATTTATAAAAGTAATTAGACCTGAGTGAAATACGTACTATTTGACACGATACTTTACAGAATACTTCAAATAAAATTGATATAATTTTCACATTTCAAGGATTGTAAAAAGATAAACAAAGCAATTCGCATCTGGCTTCCATGTGTGATTGTCTGGCGTTTGAATGTTCATTAAATTTTATTTAATGTGATCGTTTGAAGAAAGGGAGCTTATAAATAGAATTCAATAATAAAAAATAAGATGAGCAAAATAAATATTTTAATTGGCTATGAATCATCGTGATCTCTTCGTAGGTGCTTTATTTCTCAAGCGCCCTTACTGGCCCTCAGTTTTCTCACGACGGATTTCAACCGTTTGAACAGTGATATGATAAAACTCGTATCATTCTTATTTGAATAAGACGTGTCGTTGAACGTGGAAATCTTTTATATCATGATGTTTTATTCAAATATATAATTTATCACTAGGCTTAGATTAAACTCCTGATAAACGTTTACCTCTGTAAGAGTTTAGCAGTTCGTACTCTTGTCGTAACCTCGTGATTAACGGTTTTTACAATAATTATATTGTAAACACCGCACCGCACACACACATACGATCTCTTCACTAGAGAATAAACCACACAAGTTTTGTAGGTATTTCAAAAATTAATATTAGTTGGGTATAGGTATCTACGAAAAGAAGAAACATAAAATCAACGAAGTATTGCAGGCAATTAAAACAAACAAAATAAACGCTTGCCATTTGTTAAAGTGAGTGTAATTGTTCCAATTAATCGAATTCCTATCTTATTTGTAATGTGAGCTACGGAATAAAGATCCAAGTTAAGGGTTCTTGTTAAACTGTCAGGAATTGCTATCGAGAGACATACATAATGTAGAAAGAATCATTAGAAAATACTTCTAGGTAAAGTTTTTATTATAAGATACAAAACACAAAGGGCAGTTTAGGAGCTATTGCAGATAAATGGACTGCAAAACCGCATATATCTATGAAGTGTCAACTTGCATAATACATAGGTAAAGCTGCAGTCACGAGTGTTACAAGGAGCCACGCAAAGCGTAGACGCGTAGCCGTTACTTTGGAAATCGGGAAATTTACCGCGTTACGTCTTTATCATAATAATAGCCGTAATCTTTCTAGCCCAAAGCCCTTGAGTTTGCTAATGCTGTAAAGGAAAACGGCTGTGACGCAGGTTGCAAAACGGCTATTCTTCTCAAAAGATTTACAAACCATACAATATTGTACCAAATCAGTCCATCGAGTGTCTAGTTCTACGTTAAGTAGCTGAAATCCTAATCGATAACTAAGCGTAATAGTCACCACAGTCAGTCATGTTATATTATTTAAACATAAAGACTAGTTTACCTAACCTCAGGTTTTTGCTACAGAACTTCAAGATGACAGCGCAGTATCACATCTGGGAGCTTCCAAGCGAGGACGTGACCGGCTCGTTTAACGCACGAGCCTTGTCCACTCCTGATGACGAGGCTGCAGCAGCAGCGATCCGCGCCTATTTGTCCCTGGACAACTCCGGAGTGCCCATCGTCAGGTCTGCACTACCACCACAAATGCCAGAGGAACCAGAAAGCAATTGGGAAGTAGTTGATTACGTAGACATACCCAACCAGAAACTAAAAAGAAAGAGAAACCCCAGGATGCATTCGTCTGATACTTAGTGGTGTTGTAATTTGGGACAAAGGTTTATGTCTTATAATTGAACGACTTGTTAAAATGCCAATTTTGGGTAAAAGTTAAGTTTGTAAGGATGTCTTTGTCTTGAGGGCAATCAATATAATACGTCACTACCTCCGCAAATAGCATCGTCTGTTAATTGTCAGTAATTATGTTAAGATAAGTGGGAATACAGTTCAGAGCAGAGATACCCCTTGGAAACAACTCTGTGTTGAATGTATGGTCAACTAAAATCTTATTGATTTTAGTTGACCTTCGATAGAGCAACACTGCAAGACACAGATAGGTATCTATAGTTGTAAGAACCATAATCTTGCCAAAATGTAGTAATTTAGGTCCTATTTTATTTAGGTTAGAATTTGGTGCATCAAGTGCCTTGCTGAAGCATTTATTAGAATTTACAGTATTAGTAGTATTATTTTTAAGTTAATACTGAAGTATTTGTTGAATGCATAATTTTGGGGTCGTGCACTCTTGTGGCAGTAACTAACACAAAGTGAATAAGTCAGTGTCAAGTACATAGTATATTACGATTTTAACAACAATTCAAAAAAAGAAGATGACGCCCATTTTATTTATGAAACAGAACAAACTATTCTTCGTTCTAAAAGTTGAGGGTAGGTCTCCTACCGTACTTAAATAAAAAATTAGGAATGTAAAATATTTTTAGTGATCGATAATAAAAATACTAGTCTTTCTATTTATATGAACAGGCCAACTGTTTTGTATTTTTTAAATCATAGAGTAAGATGTTTTAGTTTTATGCTTCCATAAAATTTATTTTCTTCGTTACCTACCTCCTCCATTTTATATGTAACATGGTATTTTCATCGCCTAATGGTTTCTTTGAATAAACAACTTAAGTCTAACGATACTTTTATTTATATAATTAAGTTATTTCATGTTTTCATTGCTTCTCTCCTGTAAATAATTAAATTCTAATGCTGTACTAATGTTTTTGAAGTTGAATCAAACCATAAATCTACTCATCATTTAGTTTTACGATCTTTTTATATGCGTAAGGCTTAAATCAATCATTCGTACGCCGCAGCTTTATTTGATTAGTTTTTTTGCCAGAATAATTTTAATGTATGCAGTGCGGGACAGTGCCTAGTATTGTCCAGTAAGATTTATAGTTAATAGTTTAAATGTCGAAATAAATTGAACATTAGGCACATAAGTACACATTGTATGCTGCTATGCCTCATATATTAGTGTCAGAGCTTATTCGTCGCGTAGCTTCGCCGAGTCTGCCGTGATGAAGTGGCTTCAGGCCTCGCATGCGTGATGTGCTATGTATATGTAATGTATGCTAATAAACTCAGGTGATGCGACTTTTATGATATTTGCCAATGGTAATTGTACCGTGACGGCTTCAATAGACTTTTTGAGGTAAATGTGTACCAAAAAATCAGGTTACTTACTTAAAATTTTAGAGGAATCCCTCTAATTTTTAAGAAGGGGAACTGATTTTTATTACGATATGGGTAAAGAGCGTAAGTAGGTACTATTCAGTTTTATCTGCACATAATCTGAGAATGTTGACTACAAAATAAATAATTCATTGAATCACATACAATTACATACAATCGGTTTGTTGCACTTTCAATGCATACCCTGTATGCCTATTGTGTGACCTGTTTACATAAATACGTACATAAAGTGGTTTTATTTAGGTACGGTATTTGCCAAGTTTACTTGTTTTAGGCGATACGCATTCAATTCACCTTTGCCCTCAGTGAAGTCTAATCATGAAGAGCAAACAATTTATTAATTATTTATTTATTAATGAATTCGGTTCTTGACGTCACGAAAAGTCGTGGTCGTCGATCACTACAATAAAAATGTCATCGTTTGTAATGAAGGGGCGGCTGTAATATCTTCTTAGCCATTTTATTATGATAATAACTTGGTACGAAGACGTAACGATGGGCGTACCCTCCATTATCCCATGTAATTGCCGAAGCACCACACGAGTGTATGGGGCCCCACTCCATAGGATCAAAACAATGTGACAAAAGGCTTTGTGAAAACGAATGAACGATTTACACACAATATGTGTCCGTAATTCTGTGTAAATTCATATCGCGACGTTGACAAAATACATTAATATTACAACCACGCACAGTGGAACGAATGTATGGGAGCGGTTGGACGTAGACATGTCCGAAAAAAAAGAGTAAAATTATGCCAAACTAATGATGCCATCTTATTCGATTACTTAATGCCTTCATAACTTGTGGTGATGAATTTCTTCATAACTCCCATATTTCGGGAGTAATTTGAGAAAATGTGAAATTTTACTATGAAAATGAGTGTATCGAGCTCTCTCCCTCCTGATTCCGGGCTTGTTTCAAGTAGCGGTCTCTAATATCATAATGCTAATACTAAGAGCTATATTTAATACTAAGACACATAGTGCGCCAAATGTGCACTTTCTGGGATAAAGAGTGATGTTTATTTTATAACACAATTTTTTTATTTTTTGTTTATTTTGTTGATTAAAACCGTTTTTCTAAAGGTTTACCTTATTACAATAACATTTCTGAGCAGCCAATTAGAGAAGATATAAGCTAATTAGGATATATAATTAGGGACTTAAGGTTTACATATAAAACTGATGCACTAATGATTACTGATAAGAACATTGCTATTATTTAATTACTAAATGGCTCTTAATACACTAATTTAGCATGCATCATTTACTAATTATCACAATAACTAATTACCTTGCAATATTTAACAAAGGATACCTGGGATACCTGGATTTTATATAAATAGGTCACTATTAGTAACTTTAAAATCAGTGTTGATTTACACCTCGTTGTATCCAAGCTAATCTCGCAATGTATTTTCCAAATTTTAATACAAATCTTGATATTCACGTTGCTTTATGCGCACGCGCACATAAAGATTTACGCGACTTTAACTATTTGTTCAGTGTTTTAAAAGATAACAGTTGTGTTCAGTTATGTGAAAGTGCTGAAACAAGTTTAAAAGACTGGTGTCGTCGATTTTGCTACCGCATTTATGCAAAATGGACACAGTCTGGAAGAAGCACAGATAAGTTTCGGAAGAAACATGAGATTTGGCTACAGGCTGCAATTCAATGGCCGGAATTACAGAATGAAAATATGGAACATTCTACAGAAAATATAAGTGACGTCATCGAGCCCATAATTTCTCCTGCTAAATCTGATGCTTCAACTTGTACACATCCTAGTCCTCGTAAATCTTTTGAGGACCTTAGTAACCGGCAAAAAAGAAGACGCACTGAAGATAGTCTTTCATGCAGCAGTAGCAGCGCTGAAATTATGTTTTCGGCCGAAAGGGCGCTTCAAAAGGCAGGACAAAGCGATACAGCTTATGTTATGAAATACTTGACGGAGAATCCAGAAGAGGCCTCAAAAATCAAAGCCTTCATTGAAGGTAAATCAATTCAGGTACGGGAAATATCCCCTTTGAAGGCATTGGCTCTTTATGTATCGATGAACTTATCGAAATGGCGCTATAACACTCTTCGGGATTTCAACACTCAAGAAGGAGCTCTTCAATACCCGAGTTACTACATGTTGGTTAAAGAAAAAATTAAGTGCTATCCGGCCAAAGAAGATCTCACAGTTACAGAGAGCTCTGCAAAAATCAAATTACAAGCCTTGATGGATTTAACCTCAAGAAGACTTATTAGGTCGTTAGAAACCCCTGTTGATCCCAATCAACAGCTCGTATTGACCAGCAAATGGGGTTTTGACGGATCATCTAGCCAAAGCATTTATCATCAAAGGACGAGTGAAGATGAGCAAATCGATCTTGCTAGTAATTTTATGATTAGTCTTGTACCACTGCGGCTCGTCTCAAAAGGTGTAACAATTTGGGAAAACGAGCGACCATCTTCCACTTCATTTTGCCGGCCAATATTGTTTAAGTTTATAAAGGAAACCAAAGAAAATGTGCAGAGAGAGATGGCTGAAATCGAAGCAGAGATTGAAGCCTTAACTCCATCCACCATCACTGATGGAATTAGTGTCAAACACCAACTGCTGTTGACAATGATTGATGGTAAAATTCATTCCATTATATCCAATACAGCAGCTTCAGTGTGTGACATATGCAAGGCTTGTCCTAAAGAAATGAATAATTTAGAGTTAATCAAAGATAAACACGCAAACGAGGACATGTATAAATATAGCTTAAGCACCCTTCACGCTTGGATTCGCTCAATGGAATGCTTATTACACATTTCCTACAAATTAGACATAAAATCATGGCAAGTAAGGGGTGATATAGCAAAAAGGCAAGTTGATGACAGGAAGAAAAGAGTTCAAGAGGCTGTAAGAAGAGAAACGGGCTTACTTCTCGATGTTGTGAAACAAGGCAGTGGATCCACCAACAATGGCAACTCGGCAAGGAGATTTTTTGAAAACTACACTAAATCTGCTGAACTGACCGGAATAGATGCTATGCTTTTAAGAAAAATCTGTGTGATCTTGCAGTGTATTTCATCAGGAGAGAAGATCAACGTAACTAAATTCCGAGAGTTCTGCTTTGATACTGCTAAGCTTTACGTGGAGTTATACCCATGGTATTATATGCCTTCTTCACTTCATAAAATTTTAATGCATGGGCCAGACATAGTTCAGAACATGTCAATTGTGCCCATTGGTTTTCTATCCGAAGAGGCATCTGAGGCTAGAAATAAAGATTTTAGAAAATATAGAGAGGGGCATTCTCGAAAGCATAGCAGTATCTCATGCAATGAAGATATTATGCACAATCTTTTACTGTCTTCTGATCCACTTGTTACAAGTATCCGTCCAAAAGGAAATAAGTTTGTAAAAAAATCTTCTTTTAAGGAATTTTATGAGCTTACGGATTCTGAGAAAAGTGATATCGAATTTGTTAACATAAATGATTTAGCGGACATCGATTCTGAATTTGAATTAATTGATGATGATGATGATGACGAAGATAATTAAATGATGTTATTGTTTTAAAATGTGTAACTTAGTAAATTAGAGCTTACATCTTAATTATTTATTGTACTTTTAATGAAACTAGGTAATTTATTATCAACTTACTTAAAAGTCATACTCTCATCAGTTCTTGTGAATATTTTTGTTAATATATATTTCTGTATATATATATAATATATTTATAGACCTCTTAATAAGTCTGTCTGCGGTTTAAAGTAAATACAAATGGGGAAAAAACGTTTTTTTTTTTAAATTTTCATTTTCTTTTATCCCAGAAAGTGCACATTTGGCGCACTATGTGTCTTAGTATTAAATATAGCTCTTAGTAATAGCATTACGATATTAGAGACCGCTACTTGAAACAAGCCCGGAATCAGGAGGGAGAGAGCTCGATACACTCATTTTCATAGTAAAATTTCACATTTTCTCAAATTACTCCCGAAATATGGGAGTTATGAAGAAATTCATCACCACAATTTATGAAGGCATTAAGTAATCGAATAAGATGGCATCATTAGTTTGTCATAATTTTACTCTTATTTTTCGGACATGTCTACGTCCAACCGCTCCCATACATTCGTTCCACTGTGCCACGTGTCAATTAGATGTGATGCTAGGCCTACCTACTAGTAGGTACCTTTGCCTACTGTCGCAGAAACACATTGATCTCTCAGCATTGAGCATTACGCAGATAGCGTTAGCTTGATGTCCATTCAGATTTTACCAGAAATATCTATCTATTTATTGAACGGACATCCTATTCAATAATTAGATGATTCTGGTAAAAAAAGTTTTATGATTTATCTAGCAGACTAGTTCTAATCAATAAGATTAGAACACATCCTCCATACATACTATACTAAGTAGGTAATACTGACATAGCAAAATCATTGCTTTTTTGTGACCCGTTTACGTAATACCTAATTTTAAATCACAATGCATATGTGATCTAATCGTTAGAATCGTTTTATTGATGAAATTCTACGACGTCTGGTTGTCTGGATAATATCCAGGTATCGGGTAGGAGTGCTGAAACAAAAACATAGATATTTATTACCAAAATGTGGCCAATGTTACTTTAAAGAGTGCAGACCAAATTCTTAATGATTTTATTCCATACAATTTTCAGGTAACGCGAAAAGTCCATTTAGGAAAGATGTGTACTGTAGCTAGGTATTTAAGTTTACTACAACTCGAGTAGGTACCACAGTACCAACATACCTAAGCAAATATGCTTTCGGTAATATATTCTTCGATTGATTTGTCTTCTGTCCGTGACTCCGTGGTCGTGCATAAATCTTTGTGCTTCAAATGTGAACGCCAATTTGCTATTCTGTTAGCGCCTAAAGATAAATTTTGTTGGTCCGCCTAGCATTTTTAGTAGATTTCAACGGACGTATTAGGAATGTATTATGTAATAGATATGTTATGTTGAATATTTATACAGGATGTACCTTCAACCCTCAGACTATTTTTAAAAGGCAGTTTGCGGCAAAGTATGTACTTCCCCTACTTTTTGCAAAAATCAGGAAAATCAGCACAACTTAAAACCCGCTTATGATCGTAACGTCTTGCGCTTTTGTTTATATCATGGGTGGGACCCTGTTTTGACCTCGATCTCGCAATCCTCGCAATACTGTAGACTAAGTAGAATAATTTTGGCTAAAAACCATAAGGTAGCATTCAGTCAAATTCCATGAAGTTTTCATTAAATTGTTCTACTAGAGTCGTGTCGCGCCCTTTTCCCTTCTAAATTATCATATCGATAACGACGACGAACCTTATGGACAGATCCAACAGGTTCGTCGTCATTTCTCTTACTTAAATATTATGTTTCAAAAACCTTTCTCAAGTTTCACCCATTAGTTAGTAGTTCGAAATTCTTATTTTAAAATTAGGTGTTTATTTGTGTTGTTTGTTATTTTGGGTTATCCATGGTAGGTATATCTAATCGTCGCCTCCCTTCTCAATCGTTTCTAAACTACGACGTTCCTCAACCGGTCGACCTTACGACCGCAATACTGAAAAATAAACGTTTCCAGGAACTACCTCTAGTTGTTGTTGTAATAAATAGATCAATATCAATAAAGGTTCACTAATACCAGGAAAGTTTACGCCACCTTGAAATAAAATTACCCTTTGTTCGAGATAAAACTGTTGCCACTTCAATACTGATTATAAATAAATATCTTGTTGACTTTAATAATAAATATTATTCAGACTTTTAAGATAAATGGTAAAGTGGCGATGCTGACTTACCTATCGGTTTAAGAAAAAAATGGGCTATTAATCGGCCAATTATGGAACCCTCATTTACCTTGAAATCTTCAACTTCATGCAGAGTGATGGCTGGCGGTGATTTTATTATGATGTTCAACAATGAAGGCTCGCAGCTAAGTAAAAACAGCCGCATGGGTCGATGGATCTGGTTCAGTTGCTTGTCGAGGTTGGTCCGTGGATAGGTGACCGTCTTTACATACCGACCGTTTTTATATTATGCGGTGCCGAGACCCTTCCGTGCCTCGGAAATCACGTCAAGCCGTTGGTCCCGGCTGGCATACGTAGATCTTTGACAGTCGTTACGGGTCGTCAGAAGCCTGAAAGTCTGACAACCAGTCTTACCAATCATTATCGTATAACCCAGTATGGGTTGTGGAGGTCAGATAGTCGCTCCATGTAAAATACTGGTATCATGCTGCATCCGGTCAGACTGGAAGTCGACCCCAACATGTTGGAAAAAGCTAAGCAGATTGATTCATTGCATCTTTACGAATACAAGTAAAGACTCCTGTGGCTCGCTTTGTAGCTTTATAGAAAATCCCCAGAACATGATTTGATCGTGCTGCTGATTTTTTTTTTACCGACCCAACCCTACTGCACGTAAAGTCACGGCACTGTCAGTTTGTTTATTTGTCAGTCGTTTCTTGATATGACATAACAGAACCCACCATACTTAAAACAGAAAACAGTTGAAGTAGGTAATGAAACTCATTATTCGCTAACCTGTAAGCTAATTGTTGCAACAACTCGGATTACCCTGTTCACGCTACTTCCGCTGCAAAACTTTGAATGGCTGCCTTAGATCTAAAACTCAGTCCAAACTTCGTAGTAGGTATTTACCTATTTAGAAATAGTTTGTCTGCAGTCTAATAGGCCTCCTCAAAAGAACTAGTGCATACACAAACTGTGATGGATGAATGGGAACTATGTTGACAACGCTGTAAGTCTACCTTGATGAGTTCGTACTGCAAAAATTTCGCTTTCCTAATAGCAATCATCAAGTAAGGAAAGACACAATAAAATTCAACATTACGGATATAATAGGAGATGCCTACGCTTGCTGCGATCATCAGGAAAATAGGAATCCTGTCTCCTGAACTGAACGTGTAAAGAACAATGGACAAAGATTATTTATTTATTTTCCCGCAGAAAAAACTCGCATCCTACCTATCATGTCTTGTCACAATATCGATATCACTGATGAAACACTTATGCAGTTATGCAGGTTCCGTATAACTATGCTAACAAGGTAATTTAATGCAATTTTCCTTATTTCAAAGAAATGTGAGGACAGGTTGGACAGATTATAGCAGACCACGTGTTTCTTTACAATTACCTAAGTACATTCACAATGGAACTAAAGGGACTTGCAGTTTAAAAATAGTGGTTTTTCGTATGTCCGTCTTGGCTTCGAAGAACACAATAAAGAACGCCGTAAATTAGGAAAAGCAAGCAAACAACGGAAAACTTGCAGATACACGATAAAAGTTTGTTAAACACTACAGCTTGGGAGATGACACGACGACGCGGCTAAAAGCGGACACGTAGGGCACAGAAAAGTAATTCAATAACACTGTGGCGTAGGGGAAAGAATTAGAAAAAGTCCATAAATCATTCTAAAGAAGGATTTTCCCAAACCGAGTTACAAGATTCCAAACGACGCAAAAGCATTTTTATTCAATAGTTTGTACAGGTAATTCAATAATTACCATGTTTTACTTGACAGGTTTTTTAATTAATATGATTTGCTTTAAACACTTTTTAAAGCACAAACAATTCTGCAGTAATACAGCTTTTTTATGAAGACTTGGTTAATAAAGTATATGAAATTGTTAATAAATTAATTTATGTTTAGTTGTAAAGAACATAATATTTAATTCAAGTTTTTGGCCGCGGTTCTTATTTTCTGATGTAACGTTTTAAAAGTCAAGATGCTTTAGCTCAAATAGCTGCGTCATGATAAGCTGCTTACTTAAGTGAGTGAAAGTATTGCGCTTATATCCGGGAAGAAATCTAACATCATTACATGGATATAATATGATATTTATGTTTCTGAATGTATTTTAATAATAATTATAAAACCTCGAAGGTTGTAGCATTGCAAAACTAGTGGCTGGACACAAATTAAACAGGAACACGAGCAGCGTTGCGACGTTGTATGGCAATGCTGATTCTTCGGCCAAAAAACAAGACAGCCCTCTTGGCCACGTCGACCAACCGCTTGGCGATGTCTCGAAAAACCAAGTGGGCAATCGGACCCCAGGACCCTAGTGTTTCAACTTCAACCGGTTCGAATATATAACTTCCAATAAGATTGGAATATTTTCGCCGTTTGAGGTTTTCCGCAGTTGCAGCAGCTGCCCCAGCACAGCCCGCCGTACTAGGAAGATAGGATGGCGCAAGGGTGACAACACAGGCTGCATCCCACACCAAAGGCCTGCCTTACTTCCAGGCCATAATTGTCATTCCGTCTGGTCTCTTCCCATCGTCACGTGCTAAGCCGTTGGGTTCTATAACAGCTGGCTGGTGACAAGAGCACGATGGATGATATCATTATTACTGGCGTGACTACCTATCCGTCCTGCGCTCTTGTTGTTTGATAGGCCATGGTGTCCGAAACAGTCGACAGCTTCACCGCACTGGCAGCGATGCGGAACCCCGCACGGAGCGCCCATACGCAGACAAGTAGCGAGCCGGAAAGAGGTGTCACCCAGCATAGTGCCTATGTTGGGTGCCGGTGGTGCCTGAAGACAGGCCTGACTCCCATTCACCCACAGCGAGCAGGTGGGCACGATCAGCAGTAGTGGTGGAGCTAGTGATAAGATTGAATATAACTTGCAGAGCGGCTCATCCCACTGTCTCTGGGAAGATCTCTCTCCGGTTTCACAGGCCGATCCAGGAGTTATATTTGTTCGAGCCGTTTGGGATTGAAATACTAGGGCAATAGGGTAGAGTGCACACTTGGTTTTTCAATTCAAATCAATCATATCATTTATTTAACAGATAATAAATCCAATTTGTCAGTAATTCAAGACATCGCCGAGCGGTTGGTCGAGTCTTCACGTGTCCAGAGGGCTGGCCTATTTTTTTGTCAGAATCAGCATCGCCATACAAAGTGGCAATGCTGGCAGCCTTTTTGGGTACTTTTCCTGCTGAGACCGATGCGTACGAATTTTGTGATGCCCTACGATTCTTTCTCCCACTTTTTTATAAACATGTACTTATTATTTTAAGCCTGTTAGCGTACATATTGTGTAAATATTATCTTGTTTGAAAATAAAAGCATCGTGATCAATCGTACACCAAAATTCTAGTTTTTATGTTCTCTGTTAGCGGGATATCTTATTATTATACAGGGTGTAACAGAAACCCTATTACTATCCTTAAGCACTAAATATAACAGCTGGTATAGAATCACTATACATTATAGTTTCAGCTCAAAATAAAATACTCTAAGAATTGATAATAAATTTTCGGTTCCATATGTTTCTTAAATTCAAATCATAACAAACGTGTCACCGTATTACGTTAGGTCAATAACTTTCCACGTTACTTGCCAATATTACGATAAATCTCTTCCAAGTGATGTGTTTATTTCAATTTGATGATTTCGTTTCTGGTATCAATGTATTAAAAAATCTCATAACTTCCGAACATGTAGAGATAGGATTAAAAAAGCCTTCCAATATCGT
This sequence comes from Polymixis lichenea, assembly GCA_949091785.1. Taxonomy (NCBI): domain Eukaryota; kingdom Metazoa; phylum Arthropoda; class Insecta; order Lepidoptera; family Noctuidae; genus Polymixis; species Polymixis lichenea. The sequence continues at coordinate 16,840,468 of OX420932.1, read as the reverse complement.
TTGATATCATCCAAAGAAACGTGCCCTTGTTATATATATAACCTTTCCGTTACACGTTGTATAATAAAGTAAACTGCAGCCCAAAGTTTTATCTAAGATTTTTCGACGAATTTCTTTGTCGCGTGCTCCTGGTGGTGGTTCAGTCCTTGAAACTTTTGCGGTAAAATGCATAAAATATTGTTTTTCATCAACAATTCCAAACCATTACTTAGCCTCGGTATTTATTATTGTGATGATTTATAAAGTGCAATAAACAAGGTAGTTTAAAACGCGCAAATAACATTTATATGGAAGCACGAAGCACTGAGGTAATATTTTTATCAGTCATCAAGTGCAAATGTAAATGGACTAAAAGCGATCTTATCCCACGCAGTCGTAAAACCAAATCCGTCCCGAAGTTTTATATGGGTTATGAAAAAAGTTAACTTAAAATAACCAAGTACCTACATAACGACTTCAATTTAATTACTATTTTGGTGATTTTGTTCATCATCATCTTCAGCCCAGTCCAATCGCTTCGGCGTCGGCTTCCCTAAATGCTTCCCGTACGTATAGGTAGCTGTTGCCAAAATAATAAATTGACTAAATGGCAATACTTACCTATATGTACAGTTCCGTGTGGTGCCAGACGTAAAAGAATAGCACCATCCCATTTCTTCCTGTGGGGGTCGTAGAAGGCGACTAAGGGACTTACTAAAGAATGGGCAGCTGCGTTCTCTATGCATTTGACCACCTTACTGCGATCACCAACCCGCCTGCCAAGCGTGGCGATTATGGCGAATCCCCCCCTTTTGGGGGAGGCTTATGACCAGCAGTGGACGTCTTTCGGCTGATATGATGATGATGATGATGTACGGTCACCAATAGACATAAGTAACCAGGGTCGTCAGATATAGTTGAAGTTTAGCAAGTAACCGATGGATGTTTCGTGTTCTGTTCAAATTTAACTTAATTATTAGGTAGAAAACAAGAAGTTTATTTAGCAAATTAAACATTCAACAACATCCATCGGTTTCGTACTAAACATGAACTATATCCGACACCCTGGTTACTTATGTCTTTTGTTGGCTGTACCTGAAAACCTAAAAAGCTATATAATGACCACATTATGTTCTACAATCGGTTTACTCTGACATCTTCCTAAATCTGTTTTGGCGTCTTCTTTACCAGCTTCACATATGCGTAACTAGCCACATGAACATGATTGTGTTGAATTGTTACCTATCTAGTTATTAAGTTAACTAAAGGGATGACTAAAGTAGCTAGTATTTCCAAAGGAAACAGTTATCTATATTATTAAACAATAACTCTACTTCATGGTTTGCCTGTTTGTGAAGATTGAACGTACGAAAAACAATAAGTATTAATTATGACGTAGTTGTATGAACATTCGTAACAATATACCTACGCGACGTACTTACCTATACTGTGACGATTACGCATACTAAGGCCTCTAAGGCTGAAAAGGAGGAAAAACGCATATCATTTACATTTTCATAACCCTTACAAATAGAGCTTGGAGACATTAAGGAAATTGTATTCGTGGCATATTGGTTTATGTGTGAATGGACACATTTAGGGAATGTTTCATACTATTCAGCAATATCTGGCTGTAGAAACTAACAGTCACGTTAAAATTATGCGTCACTTAGTTCCTCTTCATCCAAATTTACGCCAAGATTGGATTTATTTCTGAACGCGAGCACAATTCAATGGCTTATTGCCATATTTGGGATCGTTATATATTACTTGAAGTGACTGGACTGACTACTACCGTCTGACCTTTACTACCTTTGTAGAATTATGTAGAATATAAATTTTACAATAAATTGTAATGCTGTTTACTTGTTGGCACGATTAGCAACGAAATTCAATTGCGGACTGTACCACTGATATGTTATAAAAACGTAAAAATACTTCAAATGTTTCTTGAGTCCTTTTTAACTTGTTGGTAACTAAGTTGAAGTCAATCAACAATCAATTTTGGAAAATTTGATTTCTTGTTTTGAAACCGTTTTGGAACTATCCCAAGCGCAATATCATTTGTCCATTTGTCAAAACAGTTAATCGTTTGAAGCACCTAACAAAAATATTTATTAGAACCACTAAGAGGAAATTGGCACTTAGGCAAAATAAATATAATTTCAAAATTAAATATAGAGAAAGATACGAGAATCATCCATCTACATAATAAATAATGTGGAGTAATTCAAACTAAATACTTTAAACGTTTGAACAATATAATTCAATTTGGACTCTATCAGAAACGGAAAAAATCTAACAATGCATTATTTAACAATTTAATTTAATCACAAAATGTTAAATTGGATTATTCATTATGTACCTACACATAGCCAGTTCATCACTAAAACAAAACTTAGGTACTTCGATAGAAATAGCAATCCCTGTGCGTTTTGGGGGTATTCTTAGTCATACTTGTTATACTTAAACGAAAGGCTTTATATAATTAAGGGCGTTCAACGGTCGCAGAGGGAAGGAAAACGAGGAGGGTTTTCCCATGGGCTGGGTAATTGTACCAAACTATACTTAAATAGGTAAGAATGTAAATGAACATGGCACAAACATTTAGGCCACATTTAAATAATGCGGATAAAATAATAAACTACTAACTGAAACCGATTTAGATAATTATATTACTATTTTCCGTGAATACACATCATAGGACAAAACATGAATCATTTCACTTTGCCCCACCGAGCCGCCCCACTGGTAGGGCAAAGTGGAATGCCTAAAATTTTGCTGTGGAATCTGCACCACTAATTCGATTTGGTGGATCAGATTTCATAACTCTAAAATCTTATTGGAAACCGCTAGGGTTGGCACCATAGAATAAAAGTATAATCATTTTTTTTGCGATTTTTATTTCCGCTTTGTTTCTGCGGTGTAAACTGCCTAAAATCTGATAAATTCGAAAACGTCCCTAGATAGGTACAATTCTAAATGTTTTTTAGAAGAATTAAAGAATATTTTGTGTTTTCTCATTGTGTCTCTGATTTCAGGGTGATATTTTTGGAGAGACTAAGAAAGGTATGCATACGCAGCAAAGTATTTTCAAGCACAAAAAAAGAGGACTCAATGATTCAGAACTTCAGACGTACCTCTAAAAGAGGTTTATAACCAACAGGTCCTGATTGAAATATTAGTTTTATTTAAGATATTAAAATATTTGAGATGGTAAAAGATTTATCCAAGTGCGCTGCGTGTGATATTTTGAGCATCTTTCGCTCGCTCTTTTCTGGGACATGTTTTTAACACGTAAACACATTATGCAGTACCTACACAGTACACTGCTGTCGATTTAGGTACTAAGTTTACTTCACACCCGATATTTATATACAAATGCTTTACAGTACGTACTTAATCTACCTACATACTTCCCACCTTCATCAAACTACAATTTTCCAAGTAGGGACTTAATTTGAAGTCGGTAACCAGTCTGGTTAGACTAGAAAGGGCTGAGTGGATATTAGCAGATAGGTATAGGTATTAAAACACCCTGCACTTTCCATTCCAGCCTTTAACAGAATAGGCTTGGTGTTGCGTCGCTGTCTCCGCTCTGTATGAATGGAGTTCAGATAGAATACGAAAAAATCGTTAAAAATCTGGGAGTAACCATGGACTCATACTTATCGTGGACTGCCCATGTTGCTCAAGTCAGTCGCTAAGTACACTACACGTTCCATTCGTTAAAATGCCTCCAGAGCTTCCTGCCCTTGAACACCAAAATCTCCCTTGCTCAGACTCTCATACAGCCCATCATTGACTACGCTGATGCCTGTTATTTGGATGCCACCGAGGAGCTTTTAAATAAACTTGAGTGTTTGCAAAATATCTGCATCCATTTTGTTTTTAACCTTAATAAATACGATCACGTTTCTAACTTTCGCAAGATCCTCAAGTGGCTCCCTATTCGACTTCGCAGAAACTCTCGGATATTGTGTTTGCTATTTCACATTCTTCACAACCCTAAAACCCCATCCTATCTACGGGATCGCTTCTCCTACGCCCGTCTTTTTGATGCGCCTTGCAGGTCGCATCTTAGAAATCTCCTCAAGTCCCCTCCCCACTCAACTGACTTCTACTCCTACTCCTTCACTGTGCACGCAGTCCGTTTATGGAATTCACTTCCGCCTGACATTAGGGTTTGCCAAACTGTAGTAGTATTCAAAAGAAGAGTGAAAGTTTATGTTTTCCCTTGTGCTGTTATTACACGCGTTGACTACACCTCTGTTATCTTCTCTTCTATCGCAGGTGTGCTAGAAGAGATTTCTGTAGAAATAAGCATTACCTATGAACGTATCTTTCTGTTCCTTTCTTCTTGTCTGTTTATATGTGTGTGCATAAATGGTCAAATAAATAAATAAATCATCGGATAGTGAAATAATCGTTTCGACCTTTTTCATGAAGGTAGACATATCATGATACGCTGACCGTATCTCTTTTCGTGTTTTTTTTTACCAAAAGAGACATGGTCATGATTTCACGATTTATGTTTATTTTTTAATTTTGTGTCAGTGGCTGTAGAGATCCCCAGCAGCGGCCCAGTATGGTAATGGTCGTCACTTACGAGTTGTAGGTCGTAGGTTGGAACCCCGATAGGAGCTTTATTTTGTGTAGGTACATTATTTCAACACCACTGCTCTCAAAACGGTGGAGGAAAGCATCCTGAGGAAACCGGCATGTCCTAGAACCAAAAATTGGAAGACACGTGACATCTACTAACCCACACTGGGTCCGCGTGGTGGATTACGACGCACAGTGAGGGGGCCTGTGTCCCAGTGGTCGGGGAATACAGACATAGCGTCAAGTTAATAAATATTGAAAAATGGCTTTAATAACTGGAACATAACACTACGATTTGTTTCTATTATTTACTACTAGCAGCGCTCCGCGGTTTCACCCGCGTAGCTCCCGTTCCCGTAAGAATACGGGGATAAAATATAGCCTATGTTACTCGGTAAAGATGTAGCTTTCTAACGGTGAAAGAATTTTTTAAATCGGTCCAGTAGTTTTTCAGTTTATTCGTTACATACAAAAATACAAATCTTTCCTCTTTATAATATTAGTGTAAATGGACGAACTGCTCTGATCTTTAAACCTGATACGTTGTGCTCGCACGTGGTTAACTTTACGTCGCTGCCATCTGGTTAAATTAGCCAGCTAATTGGACGCCTAGGCCGTTCATTAAACGCCGGCATCCAATTGGATGCCTAGCCCAATAGTTAATTGAACTAGAATCATTCAACGTTTAACAACTTGGCGTATTGAAAGTCAGCCCTTTGAAGATGACTGATCAAGATTCAGCCAAGTGATTCAAATTTAGTTCAGTTTTTTCCACTGCGGCGCTACCTAGTAGTCACCAAAACAAATATGGCGTCAATAGCGCAAACCGTGAATGATTTTTTCGTTTCAATTCTAAGTAAAATTCTTTATTTATAAATTTATTTATTTTAAAACATTTCACTATTACTAGTCGTTTATAATTTGTAAACTCAACGTTATTCTGACCAAACATTACAAATTCATGAATATCCAATTTAACTAAATGACTACACGACATTCAGCCATCTGGTTAAACGTTGTGCTCAATTACTTGGCTAGTTGTCCTTCAGCTATTTAATTGGATGCCGGTGTTTTATGAACGGCCTAGGCGTCCAATCAGCTGGCTAATTTAAATTGCTCTCAGATTTTCCCCTTTATTTAATGCTCTCTGTCATTGGACAGTTGGACTTTAGTTTCTATTTGAACTTGACGAAAAATGTGAGGGCAGAAATTTAAATATTAAGTAAGTATTTCGGTTCTGACCTGCAAACCTAACAATAGGTACAACAGAAACAACTAGTCATTAAATATAAATAAACATAAGTAAGTATTCCTAGTGATTTTATTAGGTAGGTCAACAGAGTGCCTATCGTGTAGGTACTTAGGTAGCATATCAGCCAACACCTAAGTATAAGTATTTGTATTGTTCCGACGCGTACCACGACGAACTAGATCACAGGTTATCACGGAGGTCACGTAATTGCAAATATAAATCAATGCAAAATATTACTGTCCTTAACAATATCTGCACAGTTACTGAAGTTCAAAAGGAAAAATATCGCATTCAATGAACTTTATTAATAAACAATTCGTCACGCTGGTTAACCACAAGAGCCCATGCACTTCGTAAGGCGCTTTAACTTGATACATAGAGTGACGTGTTGTAAATGAAAACCAACCATAACCTTGTAAATAATGTATTGGCCTTTGTAAATAATCCGTTGCATGTGTGGCCGTGTTTTTTGTCATTGCTGCACCTTTGAGTAACTTTAGTGAATTCATGTTCAAACATAAAGTCAATAATAACTTTAAGATGTTAAATTAATTAAAAAATTGCAAACTCCACAGCAAAGCAAACCAATATGAATTAACTTTTCAGAGTCTACTTTAAACAAAGTTATTAATTTCACCATTTAAGCCGAACGACATCCACTGCTGGACATAGGCCTCTCTCCCAAGCACCAGCACTTCGCCCGGTTCTGTGCTTCTCGCACCCAGCAGATGAATTATTTATTGCAAGGGTATTAAGAGTCGGATTTCTCAGAAATATCCATTTTCGGCCGATTGAGATTTATTATTTTCAGCAGTGGCTGGAAAAAATAAAGTTTTTTTTCCCACCCATTTTCCTACAAACAAGTAAGGTCAGCTAGAACTGGATATTTATAGCTTGACAATGTCGCTGTGTTTACAATGTATACGCATTTCAAATTTACTTGCTATCTCTTTTCTTAAAGGAGACGGTTTTTTTTTTGTGCTGGAAGAACTTACTCCGGACACTTTGTACCTCCATAATTATTTTACTTTTATCAAATGAAAACCTATGGACAAACAAACATTCATTTTTACCCGGCTACGCAACGCTAAGGAGGGTTAATGTGCTTATCAGCCTATGTAGACTGACGAGCAATATAAAAAGCTACACGTTTCAGATTATGATTGATCGTGCATTACACAATTAGGGTGCTGCTTAGCGCGGAGAGTTGAAAATCCAGTGCGGGATAAAATGGCGCTGCGATATTTTTACGTCAGTACGAACGAAGTCTAAGGGTGTGTCCAGACCTGGCGAATGCGCCGAAAATGCGCCTCTCGCGAACTGCGCGCGTGCAACTCATGTTCGTGGCCAACGTACATGAAATGCACGCAAACGACGTCTTCGCCAGGTCTGGACACACCCTAACGCGGCTGGATGGATTTAGTGCCTAAAGTAAAGAACTAAATAACTCAATAACACAAATTAGTTTAATGAATTTTATAAATCTTGATCACAGTATTTTAATGCACATTTAAACCTTATTAGTATGTACTACTGGCCAGTCATAAAAACTGTAAAAGTTGGAGGCTTTACGAAGATGCCTCCTACTGCTTGGAAAATTGACAACCGACCGAGGCCGAATTTAGTTTTCGGACGAAAAAATACAAGTTTCGGTAGGACTCAAATGGGTGTTTAAATAAATTTTAAGGCAGAGTTCATGGAACATAATGCATAAGAATTCAACGCATTGTGGTGCCGTGGCGGTGTCTATGATTAATTAATATTCGGTTTTCAGGAATAAGGAATCAGTAGACATTTTTTGTGTTGTTGGATTGCTGATTCACTATATAAATAGGTAACTAACTTTCTAACATAACGAATAATTCGAAGGGTCTATTTACTCATCACTGAAGTAAATGACATTAATGCAAAGTTTCGAAGGGGAAATATTTAACTGATCCTCTAAAGAAGTATTGACCTCCTAATGATGGACACATTTTTAACCGACTTCCAAAGGAGGTTCTCAGTTCGTTGGAACCTTTTTTTTTTTTTATGTTTGTTCCCGGATTACTCGAAGATGGCTGGACCGATTTGGATAATTTTTCTTTTGTTTGAAAGGGTATACTTCCCAGGTGGTCCCATGATCATCAAGTCAGGATCTGATGATGGGATCCTAGAGAAATAGAGAGAACTCTTCAAATTTTATAGGCACACTTGAAGCAATTTGTGTAGTTTTTGGAAGAGTACTTTCTCGGAGTGGTTCCATTTCAATTTGGTGAAGATCTGATGAAGAACTTCGGAGATAGGCCACGGAACTCCTCAATAAATGATAGCAAATGGACAGGGATTGCTGAAATCTCATGTCTGTCAATTGTTTACACCAGTTAATGACATAACATCACGTCGGTACGCTGTGAAGGGGTCAGCACATGTGAACCACTAAAAAGTGAAAAATAAAAATCTTTTTTTTTTTTAAATAAACAACCGACTTCCAAAAAAACACTAAAAAGTGAAAAATAACTTTAATTTCGGAAGGCGGTGACAAAAAATTAAAATTCATAGTCACCGACTTCCGAAATTAAAGTTATTTTTCACTTTTTAGTGTTTTTTTGGAAGTCGGTTGTTTATTTTCTTTGAAAAAAGATTTTTTTTAATTAATGAATCTCTAAACAATTTTTCGGTTCTTTTGATGCACGCTTTTTTAAAATAATAGAGCTTTATTTTAACTTTCTAGTCTTTTCTCACGGTCGACCAAGACCAGACCAAACGGTTAAGTTAGAACTGTGACCAACCGAGAGCGAGCGCTACATCCAAGTTGGTCGCAGATACTCGGCTATTTAGTAGACCCCAAAATAAGAATTATTTCAGGTTCATAAAACGAGGCGCAATCATTATTTTGAAAAAAAAATAGATAATTTATGAAATAGATTGTTATAATAACATTTTTAGGGGCGCAAATTCGGAATTAATAGAGGTTCGATTACTTCGATCAAATATCATGTCGTTCCAAAGTACCTTTGCATGAAATCTCACTAACTGAAACTTTATAAAAAAAACCTTAAAAATTGAGCAAAAATTATTTAAAGACTAGAAAGTATCGATCATTATCAACGTATGAATTTGGTATGTTTGATTAGCTCCAGCGATAAGAGATTTCAAAATTCTGAACAATTTGTTGACTGTACAACCTTAGTCATTATTTCAGAGAACTTACTGAAACGTAATAACATGAAGATTACCTATAAAACTAAAACCGCATGCCAGTCGTCAGCAGAGTACCAGTATCTAACTAACTAAAATAAAATAAAAGTACCTACATACTTATTCATCATCTGCCTTTTACATGTTGGGGTCGGCTTCCAGTCTAACCGGATGCAGCTGAATACCAGTATTTTACATGGAGCGACTGCCTTTTTACCTTTACAACCCAGTATTTGAGTAGCACGATACCCCTTGGTGAGACTGGTTAGAAGCAGACTTTCGGGCTTCTGACGACCCGTAACGACTGTCAAAGATCCATGAATCATAGCCGGGACCACGAAGGGGACCAACTGCGGCAAACATGCGCCCTTTACTTACATACTTACTGATCTTCTAAATTAAAAAATAATTGATTTGATAAAATTACCTAATACATACATTGGGATGTACCTAAAGATGTGCGAATACATTTTTATCAATGAAACATTTAAAACATAAACTTAATTTTGCTTATCGTTTCTAATTAGTACTTACCGACGTACCTAAAGTTACTTACATACAAGTTAGTTTTTATTTAAAGACAACTTATAATAGATAACATTGTCAGAGTGACTAACTAAAATTACTGAAATTCTTATAAAACTTAACTTTAAAAGGAAAAAAATCTGGAACATACACTTAAGATTTTTCTAAATTCGTTACAAATATTGTAAAACACGCAGCTTCATCACTGCTCAGCTGAAATGAATAAATGAATTTGAATTGTTCTGTTTTTTGTTTCAGGATAGAAATAGGTAACTTGTTACTTTCTGCTTATGTAGTGAAACTAAACAGTAAAAGAAAAGGCATCTTTTTGTGAAACGTATTGTTTTATTCTGATCCGTAAGATTGTTCCGTGTGATGCGGGACGTAAAAGAACAGCACCATCCCATTTCTTCCCGTGGGTGTCGTAGAAGGCGACTAAGGGACTTACTAGAGAATGGGCAGCAGCGTTCTCTATGCAATTTACCACCATACTGCGATCGCCAACCCGCCTGCCAAGCATGGCGATTATGGGAAAACCCCTCCTTTTGGGGGAGGCCTATGTCCAGCAGTGGACGTTTTTCGGCTGAAATTATTGTTTTATTCATACTTTAAGTAACAAGACTACCAGCGGTCTTTGACTCAAAAACCATCAAATATGTTTTATTCTTATTTTGGCGTGTTACCGATTTATTAGCCCATTACTTCTGCGGAGGTTCGCTAGGCAATTTAATTTAACCCCGGATAATATGTTTTCTTTATAAAAATAACAATAAGTACCATATTTTACTTAATATCTAGTATCAATGCGGGTCAACCGTGATCGTCGGAAAATTAACGAGCTGCACAGTTCAATTTTATCTTTTACAGTTTTGTTTCTGTGAAAAAGAATGAGCTCAGTTCAGGCTGTGTAATAATCTTTATGAGTTTTTTTCCGAAAATTTGGAAGCGATTTTTTTTTCTTATTTTTTTTTTGCATAATTTTCAAGACAAATCATATTCTTAAAAAAGGCCTACATATCATTACAAACCCAAGTAAATACAAACTTTTCGTGGAAAAAAATAGTTCCTTTATCGTTTATCAAAAGTGCAATATAATTTATCTATTTTGTACAAGATCAAGAACATGGCCACTTGATTCGAATGTCAATACCATTTATTTCGTACATTTATACCTATTTGAATCAAGCTTGAAATTATTATATTTTACTTCGCGGGTGATTAAAATATTGGGGCGCCTAAGCGTGCGATTTTTCCGGCGTCGATTTTATAGCCGCCCACTGAAAATTCGGGTCGAAGCACATTACCTATCTGTATACCTAGTTACGGGGCAGCGTCCTTTACACAATAAACGCATGTGCATGGAAATGCGGCGTATTATTGACATTGACATATTGTGGTAAATGTATTTGATGAGTAAATAGAGTAATTGCGAATGGTTAGTAGAAACACAGTAGAAAGCCATACGGTGGGGCGGAGCGCGGCCTGCGCGGCGGCGCGCGCGCAGTGGGCCGGCGGAGCGCGCGCGTGCCAGTGCCTCCCCGACGAGCGCGACGCCTCAGACCCGCGCCCGCGTCCGCGACCGCTCCGCGTCACACCCGGCGACGGCCTTTATATAAAGACAAGCCGCCGCGAACACTCGCACGCAGTCACGACCCAACCACGTTCACTCGTGCACCCCGCGGACACGCGACATACATTACCCCGCGAAACACTTAACTCGCAACGCAACTCAAGGAAGGAAGCAATCAGCACCAGTGATACACATCTCGACAGCGATGGCAGAAAACGACTGGGGATACAGCGGCGAGAACGGTGAGTCCATCTCCGATATTATGCAGCGAGCGGCGCGGACCGGTTTGTTTACATCGAGGCACGTGACACCATGTAAATAAAACTCCAAAAAGCTAACTTTGAAATCAGTTTTCGTTTAATTCCAGCTTTGTGCTTAAAGTGTGTTTTCTGATAAGGTCGTGTTCCGGATTGATAAGAAAATATTTATTTTCAAAAGTGTAAATATTGGAAGAGAAATAATAGGAAGTTAATTTACATTTATCTATTAAATACATGAAGGGCTCCCATCCTGGTAGCCGTGTTTACTTTTGATAACGGTTAAGCTGACATTAGATGATACTTTCGCTATGCACTCCGCTGCAATCAGAGCAGAAGCGTATTATTTATCAGTACATTACCGTGGAAAGATAAAACATGACAGTGAATAACTAAATAACTTTGTCATTGACGTGGTTTCAGCGCTTCTTCATACTTTATCTAAATTCGTTCATTCATACATATTAAACACCTGTTGATTTCACGAACCGACAATTATTTAGAATGCGATTATTCTATTTGTTTAATTTAATGATACAAAATGAATGAATACTGCTATCTTGTTTACTAAACGGCTAACCGCTGGTTATGTTTAGTTTACACACAATAATATACTCATCTCCACCGCAAACCAGGTAACTAGTTATAAAGGTGTCCGAACCGTTTATTGCGTTTTGTTGACTTTAAATACGTCTTTACATACGTTCGGGAACTTAGCGTATACACGTTAACAATTCCGGAAAACTAAGATAAATACTTACTTATAATAGTAAAACAAAAAGAAAATATTAGTACGTGAAATCCGATAATGGTGCCAAGAGTTGCCGTGGAGTCGCGTGAGGCGATGGCTGATGGCCTACTTAAGTCCGTACGGTAAGCCGGTTCCACTAATGAAACTTCTTCTGCACTAGTACGATACATCAATGCCTTCTTTGTATTACCACCTTTTAACGCGAACGAAACGCTGGAGGCAAACCAGTTCGCCGCCGCCAAAAAGATGCAAAAGTTCGCAAATCCGTACAAGGCTCGGTTATTAAGACAGTACTGATACAGTCAAGACGAGGAAAACTATTTAAAAAATATTTACAGTAAAATCTGCATAATAATTTTCCTTAAGGATAGAATTATGTTATACTAATATAGCTTTTGCCAGCGGCTTCGCCCGCGTGGATGTCGAAAATTCGGGAACGTACTATCGGTAAGAAATGTATCCCATATGTTAATCCAGGTTATAAACTATCTGTGTGCCAAATTACATCCAAATCTGTGAAGCCGTTTTTGCGTGCGTGAGTAACAAACATTCAAACTTTCACATTTATAATATTATTATAGTAGGAATTATATTGTATATAAAGTAGGATTAGGATCATCTTTCGCTGGTCTAGCTCAAAAATATATATGAAAGTTATTACAACTTTCAGGCCCTTAATTTTTTATGAGATTCGTTTTGTAAATTTGTAAGGATCGTATTATTGGAACTGGCATACAATTATTATAGAAATACTTCAAATGAGCTGTAATCAGAATCATTGAAGCAGCAAGTGGTACCGATGTCTGTCGCGTAACTCATTAATAGTACGAGTACTATGCCTTAACGCTTCACAATTGTTTTAAAAAAACAATATCTCTGTATTCACAGAACTCAAATAATAATAATTATGTTAAGTTGTCTGAGAACCATGAAAGATCCACGGTTGTTGCTTTATTAACCGCGACGAATGTCTCGTGATGTTTTCCAAAAATCTTCGGACTGACAGACTCCTTTATTTTCTTATCTTTCAGTTCCAATAACAGCTACATTGTTTCAAAGACAATTTTGTTATACAAATTAGCTTGCAGTCACTTGTTCGTCGATTTCACATTTAAATGACAGCCATCAATCAGACTTATTGTATAGCACGTTCCTATTATCTTTTTCAATGGTTCAAATACAGCACAAAATAATAAATCAAAATCACACTCAAAATATCCAACAATTGCTGCAGCGATGGAAGGAACATCTCGAAAACCAATTGTAGAAAAGAAAAAATAAACTGACTTTATCATTATACTAATAAAAACATTTTAAGTTACTCACTCTCAAACCAATAAACTTAAAAAATAAATACAGGAATCAAGACAATTAAAACCTCTTCCGAGAAATCATTCTATCCTGACAGATTAAGAAACTGTTAGCCGTTACTGAAGTACTTAAATAATCTATTTTTACTTATATCTTCTTTAAATAACCTGTTTCAGTATACATTAAGTATTTACAAATCTTCTACTTCTAACCATACGCTTAGCAAATATAAATGGAAATACAATTTAATTTCGTGAGTAAAGCCCGTTAACCCAGTAGACAGATTTTCAGCTGAATTCGAAACAACAACGAGAATATTGTTAATATTAAATTAGGTAGGTACCTACTACAATACACTCCCGGACTGCTAAATCGAGCCACCGTCCATTTTTGTGTTTATAGACCTGCAACATCAAAATAATAAGGCAGATAAAAAGGTTTACCTATACAGTTTTCAATTTTGTTTGGCATAAAAAGAGAATCGAAATTATGTTTCCTTTTTTAAAATCCTTTCTAACACTCAAATTATGCAAGCCGTAGCACTTGTTCAGCTTGGGTATTGTCAGCGAAACGTTTTTTTTTTTTGAGGGTGGGAAATCATCAAATAACTTCTCCCGCTCTGGGTGGAGCAGGAGGGCCTGTCAGACTTTTACTGACTAAAACCCACCCGTGTTCCCTCAGTTGCCTGTGTGCCAGGGGCCACGGTATCTCTTTCGAACAACCCGCACCCCTGGTAGGCCGCGGACCCCACCAGTTGTTGCTGACATCTCTGACAGCGCGTGTGGAACAACGCGCCGTCGACCCGGGCATTTTTGTTTTTTGCTTAACGTGGAGAAATGCCTACTGTGCTACCACGGGAAGATAGCGCAGTTATGTGGGACTGTAACCCACTTAAACTCCACGGTGTCCTCCAGTGCCATTTGAGGCGGGAACACGGAAACGCGCAAGCCATCCACGAACCCGCCGCGGCTGTCCATCAACGGACCCACCTCGGAGGGGAATAACCCCTATCACCGGCGCACCAGGACACATGGCACGCCGTGACCACCCCAGGAACCAAATAGCATGAGGGCCCCAGAAGACCCCGTGTCTGGCACCCTTGGTCCCCGTGCGACAGGTCAGCACAGTGGCCCCGCCGCCTACCACTTTTCGACCGCAGGGGATAGGGAGAGCGGCCAACGCTATACCGACACTCCTCCTCCCCTGCGGCCCCACCGTGTCCGCCATCAAACGGTAGTGGCCCCGTCCAGGCCACGGAAGGGAAGAGCGCTACTCAAAAGTACCGGCACTCCTCCGCCGCAGCTTGTAACCCTCAGCCGCGATGCCTCCCGTTCGACATCGCGGCCCGCCTCAGTTGCGATGCACCTCACCGTAACCTACTTTTTGGCCGCTACGTCGTCGGCTTGGAGGCAAAAGCCCTAACGAGTGACCCCACCTTGGGGTTCCTCTTCGCTTCACCGTGGGAGAGTGCTGGAACCCACTCGGGGTCAGCGAAACGTTAGTGCACAACTTCATGTAAGCCGTTCCGACGTTCAAAGAATTTACCATCGATACCTGGAGACTGGCTGCCTCATCATATGGTCGCAAACTGACACGAGCTCGCAGAATGGCGCGCCTATAGACGGAACATTTGTATTGGATTCAACGTCAATGAAGCCAAGTTGTTTTTACGAATGAAATCAAGATTATGCTGTATGGCAATGATGGACGTAGTAAAGTCTACCGAAGACAGGGAGAATATTTTCAGGAATGTTGCATTAAACAGAAGGTGAGTTATGGCGGTGGGTCATGTACAGTCTGGAGTGGAATTTGTACAGAAGGATAAACAGGTGGTAACGAGACCACGGTTGCCACCACTAAATATCGACCGATAAATTCGTCAATGTCTAGAGGCTAATGCCATATTAGTTTGTGACCCAAGATTTCGTTTTATGCATGATAATGCAAAGGCGCACGCTGCAAGAATTGATCCATAATCCCTGCATGACGTCAGTATCGTAGTAATAGAATAGCCTGCAGGAAGCCCTGATATACGAATACAATAGAGCACACTGGATGAGCGGAAGAGGCGTGTTCGAGTCATCAACTAGTTCCAAAATCATAGAAATTTGCCATCTTGGAAGCATGTGCAGTGGAGAACATTCCACAGCACATCATAGTGTCATTCATAAATTCCAAGCCGAACCACATGACAAAGTTACTAAATAAACGTTTTTCTATGTAACCCCTCATTTTCTTCAAAAGAATGAGAAACCCAAAAAGACTACTTATAGAAATTGTTTTTTTTAGTATTTCGATCTCAAACTTGGAACAATGACAAAAGGTAATCATAGTAAATGACTGGTTACAAAACAGTCGTTGTTTACCATTATTTAAAAAGATACAGACCTTAAAACAAAAATATGCATTCGGTGAAACAATTACAACAACAACTAATCCAATTCCAGGAGAAAAAGCTCTATCAAGGGAATCCCAAAATGTTGTCAGCATTTGATTGGAAAAGGTAAAGACCCGACCGATATTCATCTATTAAATAAATTAGTATTGCAAAAGTTCCACAAAAACAGCGGCGGCTACTCAGCTTCTACGCGGCCTACGCAGCTACGACGCACCTCTACGAGCCTCTACGACGCTTTAACGCGGGTACTACGCGCGCCTACACTGCTGCTACGGGCCTCTACGCGGCTTTAACGCGGGGTCGACGTTTGCGGCTTTTACGCGACGTGTAAATTGTGCAATGTGCTTAGATGTATGACTAACGCCGTATTAAATAAACTTACGTTCAAGGTAGAAGCTAAAAAACAAAAAAAAAAATTTTTTTTACATATTATTAAAAAATATTGTGTGCTTTCTGAAAAAAAAACCTTACTTCTACGGTTTTGGCTGGTTGATAATCCTAAACGACAGACATTACATTAGATCCATGTTTCAACTAGTTTTATAATAGTTAATAGATTCATCACCATGTAGAACGACCGGCTTTTCTGCTTTCTACCTTCATTAGTGGACGCATCGCATTTTGTAATTGTTGTGATGCTAAGTATTAATTAAGGAACTAGTGCGGTGCATCGCCACACCGTACCGCAATTTTTACCGGTATTATTGTAAAAGTTTTAGTAAAACGATGTTTACTTCAAAATGTCACAACAGATTTAGCTTTCTTCAGAAAATAATTGCAAATTTTATGCAAATGACACGGCTGCTATCCTTTGCTAACTCTTACAAAAATCCGTTTTATTTCTTGTTTTTCCTCGTCTGTCAACGTCAACCCGTATTTCAGCATACCTAATACATTTTATTAGTCGGTAACATGACCATAACAAGACGTGTTCTACAATCCGTCTTTAACTTCTTATCTATGTAAACCTAACATTAATGTTTCATGGTGCATTATGCACAAGCATGAAAGCGAGCATTGTTTTTCACAAAATCGTTTTAATGTGTTAAAGAAACAAACCGGGAAGTTATTAAAAAAACGTTTAAAACGTGATATGATTTCATTTTCTGTGGCTGTAAAGTTGCGCAGGGCGTTGAAACGAGGATATTATGCCTGCTCACACTAGCAATGGCTTCATGACAGTAATCGATCGAACACAATCGTCATTTCAATGTCTCTGACTCAGTCTATGTATTTTTAATTGAGCTTGTAACTTCACTAGAAAATTAGGATCATCAATGTAAGAATTGCAATAAGTACAAAGAAAAAATCATAAAAGGAAAAAAATGCGCTCTCTTTAACACTGCCCCAAATTAAGGTGCTGTTAATCCAATTATAATACTTAGCACGATCCACGATCAACTGAAGGTTCTTTTTGATTTTTTTATTGAATGATGCGTAATTATTTCTTTCGCAATTGTCATAGGCATGTTTATGGCTCGTTGAACACGTGAATGACAATTTGACCCGTTTAGACGTAATCAAATTATAGCCAAAAAAAAAAAATGGCCCGGGAAACGCTTTCAGTTGTACCTAGCAATTATTCCATTGCTTCCGTTTTTATTAATTGTGACATCTGTGGTAGTGAATGTACAAAATAGTGAAGGAAAACGTTGGTATGTTAAATATACACGTGCAAGGGATAAATACTAACAAACACGTGCATAAAAGGGTCCATGGATACTTGAAACTTTCCTACAATACCCTTAAAACAATTCCACGTGTTTCTCAGAAACAAACGAGACAGATATTTTGTCCTCCTCCAATCATTCGTAGACATAGGGTACAATATCATAATATGGGATGAATAAAACATTTAATAAATATGCAATCCATCTCATCTGTATAAGCCGCCATTACCCAAGCACTCAGTGTTCGCGTACAGCTAAGTAATTGGTCAACTAGATATAAAAGCGATTACTATAACGAGAAACGTGACAATTTGGCGCAGATGATGTCAATGAAATGGCTCTTATTGTCTTGTCAGGATCCTTAAGATCTTACAGTCATTTTGGCTTTATTTATCATGAATTTACAGTCTAGCTAGAATTTAGATGATGATTTTCGTGAATTCCCTATTTATTATTTGTTATTTTTATGTAAATCCGCTGTAAATACTAACTCATGATAGTTACAAAATTATTGGCTACCCTAATATTTTTGGTTTACACTCCTCCGTAGTAGATATTCTGTGAAAATGCTGATAAAATCCCAAAACTATTTTACGTATAACCAAACCATATTCTACAAAATGCTAACAAAAAATATAAACACAATATTTTACGTTTTATTGTAACAGTCAATGACAAGTATTTATTCAGCAATTATTGTACCGTAGTTAATCAATACTATTTGACTTTAATTTTATCGAATTCACTAGTCCATAAATTCGGGGCAAAAAATATTTCCACATGACTAAACTACAACAAACGACGGCTAACAATAAGATTGTATTTACCATGTCCGCCAAATACACGCTAACAGCTAGATCAGTCAGTCAAAATGAGTGATAATTAACTCTACCAACACTATCATTACAATTTAATAGAGTTTGCAGGATAACATAATAGAAATTAGAACGGATCGGCGATCTATGAAATAAGTTGTTTTCAAAATAGCTAAGGCACCAGATTTTTCCCGTTTACGTATCTAATACTCATGTATAGTCGATAGGAAGTTGTTATTTTTTACATTGTATTGAGACAAAAATTACAAATCAACATCACAAGCTGAAATAGTAAAAACGTTTTAAGTTTAACGAAATAGTATAAAATATGGACCGTAAAAGTATAACGCAATAATTCTGCTCAAACATGCCACAAGAACAACTTAACTGACACACTGACTTAAAAAACGACTAGAAAAAACTGCAGGATGTACTCTGTACATACGTGTATGATTGTAAATGATACATAGATAGATTCTATAGGTAGTGCAGCTTGATAGCGTGTAGCTAATGTTAGGTTATTAGAGTTCATAGTAAGTAGCCATTATTGAACAATGATGAGACTGGAGGCGTATTCGTCCCTCAGCCAATTGTCACTAAATATGTGTACTGCAAAGGTTTCTTTTTCCTTGCTTTGAGAGTTGAGCTACAAACATGATTAATGGCTTGTACCTCTAAAAACATGCGTGATGAATTAGGAATAAATTGTTATTGTTAACTGTTTCTCTTGATTAACAATGTCGGTAGGAGTTTTTGTTCGTCCATCCGAAGCTTGCCGGACGCTGACGACCTCGTCCGTGTCGCTCCATTACGGAAATGAAGGTTAATCGCTCAACGAACAGTTAATATTTTCTATCAACTGTTAACTCAATAAGGAAATAATTATAAAATCTTAGGTTGTCGTGCTAAATTACGACAAAGTTCTGAACCTCGCACTCGCAATTCACTTGCGCATGATTTGAATTGCCGCGTGCGCCTCGGGGTCATAAAGTCGTAAGGACGTTTCCAGTCTGCTGTATCAGTGCCCCAGTTATTAAAAAAGATTTCGTAAGTGTAAGTTCCGAAATGTAAGAAAATGCCTACCAGAATTTTGTCGGTGTACAAAACAGCTTTCAAAAAGTCTGCCTATTATTAAGTGAGATTATAAATATACCTTAAAAAGTGCAAAATAGTTTATTACTACTGATGCACTATTTTAACAAGAACACATTTTAAAATAAATTTCAAATTTCCTCACGCACACCTTGTATAGTCGGTTCAACTTGTAGTTCATTACCGGTGCGAGGTGAGGATTGTTAAGGCTTTTACAACACACGTTATTATCTTGTTATATGATATAAGTCTACGTGACACTGCAAAAGATAGCAAGCGTTCACAGTCACAACCATTCAGAACAGTTATTGGTTTACATCACGAGCGGTTCAATAGGTCCGACTACTTCCCTAACCGCACAGGGTTAAACCTAATTAGTCAATAAAGGTGAGTATTAAAACAACAAGCAAAGTTAACATTCAACGCGACTTCCTGACGAAAATGTCACAGGTGTTTTAATAAGAAAATATATACCTACATAAAGGAGAGAGCACACTGAGGCAGTGAAGGCGACAATCCGAGGGCACTTGTAAAAGTGGGTAAATAAATATGTGGGAGATAAGTATCGCCGAGGTCGGAGGCGACTGCACGCATCGTGACGTACACACTCACAGCTACTCCAACCGATTGATTAATCATTATTTAATTAACCAAGCACAGATTTTGTCTAATATTTACACAAAAGTCGAAACAAAAATCGTTAAGAATAAAATATATTCGTAAACACGTCCGATTCCAACCAACACCGCGTTAATAGGAAACACAGTTATTTATCTCAAAAAACGTACTCTACCGAAAAGATTAGGTACATGTGGTATCGGGCTATCGGTTACTGTAACCTACGTGATAGTTACACCTCGGTAGTCGGTACAACGTTTTTATTTATTTAAACAGATGTTTTAATTCAGCATGCATCGCTTGCGATCGTAATTTCTGCAGTTCAATTAATTTAAACTGAAAAGTGTGGAATTAAAATAGCTTCTATACTAATGATATAGTAAGTATATTTAACCCATGACATTGGACACACGCTTTACGTAAATGGAGGGGGCAAGGAGCGATGTTCTACGTGTTACTTACCGACTTAATTGATAGCACTAAACTGTATGATAGGTCAGTGGATTTTAAGATTTGATACGTATGAATAGGTCAATAGTTATGTTTGAATAAAATGTAGAATCAAGTACACGACAAAGGTTCAAAGATCACACCGACCACGCATAGAAAATTACAATCATGTAAGTTAATAATTATCAAAAAAAATGTCTTCAGTACAATCTGCAAAAGTGTTTTTTTTTTTTCGTTAACTTAACTATGTAGCTAGAGGAACTTACCTACGTTATTAATATAAATTGAGTCATTACAACAATTACATGGTATGAATGAATCAGGTGTTTAGATTAGCTAAATTACGGCTAAGCACAACGGAAGATTAATTATAATTTTTGTACGTAGGCAGAGCTCAAACCTTCCACGAAAACGCTCTTAGCTGTGAAAACAGAAGCAGAATTTATGATGACGCGCTGACGTAGGCAGCTTATTGCAGATATTATTCGTATGATAAAAATAATAAATAATATTTACTTTTAAAGAACATGATACATAGGTATGTTTACATTTTAAACTGCTGAAATTTAACAAATTTATACAAGGATATGCACGACAACGGCAGCGCAATCATTAGCATGCCTGCATGGACCCCATTTCCCCAACGCAGATAGATGTCATCCGTGCACTGAACCTTCAATTGAGTGTCATGCGGATGACGAGAAAGAACATAGAGAATGTAGATAGAGTACTATACTATAAATATAGGGTAAATATGATCAATATTGGTATTGGCGATTGTTATTGACACACGCGCATCCGGTACCCGAGTGGACTCAATTGGTAAAATGGCCGGTACATTATTTATTTTCATGAACACTGCCATCAATGTGGGCTGAGTTATCTATGGATATTTATACTGCACAGCCTTCGCGATTGATTTGTGTTCCTTCAACTGTAAAAACACAGGTGGAATCCGTGGATGCTTTTATATTGTTGATGCTAGTTTTTATTTGAAGCCATTTTTTGTTTCTATAATCTTAACAGACCTTAGCTAATTAATTTAAGAGCAATAACAACAGAGTATTCAAAACTGCCAATTTTCGAAGCTTTTGTTAATAACCATGAAAAGCTATTTATTAACAACACCATAAAAATACAATTTCGCATAATACACTCGAAAATAGTTCGCCAAAAAGATATTTGTACCAGTATCGCGAACGAGGTTGTAAACTTGTGAACATTATCATTGAAACTTTCTCAAAACCTCGTGTCTGACTCAGGAAGTTTATGATTACGATTCCAAAGTGGATCGGAACCAGCGTGGGACGAAGATCAGTCGTCGCTTTCAAGTGTATGGCTACTTCATCTACTGTGCAAATATTTTTCCTGGTTTTAAAAGCTTCACTCTACAGCGGGTTACTTTACACTTACTTATCAACAAATATTTATGCAATACAACCACGAAAACAAACTTTCGTCAAACATGTCTCTGTAGTCATAAATAAGACAGGGATTTATCATTATAAAAATGTTTCTGTTAGCGTTTCTGAGGAGACGGGCGCGCGCCTGCCGGCTTCCTGATGATAAGATAACACTAATGTGACGAGTTAAACAAACTGTCAGACTCATCCGTCTGTCGAGAGGTAGTCACTCATCTCTCACGTTGACGTTATGACAATTATGCAAATTAAGTTCACGAAAAATATTATTTTATAAATTCTTAGTAATCTTGACATGACAAGCTTTCACTGGATAGGTATGTAAAGAAAACCGGAAAACATCGTTTTTATCACCGCTGTAGCATATTGTCATAATAACAAAGAGTTACACAATTAAGCATTTGTAAATATTGCGATGACTAGTTAGCAATCGTAACAATCCACGCCCATTTGGCAATAAACTAAACGACGCTGGATGACGCGACAATGACGCTAGTTCATGTTCCCACACACACGTGTTTTTCATTACCAATTTGTGGGTGTTTTTGCGATATTTTCTGTCATCGAAATTTATTTCAAAATCTTTGCATAGATACGCACGACGAAATATCAAGCTATATACGTTTCCAGTATAAGCTGGCTTCACATTGTACGAAAAGCCTTATACAATACGAAGTCAGCTAAAATTGGGAATGTATAGCTTGATATGTCGCCGTGTGTTTAGATTGTTTACTAGCCACACGCCCTGAATGTATACATCTAAGTAGTAAAATATTTTCAAGTCAATGACCAGTGTATTGCATATCAATAAAATAAATCAATTAAAATATTCATTAACCGCCATATCTCAATCTAATACCATTTGTTAATGATGATGACAAGAATTGAAAGCTATTCCAAACTTGGGAATTCCTTTGCCGATGACTCTAGAATTTTGATAAGTAGATTCTGTTATACAATCGTAACTACTTTCCTTTCCTTTTGTTTAGTTTACGCAATGGCATATTTTAAGTTGTCAGCCTTAGGTAGGTAGACGAACATAAGATATATAAAAACACATACCTAATAAGACAAAACATAATATGTATACGTTTTTATATATATAAACTTCATATAATTAAAGTAAATATTGTCATTATGTACCTACATAATGACAATATTTACTTTAATTATATGAAGTTTACTTAATTTACATAAATTGTAGGCAGATATAATATCACTTCAGGTGTAAAAGTAACGATTCTAAATATTTACACTTCACTACCTATGTTACTATTACAATTAAGCGCACATGAACATAAAAATAAAATCTTGTATGAAAGCTGAGGTAAAACTACAACTACCCTCTTTCATCCTGTGAAGTCATCAAATCACAATTAGGTACATAGGTACAGACGCCAGCACATCAAGCTACCCCAAACTGTCAAATGTTCCCAATTGAACATGAACCTTATTCTTTTAAAATAAAATTGAAAATCAGTCAAAGAAACGTGCCTTGTTTCCCCGAAGGGTTGGGCAGAGGTATACCCTATAGTTAACGCACATTTCGCCAGTTAGTAATAAGGAGCGAGCCTATTGCCTTCAACCGCGCACAAATCCAGCCTCCGGGCCGCTATTGAGAAATTCCCGATAGAAAAACCCAATACAATCATTGACTGCCTCGTTGGTCTACTTTTCTCAAGCGATACTGCTGAGCATGGGGTTCTGGGTTCGATTCCCAAGTTGGGCTAAGTGTTACTAAGTTTTTCTACTAAAACCACAGGCAAGATCAAGTTAAGATTTCAGTCAAACATTGCCAGCTCTCTATGAATCTGCTTTTACTCTATGCTAGTATGATCCGATGAAACGAAAAAAATCATGCAAATATGTCAGGATTCCTAAACTGGAAGTAGACTGTAATGTCACTGTCACTGTCATTTAAGGCCGTAGTAATCATTGCCACTGGTAAACACAGACAGCCAATTCATTAAACATCGCTATCATCTTTCGAAGAATATGCAAGGAAATAAACATAAATACACATACATCTTCTATTTATAACCAGTATCATAATGTGTCATCAGTTATCAGATCAGCTGGTATACTGGCAAGCTGTTCGTGGTTCTGGGCCGCTAACAATCGGCCTAATGTTGATGTTTGTGTGTCAATGAACAGCCAACAAAAAACAACAGTTACTTAGTTTAGTCGTGACTCGTGTGCGCTTAGGTGGCATAAATTTTAATCGTTGATCTGTTTTCTTGTTAATAATTGCTGAGCTCTACCATCTTCAATGCATTCTTGAAATGTTGTGATTTTTCTTGTGCATACAAGAAAAACGAATGATTCCTAATCTATTAATTAGTTTAATTAACGATTACTATATAGGTAGACTGCTCTTGGCTGTGGTTCTTAAATTTTATTTTGCATCGTCGTCACATTTAATTATACAGGATAAGTTTTCATCCAGTCCACAAACTGTAACCATGAATTCAGCATATTATTCTAGAGACCCCTAGCGCAGAAATTTTACGTCGAATTAACAAAAAAAAATCAGCTGTTTCATAGAAAAGTGGAATAACTACGCGGTCAAAATGTATGGAACAGCTGATTTCTTTTTGTACTACCTACCGATGAAAAATTTAGATAAATATAAAAAAAGTTGTCCCGTATAATTAATGTATGCAAAATATTGTTACTTAAATATGTAAAAAGAGTAACGGTGGAGTTTCTTTCCCATTCTTATACATGTACCAAACACCTAGGTACCTTTTGGAAGCGGCAACTAGATTAGTTCTATATTCTTGTAAATTTTGACGTTCAAAAGCGCATTTTGTTGCTCTATTTGGAATAAATTATTTGACTTAAACTTAAGTATCTAACAATGCACATACAGTCACCAAAAATGATCGAGAGTTGGAACTACTTTGAATCTAACCTAGCAACAATTAAAATGATAAAGTAGCAGATCGTGCAGCCGAACGATTATACAGCTTTTTGACAACATAATAGGATCCTTTAAACGACTAGTTTACAGTTAACGAGATAATAGAGTCAACACTGACGATATTAACCGTTTCTCTGTGCACCAGACTTAAAACATAATTCTTAACGAAACACGACGAGAAACGTTCAACTCTTGTCAGATTGGAAATCCCATATTGCAATCGCAAACGAAATTCGAACGAACAGATTGTGTAATAACAGCCGGCGCGAAAGGAAGGTCTATTTATATATTTAATTTGTTTTTTTTAGGTCCTTCAACTTGGACGGAGAAGTTCCCAGAAGCGGGTGGCGCCCGACAGAGCCCCGTGGACATCGACACGACAAAGAGTAGCAGCGGAGGTAGCGCACCTCCCCTCAAGTTCCGCTACTCCGTCAACCATCCCCGATCCATAGTCAACCCTGGCTATTGCTGGCGGGTCGACGAGAACGGATATGACTCGGGTATGTTTAGCAACGCCGCCACTTACCAGTGATCTTAGAGCTTGGTCTTATAAATACACTAGCTAACACGTGCCCACTTGCACGAGTTAGCTAGTGTATTGTAGCGTAGGGCGGTAAACATTTTTACTATGAAAAAAACGGTCTAATAGAAATATCACTTAATATATTACGACACGGATCCATACCTATGCCTTATTATCTCTTTAACCATTCGTCCAAATTATATGCAGTGAAAGGGAAAAGTCTTTTGTTTTAAACACTAGAGACAATAAATTTACTTATTTTGATAAGATTTCATAACCGTTGATAATATGACCAATAAACATGACCTATCGATTTAAATTATTTATTTAATATAAAAACTACGTTTTGTGACTTAAATATACATAATATGCTGTCGCCGACTTTTTTGTAGGCATTTTTTTTTTTTGTTTTTTTTTTTGTTTTGGCTTCGCACGGTTTGTGCATTTAGCCAGTGTCAAGTAATTTTTCTTTTCGATCAAGTAAATGGCCCGATATCGGGCACGAAGTTACAAAACAGTCATAAGTCTTAGTCGTCTTTGGTCAGTCAAGTCAAAGTTATTGTAAAGCAGTAGTAACTTTACAACAACCTATTAGAAGTTTTTGGGGGGAACACGCAAAGTCCACGTTAGTCACTTATTTTCACCTTCACTACATTTGTGCACTCACACGTAATGAAATTGCATAATTCACTACCAAAATTATACAATTTTATTCGCTATTTCACTAAATTTCATAAAAATAAAAAGTCGTGCGACATGTTCCAACGCGATCCCGCCAAAAACTCTTTGTAGGCATTATTAAGTTCTACAACTTTTCTCTACAACTCAATCATATAATATCTCTCATCGTTAAGGCAGCGTTCGTAAGAAAAGTTTTCGTTCGACCGTTTTTTCCCGGCTTGCTTTGCAAATCCGACAACCACGAAAAAGTCTTTTTATTTTTCAGGTTATTATATAGCTTATGACACTCAAAAATAACGTGGCTTTATATTGTTAAAAGAATTTTCAAAATCGGTCCAGTAGGTCCAGAGATTACCCCCTACAACCTCACAAACTTTACCTATTTATAATATTAGTATAGATAGTATAGATATAGATTATAGTCCGCGAAAACAACGTAGGTCTTAAAACCTACAACGGCCTGATTTATTTCAAAGATACGAATGTACGGTTATAAAACATCAAGTTAAATGATTATTTGGAATGTTAAATACATAAAAATAAAACTTGCAAAATTGTACCGCCCACCTCTTTATGATGTGATCTAATACCTGCTGGTTGTGTTTGTGATGATGTCTTATTCATCGGAGGTCATAAACAAACAAACAAAACGCAATGGATGTATTTGTTAATTTTTAAATAATGCTATGTTTATTTTGTTACGTTTAACAATGGGTTACATCATGATGATGAGAAGGGACGTCCACCTATCAAAGTACAAATAACACCACACCACAAACGCCAATTTGCCTCTCGAGTGAAATGATTGCATGTGGCAATAGCCACTTGTAACAGACTATTGTGGAGGACCACAGAGACAATGCAGAAAATGTTTACAATCCTACAATAATAGAATGATTAACTCAAAATCTAATATTTCATCCAATAACCTGAACTATCGATTCAGGAAACACTAAATAATGTTATTATATAATTTAAGAACAAAACGACTCTACAAAAAACAGCTTTGCCCAAGGTTATCACCGCAAACTCATTTTGTATCTGCCAATTTTTTGAGTATTTTAATGACACGTAATTATTCTCTGTGTCCTATTAACATTCAATTGGATATGCCTTGAATTCCTTGATACGTTGTACCCAGGTATACCTATTTACATGAATGATATTTTTGTGATGTGTATAAGTGTATAAACGACATATGGAATTGAAACAACTCGGATGATATAACGTGTAAAAGGAAGTTGCAAGTCCTCGTGCAAAGTGAGGACCAATTTGCATTTCCATCGACGCGACGAGCGACGCGACGTACCCCGCGCGATGACTCACTCACTAGTTCCTGTCTCACGCAATTTAATGAACACCTATAGATACAATCATGTGCAACGAAAATATCCTGAAAACTGAGGGTTACTTTACTTAGGGTAGTAAAAGAACCCTCACTTTCAGGACATTTTATTATAGGGGATGACGTCAGATTTCTACCCTTTCCCGTATGTGCATATTTAAAACTTATGGTTTCTAAAGTCAGCTCTAACTTAAGAGAGTCTTCCTTCAAAGCAAACCCTTCTGATTTAGTGTCTTGGAGGTGACAAAGATAAATATGAACATGGAATCATTCAAAACTCAAACTGTACCAACCGTTTGTCGTAATTAACTGTCAAAAATTTTAAGCAATGGGCTTCAACTTTTTGACTAAACGAAGATGTCTATGGAAAAGAAACTCCCGTCTGGAAAATTACAATTTTGCTCTCGTCATGTGCTTGTATCAAATAGATAAAACATTCTGTGATCCTACATTGATGCTAATATTACTTACAGCATACCATAACTTAAATGGTGAAACTTCTTATTTTAACAGTCGTGTTAACAATAAGCCCATTTTCATTACAGAGCTGCGAGGCGGTCCGCTTGGCCATGACGTGTACAAGATGCAGCAGTGGCATTGCCACTGGGGCGCAGTGAACGGCGAGGGCTCCGAGCACACCGTGGACGGCCGCTCCTTCTCCGGGGAACTGCACCTGGTGCACTGGAACACCACCAAGTACAACAGCTTCCAAGAAGCCGCTGGACAACCTGACGGACTCGCCGTTCTAGGCGTATTGTTAATGGTGAGAATGCTTTAACATACTTTTTCCGAAAGTCAAGTATCTACTTTAAAACTGCACAATTATAATGGAACGATTGCCGCCCATGCCCCATAATTAGACTGTGTAGATGTTATACCAACCAAGGTGTCAACAGATTAGACCAAAAAAAAATCGCTCTCGTATCTAAATAATATAACATTGCTACCCATATAGCTCTGGACGACTGCAACAGCATATGAATCAATTTGCGTGGTCCACCGACTTGTTGCCTTTGGGTTCATCCATTCCATATAAGTCCCTACATTATTTATCGTAATGAGTCAGGCAATCGGTTTACCTAACCATTCTTTTCATACAATCAGCATAGGTTTACATACACTTCAGATGTATTATGCAATATATGTTTGTAAATGAATGAAAGAAGAAATGATAGTATACCTTAAAAGGTCACATTAAGGAAACAGTGAAATATTGGAGAAACTTCTTTACATTAATGCTTGGATACGATATTAAGCACGTTAAGCCGTTGGTCCCGGCTGTCATTTGTTGATCTTCGACAGTCGTTACGGGGCGTCAGAAGTCCGAAAGTCTGACAACCAGTCTTTCCAAAGGGTATCGTATTACCCACTAACTGGGTTGTGGGTCAGATAGGAGTCGCTCCGTGTAAAATACTGGTATTCAGCTGCATCCGGTTAGACTGGAAGCCGACCCCAACATAGTTGGGATAAGGCTAAGCAGATGATGATGATACGATATTAGGATAGGTAAGCGATGTCTGAATACTCTGAGTTTGCTTCCAACTTCATTTGACCCATTGCCGCGGGTGTCGTCTCTCGATCTAATGAAAGTGATTGTTACTACGATTAGAACGGCTATAATTTCATTTCTTGTATGAGTTGTGAATTTTTTATATTCTCGAAAGTTACATAGAGACTGCAAGATGTTTCTATTATCTATTAGTAGGAACAAAAATGCTCTTGAATTCTGAAATCTGAATCGAAATCTACTTTATATTATTTGTCGTAAACGTGTCTAATGTGTCTGAATGTCCGATAATGCAGATTCACATTATAAGAGTTCAATATTGGCAGATTAAAAAACATAAAGTGAATTGATTTCATACACGGTTACCTTTCAAAGTGGGAGAAGAGTGCGATAACAAGCCACTCATTCGCTCGGAGTAACTTTCTCTTGGCGAAGCGAACAGCGTTACAGCGTTACAACGACGACAATAGGACAATTTAATCATTTCTTTTAAGGTGGAAGCACCAGAGGCAGCCCGCGAAATTCAAATTTTCATACAATTTGCAGGTTACTTTCAGGTTGTATGTTATAATATGATTCTCAACCGTAACAAGTATGTGATTACATAAATCTACTTAATCATTAAAGGCATCACTACAGCCCTCGAAGATATTTTAATCCCATTAAATAATTTGTACATGAAATAGTCATTCGATTCACATTATGATCAACCTGAAACCCGACACTGTCCCGCAAAAAACGGAAGTAAATATGAATTTCGCTGCTTACCCTGACGCAGCCACCTTAAGAACATTACACGTCGCTTTCTTGGTCTAGTAAGTTTATTCGCGCGTCATACTGTTTAAAATGTTTGCTGTAACATTTTACATTTACAAGTAACAAACCGATTTAATGAATGCATATCGAAGTGAGTCAGCGAGAACATTTTACCACAATTTCAAAATAACTAACAGCTACATTATTTTGAGCAAACTGTTTAGAATTGCTCAGCAGAGTAGAGTTTGTAAACACTCGAATACATTTATGCACCGCCCTTAATGTGGATTCAGATTTGTGACCATCACTTAGTTTATATGAATGTGAGGGTTTTATGTGAATTTTATTCCGGTTAATCAGTAGAACAATAGTTATCAATAAAGTAGTCTTATAGAACTTCCATTCCAATAATTAGTTAACTACTTAGGTCATTGAACTACTCATATATTTAACACAATGACTTAGTTACTTACTGCACCCTAATTGCGTACCTCACACTATAAATCAGTATCTAAATAATTTTGAAGGATTTTGCTTATCCATTGCTACTTAAGTTCGAAAAAATTGTTTGCTGAACAACATAAATACGACCATGAGTGTTGTAGAACTATCAAAATGGACGCCATTCCTACTGTCATAGTGTCTTACGCATGCCCCTTTGGTTGGTTAGATAGGTTAGCTAGATAGTGTAGATACCTATTTTCCTATTATTTCTTTGAGTTCGGTTATAACGATCTTCTGTCTGGGAAGTGGCAAAAGTAAATAGGCATTATATTTATTGTTTGTAGGTACACACTGCTACATATCAAGCTATACTATACAGTACAAGCTGATCTTGCATTGTATAGGATTTCAGTACAGTGCGAGATCAGCGTAAACTGGAAATGTATAGCTTGATGTGTAGCCGTGTGTACGATTACTTATAATATAAAGCTTGTACTGTTACACGAATTGTTAGAATAAGAAATGAGTAGGTACTTAAGAGGAAGCCTCAAAGTGGCACCGATAACTGAAAAGTTGTGTGGAAATCGGTTGTTGTCATGGTATGGGCATGTGATACGGAGATGAAGAGCAATGGAAGTGTGTAATAAAAAGACATGTTGCGCCGCCCCCAAATAAATTGGGATAAGAGCTGGAGAATGATGATAAAGTACCATGTTAAATATTGTACTTAAAATATTTTAAAAGAGTAACGGTCGAGTTTCTTGCCCATTTTTCTCCATACGAAACTACATTTTGGAAGGAGCGACTAGAATCAATTCTATTTAATGTAAATGTTGACGTTCAAAACGTTTATGTGTCTATTTGAAATAAATGCTCTTACTTTGATTTTGACTTTGAAAGCTTGTACTGTTCTATAGTTCTGTGCCTATAACATTAATTAATCTTATGGAGATCAAGAAACTGTAAAGCGATTACGTTAAGTTAATATTGCACTTCGCGCGTAGAAAGCGATTATGTCATCGAAGCCTTACATAGAAATCCTATTAACTGCACTGTGTTCTAATGTAGTGCACATGTCTATGAGTTTGTTGCATTATACTTTTAAATATCTATTTATAGATATACAGGATAAGTTTTTATCCAGTACGCAAACTGTAATCATGAATTCAGCATATCATTCTAGACCCCCTAGCGCAGAAATTTTACGTCG
This sequence comes from Polymixis lichenea, assembly GCA_949091785.1. Taxonomy (NCBI): domain Eukaryota; kingdom Metazoa; phylum Arthropoda; class Insecta; order Lepidoptera; family Noctuidae; genus Polymixis; species Polymixis lichenea. Next base: position 16,809,185 of record OX420932.1, on the reverse strand, counting down.
GTTTTACAAAAAAAACCTTGGTTACAGTTTGCACACTGGATAAAAACTTATCCTGTAAGAATATGGAGGAATTTTCAATGCAAGTATGCGTGGAGACTGTGAAGGTACCTAGGTCACTGTATGTCACCTAGGTACCTCCTTAATCTACCTACTTCCAACGTTTTATAAACATTCTCCTGTTTTATCAATATTCTTAACTAGCTTTTGCTAGCGGCTTCACCCGCGTGGACCTCGGAAATTATCCCTCGGTAACGTCCTACCGGGATAAAAGTATCATATGTGTTAATCCAGGGTATAAACTATCTGTGTGCCAAATTTCATCCAAATTCTTTCAGCCGTTTTTGAGAGATTGAGTAACAAACATCCAAACATTCACATTTATAATATTAGTAGGATTAGTAATTAGTTAGTATTAGTATTCTTAATTGTTAATATTGTACCTAGAGTACCTAGTTAGTAACTTACCTGCTTCAGCTCTTTTAATGTAATCCGCGGTAACAGGTCGCAATCTGAATACAATAAGTCTCATTTAAATTTTACTTCATGAACAAGTTCGTCAACAATGCCACTATAGGTGTAGCGAATCATGCGAACAATCGGTTTGTCCTATACAACTCTGTCTGGATATTCGTTGTGCCATGAAATAGGTTGTTATTTTAGTATAACTGACGAAATGTGACCAAAAGAGATGAATACCTAAGGTCGTCAGTAGTCACCGTTTAGTAAGAAGTCGTTGGATTTTTTCGAATAAAATTTAATGAAATTAATAGAAAACAAACAGTTTCATTAGTAAAATAAAATTTCATTCTAAAACAATCATCGGTTTCTTACTAAACTTCAACTATATCCGAAGACCTCTGCTTAACCCTCCGGGGATTACCGGCAGGCGTGATTAAAGGCGTGATTTAACTTATGTCGTTTTTTAGCTTTAATCATTATTAATTTATTTTCCAGTGTGGTTCAAAGCATGATGAATTGGACAAAGTGATCCGGTTGCTACCGTTTATCACTCATAAGAACGACAAGGTGACGCTGTCGGACCCGCTGGACCCGATGAAGCTGCTCCCGCCGCAGGTCGCCTACTGGACGTACCCTGGCTCTCTCACCACCCCGCCCTGCACCGAGTCCGTCACATGGATCCTGTTCAAGCAGCCTGTTCAAGTCTCCGCTGATCAAGTGAGTTCAAGTTTAATACTGAGCCATTTTCAGAGTTTATCTTGGGCATTACTGACATTGGTGAAGGTAAAATATCGTGAGGGAACCTGGACTTAGTCTGAAATCGCCAACCTATCTTGAGCAAGCGACAGAAGACCATTAATCAAAGCTCATGTCTTCTCTGTATGAGAAGAGGCCTTTAGCTTATAGTGGGACAATATTAATCTGGAATTAGTATGGCATAACGATATGTACCTATGGTTGAATGTCGTTATGACACACGATGTCGAAACTTGAACATTGACAGTCAGGCGTCCACTAATTTAAGGTCGCTCAGCGCGCTATGGACCGAGCTATTCTCGGAGTTTCTTTGAGGGATAAAATCAGGAATTAAATTATCCGGAAATGAACCGGAGTTACCGTCATAGCTTGCAGAGTACCTAAGCAAGCTAAAGGAGCCATGGACGCCTCCCAGCTAGATTGACCAGCGGCCTTACAAAGGTGGTTGGGATAGACTGGATGTGGAAGGCGGAGGACAGGCGGAGGCGTGTTTTGGCGCAGCCTAGGAAAGGCCCATGTCCAGCACTGGACTGCGATAGGCTGAGTTGATTGATAAAATAAGTAGGTACTTACCTGGAGAATGAGCCTAGATTTGAATATGTTTGAAGAAAATCAAACAAACCATTTGCATCGTATCAAGAGTTTACTTGTATTGCTTGATAATGATGCTACGTCACATTTGTTTAATAGACTGATAATGTTCAATTGCTGATATAAGCAGATACGTTATGACGACAAAACATAGTACAAAATGAAATCCCTTTCTCATAATGGAGTACCTGATTAGGGAAATCGTTCAAGTTTAAGGCTCAAAGCTGACTTTGTTTAACTTTATGTTTACTAGTGTGCTATCTATAACGCCCATAACTTTCTTTTGAAATAATCGTAGGGATCGGTCTTATTACAAGGACGACAAAACGTCTCAAATCCGCTTAATATATATGTATACAATACTTATGTCCCTTCCTTTCATATGCCCTGAGTTCATGGATGACATAATCACTCATAAAAAAACTAAACGCAAGAACTTGGCTAACTAAACATATTTTAAGTACTTACAACCCACATAATTATGTCATTAATTTGGTGCTTAGTACTTAGTTGAGTTTAGAAAATTTATAATCCGATTATGAATATAATATGACGCAACAGACACCACTAAACGATATGTATGTACCGGTTTCCGATGCACCCAGCGTTCAAGTATCCACGGACTAAATAATAGCAGACGTCCGTTCACGACCTACTTTAGCAGCTACTACTTTCCAAATAATCATTAGGTGGAATATGTTTCTCTAATGCGTATTGCAACAACGCTTTATTGCTTGCTAGAATTTATAAATATTAATCAAACGAAAAAATATATTCCTCGTTCGATCAGACTCTGTCTAATTACCTACACTTTAAATAACATCCACTTGAGCTACTTTATACCTAAGAGATAGATATAAAAACGTTTGTAACTAATGACATAACTGATTGGATTTCAGTTGGCATCGATGCGGAAACTAAAGTGCGGTGAGGCGTCATGCGGAGTGGAGGCCATGGAGGTCCTGCACAACTACCGGCCAACGCTGCCGCTCGGCAACCGCGAGCTGCGCGACTACGGCGCGGGCCACTAACAGTCTCCGGCCCCGGCCACATCACCGCGGTGATGTGCTACGACACGGTATCAAGATACAATCAGACAATGAGCTGCCAATTGCGCAGTTGCTCCTGAAACTAGTGCCTCTTCGCATTCCGGCGAGCTAATCTAACGGATGACACGTGGGCTACGTAACTCTTATGAATGGTGCCTACGCAATGTATGTAGTATGTTCCGTATAAAACGAATCTCGTCATAGCTATGTGTTTAGTACCTAGATGTAGTTCTAAGAGAAAAATAATCTCCGATCGCAAATACGCGCCTTTTGACTCGTTAAATACAGACAAGGCGGTTTGTTTCACCTGAGAGTTTCGTTGCGTAGTTCGTCGTATTTGGATAATAAACATTCAAACACCAACTAACAACTTCAACTTATCATGTTAATCAAAATGTAATAATACGTAATAGATATTTGGGAGTTCAATATGAGCGCGTAAGTTTATGTGACTGTAGCTACAGACACGAGTATCAAGTGCCTCCACTACTTCGAATAAAATGTTATTTATATTGAAGTTTATATTAAATAAGATATCTATAACATTTATAAATTACACTTTTAAGTCACACAATAATTTATGTAGGCATACAAGTGTCTTCGAATGCAAATATTTTTTTTTAATATATGACATTCATCATAATGGCGTAATTAGAATTTCATTATTGATTATTGTAACGTATGTACATAATAAGTTTTATATGAATATGATAATAATTAACAGTATACAATAGCAATATCCTGGACGTAGGCTAACGTGGATGGATCCAAATCGCAAAATAAAAACAAAGCAAACAGTAGAATTGAAATAGCGTCAACAAAAACGCCCACACTGTGCTGATTGAAATATGAGCTGAGATGTAACTTAAGATGGTCCCCTGTGTCTCGAACTACATAATGAATGAGTTAGCGTATTCAAGGGTTATTATTGTTTTTATTTACATACACATCACTTCTATTAAGTGATATTTGGTCCAAGCAAATTACAAATTTATGTTAGGTCACTGATCTCTATCTTTTGACTCTGCCAACGACTGGACAAGTCTGTCACTGGATCAAGTCGACTGTAGTCAAAGCAGTGTCTTGACTGAACAACTTACATAATACGTAATAAGTTAAGTATTGTATGTACCTTAAAACAAGAGTGCCTCAAATGTATAAACGTCATAGTTATGTTAACTGGGACGTCATACGATAAATTTTAATGTATTTATGTTATTTAGATAATGTGTTGATGAAGCTTAAAAGCAATGTACACAATAAATAAACATATTCCTAATTATCTTTTGTTTTATTTAACGACTTCAACCATCATGAAGCAGATGACGGATGACCGTCATCTGCCTAGCTCTTTTCCAACTATTTTGGGGTCGGCTTCCAGTCTAACCGGATACAACTGAGTACCAGTATTTTACATGGAGCGATTGCCTATCTGGACTTCACAATCCAGTTAGGTACTGGATAATACTATACGTGTATACCAAAAGAAAATGGCGCCTAAGGCACGCATCACATTTGCACCCCTTAGTAAATTATCTTCTCGGTCTACACTGAGCAAAGCTAGGTCGTATCACCGTTATTGACGCCTTCAATAACGCAGGTATTCATTTCAACTTACTAAAAAATCACTCACAACTTGTGATGCTGCAATTTTAAGAGAATTTGAATAGAAATTAGGCAGATTTGGAAATACGCTTTCATCCCCATAATACACAATATATTCAAGTACCTAGCTATTCAGATTTCTTAGATACCTATACGTAACAGTATGAAATGTTTTTATATGTATTTAATAATTGGCGACTTTTTGCGCCCCTCTTCGATAGGAGCCCAGGGCTCGTGCCCTGCCTGCCCCACGCTGGTTACGCCTGTGTCTATACCTCTTGGTAAGACTGGTTGTCAGACTTTCTCGCTTCTGACGACCCGTAACGATTGTCAAAGAACCACGAATGTCGGCCGGGACCGGCGGCTAAAAGTGATTTCCGAGACACGGAAGTTGGTAGGTATGTGAAGAGGGACACACATCCCAGGACCAACCGCAAACGTAGCTTAACCTGAGCGATCGACTCGTGCGACAGTTATTACTTAGCCACAAGCCCACTCGACCCTTTAACCGATAGATATAGGAAAACATTGTAGGAGAAACTTACGTCAAAATATCAGCACGGCTGCACCGCGAACGAACGTGGCCTATCACTATAGTCATTGAAAGCCTTGAAATACCCACCTATAGACTGACAGTATTTGGAAATCACTAACGATATCATTAACTAACTGCCTCGCTGCTCTAATGTTCGCGAGTGCGGCGGCTGACATGGGTTCTATTCCCAGGTCGGGCATGAATTAAGTAGGTAGATATTGTTTATTTTTCCATTGCGATTCGCTCAGTAAGTAACTAGGAGCCCGGATACAAATTCTGCGCCCTATAACTGGCATATCCTTATACATATATACCTTATCTTATTTAATAGGACTATATGGTGAATGATGTTCAAAAAGTGCTGACTCTCAGCCCAATTTGTTTATACGACTTTTGATTTTGTTTTTTTTTTTTGAACTGCTGAAGTTACCCAGAGTTACACAGTTTCTGTAAATACATATCTACCTACCTAGTTGTTACCGTCGCGAATCATATTTTCATCAATATGCGACCTGATACCGACCTGCAATTTGCAAGAAACGCCAGAAAGTTTAAGTTTCGCTGGCTACCCTGGCGGTTTCGCAACATACCTACCTAACTTGGGAGATAGCGTAAGGGCTGCTACACGCTATGCCGGAGCCACAGCTGCCCTGCCCGCCAGCGTATGCTATCACAACAAGAACCCAATTACCGAAGAGGCATAAGTATCTACCCATTAGGTACTTCCCGGAACTTTAGGAAACACATAATTACGCCTCTTTTCCTTGAAATGTTAGTGGGCGTTACAGCCCAGTGCACATAACAGCCACACACACCATAACAACGGACCACGGCGCAACGTATTTTCATACAAAAAAAATAAAAAAACGAAACTAAAAAATCACGCTTTTGTAGTTAGCCGAACTAGCTAACTACAAAAGCGTGATTTTTTAGTTTATTTTTTTTATTTTTTTGGCCAGCATAATGAAACTTTATGAATTTATTGATTTGTCATCGCTCCTTGATAAGCGTGCAAAGTTTCAAATCAATCCGACGTTTTGAAGGGGGTGAAAATCACGTTCAAAGATTCCGTTACTTACTTGGATACCATTATACTAAGCTAATAAAAGCGTGTTAAAAAGTGCGGCGCGGCCCACCAGTACTGTGCGTTATTTCATCCTACTAATATTATAAATGTAAAAGTTTGTGAATGTATGGATGTTTGTTACTCTTTCACGCAAATACTACGTAATGGATGTAAATGAAACTTTACAATATAGCTTATACATCAGAATAACACATAGGCTATAATCTAAAAAGATATTGTGTGAATTGTCCAATTTATAACGATAAGTGTCAAGTAAGTAGGAAAAGACCTGCCATCTGCGAGCTACTCTGGCGTGCGCTGCAAAAACAGTTAAGAGTTACACGTATACAGGATAAGTTTTTATCCAGTGCGCAAACTGTAACCATGAATTCAGCATATCATTCTAGAACCTCCAGCGGAAAAAAATTTCGTCGGTAATACATAATTTAAAAAAATCAGTTGTTCAATATATTTTGACCGCGTAGGTATTGAACTTTTCTATGAAACAGCCGATTTTATTTTAAACCGACGTAATATTTCTGTGCTAGGGGGTCTAGAATGATACGCTGAATTCATGGTTCTGTTTTTGTTTGCGCACTGGATAAAAACTTATCCTGTGTATTGTATAGTCGAAATTTTTATCTTAAATAGTCCTACAAAAAAGTCCGCGACAGCATTTATCTATGTTTTATGTGTATGTCGCCAAAATAGTGAACCGTAAATACAATAATAATTGATAATTTATTTCTAATGATAGATATACGATATATAGGACCTTGGAGAAAAAAATAAGCTACTCGAAGTACTAATCCTGCGCAGATGAAGTTGCGGGCACCAGCTAGTAGAAAATATACTGAAGTGATGGAGGGGTTTTTTGCAATGTGTTGCGTTGTCGTGCGGCCCACCCTAATACGCTAGCCCTATAGGTAGTACCCCTACATTTCACTTGTTATGTATAAGTAACCCTATTGCCATCAACCGAGAACAAATCCAGACGCCGGACTGCTACTGATACTTTGCCCGAGCTGGAAATCGAACCCAGGATCTCATGCTCAGCAGTAGCGCTTGCGACAACTACACCAGTGGACACTCTTTAAGAATTACTTAGAAAATCATGACTTACTTAGGCTTATGCCACTGTACCTACATAGTTCATACCTTAATGATTACATATAATATAGTTAAGTAAGTAGACCCGTAGACATTGTCTAGTTTAAAATTGCACGCCCTGCCACTGGGTTCCATACACATTTCAAATGTTTTGTTTATGTTTGTGGAGCGTGGGCGCGTAGTTTTAAATTAGACGATCAGCATCGAAAGTTCGTTACGTAACCAATTTTTTTAATGTATTAAGTAATCGACTTTCGTTCCTGATTGTACAAACACGTTTTGCTCCAAACTGGTCCCTACATTTATTGTATTGTTGGGTGAACAATACGCCTAAGCCCGCCAGTCTTATCGCACCGGGCCAAAATTACGTAGGAGTGTAGATAATAAGTACCTACTCCAGTACTCCTGCCACACATTTTTGTAATAGCATAGTAAACACGCGCCCGTACGAGTCTACTGATAAGCAGGTAGTAAAGTAAAAGAGTGGAACAAGGCATATGCAAAGTGGACTGCCACTTTCAGGGTCCGCAACAAAACCAAAAATAATCCCCAAATGGCGAATATTTCGGCAATTATTCTACATATATTATACATAGAGGAATATAACATAGTCGTAGGTACAATACAGGGGAAGAGCGTTAACCACCCAACAAATCCACACTAGACTGTGGATGAGAATGGAAAACAGTTCAGGCGGAAAAAAGAAAAAACTCTTCCATTATTTTAATATGTTTATGCACAGCACCAAATAATGTTCAAATGAATTGAAAAAAGCACTATCAAGCATATATAACTCCATTACCTACCTACTTTGTTCCAAGTCTTGCTAATGAAATAATATTAACTATGGGTCATTCATAGCTTCATGAAGGTTGTTTTGTACATATCTTCTCAGAATAATACAAAAATGGCTCTCAAAAATGCTAAACCTACTTTGTCAATTATAACTATGTTTTTGGTTTCAGATATTGTATAAAAACTTACAAAATCTATCTAGTTTATGAAAAAAATCTCGATGTATTTATTCTTACGTACATTCTAAAAAGCAAGGCTATGACCACACTGGTCCTTGTGTCTATGTAAAAAAAAACATTAAAATGAACATTTAAATAAATTGTCAAATCACATTTCTTTTACATAAAAATAATCATAAAAAAACATTTACATCCAATAATTTCCATATGTTTAGACAACATAATAACTATAGTACTAGTATACTAATTATAGATTACACAATTGGCAAGTACCTAAATAATTTAATTAATTAATAGGTGGGATTCCTTTCGAGCAACAAGGCACACTAAAATTTAATCAGATCTTCACTTCCATCTGTTTGGTCTCTGCTGGCATTATTGCTTGTAATCTCAATAGTTGGATTTTGGATATCTAAATTTTTAGGGGAAACTTTTCTTCTAGGCGGAATTGGTGCTTCATCTAAGATACCAGTAATACCTAAATTTCTACTTTGTTCAGCAAAAAGTTTAACTTCGTGATTTATTTCTACTCGTCGACTACTTGGTGACAATTTCGTTCTGACGGGTGGACTCGGCGCAGTTCTAGAATACATCGGTCGATTATCGAATATAGAAGTGTTAATTGGATTCATACTGCCAGGTAACAGGGCCGCTGTTTTACTTCTCTCGAGAGAGTACACTTCACTAGAACTGTCTTCTTGTGTTCCAGTTATATTTTTGTGATCGTCAGTATAAAAAGTCGCCTTTTTGCTGTATTCTGAATGGAAATGCCTGTGAGCTTGAACATCTGATTTGCTTCTTTCGAGTGTAAATCCGCCATTTGTATGTAGATGGCAACTGAATGAACTAGTGTTTACAGTGCAAGCAGGTGCCGTTGAGAATGGTACTGAGGGTGCCCATAAACATGCTCCCTCATTTCTTGGTACTAGCAGAAGCGGATCCTGTGGGAAAAAAGAGTAATATTATTATGTACTAGCTGTGCCCGCGACTTCGTCCGCGCGATTAGTTTTTTTACTATTATTTAAACAAATAAAGATTCTAAAATAAAAGTAGCCTAAGTTACTCCTTATTACATCAGCTACCGCCAGTGAAAGTCCCGTGAAAAACGGTCCAGCCATTTCAGAGATTAGCGGGAACAGACAGACAGACAAAAATTGAAAAAAATGTTATTTTGGTATACCTATGTACCGTATATATTCACTAGCTTTTGCCAGCGGCTTGGCCCGCGTGGAGGTCGGTGTATTATACATACAGACCTTCCTCTTGAATCACTCTATCTATTAAAAAAACCCGCATCAAAATCCGTTGCGTAGTTTTAAAGATTTAAGCATACATAGGGATATAGGGACAGAGAAAGCGACTTTGTTTTATACTATGTAGTGATATGCATGTAGCAAAAAGCGGTTATTTTAATATTACAAACAGACACTCCAATTTTATTTATATGATGAATTATTTGACTTTGACCCAAACCAGTAAATTGTATGTTTTCACAGAAAAAAAAAAAATGTTGTTTTAAGGTATTTCTGATAAGACAAGCAAGCAGGGGCGTACCAATATAAAATGGCGCCTAGGGCACGCATCACATTTGCCCCCCTTCGTAAATTATCTTTTCGGTCTACACTGAGCAAAGCTAGGTCGCATAAACATTCGTGACCAATTATAGCTTTCAATAACGAAGGTATTATTACAACTTGCTATAAAATTTCGCTTTGATCCCCATACCGCACAATATATTCAAGTAGCTCTTCAGATTTCTTAGATATACTATAGGTAACAATATGAAATGTTTCATTGATGTTTTTTTATTTTATTTTATAATTGACAACTTTTTACGCCCCCCTTCGATAGGCGCCCAGGGCTCGTGCCCTGTCTGCCCTACCCAAGTTACGCCACTGCAAGCAAGGCATTTCAAATCTAAGACTGATATAAATGTGTAAATGATTACCTTCCCAGTGATTGCAAATATTTTAGACTGTAGGGCATAAAGCCTGTTACGTAGGTATTCATATGAGCACTCCCTTAATTTCATAACCCACTGTACAACATTGTCTTCAGCACGGGCAGCAAATACATGTCGTTTTTCAGGTTCATCTCTGTAATTATTGTTAGTTATTAGAAACAGCAGCTAATCTCCAAAATTATCAACCGTATCTGATATGTATGAGTATAGTGTAGATCTCTATATGGTACACACTAGTTCAGCCACATAGGTTGTATGTGTATAGTTTATAGCAGCCATGTACTCTATGTATAGTAGTGTCTTAAGATAAGATATACAAGTTTAGTTTAGACCCCAATACAGCGAAAAGTTTGGTTCAGCCATGGAGGTGAGCTGTTCAATAGTATTGTAGAATAACAAGTACCAAAAATTTTATTATGTTAATAAAATACCAAGGGTATTAGTATGTGTGTACCTAAAGGATGAACACTTCCTTACATTACTGGGCCAAAATTACAAAACATGAAATTGTAATTTAAAATAAAATGTCCATATAATTTTACCCAAATAAATGAATAAACTTACATAAATGATATTGAAAATGAAAATGGTATACTCTGCCCATGTTCCATCTGTATTGAAGAATTTTCTAATACAAACATTCCTGCTGGACATTTTGTATCAAATTTGCCCATTTCACTTATTTTAAAATAAAATAAATAATTATTTATTAGCCGAAACCATCTCTCTTTGAACACTGAAATAAAATAAACAAAAAATAATATTTACAAGAAAGATAGCAAGTGGGTACAAATTAACAAATGAAATGTGAAATAATAAATATTCTGTAATAAAACCAAAGTTAGTAACTGTGATTATCAAAATCATTCATGCTGCATTTAGATACTGGTTATACGTATTTAGATGAATTTTGTGTTGCGTTTTGTATGTTTATGTTAGTAAAATGAATTTTCTTAATTTCTATTTGCCCTGTATTACATGTGATTAAGAACTATAATCTTATGAAGTTGGATGCCTACAAACAATGCTGTGTACTATTATGGAACACAAGTCATATCTACACAATGACTGGTTGAATACTATATATACTTTAAAAAAAATATGAATGGATATTTATAAAGCATAAACTACACAGTAGAAGGCACATTTGTCATGACTCATTTCAAAATAACTGTGAGGAAAACAAAATAGATGGTAATATTCGCTATTTATCCTTATATTAAATACTGACCTGACTGATTACGATAACCGCCATTGGATATCTTTTTATAGTTTAATCTTCCTTCAATTACACAAGGTTGATCGCTCAGTTGAGCGAGTTCACGAATATTGCATTTCATTTGGACATACAAGTTTTGATCGTAAATCGTAAATAAAACCTAAAACTAACAATAAGACACTTGCACCAACCGCAATATCAATCAATATCTTCGATACATATTTTAATTAATTGTACCGTAATGTAATTACTGAAATCAACACAAATTTTGTACCGAGAAACGAAGGAAAAACGTAAGATAAAGAAATATGAAATGAAAGTGATGACAGTGACACAAAGTCACAGACTGTATTATTGTGTTGCCACTGTGTGGGTGGGTGTGTGAAGGTTTTTTTTGTTCTTTGGCGTTGCACTATTCGTGCTTATTGCCACTAACAATATTTCATTTGATAACAAAACGTAAGAATCAAGTACTCGCAAGGATGTGATTATTCTGCTGAGCTCAGCACGGAAAAGAAAAAAACAGGTGGAAGTGCAATGCAACAAAATTACTATAGGAACCGTTGTCGCCAAATTCACACAAATAAACCCATAATCATATAATGCACTACAAATAAACAATTAGTTTGATTTGTAGTTTTACTTTTAGTCAAAACTAGCATAAGCCACAGATCCTACGTCTGGAAATAAACCTTCATGCTCTATAGATAGGATTTATGTTGCTTTAGCTCAGAAAGTATTTACGTTTTGTAATCTAAAGTCAAACTAGATTCGATTGCCGAGTAAATTCCGCTACTCGACCATAGATGGCAGTATTCTCAATCGTCGCAATTTTAGACTTAATTGTGATAAAAATAAGGTTGACATTCGTGTCGTAGGTCGATATCTAGTCCTACTCGACCAAGGTCACACCAGTGCACAATACATTGAATTTTGAATTACATTATCATTATCGATAGATACTTTTTTCGAATTAAACCAGAAATCGGGTAAGTCTTGCTGGGAGTTCAGTAACAAAACTGTAGGAAGAATGAAGTAGCATTATTTGAAAATAAAATAATTATAATAATTACGTTATTATGTAAAAATTTGATTACATTTTTGCCATAAATCATCTATGCAACCAACACACTTCTTAAAATAAATTTCGTGTATGAATGTTAAGCAATCTATATTTGTACTATAATGTTATTTTGTAATAAAATTAAGTGACATAATTTTTTTATCGATATCCATCGATAAAACCAAGATCAGACCCGACTACATCACTAATTGAGTAGCGAAGTACTTTCCAGAACGAAATAGTGAATACAATCAATCCAAAATAAACTTTATTTTAATAACATAACATTGATTTTAACCAGACGTTAACATTACATTATGAGTAAGTTAAAATTAACTAAGATTTTATTAGAAAACAAATAAAACCGTACTTATCGATAATACGAAATACCTCCATTTTAAGATTTATTCTCCTACTATCATTTTTGCGCTCCAAAATGGAACAGTTAGGTATAGCTACGGAAAAATAAATTTGTCGCGAGACTAGCAACTCGACGCGATGTTAGAACACGACTTGGACGTATTAAGCGTAATAACGCTGATTTGTGGCACGCGTGCCACGCCTACTTTGCACTTCCACCTGTTATTTCTTGTCCGTGGTGCTCAGGGACCGAATTACCGGTATTTTTTTATACCGTTACCAATTACCGTTCTGTTAACGATTAAAAAAATAACGTTAATAATACCGATACGAACAGTCAGTTAACGTTATCTAATTACCAGTATTCGTATCGGTAAAAGTAACAATACTTATACCGGTAATATAAACGTCTATCTCTTTCTAACTATGACGGTGCCGAGATTAGCATCTTTCGGTGTGTGCAAAGAAACAATATTACATGCCGAACGTGCCTTCGGTGTGTGTACAATATTGTTTCTGTGCTGCAGTAAATTATAGTAAACAGGGTGGCAGAGACATCCAAGCGAAAACTTAAAACATGAATGACTACCTTCGGCGTGTATACAGTATTGTTTCTGTGCTGCAGAAAATTATTATAAACAGGGTGGCAGGGTATCAACGCGAAAACTGAAACCATGAATGACTACCTTCGGCGTGTATACAGTATTGTTTCTGTGCTGCAGATAATAATAATAAACAGGGTGGCAGGGATATCAACGCGAAAACTGAAACCATGAATGACTACCTTTGGTGGCATCTGGGACACTAGCGCGAACCCACAAGCGCGAAAAGACATTTCCGCGCATGGACTTTTGCGCGTAAGGACTTTTGCGCGAAGGGACGCTTCCGCAACAAGACATTTCCGTTTGAACTTCCGTCCTTTCCGTTTCCGAATGAACGTTTACGTGACTGTACTTTTGCGCGAACCGCCTTATGCGCGAAAGACAATTGCGTGAACAATAGTTGCGCAAAGGACACTTGCGCGAATCCGCTTGCACGGAGAACGCTTGCGCGAATCCGTATGTGCAAACGGACAGTTGCGCGAAAAAGTTGCGGAAATTAATTTTTTTCATAACATCATGCCTGTATTCCATCAAAGGGTTGGGCAGAGATGTAGCAGATAAGAAATAAATAGTCCAATTAGACGTCAACAGTGATCGTCGTAGTTATTTTACAGCACGATTTCTTCTTTCTTTGTTAGGTTAGGTAGGTACCTATATTTTCGAATTTTCCATCATGAGTATCGTTTTCAGGGTTTTTGGGGGATCTAAAGCCGATGGTGGGGCCAAAATGAAAATCCAAGATGGTGACCAAGAAAATTATCGATCCCCCAAAAACCCTGAACGACAATCATGATGGAAAATTCGAAAATATAAGTACCTACCTAATAACGTAAGCAAAAAATCGTGCTGTACAAAAACTACGACGATCACTATTGACGTCTGATTGGACTGTTTATTTATTGTCTGCTACATCTCTGCCAAACCCTTTGATGGTATGCAGGCGTGATGTTATAAAGAGTATCGATTTTGCCGGTTTTCAGCAAGGTGTTTGAAAAAGTTATGTTAAACCAAATGCTCAATCATTTTAATCGTAATAACATCCTATACGATCAACAGTATGGTTTCACCAAAGGACGTTGCACAACCGACGCTGGTGTCACCTTATTGAAACACATCTTTACCGCATGGGAAGAGGCGCAAGATGCAATAGGTGTCTTTTGCGACCTATCCAAGGCGTTTGATTGCGTGGATCATGAAACACTTCTCTTGAAACTTCGGCATTACGGACTGGGTGAACTTGCGCTTAGCTTAGTAAAATCGTACTTGAATGATAGACTGCAGCAAGTTCAAATAAACGGTGTGAATTCCTTGGCCTTAAAAGTCAAAATGGGTGTACGGCAGGGCTCAATATTGGGTCCGTTCCTCTTTTTAGTATATATAAATGATTTACCTTTTTTACTAAAAAACCGACCTCAAATGGTGTTATTAGCTGATGATACATCACTGATTTTTAAAGTTAAGAGACGTGCACACGAGCTTGACGACGTAAATAATGCTATAGTTAAGGTCCATAATTGGTTTACTGTAAATAATTTGGTATTAAATGGAAAGAAAACTAAATGCATAAGATTTGCGTTACCGAATGTTAGAAGTAGTGAATGTCATGTTGTATTGAATAAGGAGATACTAGAATTCGTCGAACAGACGGGTTTTCCTGGGGATCACGCTTGACTCAAAGCTACAGTGGGGTCCTCATTTAACATCACTTGCAGGGCGGCTAAGTTCTGCCGCTTACGTTGTTTGGAAGATCCGCCAATTAACAGACGTGGATACCGCGAGACTGGTCTATTTTAGTTACTTTCATAGCATCATGTCTTACGGTATCTTGCTATGGGGACGGGCTGCGGAAATTGAGTCGATCTTTATTCTGCAAAAGAGGGCCGTCAGAGCCATCTATAACCTCCACAGACGCGAATCTCTAAGGGAACTGTTCAAAGCAATTAACATCATGACGGTACCTTGTCAATATATCCATGAAAACATTATGTATGTTCGGAAAAATCTACATCTTTTTAGTAAGATAAGTGATAGGCACAATTTTAACACTAGAAATAGGAACAAATTAGATCAACCACGTTTCAGATTGTCTAAAGTACACACTTCTTTTATGGGGTACTGTGTAAAATGTTATAATAAAATACCAGTCGATATTCTTGAATTATATGAAAAGAAATTTAAATCATGCATTAAACGCACACTATGTAGACAAGCATATTATAAGTTAGATGATTATATCGTCGATAAAAATGCTTGGCTTATACACAGATTCAATGCTGGTCCTGCTCCACAGCCATCTGGGCATACTAGTTAAAATTTTAATATTTGAAAGAGAAGCTTCCCTTTTTTATTTTTTCTGACATTACGAACATTTTTGTTCATAATATTATAATTTTTGTGACATTATGAATGTTTTATTTTTGCTGAACCAAGTGTTAGTTACTTTTTATACGTCAATATATATTAAATGTTTTTTCTTTCTTTTAGGAAATCAAATTTTATTAATATTTCAAATAGATTGCAAACTATAGTTTTGCATAATTTAGAAGCATTTTGTTTAAATTTTGTAAATGTGAGTACCAGGCATCCGTTTATTGTGTTGTTATGATGTACGTTGACTTGAAAAAGCACGGCAGTTGAGAGTATGTCATGCTCACATAAATGTCTCACTGATGGTGGCGCGTGTGTTGGATCATTCGGTTCCCTACAAAATGGTTGAGCTGGATGGTGCTGATCCACGCGTCATGTTCGTGAACGGGCGCTGTCGGTTGAGACTGGTCATCTCCTAACTTCCTGGGCTTATTTTTATCTTGTATTTAGAATTATTGTTCAACTTGATTTTAAAAGAGTGTCCGTGGAGTTTCTTGCCCGTTCTTCTCCATAGAGATCTACGTTTTGGAATGGGCAACTAGCTTTAACTTTTCAACTGATCGACTTTTTGACAATTCAAAAGTGCCTGTAAATGGTTTAATTGAAATAAATGCTTTGAGTTTTAGTTTGATTTCATTTCCGCAACTTTTTCGCACAACTGTCCGTTCGCGCATGTGGATGCGCAAGTGCTCATGCGCGCAAGTGTCTTTCGCGCCAGTGTCCTTCGCGGAACTGTCGTTCGCGCAAGTGTCTTTCGCGCATATGTCCGTTCGCGCAAAAGTACAGTCGCGCAAAAGTCCAGTCGCGCGAACGTCCATTCGCGGAAAACTCTTGTCGCGGAAGTGTCCCTTCGCGCAAAAATCCATGCGCGGAAATGTCTTTCGCACAAGTGTCCTGATGCCCCTTCGGCGTGTATACAATATTGGTGCCGATTCTCTTGTACACCGAGCTAAACTAACTAAGTGATTGTTTAGTGTAGGCTATGAGAATCTTATAGCTATTCTGCAAAAAAAAAACTCTAAATTTAAAAATCGCATCTAAAATCGTTTTTGAAAATCGCAATTCCACGTGGAGTTTTTTTTTTATTTTGCATCGCAATGTGATACTTGTTTGCCCTACCCCGTGAATTTTATTTAGAGCCGGAGGCGCGCAGGGGCGCCAGTCTCGGTGTGTTTTATATGGAATTTTTCACTTTTTGTATGGAAAATAAGAAAAATTAATGACTACATGTTGAGTTTTAAGGGTTTCTGCGTTTTATAAAGGGGGTCGAAATTATCATTATTTTTGCGTAATTGCGTCAAGAAAATGAAAAAAAAAAACATACAGTACTGTTTTTTACACCTGAAGGCGAGGTGTTGGTGTGTGTTCATGACAACTAATGTTATTCCACAACTTTTTAATCGCGATTAAAAATAGTCAAATATAGTCAATTAAAATTTTAACTGAAAAACTATTCAGAATAGCAAAATTACCATTTTCACTAAATTAATTTCTCAGTGCCATCTTAGTGCTGTCAAACTAAAATATAGTTAAGTTGTGTCACTTTAGTCTATTTCTGGAAACAATGAAATTTACCTTGACAGCGACTTTATGAGGCACGTAAGTTAAGAGAAATGTTTTGATATTGTATCGAGATATGTGTGGTCGACTGTACCTACATACAGACGTAAGATTAAAAAGTAACAATAGAGTTATAATAATACGGTTTAAGAAACTTCTTTCTCTTCTTTCTGCTTTTGCAAAATCGAAATTTTTAAGCGACACAATTAAAAATTCTAATAATAAAGTTAAAACCACTTGGAAAATAATTAACAGTGAAACGGGTAAGTCGGTTAAACAAGACAAACAACTTGAGATTATGGTCGACGACAAACTAATTAGTAAAGAAGCTGACATTTAATGAGACAATGGCATTTAATGAGTTTTTTGCCAACATACCTGTAACTACGACTCGCTCCTTAAATTCGTCCCCGTCTAAAGCTGGAAAACCTCTTGCATAGTCGTGTGCATAAGTGTAGTGACCTATTCAGTTTCGAACATGTAATGCCTCGTGATGTAGTTAGTGTTTTTAACACACTTAAGTCTAAAAACACTGGTGATTTCTGGGGCATTTCCATTAAACTTTCGATTTGGTGTCCTATGAACATCTTTGGGAGAAGTTGAGGTCCACCTCACTCCCCGAAGACATCATTAACGTTCTTGATTACTGGTATAACAATCAAGGTCAATGTTGTAAGGTGGGCGAGTGTCATGTCCGATGAGTACAGGTTGGAGTGTGGTGTAAGACAGACCCGGCTTAACATCCCCTCGACTCTTCAACTTGAAAGAAAGAAAGAAGAATAAAGAAAATACTTTTATTTAGCACAGACTAAAAAGGCACACAATATACAGAAAAAAAAAGTCTTAAATAACAAAAAGTGTGAGGTCAGAAACTAGCATTAAAGTGTGCCTCATGGCTGCGCTAAAAAGGCCCAGTTCAGCAAAAATGCCAGACTACTAGTGCCTGACGCTGGTTTTCAACTGGACCTGAGTTTGTACATCAATGAGTTGATTGAGGGTCTCAGTAGCACTGCAGTCTGCTGCACTATTGATGGCACCACCATTAATAACTTAAGTTATGCGGACGATTTGGTATTACTGAGTCCTTCAATTAGCGGTTTACGGAAACTGGCTAGGAGATGTGAGGAGTACGCCGTGGCCCATGGGCTCAAGTACAATGCGAACAAAAGCGAGTTGTTGGCAGGGACTGCATACCGATATAATTTTGGTATCGGTATCAAAGTATCGATATATATACTGATATTTGGGTATCTCTTTATCGATATTGATACCGATATTTCTATTCAGTATACTTATATCTATACTTTAATGTGCTTTTATCAGTATTGATACCGATACTAAAATATCGATATATTACCAATACCTTTACCCGTGGCCGCGTCATCTTTGCGATTTACGCCATCCGCCCCCGTCCTGTCTAGCAACGGTCGTGATGATGTCTATGTGAATGTTGGTTTCCAGCCAGTGCAGTGATTGGTGTATCAAGATGGCTAGTTTGTATTTTTTACCGTTAAAGATTTTTTTTTCGTTTGTATCTAGCTAGACCGGTGTCTAAAGTCTAATCTGAGAATATTGAAAGTAGGTAGGTATCTATTTGTCTTATTTCGATTGAAATAGAGATACAAAACATAGTACACGATGGGTAAAAAGGTACGTAAACTATTTCAGGTAGGTAAGTAATAATATTATAATGTAAAGTATATGTTGTTCACCCTTCCCCTCGATCCTGTAAACTAATTCACATCATTGAATCCGTTAGTCACCAGATACTTTCATTGCAACCTACCCATTTTAATGTCTCAGGTGATGAAACTTGGCTTGATGTAATCCTAACATCCGCACCCTCCCTTGTTTCCTCTCACGGCCAGTGTCCCGCGCCTGGATTTTCCCATCATGACCTCATTTTCTTCTCATATGTTCTAAAACCACCTAAACCTTAAAGTTCCGCACATGCGGCGTTTTGCGCGCATGGACGTTGAGAAGCTGCGTCAACATGCGTCAGACCTCAGTTGGGAACTCCTGGCAGTAGCGACAGATGTAGACAAAAAACTGTGCATTTTCGAACGGTTGGTCCTTGCTCACTACGACAGTCACGCGCTCCTGTTAAGAAGGTTAAACTTCGGCGTCCTCCTGCTCCTTGGGATCGTGCTTTTCGTAAATTTAAAAAGGATCGCAGTGAAGAAAATCGAAAGTTGCTAGAAATCGGTGTAATCAGATGATACACAACGCTAAACGCTGCTAGAATATAGCTACATTCTAGAAACCATACCTTCTTTTTCAACTGCTGATATCTGAGAGTTCCTTGGTACTCTTGGCTTGGTATCGGCAGACCACGTCATGTGGATTTTCCCAATACAATTGGCCTTGATGATACCAACCGTCATTTCACAACCACTTGTCATTTGGATTCCCAAATGTTGTCCCAGATGGTCGATTTCATTACTGGCCTAGCTAGTTCCATCATAGAACCATTTCACTTCTCTCCGGTCACCTCGGACGAAATTAAAAAGATCATCCTTTCCATAAAACCCAAGGCTGTGGGCTATGACAGCAACAGTCGTAGTATGGTCGTTTGGATCCTTGATAGCCTTCTCCCTCCTATTACCCACATTATCAACTTTTGATTCCAGACAATTCCCATCCTTGTAGCGTATGGCCTATGTCCGCCCACTCCCGAAAATTTCAAATCCCTCCCTACCTAGTTACTTTCGACCCATTTCCATTCTCCCATTCCTGTCTAAAGTGCTTGAAGCCAGCGTACACAATCAGTTTACGTGGTTTGTTCACTGGAACAACCTTGTTAGCTCGTTTCAGTCTGGCTTCAGGCCTGGGCACAGTACCGCCTCCGCTCTCCTGAAAGTGAGTGGTGACATTAGAGAAGCAATGGAGGATACCAAGGTTACCGTTTTGATATTAATAGATTTCCCTAATGCCTTTAATGCCGCCAGCCACGATATTCTCCTCTCTATCCTCTCTAATCTTATGGTTTCGTCCGAGGCTCTGGAATGGTTCGCTTCTTATTTTCGGGGACGTCAACAGTCGGTTCGCATTGATAAGAGCTCGTCGAGTTGGCGTGACCTGGATGCTGGCGTTCCACAAGGCGGTATTATTTCTCCATTGTTATTCTCTATCTTCATTAATTTTATAACTTATTGTCTTCGGTGTTCGTATCATCTTTATGCTGATGATTTACAACTGTATTCAGCTGAGCGGGTGGAAGATTTATCGGGTGCTGTAGCAGATGTGAACCGAGATTTAGATTCAATCAAAAAGTAGTCTGACAGTTTTGGGGTGTCAGTCAACCCCTCTAAGTGTCAGGCCATTGTAATTGGAAGCTCGCGTATGATGGGTAGGGTGACGCTTGGTTCTCTTCCTCCACTTATTTTCGATTGTATAGAGATTTTCTACTTTATTGTTAAACCTTCAGAAAATTTTACAGTTTGGGGTAGCTTGATGTTTTGGCGTCTGTACCGTCATACCCATTACCCCTGCTGTTTAATATCACGGTTTGCATCTTGACACGGCACTTAGCTGGCAACGCCAGGTCTCTAGTCTTAGTCAAAGGGTCAACGGTACTCTGCGATCCTTGTATCGTCTGAGGAACTTTTTGGCCGCTAAGACGAAAACCATGCTTGTGCAGACTTTGATTTTCCCTATGATCGACTATGGTGACGTGTGCTACTTTGACTTGATTGCGGTTTTGCTGGATAAGCTCGACAGACTGCTCAAAAAATGTATACGGTTCATATTCAATTTAAAAAAATATGATCATGTGTCGAGCTATAGGTCTGAGCTCAAATGGATGTCCATTTGCCAAAGAAGTTTGCGCGCTTTGACCACGCCTTTCTCCGTTCTCAACTCTCTCACTCCTCCTTCTTATCTTGTGTCTCACTTCCAACTTCTATGTTATTCTCACGCTAAAAATTGCGTTTTTCTAAAAATCTTCTGCTACTCTGTCCTTCTCATACTTCTGACTTTTCTTCATTCGTCCTTTCACATTCAGTCCATTCTTCTTTGGAATGCGCTTCTTCTCGATAACAGGACGGCCACCAGTCGGTATGCATTTAAGCGGAAATTGCAGAGTTACTTTCGAAACAATAAGCGTAGAGTCATCTCATCACCTCTCCCTTTAATCAATATATATACATGTATTTAATATTTATATATATTATAGTACTACTCTGTCAAGAAAGTACCGGGAAAGGATCAATAATACACAAAATGTTAGTAATAACTACTAGTAACTGTTAGTATACTTTGAAGGCGATAAAATAAATTTGGATGAATACATCCAAATTTATTTTATCGCCTTCAAAGTATGCTCCTGCAGAAATGAAAGAAACAGTTTTTGCCTCCTTTATGTCATCTACCGAATGAAAACGGGTGCCACGAAGTGGTAATTTGAGTTTAAGAAAAAGAAAGAAATCGGCTGGAGCCATATCTGGTGAATAAGGTGGTTGCTCGATGGTATTTGTTGAGTTTTGATCGACTTTGGCGTGGTTTTTTCGGTTTTGGTTCAGTTAAAAGGCGCCACTCCGAAGCTTGTTGACTAGTTTGCATGTCAAAGTCATGGGTTTACCCCATGTCTCATCACCCGTAACAATGCGTTTCATGAATGTTGGGTTGGAATACCCAATTGATCTACCTAACTAAAAACAGCACTGTATGTAATATAAATAACAGATGTAACTGAACTCCGCGCCAAAATGGAAAAAAGTTGCACCAATCTAACAAAAGAAAAAAAATCGGACTATAAACTAATCATCCATTCCCGATAGTTTTTTGACTGAAAGTAAATATATATGTATATTCTAAGTTTATAATCTATTTATGTCTTAGTGTATCCTGTTATGTATAATTCATTATGATGATTGTACTTTGAATAATATTTTGTATAATTATTCCTCTTAACTAAAGCACCTGCCATCTAATCCCTTCACCACCCTTGGTTGACTGGTAGAAAATGCCCAGAAAACCTTGTTTAAATAAATAAATTAATTAAAATTTATGTGGTTAATGTAGTTTTAAAATGGTTTGTTGGTACTTACGTGAGGTTGGTACCTACCTACAAAATACAACTATTTGTCAGTAAAGACAAATTAAACATAGAAACATACGTTTTTATTTTAGCAGTGGTTAGAAATGTACAAAACAATAAACACGGCGCGCGGCCCACGAACCGCTATTGATCAAGGGCTCGCCGCTGACTGCACTGTTGCCGTTCCGTTTCGAGCCGAGGTCACGCGCCGGTGGCGCGATGTGCGACCTCGCAACGTTGTGTTGCACCCTGATATCAATACTGAGTATCGATAAAATTACCGATAACTTTATACCGATACTCAAATAAGTGATACTAAATATCGATATTTATCCCAGTTATCGATTCCATCATCGGTATTTTCTTTAAAATATCGATATATTTTGGGTATCGATATCAGTCCCTGGTTGTTGGTATTCCTACCGCGGAATTCTAAAGTCGACACCGTCACATCTGTTACACTAAATAGTATACCGCTTAAAGGAGTGACGCGCAGCTTAAGTACTTGGGTCGCTGGGTCACGGAGGACCTCTCTGATGCCGTGGACGTTGAGAGGGAACGAAGAGCGTTGGCTGTCCGTGGGAACATGCTGGCTCGCAGGATTAAACAATGCCCGAACGAGGCAAAGTACACAATGTTCAGGGTATACTGCCAATCGTTTTACACGAGCACCCTGTGGATCAGCTGTACTCAGCGGGCACTCAATGCCCTTCGTATACAATATAATAATGCTTTTAGGATGTTGTTGGGGCTGCCGAGATGCTGTAGTGCTTCTGGCATGTTTATGGAGGCTCGGATTGATGGCTTTCATGCCATCATGAGAAAGCGAGCGGCCTCCATATGGCACCGTATTCGAGCAAGCTCCAATAGCATTCTGAAAGTAATAGGCATAGCAGACCGATTAGACGGTCCTTTTGTTAGACACTGGATTGCACTTCACGTGTCTAATTGATTTAGTTTATTTCAATTGTATTGTAATGTTACTAACTTAGCTCTTAGGTACTTACTAACACAAATATGGATACCTGATTCATCCGAAATAAATGATTATATATATATAATAGATATCGTAGCCCCCTATCTAGCTGTCACTTTTAATAAATGTGTTGATTCAGGAACTTTTCCTGACCTAATGAAGAGTAGTAAAGTCATACCATTATTTAAATCAGGTCATAAAAATGACGTTCGTAATTTCAGGTCTATTTCTATCTTACCTGCATTTAGCAAAATATTTAAAAAGTAAATACTCAAGCAGTTGCTAAGACATTTTAATTCAAATAGCCTCCTTCATAATGAGCAATATGGCTTTACAAAATGTCGTTTGATTACAGACGCGGGTGTTGCTCTGTTGAAAGTGTTGAAACACATATTTAAAGCATGGGAGACCTCGCAAAATGCTATTGGAGTTTTCTGTGATCTCTCCAAAGCCTTTGATTGCGTGCACCATGAAACGGTTTTGCGTAAACTGCGTTATTACGGTGTCCATAACGAAGCTTTAAAAGTAATAAATTCTTATCTACAAAATAGGTTCCAATGTGTAGAAATTAATGGTGAAAAATCTTCCGGACTATCAGTTCAGTTGTGTGTGCCTCAAGGCTCAATACTCGGCCCATTCTTGTTTTTAGTGTATATCAATGACTTACCATTCTATTTAAAGGGTATTTGTGATGTTGTACTGTTTGCAGATGATACTTCTCTTATTTTTAAAGTAGACCAGAATAGACAAGATTTTGATGACGGAAACAGTGCTCTCTCAATGGTTACGGATTGGTTTACGGCAAATAATCTAGTTCTCAATGCCAAGAAAACAAAATGTGTAAAGTTCGCCTTACCGAATGTTAGAAATCTAGGTCCCAACATCGTCTTAGTTAAAGAGGTGTTTGAAACCGTAGACTCGGCAGTTTTTCTGGGCATAACAGTAGATGCCAAACCTCAGTGGGGATCATACATATCAAGCCTAGCGGGGAGGCTCAGTTCAGCCGCCTACGCCGTCAGAAAAGTAAGACAATACACTGACGTCGATACAGCTAGGCCAGTCTACTTTAGTTATTTTCACAGCGTTATGTCCTACGGTATTCTGCAGTGGAGCAAAGCTGCTGATATACAAAATATTTTTGTCCTTCAAAAACGTGCTGTTCGTGCAATTTACCAGCTAGGTGCCAGAGTTTCCTTGAGGGACTTTTTTAAAGATATTGGTATTCTCACGGTGGCATTACAATTTATATTCGCTAACATCTTATATATTAGGCAAAATATACACTTGTACACTAAAAACAGTGATATTCATATAATAATAAGGACAAACTACATGCTCCCTTTCACCGGCTTCATAAAGTTCATAACTCATTTGTTGGGCTTGGTATAACTTTTTATAACTAGCTTCCCTCTTCTTTGCTAGATTTGTCTTTTAATGCGTTTAAAGCTCAAGTAAAATCCACCCTTTGTTTAAAGGCTACTATTCCATCAACGACTATTTAAATGACAAGAATAGTTGGTCGCTGTGATTAACTCAAGACAATGTTTATGTTCTTCCCCAGAATTGGCGTACCCAGTGACAGGTTATATGGGTTCATATAATTATTATATTATTTTTAATTGCCTGTCTAAGTGTTTTTTATTATTATCTAATATGTCATTAGTTATTGACATGATCTACTCATAACAATATTTTTTATGATGAGTTGCTTTATGCTTTATTCGGCCTCGACAGTTTTGATTTTATTTGTCGGTATATTGGTATGGCTAGCCGGCATTTTGACTAATTATTTAATTAATGTTCTGTGTCTCGTAATGTTTATTACTTTGCCTATGTATGTATAGAATCCAGTCCAAACAGACAGCTGTGCTGCTAGGGAGTTTGTTCCGCCACTTCTTCTTCCCAGCTAAAGCACTAGGAAGTGGTGAAGGGTGGGCGTTTTGGAGGACTATCTTATGTATTTTGACGTTCGAAAAGTGCTGATTCTCAGCCTAATTTGAATAAATGACTTTTGATTTTGATTTTGGTAACGCTATTTAAATACCGTTAAATCAAATGGTATAACGGTAATTTTGACGTTAAATAGTTAACGGAACGGAACGAAATGTTTTGGTAGTTTTACCGGTATTTTATTGGTAACGGTAACCGTCCCTGGCTGTGCTATCAACTGTGACAGTGACAGAACACCACACAAAAATGTTAGGCCCTACGCTCACTGGCGGCACGGCAAGGAATTTTTATGTAGGAAATAAACTAAAATTGAAATTTCAATTATTAGTAGGTAGTCATTGGATACATGGGCTGCTGTTGTAAGACGATCAAGATGCCACGGTGTATACACAACAGATGCCACATTGTTGCCATCGGAGCTAATGCTATAAAGAATAATTCAATTTACTGTGCTAAATACCAAAATAAAAATGATAACAATTTAATTTCTTTCTTTTTTTTTAAAAAAAAAGGGGAACCGCCTTCAAAAAACCCACCCACTGAAAAGAACAAAATATTTTTTATATACGCCATCCCTATCCTTATCCAGTCCCTATCCCGTCTCTATTTCTACCAAAAACTAATTAATACCTATTAAAGGTGAAAATTAATAAATTATCTAGGTAGGTTTATACTTATTTTTTGAAGTCGGTGCCAAACCACATTTTTAGGACAACGAAGAATGCTTCGCTTACTTGCATAAAAAAGACATATAGATATTAGTAATTAAATTATGATTTTTTCGAGGTTTAAATATTCGTCGTATTATTTTCTCTGTTTGGCAGCATTCTTTTTTGTTTTTGTTGGTTTGGCACCTACTTCAAAAACTACGTAAATACCTACCCAGTTAATTATTAATTTTGTTATCGTATTATTAGGTATTAGGTATTAATTAGTTTTTGGTAGAAAAAGAGACGGGATAGTGACTGGATAAGGATAGGGCTGGCGTATTTAAAATTATTTTGTACTTCATAGTGGGTCGGTTTTTTGAAGGCGGTTCTCTTTTTTTTATAAAGAAAGAAAAATTTAAATATTTTTGTTTTGGTTTCTTTTATTTCATACTTTGCAGTGTTACGAGGGTCATTCAATAAATACTTAGCCTACAAAAAGTAAACGAAAATTTTGGAAAAGTGGGAATTTATTTTTCAACATAGTCTCCTTTTAGTTCGATACACTTAGCCCAGCGATGCTCCAACTTTTTTAATACGTCCGAAAAATAGTTTTTGTCAAACTCTGCAAAATAGGCCTCCGTGGCGGCGATGACCTCCTCATTCGATCCATATCTATATTAGATTGAAACGGCTTTACTTGATAACATTAGTTCATTATAATATATTTCACAAGACTAAATTGTTCAAATTTTTCTAAACACAATCACATTGACACACATGACAATTGTGTTTTTTATTTTATACTAAAGGTCGCACATTGTAAGCATATGCAACCTTATTATCTTCTCTCAATGAAGACCTATTAATACCAAAAGCTTCAACAGCCTTGGTCTGGCTAATGCTTTGGTAAACATATCTGCAAGCTGGTTTTCAGTGGTGATCTTGCGTACATTTAGCTCTCCACTTGTTACCATCTCCCTGACGAAGAAGTGTCTAATCCGGATATGCTTAGTACGTTTGTGGTACTCCGGATTTTCAGCTAGTTTGATCGCAGCTTCATTATCTACCCTTAGGGTAGGCACACCCTTCAGTTTTGTCATATCTCCAATGACTCTAGATAGCCAAATTGATTCCCGAGCACCTTCACTTGCAGCTACGACCTCTGCTTCGGTGGTAGATATAGCCACGCTTGTCTGACGCTGGCTTATCCATGATACGGCACCTCCAGCATACATGCACAATACACCAGTGGTTGAACGTCCTGTGTTCAAATCACCGCCATGATCCGCATCACTGTAGCTCTCAAGAATACCTGTCTTGAAACCTCTTTTGTAGAGTATCCCATTATCAGGAGCATACTGCAAATACCGTAGTATTCTCTTTAATTTGATACAATCCGGTTCTTTAGGATTTTCAAGGGTCCTAGAAACGACGCTGACTGCATATGCAATGTCTGGCCTACTACCGATCATTAAATATGTCAATGCACCAACCACTTGTCTGTAGTTTTTCAAAAAATTGCTCACGTCGCATGAGTCTTGACCCTGATATTGATCCTCTTTTACAATTGGTGTCATTACCGGTCTGCAATGTTCCATGCCAAATCTTTTAAGAAATTTCTTTGCGTAAGAGCCCTGAGATATTTTGATTCCATCATCAGTCTTCTCTATTTCAATTCCAAGGAAATATGATGCGGCCTTCGTTGTAATTTTAAACTTAGATTGCATTTGTCCTACAAACTCGTTTATAAGGTCCTGGCTCGTTGCAGCCACCAAACCATCATCGACATATAGAGCAACTATCAGTTTACCTCCAGACGGCGTCTTCCTTATGAATAAACAAGGATCTGAGTCACTAACTTCGAATTGAATATCTTTGAAGTAGTCCAAAATCCGCTTATTCCAACACCTTGGAGCCTGTTTTAAGCCATACAGGCTTTTCTTCAACAAACAGATGCGACCAGAACCATCATCATAGCCTTCGGGCTGTTTCATAAAAATTTCTTCATCAAGTGACCCGTACAGAAAAGCTGTTGAAACATCAAATTGAATCATTGCCATGTTTTCATTGGCTGCCACAGCCAACACACTCTTAACTGTTGCCATTTTAGCCACGGGACTGAAAGTTTGATCATAATCAATCCCTTTCTTCTGACTAAACCCCTTTACAACCAGTCTAGCCTTATGCTTTTCTACTGAACCATCCGCATTCAGTTTCACTTTATATACCCATTTGCATGGTATAACCTTCCTGTTATTGGGAAGAGGCACGAGATCCCAAGTCTTATTCTCCTTCAAAGAATTCATCTCACAATCCATTGCTTTTACCCAAAGACTCCGTTCAGAGCTTTTAATAGCTTCTTTATAACAACTCGGTTCTTGATGACAGCTAGCCATGTTTAAAACATAGTCTTTGAGTTTAATAGGTGGACGAAGTAATGATCTATCTCTGAGAATCCTTCCACCATGTTCTATGATTTCCTGTTCAGGCATTACATCTCTGGTATGAATTTCCGTCTCATCATCATTGACTTCCCTTAACTCTCCCCCTAACTCAAAACTCTGTTCAGAAGCATAACTCCTAGCATCATCAAAATCCAAATCTTCAACTAAAACGTCTTCTCTATCAATGAACTCAGTGTCCCCAATTTCAGTACCAACACCTTCATTGACATTTTCATTATTGTTAATAATTCTATCACTGTCTGAACTTCCTGCATTCTGAGTGACTTGTGGTTGACTCCCGGGATTCAATACATCGCCCTTATAACCAAGCAACTGTGGCAATTCCAAAGGTATTTCGAATTCAGCTTCTGTAGAAGCTTTCACTGGAGCTTCCGCACCCAAGGGCTTTTCATCGAATGAGACATCCCTTGATCTCACCAGCGAATCATTTTGTTGGTTCCAGAGCCTGTACCCATCGTCATTTTCATATCCCACTAAGATACATTTCACTGCTTTCTTGTGCAGCTTCTTCCTGGTTTGCTTTGGTACATGCGCATAACAAGGCGATCCGATGATCCTCAAGTGCTTTATTTGTGGTTTCGTACCAACCCAAAGCTCAAATGGAGACTTACTTTCTACTGCTGTTGGACCTGTCCTGTTCAAAATATAAACGGCAGTATTCACCAACTCAGCCCACAATTTCTGAGGTAGTTCCTCATGAGCATGCATCATAGATCTCGCTGCCTCAACAATCGTCCGATTGTCCCTTTCACTACACCCGTTTTGTTCAGGCGTGTATGGCATGACCAATCGTTGCTTTATGCCTTTAGCCGTCAGTACTTTTTGTATCTTCTTATTGTTAAACTCTCCGCCATTGTCACTCAATAGTTCTTTAACAATATGACCAGATACCCTGGCAGATGCCAACATCTCTTTCAGCTTTTCATGTACCTCTGACTTCTCTCGAAGAAAGTACACAAATCTGTAACGCGTGAATTCATCTTTGAACAGTACAAAATAGCGATACTTTGATATGGATAGAGGGAATGGACCACACACATCAGTGTGTATGCGTTCTCCAGGCTGAGTGGCCTTTTCTCGTACACCAAATTTCTGTCTGTGAGACTTTCCAAATACACAGCCTTCGCATAATTCTCCAGTTTCCTTGGTTTTAATACCGAGTTCCCTCTCGATTAGACTTTTCACATGCCTTTTATTCTGATGAGCCATCCGCTCATGGTAGAGTTGCAGTTTATCAACTTTCTGTACCAAATTGACAATTACTTTAGATGGTGGTACAATCCTACAGTTAAGCCTGTACAGACCTCCGTACCTTTCTCTTTGTCCTGTAATTGTAATTTGTCCATCAATCTTCATTGAACAAGAAGTAACGCGCGACTCAAACAAGCTCCCTGGATTTTTATCTTGTGTCGACAGCACCGAAAATAGATTTCTGCTTATCTGGGGAACGTACCAAACATCTCTCAATGTGCCTTTGACAATCTTCTTGTTAACCTTAGCTTCAATGCTTAGTGATCCTTGCCCAACAGCTTTAATCACATTTCCATCAGCTGTTGTTACAGTGTGATCAGTATCAAAATATTTAAAATCTTGATACAAATCTAACCGCATCGTAACATGATGTGTAGCACCGTTATCCACATACCATTTGTCACAATCAGTGTCAGATTCAGCTGAATTCACAGACAGTAATACCATGTTAACTCCTTTTTTGTCATCTACAACTTGACGAGACACACTCCTCTTAGGGCAGTCTTTCTTAAGATGACCAACTTCTTTGCAGTTGTAGCTGTTGAACCATGAAGGTTATAATGCACTATGTTCTAGGAGTAGAGTCTTCTTACGTTGTTGCCTAGCAACTGTTATATTCTGTTCTGTCATCGTTTTCTGATGAGCATAATTTAATTTTATATTCATAAAATGTAAATTACTTGATTAAACCACTGTGTTACAATGATGTTCTATTTTCATTGAAAGCAAGCTCAGCCAACAGGTTATGGGCCCAGATGTGATCTGGTGTAATATCTGAGCAAAATAAAAGTATCTGATCTCAATTTCGAATATGGAACAAGCTGTTGTAAAGAGTATTGAGAGATTGGCAGGCCAAGCTAATTATGGCACATGGGCTTTTGCCATGGAAATGTTCCTAACCGATCTCGATCTATGGGAGTGTGTGAACGATGATTATGTGGCAGACTCTGCGGAGGCTAAAAGAAAGGATGCCAAAGCTCGGAGTAAGATTTGCCTCATGTGCAAGGAAAATATTTATCCTATGATTATGCATCTCAAGACAGCGAGAGATACTTGGCAAGCGCTGCAAAAATCTTATGCTGACGGCGGGTTACTGCGACGGCTATATCTGTTGCGGAAATTATTCAACGCCAAATTGTCAATGTTTTCGTCAATGGAGGAATATCTCAATGACATCCTGTCAACCAGCCAGTCATTACTTAGCATAAAGGCAGGTTTGGATGATGAATTTGTTGGGATCATTATGTTGGCCGGTTTAACCGATGCATACAATCCTCTGGTAATGACATTGGAGCATTCAAGCATGAAGATTACAACAGAGTCTGTGCAGGCAGCGTTGCTCAAAGAAAGCTTGAGGAAAAGCAGCTCAATGAACACAGCTGAAGATGACACGGCAACGGCACTGATGTCAAAGTCCAAAAAGGGTGTTATATGCCATTTGTGTAAGAAGAAAGGGCATTATAAATGGCAGTGTCAACGTCGTAAAACAGGAGAAAAGTCTGAAGACAACAAAGACACGTATTTCAATAAGAAGAAAGACAGTAAGGAGACCTCGGGTGTAATGGCCGCTCTATCTATGACGGTTGGTGAGGGCCATTGGGTCGTAGATTCCGGAGCTACATCACGCATGACGTCTGACGTGCATATTCTAGAAGATAGACAGTCCACTAGTTCTAAGCTAGT
This sequence comes from Polymixis lichenea, assembly GCA_949091785.1. Taxonomy (NCBI): domain Eukaryota; kingdom Metazoa; phylum Arthropoda; class Insecta; order Lepidoptera; family Noctuidae; genus Polymixis; species Polymixis lichenea. The sequence goes on along the minus strand of OX420932.1, from coordinate 16,777,893 downwards.
GACAACCGCGAACAATAATAAAATTGTATCTAGTGAACAAGGGGATGTGTATGTCATGGGGCGCTCTGTGAGGTTCGAGGATGTACTTATGCTTCCAGGTTTGACGACAAATTTGCTGTCAGTTAGTAAAATGTGTGCTAAGGGTTGCACTGTTGTTTTCGATGAGACTTGTTGTAAGGTTTACCAAAAGGATTACAAGGTAAAAGTAATTGGGAAGCCAGTATTGACAGCACCACTGAAACAGGGGTTATATGTTTTAGGTAAAGAAGCAGCAATGGTTCTGACGTGTCCTCCAGAAGAATCTTCTCGTGCTAGTTTTGATTTGTGGCACAGAAGACTAGGTCACTTGAGTGGAGCTTTGATGGTGAAGTTGAAAAGTTTGGCAGATGGTCTGACTTTTAAAGAGGTGAGCACGGAACCTTGTGAAGGTTGCTGTAAAGGAAAGGAGTGCGTCAAAATGTTTCCGAAAGGTAAAAGTAAGAGAGCAAAAGACTTTCTTGAACTCGTGCATTCGGATTTAGCGGGCCCTATGGAGGTGGAATCCTGGGGCGGTAACAGGTACTACCTGATTTTTGTGGATGACTTCAGCCGAAAAATATTTGGCTATTTGTTGAAATCCAAGACCGAAGTTTTCGCTAAATTCACAGAATTCAAGGCACTAGTTGAAAATCAGACGGGAAAGAAAATAAAGAAATTTCGTAGCGATAATGGCACTGAATATACCAATGGAGAATTTCAAGGTTTCCTGAAGAAACATGGGATCCAACACCAGAGATCAGTACCTTACACTCCTCAACAGAATGGAGTGGCGGAACGAACAATCCGCACAATAACTGAGAAGGCTAGATGTATGGTGCATGAGGCTGGTTTGGACAAGAGATTCTGGGGCGAAGCTGTTGGTTGTGCTGTGTACCTGAAGAACCGATCTCCAACAATGGCCCTCAAGGATAAAGTTCCAGAGGAGGTTTTTACAGGAGAGAGAGTCGATCTGTCGAATCTGAAAATATTCGGATGTAGAGCTCAGGTTCTGGTAAAGGATCATAGTCGCAGGAAGTTTGATCCAAAAACGATTCAAATGATAATGACTGGGTATTCGACCAATTCGAAGGCGTACCGATTTATAAATTTGAAGGATGACCCAACGAGGATTGTCATCGCTCGAGATGCTACTTTTATGGAAAATGTTCCCATGATTGTTAAAGAAAAACAAGAAGCTGCTGTTCCTGTTTCTAAAAAGGATGCTGTGGTCATAGATTTACAGTATGACATTCCTGGAGTTAGTCGTTCCACTACTCAACCAGAGGTGCCAAGGATTGCTGGTCCTGTTGCAGTGGGGGTTCCGGTGGCTAGTTCGTTTGAAGAAGAATCTGGAAGTGCATCTAGTACAGCGAGGGCTAGTTCACCGACGAGATCGGATTCTGGAGAGAATTTTTACGACTCTGTTGACGTAGAGAATCCTACGACAGAGAATTTGCAAAGTTCAGCTTCTGTCGACTTAGAGCGTCCTGTGGCAGAAGATTTGCAAAGTTCGAGACGTTACCCTGCTCGAAATAGGGTTCCGAAGCGGGAGAAAGACATGGTATATAATTACCATGTGTCAGAAGATCCTGATCCTATTTCTGTTAAGGATGCTATGGAGCGTTCTGACAAGAAGTTTTGGGTGGAAGCGATGAAGGACGAGTTCAATTCCTTGAAGGTGAATGGAACCTGGGAATTAGTTGATCGACCAATAGACGCTAATGTTATTAAAACAAAGTGGGTCTTCAAGTTAAAGATTGGAGCTGATGGCAGCACCCAGCGCCATAAGGCCAGGTTGGTTGCTAAGGGTTATTCGCAAAAACCTGGTGAAGACTACTTTGAAACATTTGCACCGGTAGTGAAGATGTCGTCGATTCGTCTTCTACTAGCACTGGCAGTTGAGAAGAACCTGAGCGTTCATCATATTGACGTTAGCACCGCTTTTCTAAATGGAGATCTGCGTGAAGAAATTTATATGGAGCAGCCGCAATCTTTTGTTCAAGAAGGGAGTGAAGGCAAGGTTTGCAAATTGAAGAAAGCCATATATGGCCTGAAACAAGCTGCCAGGTGTTGGAACCAAAAGATTCATGACCATATAATAAAAATGGGTTTTTCTAGGTCTAAATATGACCAGTGTGTTTACACAAAGATTCGTAATGAAATTTTCACTGTAATAGCTCTGTACGTGGATGATTTTTATATATTTACAAATAGAGCTGTAGAAGCTAGAACGGTGAAACTTCAGATTGGCAGATCCTTCAAAATAAAGGATTTGGGTGAGGCAAGAGAATGTCTTGGAGTCCGGATTGAGTGGAAGAGTGGTACTGAAATCCACTTGTCTCAAAAGAAATACATCTCTAAAATCTTAGAGAAATATGGGATGTCGGACTGCAAACAAGTTAGTACGCCAGTTGAAGTGAACCTTCGCCTGAAATCTGGTGAAAAGAACGACAATACTCGATATCAGGAAATTATCGGTTCACTAATGTACCTGGCATGTTGTACAAGACCTGATATATCGTATGCAGTTACGATGCTGAGTCAGTTTAATAACTGCAACGATTCCACTCACATGGCGGCACTGAAACGCGTGCTTAGGTATTTAAAGGGGACAGCGGATCTATCGCTGTGTTACAAAAAATGTAATAAGCCTTTGGTTGCCTATGCAGATGCAGATTGGGGAAATGGGCCTGATGGGAAATCTTTCTCTGGTTATACCCTAATTTTCGGTGGAGCTGCGGTGTCTTGGCAGTCCTTAAAACAGCGTTGTGTTGCGTTAAGTACTGCTGAAGCAGAGTACATCGCAATCTGTGAGGTCGCTAAGGAAGTGATATCAGTTAATGGGTTATATTCTGAACTGACTGGCTATAACACTTCTGTTACTATTTTTAGTGATAGTCAAAGTGCCAGTAAGCTAGTTTATACTCCTGCTATTGGAAAACGTTCCAAACACATAAATATAAGATATCATTTCGTTAGAGAGTTAGCAGAGCAAAGGGTTATTTGTGTTGAATATTGTGAGACTGCCCTTATGCCTGCTGATATGATGACTAAGGGAGTTGCTAAGCAGAAACATGTGTTCTGCAGACTGCATAGTGGATTAAGTGGGGGTGTTGAACCATGAAGGTTATAATGCACTATGTTCTAGGAGTAGAGTCTTCTTACGTTGTTGCCTAGCAACTGTTATATTCTGTTCTGTCATCGTTTTCTGATGAGCATAATTTAATTTTATATTCATAAAATGTAAATTACTTGATTAAACCACTGTGTTACAATGATGTTCTATTTTCATTGAAAGCAAGCTCAGCCAACAGTAGCATCTTATTTTCTTCCTTGTCCCTGGAGTTACGTCATCACCCCTCTTAAAAGATTTCTTCCATGTTTTCACCGCAAGGGCATCACAACTAGACTCACAGTCTTTACCGTTGTTGCAGAGTGCCTTTTCATGCGCACACAACTGACTTGTAATATTCTCAATGGTCCGATCCTTTTTAGACATCAGCAACCAGCTCGATTTGAACGGAAAATAACTTTCTGGTAATGTGTCCAAGATTTTGCAAATTAATAAAATATCTGGAAGTTCCTTACAGTCTTCTTCTTTAATTAATTCTTGCCTTAACCTGTACCAGACATTTTTCAGCTTCGAGATGTGCGTAGCAATATCATCAACAGTATCTTTTTTGTAACTGAAGAACTGCAAACATAAATCATACAGACGATCTTCACTCACGCCTTCATATAATCTATGTAGTTCATCCCATACTTCACTGGACGTTGAGAATCTTATAACCTTGTCTAATGAGTCATCAGAAATATTGTTTGTTATAAGTAACAATGCCGTATTATCCAGCCTGTTGTATTTTTTAACATTGTCATTATAAAGAGCCAAATCTGCTGCAGCTGTAGCACCAGCCCCACAAGCAGGTTTAACCGGTCTCTTTATCTTGCCCTCTACAATGTCTATTAGGCCATCCATGCCTCTTAACAATGCAGACATCCGGTACTTCCATTGTATCCAATTTGTACCCTCAAGTTTAGCAGTCTGAATCTTTGACAACTCCATCCTGGATAAATAAGCCCATAACCTATTATATTGAAACGGCTTTACTTGATAACATTAGTTCATTATAATATATTTCACAAGACTAAATTGTTCAAATTTTTCTAAAGACAATCACATTGACACACATGACAATTGTGTTTTTTATTTTATATTAAAAGGTCGCACATTGTAAGCATATGCAACCTTATTAATCTATTCCCGGCGAGTGATTTTTTCAGATTAGGAAACAGAAAGAAGTCACAAGGGGCCAAATCTGGAGAATACGGTGGATGGGGCAGCAATTCGTAGCGTAATTCGACCAATTTGGCCATGGCAACGGCAGACGTGTGAACCGGTGCGTTGTCGTGGTGAAACAGCACTTTTTTCTTCGCCAGATGGGGTCGTTTTTTTTTTAATTCGGCGTCGAATCGGCCCAATAAATCGGCATAGTAAAGCCCTGTAATTGTTTTACCCTTCTCGAGGTAATCGATGTAGATCACACCTTGTGAATCCCAGAAAACGGTGGCCATAACTTTTCCGGCCGATTTTACAGTTTTCGCCTTCTTTGGAGCACGTTCCCCGGTCTGGATCCATTGTTTTGATTGCTCCTTGGTCTCTGGTGTGTACCAGTGGATCCAGGTTTCATCGACGGTCACAAAAAGACGCAAAAACTTCGCTGGATTCCGCTTAAACAGCGCCAAACACGTCTCCGATGTGGTCTCACGGTTGCGCTTGTTTTCTGGTGTGAGTAAACGCGGCACCCATCGCGCCGACAGCTTTCTCATGCCGAGTTCCTCGTGAAGAATATGATGCACTGTTCCTTCTGAAATGCCTACAGTCTCAGCTAGCTCCCGAACCTTCAATCGGCGATCTGCCAATACGAGATCATGGATTTTTTTAATGTTTTCCTCCGTAGCAGCTGTTTTCGGTGCACCTGGACGTGGTTCATCAAAAACCGACGTACGGCCACGTGCAAACTCGTTGAACCAATTCTTGACGGTGGCCATCGATGGAGAAGAGTCACCGTACACAGCATCCAAGCGCTCTTTGATTTCGATGCGCGTTTTCCCTTCCAAAAATAGGAATCGAATCACCGAACGATATTGCTCTTTTTCCATTTTTGTAAAACCGATCGACACGTTCGCTTCCATAAGTTGTCAAATTAAAACAAATGGATTGAAATGAAAATTTGAAAAAAGAATTAAAAAAGAATGTGCTACACTGTGGTAAAACTCTTTTGAAACTACAGCGCCCTCTGGCGATGAGGCTAGGTACTTATTGAATGCACCTCGTAGGTACTTCATTTACTTTAGGTTTTGGGCTAATTATTAGTTTGTTCATAGTTAGTTAGGTTCTCCATTTGTTTTAGTGATTGGTTTTTTTAATTATAAGTATTGACGATAGGAATGGACTGTATGGGATTATATGAGGTGTGGTGCAATAAAACCAAGTAATGGCAATATAAATCTAATAAGCAAGTAGGAATATTCTATACAATGTGGTGAAGGGAAGACAACTGACAAAATCACTTGAAACAAAATCAAAAATAGACAACTAAGATAACATACCAAGAAGGTTGTCAACATTCCACCCCCTTGTGCATGATAGTGCACAAAATAATGCAATGGGTCTCCTAAGTGGAAATCTTGACAATCCTCTTGGTGGGCCGACGAAGTATGCCACCTGAGGTAGCTACGTCCACCACTCTAATTACTCCATCTTTGCCGGGAAAAGTTCCGGAAACACGGCCTCGTGGCCAAGTTCCTCTCGGCATGTTCTCATCCACGATGAATACAATGTCACCAATTTTCAAAGCTGGTTCTCTGCTGTCCCCGACCTGCCGTGGTTGCATAGTGGGCAGAATCTCTCTGACCCAGCGATGCCAAAAATGATCAGCCAATCTTAAAGCTTTTCGCCAGTCCGCTCTTCTTAATAAATCCCGGTCGTCTAGAGTCGAAGGTAGAACTTGATTAGATGACGTGCCGAGCAAAAAATGAAATGGAGTTAATGTTTCTTGGTCCTCGTGACAAACCGAAACGTGACTCAGAGGTCTAGAGTTGACAATCGCTTCGGCTTCTAACAAGAGAGTTATAAGGACCTCTTCCTTGGGGGCTTGTTCTTCCAAAGTGGCATTTAGAGCCACCTTCACGCTGCGCACCAACCTCTCCCAACATCCACCAAAGAATGGTGCGGCGGGAGGAATAAACTTCCATTTTATTCCTCTATTGGCAGCAAAGTTTTCGACTTCAGGTTGGTAAAAATCACGAAGAATTCGGTTTGCACCAACAAAATACGTGCCATTGTCCGAATATATTGTGTCAGGAGTTCCTCTTCTTGCAACAAAGCGACGCAAAGTCATAATTGCAGAATCAGCAGAGAGGGAATGCACCAGCTCCAAATGAATGGCTCTGGAAGTCATACAGGTGAAAAGGGCAACGTAACGTTTTTCTCTTCTTCGGCCAATTGCGGTAGAGATGGGGCCAAAATAGTCCAAGCCCGTAAATGTAAAAGGACGGCGATGGTGAGCAAGCCTTTGTGCCGGGAGATCTCCTGTCTTTGGATTCATTGGCTTTGTTTTCCTTATCTTGCAGAACAAACATTGGCTGGCTACACTCCGGACGATGCTGCGAATTCGAAGAATCCAATATTTTTGTCTCAACTCATTAATTACCATCTCATTATTGGCATGACCAGCTCTGCGGTGGAAATATTGCACCAACAAACGGACGACATGGTGGCGACCATCTAACAGTATCGGGCGCTTCACATCGGAGCTGACGTTTTCGACGGCTCTAATTCTTCCGACCAATCTTAACAAACCGTCTTCTCCCATCATTGGTGAAAGCTTTGATAAGCGGCTAGACTTGGGTATCGTTTCGTCTCGATCGATGCACTGAATTTCTTCGGCAAACGCTTCTGCCTGTAGGCGTTGTAGGATATGCCTTTCTGCGGCTTCCATTAACTCAGCTGACAAAGGCAATAATAGAGTGGTGGACGCAGGTAAACTTGCACAATGGCGGTCTCTAACATCGGTGTTAGGGACAGTGAGTCTAGTACGGTCCAAAAATGAACGGAGTTTGGCCGCAGCCTGCAAAACGCGAGCAGTAGCGCGGAGCAAACGAAGCCAGTCACTGAAACGACTGAAATCTACTGTCGCAACCAGATGAGCAACCAAAAGCACAGGAGAACGTTTACACTCCTCCCGAGCCATAGGCTGGCCAGCTGGTTCTATAGGCCAATCTTCTGGGGCCTCTAAAAGAAATGAAGGACCCGAAAACCATGGATGGTTGGGATTCAGGTGCAGAGGCTTTATACGAGTGGCATCGTCAGCAACATTCAAGTCGGTTGGGACCCATCGCCAATCTTGAACGCATGAATTTTCGGTTATTTCCCCGACTCTATGAGCCACAAACGGCTTGAATGTTCGTGCATCGCTCCTCAGCCAACCAAGAACGGTTCTCGAATCCGTCCACAGATATGTGCGCATGGGCTTCTTTTTGTGACAATCTTTGATTGTGACAGCAAGGCGAGAAGCAATCAAAGCAGCTTGCAGCTCTAAGCGTGGAATTGATGTTGGTTTTAATGGCGAAACTCTCGCCTTACTGGCGATAAGGGCGAGTTTGACGATGCCGTTAGCATACGTAAAACGCCAAAAAGCAACACAGGCATAGGCAAGCTCGCTCGCATCAGCAAACACATGCAGTTCCCTGTATAAAGGTTCACCATTTTCATTAGCGTACCAGCGTGGAATACTAAAAAATGATACTTCAACGAGCTCTTCTAACCATTCACTCCACCTCATAACCTCTGAGGGTGGAAATGGTGTGTCCCAGTCAATATTTTTTCTCCAGGCCTCCTGGAGCAGGATTCGGCCCTTAACAACGATTGGCCCAAGTAATCCCAACGGGTCATAGATTTTCATAAGATGAGACAACGCTTTTCGCTTATTTAAAGAGCCTTGAAACCTACAACTTTCTAAACCGGTCCTAAAACCTATAGTATCTGATAAAGGATCCCATGAAACGCCTAAGACATTATTTATAATAGTGGAATTATTACCAAGTTTCACTTCAGTCGGTTGTGCGGCATGAAATTCTTTTGGAATAAGACGTAACGCTTCCTGATTATTAGAGATCCAGCCACGCATTTCGAAACAGGCGTTTCGATGGATAGTGACTATATCAGATGACAGCTGCGCAGCCTTGGTGACGTCGTCCACACTATCAAGATAATCGTCCATATAACAACTATAAACACTAGCGTTGGCTGCTTCTGGATACAAATCTTGATGAGACCTGGCGTTTTTGTTTTTAATGTACAGAGCAGTAAATGGACTGGACGACGCTCCAAAGATAACAGCAGTCATACGATACTCTTTTATAGGCTTTGTATTTTTGTATTGAACATCACGCCAAAGAAACCGTAATGCGTCCCTTTCCTGCTCTCGAATTCGTATTTGAGGAAACATTTCCTTAATGTCAGCAGACATTGCGACACGGCCCTCTCTGAATCTAAAAAGAATACCTAATAAGTTCTCTAATAGATCAGGCCCCTGGAGAAGCAAGGAATTCAAAGACACTCCTTGATTCGTAGCAGCCGCATCGTGAACAACCCGAAGCTTACGTTTTTGTGGGTGATACACGCCAAAATGTGGCAAGTACCACCTAATCCTCGTACTAGAATTAGAACTAGAAACTGCTCCAGGACGATTTGTTGTCGAAAAGGGCGCAGTCTGTTTAGAACACCCTGAATTGAGACTAATTATATTATTAAGATTTTCTTGACCAGTAAAATTACGATAGTAAGTGGTAGGATCACACTCCTCCGCATATCCCTTAGTAAGCATATTATCAATAAACTGTTTATAAGGACCAGCAAACTCTGGTTCTCGGAGCATGCGTTTCTCTAGACTCAAGAAACGTGAGAGAGCTTGAGGATAGCTGTCGGGAATAGACTGAATGTCATCTCGCCATGGGAGTCCTACTTCGTACCTACCAGTTGGCAAACGTGTAGTAGTCGCGTCTAAAATCTCAATAGCACGCAAATCCTGCTTACTATGAAGAGTCTCACGCTTGGAAATACCAAGTGAATCAAGTTTGTACTGCTCTTTTATGAGAAGTTCTAAATGTTCGTATTCCGATAGTTCGGCTTGGTCTAACTGACAGTGGTTAATAAATACGACTGGTTTAGTTTTACTAGAAGCTACTCCATACAATGTCCAACCCAACAAAGTGTGACAAGCGACAGGCTCATTGCGGCGTCCAGTGCGGACCTCGTGAGTTATCGATAGATGCCAGTGCTCAGCGCCGATAAGCACGGTCGGTACAGCGTCACTATAAATTAGAAAATGAGCTAAGTCTTTTAAATGGTTGTATGATTCAACCATTTGGTTGGACAGTGTTTGTGTGCTTAAATTTAGTGCTTGCATAGCCCTAGCACGACTAACTAAGTATTTGTTATTTTCATGTTTACCCTGTATGTAAAAATTAACATATGAAATGTTTGTACTTTTCTGTAAACCACCGACACCGTTGATAGTTATAAGTTCTTGCGGTCCTGATAACCCTATACGAGCAGCCACGTTTGAGTCAATCAATGTCGCTGTACTGCCGTCGTCAAGAAGAGCGTATGTTTCATAGTCACCAGCTGGACCAGACCCAACAACTGGTACTATTTTTAAAAACGCATTGGTTTGTGATGACATCTTGAAATGTTCATGGATACCTGTATTAGAAACCGTTACCTTTTCTTCCATTGGCTGGAGCGCGAGCGGGGCGGCTGATGAGGGTGACGTGCACGGAACGTCACTAAGAGACGCAGCTGCACACACAGTGTTGTTAAACGACTGCTTTTCGGATGCAGGCGATGACGTTAACGTATCCTGCCTACCATGTAAAAGAGGATGGTGGCGAAAAGAACAACCGTCGACCCCACAAGGATTTACTTTGCAAGATTTCCATTGATGGGAAACACGCCTAAGACATTTGTAACAAATCTTGTTCTCACGTAACCAACGCCATCTTTCGTCAACTGCCAAGGATTTTATTTCGTCGCAGTTTTTAACGTTGTTTTTTTTTACAATAAACACATTCTGTTTTATCGTTACTTTTAATTTTATTGTGTGACACCTTAGAGCATTTAACCTATGGAGACGGCATAGTTGAGTGAACCCCTCTGCCAAAGTCGATTGGCCATATGGCCATGCACGTTATATAAAACTAGTTGATTCGCGACGGCTGTCATTGTGTATCGTATTGTGTCGCAAGTGAGTGGTCCCAAAAAATGGTTAATTGTGCAGTTTTCTCGTGCAAAAAGCGATCTGCCACTTCAAATTTGCAGAACCATGGTGTTTCCTACGAAATGTAAGTATAAATTATGTAGTATTATAGTGTGATTTATGTACAATGTCGAAATAATCGTTTTTGACGTTACGATAGAAAAATACAGTGGTACGTTGGTAGCGCAAACTGAGTACAGGGGTAGGGATTTGTATAGTGCTGGGACAACTTGAATGAATGATTGATAAAATATTTTTTTTTTAGAGTATGTTCAGTAACCAGTTTTTTTTTGTGTATATATCTGGACAAGTCAGGTTGAAATAAAAAAAAAACATTATTATTATAAACACAATAAATTTCAGTTCTTTGTGAGTCAATTTCAATTCTTTTCTTTTGTTGAATTAGGATAGTAAAAAATAACTGTGTTCGTTTCGTATGTGAGTTTTTGTAGCTCATGCAATTTGATTAAGAAACACAATAAATAAAATAGTTAGATAATATGATGGCCAAATCTAAAATACCACCGCGGACCGTAGGCTTTTTCCAGCTTTTTCAAGGGTGTTGTGTGGTGTGTGAAAATGCAGTACGTACAAAATAAAATGAATGGGCATCATTTTCGTTTGATTCTGTTGGCACTTATTTAAACTGTTACTTATTTTTTTTTACAGATAACCTTAGTCAAGATACAAATTCATCTTTAAATTTAGTATGTTTCATCATCTAGCTAGGAAACATTGAATTCAAATAGTAAAAGAAAAACAAAAAGCGGATGTGTAAAAGTGTTATTTATATCAAAATAATAAAAGTATATCTGAATGATTGTATTATTTAAAATATTCTACCCTTTCCTACTTTTTGACACGTATATGTCGCAGCCAACTGGTTTAATTAGCCGTTTGGTCAACCGCCTAGCCTTTTCACTAAACGGCGCCGTTCAACTAGCGGCCTGAATGATATTCATCCGATACGTCTAATACAACATTTAATGAACTGGCTGGCTGATGCTTAGGCCACTTATACAATAGGGCCATCTGCCTCTGCAACGTCTCCGACACTGCGGGAAGTGCAACCTCTTCGCTTACCGTATCCTTTGTTAGGTTGCGACATATACATGCCCGTATTAAAGAACGGGCCTCAAGTATGAATGCCGAATTGCAGACCCTAAATGTATAGGAAAGGCACAGGTTCAGCAATAGGTGAAGGGTGTGCGTTTTTGGGGGACTGTCTTATGTATTTTGACGTTCGAAAAGTGCTGACTCTCAGCCTAATTTGAATAAATAACTTTTGATTTTGATTTTGGCATATTATAATGTTAAGTAATATGAGAAAATGTTTGACTATAAAAATAAATACAATCGTTCTTTTTCTCTAATACTAAAATTGCTTTGTACAGACGCCAGCACATCAAGCTACCCCAAACTGTCAAATTTTCCCAATTGAACATGAACCTTAGGTATTTAGGAAAGTTGAAAATCTATCAAATAAATTTGACAGATTGAGGTAGCTTGATGTGCTGGCGTCTGTACGTACGTAGTTTCGCAGGCACTAATCATATTGCATATTTTTGTGTGCAAGAAAATAAAACGAATGAACAATTTATTCATTCATTCATGCTATGAAATACCATTCATTGTCTGTGTCACATCACTAGCACTTTGTGTCCTAGTGTGCCTAGGCAACTGCATAGATACGTACAATTTTGTCAATGTGTATTTTATTTCCTTAGTGTGTGGCTTATTTTTTCGTGTGCGTTTGTAGCAATAGGAAGCATGTATCTGTGTGTGGTTGTCAAATTTTTGTAGTGTGCTGTATGTGTTTACCTCGCCTCCCGCAAAAAGTGGCAGAAAAATTTGTTCAGTGATTCGCTGCTTGCCATCTCCATAGGTTAAATGCTCTAAGTGTGACACAGAATGAATGTTCTCGCGTTTTAATGGTTTATTGACAGACTGAATCACGTGCGATTGATGTGTAGCTTGCGAAAGACTTAAGTCAGGAGACAAAGCAAACTTAATATAACGCTCATGTTCACGAGTTAAAAATTCGGACAAAACCTCTAATTTTGATACCAGAGGGTTTGATACCTCTGACGCATAGTCAGACCATCTCATTTTCATCATAGGGTTTAATTTACCTAGTATAATGTGAAAAAGTTCTGGTGAGTGTAAATAGTCACGATGATTGAGTAATTTTATCGTAGAAAGACTATTTCTGACTCTATTTGCAATGGCACCTATTTCTTTGAGGTCATTACCGAGCCGTGGCAGTTGTTTCAACACCTGTACCTCACCGAAGACAATCATCTCAGGGCACGCAAAGCTTCGCTCGAGGGCGCGCATGATCTCCTCCGGGTCCTCTGCAGAAATGAGCAGCGACGCGACGGACTCGCGTGCGGCCCCACGGAGCGCGCTTTGTAAGCGCGCAACATTCTCTGCGGGGGTGTATGAGAGTTTAGTAGTGTCAAAAAGTTTTCTAAATTGAAGCCACTGAGACGCATTTCCAGTAAATGCGAAAAGCTCTATTTTTGTTTTTTGTGTTTTATTCTGTGCGACAGCCAAAGACTTCGCTGCAGCGGCAGTGTCTGCGACTGCTTGTAAAAGCAAGGGAGAAAACTCATTATTACATACAGGTATATTGTGGCGCTGTTCCTCCAAGCCCATATAAGAGGGTGGCAACACCGTGGCGGCCAGCCCGGGCACTTGGGGAACGAAACTTGTCTGATTTTCGAGGTATGCTGCTGATAATGGAGCAGCAGCCTGAGGGTTCATTGATAAATGAGCAGGCTGTGAGACCTCTTTTGGTTTATTTCCTTCGTTTACTTGAATTGTAGAAATACTTCTTACCCATTCTTGCGTTCGTTTTTGACTCGTAGTACTTCGCCTACTTTTACCTTCAACCTCCGCTTCAATTTGTTCAATCTCCGCGCGGTACTCGGCCTCCTCCACTTCCGCGAGCTGCTGCTGTAGCACGGCCTGTTGCTGCGCTTCAGCGAGCGCTTTCATGTTTTCGAACTGGCGGCGCTTGTACGCGGCTTCCGCGGCGGCCTTGCGTGCTTTCAGCATGGTGGATGAAGCGCTAGAATTAGTCTGCGCAGAGCGCATGCTGTTCGCATCGTCACCGGCACTAACTCTTGACGCTACTGGCTCGTGAGTGGTTGTTGAAGGTTCTACTGGTGAATGACGGGCGATACTATGAGATGACATTGCCAAGGCTTTGGTTTTACTACGCGTGTTCATGTCGTAATGCTAAAAATGGTACTTACCGATGTGAAAATGACAAAAATGTATATGAAATAAAACCGTCGAAGGACCAAAATATTGACGATAGGAATGGACTGTATGGGATTATATGAGGTGTGGTGCAATAAAACCAAGTAATGGCAATATAAATCTAATAAGCAAGTAGGAATATTCTATACAATGTGGTGAAGGGAAGACAACTGACAAAATCACTTGAAACAAAATCAAAAATAGACAACTAAGATAACATACCAAGAAGGTTGTCAACAATAAGTTTTGGGCTAGTACTGGTATCAGTCTGTTATTATGACTTTGACATACCTACTATTATACGGTGTGCCTGTAGGCCTAGGTAGAAAAACGAACAATGCTTTAGGGAAGAGTCGCGTAAGGGAGAATGAAACTCCCGACAAAAAAAAGCGACGACTTTATGCTGCAAGCGGTCGTCAGCACGCTGCTCGTGCTGCAGATACTGATGAGCAAAGAGAGGTTCGCTTATCAAAACTTCGTGCGAACACTCATTCTATTAGAATCTCCGAATCCGAAGAACAGACTAGTCAGCGCTTGTTGTCCATGCAGAAACATGGTCGTCTAGCTAGGGCAAACGAAACTGAGGAGCAAACTAGTCAGCGATTATTGTCCATTCGGATGATAACCGCATCAAAATCGGTTAAGGCAAACGCGAGATAATCGCGGACAAACATACGTACATACGGGTCAAACTGAGAACCTCATTTTTTAAGTCGGTTTAAATAAAATACCAAAACCTTCCCCTAAATGTAACAAATACTTTTCTGAAAACCGCATCAAAATCTGTTCAGCCAAACGTGAGATAATGGCGGACAAACATACATACAAACATACAGGTGAAACTGAGAACCTCCTTTTTTGTCGTTTAAAATTTTTTTAAATTTTCTGTTTAAATGATGCCTGTGTTTACTTTGCCAAATCGGAGTTCGTCTGAACAACACTAATAAACTCTTCTGTATTGAAAGACATTATGAAACCATGCTATCGTTTCTAGCGACAAGTTCATATTATATTTCAGTTCAGTATATTTTGAAAATCTTTTAAATGCCCATAAAAATATTACATTGTTTAAAAAATACAGTGATATCCATAGGATAAATACTAGAAACAAACACAAATTTGTTGTACCATCAACAAGGCTCAAGAAAATAGGTCGGTCGTTCAGATGTCAAACGCTTTTACAATAAACTTCCAAGCCATGTTCAAGCTCTAAGTATCAATAAATTTAAGAAAAATAAAGAGAGATAGGTTTTTGTTTTGGCAATAAAATTTTGGGAGATTTTTCACTGTAAATTTTTGTTGTCCAACAAAGCTATTTAGGAGCCTATGTGGATTTTCGTTGGTAGTGGTGAAGGCTAAACACGTGCTTTTGTCGATTCTACGAAATTTTATCGATTTTTAGTGACTATTCCTTGTGTTTGTGTTTTTTGTGTAAGGCTATCTAAACATTATTCTCCGTCATTATGAACTCCAAAAAGCCTCCTGATCCCGACCCCCCTGATGAATTTTTTGATCTTCCCTCTGTCTTGTCCGTCTCCCTCCCCCATGACACCCAAATTCCCATACAAGATCCCTTAACGGAAACGGAGACTACAAATCGGAAGAGGGTCGCTGAGTCACCCCCTACTACTTCAATTACTCCACCCAAGTTACCGAAAAAAGTAATCGGCAGACTTACATATTTAGCTAGAGATAATCCGCCGTATATTGTCCATGTTTCCCTTAAGGATGGTCAGACTTCAGGAACTGTGCTACAACCGGTCAAGTTTGGTATGTTTTTGTCTAAAAATAACATTAATAATGTACACCTCGATGGGGTCAAACGTATAGGCAGAAATAAAGTATCAGTAGAATTCAAGTCGCATCAAGATGCTAACAGTTTTTTAATGAATAACTTGTTAATCCATCATAATTATATCGCCTCCATCCCTCAATTCAATATTACACGATTGGGTCTCGTCAGGGATATCCCCGTTGAATGGTCGGAAGACGACATTATTGAAAATATTAAGGTTCCTGACGGATGTGGTGCTGTTGTGAAGGCCAGGAGGATGAGCCGCAAAGTTACTCCCTCTGGTGTAGCTGAGTGGAAGCCTACGCAGACAGTTGTTATTACTTTTGATGGACAAGTTCTACCTAAACGGGTGTTTTGTTTCTACTCAGCTCTTCCAGTCGAGAGGTACTCATACCCAACAATCCAATGCTACTATTGCTGTCGCTTTGGACACACACGCACGGTCTGCAGATCTAAACCACGCTGCTTCAAATGTGGTGAAGATCATCCAGGTGATGGATGTGAAACCACCCCGGATTTAGGATTTTGCATTTCATGTTCTGGGAACCATTTTGCAAATGACAGTGCTTGTCCTGAATTGGGCCGGCAGAAGAGCATCAAAGCTCTGATGGCGGAAAAATCCATTTCATATGCAGAAGCTAGTCGGGTTTTCCCCCCAGTTTCCAGATCATATGCCGAAGTTTCTAAATACTACCCCCGTAACAAGGTTACAATAAATAAATCCCAATCCCCCTCCTCAAGCCCAATCCCTGCTACCCAAAGGTCATACCGTAAAACGGTATTTCCTAGCCCTAAGCCCCGTGCCCCCCTTTCCCCAGGCTTTAATAAGCAAGCTCACCAAGAACTTACCCGAAATTACTCATTTTCCCCCTCCATGAATGGCTGTGCCTTCCCAGCGGAAGCCGCCGAGCCAACGAAGTACAGACGGGAGGACAGCTCGAAGAATATATTGGAATTAATCACAAACATGTTAATGACTGTTCTTACAAATCCTACCCAATCATTACCTGACCACGTTGCCTTAAAATTGACCTCAATCTTAAATTATATACACAATGTTCCATCCACTGACATTCCTTCAATGGAACGTGAGGAGTATTACTCCCAGGAAGCCTGATCTTTCATTTTTAATAAATAAGTATAAACCATCAGTCTGCGTCATTGCTGAGACATGGCTTTTTCCTGAAAGTAATTTCAGGATGCCGTGTTTTAGTAGTGTTCGCAATGACAGATCTGATGGATATGGGGGATGTGCTTTGCTCATTAATAGCAAAGTATCATTTTCCCCAATTCCTCTACCCTTTGTTGGCGATAACATAAATGTTGTTGCTGCTAAGGCTGAGAATATAAATATTTTTTCTTTTTATATTGCGCACCCAGAACCCGAATATCTTTCGGTAATTAGAAAATTGTTATGCAGTGTTAGCGGTCCAATACTTGTTATGGGTGATTTTAATTGCCACCACTATCGTTGGGGATCGGATACTTGCGATAACTTTAGCATTGGGTTGCTGGATATATTGGATGACCTAGATCTCTGTGTCATCAACGACGGCAGTACCACGCGTAGGTCTGCACCAGAGCAGAGTAATAGTTGTGTTGACTTGACGTTCTGTTCGTCCAATATATCTAGCCTCCTCATCTGGCGTCGCTTGGATATGACCTATGGAAGTGACCACTACCCCATCATGATCGAATTTCCTTCTAAAAATGTTCCCAAAAAAGTCTCCCCTCCCCTTTTAAAATACCGTCTTGACTCAGGAGATTGGGATTTATATTCCAAAATCTTAGACTTAAGAGTATCCTCCCTTCCAAAAGTCGACGGGGATAATGCCCAGGAATGTTTTTTGCCCTTCTCCTCCACTGTCTCCGCTACAGCGGAAGACTGCTTTCCTTCCAAAAAACCCCAATCCGACCACATCCCTTCTCCGCCATGGTGGGATAGGGAATGTACTGACATGGTCAGGGCCAGGAATGCCGCTGAAGATATTGTTAACTGCGATATGAACCTGGATAACTTCATGGCTTTCAAGCGAATATTGGCTAAGTCCAGGAAAGTACTTAAAAAGAAAAAACGAGAAGGTTGGTCAAGGTATTGCAATTCGCTGAGTCCAACTACTCCGGTTTCGGTGGTATGGCGGAAAGTCAAGCTTTTTAGGAATAGTTTAGCACCTACCTCTTCAAATAACATCTCAGAAGAACTGGGATACCAGTTTTTCTCAAAAATCGCTCCAGCGTATGTTCCGGGTGTAGAGGACAGCTGTGTTGACATCGATGATGTAGACAACACTTGCGATCCAATGATCAGACCATTTAGCTTGGAAGAATTAAAAACTGTACTATCCCGTGTTAAGGACTCTGCTCCAGGGGTAGATGGTTTCCCTTACTCCTTTATTGTCAAAGCTGGACCAAAAACCCACCAATACTACTTGGACCTGGCTAATTTTTGTTTTACATCTGGATATATTCCCTCAGAATGGAAGGTTCAAGTTGTCATTCCGATATTAAAACCTGGCAAAGATCCTAATGATCATTGTTCATATAGACCCATCGCTTTATCGTCCATACTAATTAAACTCTTAGAACATTTAATCAAGAATCGTCTAGAATGGTTGGTAGAGAATAGGAGGTTGCTTCCAACGACTCAGTTCGGCTTCAGGAAAGGCCTGGGCACAGCTGATAGTGTAAGTATCCTCACGTCAGCGGTCCGGCTGGCCCTCAGTAGGAAAGAGTCTGTGGTGGCCGTTTTCCTGGATATATCAGCTGCATATGATTCGGTCCTCCTCCCTGTTCTCAGTCAAAAGCTGCACGAACTGAGAATCCCGGCTAGGATTTGTCGTATCATTGGTAACATCTTTACCAATCGCGTCATCCAATTAAGAATTCCTGGGGCCAACTCTGAACAAAGAACAGTATGGAGAGGGTTACCTCAAGGATCTGTTCTGAGTCCGCTATTATACAACATATATACAGCGAATTTGTCCTCATCTCTAAATTATGACTGCCAAATCCTTCAGTATGCTGACGATATCGCATTACTGGTCACCGGCAATTCCATTCAGGATGCCGCTCTATCAATGAATGTCTCTTTGTCCTCACTAAACCAATGGCTCCTTGATCACGGGTTATCTTTAAGTGCTCCAAAGAGTACAGCGGTCATTTTTACCCGCAAGCGTTCTGTTCCACAAGTAGATATTTGTATTGATGGACAAACTATTCCAGTTAAGGATAAGGCTAGATTCCTGGGAGTAACGTTAGACTCGAGATTGGCTGGGGTTGACCATATTAATAACACTGTCAAAAAATGTGAACGCTTCGTGTCAGTCCTTAAGGCTTTGGCTGGAGTGTGGTGGGGAGCTCACCCCTACACCCTCAAACTGGTCTACAATGCACTGACCAGGAGCGCTTTGGATTATTGTTGCTTCCTTATTGAGCCTTGCAACAAAGAAGCGCTCAAGAAATTAGACAGCATCCAGGCCAAATGTTTGAGAATAATTATTGGAGCTATGAGATCCTCCCCCATAAATGCGCTTCAAGTTGAATGTGTAGAACCACCCTTGTTCTTAAGAAGACAGTATTTGGCAGATCGCTTCCTGTCTAAAGTATTCTCTCTCTCATCCCATCCTTTACTCCCAATTTTAGAACAAATTGACCTCTCCTTCAATATTTCTCCTTATTGGAATAATAAAGTCGTTCCCCTTTTGATAAATAGGTACAGGGAGCTTAAACACCTCCCTTCGCCTGTTTGTCAATACCCCATCCTCCCCGTCTTTTCCGCTGCATATGAAACTATCCACTTCGAACCAAAAACCGTTTTGGGACTTGGTATTTCAAAGAATTCCCAAAACGCAAGACGAGACTTCGATCTAGCCGTCAAACGATACTGGGAAGGGTGGAACTTTTTCTTCACTGATGCATCAAAACTATCACAAACAGAATGTACTGGAGTAGCAGTATATTTCCAAAATTCCAAAATTGCCCTACTTTTTCAATGTCCACCAGAAACATCAGTTTTTACAGGAGAGTGCATTGGCATTCTAGAAGCCATACACTATATAAAATCACATAAAATAGCTAAAGCAGTAATTTTTTCAGATTCGCGTAGTAGTATTCAGGCCCTAAAACAAAATCAACTTCACAGTAAAATCCACAGTAAAATCATTGTAGAAATTAAGAGCCTGTTATTTGACTGCTCCCAAAACGGCTTGGACATCGAGATAGCCTGGATTCCTGGTCACTCGGGTATTGTTGGTAATGAGTGCGCTGATTCGTTAGCAAAATATTCCACGTCAAACCCGGCTGATCGAAAGCACTACGTAGCCCATAACTACGATTTGCGAAATGGTGCCAAACCGAAATTGTTCGTCTCGTGGACAAAAAAGTGGAACGAGACCTCAAAAACCAAGGCTGTCTACTATGCAGCTATACAGCCCAACATCCAGCGGAAACCTTGGTTTTTGAAATACCCAAAATTGGCTAAAAGAACTGTTTCTTCGCTTTGCAGACTAAGACTTGGACACTGTTGTAGCCCAGTGTTTCTGAATAAGATCCATGTTAGGGACAGTTCCCTTTGCGAATGCGGTCTTGCGGACGGTACTTTGGACCATATATTTTTCTCCTGCTCCTTGAATACAAAATCTTTCGACCTCTATAACAAAATTTCTAAATGTAACATTCCTCTCCCAACTAATTTCCATTCCCTCTTATACCACTTCTCTCCCAAAATTGTTAAAATTTTAGCAACTTTCTTAAAAGAAAATGACATAAAATTGTAACTGCGACTAACAGAACCTGTAGACCTACTACAAAGTACAAAGTCGCCGCAGCCGGCCTACCGCTGCGCTGCTGTCTAAACGCGACATTGGCAGAATAGTCGACATCGGCTCAATTGCCAAAAGGAAAAAAAAAAAAAAAAAAATAAAATTTAAATAATTCATTAAACGTAAGTTGTGACTGAAAGCCAAAATACCGTTAAAGATTATATTGAGGATAGCGGCCCGTCCCGGCTTCGCACGGGTGGACATATTTTTTTAAACATTTTGTGATATGTAAAGATAATTTAACTTATAAGTATGCTAACTAAAATGTACATACTCAATTTGTCCAAATGTTCAAAATAAAAACAAAGACTTCCAGACTGGAGCGGGCTGGGGCTGCTTTGAAGCGGCTCTGAGAAATTGCGGTACAGTGGACAGAGCTCGGGCGGGATCTCATGGCGACATAGAGAATGTGATTGTCGCAACCCAGTGCTAGGCATGGCACGATTGCGAGGCGCCACGGCGTCCTCACCGGACACGGCTGTTTCGGGAGGTTCCTGTTTCGTACAAGACGGGAGGAAACGCCCGGGTGTTTCCACTGCGAAGATCGCCGTGAGTCCACGGTGGAGGTCTGCCCGGCTTGAGCGGAGCATCGCCGTGTCCTCGTGGAGACGATCGGCGGCGGCAATCGCTCGTGTCCGGCCCTGGTCCAGGCCATGAAAGTGAGCGAGAGTGCATGGGTAGCCGTCACCTCCTTCTGCGAAACAGTAATGCTCGCGAAGAGGGCGGCGGCGCACGTGAGGGAGAGGCAGTACATGCGCCCTCACGGCCCTAGCCTCCACGGGAGACGCCCTGGGCGTCGGGAATCCCAGGTTGATTCCCGGCCACCGTAGGCGCGGGCTTGCGGATGGTGAGTAATGGGTAGCTCGCTGTCCGGTAAGGGCCAAGCCCGGGTCGACGGCGCATTGTGTTCCACGCGCGCTTCAAATAGATATCAGCACCAACTGATGGGGTGTGGCAAGGGCCGATGCCTGCCAGGGGTGCGGGTTGTTCGAAAGAAATACCGTGGTCCCCGGCACACAGGCAACTGAGGGAACACGGGTGGGTTTTAGTCAGTATGTTCATAATAACTTTTGAATGGAATGTCCGATTTCAATCATTCAAAAAGTAATCAACAGGTATTGAAACATTCTTGAATACGAAATAATTTATTTGGTTAAGAATTAATACAAAGGTATGGATAACATGGTCTGATTTTGATTGGCATTTCTATCAACTTTTAAAATGTAAAAAAGTAGACAATAGTGACTTAACTACAATAGTTGGACATAAGGTCTCGCGAAGTTTTTTGTAGATATTGATATGTTCTATAATATTGTAGAACATTTTTTGTTCTATCATCAATACTTTCCGCAGCGCATGCGATTAAAGACATTTTATGGCTAATTTTTTTACCTTGCCTAGCATAGCCTAAGTTTCTCAGTGATAATGTAGCTTTCTAACGGCAAAAGAATTCTTGAAATCGGTCCATGTAGATAGTGTAGATTAGTGTAGATGTAGATGTAGAAGTGTAGATAGTGTAGATGGAGATAGTATAGACAAAAAAGCTTGGGATTGACCTGCTCCAATTTTTGCACGCTAAATGTTGTTTTTTTTTTGCAAACATAAAGTCCAGACATAATCTTGGTCAGATCATGTGAAGTGCTCAAACTGCCAGATTAATATTAAAACTAACTGAGAAAGAGATGAAACACAAAACAAAAAAAAAAACAAAATATTGACCCACACAGTCCTCACAATCACAATAATTAAAACAAAAATAATATTAAACTTCTCGAAGTAAATATTCATGTCAAAGTGTATAAAATAATGATAGGATTAAACGAACTTACCTGTAAGTGAAGTTCGATCCTGATTATATGAAGTAATTAGTCCGAGGTAGAATAACTGTGTAGTACTCGCCTAATCGTGCTCTTCGTCGCGAATTTTTAGAGGTATGGAGATAAAATGAAATTCAGCACCTGGCAACACTCATAACAGATATCATTACTTTAAGAGCGGAGTTAATTGTAATAGGGAAAAAAAAATTACCACTGTGTTAATTTTGGGAGGGTGGGAACCTCTACCTCGGACTAATTACTTCATATAATCAGGATCGAACTTCACTTACAGGTAAGTTCGTTTAATCCTATCATTATATTCGTAATTAGTCCGAGGTAGAATAACTGTGTAGATGTTCAGAGAACATAAATACTAATTATAATAAACACTTGTCTTTAGTTTTTGTTTTATTTAACTCAAAAAATCACCCTGTGTTTTTAAAAGAATAATAATTAAATATTGAGAATCTTCTAACTAAACAGATTTATAAACAATAATAACAAGACTTAATCATAATAATTCACAATAAGAATAAAAAACCAAAACAATGTATCCGAACATATTTTAACAAAATTATTAATTATTTAGGAATTTATAGTGAATCATGTAAAACTGCCCTAGCAAAATTATTTTGATCAGTAGCTTCTATTAGGGGTCTATTATAATGATTAGCAAATGTGGACTGCGACGACCACCCTACTGTTTTCAGTATGCTATCTATTGACAATCCTTGTCTATGTGCTCTTGATGAAGATGCATGTCGAGTAGAATGTGCAGAGAACACAGATGTATCTATACCAGACATATGCATTACTTGCCTGAGCCACCTACTTATTGTTTGAGTAGTTGCTTGTTTGAATGGCTTTCTAAATGTTATAAGTAGTTTTGTTAAAGATTTGTCTATTTGCCTGACTGTCTGAGTTCTTTCTAAATATTCTACCAAAGTCCTGACCGGACATATTTCTGGTCTATTGCGAAAATATGGTAACACCAGTTTAATAGAATTTCTACTTGGGCATGAGGTTTTCAAAATATCTCTAATCATTATAACAGCACCCTGATTATCAATCTTTAAACTATTCACATTTATATAAAACAAAGTTTGAACCCGTTGTCCAGTTGCTAATGCTATTAACATAACCAACTTCTTAGTCAGATCTTCTAAACTTAAAGTATTATTTGGATAATAAGAACTCAAGTGTGATACTACTTTGGTGGGGTCCCATACACTATCATATTTTGGTTTTATAGGGCGTAGTCTGAAAAAACCTTTAAATAGGCGTTTGATTCTATCATCTGTTCCAACATGATTTCCTATTATGAGGGATAGTGCTGATCGGTGGCAGTTCAGTGACTGATAAGATGCTCCTTTATTGTAAATGTCAGTTAGGTATGAAATTATTATGGGAACTGATACCTTGTAAATATCCAAATTATATGATTGGCTGTAGGACCACCATTGGCGTAGACAACTATTATATTGTTTAATCGAATTTTGAGATAAGGATGCTATCATTACATCAATTGACTTTTCTGAAATCATTCTTCTTTTGAAAGCTTCCCTGATAATACACATGCCCCCAGGGTAAGTTGTAGAGGGTGTGACGTTCTGAAAGGAGATATTAGAAGTTTGTTAGACGGCCCCAATGTCAACACTTCTGAAACTAACAATGATTTTAGAAGAGGGTACCACGGTTGTGATGGCCATATTGGAAATACTATAATTCCTGTAGCTTGGTCTGATTTAATTTTATGAAGAACTTTTAGCAACATACTAAATGGTGGAAATGCATAAAAAAATAAGGTATTCCAACTTATTGTGAAAGCATCTATGTTCCAAGCAAATGGGTCTCTATGCCATGATACATATCTTGAACATTTATGATTTAACCGGGATGCAAACAGATCTATTTCTGGATTACCAAATCTATTAGTTATTAGAGTATAAAAATCTTTTGTGATTTCCCATTCAGTATCTATGTTAAAATGTCGGGACTCATAGTCTGCTTCTTTATTATCTTTGGATCTTATGTAAGATGCAAAGATCCAAATATTCTTATGTTCACACCATTGCCAAATTTGCTTAGCAATTTGATTAAGCATAGGATACTGTACTCCACCCATCCGGTTAATGTAAGCTATTGCTGTAGTGTTATCTATTCTAAGTAAGATTTCACAATCTTTTAATTTATTAGCAAAACTTCTTAAGGCAAAATATGCTGCCAAAAGTTCCAAGTAATTAATATGTTGTTCCTTTTCCCAATCAGACCAACTACCCCCTGTGCTTTGGCCATCACAGTGTGCTCCCCATCCACTTAAAGAAGCATCCGAGAATATCTCTAAATTAAATTTGTATTGTTTGATGTGATTACTCTTGTTAACTATATTAGTTCTCCACCAAAGTAATTCTGTCCTAATATTATTATTAATTTTAAGCATTGCATCATAGTTACCCTTTGATTTTTCTAATGCTAACATCTTTTCTCTTTCTAGAGTCTTTGTATATACAAAACCATATGATATTGCCATGCAAACTGACACTAAAATTCCTAACATTTTAGCAAATTCTCTAATTGAACATTCTTTAATTTTAAGGTATTCATTAATCAAAGAAAGTATATTTTCTCGCTTTTTTGCTGTAGGACTAATGGTCATATCTGTAGAATTAATAATGAAACCTAAATATTCACAGTTCTGGGATGGTACCTTAAGTACTACTCTTTTCTTTATTTATGACAAATCCCAGGTTTTCTAACAATCTCTTCACAATTTCTGTATTCTTTAAGCATTCCTCATATGATGTCCCTATACATATAATGTCATCTAAGTAAATGACTAATCTTATACCTTGTTTTCTAATATATTCTAAAGCTGGTTTCAGAAGTTTAGTAAATACAAAGGGGGCTGTTGATAGTCCAAAGGGTAAACAGTTAAATTCATAAAGTTTGTTATTTAACAAAAATCTTAAATATTTCTTGCTACTGTTATTCATTGCTACTAAATAGTATGCATTCTTGAGATCAATAGTACACATGTAGTCTCCACTCATAACCAATTTACAAAGAGTCCTTATATCCTCTAGTTTAAAATGGTTTGTTAAAATATATCTATTTAGGTTTTTTAAATTCAGTATGAATCTATGGGATCCATCATTCTTAGGTATTGAAAATATAGAAGATAAAAATTGATCAGGTAATGGTTGGCACTGGTTAATTGCATTTAATCTTAAAAGTTTATTAATTTCTGCATTAAGAATTTGTTTCTCGGTATTATTAAATGAGTTGTTATGTGGAATATTTGTTTGTCTTGGTTGAGCTGAAAAGGGAATAGAATAACCCTCTATCCATTCTAGAATCACTGGATCATTGGAAAGATCTTTCCATTGTGAATAGAAATGTCTAAGACGGCCAGCAAAATTTACCTTTAAGGATATTTGTTCCGGCCTCGGCTGGATGGGGTCTGTTGCCTGTTGGGTTGTCTTGGTGCTGGTTGGTAACGTGGTTTGTACACAGTCCCCCGGCCCCGATTTTGGTAGGCTTGCCTGTTTTGCGGTGCTTGGTTCAGGCGCCGGGGAAGCTGGAAGTTTTTTGTTGGAAGGGCCGGTTGGTGGTTCCTGGGTTTTATTATATTGGCAGCCCGCTTCATAGCTGTGGTCGTTTTCACTGTTTCTTCTAGTTTTGAATATAAAAATTCTGTTCTCTTATTATCCTTTAAATTGAGTTGTAAGGCCTTATCCAAGAAAGGGGAAATAAGCCTCCTCCTTATGCTGGTGTATTGAAAGTGGAGATTAGATAATAATCTTGAGGTATCCCCAAGCATTTTTATAACTTCAATTTTATCAAAGTCACATTTTGACATTTTGTGTATCGCTGTACATATTGTACCTATAGCTATCCCAATATCTTTCTGACGGCTCTCCATGAGACTGTCCCGGGCTCTTGCTGAACTGTTTACAATACCCGTAATCTCTGGGTTAAGTTGCGGGGCATCTAATAATTTGGCATTCCTCGGGATAAGTAAAGTTTTGAGGAGGTTGTCCCTTTGGTCCTTTGTGACGCCATCAATCAATATGTTTTCAATTATATTATAAATATTTGTGTGTATTTCTGCACCATACTCACTTCTTGAGCTAGAGGCCTCTCCCAAAGCCGATACTACCTCACTTGGTAATTCATCTTGGTCTTTATTTCTTCTATATTCATGATTGTTTCACTTTCAGTTACAGGGTCATTGACATCTTCTTCCAAAGATTCCATGGGCCATGATTCCAGGGGCTCTGGTGCTATAGAACAAAAGTAATGGAATGTTCTTGTGAGTAATAATAGATCAATGTAGGTATACTGGCAAGGTCCAATTATTATTCATTATTATGGTACCCCCCCCCCCCTACCGTTTAGAGCCCTGGTCTGAAATAAGGTGCTAAAATAGCACTGTTACCTACTTATAACACACAGTTGTTAGGGCGGGCGGATCGTAACAAGGTACTGTATATTCTCTCTCCCCACGGGAGAGATGCAAAATCGACACTCGAAATTGCAAATATATCTTTGGGTCTATGGGTCGTTGTTAGGGCGGGCGGATCGTAACAAAGTAGGTTTATTCTCTCTCCCCACGGGAGAGATGCAAAATCGACACTCGAAATTGCAATCATGATTCGCATGATTCGTTTGAATCTGCCTGAATCCGTGTTATGGTAATTAACCTCTCCGTCGAAGCCCTTGTAATTATAGCCTTCTCCACGAGAAGGTGGTATAATGTAACACATTCTACCATTATTTTAAACTAATAAATGGTGCAAACCGATATAGATGGATAGAAAAAACTAACTTTGTTCTTCTATCTGGGTCTTGTATTTCAATAACTTTTCCTCCAATCGTCTAATCTTTCTCCTCTTCCTATCTTCCTTATTGCGTTTTGGCATTTTTCAATCAGCAATAATACGCTGAAAAGATAAATCTATAACTTTTAAAACTAATTAAGTTTTAGGAAAAAACTTTTTGCGTGACGTTTTAGCGAGCGCGAAAAGAACGAATGATATCTGTTATGAGTGTTGCCAGGTGCTGAATTTCATTTTATCTCCATACCTCTAAAAATTCGCGACGAAGAGCACGATTAGGCGAGTACTACACAGTTATTCTACCTCGGACTAATTACGAATATAATTATCAAATGTATAAGTTCATAAGAGACTGTGACCTCCGAGTTTGTTTCGGCCTTTCTTCTCAGAGTAGTCAGATAGGAAACGCCGACCTCATCTAGTTTAAAAAAAATATGATTGACGTGCAAGTGTTTGTACAAACCTACTTACAGAAATAAAATCATTTATTATTTATCGTACTGGTTGAACTTACCTGACGTCGCGAGTAGTGGTGGTTAATCTATACTAATATTATCTATACTATCTTCTTTAGCTTCTATCTATACTAATAATAAAGTTGAAGAGTTTGTTTGTTTGCTTGAACGCGCTAATCTCAGGTTCGAATTGGAATATTCTGTTCCGATCAAAGAGAAAAATGTCACGAATACGAAGTACTCGCACGGGCAGGCGAGGCGAGCGACGGGGTGGGTCGGGGAGCAAGAAATTTGACGCGAACGTCGCGGGCAGAAGCTAGTATAGCACATAGCAAAATAAAGCACCGTGCTTATTATCTTATCATAACATATAGCAAATGCTATCGTGGCTCTCACTTGTTGCTATTAGCTATTTGCTTTACATCGCACTCTGACTCTCCGTCGCTCATCGCAAGCGCAAGTAGCAAGCAAGTAGGCAGCGCGGCGGGCGGCCAGTCGTCGCATGTTAGCGATTGCTTTCGCGCAATGTGCGCGAAACAAATCGTCGCGTGCTTAGTCGTTTTACGCACCGCGTGCGATATCGCTATCTCGAGTGGCTCACGTAACGTAATATACATAAAATGCTATTTAGCTTCGTGCTTTTTAAATGTAAATATGTACATATGTAGTTCATTTTTGTAAATACGCCTATAGTTTGTTTTAAATACTAACATACTTTATTTCTCAAAAACATTTAATCAAATAAAGACAGCCCTAAGCCTGGAAATTATGAACGAAAGTTCATTGTTTTTTACTGTTCCGTTTTATCGTAATAAATTCATTAATGCGATGTAATATTCCGCTCTGACAACACCGCGCTTGTTTTATTGGCGCCCGCGCGTTTGGCCGTAAATAGTACCCACGCATTTAAAAACGCATGCTATCATATAAAATAGCTTGCTTAAAATATAAAGCATATAATAGCTTTAAGCAAGCGATTGCCTTAAAGCAACTTTGAACACCACTAGTTACAAATACTAACAAAATTCGATTTTTCATGTAAAAACTTTTATGATTTTATGGTAAAAAACCGTCAAATATTAGATGATGCTCGAAAGCAAAGTAAATATAAATTTGAAAATAATTGAGATTTCCTATTAACACACCTACCTACTCGTTTTTTCTCATGGAAAAACGTTTATGATTTTTAACCAACTTCAAAAAGGAGGAGGTTCTCAATTCGTGGGAACCTTTTTTTATTTTTCTTTTTTTTTATTTATGTTCCCCGATTACTCGAAGATGGCTGGACCGATTTGGTTTTTTTTTTGTTTGATAGAGTATGTTTCCCAGGTGGTCCCATGAACATCAAGTCAGGATCTGATGATGGGATCCTGGAGAAATAGAGAGAACTCTTCAAATTTTATAGGCACACTTGAAGCGATTTGGATAGTTTTTGGAAGAGTACTTTCTCGGAGTGGTCCTATTTCAATTTGATGAAGATCTCATGAAGAACTTCGGAGATTGGCAACGGAACTCCTCAATAAATTATAGCAAATGGACTGGAATTGCTGAAATCTCATGTCTGTCTATCGTTTACACCAATTCATAACATAACATCACGCCGGTACGCTGTGAAGGGGTAAGCACATGTGAACCACTAAAAAGTGAAAAATAAAAACTTTTTTCAAAAAAAGAAACAACCAACTTCCAAAAAAACACTACAAAGTGAAAAATAACTTTCACTTTGTAGTGTTTTTTTGGAAACGGTTGTTCTTTTTTTTTTTAAGTTTTTTTACTAAAAATACTAGCATTGGTGTGGGTGCTGATAAAAATGATTGAAAATGAATAATAAAAACACAATATAATTATTCGTTTATTTTTAACTTTTAGTACAAAATAAAACTAGTACACAGGGATACATCTCAAACCTAGCATTTGCATGTTGAATAGTCCGAGGCTTACGACGATAAGTCTTCTCATTTGTACTATTTTAGACACTATAACGTCACACAGATTAGCTCATTATTCCCCATCAAAAATAAAAATTAACCATAACTGAATAATGTAATCACTCTTCGAGTTAATCCGACCAAAATAGATGTTTTATT
Organism: Polymixis lichenea; assembly: GCA_949091785.1. Taxonomy (NCBI): domain Eukaryota; kingdom Metazoa; phylum Arthropoda; class Insecta; order Lepidoptera; family Noctuidae; genus Polymixis; species Polymixis lichenea. Next base: position 16,748,477 of record OX420932.1, on the reverse strand, counting down.
GCCGACTTTACACTATATTTCTATTGGTACCTACTTCAGATTAGAATTTTAAGCTTACTTATCAATATACAAATACATAATTTTGAGGTTTGGAGCGGCATTGATGAGTTTTTCAGGCACAATCAAACCAGTGCACCCCAATGTTTAAAATACATAAAACGACACTTTCCCTCTTATTCATAAACGATGATTAAACTTAAATGATGTTTAAACGTCAAAAATGTATGGTTAAACAGGTGCTAATCATTACTTAACTTTAAGTTTATATTTAACTCTGTATACTTTACAACCGTTTTCATTTATCACATGACCTTGGTTTAAAATGTAGATATTACTGTTTCAGTGTCGCCTATGTATTATAAACATGTCTGGAAATTCGCATTTACAGAATGTAATATTCACCGATCTCAAGTGTTTAAAACTGCTCAAGTAATTAACTATTACAATCATACAATTCTCATGTTCTTTATTTTTTCAAAATCTTATCTAATAAAAACATTACACCGTGCACAGTAAGTAAAAATACTGTACAAAAATAACTTAAAAAAATAGAACCGACATTGACGTCTTTCTTACTGGCCGTAGCCGTATTATTAAATAATAAAACTAATACAAAACGTTTGATAGTTCCAAAAGAACAAGTTTCTTCCAAAAATCTTGATCCATTCTTGTGTTTTGAATTTTTATGTAATGTTTATTTTTGCGAGCTTTGATTGAATTTGGAAGCCGTAAATTAATTTATTTCCTACAATTTAGTTTCTTACGTCAGTGCACATAATTTAATCAACAAGTCTTATGCTTATCGTTATAAATACGATCTATTTACCTATAGTTTATTCTGAAACGAATATAATTTCTAAGGTTTCCGATATTAATACGTAATGCGCGTTCTGACTTCTAAACGTATGTCTAAATTTTAAAATATAAGGCTGCACTACCCTTTGACTGATGCTATTATAACAGAGATTAGTTTAGCCTGGGTGTAAATATACAAGTTTGAAGTCTGACACGCCCTCCTCCACCCAGAGCGGGAGAAGTTATTTCATGATTTCCCACCCAAAAAAAAAACCCTTTCCATTAGGAGCAACAGTGCTTTTATATATATAAATGTATAAAACAGCGACTAGACCACATCGCGGTAAACACACAATCATGGGCAAATTTAGAGGAACGCAAAAGAAATGGTTTAATTTCTCCTGTAGTCATTTTCGTATGTAGTGTAATGGCCACAAATATGTACTTACTTAAAAAATTAAAATTAAATGAAGTATTTTTTCGAATTTCATTTGTATTAATGTAATTATTAAGTACTTTCATACTGCGAAAGAAATTGCCAACTTTCGAAGAGCTAGAGAGGGCAACACTTAGTTTTGATTATAAAGGCTATAATCAACGAAAATTAAAATTAAATTAACGAATAATAGTAATAATAAAAATCCCTGTTCCCGATACTGGTGGGCTACTATTTTTTATATTTTTAAATGTTTGTATATTTTTTATATTAATATTTAAAAATGTAATTTATATGTGTATTTAGTGAAACAAAGGATAAAAATCCTACTTAATAGTCACAAATATTCATGATATTTTGTTTTATATACATTTTTTTTGCGTCCATGAGTGTATTTTTGTATGTTGAATTATTTAGTAGCAAACCTTTTATCCTATTCTATTACTTTAGATTATGAGCAGTGTTTGGCTCCCTTATTATAATAGCAACGTTCATTGGGCTTATTAGGAAACAAGTCGGTTCTTACACTTTTACATCACGATCACATTTTTACAGTTTAGTAAAATTACTTAGTACACACAAATATTTAATTAATTGCTTTATCAACTGAAAGACAGTATTCACTATTTTCGAATATCAACAATGACTTCAGAAACCCCATTACATAACAAATTGCTTATTTTTGTTAAATCTTATTCCTAAGAGGCGGATAATCGTCATGAGCGAAAAAAAGTTTATTCCTAAGTTACTTGTGGCTCGTCACCTAAACAGATGCTTTCAAAGTAACTTGTATATGTCACCGTACGATTGTGACCACCGTTAGTTTATAATCTATCTCGCGAGATTATAAAATGTCGATAAATTGTAAACTGCACCATACTGCTTACAATTTAATGCAATATTTTTCAGTAGGTTATAACCTATCGAAGTGAAACTGTTAAATCACAATCTGTCGCGCGTTAAATTGTCAACTGTCCGAAGGCTATCCCTGATTGGTCGGTCTTACAGTGGGCCGTTCTGTGTCCATAGAGTTAGGAATGAAACACAGGTGCTTCTTTGGTTAATCACAGATTCATTTTACTTCCACAACAATTTTATATAACTAATTCTAATGCTGTGAGTTATTTTCACCACGAAATCAGTTTACAATCACCAAAACACTATTTGTTTACATTCGACAACAAACGAATTAACCAACAAATATGGCGGCCAAGCCGTTGAACCAATCAGCGCGCGAGGTGCGTTCCGTCGCATTCCATTTAACAATTTGACGGTTTCACTTCGATAGATTATAATCTACCGAAAAATAACGTTAAATTGTAAGCAGTATGTTACGGTTCACAATCATTCGACAGTTTACAATCTCGCGAGATAGATTATAATCTAACGGTTTTTACAATTTTACGGTGACATATATAAACCCCCAAAGGAACGCAGATATGTTTTAGAATAATAAGCAGTCCGCTTCAAAGAAGGGCTGAATTCAATGTAAAATTAATTATTACTTTATTTCTTATACATTTAGATCGAATTCCACAAATTAAACTGAACACGGTTTAAAAGTACTGATCAAGTTTAGTTTCATTGGTGAAATCCGCAGTTATTTGGACTATGAAGTGGGTCTCACAAAAAGTGTTAAGCTACTGTATGTGACAAAGTCCCACTGGCCACAGTGCCATTGAACTGTCACTAGCTATACCCTTCTTTGTATACCTATTATACTTGAAGTTCTATTTTTCGGTCTATATTGAAACAATACAAAGTTGCAATTGACAGGTCATTTTTAAATTACTTAATGTGACTTATAAATCGGTTTAAAGCAGTCATGACTATAACTCAGCAGTTGCATAAACAGGGTCAAGATAGGCAATGTTAACATAGTAATAAATTAAAAATGGATTATTCGGCATGGACAAAATTGATACAATTAGGCACGTCGCCAGAAACTCTTTGGTCCTATTATTTTATGATTATAGCTATAACGTGTATAACCAAATATATCTACATTATGTGCATATTGAATCGAAGTAAACGATAAAGTACATATTAAACCGATTATTTTAACCGAGGTCGTATTGTGAGAACTATCTTTTCCTCGATTCCGAATACGTTCTTTACAAATTTTGAGTATGAACACAAATATTTTTACAACTTTTAGATTGCAGAATCCTAAAATTATCGAGCTCGTGAAACGACTCTCGGGTCTGTAAGTTACTGACTGTCAGAATTACATACGAGTTCAATAACCCTAAAATAGTGACTACAGAATTACTGTCATGACATAATCTGATCAGAAGTCACTATCCAACACAATACAGTAATTTTATGTGAATTTCATATTTTTAGAACAGTCAGTTCAAAAAAAGTAAACATTAAATTATTATCGTAGATCGTAGCTTAAGAAACAGTACAGCCTAGTACGAACAGTTGTCGGGACATGTGACAACTTGAAACATATTAAGACAGCAGACTGTTTCCGAAACTGCGATTTATAGAGATTGATAACATAAAGAGACACGAACGATAGGCGCACAATACTGCCGTACTATTGACAATATGTAGAGTTGAACGCGTGCACACGTTACTTATAACTGTACACCGGAGTTGGAAATGAGTTATATTTAATTTTATCTAAAATAATCCCATATCAAAATAGTGTGTCAATTTATACTATGCAATATCTACTGTTTATCTGCACCATGATGTTTCTCTGGGAAAACTTTACTTTAAAGTAAGAGCAATGTTTTAATTTACCATAATTTAAGCTTTTAATACACCATACAGTTTAGTTACTGGCTTCTAGCAATCAAATTGATTCTCATTACAACCTAGTGAACTACCTAATATGGTCATTATCAAAACAGTACTGTACCTAAATATACGAATTAGTTAAGTTATTGTAATCACACAGATACTGAACAGATAACAATAATGGTGCTTTGTGTATCACAGGCGATAGACGACCTCATCGCTTCGAATATGACATTATGAGATAGTTCTTGATACATTTTACAATTATAATTGCGCTATAATTTACTAAAGAGTTCCTAATGCGATACTTCTCCGATTCGATACGTAAGAAAATTCATAATGATCTATTCTATACAAACTCGATATAAGTACAATATTAAAAATTTAAGATTTCCCAAAGAAATGATTAACATTATTCAGACAAGAGCTTCCGTAACATTGACAAACAAAACACATAAAACAACAAACATCCACCAAACGACCGGCGCAAGAATGATCCGCTGCAAAGTCACCGAATCATGTATTTCAGACTCTAAGACCTAAATGAACACATGAAATACAATCCGCCACGGCGCAAACGTCTCCACGTCACCGAACGGAACGGCGAGATAAAACTACCATTAAATAATTACACATCTTAAACGTAAAATAAACTCAGTAATATACATAATTACATTATATATTCGAAAAAAATAACAAAAATCGACAGTCAACATCCGAAGGAGAGTCGAGCGGGGCGGGACCGACCCTATTTACATAGCATACAATCAAACGAGCGTCCCCCTGTCGGCAGTGCTTGTTACAGTAATTGCGCTAGTGCGGGCGACGGCGCGGGCCGTGCTCGCGGCGCGGGCCGCGCTCTACACGCTCTGGGCGCTCGGCGCGCGGGCCGCGCTCTGGGCGATGGGAGCGCTCTGGGCGCGCGGTGCGTGATCTGCGCTCTGGGCGTTCGGAGCGCTCTGGACGCGCAGCGCCTGGGCCGCGCTCTGGGCGCTCGGCGTACTCTGGGCGCTTGGGGCGCGGGTCGCGCTCTTGGCGCTCAGCACGCTCTGGCCGCTCGGGGCGCGAGCCGCGCTCTGGACGCTCGAAGCGCTCTGCGCGCGGCGGGCGCGGGCGGCGCGGGCGCGCGGCGCTGCGCTAGGGCTTGCGACGTCACATGGGCGGGCGCTCCCAGTCCACGGCGGGCGCGGCGCCGCCCCACGCGCCCCAGCGCTCGCGCCGAAAGAAGCGCTTCTTGAAGTGCGCGGCGGGCGGCGAACCGGCCTGGCGCGCCGCGCCCTGCGCCGCGGCGGCGCCTGCGTCGCCGTGGCCGATGCCCGAGTCGGGCGAGGTGTTGCACGCCTCGTCCGAGCGCCGCCGCTTATCCTCCATGGCCGTGGACGCGAACGATATGATCTGGTCGAACCGGAAGGCTATCCGGTCCTGCCACTTGCTCTCGTCCACCTCCTCGCCGGCCTCGCCCTCTGTAACGGAGCGGGCGGTGAGTGTGTCTGCGCGCGCGGGCGCGGGCGCGGGCGGCTCGCGCGTACCTGGCAGCTCGTCCACGAGCGGCGTGGACGTGTTGGAGTGCGGGTCGGGCGGCGGCGTGCGGCGCCGCTCGTCGTCGGGCGGCGCGCCCGCCCCGTTGCGGCCGCGCCAGTACTCGGACGCCAGCACGCGAGCTTGCAAACAAGCCGCTAGCCCTGCAACAGTATAACGTCACGATTGGATTTTATGTAAGGCAGAGATACAATCTAAAAACAGTTTTTTGTGTATTTTACGATCCACAAGGAAAATCTCGACTTTAGTTTACTAGTATTATATTATCACTAGCTTTTGCCAGCGGCTTCGCCCGCGTGGAGGTCGAAAATTATCCCACGGGAACGTACTATCGAGATACAAAGTATCCTAAGTGTTATTCCAGGTTTTTTTTTTTGTTTTACAGGTTACAAACTATCTGTGTGGTGCGGGTTGTTCGAAAGAGATACCGCGGCCCCTGGCACACAGGCAACTGAGGGAACACGGGTGGGTTTTAGTCAGTAAAAGTCTGACACGCCCTCCCGCTCCACCCAGAGCTGGAGAAGTTATTTGATAATTTCCCACCCAAAAAAAAAAAAAAACTATCTGTGTACCAAATTTCATCCCAATCCATTCAGCCGTTTTTGCGTGATTGAGTAAGAAACACCCAAACATCTAAAGATCCATACTTTCACATTTATATTAATAGAAAGTAAGATTTCGATTTTAATTGTCAATTCTTGCTTTGCCTATACTTCAAGCTAGAGGTCACAAGGTGATAACGTACCTTCGAGCGGCTGGTTAGCCGCGGCGGGCTCGTGGTAGCGCGCACTCATGTTGACGGCCGCGTTGATAATGCTCTGGTTGGAGATCTCCAGCGTGCGCTCGATCTCGCCGTTGACGAGGTCGCCGATGGTGCGCGAGCCGGGCGCGGCCAGGCGCTCCTGCGACAGGTGGCGGCGCAGCGCCAGCTTGGCCGGCGACACCTGCGGGAGCACACTGTCAGCTGGGCGCTCGGGCGCGCGGGCGCGGGGCGCGCGCGCCGGGCCTCACCTGCGTGTAGTCGGGCGGCGCGGGCGAGTGCGCGTGGCGCGGCGCGTCGCGGCCCAGGTACGGGTAACGCTCGCGCCGCAGCTCACGCGGCTGGCGCGCGTAGCCCGCGGGGCCGCGCGGGTACCCGTGCGCCCCGTGCGCTCCGTGGGATCCATGCGATCCGTGGGACCCGTGCGAGCCGTGGGACCCATGCGAGCCGTGCGGCGCGCCGGATCTCACGTATCCGTTAGTGTACGCGTGGGTCTGCGACGGCCGCGACGCCTTCCGCTGCTCCTGGTCCTCGTTCAGCACCGACGTTATTATGCTTTTGAGTCTGTCCTCAAAGTTGATCACCTTCGGCGACTCCTGAACTTTGCCGACGACGTTGAGAAGTTTCTGCGGCTTGACAGGCGACTGCCGGTGCGCCAGGCTGGGCGGCGGCTGGCCCGACCGCTGCGGTTGCGCCCGGTGTATGGGCGGAGCCCCCTTTGGGTGTCGCTGCTGATCTACGTGTCTCTCCGCTTCTCTCGGGTACCCATTCACCATAAGGTTTGGCTTAGTGATCTTACCAGCCTCGATTTGGCGGCCGGTCTCTAATATCTTCTGAGCGAGAATCTCTGGGTTCTGCTCCTCAATTTTCCCAACGTCCGGGACATCAGGCCACTCTTGCGACCGCGATCTATGCTCTCTAGATTTCCTGGGCTTAGCGTTCACCGTATGAGGTTTAACAGTAGCAACAGGTACAGTTGGTGGCGCAACTTTTTGCTCACTGGACCGTTCCATTTGAACAATTTCGTTTTGGAGATGCCCTACCTGTGCGTGTAACCTCTTCCGGTGCGCTAATGTAGCCGATATCTCTTTCAATATACAATCATGAGCTATGCTCTGAGTGATCTCAACGTCGGGCGGTATATGGCCCAACTGTCGATACTTTTCTGTTATCTCGAATGTTCTTTGTTTAACAAGCTTTGCTTGGTCGGTTTCTATATTATTCACCTAAAAATAACAAAATTATAATGAAATGGTGCCAATAGTCAAAAATTTTAGTAAGTAAATACATATCATAATAACATTAGGTACTTACTTTAACATAATAACCATTGGCATAATATCTTACATAGAAAATGACATTCAATAAAGCAATGAGATAAAGAAGTACAAACATTTATAAAAGGAAAACAAAAACAAATAATAAATTATCAAGTTACCATAATACACGAAATGATATAATACGTATAATAGGTAACACATGAAAATAAAGGTAATAACACATGTAAAACTGAATATAATAATGAAAATGATGAGTACCGTTTATTATCAAGTGGTTTATGATCAGTGATGTACGTACTCTTCAAAAATGAGTCTAAGCTGTCGCGATACCGAGAGCGTGCTATCTATCAGGTGCATGACTGAGTGACAGAGAGCTATAAGAGCGAAAGTACCTAGGGAGAGAAGTAGGGGTGGCATCCGGTCACTATAATCTTTGACATTACAATAACAGCAGAGTTTTTCAATGCACGATACTACGACACACACATGACAATAAATAAACTTGAGTACCTGTGCTTGCAGCTTGCTAGCCTTGCTCTGCAACTCTTTATGTCTGCCCACAATTTCCTTCGCTTTGGCCAACAGATCCACTGTGTTATTGGCGTGTATGCCCAGCTCACTCATGCGCGCCTTTAACAGAGCAACACTGTCGCTTATGAGCACGTTGATCTGTTTATCTAACTGAGACGCACGCGACTTCAGTTTCTGGTTCCTCTCCTGTATCGAACACTTGGCTTTAAATTATTTATTTATACACACAGACTTTTTCATGGTCTTACAAACGACATACGGCTTACTGTTTTATAATATGCCATAGATATTATCGATTTTGAAGACTTAACACACGAAGATCACGGTTGCTACATAGACCGGAGATTTTTCTAGTCTATGACAAGAAAATTGCATTAACACGCAACGTTGCCCCAACCTTTCTTACATCTGCTCGAAATTGGAATACATTAGTATATGCTAAAGAATATTGAAAAAAATAAACAAAAAAGTGCGTCGGGTGCACGCTATTGTTTGTAATCATGATTATAACTAACTTGATTTGAAGTAACAAACTTCAAATCCAAGTTATATTTTATGCAGGTCGAATTAAATACACGAGCGTGATAAGGAAATACTTAAATGTTCACTCGCACATGGACTTATATAATTTTATACTAATATTGTCAATTAACAGACAACGTCTGTCGCTCATTGTATCAGGGATTCCGTCTCTGAAAACCGTCACCGGTTTGCTCAGGTAGTCGGTACATATATAGAAAACAAACGCTGTTTGTAAGAACACCAAAAAGTATAAAGCAAAACATGCATAATACGAAAAAGAGAATTTGGATCATACCTTTTCCTTTTCGATCTGATGTTGAATCTCGAGGGCGTACTCGGGCGTGTTCATGCGCGTGATGAAGGCGAGATACTGGTCGCGGAACATGTCCAGCAGTAGCTGCAGACTGTAGGGCGTGTGCGGCGACTGCGGGATGTCCAGCTCCGAGTGCAGGCGCGACGCCGGCTGCAGCGCCACGCCCAGCGCCGACAGGCGCTGCTCCACGCAGCCCGGCGGCGGCGCCGTCACCTGCGGGGGGGCGCTTGTAACCGCACTGCCTACTAGTGTGGCCACGACTGCGGCGGTAACAGTGGATTGAGAGGCGCCACGGCGTCCTCACCTTCCGTCTGTCGCAGGTCCTCACCGGACACGGTTGTCTCGGGAGGTTCCTGTTTCGAATAAGGCGGGAGGAAACGCCCGGATGTTTCTACTGCGTAAATCGCCCTGAGGACACGGTGGAGGTCTGCCCGGCTTCCTTATGGAGGCGATTGGCGGCGCCGATCTCTCGCGTCCGGCCCTGGTTCAGGCCATGGTACGGAGCGAAAGTGTATGGATAGCCATCACCTCCTTCTGCGAAGCAGTAATGCTCGCGAAGAGGGAGGCGGCGCACGTGAGGAAGGGAAGGATATGCGCCCTCACGGCCCTATTTGCCGCAGGAGACGCCCTGGGCGTCGGGAATCTCAGGCTGATTTCCGGCAACCGTAGGCGCGGGCTTGCGGATGGCGAGTAATGGATAGCCCGCTGTCCGGTAAGGACCAAGCCCGGGTCGACGGCGCGTTGTGTTCCACGCGCGCCTCAAGAGGTGTCAGCACCAACTGATGGGGTCCGCGAGGGCCTATGCCTGCCAGGGGTGCGGGTTGTTCGAAACAAATACCGTGGCCCCTGGCACACGGGAAACTGAAGGAACACGGGTGGGTTTCAGTCAGTAGAAGTCTGACATTCCCTCCTGCTCCACCCAGAGCGGAAATAGTTATTTAATGATTTCCCACCCTCTAAAAAATAAAATAAAAACTACCTAGTTTACCAAGTGCCTAGTCTCACAAAAATATAGACAAGACTCCCTAAAAATAAAAGAAATCATAACGCCTGTAAATTTATTAATCCAAAACAGTTGAAGAAAACCGCGTGCCAAGTCAACGAAAATTAAAAACAAATTTGCTGTAATCGGAGAGCAAAAGATCTGTCTTATGTTAAATGATATAAAAGACGGTGGTGCCCCATGGGCACACGGCAGGGCACGATGGCAAGTGTACTCACGGCGCCGTTGTGCAGCGTGGAGGCCAGCGTGGTGGAGTGCAGCAGGTCCAGGCCGGCGATGGCGGCGGGCGCGGCGCGGCGGCGCTTGGCGCGCGCTGCACGCCGCCGCGCGCCGCCTGCGCTCGCGCTGCGCTTGTTGGCAGGCCGGCTGCGGTCTGTTCCACACACATTGTTATAACCTCATTTGTCCAGAGCTCCGGTAAACTCAACAGGCATATTACTATGATGGACCCTTCATGCAAAATGGTTCATTTTAAAAATATAGTGCAATAACTTGTAACAAACCGATGGGAATTCCCATCGACAAAACCGGCGAACTTCCATGCAACCCGTCACTGAATTTTCAAAAATTCTTTCTTAGTGCACATTTTCGCAATACAGGGTAATTTTTGAGATGGAGCTTGGGATTAGGATTACCGTACCGAGATCGAGTTATATTGCAATGATTTACTAATGGTTTCCCGTGGATCGTGAATGTCCATTAGGGCATACTCACTGGAGTCGGACGACGAGGCCCAGGGCGCGCCCCACTCGCGCGGCGCGGGCTCGGGCGCGGGCGGCGCGTCGTCGGTGCCGCTGGACTCCTCGTCGCTCTCGTCGCTGGAGCGCCGCACCACGCGCCGCTTGCCCACCGCCGCGCGCGCTCGCGTCCGACCGTTCTCGCCTCTGTGTAACAATACAAGAAACCCTTGTTTTGACGGCTATTACTTTAATCCCAGATTCCAGTTCCCTTTGAATATTCACTGTTTATAAGTAGCAGTTCAACAATCATTGCAATTTAATCAACGAACGAAATCACTATATGCATTGTAACGACAATTGCAGCATACTTGACTAATAAAAACTCAATCTTAAAATCATCGATTGCAGTTAAACCATTTAAGTACCTCCAGGCATTTTCGAATTTTAAAAGGAGACCGTCATTAAAAAAGATGTAGCTTATTGCCCATTCCAAAGCATAGTTGGTTCCTATGAAGAAGAAAGGGCAATGAAACTCCATAGACACTCTTTTAAAATATTAAGTATGTTGCTTATTATCAGGACGTTAACATGACATGTGTCGCCATCTAGTGATAGGAATGTGTATTACACTTGAGTTATTATCTCAACTATGTTAATTAAATAAATTCAGTCCTTAAATTGTCTTGCACGCATTGTTTCATTTGAAAACAAACTTTTTGATACATTACATATTTTGATACATAATAGTTGCATACCTGACAGCTCTAGGTCTGGCCACCTTCCTCCGCCGCTCGGGCAGCGAGGCAGTGCTGTGGTTGCTGTTGCCATTGAGCAGGTCAGGCGTCGGCTGGCGCGTCGGCGGCGCGCTTAGGTGTCTCTTCCCACTCCCTTCGCCATCCTCACATCCGTTATGCGTGCCCTAACAGAAACAACACCAGTAAAGTAATCGTCTAAATAGTCCATACGTGTTTACATTATTTGACGTCGATAAATATCTAGTTTGCTGAAATAAAGATAACCGTTGACCTGCACTACCCCGATATCGATTAAGCAGCTTCCCGTGTGGACTAGTTTATGTTTAGAATAAGGAGATACAGTCTAGGTATAAAGCACAAAATCTATGCTCTGCAAATTAAAAAGAAAGCTAGATAATATGGCTTGTTCAACACAGACAGACAAACTCATTTCGAATAACAGTGTGTTAAGTCCAAAACAAAAATAGAGCAACACGTGAATCCTTGCAACAGCATATTTTATTTGGGAGTAAGACAAAATACTAGCTTCTCTATTATTGTTCTAGGTTATATCAACGCACATTTACATCCAATACGTTCAATGGTATGTTTTGGAATTTTAAATCCAAGAAATAAACAAAACAAGCCCAAGTATTAAATTAAAAATTAATCCAAGTTATAAACTGTTTGAATCAAATTTCATCAACAATAATCATCATCATATTTCAGACAATTTACACAAAACAGTAATGAATTATACACCTAAACCTTCCTTGTGAATCACTCCATACATTGGTGGTATGAAAATCTGCTTGGTAGTTTCTGAGTTTATCTCCTTCAGACAGCCAGACGTGGTGGGTGGATTTTGTTTTATAACACAAAGTGATTATTTAAATGAGTAAGCAATGATAAGCTATAAAAAAGCAGGACAAAATACTTTGGGAATATTTGGCAGGATTTCTAAAGGGAACAACATTAAAACTTCACATGTAAAGAAGATCCACAAAGTGAAGTAAAATGGAGAAGCCTAGGAGAAAATAAGATAGAAAAAACGAAGGATTAGCAACCATATTATAGCATTATTCAATGAAAACATGCAACACAGCTGATCAGAAAAGCAATTCTACCTCTCTATGTGGAATAGTAAAAAACCTGTACTTGGGATTCCGTAATTTATGTCCATAGTTTGGGGTACAATAGTAATGAAACACAAAAACTAATATTTCTCATAAGAGATCCTCACTGAAATCTGTAACTTGCCACCAATATATTTGTGCAGTTGCCAAGGAACAGGTGGAACAGGCTCGACAGCTAAATAACTTGTACACCATATCTTCCAAACTTATTCATTGAAGTGTGTTGGTATGATTTAAAACAAAGGTTCAGATCAAATGCCTGAAAATATTACAGATTTTAAAAAGATTAAGTACGTGCTTAACGAGGTTAGCGGTCAAAGTTTACACAAATGGACAAAACGAAGTTACTAGTTAAAACTACGGAACCCAGATAGCAAAAACCTCATAAGTAAATAGGATTTTTTCTCATTATTCACACAATAAAAGCTCCCGCAGACAGGCGCGACGCGAAGTTGAGACACGATTCTAGTAGAAAAGATTCTTAGAACTTTTCATAGAAATTATTTACCGGTAGCGTCGCACCGTCGCGTCGTGACAATCTGCGGGAGCCTTAAAACTTCACACATCTACCTATCTCTACTAGAGATGTTGAATATAACCATCAACCATTAAAATGAAGTAATATTTAATAAACAAAATTAACATTATCGAATAAAAATATCATTTCTACTTCTTAAAAATATTCATTCCGTTACGTGCATTCAATTGTATGCTCTATATCTCTTACGATAAAACACATTTACTGTTGGGGATATTTTATTCTAAACAAACGCAAGTAATATTTTTAACAAATATTTAGGTCGGTTAGGTTAGTTAGTTTTGTTTTGTTATTCGAATAACATAGCCGTGTCGTCGCGTTGTATTGTTTTCGATTTATGTGAAGATTGTGAAGCTGTTTTAGCAAATGCCGAGACGAAATAATTATACTTGAAATAATGATATTCTCACGTGTCAAAAATATTCTAAATCTAACCAAAACAAATGCTAGTCAGTCCTAAGCCTGTCCAAGTATGAAGGAAAGTTCATTGAGTTTAACTTAACAATTTCAACATGCATGAGTAGAATATCCAACCGTTAACCATGTTGCAGTTAGCTACTTGAATAAAAATATTAACTAATATTTTCAACCAATAAATTTATCGATATTTTTTTTAAACCATTAACTAATAACCCATAAACAATTTCAACCAATATTCTCATCTCTAATCTCTACTGCATAGCTTGACATAGCACACATGGAATTCATATAGGTCACAAACATAATGATTGGTTGTGTAAATAAATTATGTAAAAACTATTCGCCGATTCAAACTGTCACTGTTACATTTAACATTTCCAGAGGCTTCTTGTAAAAAGTATTCGAATATTCAAACTCTTGTTGTTACATTTAACATTTTCAGAGCCTTTTATGTTAAAACTATTCGAATATTCAAACTTGTTGTTACATTTAACATTTTCAGAGCCTATTATGTTAAAACTATTCGAATATTCAAACTTGTTGTTACATTTGTTTAATACTTCCAGAGCCTTTTATTGTTCAGTCACTAGTTCGTTTAGCAAAATATTTTCACAGTTAAATAAATCATCATGGAAACAGTAGAAACAAAAAAATCTTAATAATCTTATAAAAGGTAAAGTGATTGGAACAGACCCTTTTGCTGACCTTGAGTTTCGGATTTTTCAGTCTTTGAAAATATCTCTCCAATTTGGTCCTATCTATAATGTGTAAATAGTAAGAGACTGGCTTCCCCGTCCACGAGACGGATCCTTTGAGTGGAGACATCTCGCTGACGTGCATGATGGTCCCGATGTCACTGAGATTTCTGTCCGTTATCCTGAAGTTCAGCGGACAAAAACTCTTCGATGATACGATTTTAGCACCGTCTTTCAAGTCAGCAAATCTTTCTTTTAGCTGGTGGTCCACGTGCGGGCCGAATGCAAAGTTATTAACAAAAACTATCGTCGCTGCATTTATTTTTTCTCTGTGTTCATCCAGTAGAAAGTCGCCCTTGATTAATTTATACTCTCCGCACTTTTTTCCATACCATCTCATCCACATTCTAAAGTGACCGTCCATACTCTGAAAAGTATTGTTTTTAATATTATTTACTGATACCTATTATTACATAGTTTTATACAGAGTGCAGTGTTAAAGGGATATTTACCTCAGCATATTTGCTAGGAACTTCCGCCTTTTCGACTCCGAGGCAGACGCGGCAAGGTGTTGCGGCCGCCATTTGTAGGACCACCTGTCCAACGCCCGAGCCCAAGTCCACGAACACATCGTCGGCGGTTATTTCTATTTGATCTATCATCTGACACACCAGCTCGTAAGATGTTTCGCCGTATACCTGTCGACATAAATACACTTTTTTTAAAGATTGTATTAGCAAATTTAATTCGTATCAACAGTATCCTGATACTGCGACCATTAACTGACTTCCTACTTCCTATACATCCCGTTACATATTGAATTCTGTTAGCAGTAAATTCTTTTAAGCACAGAAAAATGGTAGCATATAATATTTTATTTTACCACACAGTTAATTACATATGCAATGATTTTCACAACCAAAATGGAATTGGAGAAACTGAAAGCTCGATTACGACGAGTGTGTTCCACAAAGCCAGACCTTTGAATAGTTTCAATAAACTTGATAATTTGATACCTATTCCAACAATATTTAACGCGTTGATTTAGTTGAGTAGGTAGGCGGATTTCCTATACAAACGTGTCGCAAGGATATTCATTCGGGGTCCAATGTTATAATGTCAAAATAAAAGCCACTCATTTATTACGATTACGACATTGTTATTTTTTACGCAATTAGGGTGCCGTTCAATTTACTTATTGAACAAAAAGTCGTATGTTTAAATTCATGAACTATTAATAGCTCAGGTCAAACTTGGCAACACGACATAATGACCGCGACTATAAACAATACGGATTATGTAATAAATGACCGTTAGTACTGACCTCAGGTGAGAAGGGTTCATATTGGTTGAGTTTATCCGGGTCAGACACTGCTTGGTTGTATGTTTGCTGAAGTATGTGTTTTAGCAAACCCCTTGACGGATACTTGTTCAACCGATGAGCTGGTAACGAAGTGCCTTTTTCCTGGAATTAAATAAAAACAATTATTTACATAACATCGATAAATCATTTACCTATTCGGTTCAAAGTTCTCGACTTCATATTATTTTTATAAGTTCCGTATTGGTATAATGGCACATGACGATGAGACTGCCCCCAATACATACATGTCTATAATACATTGTATACTACATACACATCATGTACCTACATAAAATGTGTTCAATAAATCGATGAGTCCGTTACGTATCCATCAATCATCCTCCTATTACACATAGGTATTTACATAAATACGGGATCCCAGTAAATCACAAACAATATAGCAAACAGCT
The DNA here is from genome assembly GCA_949091785.1 of Polymixis lichenea. Lineage (NCBI taxonomy): Eukaryota > Metazoa > Arthropoda > Insecta > Lepidoptera > Noctuidae > Polymixis > Polymixis lichenea. The sequence goes on along the minus strand of OX420932.1, from coordinate 16,732,571 downwards.
TTTCCATTCAGTTTCCTGGGCGTGTGTGTTATATTTTTTATTTCATTTTGATAAAGAGATTACATGCCGATCAATGCGTGACATTCAATCCAATGCAACTAGGCTACCATGCAGTAATAAAATTCCTATATGTAGGTGTTACAGTGTAAGCTTATTACAATAGTAAGTTGCCATCAAGCCTTGACATTGCGAACATGGCAAAATGACCGATCGATACAGGCAAATGCGTCATTTAAGAGCAATGTCGATGGCCTTGAGTCCGATTCTCGGTTCAAGGTTTAATAAATGTAGCAACATAAGATTAGGTACCTGCCAATTTGAACTTAAAGCTTGAGGTCAATAACTTCTCGCATTTTAAATAAGTTATGTGGCATTTACTGCACACAAAAAACAAATACCTGTCTTGCGATAAAAATAGTTTTATCACACCCCAGCTGCGATTGCTACGAACCACATTATTATTTATTCTGTTTTGTGTTTCATTAATTTATACAGGGTGATTTTTTCTAGTCAGTATGACTAGCAGTATCATGCAGAAAAAGGAGCTGAAAAGAAGAATGAACTCAATTTTCAAGAAAATATAAGACACATTTATTTAAAAAAACGGTGTATTTTCGAACTTTTTGTTTTGTTATTTTGCCTCAATAACACATTACGAGCTTAATCGTGTAACAATCATAAGTCTACAGTTACTAGATGATGTAAATAAAATTAAGACTAAATTTATATTGAATTTAATCGTATAAATAAACGATTCGAAGTAACCACTTCAATTTCTGAACACAGATGAACTCTTTCTAATATTTATATTTTATAGATTTATTTGCAATTTTTTTAATTTTTATACAACCTTCCTGTGAGCGTGTTTCGCTACGACAATGTACAAAACACACAAACTAGCTTGACAAAAAAAAACATCCTGTTTAAATACGTTTTTATGCATTATTATCTTTACTATTTTAGTCACTAATTTACATACTGAGGAACAAATAGTTGTCGACTGCGGGCATGACCTTGTTGCCGAATCTTTTATAATGCATTTGTTTACGATGTCTGATGCATTCATTCATTCATAAAAGATAAAGCGAAGTCTCGAAATAACCTTCCATTTGATATATTACTCAATATTTTATGCAATAACTGTTAGCTATGTGTGCGCACAATCCGCTCTCATGTGTTTAATATAGTTATTTGTGCAGTAAGTAGCATAATAATGTTCGCAGAAGGGTCATGCATGTGGCGCTGATTGAATATACAATTCTATAGTAGAGATAGTTCATTACAATGTTACCTTACTACCTTGTGCACACGTAGGTGTACGTGACACATTGTAAACAATCATACTTGTATCGAGAGACTTTGTTTATTTCCTTTGAATTTTAATATCACTGTCTAAAATAATAATGTTAAAACAAAGTGGTGTGCGTACCCCACATAATTTGCTCCCGTTAAATTGAAGGAGGTAATGGGGTCAGGGGAGGCAAGCGTGCTCGGGAAATCAATACCAAGTCTAATGTAAACAATCTTTTTCACGTCCGTTTATAGAAAATTGACGTAACATCCGCAAGGTTTTGCTCTATTAATAATTAGGTAATGTAATCAGTTGTACACCTATGTGGCTATTTTGTTGTACCGACTTCAGTCTCTAAAACGCTTATTAAATATACACAATAAATAAACTAAGTATTGTTCGATTCGTTTGTACGGCTACAGTAAAACTAAATAGGTACCTATCGTCAATACTACTTGTCATAGTAGCGATAGCAACGCACATCAGCAAAATCTACATACAATGTGCGTTACACAGACAGACTAGAAGGCGTTGCATCTCAGAACAGTGATGCAATCAGTTCTCACAGGCCCGCCCGTTGCCCAAACAGTCCGTATGGCGCTAAACCATTGCGTCACTCACTATCTACTCAAGTACTCGGTGAAAATTAGAAAGCGGCCCCGCGTTAATTCAGCGCAGTGCATGCAATAACATACCGTTTACTAATATTATGTTACATATGCAGCGTTAGATAGTACAGGTACCTGCAGAGTGGCAAGTTTATCTGCTGATAAATTATAAAAAAGCAGAATTGAATTACGGCGTTGCCGATGGTATCAGATTTGACCAATTTAAAATTTATTGCAAACTAAATTCTATTATCGTTAGTCTATGTCACTTCTCGGAAAAGTTAATAAGTTTATCAATTAGTAACAAAGAGAGAAGCGTTATCTTACAATTAATGAGAATTTTAATGAAATACAAATAATGTTCACGTTTAATACACTAAATTAAACGGTACCTTACCAACAACATAGTGTAACTTATAACATTTTCAGTAAAAAAAAATCGAATGCTATCGAAGATAAGATAAGAAGATAAGATTTACAGAAAAGAAAAATCATAGGTAGGTATAACGCTAACGCTGCGCTGGTGGAGTCGCTAATTAATAAACCGTAAAATTTTGAAAAAAATTGCTTAAATTAGAATTAAGTACAAAAAATAGTTTAAAAAATCAAATTATTTAAAAATCTTATAGTCAGAATAAAGACGCTGGCGCAGCCGAAAAAAAAGGTCATTAACACTACGCGAGACATTCGCGTTCGCTCAATATTGCGGTCAACGCCCCCGCAAGTGGCCCGCACTGAGCCACTTCACTATAACAATGCGATTCGCAGTCCATTCTTCACCAAAAATACTTCCCTAGGTGTATATAATAAACTGATTTAAAAAGTGTTTTTGTACCCCAATAAATTATTGTTCCAAGCTAATATACGAATTTATTGATACCCGATCAATAATAGTGGAAATTGAGTGGAAGTCATTCGGTATAAAATTAAAATAATTATTTATTACAAAAAATGTTCGACAAATATTTGATGGTACGGATATACGGAGGGAGGCTCCTGAACTTCTTGCCTGACTGATTGAAAATGACATTGTTTTTTTTTTTAATCCGTAAACAGCAGTCAAACTGTACCGCAACAAGGTAGGGTTCACAAAAAAACTAACCGGCCAAGTGCGTGTCGGACCCCGCACGTTACACAAATTGTTACGTACTCAGCATGAATGTTTAGGCATGCACAGACATAGTGATTTTACCAGCAACTATAAGTATTTTATAGTAGGTTTTTTCTCTAAAATTTGATTTTAAAAAAGTTATTTCTGCGGTTGTAACCGAAATATAGTTATCACATGGGTACTCAAAAACGAGTGACTTAATCAACAAAGATATGGGTTTTTTTGCCATTTGGCGACGGAAACCCGGAAAACTATAAAGTTAAAAATAAGAAGTAACAATAATAATATTAATAACTAGCTGCGCCTCACGGTTTCACGCACATAGGCTTCGATCCCTTGGGAACGTCGGAATAGAAAGTACCTATATCCAGGTCGTGGTCTATCAACGCGTCAAATTTCATCCATATCCGTTCAGCCATTTAAACATGACATAAAATATCAAAATAAAATCGTTTCTCTTTATAATATGTTTTAGTTTAGAATTTTAGATAAATACATCTTAATTAATCAATTATTATGCATATACAAAACAAATAGGCACGAAAATTATAGTTCTCAGTTGACCGAATAACAAATTATACTTATATTTATTCATCCCTAATAATAATTCATCGCCCTGGCTATATATACCTCTTCTTCATTCTGTATTGCTAATGCAAATTAAAATATCCGAGTTCACGAAGATAAATAAAAACGTGACCGAGGTCACTACACTGAGCTTAAAAGGTGTCTATGCACGCGACTAGAGTTCGTTCATATTTAAATGACCTACTCGATATGTCAAGATAGTAAATAAATGTACGTCAAGATATTTTTTGTACTGGCTTAGCAACTAATGCAAGAAGGAAAAGACGTAAAACAGATTTGGCAGAAAATTTAACAGGTGGAAAATATCGACGTAAGTATTCTTTTTCTTTTTGTACCTTAAAATTACAAGTTCTCATCCTACATTATTAACTCATACAATACAGGTTGGTAATAATGATAAATATGTAGAGACGTAACAGTATTTATGCGAGTCACGTTTGAAGAATAGACGTAACATTAAACTTCTCAATATGCTGGTCCTCTAACCAAGTAACACAAATGACATCACCTCTATACAAAGGATAATTCTATTATTACAAAACGGCCATTTTAGACAAGTATGCAAGCCTTCATATTTATGCGAATCTTGAAATATTAAAAAAGAAACTACATAAGCCAGATTGTGTCTAAGGTTTACATATTTTTAGCTTATTCAATCAAGGTTGCATGTAAAATCTTGGATTTAACACAGTTGTACCTACATATATTCAGTAAAGAAATATGAAGCAATTTAATCAATCGATAGTAACCAAAGATTATAGTCTGATTACGATTCCACCTGTAAATTTTTAGGTCATAACCTCATAACCACAGACTTTATATTTCATACGAAAGAAACGATTAATTGGGCCCGTACTGTTGTAAAAATAACTTTAGAACCGAATATTTAGGAAAACACAAAGATTTTCTTTCAATACAAGATACCTGCAAAAAAATTGGTATGGTAGTGTTTGCAGTAATGCACTATCATAAAGGTTCAAAAATAAATTATTTAAGTACGAAAAAATACTACTTTTACGTCTTAATTTTTCCATCTGTTTTCTTAAAGATCAACACTCTAACACGGTTTTCTAAGCATTTAATTAATGAAACGTTTTTAGTTTTTCTACAATAGGTAGATGCTAAAAAATTAAAAACGTTTGTTTTGTTTTGAGAGATAATCAGTAGGCAATTCTCCATGTCATAGTGAAAATGGTATGCAACGTGTATAAATAGAGTTAGCCTCGCGCGGCGTCTGCGGACATCGATCGTTGCGTCCTCGCCGCCATCTTGGCCCTCGTGTCTCCCTCCTGCAGCCCGCACCCCCCTCGCCTCTATTGCCCCTCACTGCCCCACATTCACCGCACCGTTTCGCACATGCTACACTACGCGGTATGTCCGCTGTTTCTAGCTAGCTGACTCAACATTTGGCTGTTGAGTTTGCAGCTCTACAAAAATAAACATCTTCAAGGAGAGAGATACATAATTGATTTCCGTGTTTCCTTTTTAGACCAGATTAGGTTATACAAGGTTAGTATAATTCTATGGGTATTATTAGAATTTTAGTATTGGGATACCTAAGGTAATATTTTATTTCGGGTTTCGGTTCTATTTTGTAACGAGCTAAGTAATAATTGCAATCGTAGAAAACGATTAAAATAATTGCTGGAAGGTTATTTCGGTTTTCAAGTGCGCCTTACGAATTTGAATGAACTACATGCCTAGATTTCTTAGACTTATCAACTATTAAAGTCACGAGAGTTTAGTGAACTATGACATTCTGCGACATTTGTCTACTTGTTCTAGCTAGAATAACTAAACAAGGTCAGGGGTTGAACAGAAGGTATCACCTTTTTTTATTATTTTCGTAGGTACTAGCTTTTGCCAGCGGCTTCGCTCGTTTGGACGTATCTTATGTCATGGTCTACTTTTGTGACAAATTTCATCGAAGTCCGTTCAGCCGTTCCGGCGTGAAAAGGTAACAGGCAGACACAGTTACTTTTGCATTTATAGCATTATAAGTAAATAAGTATGGATGGATAATGCATGTGTTTGACGAAAATTCCACCTTATTGTGGGACTGGGAGGGTGACGTGTTGAAAACTTAAGGCGGAGCAAAACTACTTTTGTAAAGTCAATTCAATCTTGATTTGAAAACTTCCAAATTGTTAATGTTCCAGAATTACTCAGACTTCAATACTTCAGCCCACTTCGCACGCACGGGTGCTTTTTCAAAGCGACGTTTTTTACCGCGTACTGGATTAACAAAATACAGCCCGTACGTAAGTTGACTTAGCCACAATATAATATACAGGATAAGTTTTTATCCAGTGGGCAAACTGTAACCATGAATTCAGCATATCATTCTAAACACCCTAGTGCAGAAATTTTACGTCGGTAAAAAAAAAATTAGCTGTTTCATATAAAAGTGTAATACCTACGCGTTCAAAATGTATGGAACAGCCAATTTTTTTTGTATTACCGACGAAAAAATTCTGCGCTGGGGGTCTAGAATGATATGCTGAATTCATGGTTACAGTTTGCGCACTGGATAAAAACGTATTCTGTATACTGTGGCTTAGCTGTGCGATGTGCGAGAAAATACATATAAAAAAACACTACGAAGTGTAAAATTAAATTAGATTACTTTAATTTCGGGAGGCGGTAACAAAAAATTAAAATACATACCCAAAGCCACCGCTTTCCGAAATTAAAGTTATTTTTCACTTTGTAGTGTTTTTCCGGAAGTCAGTTGTTTTTTTTTTTACTTTTTATTTTTCACCTTTTAGTTATAGTACCTACCCCACACCAATTCGAAATTTCATCATTTTTGGGGTCAAAACAATGCATATTTATGCGATAGCAACAATCGCGGTTGATTTGCTGTCATTTTTTAAGAGTTCCGTTGTCTGTGTCTCCGAAACGCACTATCAGATCTATATGAAATTTAAATGGGACCATTTCGGAATAAATCCCTTTCGAACAAAAAAACATTTTTGCATTTTACAAGTCGAATTGATAACCTCCTTCTTTTTGAAGTCGGTTAAAAAAACATGTATCCGAAATATTCATCTACTTTTTCTGTTGACTGTACTTATTTATCCGATCCCTAGCTCAAATTATTGGAATTTTGTCCGCTTCATTGTTAAAATGTACTTAAAACGAATGTCACCGGCAGAACTCATTAAGTCATTACGGAGTATTAATAGCTAAGGTGACATTGGTGATGCTTCCGCACCTGAAAATAAATTCCAGAGTAACCGTCACAGAGCGTAGTTAATTTTGTAAGTTGAAAAAGAAACCAAGGCCAGTGACATTTCCGATGTTATTATACCTATTCCTAGGCAAGGGCTGATTTATGAATTACTAGCTTTTGCCCGCGGCTCCGCCCGCGTTTATGTCGGTTATCGCGTAAAAGTAGCCTGTGTCCTTCTCCATATCCCAGGCTATATCTCTGCCAAATTTCATGACGATCGGTCCAGTAGTTTTGGCGTTTTGAAAGCGCGACAGACAGACATACAGACAGAATTACTTTCGCATTTATAATATTAGTAAGGAAGTAAGGATTGTACAGTAAGTACAAGTAGTACGGTATGTCACAAAATAAAGATTGCGCACGCACTCTTTTTTTCTATCCATTTTGAGAATGGCTACGCGTTTTTTTTTGTTGTTTATTACACAATGGTTTGTTACCTGAGACAACAACCTTAAAATAAAAATAAAAACTGAAATTGCTGTTTCGAAGACCCATTCATATTTAGCCAGGAAAATAACGGTGTTGTTTTTATTGAGCTGTGTTGTGTACAAATTATATACCACGCGTATTTAAAGAACAGAAATACTTCGTTCCATTTAATTGCAGGCGGTTCTGAGAAAGTAGAGAATAGTATCATAATTTATCTAGTTTTATTTATGCGCTGCCACATGGAACGTTTTGTTTAAATATCCATAAATAATTAATAATTTTATCATAACTCCAAGCCTGAGTATAAATACTGAAGATTAGGTAACTGTTTGTTAAATTAGATTACAATAATAGCACAGAGCGTTCAAAATAAAGAAGCCTTCCGAGTGTGAAGTTCAATGTCAAGGGAGCTATTTATTCGACAGAGATTGTTTATTTTTATCTCCGTGGGTAACTTGTTCTACCTGAATGATATTGCTGTCGTAATGACGTAATATATTATCGCAACCACTTATCTAGGGGTGCAGAGAATTTTAGATTATTTTCGTGCTGCATAACTACTTAGGAAACCGCAGATAGAAAATCGATTTTGCGAATGCTCAAGAATTTATTTGTGGAAGGTCATATTATGTCGCTTCGTCAAATATTATTTGTTTTTGCCGCATCTAGTTAACCTGGATGAAGGCATCTCCAATATTCCCAGCCAGTTGGTTGGGAAACGGCTAGGCAGGATTAACGATAAATATGAGTGATCGTTTAGTACTTTTGAAGTATTTTTCAACAATTTAGCATTACGTCGATACTGATAGAATAAAAAAAAACAAGTTTCCTGACTTGCACATAGTATTTCCAGCTATGTAAATATGTGCAGTATTATGTATACAATAACGCATACATGATAGGAACCACTTTATATCGCGGTTAACTATTGTAAAAATGCATGATTGCAATGTTCGGTCACTACACCGTTTGTTCCAGTAAAGCCCGCTATCATAACGTTTCGCGTATGTTGCAATTTTGTTGTCATAATACCATGTATCGCAGTAAACGTGATGAATTGGCTTATATACGTTTCAATCAATTCGGTCATCATGTTCACAGTATTGCAGGGTGACCTAATTTTTATGCATATTGCTATTTTCTTCCTAAACGTGTCTGCTAATCTCAAATGTCATTTTACCACTAGCAGTTCATTATTATGGCGATTAAGTTTGATGAAATGTTGTTTTTTGGGATTTTTTAATAAGTTTTTTGAACGTATAGTAATAATAAACAAAGTAGCATCTCACCAGAGCGACGACGGAGTCGATGGCGCGGTTGAAACGGTCGCACAGGGCTCTCATGCTGTCGTACGAGTGGGTGTCGTAGTCGCACAAGATGTTGTTCTCCAGCGCCGCTTTCATCTCCGGCAGGTCGTCGCATACCCACCTGTAACAAAGAAACCTTCATTAGCAACATACATAGTACAACCGTCGCGTATGTATGTCACAGACACGGAAACTGATTGATATAAACAGTCAGGGAGACGAAGTTGAAATTAAATTTGCATTGAAATTAAATTTCAATGTATACGTATATGTATGTAATGTATGTCATATATAATGTCCGTTTATTAAATAAATATTCAAATCACAACAATGCCATTCTTTATCAGTTGTGAAATGGCAAACAGGGCAAATTTACGCGTATATTGTGTGAATCTGAATGTGTACTACTTATTATACTTAATTATGTATTATTTATTTTGAATGTTAATATAAACACCTATAATATCCTCATATATCAGTACATAAATAATACAATGGCAAGCACAGCATCGTGTTACGGACAGACTACCAATCCTAGGTTGTAAAGTAAAGCATGTTATGTCCTACTTTATCAGCCGTTTGGTCAAGGTCATGGCCGTCGGCAAATACAAGTCTAGCTTCACAGTAGACACCTAGTTGTGATTAATGTACTCTCTTCCGTATCTTTTTTTTTTTGGAAATTCCATTTACTTTTGTTGTTCCTGTTAAGAAAGCCTGAAGCCATGATTATTACGATTTAAGTAAGATTAATTAGGAGCGATACCAGTGCAAATCTTCTATACATCTATACATATAAATAAAATTGGAGTGTATGTTTGTAATATTAAAATAACCGCTTTTTGCTACAGGCATATGAATATATATATACGGTACATATACCAAAATAACATTTTTTACAATTTTTGTCAGTCTGTCTGTTTGTTCCCGCTAATCTCTGAAATGCCTGGACCGTTTTTGACGGGACTTTCACTGGCAGGTAGCTGATGTAATAAGGAGTAACGTAAGCTACTTTTATTTTAGAAAAATCCACGCGGACGAAGTCGCGGGCACAGCTAGTGCTAAATATATGTATAGGTGTTGTAATATGTATAGATAGCTACTCCAACGTCAAAACTCACGATTAAACAATACATAGTCAGCTTTTGTGATGTACCTACTCGCGTATTTGACAGATAGCGTCAACGTCAGACATTATTTTGCTGATAATTTGACTGCGCGATAAAATGGCCTCTTATCATGAATTAAACGAACCTTATTTGTACCTAACAAACATTAATTTCATACAGACAATACGATGCACAATGGTTTTACGTAGGTATTACCTGGGAACATTTTGACTTCTAAAGTTAGACCAACCTGCATAATCTACTTTCTGCCGTTTTAGCACGAAGTTTATCGAACGCTGTGTCATTATTAAACGAGGTCATGCAACCTGACATCCACGATTTGACCCCTCATATCAACGAACTCGTGCAAAACTCATAGGATTATTATGAATGTTTCGTTTTTTGCTTTACATGTACAGAAAAAGTACATTAAATGCCATTTAAAAATATACCTCAATGGCTTAATAATATTCTTATGAAAACAATAAATTCATTTTTATTCATATGAGCTAGTAACACGCAGCCACGGCATTCAAAATACTTTACACAGCAATTTTATAAGACGAAGAAATATTTATAAAGGGCGCGCCCTTATTTCGAAGTAATAGAGATCAATTTCAAGGTCACGAACGGGTGAATGAGCGCGTCCGGACAAAAAGAGGTCATAGTGAAGGTTCTCCTCGCGCTCCCGACTACTCGAGCCCGAATCGACCTGCACAACTCGTTCTCGTTTTAATCCTAATATAAGATAACCCTAGCAACCAAGTTTTACATATTACAATTAATATAGCTACGCTGCGATACTTACAACGTTTATAAATTAATATAAATATTCTGAATTGCTGCTGTAGCTAGGTATATGTTAGATTTTATTACTAACGAGGTGTAACATTATACGCCCACATTTTTTTATCTAGAACTAGTCCTGCTATTAGATATTTATAATAATGATCAAATAACAATATGAAAATAGATTAAAAACAATCTCAATAGATCGTATTTTGAACTTACACTTTTTAAATCATACCGAATCACATGACGTGTATACGTACTTTAGAAGCCTACGATATCTTATTACAATATTTTATAATAGTCACTACTGAATAAAAAGCTACGTAATGTTACACTAACCACAGTACTATTTGTTAATAAATAAATCAGATATATATTATTTCAAAATTAGCAATAATAAAAAGAATACACCAAAGCAAAAACATCGCGCCGAATGCCTGGATCGGAGCACGCACAACGCATAGTAGAGCAAAATTTTCATGGTTATGGCCGCCATAATACAGGATAAGCTTTTATCCAGTGCGCAAATTGTAACCATGAATTCAGGATATCATTCTAGACCCCCGGCGTTGTAATTTTTCGTCGATTATACAAAAAAAATCAGCTGTTTCATAGAAAAGTGCAATACCTACGCGGTCAAAATGTATGAAACAGGTGATTTTTTTTTTATATAACCAACGAAAAATTTCTACACTGGGGGGTCTAGAGTAATATGCTAAATTCATGGTTACAGGTTGCGCACTGGATAAAAACGTATCCTGTATATTTAGATTTCCCTTTATATAATTCCTAGTCAGGTAAATGAGATCCTTAATCTTTAAATATTAATTATGTTCGATAGCCTGTCTGCTGTACCCAAGTTGTGCCGTGCATGGTTGCCGGTGGCTCGTGCCCTACAGGACAGGTGTTTCCTATCTCCGATCTCGAAACAACACACACGTGTATCCTACAGCCTTTCACGTGATACTTTCTTTCGCCGTTTTATGCTAGTGATATTATAAATCGGTTATAGTATAGCTCAAAGGAGCGGAGCGTAGCGTAGGTTGTAAACACGTTTTCACAATGCTTGTTGTGAATGTGATCTCAACCGCAACATAGCATGTTTTTAAACATATGCAAATAAATAGTTGATAAGGTCGTATCAATGCGGGCGGAAATATAAGTATCTACTTATAATATCATCGTACGACTTACGTAATAAATAGCTGCAATAATCTGCACTATATGTATCGGAAATTAAAATAGTTATCGTAGGACCATTTGAGTCAAGGTCAAGTGAACAGTTTCCTAGTTTTATGACGGTACTGTTTCTGAAGTGCACCACCAACTTTTAATTGGATGTATTTGTTAAACACACATCAGCAATCGTTTGTTGTCATGTTATTTTATTTTTAAGATGTTTTTTACATCTAAAATTCGAAATCCATTTTGAAATCTTTGTTTAAACCAATTTGATCACAGTGGTCAAACCATTACTTTTGAGTCCAACACACCAATTCAAAAAGTACAGATACAAACTAGACCTATAACATCGGGTAATTTAAATAAGTTTAATAGCACTTTAATCAGCAAGTTAAGTGTTCAGGGCCTAAATTTGAATAATGGTAATATTTTGTACAAAGAATTATTTTCATTTGTCCAAACAGAGTTCAATCATTTTTTTAAACAGAAATCTAAAACTATTTGCCCTAAATTCTTATTCAATTACTGGGCAACTGAAGGAATCGGAATAGTAGAGAAAGATTATTTGAACTGTATGGCCTTAAGCCGTTTATTAACACAGAAACTTTTACTAAGTATGTTGCTACTTACTGTAAAACTTTTAAAAATATCTGCAAAGTAGCTAAAGCTTCATTCATTAGCCACAAGGTTAAATCAGCAGATAATAAAATTAAGGCAGTTTAGAAAATTATTAACAATGAAACGAACAGAAGCAAAAGGCATAATACTGATTACACACCGGACACTTCCCGCGGTCTCATTAGTGATAACATCGATTTTGCTCAGGAATTTGCAACTTTCTTTACCAATATTCCTATTATAACTACAGAAACTTTACATTCTTCGCCCGCACTTGCTATTGATTTATTAAGAGCGAATGTCTCAGCCTGTCCCGTGGAATTCAAATCCTGTAAACCCTGTGGTCATTGTAAAGGCATTTAAGCAACTTAAGATCAAAATTACCGAGGATTTGTGGGGCATGTCTACTAATGTTTGTCAATCCATTTTTGAGACAATTGCACCCTATTTGGCATTAATATTTAATTTGTGTGTAGATCAAGGGGTTTTCCCGGATTTAATGAAGTACAGTAAAGTTATTCCACTCTTCAAATCTGGAGACAGCAAAGATACTAATAATTATAGACCCGTATCGATTTTGCCGGTTTTCAGCAAGGTGTTTGAAAAAGTTATGTTAAATCAAATGCTCAATCATTTTAATCGTAATAACATCCTACACGATCAACAGTATGGTTTCACCAAAGGACGTTGCACAACCGACGCTGGTGTCACCTTATTGAAACACATCTTTACCGCATGGGAAGAGGCGCAAGATGCAATAGGTATCTTCTGCGACCTATCCAAGGCGTTTGATTGCGTGAGTCATGAAACACTTGTCTTGAAACTTCGTCATTAAGGACTGGGTGAATTTGCGCTTAGCTTAGTAAAATCGTACTTGAATGATAGACTGCAGCAAGTTCAAATAAACGGTGTGAATTCCTTGGGCTTAAAAGTCAAAATGGGTGTACCGCAGGGCTCAATATTGGGTCCGTTCCTCTTTTTAGTATAATATAAATGATTTACCTTACTTACTAAAAAACCGACCTCAAATGGTGTTATTTTCTGATGATACATAACTGATTTTTAAAGTTAAGAGACGTGCACAGGAACTTGACGGCGTAAATAATGCTATGGTTAAGGTAATTGGTTTACTGTAAATAATTCTGTACTAAATGGAAAGAAAACTAAATGCATAAGATTTGCGTTAGCGAATGTTTGAAGTAGTGAATGTCATGTTGTATTGAATAAGGAGATTAATATCTCCGTTCGACGAATTCTAATGAATTCGTCGAACGGACGGTTTTCCTGGGGATCACACTTGACTCAAAGCTACAGTGGGGTCCTCATTTAACATCACTTGCAGGGCGGCTAAGTTCTGCCGCATACGCTGTTTGGAAGATACGCCAATTAACAGACGTGGATACCGCGAGACTGGTCTATTTTAGTTACTTTCATAGCATCATGTCATACGGTATCTTGCTATGGGGACGGGCTGCGGATATTGAGTCGATTTTTATTCTGCAAAAGAGGGCTGTCAGAGCCATCTATAACCTCCGCAGACCCAAATCTCTAAGGGAACTGTTCAAAACAATTAACATCATGACGGTACTTTGTCAATATATCTATGAAAACATTATGTATGTTCGGAAAAATCTACATCTTTTTAGTAAGTGACAGGCACAAATTTAACACTAGAAATAGGAACAAATTAGATCAACCACGTCTCAGATTGTCTAAAGTACACACTTCTTTTATGGGGTACTGTGTAAAATATTATAATAAAATACCAGTTAATATTCTTGAACTAAATGAAAAGAAATTTAAATCATGCATTAAACGCACACTATGTAGACAAGCATATTATAAGTTAGATGATTATATCGTAGATAAAAATGCTTGACTGAATGCTGGTCCTGTTCCACAGCCACCTGGGTATACTAGTTAAAATTTTAATATTTGAAAGAGAAGCTTCCCTTTTTTTATTTTTTCTGACATTACGAACATTTTTGTTCATAATATGTATAATAATTTTTGTGACATTACGAATGTTTTATTTTTGCTGAACCAAGTGTTAGTTATTGAATACTTCAATGTACATTAAATGATTTTTCTTTCTTTTAGGAAATCAAATTTTCTTAATATCTCAAATAGATTGCAAACTCTAGTTTTGTATAATTTACAAGCATTTTGTTTAAATTTTGTAAATGTGAGTACCATGCATCCGTTTATTGTGTTGTTATGATGTACATTGACTTGAAAAAGCATGGCAGTTGAGAGTATGTCATGCTCACATAAGACATTTATGATATCACTGATGGTGGCGCGTGTGTTGATTCATTTGGTTCCCTACAAAATGGTTGAGCTGGATGGTGCTGATCCACGCGTCATGTTCGTGAACGGGCGCTGTCGGTTGAGACTGGTCATCTCCTAACTTCCAGGGCTTATTTTTATCTTGTATTTAGAAGTTTTCAACTTGATTTTAAAAGAGTGTCCGTGGAGTTTCTTGCCCGTTCTTCTCCATAGAGATCTACATTTTGGAATGGGCAACTAGCTTCAACTTTCCAACTGATCGACTTTTTGACAATTCAAAAGTGCTTGTAAATGGTTTAATTGAAATAAATGCTTTGAGTTTGAGTTTAATAGCCCAAATATTATTCTATCCACAGATATAGATAGACCTAGATAACGCAAGAGCACCAGATTCGCGTGGGCGGCTTAAGCATAAAATGCTTAACGTGGCCACTGTCGCGATGAGTCTGCACCGGTGCGCCTCGCTAGTTGCGACGTCAGTCAAAAAATAAAAAATGTCTAATTGCGCTGTGGTAAAAACTGCATAAATGTGAGCAGAAAAAATAAAGTTTACGTTTCCTTCCATCGCAAAGTCATTTTATGATTAATATTATGCGTAATTCATTTTAAAATCAATTATTTTTAATCTAATACCCACAGTAATACCAAATTTGAGAAAAACATAGGTCATCGAAAGCATGCTGTATATTCGTAATACATTGCGGATTTTACTTGGAGCGGTTGATGTGACGTTTTGTGTTAAGGCGGTTACAGACTGCTGTATCGTAACATGCAATGTAACATGAAAGGAGTATTTCATAAGTGTGGACGCAGCGGGCGCACGAACCGAGCATCTGTTTCCGGCATGTGCGCGGCAAACATAGCTTAATCTGTCGAGAACACGCGAAGAGAATGGATCGTGACGACCAATTACTAGCTACGATGATTGTCGGTGCTCCATTATTAATAGTGAACCATGTGACAAAAAGAAACGCCGAAGACATCGAGGTTGGTGGCGTACAGTGTTATACAGTCAGAGAAATTTCTCTTGTTCTGTACGCCTCAATTCACTGCATTACTTTTTCTTCACTCCATGATTCAAGTGTAGCCTCTGTCGTTGCTGTGTCTTCTTCCTCCATTGTTCGCGCGCGTTCCGCAGTACAGACACACACAACCCGTCCACACTGCTCCGTGAACACTGCGCGCCCCTTTTATTCGGCAAAAAACCGACAAATGGCGGATCGCGGCGCGCACGAGTTGAAATGATCTGTTCGTGCGCGTACTGTGCACGGTTCGTGCACGCAAGGCGTCCACACTATGGGAAATTTGTTACATTGCATGATACATTGCGACAATATGGACGGCAAATTCTTTCATTGCGTGTTACATTGCATGTTACATTTCGTAAGTCTGTACCTGGCTTTAACAAATGATGAATATCAAAACAAGTGATACTATCGTATATCGCTTCCGTTTCGGAGAACAGGCGCTTTTATGATTTTTCTGTCAATTTTAGAGATTAGTGCTGTTCATCCCTTGCAATACAAATCGATTCTCGAAAATCGATTTCGGAAACAGAGGAATTTCTTTGTATTTTATATTTAATACGTAAATAATATGAATAAAAAAATCTATTATTTTTTTAGTTTTCCACATGATTTCAATTTAAAAGAACAATGGGTCGAGGCGATGGGAAATAAAGATTCGGTTCGAAACAAAGTATAGCTCTATTATTTCGATACATTTTGAGGAAGAAAGCTTTGTAGAAGGGAAAAAGCATCAAACATTGACAAAAGCAGCATGTCCGACTATTGATGTACTGAAGATCACAACTAATGAAGTTAATTAATCAATAAGTTTCTGTAACTTATAGTTTTTTTTTTATAAAATGTTGAATTTTACTTGTGCTTGTATTACAGAATATAGATCGGGTGCCACAGACGGCGGCGTCTTTGAATTGATTTGGTTTTCCCATCTCTAAATAGTGCTTGTGACGTCATAGTAGGTAGTCAAAAAATGGCACTTTTGGTTTTCATACAGATAATTGCATTATCTAGGTTTATCTATATCTGTGATTCTATCCCTTTCTTATTTTCTCTATCTTTTTTCTTAGTAAAAGACAGAAATATTGCTGAATATAGTATGGTTAGTACTTAGAAACAAGACTCAAATAATCCTCTAATTTAATATTAATTTACAATGCGAAGGTGTGTTCTTTATAATGTGTTATATACATCAACAATATAACATAAGTACCTTATAGTTTCTACTATCTCCAAGGCCCCATCGTGTTTGTCCTGAAACAAATGAAATTAATTTTGAATTTGTGCTTTAGAATCGCCCAAAAGTTCTAAAATAAAATTTCAGCCCAACCTGAAACAACAGTGATAGAATGCTCATTTCCACTCGAGTGTCAATAATATGATTTAAGGTTATTTATAAAAAAATATTTAGAAAGCATTTAACATTCAAAAATGTATTTCATTATGCATTGCTGTGATAGTATTTAACTAATAAAATAAATTTTGATGAGTTTAGGACACATACATTAATATTAACAATTTTTGCAAATAATACAAATCATAACAGCTAAGTAGCTCTATCAAATTCTGCAAGCAGACAAAATCTTTTACAAAAAGATATTACTATTTTGAATTGTGGTAAACATGACAATTAATTTGTTGATTAATATTATATAAGAAAGTGCAAAAAATAATAATAATCAAAGGTAACAGTTACAGTAAAATCATTTTGTAATTAAATCAATGATAGCTACAACCCGCACTGGGCCTGCATGGTGGATGGTGGGTGTATGGCTCACCCCCTCTCACAGAGAGGGGCCTGTGTCCCAGCTGTGGGAACATTATAGGCTGATTATACAAAGCATGATTTAGTGACTTATTTGGATGTCACTGGTGGTTCACTAAAAAAATCTGTGATGAATTTAATTATGATACACATTCTGTCACATTTTTCTTTTATAAGTAGTTAGGTACACATATGTTTAGTTTAGCAAAGAACTTTTAGTCAATCATCTTAGGGGTGAGATCTTCTTCACTTTGGGAATGGGCTTTTGCTAGCAATGGCCAAATAATAATATCTTGTATTATTGTTTGTTTACACAATAGGGATTGGTAGCAACAATTGTTGTGTGAAAACGATCAAGTTATTTTCTGGTATGGATCACACCAGCTTGCAAAATTGTTGTTAATTTATATATGGCTAAAGTATTGTTTCGTAATTACACCATCAGTTTTCAAATCTTTGCAGTACTTAGTTCATTTAGATTTGCACTTTTTAAGGCTTTCTAACACAGGAAATATTGAATGTCATTAAATTTTCTGTGATGAATTGACTCAGATCACATTCAGGAAACTTTGACCTGCCAATCTATTCTGTTAAAATCTCACTGTGAGAACTATAGGTGAAGTGAGCTGTCATTCCATCTGGCATTAAGGATTGGACAGCTCACATTAAACTCACTTCACCCAGTTTAGCATGGTGAGATATTTACAGAATAGCACTGCTGCTGTAGGTACATCACACAGAAATTAGACTAATATTTCCTCCAACTACTTTTTGGTATACATGTGAAAAATAGCAGGAGTGTTGATATTAAATTAAAATAATGGAACTGAAAATAATAATAAAACATGTTAAATCAAGATGGCCTAAATTTTATGACAGTGAATACTGCTTAAAATTTGTATTTTACATTAAATCTAGAAGCATCATGCACAGTGACAAAAATCATAATTAATACGGCAAGCACCTGATTATTCATGGCATTTGTTACATTTTCTGCACTTGAAAAGATGTGTATATATAGGTATTTTAAAATAAAAATCTTATCAACAACCAACTAGGTACTTGTAATCAGTTCCACATCATGTTTCTATGCCTAAATTAAATACCTAATATTTGTGAATGAAAATAAAAATATGTGTAGGTATACAATAGAAAAACTTTCAATATTTTTAAAAACTGTTGCAAACAAAATATTTATATTTATATAATTAAATTTATAAAATGTGTAATTATTAATAAATATTATTTGATTAAATGCATGTTTTATTTTAAATGTATTAATAGGTGTGAAATAACAATAATTAATATGTACAGAAGGCAAAACAATTGTAGTCTTCTTAACATAATGTATCTGCTTCCAAAATAAATATTTGCAATATTGCTTGTTTACATAGTGATATTTGTTTATAAAAGTAAGCATTGTATCGAATAAACTGATTTTTTTTAGCTTAAATGATGAATATATAATATAGTAGCTTGCTTCTCTTACTATGAGCAAGAGTAACATGTGTAGAAAGATAACAAATACAAACGAAATCAACATATAACTAAGTGAAACAATCAGAAACTCGCTCTAATCGTATTAAATGTAAATATATGACGAATGAAAACTACGCAACAGTGTGTACATATCTAAAAAAAGCCGACACCTTGACAAAACACGAGGTCAATACACTCTACTGCAATACCCATGTGACGTGAAGAAGAGCTTACCACTGTCTAGATATTTGATAAACTTCTTGTTATTGCCCAAATCAATATATGTACATTGAGGAACTTTTATTGATATCATTGTATAATTTAAACGGTCACTCCACAACTCAACTAAGCGCGAGCAAGTACTTGGTGTTGGATAGTCACTTGTTGTACAATAGGAGTAACGAGCCTCCTAAACAATTTAGTTACATCACCATTGATTACAACGCAAGTCTATTGGAAAATTTAAAATAGAAACCTAGTTCTCCTACTAGCGTCACTGTAACTAACTACACGATAATAAAATATACGATTTCCTTACCGAGCCATGACCTGAAGTGAGGGGCCATGTATAAACAACAGGTTCCGCGCCTGCAGGAGAGTGCAGGCGTAAATCCAAAGCCATGATAAGAAAACCACTGCATTAAAGCACACACTTTTCACTTAAACACTAAAATAATCACTAAAAATTCTAGTTAATAACATAATTTCACTGCACTTTCACACACACACACTCTGAACAACCGGGCGCCATGTTGAAATTATTTCTAAATTCCAATCATGGCGGACAGTCTGTGTTGTTATTCAAATAATAGGCTGTAAATAGTATTTTACATAAAAAAATAATAGAAAAATGGCAAAAATGTAGATAGTAATAGAAAAATATTGAAAGTTTGTCTGTCTGTTTCAACAAAGTTATTTTCACAAATTTGTACAAACAGGCCTAAAATGCAGCACCAAGCTCTTTAGAATATTATTTTGGACAGAGGATTGGTAGTTAACCATACCATAGGCCGAGAGTCAGTATAGTATTTTGCTAGTAGTGACTTATTCAAAGAAGGTTGTTTAAAAATCAGCGGCAATAATTATGATTAATTTTGTGGTACAATGTGCTGGCGTCTGTACGTTATCCTATAACACCCCAATTATTATTTTTTAAATATTTTAAATGTACAGAAACACCTCGTCTACAGATTTATTATATGTATAGATGTACCACAATTTTTTTCTGCAAATTTTTACAAATGGAAGATTTATATTTTAAAAGTCATCATGTCTTGCTGCTCCGCACACTTCGAACAAAAGTGCGTATTATCTAAACTATAGCAACAAGCTTCACCCACGTGGAGATTGGAACTTATTCCAGGAGAACGTACTACCTGGATAAATAAAGTATCCTAAGTCCTAACCCAGGCGATTGTCTATCCGTGTGCCTTTTATCCAAATGCGTGTCGTTATGGGGTGAAAAGGTAACTTACACGCAGACAGAGTTACAGAGCATTAATAATATTATGTAACAATGGTTAGTATGGAAGAATGGATGGTGTGTTTTTACAAGCAGTAGTTTTGACTTCATGACGTAAACGTGACGTAGTTTTCCATGTGAGCGGAATCGTACACGCGGTTACACATCAAGCTATACATTTCCAGTATAAGCTGATCTCGCATTATATAGGATTTCCGTAGAGTACGAGATCAGCGTAAACTGAAAATGTATAGCTTGGTGCTCTGTGGAATTTATGCTTTGATTAATTAATATTATAAGCCTATGCTTATAATATTAGGATCCTATTGAGTCACTTGAGCAGCGCAGCTAAACAAATGTGGTTCTGTTACTTCTTCTGTGGTGAAAACAGCCGGTGGTGGGAAACGTCCTTATGTATTATTCTAAGTGCACACGCAACTACTTTATTCGGCGTCGACTGGCTGGTGATTTCAAAATCACACGTCCAGACACAGATTTCGTCAGCCAATTTGTCGCTATTTCGCTAGCGATGTCAAAATCTGTGTATGGACGTGAGATTTAGATTTTGAAGTCACCAGCGAGGCAGTACCATACCCATCATCGAAAGGTATCCTACACACCCGGCATTCAATGTACAGACGCCAGCACATCAAGCTACCCCAAACTATCAATTTTTTCCAATTGAACATGAGCCATAAACGTATATGATAAAGTTGAAAATTTATCAACGAAATTTGACAGATTGGGGTAGCTTGATGTGCTGGCGTCTGTACACTGTGCACCCGGCGGCCTCACATGACATTTCACAAACCCAAGCATAGATAAAGTAACTTTCCAAAAGTATATCTGTAAAAACCAAAGACTAAAAAAGCAACCATTATATTGACAATGACAAGCATGACAGTGATGACAGTTTCAGAGTGATTGTTAGGGCTAGGGTTTGTCAATGTCGTTGTCACTGTTGTCAGTAGATTTCTGTGATTGATTTTCACATTTCGGGAACCCTGTTCCTGTTTTACATCAAAACAAATAGAAAAAAGATAATGTCGGATTCCGAGGACGAAAATAAGGAAGTGAAAAGCTTTGCAGAAGTGCACAATGAAATAAAGCAATTCAAAAAGAACCCAGAAACTTCGGGAATGTTTGTGTCTGGATGGGACGATCCTGATCAAGATGTCGAAGAAGTCAAGGATCCAAGAGGTGTATAACTAATAAATATTACATGCTTGCGACATAATAGATATATTATTTGGATCAGTAACTGGAATCTTTGTGTCCTTTACAGCCAATCCCATTGACTATGTGCTATGGGCAGCAGAACATGGAGAGATCTGTATATTGAGAGAGCTGCTGAAGAAACAGCCAAGTCTTGTTCATGCACAAGATGCCGATGGTTACACGCCACTTCACCGCGCGGCGTACAGTAACCATACTGATGTCATATCATACTTGTTGAGTATTGGAGCCAATGTGCATACTAAAACACAGCTTGGGTGGACAGCCTTGCACTCCGCTTCTAACTGGAATAATTATGTGGCTGCTGCAAGACTATTAGCTGCTGGTGCTGATCCAGGGGCTCTTTCTGATGGAGGTAAGAGAAAACTTTATATTTTTTCTCAAATGCAGCTAACTTACATAATAATACTCAATATTGTATGGTTGAAATTCATATTCCTTTGATATAGGTGTGGAAGGAAAATGTCTTTTGTTGTCACAAATAGTAGCAATGGTTCTACTATTTATTTGTCGCTACTATTTAGACATTTTGCGAAGGTAGTTGTTAGGATGTCTCATTCTGTATGTGATCCCGATTAGTGGTGTACTACTGAAGACTGACTGCTAAATGGGAGAAAACCACACTGCTTGATTAAAATTTTATTTCAAACCATTACTTACTACTGGAAACACCAGCAGAATTAACAAATCAGTGTTTAAAATTTTTATTAGATATCTGAACATCTCCAGTTTCAGTCTATATTGGAGTCTATGATTTAGCTAGAATGAACAATACTGTCCATTGTTGCAGGTCAAACCCCGATGCACCTGGCAGCAAAAATTAGTCATTGTAAGTCTACATTATTAATTTTATTCTTGAGAGATGATACTTTAGAAATTGCCCATAAAACAAATAATGCTGATGAAACTCCGGAACAGCTGGCCCTAAGACATGGAATATATGCTCCTCTGTTTGAGATGGTTTGTCCAGCAGTGTCATATATTAAATCTTTAGCATTTACTTCTAATCCTTATTTAAGACATAAATCTGTATATAAATAAAGTAATAAACTAATTTGTATTTTTTATTAAAAATTGCTTGAGACTAGGCACTATGTGGTATCAAGGTAATCTATTTAATTATTAATATGTGAAGCATAAACGTTGTACCCCTTTTTTGCGAAAATTATGTAGACAGAGGAGTATGAAATTTGGCACAGTTAAAGTTTATATGGAGAAGGGAGTGCAGAAAGCATATATTTTTTTTTTATAATAATGCATTAGAAATATATTAAAGTTTTAAATGAATAATAGTTAGATTTCAACCACTGGGGAACCACTAGTCTATATGGTTAAAAATAACAACAAAATATGCAAGTACTCAATATAATGTAATAAGGTTTTTTTTAAAATCTGATAATAAAATGAAATACAAGCAAAAATATTACTAAAAATTAAATACAGTACAGATCACAAGAATAGTGAGATTAGCCTTTCATGTAGAAACAATTTCTATAATCACAGAATGTAGTACATACATTCAAAAACTCATAATTTTTACCCCAGGGTGTGCA
This sequence comes from Polymixis lichenea, assembly GCA_949091785.1. NCBI lineage: Eukaryota > Metazoa > Arthropoda > Insecta > Lepidoptera > Noctuidae > Polymixis > Polymixis lichenea. The sequence goes on along the minus strand of OX420932.1, from coordinate 16,709,498 downwards.
GGCAGCTATGATCCTTAAATATATACATTGTTCAATTAATAACATAGTAACTAAATAATAACAATATGAGAAAAACTTAAGCAAACAGTGAGTAAATAATGATTTTTAATGGTTATTTAAGAGCTGTTTGTAATAGAGGTTAACGCTAGGTGTATCATGCATGGATGCTGTGGTAGTATTACATCTTCATTCAACACATCATATTGACTTGATCTTTAGATGAGCAAATGTGGGTGATGTCTAATGTTTGTTGAATACACTAAAATTGCTATAATACATACTCTAGCATACATAAATAGTTCAGTAATTTATATTGGGTTGCATTTCAGTACCTACATGCAAAACTTGATTGTTTTGACTGGTAGCAATTGCTCAGTTGTTCATAAACTGATTATCTGTAAGTTCTTGATGCCATTCTCTCAATAACATGCATCGCACCAGATACCAAGTAAGTATCAGCATGTAAATTTTTCAAACTAGCTATTAGATTTCTCCTATCAATTTTCTGTAGTTCAGTCAAAGATTGCCTTGTTTGAGCAGTCATGTATGGTAAAATCAAGCAACCTAATCCAAATACTTTACACCTTACGCAGTTTTTCCATATCTCTACCAAATCTTCATCTTTAATAATAGGACAGACTGGTAATAGATTGATAGCATTCAAACACTTTGTTCTTTGACGCTCTGTTATTGGGTAGTCCGCGCGTTGGAATGGCGACAAAATAACGGCACGCCAGGCAGTGCATATTACGCTGTCTAGTTGAGATGTTAGTTTCAGTAATAGTGGAATCATTTCTTCAAATAGAGCTGCACGCAATAGAAGAGGAATAAGACTGCGTATTATTTGCGAAGAACCGAATTGACGTGTAAGTTCAGCAGCCGTTCTTAACCCGTCTATGTTTCCGTCAGAAGCTTGATGTAATTGTTCCAGACCACGAAGCTTGTCATGTATAAATGTAGCTGCCACCCACGGCATATCAATGCTCTCCAAGCTGACAACGCTTAACAATTCTAAGAGCAACATCCATAGAGCATCTCTTTCACGCTTAGCTACCTTGATGGCAGTGTCAGAGTCTACTACGCTCATTAAACATTGAAGAGTTCTTAATTGTTTTGACTTGTTGTTATCACTCTCATCATCAAATGCAATCCGAGATAAGTATATCGCGCCCATCTTAGGGCATGTAGCTTTCAGTATATATTTTGCAGTCATTAACTCTTTTATATTTAAAACGGTGACAGTTTTGCTATCGCCATTAGCTTTGTCGAGTATGTTTTCTAATATTTGAATTCTTATTGAGCTAACGTTTATGCAGTTTTTATCTGCAATTTCATTAACAGCTCGATTCACATCGTGGCGGCTCATTTTTGAGACGAAATCTGGATGTAAGTATATATTACGGATGAGTTGAGCTGGCTCTGTACAAAGACGGACGAGCTCTTCGCATGCCCAATCAATTTTGTAAAGTGCATGTCGTGTCGATAGAGTTGCATGCAGACGTTCCATTTGTCGAACAGCACGATTTCCAGGTTGCAGAGTAGCCCATCGTTGCGCAAATTGGTAGCATAGATAAGCAGCAGCAACTTGATCCGCCCCGCGTGCACATCCTTGTAGCACGTAGAAAAGGCACGCTCCTGCCCATTCCATGTTAGCAATGTGTCTGACACATCGATGCGCTGCACGTAATAGAGGTTCTTCTTGGCTCGTTAAACGCCAAGGTTCTTTTTTAGTTTCAGAATCTACATCATCGTTATTCTTTCGTGAAGTCATGGTTTGCTTCACGGCGTTACTACAAATCATGTCCCTTGCTGTCTGTGAATCTGAGTCAAGAGCAAGCAAAGCAACTGCGGGTATCCAACGTTCGTATGTTTCTAACGTTATTTCCGATTTCAAATTAGCCCACATATCTTCTCGCATGAAGAGATGAAATGGTAACCTGAAATTACCAATTTCAGGAAACATTCCTTTCACAGAGAAGAATTCGTATTCGTATTGCTTGGGAGTACTTTTACGTTTGTATTCTTTTAGGAAGTGCAGTAGAAAGTATTCCTTTGAATTCTTTACCTCGATAGCCGTGCCGAATATTAGACGGTAAATACACAGAAACACTTCATAGTAATATGGATTTATGGATACAGCACGGCCATGTAGAGTGATTTCGCCGTTTTTCCAAAAATCATTGAGTATATCTTTCAAAAATTCTCTATTTTCTATACTATCCCAAATAACAAAACATCTTTTTAAATATTTTTCGTCATTTTCTAGGAATATTTGGCGGTGACCCAAATCATCTGTGAATATTTTATATTTTAATTCCCAAGTCGAAAGTAAAGCTATTAATTGAAGCGATAGGCCGTCGTTAGTTGAAATGTTTAATGCACGACACAACTCTACCAGTCGGTCGAAACTGGTATCTGGATATTGAAGCAGAACATAAAACAGTATAACTTTGACATCCCAAGTTTCTTCGCTATTATCAGGTAAAGCAACATCAGCCAAGTTGATGCTGAATTTAGACTTGAGAATATATTGAGGAGGATAGGTTACAGAATTTCCTATTTCTTTACACATGGACTCATTGTCTAATACGAATGTGCGACGGATAGGAGGTAATGAAAGATAACCGAGTATGTTATGTGGCAAACATTCATTCTGACCTCTTAGAACTTCAAGAACACGATTATCTTCCTCATAGGTTTTCATGACTAGTAATAAACTGGTCATTAAGACTTCATCAAGCTCTTGATATGCAACAACTTTAGCTAGAAGCTTCTTTGCTATCTCAGACATGTCGTCTTGCCATGTTGGCTTAGTTATGGCTTCAGAGATAGGTAAACAGTTAGAAACCATCCGCAGGGAAGTGAAATCACATTTGCTGTGAATACTGGGAAATTCTGTATCAACACCATCTGGATATTGTATTGTTTTGTAGAAATTAATTAATTCGTTTATAGCAGTATTTGATGAAATGGGCAAAAATATATAATGAAATTTCCATGTTATTGATAAGTTCTTCACAATAATGCTGGTGTTTATAAGATTGTTCAAAAGGGACAATTGTTTAATTAGGTTGTGAAGGTATTCTTCGCTACAATTAACAGCTAGCTCGATTAGAACATTGTAAGAATTCAACAACAGATCACAGTTCTCTCCATATTGAAATTGAGATAAAACTTCAATAAAATCTTCAACTGATACATCTCGTGTTGAAAATGTTCTTAGGAGGTATTCAACAAGTTTTCTCACTTGATGGCAAGTAGAAGTTCTTCGTAATAACGCCATAAGTACAGAGTGTTGGGACTGACATGCATGTGTTAGTTGAATAACACTTCCGCCACGACCAGAGCTGGCAGTGGCTCCATCTTGACATATCCAAGAGTTAACTGCATCTTCACAAGCTCTTTCATTATAAATATCATTCATATTGAGTAATAAACTATAAGAGTTTTTGAAATTATACAGCGTTTCAATATTTTTTATTTCAATTTCATTTACAAGTTGTGTTCCGTTTATGAAATCGATGTAGTTTCTTTCAATAGTCAAATTATTTGTGTTTCCACAAATTATTTGATCGTACTTAGCTACCACAGCTTTAAGTAACAACTTTTTTTCTTTTGATGACAAACTGTTGAAGTAATTTAATGCTGTTCTAGTTTCACAATCTTGAAGGCATCTTTCAATGTATAGGGCATTGCCATAATTAGTATAAACAGGCATTACGCCTGTTATTGCTTTCAAATCATCCAACTCTATTACTGGAACACTCACAATTTTGTGAAGTACTAACATGTAATCAGTACATGTCATTGGAAAATTATATTTCTTCAGCACTACTTTCACATTTGCGTAATTTATTTCATTTTGTACCTCTTGGGAAAGTAGTCTTTCTGAATCAGATACTGTAAAAGTTTTGGTAGCGTTGGCAACAGTTGACACTGCTAACTCCAGTACAGTTGGGTTCCATGGGACATCTAATACTTTTAAAACTTGTAGTAAACATTCAAGTTTATTGTTGTATGCATGAAAAGATTCTAGTAAAATCTGTAGGCGTGTACCATCAATTCCACCGCCACTGCTTGCTGCTTCACTCTCAATATATGAACTTAGGATATCATCTAAATCAAACAGATGCTTCATAGCATGTGTGGGCAAATAATTTTGTAAAAATGTTTTCAGATCTTCAGTATAGCAGCGGCGTAGCATTATTAAAGCTACTTCATTTGGACTCTGTGAGCTCAACTCATTCAGTAACATATTGATTCTATATTTATCCTTCAGTTCCATTATGTATGTTATTCTTGTTTTAAGAATGTCAAGGTCGTCCATTGATATAGGTCTTAAAGAAATTGATTTTAGAGATGTTTCCAGGATAACTATTATTTCTTCAACGAATTTGAACCCTATCTTAGGCCAAAATGCAGACTGTTCCAACATAAAAACCCTTTCACTAGCCCACCTGACAAATAAGTCAATGTAAAATGGATTTTGTTCTAACAGTGATGGAATAAAGTTCTTTAACCAAATAATGATAGCAGCTAATTTGGTACTATTGTGTATGGCATTCAAAATATTAACGACATCATCAGAAGTTACGGACAACTTCAACTGAGAATATTTCAACCAACAAATAGATGCAATATCAAAATCATATTTAGATATAAATGTAATACAAAGTTCTTTGAAGTTTTGCTCAAAGATATTGACATTCTCATAAGAATTATTGCCTGTGAAGTGAATGTATTCAATCAAATCTATTTTGATTGATAAGTCACTTACCAAATTTATCAGTTTATTATCATTTGTCGCAAATATTCTCTTTTGAAGAGGGTATAGCAATGATTTGAATGTGATATTTTGTTGGCATAGTTGACGTGTCATTTCAATAAGAAATATAAAATCATCAATAGCCTCAAATAGAGGCTGTAGCTGTGGTAATACACTCCCTGGTTTTATAACAGTTGTTATGGTGTCTATCAAGGTCTTGAGTTGCACCTTTAGAGTATCTTGTGATGTAAGTGTTTGATTAAAACTGAGCGAATGGTCAGCGGTCCCAGCATGATTTAGAAATTGAGCAAATCCAGCACAATGAATCTGCACCTGTAATACCAGAAAAAATGAATTAATAAGGCTATTGATTTTATCATTTATCCGTTTGTGAAATATGTACATATAGAACTTTAACCAATCTTTGGTATATTTTCATCATCATCATCATCAATTCAGCCAAAAGACGTCCACTGCTGGACATAGGTCTCCCCCAAGCAGGTATACATATATGATTTATTTATAAATAAATAAATACCATCTAGTTGGAATATGAACTTTAACATAAATAGTGTACCCTTTATTTGTTATTGTAAAGCTTACCTCCTTCTTGCTCCATACAAGATAGTAAAATAAATCATTGTGGGCCAACACGGGGTAATAATTTGCTTCTGTTTTCTCAAATATATCAATAACTTGAGATTCTTTCAAATCAACAATCCACATATTAGTTTCATTGGCAAAAATTGCCTGGTCTCTCCATGAGACAATATGATTTAATTTTGTTCCAGTGGAAATTACTTCCAATAAGCCAGTTATTGGACATTTGACCATAACAGAGCCTTCTTCAATATAAATATTCAAACCACATATTGTATGAAACTTTGCCTTAATACTCGAGTGGGATACATGAGCCTTCTTAAAAGGAACAGAAAGTTCAGTTGTACATTCACCCAACTGTTTTACTAAATCCGAAGATTGTAATGGTATTACAAAGGTATCTCCACTTTCACTGATGAAATACAAACGATTCTCAATTCTTCCAATTTGACAGATTTTCAGGCTAGTATGTGTATCATTTGTTACTTTGATTTGTGTGTCCTTTACGACGTCTATTGCTATAATATCACCAGACTTGAAAACAAGCCACACAAAATGGTCAAACAATATTTTATCTACAATTTCTTGTTCAAATGTATGGTATCCACTTGTTTCTTGAGTTTCTTTATTGTTTCCTAGTAAATTCACTGCTCTCACGCATAAATTATTTTCAAAAAGTATCAATTTTGGGTAAAGTAGTTTAGCTTCGATGTTAGAAACAATACAAGAAGTATTTAACTTTTTTAGTTGAGATAGTGTAATTGTCATGATTATTAAACTGCCCCGATTTTGAGGCGACAAGAAACATTAACTTATAATAACTTTTGGAGTTCGTTGTTGATTCAAAACTGCAAATTCGTACCCAACGTAGATTTACGTCAAACCACAGAGCATATTAATGTGTCAAACAAAAGTAATTTTTTTTTTTTTTTTTTTTGGAATTTTATGACCTGGTAACTGGACCTTTAGGTCAAATCTTATTTTATTATCGAACACTACACTATCACTTCTTCACTTTTTTAAATTGTTTTAATAGTATTTTTAATGTATTTATATATCGGTTTGTACGTATTTTTGTCTTTTAATAACTCTTCAAGTGGCGGCGGGCGGGATAAAGAATCGCACTTGTTCACTTCACTAAGTTCACTAGCCAACACTAATCTGTCAAGCAAGAAGTTTTGACAGTCAAAAATAAGATGTTCAATGGTTCCTTCTTGGGATTCACAATGTGGGCATGTATTGCTTGTAATAATGCCTAGTCGAGCAAGGTGTGATGGAGCAGTATTATGGCCAAAGCGCAATCTATTTATCGTAGTGATAAAGTCTCGGCTGGCTTCCTTCAATCTGTTGTACCAGGGTCTAACAGGTAATCTTTCTTGAATACTTCCATACCACTTTCCTTTGATGTCTTGGTCTTTCTTCCACATTTCTAACCATAACTTACATATATTTTCATTAATGCATTGCAGGAAGTCAGTCATAGGAATGTCCATTGCATTTCTAACATCAATAGCATTATTACCTTCATAAGCGGTTTTATCAACTACTTCATTGCCAGAGATGCCTCGGTGAGAAGGTACCCACAGGAATACAATTTTTATGTGCTTAAGGTAATATGGATGAATTATTTCTTTGATGAAATACAGAATATAATTTGACTTAAACGAAACTGTAAGGTTAGTTAGGGCTTTTATAAAACTCAGTGAATCAGAAACAATCAAGAAGTATTTACAATTGTTAATTTGGCGAATATATAATAATGCCTGATAAACTGCATATGCCTCTGCAGTGAATATAGTACATGAATTGTACAGAACAAAGCTTTGGGAGAATTTAGCATGTGGATCATATATAGCAGCACGTACATAATCACTCCCCTTACTGCCATCAGTGTAAATAACGTGATAATTCTTATTATCTGCCAAAAACTGTAACATGTCTGAATTATTATTAATGGGATTTTGTAATTCTTTAACGGGATGCGAAATACACTGATAAGAGAAGGAGTAACATGGCCATGGGCACTGTTTTCTAATACCAATAAAACTGTTTTCTGTTTCCAGCAATATTTTGGACAATGTTGGGGATTTACCATTCAAGAGATCCTCTCCTGTTGTTAGAGGCCCAAGAGTTCTACTTACAGAAGGTACAATTTTGTTTATTACTTTCCTGTTATTTGCAGCAATTAATTTAAGACAGAATCTCTCTGCAAGTAGAATGCGTCTCAAAATTAAAGGCATAGTTTTAGTCTCCACTTCCATGGCCCTTATGGGAGTAGAGCACATTGCACCAGAAATTGTTCTTAAAGCCCTGTTCTGCAATAGATCTAGTTTATTTACATGAGTACTATTTATATACACTAGTGAACTATAATCAAAGTGACTTCTAACTATACTTTTATACAAAATTGATAATATTTTCGGGTCTGCTCCCCATGAGACACCTGCAAGACATTTAATTACATTTAAACCTTTTAGAGCATTCTTTGATATGTATTTAATATGTTCCTCAAAGGTTAATTTCCTATCTATTACTATGCCTAAAAATTTCTTTGAATTTACTGGATTTATAGATTCTCCGTTATAAACTACTTTTGAATTTGTATTCTCATTTCCAAATATCATAACACTGCTTTTGGAGGGATTAATTTTTAAATGTAGCACATCATTGTAATAGTGAAATAGTTGGGACAAGGCTCTGTTAATATTGTCAATTGCAATTTCTACATTATAATTACTACTGTACAAAACAATATCATCAGCAAACTGCAGAATATCTACATTACTATTAACAAATTTACAGATTTCACTTGTGTAAATATTGTATAACAAAGGAGATAGTGTAGCACCCTGCATTGTACCCCTAGATGCACATTTTGGTCCATGCAATGTGTTATTATGTCTTACATAGAGTGTTCTATTAGTCAGAAAATTATATATCCATTTACATAGTTGGCCAGGCACACCTAACCTAGACATAACTTCTACAAGTATAGCTGGATCCAGACTGTCAAAAGCACCTTGAACATCTAGGAATACACAAACAGTGTGTAACTTTTTATCCTTTGCATGTTTCAGGTCTGAAACTAAGGAAGTGAAGCTGTCTGCACAACTTCGCCCTCGACGAAATCCATATTGTACATGTGGAATGAAGCCGTTAGATTCCATATACCAATCCAAACGATTTTTAATCATGTTTTCAAATAATTTACCTAGACATGAAGACAGTGATATTGGTCTATAAGAGCTGGCAAGCTCTGAAGGTTTATCTGGTTTGAGTATCGGAATGACACATTGTGTTTTCCATGATTGTGGAATATATTTACAATGCCAAAGTAAATTAAGAATATTAAGAAACATTTTTTGTGCTGATTCATCTAAATTTTTAATAGTACAATAGGGGAGATCATCTAAACCGGGTGTAGTGTCTTTCCGTGATAACAAACTCATTTTAAATTCAGACCATGTAAAAGGATTTAGCAAAAATTTGGAATTTAGATTATCATTATTTGATTCGAAAATATTGCCTAAACTATTAATATTATTTAGATTGCTGTTGTCGGATAATTTATCTAGAAATTGGGAAATAAACTCATCTTTATATGATTTATTGCCAGCTCTTATACCTTTAAACATTTTTAGAAGATTCCAAATCTTACTTATAGGAGTAGTTCTATTAAATGTGTTACATAAGTTATTCCAACCTATTCCTTTTTGTTCCGATATGGTTCTTTTTTTAAGTGCATCTTTTCTTTTATAATCTAAATAGTTCTCCATACTAGGTTCACTTCTATATAGTTTCAATGCATTGTAGGAGGCAATTACACTTTTTTCACAAATGTCATTCCACCATGGAGCTGGAAGTCTGCTTTTAAAATTATTTGGTTTATTAAGTTTAGGAATTGTCATATCTTTTAAAGTATCCAATCGAGAACAAAAATTATTATAGGTTGAAATAGGGTCATACAGTTTTAGGACTAAATCATTGAATATTGTTTTAGAAATAGTTTTATACTTTTCCCAATCTGCTTTTTTATATATAAACCTATCAACGGGGGGATTAATATGATATTTATCTATATGCAGTGAAATCTCTGTTATTGTTGGGTAGTGATAGCTGCCCATGGCATCATCATGTACAGACCACTCGCATATTGCTGCGAGGTTAGCACTAGTAAAGCTAACATCAATTGCAGACGGATTCCGTCGCGGGTTGTTAACAGTTGTAAAACTACCATCATTTAAAATACATAAATCCAAGTCATCGATGATATTAAATAAATCATGACCTCTGCCTTTAGTGGATAGACAACCAAATGCAATGTGGTGTGCATTGAAGTCACCACTGACAAATATGGGCTTTGGAAGATCATTAATAATATTATGTAATCTATTGATCCGTATATGTCCACTAGTAGGAGGACAGTATACACAAAGAATAGTCAAGCTACCATGTACAGTAGATAAGGACAGAGCAACAGTTTGAATGTCTTCATAAAATCTAGTGTTTAAAACTTTGTACTTTAAATATGGTTTAATCAGTATTGCTACACCATTATGAGTATTTTTGGAATTTTTATTATAAATATTATATCCAGGTATTCTAAAACTATTATCTTTAAACCATGTTTCGTTAAGTAAGCAAATGTCAATATTTTGTTTTTGTAAGAATTGAATCAGTAAGGGTTTTTTACTATTAGCACTTTGAATGTTATATTGAGCAATACGTAGCTTAGACAGTGTGTGACTTGGATCCATTACTTGAGATTTTTAAGTAGGGTTTCTTTAATACTATTTACGGTGGTAGGCGTATTATCTCCCTTATTACCCAGTTCTACCAACGTCTGTACCAGGGCCATAAGTACATCTTTGTTGGCAACTATTTGGGCTTTGATGTCTACTTTCGGGACATCTTTGGATTTATTTACATTATGTACAGTATTATTTACAGATGTAGACTTATTTACAGATGTATGTACAAACTTATTTACAGACTTATTTACAGTGTCAGTTGGTTTCATTTTTGGAGGTAGCAGAGGTGGAAATTCAGTATTATCACTCATGTGTTGTTTCGTCAATGTAGCACTTGCATAGGTAATCTTATTTTTCTTTTCTAAAATTTTATTCAACTTAATTGGACATAATCTAGAAATTGCAAGATGAGGCCCGCTGCAATTGCAACAGCAGATCTCTGTTGGTCTATCACATTCTTTATATAAATGCTCACCTCCACAAATGGAACATCTTTGTTTGCCATTGCATATTCTAGCAGAGTGGTTAAATTTAAAGCAACGGAAACATTGCTGTAATGGAGGTACATATTCAAAAACTCTGTATGAAAACAAATCGTATTGTACATTGTCTGGAAGAATATTCGATAGAAAAGTAATGCTAACTGTTTGTAGTGGTACTCGCTCCTGTCCTACCTTCTTAGTGAATCTTCTTACAGCTATTATTTCATATATTGATGATAGTTTGGTGTATAGTTCTTTGTTCGAAATGTTTGCTGGTACAAATCTAATTATACCTGTTTTTTCTATTTGCGCAGCCGGAATAAATGCTTTCAAGCCATATTTGTTAAGAAAAGCGCTGTTATTAATAAAGTTATTGGCCGTATTATACTGTTTAAATATTACTGCTATTTTATTTGCGTTTATTCGTTGTATAGCCGTCACCCCTTTTATTTCGCTGGAGAATATATGGTTGAGATAGATAGGGCTCTTATTGCCTATTCTATCCTTATTATTTGAAGCTTCAATGAACACTTTAAAGTCTACATAAGTGGCATTTTCTGGATATAGTCTTTTATAGTCTGGTTTTAAATAAGGTGAATAGTCAGATAGCTCACCGCCGCCGCCATCACCACAGTCCATCCCAGTCCCTGCGTCTCCGGCCTCAGGCCGAGGACGTTTATGTGAAGTGGGCGGGTTATCCCCGCCCCCTTCATTTCCCACCATATTTTAGGTTTGTACACCTAGCACAATTGTTTTTTATTAACTATTATCAAGAAACTAGAAAATATTTAATAAAAAATGAAAATTGACGAAAATTTTTGACCGCTCTTTTTTAAAGTTCCCGCCAGAATCCAAACAAAAGTAATAAACAAATGGCAAATAGTAAATGATGCCAGATTCATTTCTTTAGTAACTTTTCTGAACTGGCAGCACAAATAGAATTGTCTAAAACGTACTCTATGGTCATTATCATTATAAATGGGGCCTATGCACACGACGATTTTTTACGCGTAATCTGCTTAGAGCATTTAACCATGAGCATTTAAAGGTTAAATGCTCTAAGGTAATCTGCCTTCATATAGAGCAGCACTTGCGTTTGCAGCGCGTTTTTTTACATTAAGATCACGTTCCCACGGACGTTATAAAATCGCGGTGGGATTTTTACATGCACTGGACCTTCAACGTTAGTGCCAAGAGTTGGAAATCGAACACTTGTTTTTCACCGACTTCATAAAGGAGGTTATCAATTCGACGTTTTTTTAATGTATGTTCGGGCATAATAACTACGTCATTTATATTATATAGACGTATTTGCAAAATTCTTTTTTTTGTTCGAAAGGGGTTTATTCCGAAATGGTCCCATTAAAATTTCATATAGATCTGATAATTCGTTTCGGAGACAGACAACGGAACTCTTCAAAAAATGACAGCAAATTAACGGCGATTGCTGCTATCGCATTAATATGCATTGTTTTGACCCCAAGGAAGGAAAATTCGAATTGGTGTGGGGTACGTACTATAACTAAAAAGTAAAAATAAAAACAACCGACTTCTGGAAAGTGAAAAATAACTTTTGGAAGGCGGTGACAAAGATTGAAACACGTATCCAAAGTCACCTTCTTCCAAAATTAAAGTTATTCATCGTGTAGTGTTTTTCCGGAAGTCGGTTGTGTTTTTTTTTTTGGAAACAATTTTTATTCGTGCTGAGACTCACTCGCGCTGCACTCTGTTGGATTCTCAATGCTCGATTCAACATCGAGAGTTGAAACTACAGTGCGCGACAAAATCCCATCGCTATTTTATTACGTCCATAGGAACGTGGGCAAAGTGCTATTCAAACCAAAGCGGTGGCGGTGATGGGCGTGGTGGGCATAGACTAGGGTTTCAACCGTACTAATCGTACTTTAATTATATAGTATTGTACTAGGTATACGGATTGATGAATTGCTGAATTGGAAACCAGAACTAAAGGCAATAGATGCTTATATTATATCATCTGCGTGTTACGCTTTGAGAGCTCTGAGAAGTGAAATCAATGTAGAACAATTGAAAATGGTATATTTTGCACTAATCGAATCCAAAATTAGATATAGCATACTTCACTGGGGAAACGGTTATGATTATAACATTAAAAAAGCCTTCGTATTACAGAAACGCGCAATACGGACAATAGTCCGTATCCCCCAAACGGAAAGTTGCCGTCAACATTTCATAAAATTAGGCATACTTACAGTTCCCAGCATTTATATCCTTGTACTTTTGACTAATATGGCTAAATACATTCATCAATTTGAAACTATAGAGGAACACGAGGTAAGAGAAGGTACCCGTAGAAAAGACCTAAAAGGTGTGATCAATCCCCGATACCAATCAGTCAAATTATTTAACAGCTTGCCTTTAGATCTGAAAAGCACAGTCCACCCTAGTTCCTTTAAAACAAAACTAAAACAATTGCTATTGAACAAATGTCTATATACCATTGAAGATTTGTAGTTCCTAACTGATTATTGTATTATTTAGAATTATTATATGACATAAGTACCTAATTGGAATTAATTTTGTAATACCAAGGTTGTTTGCCTCTGTATTGTGTGTAATTTAATTTAAATGTAATGTTAAAATGTAGGTAGATTCAAGATACAAATTATTGTTAATGAATAAATGACTAATGACTAATGTAGAGTGCAATAAACAAAAAATTTACCAAGCAATAGCAGCAAAATTTTAAGGGATTTAAAAGCTTCCGTAATGTACCATCCCGAAACGTGGAGCAAGGCACTTCCGCTAGTACTCCTTGGCATGAGAACTGCCCTCAAAGAAGACCTGAACACCTCGTCCGCTGAGCTAGTCTACAGAGAACCTCTCCGACTTCCTGGAGAACTTATCATTCCAGCAGAAGAACTCAGGAGCCCAAACGACATCACAGATTTCGTTACGGAGTTGAGGAGCAGGATGGAAATCTTACGTCCAATACAAGCCTCACGACACGCTCGACAGTCAGCCTTCGTTTTCAAAGATTTGGCGACTTCGACCCACGTCTTATGCCGCAACGACACTGTTCGACGGCCTCTGCAACCTACCTTCACTGGCCCATAGCGCATCCTGAGAAAGGACAAAACCCTTTCCTTGGAGATGAATGGAAGAGAGGCTACGGTCAGCGTAGACCGTGTTAAGCCAGCAGACTTGGAGTCTAAACTTGTTTCCTCACCACCTGTTGAATTTCCTGTTCCAGATTATCCTTCCACATACCCAACTCCCTCCATTACCTTCAGGCATTGTCGCCACCAGAGCTGGCAGACAAGTTAAATTTAGGGATGTTTTAGATTTATCTTATATTGTTTTTTTTTTTTTTGTGTATACCTTGTATTTCTCCATAAGGGGGAGGTGTGGCGAACCAAACTAAATATGTATGGTTCTTACTCTTAGTTTGGTGGCAACACTATTTTAGTTTCTAGACGAGATGTCTATGGTTCACAGGATAAAATTGTACAAAATGAGTGGGATGTAAGCTCCGTTAGGAGTATATATGTTCTGTGGATGTAAGGATGTGACCCCCAAACTAGGCATTCGCTTTTATCTTAGCGATCGGAATAAGACAATGGCAATAGACTCGACGACATGAGAGTTGAAGAAAACTGGCGAAAACTGAGTGTACTACAGGTGCACCTCAGCTCAACCTTTCGGGGAAACAAGGCGTGATGTTATGAACTGAGAAGCTCAAACTACCCTATTGAATTGAATAAATTATGACATTTCAGTCTAATTCTAACTTAGAGAGTTGTACTGATGAACCTTTTTCTTTTTAACCGACTTCCAAAAGGAGGAGGTTCTCAATTCGTCGGAAGTCGGAACCTTTTTAATTTGTTTTTTTTTTAATGTATGTTCCCCGATTACTCGAAGATGGCTGGACCGATTTGGATTTTTTTTTGTTTGAAAGGGTATACTTCCCAGGTGGTCCCATGATCATCAAGCCAGGATCTGATGATGGGATCCTGGAGAAATAGAGAGAACTCTTCAAATTTTATAGGGACACTTGAAGCGATTTGGATAGTTTTAGGAAGAGTACTTTCTCGGAGTGGTCCCATTTCAATTTGGTGAAGATCTGATGAAGAACTTCGGAGCTAGGCAACGGAACTCCTCAATAAATGATAGCAAATGGACTGGAATTGCAGAAATCTCATGTCTGTCTATTGTTTACACCAGTTCATAACATAACATTACGCCGGGACGCTGTGAAGGGGTAAGCACATGTGAACCACTAAAAAATGAAAAATAAAAACTTTTTTCAAAAAAAAAACAACCGACTTACTTTCCGACACTGAAAAGTAAAAAATAACTTCAATTTCGGAAGGCGGTGACAAAAACTTAAAATACATATCCAAAGTCACCGCCTTCCGAAATTAAAGTTATTTTTGACTGTCAGTGTTTTTTTTGGAAGTCGGTTGTATAAAAATAAAACGACCTGCTGCAGGCTTAGCACGAGAACCATAAAGAAGCGTTTTGTCGACGGAAGAGTAGACAAAAATGACGTTTCCGTGTAGATAATTGACAGTTTTGTACCGAGAAAAATACGGTAGAGTATAAATAAAGCGTCATGGAGTTTTTGGCGGGATCGCGTTGGAACATGTCGCACGAATTTTCATTTTCATGGAATTTAGTGAAATAGCGAATTAAATTGTATAATTTTGATAGTGAATTATTCAATTTAGTTACGTGTGAGTGCACAAGTGTAGTGAAGGTGAAAATAAGTGACTAACGTGGACTTTTCGTGTTCCCCCCAAAAACTCCTATTAGGTTGTTGTAAAGTTACTACCGCTTTACAATAACTTTGATTTGACTTGACTGACTAACGACGACTATGACTGTTTTGTAACTTCGTGCCCGATATCGGGCCATTTACTTGATCCAATAGAAAAATTACTTGACACTGGCTAAATGCACAAACCGTGTGAAGACAAAATGAAAAAAAAAAAAAAGCGTCATGATAAGCCTGCTGCAACGCCGATATTCTAACTTTAGTGTACCCGATAACATAAAGTACTCTGTGCCTTAGTGGCGATAGCTTATCACCACCTTAGTCTTTGCTAGGGTTGCCAACGTTTCTTCGACGAAAAAATATAGTACACTTAAAAAAAAATAGTATTTCATGGAAAAAGAAAGAAATAGCCAATTAATATTTGTTAAGTACTTATTTATTTTATAAAAACGATATTTTTTGCAATGCTTGCATTTAACAAAAAATGCTTAAGTAGAAGTGTCATAAATTCGTAATAAAATGCTGTAATACATTCAATTTTTTTTTTTAATGTAAATCTAAAGCTTTTGAATTTAATGAGACATCAATCAATCATTTATTTGCAACGAATGTAGGTTACATTGAAATACATGTGGAGTAGACATGAGAGGGCCATGTACAGGCGCCAGCACATCAAGCTACCTCAATCCTGGCGTCTGTACAATCTGCCTGGAAATAGGCACACAAAAATTATAAAAAGGTAAGAAGTTAATTACAAATTAAAATGTCACAGTTAGAATGATTACAATTAAACATACATTCAGTAATTTTGAAAATTGACAAATTTAAATGTCGACAGAATAAAATTAAAAATAAATGAATATATAATTATTAAGTCCATATTTTCAAGATACTATTAATGATATTTACTATACATTTAGGCGCGATAAACGCCCGGTTTTCATAAATGAAACCATGTTCAGTAGCATAGTAGGTGGATATTACTTTCACCACACAGTAAACCTAAGACAATATACAGAATACACTATTGCCCAAATACAGTTTATATAACTGGTAGTAATTACACTTTAAATCTTAATCTTTACATAAAGTATAAAGTACTCTGTGATCGTGATTAAAAATCCTAGTCCCACCTACCATTATAATAATAAAGGTACAGTTACACATGCTCATTAATAGCACGAAAGCATGGCACTATGGAGCAATTGCTACTTAGTAACATGTGTGTCGAAAAATTGCTAATAATGAGCACACTCATTTCGAGTTTGCTCAAAAATAGACGGTCGTGCGATTTTTGGGCATGCTACCTGCAGCGCGGGTGGAAGGGGCGTTTTTCTAGCGCATCTGAACAGGTTTGCTTATTGAGCATGCTAGTATCAATCAGTCGTTCGCAGCATCAACTATAGCAGCCAGCAATATCTTCTCGCATTTCTACAAGCAATCGCGTACTAGCTCCAAGTTTTTCTCTTCTACTTAGCCAATCATGAACCCAAATCTTATTACTTCTCTTTTTCTTTCTTGACAAAAGTTTTTGGACACATTAATACAATATGTTCAAAAACTTTGCAACCAAAATGATGATTTTATTCAATTCTGTGGAGAGGGCCACTAGGTATTCCATTTTTCACCTGCACTGGAACACTGGCAGAGAACTTGCTAGAATGTCCAGCACGCGCGAAGCTTCCAGCCCGCGTGTGTTTATATATAGCATGTGTGTTCAATTGTCTGCTTTGAGCACGCTTATTTAGAGCATGCTAAACAAGAGCAAGTGTGTCAGTTTGAAGATCACGCTTGTTTTAGGCACAGAGTACATTTTACATAAAGCATGCTAATAAGCACGACATTTTATGAGCATGTGTAACTGTACCTTTATGCTCTGTGGTCCCGCTAGTTTATTTTATAAGTTTCAGTTTGGAGTTTTTGGCGGGATCGCGTTGGAACATGTCGCACGACTTTTTATTTTCATGAAATTTAGTGAAATAGCGAATCGGGCCATTTACTTGATGGAAAAGAAAAATTACTTGACACTGGCTAAATGCACAAACCGTGAGAAGCTAAAACCCAAAACAAAAAAAAAAAAAGTTTCAGTTTAATAAATAAATTTGAAATTTGAATCAACCGGGCACAAACCCCGACTACGGGCTGCTACTGAGAAATCTCAGATAGAAAAACCCAATTACACTTTGCCCAAACTGGGAATCAAACCCAGGACCTCATAGCCAACAGTAGCACTTGCGACTACTAGTCTAATGAGGCAGGCAAGGTAGTCTGAGCTTACAGAGTTGTTTTGATGATTTAAACATTTTATAAATAGACATTTATATATATTCGCGAATCATAGTTTCAACAACATACCCTGATACTATTCAGCAAATTGCAAAAAACATAAGAAAATTTGAATTTCGCGGGCTAACCTGGCACTTTCAGCCTCTAACATTAAAAAACAGACAAAACTTGCGTGACCTAAGCTCTACAAGGGCAGTTTCATATACTTTTTTTTATGATGTCCGTGTATTTATTTGATCAAAGTTGGGCATTACTCTTTTCCTCTGATCTAATCAAGTATTTTATTACTGTTAAAATAATTTGGTACACTCCTATTCATATCTGGCAATACTTTTATGATTAAAAGGGACGTTAGATACTAAGTCCTGGCAACATTCCTCTTCTTCTGCTGCCACCGGCACCTCTGCAACCTAATAATGTATCTCCTTTAATTTTCCTGTAATTCATTGATTTAATAGTAATAAAAAGTGTTCTGCCCAACTCTCGTTTGCCTTTTATCCACTGCGCCGTATACTCGCGAACAGGTTATGGGCCCAGACAGCGTTAAAATTCAAGATTGACGCGTGTGACTGATTTTTCCCTTTGTTCTACGTGTACGACACACGACACGGCTCAAGAAAAATGGCGGCGGAGACTGGCCATGTGCCTCTGGCCAATCAATCCGCTAATTCTTTTGAAAAATTGGACGGAGTTGGAAATTACAACACTTGGAAATTCCAAATGAAAATGTCGCTTGTTTTGGAAGGCTTATGGAAAAGCGTGGAAGGCACCGAAACCGATTCCACTAAAGATCAACGTGCTTTGGCCCGTATTTGCCTCGCTATAAAATCGTGTTGCATTCAACATGTCAGATCTGCTAAATCGTCAAAGGAGGCGTGGGATGCCTTAAAATCTGTCTTCGAAGATAAAGGTCTGTACCGGCGTGTTCTTTTGTTACGTAAACTTCATCGTGCTAACTACACCGATTACAACACAATGAACGAGTACATAGAAGGAGTAATGACATTGGTGCAACAACTGGCGGACATTGGGCGCGTGATTGAAGACAGCGAAGTCGCTGAAATTCTACTAAGTGGACTACCACAGGAGTATGACGTCCTTGTATCCGGTCTGGAATCGTTGTCATCGTTAGAAAAACTAACAAGTGAGATGGTTCGGGCAAGGCTTTTGCAGGAACATTTTCGTCGCCATAACAATGTAAATGGAAATAACAATGAAACCAAAAATGATATGGCTTTTATAAGTACAAAACGTAACATGGTGTGCAGTTACTGCAAGAAAACTGGCCATGTCAAGGCGAAGTGTTTCAAACTGAAACGTGAGAAAGCTGCCTCTAAAACGCAACAGAAAACAGAGACAGGTACTCTGTTTGTGTCAGCTTCTGCTTTTGCTACGTGTCTCAGCTCACATTATTGGATTGTGGATAGTGGGTGTACATCACATATGTGTAAGGATAAGGAACTGTTTTTAAATTTGGACACTAAGTTTACTACTTTAGTTACTGTAGCAAATAATGACCAACTTAAATGTTTGGGTATAGGTAATGTCAAACTCAAATTTAAAAATGATACCAAAACTATTGAGAATGTGTTGTATGTCCCTGGTCTGTCCGCCAACTTATTATCTGTGAGTTGTTTAACTAAAAATAATCGCAGGGTTGTGTTTGATAATTTAAAATGTTATATTTATGACAAAGCAGGAAATTTGATAATAAATGGAATTTTCATAAATGGAGTTTATAGGTTAGAGTGTGTGCCTAATGTCTTATGTTCCCAGGTCTCTTCCAATGTTCTGCAGATGAACAAGGAGCAATGTTCTCATGTTGACAGTAGCCAAATGGAATTATGGCACAAGCGACTCGGTCACTTAAGCTTGCAAGGTATGTATGCATTGCGTGATGGTCTTGCTGTAGGAATTGATTTCCAGCGTGACTCTGGTCATTTGCAAGACTGTATCCCATGCATTGAGGGGAAGCAAACTGTGAAGTCTTTCCCCAAAGGTCAAGCTAAGCGTGCAAAGCAGCTGTTGGAGTTAATACACTGTGATGTTTGTGGGCCAATGTCGCAGAGCAGCTGGGGAGGAGCACGTTATTTGGTGACGTTCACTGATGACTTTTCAAGGAAGACTTATGGCTATTTGATGACACAGAAGAATGAGGTAATGAAATGTTTTATTAATTTCAAAAATTTAGTGGAGAAACAAACTGGTTTTATGATAAAATGCTTGAGATCTGACAATGGTACAGAGTATGTCAATAAAAGTTTTGACAATTATTTATCTCAACATGGGATTGTACATCAAACCACTATACCTTATAGTCCGCAGCAGAATGGTGTTTCTGAGCGGCTTAATAGAACCTTGATTGAGAAAGCTAGATGTATGTTAGCTGAAGCTGGCCTAGACAAGCGCTATTGGGGTGAGGCTGTAATGACAGCTATATATCTTAAGAATAGGTCCCCTACTGCTGCTTTGTCAGGCACAATTCCTGAACAAGTGTGGACAGGGTACAAAGTTAACTTGAGCCACTTAAGGGTGTTTGGCTGCAAGGCTTTTTCTTTAATACCTGACTGTCATAGACAGAAATTGGATTTTAAATCAAAACAATATATTTTTGTTGGGTATTGTCAGGATTCAAAAGGGTATAGGTTAGTCGATCCACTATTTCCTAAAAAGATAGTAAAATCTAGAAATGTGCATTTTATTGAAATGAATAATAATAATATTTCTAAAATGAATAATAATATTTTAAATATTGAAAATGATAGTGACATTTCTAAAATAAATAATAATGGTATTTTAAAACTTTGCAATGACAATAACGTTGTATCTAATATGAACAATGACATTTTAAATTATAATAGTTTTAATAATAATATACCAAATGATAATTTTATAAATGTAACTGATAATCTTTCTGTTATTACCGATGATGCAGCCACTGTTGAGCCCTCTACTAGTTTTGAGGCACCCAGTCAGAGTGAGGCACCCAGTGAGACACTTGCATCAGAAAATGAACAAGTGGTAAGTTCTGATGAAACCTTGAGGCAGGGGAAGCAATGTCTTTCACCTCAGAGCCCTGATTTTGAATACCAGTCATGCAGTGACATTGATGACAGCGAATCTCCAGAGGAGCTAACTGCTCCACAGCGATCGGTTAGGAGCACCAGAGGTATTCCACCTAAACGCTTTGGTGATTATGAGGTAGATTTTTCCTTATTATGTCAATCTTATGTTCTAAATGAACCTCAGTCTTATGAGGATGCAATAGCTAGTCCACAAAAAGA
This sequence comes from Polymixis lichenea, assembly GCA_949091785.1. NCBI lineage: Eukaryota > Metazoa > Arthropoda > Insecta > Lepidoptera > Noctuidae > Polymixis > Polymixis lichenea. The sequence continues at coordinate 16,688,574 of OX420932.1, read as the reverse complement.
TGAATGGGTAGAAGCCATGAAATGTGAGTATGACTCACTGATAGAAAATGGTGTCTGGACGTTAGTTGATAGGCCTTTAAATAAAAATGTTATAAAAACTAAATGGGTATTTAAGGTGAAACAGGATACATCAGGAAACTTTGATAAATACAAGGCACGTTTAGTTGCACGTGGATTTACTCAAAAGCCTGGTGTTGACTATAATAAAAGTTTTTCTCCTGTTGTCAGGCATTCAACTATGCGTATTTTATTTAATCTTGCTAATGAAATGGACATGGACATAGACCACATAGATGTCACAACTGCATTTTTAAATGGTAAACTAAATGAAGAAATTTATATGGAACAGCCACAGGGTTACAGACATAATAATAAAGTTTGTTTATTGCAGAAAAGTATCTATGGCCTTAAGCAGGCCAGTAGAGTCTGGAATGAAACTGTCCATAATTTATTGACTAAACATGGTTATACACAGACCAAATGTGAGCCATGTGTTTATATTAAGAGGATTAATGACAATTTGACAATTCTAGCCCTTTATGTTGATGATTTTTTTATTTTTAGTAATTGTTGTAAAGAAAAATCTGATATCATTGACATTTTAAACAATAATTTTAATATTAAGAATTTAGGGCCAATAAAGAATTGTTTGGGCATGAGTGTACACAGAGATAGAATTAAAGGTACAATACTGTTAAGACAATCTGAGTACATCAAGAAATTGTTATCTACTTTTGGAATGTTAGATGCTAATAGTGTTTCTACACCAATGCAAATTAATGAGAAGTTTGAAAATTGTGATAATAATAACTCTGAATGTGATTTGAAATATCGAGAACTTGTTGGTAGTTTAATGTATTTAAATGTATGCACAAGACCTGATATTTCTTATTGTTGTAGTTTATTAAGTCAATTTAACAATAACTTCAACAGAAGTCATTGGTTAGCTGCCAAGAGGGTCCTTCGTTATCTGAAGGGTACAATTGATCACGGTTTGTTATTTGTGAGAAATAATAAAAAGTTAGATCTAGAAGCCTTTGCAGATGCAGATTGGGCGAATGACCCAATTGATAGAAAGTCATTTTCTGGTTTTGTAATTAAATTGGGAGTTAATACAATTAATTGGGAAAGTAGAAAACAGCGTTGTGTTGCAATGTCCAGTACAGAGGCTGAATATTTATCCATGAGTAATTCTTGTAAAGACATATTGTTTGTAAGGAATTTTTTGTTTGAGTTAACTGGTAAATATTTTAAATGTGAATTAAGAAATGATAACCAGAGTGCTATTAAAATGTTAACAACTAAAAATTGTCATAAACGAACAAAACACATAGACGTGCGATACCATTTCATTAAAGATTTAATGAGTAAAAATTATATTAATGTGACTTATCTTCCCACAAATTTGATGGTAGCGGACGTTTTAACTAAACCTTTATCAGGTACTAAGCATAAGGATTTTATGAATCAATTAAATGTAAGAATTCTGATGTAGAAAATTTGAAAGTTTTGTTTAAGTATGTTTAACTGACATTGTTTGTGGTAGCAGAGCAATATGTATATGTAGTGTAAGGGGAAGTGTTAAAATAATTTGGTACACTCCTATTCATATCTGGCAATACTTTTATGATTAAAAGGGACGTTAGATACTAAGTCCTGGCAACATTCCTCTTCTTCTGCTGCCACCGGCACCTCTGCAACCTAATAATGTATCTCCTTTAATTTTCCTGTAATTCATTGATTTAATAGTAATAAAAAGTGTTCTGCCCAACTCTCGTTTGCCTTTTATCCACTGCGCCGTATACTCGCGAACAATTACATAATTTATTCAATTCAATATGGTAGTTCCCTATTGAATTGAATAAATTATGACATTTCAGTCTAATTCTAACTTTTGTACTGATGAACCTTTTTCTTTTGTAGGCATTTACCTATAATGTGCATTATAAATGCCAACAGTTGTGAACGTTCATTCTCTGGATCTGGAGCGAAATTCATGTATTTTCTTCTGTGCTCTATGTGACAAAAGAAAACACATGACTTTCGCTTAGTTACTGTTTTCAAATAATGGTGGTTCCCCTGTGCCATCCGCAGTCATTAATTTCCAACAGCAAGCAAGTTGAGTGGCACGATACTGTCTTCTGAACCTAAAGCCCTGTGCACATTGGCGATCGGCGTTTTTCCGCATATAAAACGCCATTCAGACCAAAACGTGGTGGCGGGTATGTACTCGTGTAAATGGAGGTATACTTTCAGCCCAACGCGGTCATTGCATGAGCTATGAGGCGGTACCTGCCACCGGCCAAAACCGCCGCCGAACCAAGGAACATAAACTCATCTACGGCGAGGGCCGATCCCCCTTTCCCAGTACTTTTTAAATCTCAGCAAAGAGTTACTATTCCTAGACCAAGTCTAGAGAATAGTTAAGATTTTTGGCAAAAACTTAAAATACTTGACTAGATCAGAGGAAAAGAGTACCGTAAAACGGGGTGAATAGATAGGTCTTCGAACTTTGGTAACGATTTTCGTAATGTTGCAGAATTGATACCCATTTTTCTAAGCATGTATTTATTGAGTCTTAGGCCAAACTTTTGAAATATATTTGTTTCTATTCGGATATGTTTGTAGTTAATAAAAAAAAACACAAAATATACGTGATTTCTATTTACTTCCCATCAGGGGACAATAGACACACCTGAGGGGTGATTAGAAAAATTTCGTAGGGCTGCCTCATTGTATTTTCCCTGAATATTTTTTAAGATAAAGGCAAACAAATAAAAGTCGAGAAGGTATCTCTAAAAAAACATATTTCGTTTAAAGTAAAGTTACATAATTTGAAATATAAATTATTAACGACAAAAATCAACAAAAAATAAAACAAAAACAAAAATAAAAATAATGCACTTGACTTTAATTAATATTCTATTTTATGTCGTTCCCTTATTCTTATAAAATTAATAAAGTTAAATAATCAACAATCAAAATCAATCATTATTAAAAATGAACATAGCAACATCATACAAATTTAAATATCAAACTCGAAAACAAAATTAAAAATTGCTGAAATTAGAACTATAGATAACCACTTCCACAGGTGCTTTAAACTTTGAGGCAGCCCTGACATAATCATGGCTAATCACCCCTCTTTCGTATCTAATCACCCCTTTGCTGTGTCTATTAACCATATTCGCGTGCCCATTAACCCCTCAGGCGTGTCTATTCACCCCGTTCGTGTGTCTAATCACCTCGAAAAATTTAAGAAAACAAGGCTTATGAAATAAGAACAATTTTATATAATAATGCATATTCTTACTTCAATAATTACAGCACAATATATTTACAATAACACAGACCATAATTTGAAGATAATTTTAAACTAATAAGACCAAAATTCACCGAAATACGAAGGCTCAAACTCAAGCTTAATTAACGACTTGTTTTGTTGTCAACTTTGACATTCAGTTTTGACGTTTTTAGCAATGTTGCCACAAATAAAACGTTGCCAAGCTAAGAAAAATAATACCAACAAATTATTAAAGTTGCGGGTTTTTTACTCGGGTCACCGAGTTTGCCATACAAAACGTTTGAAATTATCCCAAGATTTTTCTCTATTCCCCCCGCGAGTTCTATTCACCCCGTTTTACGGTAATGCCCAACTTTGATCAAATAAATACACGGACATCATAAAAAAAGTATATGAAACTGCCCTTGTAGAGCTTAGGTCACACAAGTTTTGTCTGTTTTTTTAATCTTAGAGGCTGAAAGTGCCAGGTTAGCCCGCGAAATTCAAATTTTCTTATGTTTTTTGCAATTTGCTGATTAGTATCAGGGTATGTTGTTGAAACTATGATTCGCGAACATATACAATATGTAACAAAAACCCTGTTGTTCCTTCTACCCACGTTTTCAGAATCGGTATACATACGTAATAAAGCATGTCATTTATAAAAACTGTTTGACAAAAGTAATTAAAATAAATATTTAATTATGAATATTTGTAATGTTTGACTGATTTTGATTAGATCAAAGAAAGCCGCCAAGCTCGTAGTCTATTGTGCGAAATAAGGATACTTGTAAAATCAGATACTGTTAACATTTTTTTTGAATATGTCGATTTTAATAGTTATTTGATGTTGAACTCTCGACTAGCCAATGCTTATTTTTTAAATTATAACTTCGTAAATGTTGTGCTTGTGGGTAAGTGTATACGTCCCTAAAAGGAACAACAGGGTTTTTGTTACATATTGTATAAATGTCTATTTATAAAATGTTTAAATCATCAAAACAACTCTGTAAGCTCAGACTACCTTGCCTGCCTCATTAGACTAGTAGTCGCAAGTGCTACTGTTGGCTATGAGGTCCTGGGTTTGATTCCCAGTTTGGGCAAAGTGTAATTGGGTTTTTCTATCTGGGATTTCTCAGTAGCAGCCCGGAGTCGGGGTTTGTGCCCGGTTGATTCAAATTTCAAATTTATTTATTAATGTAATAATATTGTACAAAATGAGTGGGATGTAAGGATGTGACCCCCAAACTAGGCATTCGCTTATATCTTAGCGGTCGGAATAAGACAATGGCAATAGACTCGACGACATGAGAGTTGAAGAAAACTGGCGAAAACTGAGTGTACTACAGGTGCACCTCAGCTCAACCTTTCGGGGAAACAAGGCGTGATGTTATGAACTGAGAAGCTCAAACTACCCTATTGAATTGAATAAATTATGACATTTCAGTCTAATTCTAACTTAGAGAGTTGTACTGATGAACCTTTTTCTTTTTAACCGACTTCCAAAAGGAGGAGGTTCTCAATTCGTCGGAAGTCGGAACCTTTTTAATTTGTTTTTTTTTTTAACGTATGTTCCCCGATTACTCGAAGATGGCTGGACCGATTTGGATTTTTTTTTGTTTGAAAGGGTATACTTCCCAGGTCGTCCCATGATCATCAAGCCAGGATCTGATGATGGGATCCTGGAGAAATAGAGAGAACTCTTCAAATTTTATAGGGACACTTGAAGCGATTTGGATAGTTTTAGGAAGAGTACTTTCTCGGAGTTTTGTTCATCCACTGCTTAACAAAATAACTGTCAAAGTTTGCGAATGCCTCGCAATCTGTTGTTTCTTCGCGAATTGCTGAATAGCTCTCAGGTATGAATTTCGGATCCAATAGTGCCAAAATGGTGTACACTCGTGTTATTTTGTATATCCAAGTTTTTTTGCTGTTTTTCCTTATAGCATCACGAAAGTGGTAAAATAGCCTTTATGACAAAATAGTAGATTTATTACATAGATTTTCTTTCATTTCAGTTCTGATGATATTTTTAGTACCTATTACAGATTTTGGTCGCGACTGCCCAATTTCTGCCGTAACTGGAATCTGCCATAAAAATAATCTGCCGTAATCAGAATAACGAGAATCTGTTCTTAACCGAATAAAGGGAAAAATGTTTAGTACAAAGAACGAAAATATATATAAGTATACATATTTATAATTTTTTACAACAAATACGACGTTCAAGTTTTATTTTCAAGCTTTCGCTTTTGTGGTTTTGATTTTAATCTTCTTTTAATCTCCAAAGATTTCTTCACTTTTGTATCGATCTCGGCATGAATTTGCCTTTTAGTTTCGCTCATTGCTTGTTGGTAGCTGTTTGTTAGACGATCAAGAACATCAGTTTCGATTTTTATCTGAGGAAGCTCAGCTTTTCCACCACCCTGGATTATTTCCTGTAACAAAAAATTTTCAATTTTAAAAGAATTGCAAGACACAGTTATTTCTCATTCTTCACTAGCGCATATCATGTTACCAGAATATAGATTATTACATTTAGAGAGTACCGTATTTATTTACCTTGAATTGGTTTACTTGATTCTGTAACAGGATAGTTACAGCATTACCAATACGTCCTGCGCGTCCTGTGCGGCCCACTCTATGGATATACGTTTTGATGTTTCTTGGGGGGTCGTAAGATATGACGTAATTGCAGTCCGAGATATCAATACCTCTTGCTAAAGCATCTGTTCCAATTAAGCTGCAAACAAACATGTTATAAAATGTAATATTGTAGTTAGCATCTGCATAATTACGTGTCTAATATGAAACTCTTCTAATTCTAATACTTACACATTAATTTCTGATTGTGTGAATTTTTTTAACACACTCTCTCTTGTTGATTTGTCTAAAGCTGACGATAGTTCAGCTACCTTGAATTTTCCACTTCCCCAGGTGTTGAGAAGTACAGCTAATCTATGTGCAGCCTCAGCTGCATTAGTAAAGCACAACACTTTGTCCCATTTTTGATCAGCTAAGAAATGATACAAGAGGAGTGGTTTGTGCTCAGCATCACATGTTACATACTGCTCTGTTAATTCCTCTGGTGTAGCATACAGCCTAATTTGGTCTTCGTTCTCGTAATTGTTTGACTTGGCAGCAGAAAACAATTTTGGTTGAAATAGTCCCCACTGATCTAACTTTTCAGGGTCTTGAGACAAAGTAGCCGAGAAGAGCAATTTGTGTGGTGGAGGCTTCTGTTCAACAAGACTGGACCATGTCAGATTTGAATGACGCCCAGTCATCAGCTCATTCTCCAACTTGATGTGTTTGTCTACATGATAGAGCCAGTCATTTTGAATGTGGTCCATGATTCTATCTGCTTCATCAATGACTAAAAATTTCAAATGTTTCAGGGAGAACCCTTCTGTGTTTTGTAGATGTTCTACTAAACGTCCAGCTGTGCATACTATGATGTCTACTTCACTCACCCATCCAGATGATTCAGCTGAAATTAAACATAATATTCAGTGCTTTGAAGGATTTTGTTAATTACTTAAAAAACAATTTTGAGCAGTATCTAATATCACCAATTTTCCTAAAGAGTTGAAAACAAAACTCACTGTATCTAACAATATTTTGCTGTTCCTGTTGCATTGGTGTGGATCCTCCTAATAAGGCAACCTTTAATCTCGTCTTCATACAATACTTCTTAAAAACTTTGGCTACTTGTGCTGCCAATTCTTGGACTGGTAAAACAACCAAGGCTCTCACATGGCACCCAATTTCATTAATTAGGATCTGAAAATATATTACATTAAAAACCATCAACTCAAAAATATGAAAAAATAATAAAACTGTAAGTTATTTGGAGTATAAAAGTATATCAATAAAGGATCAACAGTTGGTATTGAAACTAATCTATACTAATATTTAATAGAGGTAAAGTTTGTGAGGTTGTAGGGGTAATCTCTGGATCTACTGAACTGATTTTGAAAATTCTTTTACCAATAAAAAGCCACGTTATTTGTGAGTGTCATAGGCTACTAGGCTATATTGCATATGACACTCACAAATAACGTGGCTAATTATTAAATTATTATAAAAAAGAAATATTTCAATTAACCTGAAAAACGGTCGGCCGAAAAATATAGGGATTCCACCCGTGCGAAGCCGGAACGGGCAGCTAGTAATAAATAAGTCATTAGAATGTTATACCTGAACTATAGGCAAGACAAATGCCAGTGTTTTCCCACTTCCTGTAGGAGCAGACACACAAATATCATGGGGCCAAAATGGATAAGTTAACTTGTGTTCATCTAAAATAAAAGGTACAACTTTTTCTTGAACTGGAAACAATTTAGTGACTCCCTCACTTAATAATGTTGTCTTTAGTGTACTATGCAACCAATCTTGATCTTCTACAGTGCATGATGAGGATTTCAAACTTGTGGATATGTTAAATGGATGTGATAGCCAGAAAGGCAGCACTCTTGAGACCTAAAACACAATTAGTAAGTACACTTGATTGATGTTATACATGTCTGTGTACCTAGTACCATACCTTAGTACTAAATCGCATATCGCACACCTAGATCTCAAGGGAGCTAAGCCAAAAATTGGGAGTTTTGACTTATGCTTACCATTAAATTCCTTAACTCACTATCTATCGACCAATAAAACATATTTTAAAATGTTTTTCTGGTAGAACTTACTTAAAGCAAATATGTATACAGATAACTTCTCCAGTGCACAGGAAAACAGTTAACAGTTTTTGACCTTTTCTAAAAAAAGTGCTTTTTTGAATTAACTCTGTTTAGATCTAGGTGTGCGATATGTACTAATATGGGCAGTTTGTATTTTAATCCTACCCTACTAATATTATAATTGTGAAGTTTCTGACTCAATCGTACAAAAATAGCCACTCGAATATGGGCGAAATTTGACACGCTGACAGTTTATAACCTGGATTAACGCATAGGATAATTTTAATCCCGCTAGTACGTTCCCATTGGATAATTTCCGACCACCACGCGATATAAGGCACTGACAAAAGCTTGTAAAAATCAGTGCTTGAAGAAAGTGCTTGAAAAGATTGTACTAAAATCTGCATGACAGTAGTTCGAAAATTAACTGAAACACAGTCCAATACAATATTTTCTTTTAAATATAGTTCAGTAGTGTGAAAATGTGTAAGTATACCTTGGCTTTCTTTTCAAAGTCATTTACTCCTAACACCTTGAATTCATGGGAAGGTTTTGCTTTTTTCCTGTCTTGATTTTGAACTGTATTGATATTACTGTCAGTTTTGATCTCTTGACCTGTCTTAGGCACCACATCTATGTTAGGTTCCACATGATCTTCTTTAGGTTCCTCAACAGCTTTCTGGGGTTTAAGGGTTATCACATCAGATCTCTTCTTAGTAGCATATGCAGATTTCCTTTCTGCAATTCTTTTCTTTAATTTCTCCAAATGTTTGGCTTCTTGTTCTGCTACATCTACGACTAGATCTTCGTTTTTATCTCTATATCTGTAAAAGAAGTGCGAAGATTTCAGTTTACAATTCAGCAAGTTTAATTGTCTAGAACCAAATATTTACCAGTTCTAAGACTTACATACCTGTTAATTACAAATAGATTATCCATTGTCTTATTTGTGAGGGTTCTTCTTCATATAAGTATAATTATACTGTGAGGTTTTATTTTGATTAAACGAATCCAAGTAATCCTTGCTTGTGAACAAACCCAACATTAGCCAACAATCCAACATAACCTAAAAAACATTCAAAGTCAAAACAAAGCGGCATTTAGTATTGTTCTTTTTTTTATTTGTAACTCGACTAAATTCTCTACTTTGCCATGTGAGATAAGGCAAGAACAGACTGTGCCTTTTTTTTTTTTCTGGGTGGGAAATCATCAAATAACTTCTCCCGCTCTGGGTGGAGTGGGAGGGCGTGTCAGACTTTTACTGACTAAAACCCACCCGTGTTCCCTCAGTTGCCTGTGTGCCAGGGGCGGCGGTATCTCTTTCGAACAACCCGCACCCCCGGCAGGCATCGGCCCTTGCGGGCCCCATCTGTTACTGCTGACATCTCTTTGAGGCGCGCGTGGAACACAACGCGCCGTCGACCTGGGCTTGGTCCTTACCGGACAGCGAGGTACCCATTACTCGCCGTCCGCAAGCCCGTGCCTACGGTGGCCGGGAATCAGCCTGGGATTCCCGACGCCCAGGGCGTCTCCTGCGAAGGCCACGGCTGTGAGGGCGCATGTACTGCATCTCCCTCACGTGCGCCGCCTCCCTCTTTGCGAGCATAACTGCTTCGCTGAAGGAGGCGACTGCCAGCCATGCCCTCTCGCTCCGTACCATGGCCTGGACCAGGGTCGGACGCGAGAGATCGCCGCCACCGATCACCTCCACGAGGACACGGCGTTGCTCCGCCCAAGCGGGGCAGACCTCCACCGTATGCTCCACCGTGTCCTCTGGGCGATCTTCGCAATGGAAACACCCGGGCGTTTCCTCCCGCCCTATCCGAAACAGGAACCTCCTGAAACACCCGTGCCAGATGAGGACCAGCGTCAGGCTGAAGGTGAGAACGCCATGCCGCCTCTCAAGCCACTCCTCAAAGAGGGGACTTACCGCCGCAATCGCGGCGTGCCCAGCACTGGGTTGCGACAATCGCACTTTCCACGTCGCCATGAGATCCTGCCGGAGCTCTGTCCGCCGTGCCGCGATTTCCCGCGGCAGCGGAGTTACGCCCCGGCGTTTGGCCTCCTCGCGCCACTCCCAAGTGAGCGCGAGGACGTTTGCCTCCAGATCCCATGGCGGTAATCCAGCAAGGAGGCCCGCCACCTCACCGGAGATCGTGCGGTATCCCCGGATCATCCGGATGGCCATGACCCTATGGGCCGCCTTCAACCGGCGTGCTGGTTGGCGCCTCAATGTAGGCGCCCACACCGGCGCCCGACTGACACAGACTGAACAGACTGTGGCTGACGCTAGAGTGTTACTATTGAGTAGTGTTATATCGAGTTGATAAATATTTTTTTTATTATAAAAAAAACAAGCTTAATTTTTTTGCAAATTGTTCTGCCACGGGAAAACAACCATGAAAATTTCTTGGTGTATATGAATCGTTGAACGTTGCAGCGTTGAATAAAAACCGTTCAATGAATGAACGGTTTACGTTGCAAGTCGACATTAGTTGCACGTTAATTCGTTGACGAATTTAACTAGTTGACGAACGTAAATCAACGTTGACATTACGTTAACGGAAAAACCGTCAACGACCCATCACTAATTAGAATGGTCTACGTTGGTGACGTTCGGGTTGTACCTTGACCGAGGGTTATCCTCGTTCTTGTATATTTCAGATTCATCCATCCATTTTATTTGTCTCTCAATTAAATTGATCAAAGATGTGCCCGGTAGCAAGATTTATGTAGGTTTTACGTCAGTCGAGCACCAGCAACATACGATCAATCTGCTACGTTTCTATGGTTTTAAAATAAAGCTGTTATTTTGATATTCTCACCTGTCAGTCGTATTGACAGATGACAATATCAAATAAACGGGTTAAGGTTTTATCTTATTTATCACTAGTTCACGCGTTTACTTTGTAAACTTGGCGATGAAGTCTACGGCGGCGTCGATGCGCAGCGGTTATGTAGGCGGTACACTTGTCAGACGTCAAAAAATGAAAACATAACAAACAAGTAGAAACCGGTTTGTCTCGTATCGTCCGACACCTCCATCGCCTTCCTTTAACGGCATCCTTTTCTTCACATAACACAATAATTTTATTTCACCCGTACAAATATCAACTCCCATTCGCTAGATTTTAAGTTCAAATTTGTTTGCACGATTATTTTATTTCAACGGAGGAATGAATTGATTACGTTCTCGCGTCGATCGTCGCGTTCAGAGTTCAAGTTATGACGTCAGAGGCGTCTACGGATTCGACTAGTCCACCGATTATCGGTGAACCATTGATTCGTTCACGGTACGTCGACAGTCGATTTAACTAGTTATCTCATTCCACGCTCATCGCTACTATTCATCATTCATATTTAGAGAAGATGTGAATCTAGATCACAGATTGAACAGCTGATGCTAGATGGTCTAAGGACCTCCTGTAGCACTTTTAGTCGATTCATGTTGGATGTTCCAAAAATTAGAATGTATTTTTACCATATTTGTTTTTTATAAGATAACAATGGAAATAACTTAATAATAGTCTTACCAAGAATCAATTGTAGTAATGAACTCGAATGCATTCGATTTGAATATTTGAATATTTTGTTAAATCGATTATATTTTGACAAGTCCTACATTTGTCCTATTTTGTCTATACAATTTTAGCGAAGCACCACGAAGCAAGTTTTCGATTCGTCGCTTTTATTTCCCGAATAATCGTTCAAATGTTTTTTCTTCACCAATTACTCATGATAAATTGTTAACTTTATCTTTATTTGGTTTTTGTAGTTTTCTGTTGTGATTTCAGAGACTGAACACATTACAAAATGGCTAGTGTATCCTATCAAATTGCAAATCTTCTGGAGAAGGTAAGCCGGCGCGCGGCGTTCTCATAATAACACTGAGTAGAATCGTTTCGTAATTGCGTATCAATAATGTTATTGTCTAAAATGTCTCCAGATGACGTCCAATGACAAAGACTTCAGGTTTATGGCTACTAATGATTTGATGACTGAATTACAAAAAGACAGTATAAAGCTTGACGATGACTCTGAGAGAAAAGTCGTAAAGATGCTCCTCCGTCTCCTCGAAGACAAGAACGGTGAAGTGCAAAATTTAGCTGTGAAATGGTAAGTGAGCTTTGCAATATTCACTTATTCACACAGCTTTAGTGATCGTGACAAGTAACTTTATTGTATGAATAATTTGCAGTCTCGGTCCCCTCGTGAACAAAGTAAAAGAGTATCAAGTAGAAGGCATAGTGGACACACTGTGTGCAAACATGCTCTCAGACACGGAACAACTGAGAGATATCAGCAGCATCGGCTTGAAGACTGTCATATCTGAACTACCATTAGGCTCCAACACTTTGGCTGCAAATGTATGTAAGAAAATCACTGGAAAACTCAGCAGTGCCATTGAAAAGGTAATTGACATTAAACAAACAAATAATATATTTTTTCTAAAAATGTGAATTATTTTTTGGGCCAAAAATGTAAAATTCTCTTCATTTATATAACTCAATAACTATGGTTTAATAGATGTAAAGAAAGTAGTTTCTTTACTTATTTGAGTGCTAATAATAATAATTTGTTTTCTAGTCACTGTTTGTAATAAGCTGTCATAATAAACGAGATAAAAACAGCTACGATCAGAAGCATCAGTAGTCTTTCAAAATGTTAAATTGTGGGCATTACCATGCTCACCCTGATTAGGAACTATCCTAAGCTATTAATAAGTTTTGTAAAAGAATAAGTTTTTATCCCATTCTTAAAGTATGAGTAGAGATAGAGGGAACATGAAGTTTTACCATCATCATATCAGCCGAAAAACGTCCATTGCTGGACATAAGCCTTTCCCAAAAGGGGGGATTTGCCATAACCGCCACGCTTGGCAGGCGGGTTGGTGATCGCAGTATGGTGGTCAAATGCATAGAGAGCGCTGCTGCCCATTCTCTAGTAAGTCCCTTAGTCACCTTCTATGACACCCATGGGAAGAAATGGGATGGTGCTAGGTTTACCATAAATATTTTCAATTCAATACCATCACGTTGATGGCTTATTTAGTTTTGTCCATTTTAAGAAAACTTACAGCTATAAATAGTACATTTGAGTATGCTGTAACATCAATACTAATAAATAAAGAATGTTTTATTTTATTTTATTTATTAGGGAAAATAAACAGTTATTCATTACAATACTACACAAAATTTGAGTTACAGAGTGAGTAAATGTATAACCCATGACATTTTCCACATATTATCAAAACAAGTTATTATAAATATATATAATTCTAATTTATTATATTATGTTATAATTTTATAGAACTTACAATAAAATTACATTACGTGTTAGTGATATAATTAAACTAAAATTAATTAGGCATGCAGATATGAGAAAGAAAGAGAAGAATACAATTAATTATAAAAATACAGTCTAAAAATATGTTGGTTTTGTTTAATCTCAGATACTACTAACAGCTCAGTTCTTGAGGAACGCTATAGGCTATTTTACATCATGCTAGTAAAGATCAACTAATTTAAAACTGCATTCCACGGTTCGTTGCATACACATTTCAAATGCTTGAATAGACATTTTTGTGGAGGGGCGTGCAGTTTTAATTTAGTTGATCTCTACCCTTATTAGCCAATAAAAAAGAAAAAGAGCCAGTCAGAATACCAAGTGTAAACAAAGTAAAAGCGTGGGCATGCGATGGGGTGGGTCAAAAATTTCATGCAGAAGAAGTTGCAGGCAGAAGTTGTTTATGAATAAAGATGGTATTATGGATGTATCTACTAATACTATGCATTTTACCCAACTACCCCAACAAAGGGTAATATTTTTAGTACTCATAAACAATTTTGAATCAGGAAGGTCTATTTCTGTAAGATTCCATTTAGGTAAAATATGTTTTGAGAATATTTTGATGTTTCAGCAAGAAGATGTCTCAGTACAACTTGAAGCTCTGGACATACTGGCTGATCTGTTGAGCAGATTTGGTGGCTTGCTGATAACTTTCCACCCCATGTTGCTCAATTCACTACTGCCCCAACTTGCTTCACCACGTCAGGTATGAAAGTATTGAGTAAACTATATTAAAAAAAATGTTGTTTCTAATTCTCATCACAACCAGTGTAAAAAATCAAAATGTTTTCTATTCCAAGATAACCAAATGATAAAATGATTATAAACTTAATTATTATTCTTTGTGTTAAACTTTTGACATTTATATCTACATATAACAGACCAAAGCACAGTTTAGATACATTCTGTATAATAAACATTAGGTATTATTGAAATTCTTACTAAAATGTGAACCTTCATAGGCCGTAGTGTCACACTAACAACATCGTCATTTATACAGGCTGTCCGTAAACGCACCATAGTTGCATTGTCCCACCTGGTCATGTCTTGCAATGCATCTCTATACAACAAACTTATCGATCACCTGCTGGAGGGGCTAAGTTCTTCCACATCATCCAGTGTCAGCCGCACTCATATACAGTGTATTGCATCCATTTGGTAAGACTGAACATAATAAATACCTCTTTGAATATTTTATACTTGTGATACACAATCTAAGACTGATATGATATATGATACACACTCTCACTTTAGCACTATGTAGTCTAAGTCTATTTTTGATTGACTATTTGTAATCAAAAAAATACAGTTGTATGGAGAACCTGCCCCTTCTTTGTGTATAAAATTATATTCTGTGATAAATTAAAAGGTTATAAATAAATTTTGGTTGCAATGGAAACTTTGTCATCAATTCAAGTTTGTGTTTCCAAAACGTAGTAATTATCTGAGATTCTGAATTCAAATAAATGTATTTGAAAAAGATTACAGGTACACAGTTCAATAATACTGGGTGACATTTCAGTCGCCAAGCTGGTCATAGATTTGGCGAGCAGCTGTGGCGTGTCGCGCCTCAGGTCCTAGAATACTCAACCGATGCAGATGAAGAACTCCGCGAACATTGCCTGCAGGCGCTCGAAGCTTTTGTACTTAAGTGTCCCAAGGAAGTGCAGCCCCATATCCCTACGGTAAGGACCTTGTTTTGATAGGCATTATTTGTTTGGCTAAAACATTCTGTTCTATGATAAACAGCATGACTCAAACTTTGCCAGTCATGTTACAGATGTAATCTTTTGTACTAAACTTCCTTTGTGTAAAAGTTACTGACAAAATACAAGGTAACACTGTGATGATGGGACTCCCTTTTCTGCACTTCCCATTCGGGAATATCACACTCCCATTCGGGCCGTAGTGCTTGGCAAGGTAACGCTATAAATTATGTACAAGCATATAATAAAAAAAGAGAAAAATAAAAACATTTTCAAAAAAAAAACAACCAACTTCAAAAAAAAAACACTACAAAGTGACTTTAATTTCGGAAGTCGGTGACTTTGGATATGTATTTTAAATTTTTTGTCAACGCCTTCCGAAGTTAAAGTTATATTTCACTTTGTAGTGTTTTTTATGCAGTCGGTTGTTTTTTTACTGGCGTGATGTTATGTTATGAACTGGTGTAAACAATAGACAGACATGAGATTTCAGTAATTCCAGTCCATTTGCTATCATTTCTTGAGGAGTTCCGTTGCCTATCTCCGAAGTTCTTCATCAGATCTTCACCAAATTGAAATGGGACCACTCCGAGAAAGTACTCTTCCAAAAACTACTCAAATCGCTTCAAGTGTGCCTATAAAATTTGAAGAGTTCTCTCTATTTCTCCAGGATCCCATCATCAGATCCTGACTTGATGATCATGGGCCCACCTGGGAAGTATACTCTTTCAAACAAAACAAAAAAGTCGAAATCGGTCCAGCCATTTTCGAGTAATCAGGGAACATAAAAAAAAAATCAAAAAAGGTTCCGACAAATTGAGAGCCTCTTCCTTTTTGAAGTCGGTTAAAAAGGGAAGTGCTCATCGGGCATCATACAAATTATTCCGCATCGCTGTCAATGGGATAAGTGCCGTAAATGCTGACAGCGTTGCTATTGTGGGATAGCAATGCTGATTTTTTGGTCTAAAACTAGGCCAGCCCATTGGTCTCGTGAAGAGTCGACCATCCGCTTGGCGACGTCCCTAAATACTCGATGAGCACTCGGACCTAGTGTTTCAACAACCCCAAACGGGTCAAACTCCCAATAAGGTTGTTATATTTGTGCCGTTAGAGGTTATCTACTCTTGCAGCAGCCGCCCCAGTATAACCCTCCGTGCTAGGAAGATGGGATGGAGCCAGGGTTGCAACACCTCACCAAAACCTACCCACCTTCCAAGGCATTATGGTCATTCCTTCTGGCTTCTTCCCACCGTCGCAATGGCACGGCAAACTTTCTTTAGTTTTTAATCCATGCTTTTCCTTTACCCGACTGCGGCGAAGCCCAAAAACAGTACTTTATCGCTATCTCAATTTTTTATAGCTTTAACAAAGTGGTTTTCTTTTACAGATAATCGACCTCTGCTTAAAAATGATTACTTACGATCCTAATTATAACTATGAAGATGAGGAGGAAGAAGGTGGCGGTGAGGACGAGGAGATGGAAGACGAGTCCTTCACACCTGATGCTGAACCAGAGTCAGATTCTGAAGAGTATTCTGATGATGATGACATGTCATGGAAGGTACGTTTTTGCAGTCACAAGACTGTTGTAACCTGTAACTTAGTTGTTAATAAAACTGGAGTAAAGTTATGCCTCGATGAATCTAAGGATATACCAAAGTTAATCTTTACTCCGCGTCTATTAATAATGGGCTAATAATGCAACATAACATCACGCATAGCATCCCCGAAGAGTTAGGTAGAGGTGTATTTATAGAAGACCCACATTTCGCCAATTATGTTCATAGGTTAATGTCTACCATACTATAGGTGCGACAGAAAAAATTGAAAAAGTAACACGTAGTTTTCATAGACTTATTTTTTTTTATTTTGTTCTCAGGTGAGGCGTGCGGCGGCCAAGTGCTTAGAATCAGTTATTGCAACACGTCACGAACTTCTCGGCGAAATGTACCAAACTGTATCACCGGCTTTGATTGCTAGATTCAAAGGTATAGTTAACTCCCTCCTAATTAGCACTGGTCTTAAGGCGTAACCACCGAGGTAACCCTGGAGAGTTGTATTGATGTTTCAAAAGGTTATAATTCTGTAAATGCATTTTGTTGTTGTTACGAATCTTCATATATTTGGATCGAAATACAACCTGATACACATTCCAAAAATGTTCCGTTACCGGAATCCCTTGACAAAGTAAAAAAGAAATACCAACTCGCAATTTAAGGTTATAGTAAATGTTCGTTTGTTTGTTTAGAACGCGAAGAAAACGTGAAGTGTGATATTCTGAGCGCGTACACCGCATTGTTGAGGGCCACTCGTCCTCCACCATCTTTACAGATGGCTATCGTGCCCACCGATAACTCGCCGCAAGCACTGCTATTACAAAGGGTAAGCTGTCTTTACTGTGGTAATCATCTGTATTTTATCCTTCTAATATTATAAATGTGAAAGTTTGGATGTTTGTTGCTCAATCACCTAAAAACGCCGAACGGATTTGGATGAAAGGCACACAGATAGTGGGCGAAGCCGCTGACAATAGCAAGTATGAAATAAACTTGATTCCAATACAATCAGAAGCCAAACGAAGCTGCGAAATGTATTAATAAAATAAAATAGCATAAGCATAATCAGCCTATAATTTTGTCACTGCTGGGATACAGACCAGCAGTGCTATTCAGTAAAATTCTCACCGTAATAACTTGGGTGAAGTGAGCTTAAAGTGAGCTGTCATTAGTATAAATCCCTAGCACATGAGTAACCAAATGGAACAGAGACAAAGCTTCATACAACCGCGCGAATCGGTTGCACTACTAAGCTCGCGGGGCATGTTTGCGTGACCACTGGCCGCTTGTCGCGTACTCGGCGAGACTGGAAAAAACCCGTTTATGCTGGCACAGCCAGTCGACAATCTTAGGGTTAGTGCAACGCACGTTGTTTGTTTTATTAGTTGCAAGTCAAGAATATTATAAAAACTTCGAGTGGACCTTCTTTTGTGAGCAAGGTCAGCTGTCAGATATCGGCATGGGATTTGACGGCTACTTAACGTCAAAAGTCATCGTTCGGCCTACACCGGTTAAGTTCAATTATAGCAAGTACGATTTGAACCACTTCCCGATGTCTGATTGAGCTGAAATTTTGGTTGGAGGAATGTTGAAATTTTAGGGGCACTACAGAGCGAGGACTTTCGAAAAAATTATCCAATTTTATTGCAGTACCCGATACTGCGAAAATTTTACAAGTCCTCTGCCCCTCACGATACGCAAGCTGATAGATCGACTGACACTTTTCGGAGATTTTTTATTTTTTTCAATATTTTGCGGGTATTTTACATCATCTCATGGCTCTTGACCAGAGCAACAATTTCTTTCCAGAAAAGATTTTCATCCAAGCTACCATTTTGGAAATTAGAGCGTTTTATAAAAATTAAAAAAAAATTGAAGGCCTATAACTCGGAAACGGTGCGTTGTAGGGCCATACTTCTCAGAACCGAAATAGTTTTTATGGCCAAGGTCAACCCGATACTGCAAAATAATTGGAAAATTTCCAATTTTTTTTTTTCGTTTGCTTCTCATAGTGCCCCTAAGCGTATACTCCAACTCCTACAACTCCGCCCCTAAGACGACCCACTGACCGAAATTTTGTATACCGTAACTTCAGTGACAATGCAATAATATGATAGATATAACCTGATTCTGCAGCTAGGATTGTCTCCCCACTAGGGAACGGGTAGTAGTACGGTCACGAAATTTAGTAGGTTAGTTTAATTTTGATAGTTTAACACGATTTTTATCATGAAATGCTGCTGCAGCCAGCATTGCCTCCTTACGAGGGAACTCATTAATGGTTAGTAGCATGGACTCGAAACTTTGTATTTAAATTTAATTTTGTTTGCTAAACATGATCTTCACCATAAACTGCTGCTGCAGACAAGATAGTCTCTTCACGAGGGAACTCCTCAACAGCTATTGTAGCATTATCATGAAAGTTTGAATACGCGTAAGCATTTTTAATGAAAATTTATCATTATATTAATATTATATAAGAACGATGTAGGTAACATCGTTCTTATTTCTCACTACTAGTCGGTCTGTCTTTAAATTAAATAAATATTTAAAAAAGAGGCATCATCATCTCCCTAACGTTTTCCCAACTAGCTTGGGGTCGGCTTCCAGTCTAACCGGATGCGGCTGAATACCCGTGTTTTACATGGAACGACTGCCTTTCAGACCTCCACAACCCAGTTATTGGGCATCACGAGACTGATGGTTACACTTTCTGGCGTCTTGTAACGACTGTCAGAGATCTACGAATGACAACTGGGATCAGGAACAAATAACTTTATGTTAGATTCAGAATTTAGCACATCATTAAAAGAAACAATAAATTATTAATAAACAAAAATTATAAAAAGAAACTGATTGGAGCAAGTAATTTGTAAAGTATTCTATCATACTGAACAATAAAACTATTTAACAAATGTTTTGTTTAATTTGTCTTCACCTATTGTGACAACCCTACCAAAATAAATAACAATATTTCACTTTCTTAAGAAGCTTTGCCTCTGTTCCGTTTGGTTACTCATGTGTCCCTAGTGCCTGATGGTATGACAGCTCACTTCACCTAAGTCCTCACGGTGAGATTTTAACAGGATAGATCGGCT
The DNA here is from genome assembly GCA_949091785.1 of Polymixis lichenea. Lineage (NCBI taxonomy): Eukaryota > Metazoa > Arthropoda > Insecta > Lepidoptera > Noctuidae > Polymixis > Polymixis lichenea. The sequence continues at coordinate 16,668,894 of OX420932.1, read as the reverse complement.
GCTCTCTGTGAGAGGGGTCGGGCCAACATCCGCCATGCGAGCCCAGTGCGGGTTGGTAAATGTCACATGTCTCAGAATTTTTGCTTCTAGTACATATCGGTTTCCTTACGATGTTTTCCTTCACCGTTTTGGGAGCAGTGGCGAAGAAACCATTTACACTGTCTGGGTTCGAACCTACGACCTACATGTTGTAAGTCGCGGCCGTTACTGGGCCACCACTACCCTATAAAATAAAATAATAATCTCTAAAGTGACCTCCGGGATCGCTAAGGTATTCCTTCCCTCCGAAGCTCAATCACTTATACATAGCTTTCCACAATGACTCCTTCCTGATGACAGTCCTTTACATAACAGTCCAGTGGTTTCTTTAGTGTTCCCCTTCTCTTATAGCCTCGTTCATACTCAAAAGTTTCCTCACGACATTTCCCTCATTCCTCCGCATCAACTTCATCTGATACAAGAACTTATTCAACGTCAGGTGTCGGGCGTAGTGCGCGGCGCTCTGCGCGTGATCCGCGGGCGCAGCGTACGCGCGCGTGGCTGTGCGCTGGCGCTGCTGCGCGAGCTGCTGGCGGCCGCGCCCGGCTGCCTGGCCGACCACGCTGCCAGGGTCATTCGGGCTCTCACGCCTGCGCTCACGTGAGTACTGACTTAGGGCGATTGTGCACTACAAGGAATTTTACTGTCCGAACATCCGATTTTTTACGGTCCGAAGTGGCATGAAAAAAACGGATGATTGGCTTGTGCACTTGTCCGTCTTTACTCGGATGATACGCCTCAGTTTAGGGTAGCTCTATCTTTGAAACTACACGCCACGCACGCGAAATTACTCTGAACGATGAGTTTCTTGGAACGTCGGCAGTTGCTTGCTTTATTACTCTACGTGCGAAGGCGTAGAAGACAAAAAGAATTCTGGGTTCATCCCCTTATAAGTGAAAGGTACCTGACAGGGTCATTTTACGTAAACCACAATAAATTGAGACAGGACGAAAGAATTTTTTTTAACTACTATCGGATGTCTACAAGTACTTATGATTTTTTGCTATACCGCTTAAGCGCGTGGATCAAGAAACAAGATACAAAATTAAGGCTGTGTGTACCACCAAATGAAATGCTTGCTGTAACATTAAGGTAAGTGTGAACATGTACAGTATTTATACAGTGTGTTTATTGAGTTATTGAGCATAGTAAAACCAGAACAGTAGGTCAACTCTCGCCCCGTTGGAGACTTAAATACCTACTGCTGCAGGGTTGTCCCTTCTTTTAGTTTCGTAGCTAATAATAAACACTTGCATACATATATTCTAGATAATAAGGTGACTTTGATTGATACAGCCAAATTCATACTGACATTCATACTTTTTTCTGTTTACACTTATATCTCTTCAATCCAGGAATACGAGGTAGGCATTTATATTACAAAAAATATTTCAAATAATAGTCAGGTTACAATGCTAAACCGTTTAATAATAAAAATTAAAAGTTTTCAAAGTCTTGTTGCAACAACTCAGTTATTGTCAGAAGCGGCACTGATTCCGCAGGAGAGATTGGAGATGCTGTCATCTGATTTTCCATTTGTGGCTGAGAACTAGGCGACGGCAACGTAACATGCGGTGGAGGTGGTGACATTGATGGTGCAGAGGGATAGTAGATCGATGGTGCTATCATCTGATGGTCTGTTTGTGGTAGATGGGGCGGCGACGGGGTAACTTCATTAGTTGGAGAGTTGACGGCGTTGTCGAGTGGCGATGATGATGCAGAGCTGAGCGAAGATGTTCGGATGCGATTCGTATATTTGCGAAGCAGCTGCATCACGTCGATTCTGAACTCTAGTCTATCATCTTCGCTTATGCGTTTAATAGTTGGCAAAATAGACATCAAAAATGCTTTATCATCATCTTTAAATTCATCCTGTCGTGGCCCATGTCTTTGAATTGCCTTCAATATCTCCACATCAACTGAATTTAATCTTTTTTTACGGTTCTGGGTTAGTGACGCTGTAGGACGAATTATGGATGCAGATGAATAATCTTGAGAAGACCCTGGCGTAGAAATTGGTTCGGGGGTCGCTGATATACCCGGCCTGGATTCGTTGTCACTATCTTTGGACGGATTTAGTGACGATGATGTACCTGGTCTGGATTCGCTGTCACTATCTTGAGAGGATTTTACTATGTTAGAGGTTGTCGAATCCTCTTTGATAATTTTTAATAAAAGTAGCAAGTGTTTATGGTAAATATATTGCTTTTTCTGAGATTGCCCAGATTTCATTTTCAGAGATTTGATGAAATAGTCTCTCGTGTTATTCCATTTATGGGTGAGAGTATTAACTGAAACAAAAAAGTAATAGAAGTATGTATTTGTTACAGGTACTTAGGCAGTGGAAATACTTTCACCGATATGTTTTATAGCTACCATTTGGGTATTAAAACGATAAGTGAAATTATCACTTTAGTATGCCGTACAATATGGGATGAATTAAGCAGTGAATTTCTTGCACCACCGAATACAGACAACTGGAAATCAGTGGCGAGTGAATTTCAAGCTAGAGCAAACTTTCCAAACTGCTTAGGTGCCGTGGATGGAAAACACATAAGAGTTCAGAATTTTCCCTCTGCCGGGTCTATGAATTATAATTATAAAGGCTATTATTCCATAGTGCTTCTAGCAGTGACCGATTCTAACTATAAATTTGTGTTTGTCGATATAGGAGCTTATGGAAAAGACTGTGACTCGGCTATTTTGCAGCGTACAAGGTTTTATAAGCTATTGAGTGAGGGAAGATTACAAGTACCTAATCCAACTCCTCTGCATCCTTCTCTAAACAACAGAATGCCATACGTTTTAGTGGGCGATGAAGCTTTTCAACTTAATGACAATTTGTTACGACCCTATGGTGGAAAACATCTTGATATAAAAAAACGGATATTTAACTATCGACTGTCTCGGGCACGCAGATATGTGGAATGTACTTTTGGTATATTGGCAAATAAGTGGCGAATACTTCATCGTCCACTAAACGTATCAAAACAATTGAGTAAAGACATAGTCAAAGCATGCGTCGTTTTACACAATATTGTTCGTGAAAGAGATGGGTACACACATAACGACATGTTCGTACGTGTTAATAACAACGGTTTGCAAGATCTTCCCGTCGCTACCAACAATGTCCAGGCGGGACGAACAGCTAACGATATAAGAAATAATTTCGCCGTTTTTTTTTCAAGTCCCGTAGGATCTGTGCCATGGCAAATGTCAAAAATTTAATACAAATAAATTATATAAGAACTTACGTATTTCGTCTTTCTTTTTGTCATCAAATCCCTCAAATTCCGGTTCGAAGAATAAACAAATTTCTCGCCATGCATTGCTTCTCATAATTTTGTTTTTGTATGCATCAATAGTTTTATCCCATAAACATGGTTTGGATTCAACAAGTTCAATTAGTGTAAAAATGTCGTACATGATTGTGAAATCGATCAAGTTAAATTGTCAAACTTCGTAGTCGCTTTTATCCGAATGAAACGAAGGAGCCGTGCGTCGTGGGCGCAGGTCGCCGAGGAGGTGAGGGAAGGGCCAACGAAACGCACAGCGTCCAGTGTGTGCGACACGCGCACCCTCCTTCCCCGCGCCCGCCCCGCCCGCTCATGAAAACGGACGTAGTGCACAAGCATAAACACGTTTTTCATTGCTGTCATTTCGGACCGGAAAAAACCGTTCCGGTATGGGGAAAAGTAAAATGTCGGACGGTAAAATTACGTATAGTGCACAAACTAGTATATACATTATATGACGTGCCATATCGGACCGTAAAAAATCGGACTGCCGGACAGTAAAATTCCTTGTAGTGCACAATCGCCCTTACTGGGTTGTGAATTTGAAGTTATTTTCAATGAGTTTAAAACTTTTCCTTGCTTACGGTACTGTGCTAAATAAACATTGACAAAACTACCTCATGTCAAAAAAAAATATAATCGGGTAGTTGTGGTCTTTCCATTAGGAACTATGGGCTGCCCCGTTGGTCTCGTGATCGATCGATCGCAAGCGCATCTGCTGAGCACGTGTTAGAATCTTAGGTCGGGTTTTTAAGGTCAAGGGGGTATTATAGGACCGATTGAAAATCATAGACTTAGCCGAGGATCTAATTCAATGGCGTCCAATTGGGAAAGAGATAAGCCAAATGTATAGCGGTAAACTGTTATGGATATGGTTAGCCTAAGCATAGCCATAGCCATATTGATGATAGTGAATTGATCACGCTAAACCTTGACAATGACACGATTGCGTATTTTTTTTTTTTCAATTATAACTTTTTGTTTTCTTTGTTTTTATATTAGTGACAAGAGCACAGCCTCGTCAATGAAGATCGAGACGCTGGTGTTCGTAGTGTGCCTGGTGCGCGGGCACGGCGCAGGCACGATGCGCGCGCACGTGGCGGCGCTGCTGCCGGCCGTGCTGTGCTGCGTGCACGACCCCTTCTACAAGGTCACGGCCGAGGCGCTGCGCGTGCTGCAGACGCTCGTCAAGGTGATGCGGCCGCTAGGTAACTTTACTTTTGTTTTTTGTGGTAATCAGTGCTCGACTAAGAGAATCAATGAAATTATCATCATGGTAAAATAATAACATCATTATGTAGAAAATGTTGTGGGTTACATATTTAGTTGTGTAACTGTTTATTTTTCCAAAAAATAAAAATGGTGTTTTTCAGCTTTTCTCATAAAAATATGAAGACCAGTAAAGCTTTTAATATAGCACATCTGTCACACGAGGGATAAATAATCCGAACTTTTTGCCGTATTAACGCCCAGGTGCTGTTTGCTGATTAGGAATTTGTATTTCTTAGCAGCAAGGAATACAGCAACACAAAATATAAATTTTACACATGTTGACCTGACAAGTCTCATACGTCATACAAGTAAAGGTCCACTTACTTTATTAAGTCGGAGGATGTTTTTTAAGTAGAAATGTTGGCCTTCAGGTATTCCGGAATTTGTACCTAAAAACGTGCAAATTCTAGTCGCAATTTTCATCTCAGCGGCAATAAAAAATGTTATGTCAGGTACGAGGTTCTTTGACAGATTGAGACTAAAATTAGAATGTGAACATTCTTTTTTGACAGATTGAGACTAAAATTAGAATGTGAACATTATTTTTTGACAGATTGACACTAAAATTAGAATGTGAACATTCTTTTTTGACGGATTGAAACTGAAATTAGAATGTGAACATTCTTTTTTGACAGATTGAGACTGAAATTAGAATGTGAGCATCAGTGGCGAAGGGTGCTTTTAAGGGAGAGGTAAGCCGGAGCAAAAAAAAAAATTGTTTTTCAAGGAATCGGCTAAATGGGACGAACATTGCCATATGCATCGCGAATCACCAGGCATTATCATTACTGTGTTACCAGTACCGTCGTCGTAAGACTGACCAACTAACTTATTCCTACAACGATACTAGTTAAGTATTTCTAACAACTTTTTGGATAAAACTTCAGCGGTTCCACTTCCGCTAACATTGTAAAGACCCAGGAATCGTTCTTCGATTCTAGTTTAAGATAAATATCGAAAAATTACAGTTAATTGCTGTGACTGACATCGGGAGTTTCGTAAATCATTATAGACGGAAATTGAGCTTTATCTATCTTGAATCGAATGTGATCTCATAAAACGGATGCAATACTATGTTTAAATCATTTTGAATATCGCTAGAGAGACCGAAATACGCGGGGCTCTGAACTGAATTACAAACTTCTAAATGGGAGTCCATTACTGAATCGAACTTGCTCAGATATAACAAGGCTTCGATATAGGTACCTGGTTATCGGAATTCGGACTTTCATCGTGGTCGCGAAAAGCTACTTCTTGTTTACCTAACAAAATAACGGTTTCAATACACCGTTTCATGAAATCCCTATTTTGAATTTGCGAAAAATGATTATATCCTACCTCTCCCGAACTCATGTAACTGTAAATAGCTACGAATATGTTTTTCAGTCTGTACATGATTTTTGACGGATTCGTTAGATTATTAATATCTGTAAAACCCCTTTTATTCCATAACTACTAGATTCTGAGAAAAGTAAACACGGGAAACAATACATTCTATTTAATTTATAACTACCAGTCATCTACTGAAATATATCGTAAAGAGAAACATTAATAACATGTTTAAAAAAACGTTCCCGTCGTTTGTAATTTATAGTCAATATCTGGATGTCTGAGCTGTAAATAGCTAGCTAGCTGAGCTTTGCTCGTCTTTTTTTTTGGTTCGACGTTTTCTAAGAATGAAACCTAGCTAGATAGATTTATCGCCCCCGAAATCCGCAGCATACTGAATTTCATGAAAATCGTTGGAGCCGTTTCCGAGATTCAGATTATATACAAAAATTGCTCATTTAAAGGTATTAGATATCTGCGCGGGCACGGCCTAACATAATTACGTGTTTCTTATTTTCAAAACTTAACCTTGAATAGCATGTTTCCTCACAGCAAATAATCTGTTAAACAGCAATCTTAAGACGGGGTGATTCGGAAAAACGTCGTTTTGTATTGTATTTTATAAGTAGATAAACCGGAAAAAAAAATAGAAAAGATATATTACATAGTTCACATCTTGATCTAGATATTCCGGCCGTGCGATACACGATTACTTGCACTTTACTGCATCCAATTAAATCGCAAAGACAAGTCTAAATGATGATCGGATTCTTATTTAATTTGAGTTATATGTATATGGCTTTGAACAATAAAACTTATACCATAATAAAGGTCGTAAAAAATATGATGAAATCCGGTCGTCATAATATGGACTGTGAAAATACATTTATAACGAATCTAAAATCCAGTGTTTTTATCTTTACATGCGCGCGCCCCGTGTCGTTTAGTCCCGAGAGGAACGTGTTGGAGGTCGGACGTGTGCCAATTTTTCGAACCCGCCACCCCCGCTATAATCTGTTACCGGCAGAGCAAAAAATTGTTTGTAAATAATAATACGTGTATATAATAAACTAAATACAGGTATACTTATGTATATCTTATTATTTACATGCTTTATTTCGTAGGAAATTAAAGTAGTTAATATTTTGTCAAACAAAATGGGAAATTACAGAAAAAAACTCTCGATCCAGCGCTGGCTCTTCGAAGGCTAGTAAACAAAAAAGTATATATTATTATTTACCTACATTTATTGTATTTTACGCGTAATAGATTACTATATTTATTTATTATAGATAACCTACTATTTGCGGTTTGCAAATCTATGTACCTACGCGTAATAGATTTGCAAACCGCAAATAGGCGTGTAAAACAGAATTGGTACCCTATGTCCGTGTAAATAAAGACGCCACGCGCGCAAAAGCTAGAATGGTTCATTTTTCTTGCGGAATAGATTTACCAACCGCATCAATTGCGCAAAACAGTTGAATTTGAAACCTATGTCTTACAGCATAAAGCCGCCACACGCGCAAATTTTATAATGGTTTATTTACTGTTTTCAAATATCAAAGAGGTAGGTCAAAAAACAAAAAACTGATGATTGCCTGGATAGGCACTGTATGTGATAACACTATGACCTTGAGCTGGTCCAGCGTAATACGGAGTTTCCATAGAATAAATCGATATTCACACGGTCACAATTTTTTTTTCGCGCACTGGATTTTCAGCTTTCGGTATTTAGCCGAGGGTTGAGAATCCAACAGAGTGAAAAATCCAGTACCTACGCGAAAAACATCCCACCGCGATTTTATTACGTCTGTGTGAACGTGGACTTTATTTATTATCTTTCTGTTTTCGACATAGGCTATGTATGTGTCACTACTTGTCATGGTATTCGAGGTCGCTGATCACAATGTAATTCCAAGATGGCGAATGCAATTTTTTTTTAATTTTCCATCATGGGTGTTGTTTTCAAGGTTTTTCGGGTCGGTAAAGCCGATGGTGGGGTCAAAATGAGAATTCAAGATGGCGGCTGCGAAAATTTTCGAATTTTCCATCATGGGTGTCGTTTTCAGGGTTTTTGAGGCTGCTAAAGACGATGGTAGAGTCAAAATGGAAATCCAAGCGACAACAAGCGAAAGCAATAGCGACATGATGGAAAATACTAAAGTTTTCTTGGCCGCCATCTTGGATTTTCAGCTTTTTGACTGATTGAGACTAAAATTAGAATGTGAACATTCTTAAAAATACGGGAATTGCTTCTCTGATGTTGGCCATAATTTACGTATGTATCTGTTTGTTGGAGATCCTACATAAATAAATACTTTCACGAAATCTTCCCCTCATTCAGAGCTAGTGACGGAAGGCGACGCAGACTCGCTGCGGGTGGAGCCGCCGCCTGCAGAGTTGCAGCAGTTCATCCCGGCCATGTACGAGGTGACGCTGGTGCGCCTGCGCGCCACGGACATGGACCAGGAGGTCAAGGAGCGGGCCATCGCCGCCTGCGGACAGCTGCTCTGCCATTTTGGTGATTATTTGCAAGTATGTTTCTGATCTAATAATAAAAAAATTAAATTCACTGACAGCATGCATTGTGCACACACACCCTTAACCGCTGCGTCTAGAAACATTAAATTATGCTATTTGAAAATGCTTCCTCTAAAGAGGTTTTAAATAAGGAATGTAAGTTTATAGAAACTTTCATCCCTTATTGAATGACGAAATTCCATAGGGAAATTCGTAATTTTGCCGATGAGAAATACCATCGACCGTAATTTTCGTTTGAATGAGGTGTAAGGTCAAAAATACGCTTCTGAACACTTGAAAAAGAACTTCATGGATTCCAATTTGGTACAATGATGACCAATATAGATCTACGTCTATGAGGTAGCGAACTTATAAATACCAAAGATTACCGAATGTTAGGAATCTAGGATCAAACATCGTCGTAGATAATGAGGTACTTGAAAATGTAGACTCGGCAGTTTTTCTAGGCATCACAGTAGATGCCAAACTTCAGTGGGGTTCACATATATCAAGCCTAGCGGGAAGGCTCAGTTCGGCCGCCTACGCCGTTAGGAAAGTAAGACAATACACTGACGTTGATACAGCGAGGTTAATCTATTTTAGTTATTTTCATAGCGTTATGTCCTACGGCATTCTGCTGTGAGGCAAAGCCGCAGATATTAAAAATATTTTTGTTCTTCAAAAACGAGCTGTTCGAGCAATTTATCTATTAGGTGCTAGAGTTTCTCTTAGAGATTTTTTAAAGATATTGGTACTCACCGTGGCATCGCAATTCATCTTGGCCAACATCTTATATATTAGGCAAATTTACACTAAAAACAGTAATATTCATAATATTAATACTAGAAATAAGCACAAACTACTTGCTCCCTTTCACCGGCTTCATAACATTCATAACTCATTTGTTGGTCTTGGTATATATAACCTTTTATAACAAGCTTCCCTCTTCTTTGCTAGATTTGAATCTTAATGCGTTGAAAGCTAAAGTAAAATCCAATCTTTGTGCAAAGGCATACTATTCTATCAACAACTACTTAAACGATAAAAAAACTTGGTCGCTGTGATTAACTCAAGACAATGTTTGTGTTCTTTCTCCAGAAATTGCTTGCCTACTGACAGGTTATATTTATATTAACATAATTGTTTGTTTTTATTTGACTGTATAAATTCATTTTTATTTTCATTTAAGTACTGCTGTCATAATCTACTCATTACAATGATTTTTATAAATGAGTTGTATTGCAAGATGTAGTTAGCTATTGATCATATTATTCTTGCCTGAGCAACTGGCAGCAAGTTCGTCATGCTCCCTTAGATGTCACTGCTTGCGGTAGCGTCGGGGGTCGGGTTGGCTCCTTCCCTCAAATATGGCGAGGGGGTTATGGCTGATTTTTGCGTTATGCTCGTGAACGGGTGCTGCTTGTGGTGATTGGTCGTCTTGTTGACCATGGTTTTGTTGTTGTTAATAGTTTTAACTGTTTATTTATTTTACTCCGAGGGTCCTAGTTATTTGTTACTTCTAGCTACAATTACGTGAACATAATGCCGCATTGCATACGTAAGCGGGTACGCCCTTTATGCCTGGAGGCTTTAATTTAGGTTTTAAGTTCTGTTTATGTTTTTGTTATTTATTTCTGCTTGAGTAATTTTTTTTAATGATTTTTTTTGTATATTGGCGTGTGGTAGCTGACATATGGCAAATATTTTAAATTTTGTTTCGTAACGATAATTACGTACCTTTTGTATAGAATCAAGTTCTTCTAACATAACAGACAGCAGTCCTGCTGGGGAGTTTGTTGCGCCACTTCTTCTTCCCAGCTAAAACACTAGGAAGTGGTGAAGGGCGGGCGTTTTGGGGGATTGTCTTATGTGATTTTGACATTCAAACAGTGTGACGCCAGCCTAGTTTGAATAAATGACTTTTGATTTTGAATGTTTGACTAAAAAAAAATAGTACTTTGATTTAAACTTAATAAAGTAATCACGAAAAATGACTTGAAATGCGACGTTGCCAGCCCGCGCAGGATGAACACTATTAAATTCTTTTTTTTCCTATTTTTAAATATTGTTATCTTTATAATTTTAACAGACCGATAACAATTTTTGTAATAACCGCTGTATGAGATAACCTAATCGCCATTATGTATAAAAAATGTGTGCTTCAAAACTGTGTAAAAACTGTTTTTGATTCAATTATTTTGCTGTAAATATGCACGGTGACTCGATTTAGAAGTCCGTGGATGTTGCCTAATATGTAATGATGTTGCATAATAAGTATTATGTTACTAGGTTATCGATCGAGCGCAGAATAGTTGCGCCCGAGAATTTAGATTCAGCTTGTTTAAAATATTCGTTTTGTGTCAATGATTGGCTATTACAAATATTTTCAAAGAACGTTCCGCCCCGTAGTGATGGGACAACATGAAATATCGACAATAGATATCGATAAATTTTGTTAACCCTTTGTTTTGTTTTTCTTTATAAATTATGAAAATTATTAAGTAACTAGCGTTTGCCCGTGGCTTCGACCACGTAATGGTAATTATCCCACGTTATCCCACGGGAACGTACTAACGGGAAAAAAGCACCTTATGTGACCAATCGCATGTCCCAAAAGTATGTTACGAGGTCAACGGTCGACCGCAGACTAGTTGAACCCAATCCCACTTTAACGTGCTGCTTGCGTGTCAACAGATTATCAGCTATTTTATTTTGCATTTTATGCAGTTTTAAAGTAAAAACTTAGCCTATTTAAATCATAATTTATAACCTTCCTTTGGCGTTGCCGTAGTCGGGTAATAAAACAACTGTTTCTTTCAGCACGAGCTTCCCGTTTGTCTGCCAATCTTCTTAGAACGACTGCGCAATGAAATTACTCGTTTGACTACAGTGAAAGCTCTTACTAAGGTCGCCTCATCTCCACTTAGAATTGATCTGACACCTATTTTGGTAAGAAAATTAATATGCGTTTGTATATGAAAATACACTTGATTTTTTAGATGAATATTGACATCATTGTTTATTTCAGTCGGATGCTGTACCGATCCTTGGATCTTTCCTGAGGAAAAATCAAAGAGCCCTGAAATTGTCTACTCTAGTCCTTCTGGATACTTTAGTGCAGAATTACAGCAACTCTATAAGCATAGAGCTTTTAAGTAAGGTATGTTCATCTGTATCATGAATTCATAATTAGATTTTGACATGTATCAACAATGTCAAGCTATGAATTGCTATGGGAAGTTTATATCGCTTAGTTCAACGTCCGTTTATTGCGATAAAGACGGAATACTTGGAATTTTGAGCATTGTTTATTTTGGGGGCTTCAATATTTTTAAGTACCACGGGCTTACACCTTTTCTAGTTTATACCATGTTCAACTAAAAATATCGGTCACTAATTACCAGTCACACTATATAATCAATACGGTGACTGGTAATTAGTGACCGATATTTTAAACACATGATGATGACTCATCATAACAAACAACGTTCCCAAAGAAACGATTTTTTTATTTATCTACTTTGGCCCCAATTTTATTACCCCAATAGAATATTGACAACCTAACAAGAATAATACACAATCAGCTGTAATTTAATTTAGTTACCTGCAAACAAAAAATAATAATCCACTTTTACTATGCATTATTATTTTGTCATTAATTTAACCACCGTACGGACCACGCGCGCGTGCGCGGGATCAAGGGACTCACAGCTGATAGCTATTGGGGTGATTGGGTACATTCGCGAGTTAAATAAAAAAAAATCGTTTCTTTGGGAAAGTTGTTTGTTATGATGAGTACAATCATGCGTTTAAATATCAGTCACTAATTACCAGTCACCCTATAGTAGATAGTCTGTGACGTTAAAGCAAAAAAAAAACCTGATTTTTAAACTGATATTTCACGTGCCTGTATTAATACGGTCGCTGACGTTACAAAAAAAAAAATTGAAATGCATTTTTTTTTGTTTTATCATGTTTTAGATATCCCATCACGTCTGTGTAGTTTTGCTAGCTAATTTAATCTGACTCTGTAGACGCCACACAAACCAAAAAGTAAAATCTCTGTGTGACCGCGTTGTTCTTCTAAACTGCGCAACGAATTTTGATGTGGTTCTCACCATCAATTATCTAGTCTAGAAGGTTGATCTTAATAAATTCTTGAATTCACTTTCAGATAAGGGTCAGATCACACCGAGACGCGACGCTGCGCGCACTTTTTAACATCACGATACTAAATAGATCTTATTTTCTTCACAACGGTGCATCTCAGCGTTCTTCGACACGCTTTCGCGCTCGTAGTGAAATTATACCTTTTCGTGTTGTAAATAAGTTAGATATTCTGTTGCGATCTCAAAAAGTGCGCGCAGCGTCGCGTCTCGGTGTGAACTGACCCTTACGCACAGGCTAGACTGCTAGGTCTAGAACCAAGAGGTGTAATAGGGGAAGAAAGTTTGTTTCCTTGAGAAATCAAAAGTGCCTGTTATTGGTTTGTTTGTAATAAATACTATGCCCATTCGTCATTGTTGCCGATGCGATATCCCATTTAGCACGTGGTTTCTTTACTACAAAATTGCTTTCTGTAGGTACTGATGGAGGTGCCCGCGCTAGTGTGCGAGGCGGACCTGCACTGCGCGCAAACGGCGCTGGCGCTGGTGCGTGGCGCCTGCATCCGCTGCCCCGCCGCGCTCACACCCGAAGCGAGGCACGCGCTCACGCCCAACATACTAGCGCTGGCCAAGTCGCCGCTGCTGCAAGGTACGGTACACACGTCTCCTAAGAATGATAGAACTGACCCTCCGGCATTTCACGTTGAAGCTAGTTTAACTCCGGTTATATATATTTTTTTATCAGACTAATACACTCTTTGAACGTCAAAAATGGCAAGAGACAGTATACAAAACCACTCTTCATTACCTTTTCTTTTAGCTGGGAAGAAGTGGCACTTTAGCAAGCAATCTGCTTCTTAATGTTCAATACCTTAAATTTTATAAAATATCAAGCCGGACTGCTATCTCATCATCTGCCTAGCCTTTTCCCAACTATGTTAGGGTTCGCTTCTAGTCTAATCAGATGCAGCTGACCTAAACCAGTATTTTACACTGAGCAACTTCCATCTAACCTCCATAACCCAGTTCCTGGATACCACGATACTCCTTGACTTAACACTCGCTGTCAGACTTTCGGGCTTCTGACGACACGTAACCAGGGACCGAAACACCGGTATTATTTACATAGCGTTACCAATTACCGTTATGTTAACGATAAAAAAGTAACGTTTATAATACCGATACCCAAAGTCAGTTAACCTTATCTAATTACCAGTATTAGAATCGGTATAAGTAACAATTCTTATACCGGTAATTTATACGTCTATCTCTTTCTAACTATGACGGTGGGGAGACTAGCATCTTTTGGTGTGTGCACAGAAACAATATTACATACACATCGAACGTGCGACTACCTTCGGCGTGTGTACAATATTATTTCTGTGCTACAGAAAATAACTGGGTGGCAGGGCCGTCAACGCGAAAACTGAAACCATGAATACTACCTTCGGCGTGTATACAATATTGGTGCTAATTCTCTTGTACACCAAACTAAACTAAGTGATAGTTTACTTTGTTTGTTTAGTGTGTAGTTTATGAGAATCTTAAAGCTATTCTGCCATAAAAATCTCTAAATTAAAAAATAATTTTGACACAACTATTTAACAACCGCGACTCCACGTGGTATTTATTTTTGCTTCGCAACGTGGTACTTGTTTGCCCTACCCCGTGATTTTTTTTAGAGCCGAAGGCGCGCAGGGGCACCCAGTCTCGACGTGTTTTATATGGAATTTTTCACTTTTTGTATGGAAAATGTGAAAAATTATTACCTAAATGTTGAGTTTTTGAGGTTTATAGGTTTTATAAGGGGGATTTTTGCGATAGGAAACACCATTTTCGAGATATAAGTGAGAGAGTTGTAGTTCATGACAACTAATTTTATTCCACACCTTTTTAATTGCGATTAAAAGTAGTCAGATTTAGTTAGACAATCAAAATTTTTGCTGAAAAACGTCAAATTCAAAATTGCCATTTTCACTAAATGAATAGACCGAATGACTGACCGACTGCACTGAACTCAGTGCCATCTCAGTGCTGTCGAACTAAAATATAGTAAAGTTGTGTCACTTTAGTCGATTTCAGAATAGGAAATCGTTGTTTGACAGGAATAAACAAAATTTTGGTGATTTTTAGTCTTGTTTAGAGGCATTTGTGACAAGACAATCGGCACCATTGTTTCTGTGCTGCAGAAAATAATAATAAACGGTGGCTTAAATTGAAAAAAAAAAACTCAAATTTGCTGCGACCAAAAAGGTATAGTTGCCCCCATGTTTCTGGATAAAATTGACTTTGACAGCGCCTTTATGAGGCACGTAAGATAATGAGAAAGGTTTTAATGTTGTATCCAGAGATGTTTGGTTGACTGTACCTACATACAGACATACGATAAATTAAAAAGTAACAATATAGTTATAATAATACGGTTTAATTTGAAAGATTGAAAATTCTTTCGGCCCATAACAATATTTTTTACACAAACACCTAGTTGATAAATCAAAGGCAGTAGACGTAGGTACGTTCGGTTTACGTGACGCGATGTTTGTGTGCCGTATGATTATGAAATGGAACACGCGCGAGCGCGAGTCTTATCGTATTCGTATTTTTATGATCGTCGTAACATGCGTTGTTGCCGCTCCGCTTAGAAGAGCCGAACGCAAGGCCGCGAGGCGCTTGGTTCGATTTGGCAACGTCGCTCAAAATATTGCTTCTTGTTACATTTTAACAAAGTAACGATATTGGGAACGGTATTTAAATCAGATCAGAATGAGTTAGCTCTAAAAATTGAAAATGAAACCATTTCAGATAAGTTAAAAGTTGCTGAGACTCTACAAAATTTCTTTACCAACATCCCAATAGAGGTTACGAAATCTCTACCCTCATCTGTATTAGCTGAATCTCTTCTTAAAGAAAACTTCAGTAAGGATATTCCAAATTTAGAATTCAAACCCATTTCTATTGCCACAATTAAAACAGTATTTAAAAGTCTTAATACAAAAAACACTGAAGACTTATGGGGGATTTCCGTTAAGGTTCTTGAAGGTATCATTGACACAATTGCCCCTGTCCTAACAGGCATATTTAATCAATGTTTAGACAGCGGTACGTTTCCTGACTTAATGAAACATAGTAAAGTAGTACCAATTTTCAAATCGGGTAGTAAGAGTGATCCCTCTAATTATAGACCGATATCTGTGCTTCCAGCATTGAGCAAAATTTATGAAAAAATCATGCTAGACCAGATGTTGTCACATTTTAACTCAAATAGGATTTTACATAGTCGACAGTTTGGTTTCACGAAAGGTAGGTCGACGACTGACGCGGGAGTAAAATTCATCAGTCACATTTTGGAATCCTGGGAGAAGTCCCAGGATGCAATTGGCATTTTCTGTGACCTCTCAAAAGCGTTTGACTGCGTTGACCACAATACACTCATCTGTAAATTACACCACTACGGAATTCGTGGACGAGCTGCTGATGTTGTACTTTCCTATTTATCAAACAGGCAGCAAAAAGTAAATGTTAACGGGGCAACGTCCTCGGGGTCTCTAGTTAAGATGGGCGTGCCTCAAGGTTCAATTCTTGGCCCTTTTTTATTTCTAGTTTATATTAATGACCTTCCTTACCTGATGGCAAACTTCTCGGACATAATTTTATTCGCTGATGACACTTCTCTTATTTTTAGAATAGATAGAAAAGATACGGATGTCTTACATGTCAACGATAGTCTAGCTGTTCTCTCGAAATGGTTTGCGGCTAATAATCTTTTACTCAATGCGAACAAAACTAAATGTCTTAAGTTTTCATTACCAAATGTACCCCAAGTAGGTCTAAATTTAAAACTTGATGGCAAGAAACTAAATGCTATTTCCGAAACTGTATATCTAGGAATTACTTTAGATTCAAAATTGCAATGGGGTGCCCACATTAGAGCTTTCTCAAGTAGATTAAGCTCAGCTGCTTACGCAATAAGAAAAATAAGGCAGTTGACTGATGTAGCGACCGCTAGGTTAGTATACTTTGCTTATTTTCACAGTATTATGTCTTATGGCGTTCTGCTGTGGGGATCGGCAGCTGACGTAGGTTCAGTTTTCATTTTACAAAAGAGGGCAATCCGCGCAATCTATAAAATGGGACCTCGTGAGTCTCTTAGAAATAAATTCAATGAAATTGATATACTAACTCTGCCTTCTCTTTATATCCTAGAAAATATCTTGTATGTTCGCAAAAACTTAGGTCTTTTCAAAAAAAGATGCGACTTCCATAATCTAAATACACGTAGTAAAGATGAAATTGTGATTCCAAAATTTAGATTAACTAAAACTAGCAAGTCATTTCTAATAAACAGTATCCGCTTCTATAACAAGTTGCCAAAGTCGGTTACAGAACTTAGCGATGGAAAGTTTAAAACTCACATCAAACGTGTCCTTGTCAAAAAAGCATATTATAAGATAAAAGACTACGTTGAAGACAGGGAAGTTTGGCATTAATTCTTTCTGCACATGTGGCTTCCCTGGTACCTCATTAACAGCATAACTATGTGAGAGTCTATTAACTGCTCCCAAGTGACAATATTAATTTTTATAATTTTTATTTTTACACTTTCTGACATATTCTCGTCATTTTTTGACATTATACATCAATTCCAGTATCAACTATTTATTAGTGATTCTCATGAAAATCATGTCACTTGGTTTAAATAGGTTGATCTTACTAATGTAGATTATGTTACATATTGTGAATGGGAGAACGTTGTAGGCCTCACAGACATAGATTTATAGACGATTTTCTATTCTTTATTTTCATTCCTCTAAGTACCTGGTACTTATTGACAGGCCTACACTGTCCTCCCATACCTATTATAACTGTAATTTGAAAACATTGTAAAACCCAATTATTTTTAAAAGAGTAACCGTGGAGTTTCTTGCCGGCTCTTCTCCATAGGAAGCGACAAATTGGAACCGTGCACCTAGATTCTGACGTTTCATAAGTGCCCTTGCAGGTTTATGTGAAATAAAAGATTTTGATTTTGATTTTGAAAAATACCGGTCAATCTTATGATTTAACGGTAATTTTAACCTAAAATATTTAACGGAACGGAACGAAATGTTTTGGTAGTTTTACCGGTATTTTATTGGTAAGCCTGACTATCATGAGAAGAATTTCTGAAATAGGCACTCAACAGAATGTTTATTAATGGACCTAAAAAGGTAAAATCTTTACGTGTGTTGCAGGCGGCGCCCTCAAAGCGATGCTGGGAGTGCTGAGCGCGCTGGTGGCCGCCGACGTGGCCGGCTGCTCCCGGCGCGAGCTGCTGGCGCTGCTGGTGGCGCCGGTGCATCGTCTGCACGACCACAACGCCTCCGCACATCATATCAAGCAGGTATGTGGTTGTATAAATGTACAAGAAATCTATTGGCGCATGGCTAATGCCTTGTTTTTTTTTTTAAACACATTTTCACGAATGTTTACCCAACAATGCCATTCAATGCCATTCAAGACCCAACAGAACCTTGTAGCATTTTATAGACGTGTTAATGTCTGATATGATTACCCTGTGATCATCTGTGACGTCCATATTTCTTAGGACGACACTACTTTAAAACTAGCATTTATCGAAATTAGTTCACAAGCTTAGGCAGTTTTTTTTTCTGGGTGGGAAATCATCAAATGACTTCTCCCGCTCTGGATGGAACAGGAGGGCGTGTCAGACTTTTACTGACTAAAACCCATCCGTGTTCCCTCAGTTGCCTGTGTGCCAGGGGCCGCGGTACCTCTTTCGAACAACCCGCGCAACACAGCGCACCGTCGACCCAGGCATTTTTTTTAACACCTACTGCACTACCACGGGGAGATAGCGCAGTTATGTGGGACTGTAACCCCTAAAACTCCACGGTGTCCTGCAGTGCCGCTTGAGGCGGGAACACGGAAAAGCGCAAGCTATCCGCGAACCCGCCGCGGCTGTTCGTCACCGGACCCTCTTCGGATGGGAATAACCCCTATCACCGGCGCACCAGGACACATGGCACGCCGTAACCACCTCAGGAACCAAATAGCATACGGGCCCCAGACGACCCCGTGTCTGGCACCCTTGGTCCCCCTGCGACGGGTCAGTGCAGTGGCCCCGCTGCCTACCACTTTTCGGTCGCAGGGGATAGGGAGAGCGGCCAACGCTATACCGACACTCCTCCTCCCCTACAGCCCCACCGCGTCCGCCATCAAACGGCAGCCCCGTCCAGGCCGCGGAAGGGAAGAGCGCTACTCAGAAGTACCGGCACTCCTCCTCCACCGCAGCCTGTAACCCTCAGCCGCGATGCCTCCCATTCGACATCGCGGCCCGCCTCAGCTGCGATGCACCTCACCGCAACGTACTTTTTGGCCTGCTACGTCGTCGGCTTGGAGGCAAAAGCCCTGACGAGCGGCCCCACCTTGGGGTTCCTCTTCGCTTCACCATGGGGATGACCACGGCTACTGAGCCCCCCCGCAACTACAATGCGGGAATCCACTGGGGGGAACTTAGGCAGCCTAGGCTGTACTACGACGTAAATTAACTTTCAAATAAATTGCCCACATAAATGAGCTTCACAAAACACATTTGTTTCGAAGTAGACGGGTTCAAAATAACGCTAAAAAAAATCAAATACTTACAAAATTTGACTCAAAAAACAAACATAAAGACGTGACTCGTGACCGATTCTCATCATCCACTTATTTATATATTTAAAACTTTATGCGCAAGTAAAATGATCCAGTACAAAAAATATTAATTTCTAAACCATTTTCCTTTTTACAGGCCTTCCACTCTCTTGCAAAGTGTGTGGCAGCGGTAGTAGTAGAAGGTGGGTCGGACGCATTGGAAGTAGTGCGAGGTTTTCTACGAGATGCCGCACAGCCGACGTCTGACGCGCATCACATGTTTGCTTTACTAGCGCTCGCTGAAATCGGAAGACATCTGTAAGTACAATGCCTTAGTTACCAGTTTACGTTGTAGTTTTGCAATTCCTGAATTTTGTTTGGTTACCTCATAACATTATTTTCCGGATTAAATCTTTATGTGCGATATTATAATTTGGTGGATTACAGAGTGGTATTTATTTGTTCCGTGTGGTGCCGGACGTAAAAGAATAGCACCATCCCATTTCATCCCGGGGGTGTCGTAGAAGGCGACTAACGGACTTACTAGAGAATGGGCAGCGTTCTCTATGCATTTTTACAACAATACTGCGATCCTCAACCCGCCTGCCAAGCGTGGCGTTTATGGCGATACCTCCCTTTTGGGAGAGGCTTATGTCCAGCAGTGGACGTCTTTCGGCTCAAATGATGATGATTTATTTGTGAAATGACCGCGTTAGCGTTTATTCCCTCTATTTCGAAAGTTAGTTTCAGATTTGTATAATTTTAAACATACTACTTATGGCATTGATGGAAAAATCTTACTTTTAATAAATTGACAAACATAAAATAATCATCAATAATGTTTGTTGCAGAGATTTAAGCACCATACCGAACTTGAAGGAGGTCCTCCTAAACTCGTTCACGCCGTCATCTGAGGAGGTGAAATCAGCCGCGAGCTACGCCCTCGGCTCCGTGGCAGTGGGCAACTTGCCCGAGTTCCTACCGTTCATACTGGGAGAGATCGAGGCGCAGCCGAAAAGACAGTACCTCTTGTTACACTCATTGAGAGAGGTAAGATTATACTAATTCACATAATACCTTAGTGACATACGCTGTATTTCACTTCGCAAGCGATCAAGTACAGTGTCATCCAACATATGATTATATTGGATGATCCGACAGTCGTTGTGCCGAAACATTGACTGCTGGCTCAAACACCTGAAAAAGAGAGAGCATCCGAACACGGTACGCTGTCAGATTGTTTCCTCCCTCTGTAGCCCCATAGTATGAGCGCATGTCGTTTTCATTGATGGATCGTGTCCATCTCATGCGCTGCACACTTCCGTCGGGAGCTGGGACCCTATCAGAGGCCGGTGGCTTATATTTTACATATAGTCTTTGAAATATGCGTCTCCATACAGATTGCTCTCAAAACATTATCCATTGAAAAAAAGAAACCTTTTAATAGCTACTGAAATCTGGCCGACTCGCAAATAAACAGTGTATATTTATTTATTTATTTGGTTCACCAACAATTGTATACACTGGTATAAGTATATCAAACAAGAGCAACAATAAAGTGTAACAATCACTTATAGGTAAACTCTGCATGCACACAAAACGTTGTTGTAACTTACAAAAAAAATATAAATAAAAAACTATATTACAAAGTTGCACTGAATAGAACTTAATAAATTAATTAAAATAAATATAAAACAAAATCTAAACAAACTAAAGTTAACAAAACTGGGTAATACAAAAAATAAGCAAGTAATATGTAGCCTAAAATGAGAGAGTGAGATAAGAGATAAAGCAGGGCCAAGAAACTCAATGTTCGGGGAGATACTTATAAAAGCTGGCTTTCAATTTATTACTTTAATGTAGTCGTAAATTCGTGATGTTAATAATGTGATTGTTTTTTTTTTTAGATAATCTCATGTGAATCGTGTACTCCCGAGGGTGTCGAAGCTCTGAGGCCTTTCATACCTGAAATCTGGGTGCAGCTATCTAAGCATTGTCAGTGTGCGGAGGAAGGATCTCGAAATGTTGTAAGTATTCTCTTTTTTCATTCTTAACGATAACGGAAAATAGTTCTTTTTCCTATTTGATTTCCTAAAAAGAAAATATAAACGCACATTAATCGTTTTCAGGTCGCCGAATGCTTAGGAAAATTATGTTTACTAGAGCCAAAAGACTTATTACCATACCTGAAGGAATTCCTCAAATCGCCTGAACCACTCACAAGGACAACCGCCGTCACAGCTGTTAAATTCACGATATCTGATCAGGTTAGTATTACAGCATACTGGATTACTAGTCTCAATAACGCAGCGGCCCAATATAGTTGTTAAAATTTCACGCTCTAAGTATGTCGAGAGAGAGAAACAGCTTGATAATTTGTTTTTTTTACATATTTTTGGTTGTTATCCAAAATTTTTGCCCATCCTGCTTCGAACTTCTCTTCTTCAGACTCCTTAAAAATCCTCTGCATAAATAAATCTTTACCTATCTCCCACAAATAAAATACTTTATCTTATCCTATCTCTAACACGTCACTATGATCCGAGTTGTAAGTTTTAATTTTGTGAGTATAAAGTTAAAATTTGTTTTTATTTGTGGAAAAAATAAACCATATTTAAATGTATGTGTTCTCACAGCCTCAAGCCATCGACCCACTCCTGCGCATGTGCATGTCGGAGCTGCTGGTCCCGCTGTGCGACCCCGAGCTGGGCGTGCGGCGCGTGGCGCTGGTGGCGTTCAACTCGGCCGCGCACAACAAGCCCTCGCTCATACGGGACCTGCTGCCGCAGGTGCTGCCTACCATCTACAGCGAGACCAAAGTGAAGGTATGTGTGTAATGTGTGCCAAAAGATCAAGCTCACTGCTCAGTCATCACCATCAGCCTACAGCAGTCCACAGCGGGACGCCTAGCCTCTCCAATTGCATGCCATTCAGCTTGATTCTCAGCAACTACAGCTGCTACAGCTACCCCTACTCTACCCCTACCCTGAGAAAATCGTCGCTCCACCTGTAGCCTGAGGGCATCCTACTTTACGTTTGCCCATTCGCGGAACTCCAACGGTCATTAGTTCTACGGCTAATATGGCCGATCCATTGCCACTTCAGCTTACTTATTCTGTGAGCTTCATCAACAGCTTTGGTACTCTGCCAGATTACCTCATTCCGGATTCTATCCATCAGAGACTCCAAGCATAGCTCGTTCCGTAGCTCGCTGAGCGACCTTGAATTTATGGTACCCAGTGCAGTGCTTATAGTGGTTAGTTGATAAACATTTTTGGAATGGTCACAGAAATCGTATTGAAAGAATAAGATGTTGGCTTTAGTTACGATTTCGGCCACGCGTCAAAATATCTGTGTACCGTTGTATAGCTGATGTAGGTCTACACGTGAACGAATAATTGTAGATAATGGTAGCCATTTATTTGGCGGATTCTTCGGGGTTGCAATCAAATAAAATAGCTAAGTTGTAAATGGAGTTGAAATTTCAAATACCACACTTTGTAAAACTTGTCACACCGCATACTGTCAAATAGTACGTAGGAAGGACACATTATATTATATTACACACTAACTTTGTTATTTCTTTTACAATAATCATTTTAATTTATTCATTAAGTTCCTGGAATAAATGTCGTTTTATGTTTATTGAGATGGATGTTAAAAGCTGCGCCACAGTATTCTACTTTCTTTCTTTTCTTTAGAAAGTGTTAACCTGAATTGTTCCGAATAAACTTTTATTATTATTTATATTAATTAACAAAAAAAAATTCCACTGTCAACAGAAAGAACTAATCCGCGAAGTAGAAATGGGTCCCTTCAAGCATTCAGTCGACGATGGTCTCGACCTACGGAAGGCGGCGTTCGAGTGCATGTACACCCTGCTGGGCACGTGCCTCGACCGGCTGGACGTGTTCGAGTTCCTGCGCCACGTGGAGGACGGGCTGCGGGACCACTACGACATCAAGATGCTGACCTACCTTATGTGCGCCCGGCTCGCGCAACTGTGTCCCGCTGTTGTGTTGCAGAGTAAGTCCTATGTCATTTGAACAAATACCATAGAAAATGTAATAATACTTAAGACAGAACAGGAATTCCCGCTTGTGACGTGTTCAAACGACTTCGTGGGCTGTTAGTCTAAACTGCCTTCTTCCTGACTAATATTTTTGAAATGAAATAAATAAAATGTTTTTTTTTTTATTAACTTCGAAGACACGTTTGGTGACTGCCTCGTTGGTCTAATGGTCACAATCAGTGGCGTGCACAGAGTTTTTAGACAGGGTAGGCAGAAATTTAAAAAAAGGCAAAAAAGAACAACAACCGATTGCTGTACCTAGTACACAACATGCAACCTATGAGGCAATTAAATAAATCTTATTGTTTTGTTTTGTATTAAATTTACGATCGACTTTACCTATAGTTTGTACCTATTAATTGCAAATCCGATGTACAACTACTTTTCACGAAACTTGTTTTTTTTTTCACCGTTAGATAGTTTTGAAAATCATAATTTTTCCTTTTCTCTTTACACACACCACCTGAACAACTTTCACAGTGAATATACATTGATAAATATATCAATGTTAAAATCTTAAACACATGCAATCATAGCTCACAATTACAAGTCACAACCAAAACACAAACAATGGCGTCGGAATTACTCAGAATATGAAAATAATACGACAAAGAAATAATGGTTGTTTATGTGGTCACAATTCAATGAAACAATGCTACTTTAAAAAAAAGTCGCATAACCAACTTTGTTCGGAAAACTTTGGTAAGTTTCGTAATTCGTCTCGTTCTTAAAAAGAAATTGTAAAAAGCCAGTGACTACCCTGTACGGTTGTGTGCGTTATTTGTTACATTGTGTGCTACGTATGTAAAGGAAAGCACACTGAATAAATCTGCATGACCACGAGAGCACACATGTAAACATTGAGACACGAATAGTTCGTGTCTCTGCCGAGGCACTCAGCGGTGCTAGTGCATCGCAATGCGAAGTTGCGTCAAATTGTACGAACGAACGGGATATTGTATCGATGATACTAATGATACGACCGACGCTCAAAAGGTGGCGCTGATTAATGCACATTTTTTGTTTACTGATAAAATAATATTATTTTTACATATTTATCTGATTTAGGTAGGGTAGGCAGTGTCTTTCTGTCTTTATGGACAGCACGCCACTGGTCACAAGCGCTACTGATGAGCATGCGTTTCGATTCTCAGGTTACAAGGCAAAGGCAGGCATTGTTATTGGGACTTTTCTATTTAGAATTTCTCAGTAGCAGCCCGGAGTCTGAATTTGTGCCCGGTTGATGGCAATACGCTCGCCCCCATGGGACTTGAACATAACAGTCAAAATTTGGGAATAGTATACCTCTGCTTAACCCTTCGGGGAAACCAGGCGTGCTGTTATGTTGGTTTAAAAAGAAGACTGCGCCGAAATTTCCTAGCTGACTGATTCGTGTTTATTTGGTGTTCTTTTGTGTTCAGGGCTAGAAAGTTTAGTGGAGCCCCTGAGAGCAACGTGCACGATGAAGGTGAAGGCCAACTCAGTGAAGCAGGAGTATGAGAAGCAAGACGAGCTGAAAAGGTCCGCGCTACGGGCCGCCGCCGCGCTCTTACAGATACCAGAAGCAGGTAAATATAAGAATTATAAGACAACCTTTTAACCGCCCGACTTCATTCTAGTTGTTGTGCCCCCAGCGCCCGGCACAGTGAATCGAAAAATAAATACCTACAACAGAGAGCGATGTGCAATACTTACTTAATTTTTCACAACAGATTAAACGAGCTGTGGTATTTTGGTCGTAAATATACGACCCTTGGCGAAATGGACCCGAAAATATTTTTTCGGATTAATCCGACGTAAGCGGTTAAAAGGTTAAAGATAGCTTTTACAACAAGACTTTGTTCCCTTGGCTTATTCCACATGATATATTCCGGGATAAAAATTTGGCTATGTCACTCTCCGGTTCATAAATTATTTCTATGCAAAAAAACTTCGGTAGTCGTAATTTGCTTTTTGCTCTGTGGGAGGAAAAACCAACAAATACACCTTTGCATTTAGGCTTGTTACTAAAGCGTTTAGTAGCATAATCAGCCTTCTTATTGAGAGGGAGTGGGCCGTAATCTACCACGCGGGCCCAGTGCTGGTACCAGATGTCTCATGTCTTCGAATTTGTGATTTTTGACAAGCTGGTCAGGCAACCAGCATATCTCTCAAAACGGTGAAGCAAAACATCGTGAGGTCACGATGTTTTACTTCACTGTTTTGAGAGCACTGGTGTTAAAATAATTTACACGAAGAAAAGCGCCTGCCTGGGTCCGAACCTTCGACCAAAAGCGTTTGCGCGCCTTAAATGGCAACTTAGAGGTAACGCGATCATTCCGTGTTTACAGAAAAGAATCCCCACCTGATGGACTTCGTGACGCAAATCAAGTCGTTCCCCGACCTGCAGCCCATCTTCGAGTCCATCCTCAAGGACTCGTCGGGCGGCGCGGCCGTGGACTCCAACCTCATGGACCAGAGCTAGCCGCCACCCTCGCACCTCTCCCACTAAGCGACCGACTCCACGAGGTTCTATTTTATTTTGGTCCTTTTTTGTTGTTTCGTTTTTGTAAGAATGCATATTATGTTCATTCATGTCAAATGTAAAAATGATTGAAATTGAATAGAAGTTTAGTTTAATACGTATTATTTTAATTTCGCTTTTTATTGAACTCGAAATAAAAAAAGAGTTTGATTCAACAGCTTTATTATAAAGTTACAAAGTATATAACTAAAACATTAGCACTGCTAATCGAATTCTAGACGTTTGTGATATAACGTCAGAACACGACTCCTCGCGATGCTCACAAGGAAACTAAGGACGAAAGGAATTCAGGTCTCGTCACGGTTCGCATAAGTATATTGTGACGGCGGAAATCAGACTTGCATAACTATCGATAAGTGGCTAAAGTTCTTAATACGCTTTTAAAAGTACTCAGTAAATGAATAGACAGCTAGACGCTGATAGAGCGGTAGTGTTCTATCGATAATTATACAGAATAATTTATTTTATTGATATGTATTGTGATATTACAAGCTATGTGGAAAAATCATAGGAAAATGGATAAATACACTATAATGAAGCGAAATCTTTATAGTATCAGTTATTTCCCTTTCCTCTTTGCCGCTGGCGTTGCGCTGGCTGGCCTCGGCACTTCGTTCTGCGAATTACAAAAAAGTAATCAATGTACAGATTATCAACATCATAGCATATCAGGATTTCACGAATATGTATTGCATTTATAATAGAGTTTTAAACGAGATAGGAGTGTATATATATTACAATGCCGTGAACAATATCGCTAACTGGCACTCAACATAGATAAGTTGGTAAAGTGGTCAACAATAGAGATTGTTAGCAAATAATTTTACTATTTAAATGAGTACAAAATGGTAAGGTACCGGTTTAGCTGGCGACGCGCGCAGTAAGGTGCTGCTGGAGTTCCGTAGTGGCGGCCGAGTTGACGTATTCATCATGCTGCCCATTGCACTCGCGGGTCGCTCCGGACTTAGGTCTTTGCTATAACAATAGTATTTTATTTAAATACAAACTTTAAAATACTGATGCCTTCTTGCAACATAAATCATTAAATTAGTTTAGCCTTATGTAAAACATTTTCTGTTTCTGTTATCTTCAAACGATTGACATAAATAGAACAAAGTTTTAAATTCATTTACTTCTGCTAGTGGACCTTAAAATGTATTTAGATGAAGGTTTTACAAATTCATACACCACAAGCTAGTTTTACAATATTCTTAACACACAAATTGATTTAAAATTACTACAAAAAAATTGCGTAACACTTTACACACTCCTAGGCATTCAAAAGGAAAGACAAATATACACTAACTCCTGAAAAACATTAACCTTCTTTTGGGGAAATTGGGTACAAATATATGGCTAGTCAACAAACAAACCTGTTAGTGCGGGACATTTGTCCTTTTCTGCTGAACATGTCAGATAGTCGACCTCGTAAGTCGCGTTTACTTCCCGCTGCGCTCATGTCCGAATCCGAACCCTGCTGGTTTTAAATAAGTATGTTTGAAACAATATACAGATACAAAATGAATAGTTAGGGTAGGTCATCAACTAGCTGTCAACAATCATACTCTTCTCAACCGAAAGACGTCTACTGAATAACAAGTCTCTTCTACAATATCTGACCAACCAGTTTTTTTTTTCTTTCCAACCAGTTCTGCACTGTTTTTCTGCTTCTGATCTTACGACTAATTGTATACCAGTTAATGGTGATACATGTAGAGTTGTAGACCTATTATCAAATGTATGAACATTACATGTACCGCGTTTCTGGCAATTAAATTACTGTGGCTTTGCCTCTATTATGCAGATTCCCGCAACCTGAAATGAATATAAACAGTTCGTTATTACCTGTGACACAGTCCCGATGGGTCTAAATTCGACATGTTCTGTGCTGTCATGTGCTACTTGGTCGTCAATAGATCGGGACTTGGTGAGTTTCTTCAATTTGCCGAAAATACTCTTCTTTTTCTTCTTTTCTGAGGGAAGTACTTCACTTTGGGCCGATCCGCCAGATAATCGGCTGTAAAAGTACCGTTTAAAAGATTAAAATCTAATTAATTAAATGTTTGTTGGGGCATCATCTTCATCATTTCACCCGAAAGACGTCCGCTGCTGGACATAGGCCTCCACCAGTTGGAGTATAAATTGCAACAAAAATTCACGATAATGGGAAGTCTAGCAGGTATCATACTTAAGGTGTTTTCTGTGCAAAATTCTGCCAAGCTGTAAAAAATAAGAAACTCAACTTGGCAGAATTTTGAACCCTTGGTTAATTTGTATGTCATAGCTTCAGCTATGTAATTAAATAACCGGTTAGGGTTGTTTATTTATTGAACAGTGGTGCCGATTCTGTTGTACACCGAACTAAACTAACTAAACTATCACTAAAATTCCTTACTTTTGGCTATGAGAATCTTAAAGCTATTCTGCAAAAAAAGATCTCTAAATTTAAAAATAATTTTGACACAACTAAAATCGAATTTGACAAACGCGACTCCACGTTTGCCTCCCGTGATTTTTTTAGAGCCGGAATCGCGCGGGGGGGGGCAGCCTCGACGTGTTTTAAATGGATTTTTTTACTTTTTGTATCGAAAATATGAAAAATTATTACCTACATGTTGAGTTTTAGAGGGGTACGGGGTTTTATAAAGGGGGTCGAAATTTTCATTATTTTTACGATAGGACACACCAATTTCGAGATATATGCAAAAGAAAAGAAAAAAAAGGTACAGTACTATAATTGCGCCCGAAGTCGAGGTGTCAGTGTGAATTTTAGTTCTTGACAACTAATTTTATTCCACACCTTTTTAATCACGATTAAAAATAGACAAATTTAGTTGGAGAATCAAAATTTTATATTGAATAGAATAATGAAATTGACAACAACAGAATAGCAAAATTACCATTTTCACTAAATTAAAAACTCAGTACAATCTTAGTGCTGTCAAACTAAAATATAGTTAAGTTGTGTCACTTTAGTCAATTCCAGAATGGGAAATCGTCGTTTGACAGGAATAAACTAAATTTTATTTATTTATTTATTTATTTAATACTTTACGCACATATATGTACAGAGGCGGACTTAATGCCATAGGCATTTTCTACCAGTCAACCTTTGGGCGATGCAGAGACAAACAGTGGTAGGTGCTATCAAATAAGTAGTGTAATTAATTATTATTTAAATATAACTAAATATACTCATATTATACCTCATTTTTTTGTGATTTTTAGTTTAGTTTAGAGAATTTTGTGACAAGAGAATCGGCACCATTGTACACACAGGTACAGGCTAAGACTATGCTAACTTATTATTTATTAACTGCTAGGGCGCAGTTAACTTATAGCTAGGTTACGCTATTGTTCATACCTGTCTAGACTAGCATCACGTTGCATGGTGAAGAGACGGTTATCCGCGTCTCCGTCTAGCGACTGCATCGACGAGACGCTGCTGTCGTCTACCGACTTCCATATCAAACTCTGGTAAATATGAAAATAAAGTTCAATAAAACAGGCACGGCTATCACAAAAAAACACGCTTAAAGTAGCCCGCGAACAAATTTTCATTTCATTCAAAAGTCATTGTCAAGACGTTTGTTGACCAAAATACGATTCGTGACTGTAAACATGTATTGACAGAATTGTAAAATTAGAATCATCAATACAACTCCTTCAGTTGGAATTGACCTCCATTGTCATGATGTCATGAAAGTCTTTTCTGTAGGCAGTCATTTGAACTTAGGCAGATGTATTTATGTCAGGATTTATTGATAAACATTGAAACTCACCTGCTCTTTAGTAGTCTGCTCAAGTGATATGGAGCGTTTCTTGAGCGAGGGCGCACGGGACGGTGTGCGCATGGCTGGAGAGACTGATAGTGTGTCTCTAGGCTCCGTAGACATCGCTCTGAGAATACATTTGAAAAAGTTAAATTGTGATCTATGTCTCTCGCAAGCAATCATAATATATTTTTTAAGGCATTAAGAAAGAACTTTTTTCAAATGTATTCCCTAAAGGCATTAAATAGGGGGATGAATATTTTTACAGTTTATCATTTTTGCCGGGTGCACATGTAATGTATAAATTCTATTGATAATAAGTTCAAAAATACAAAATAAGAAATTGATAGATCTATCAGACCAAAGACTTTGATATGTGGTCAAAGACGTAGCGCGTTACCTCCTAGCAGTGGCCTGGTGTCTTCGTTGCCGTTCTGCGATGCGTGACGCCCTCAGCTCGTCAGTGAGGCGACGCAAGCGCGCCGCAGTAGACGCTGCCTCAATGCCGCTCGCGCCGCTCTCTGGAGTCGCCGATCGAGACCGAGACTTGGACGACTAGACAATAATGTATCAGGTGTACGGATGGAAGACATGCCTACATGCATGCATGTAGTAGTTGTGATACTTAGGTTTGGCAAGTATGAAATTATACGTTCCAACTGCGTGTCAGACCTCGCATAGTGAAGGCTCTCGGAAGTAAGGATGGTATTTAGTTTGTATTTCTATTTTTTTTAATAACTTTTAAAAACAAAGTTATTACGGTTGCGGTTGTACCTGAAAACATCCCTACATGCCACAAACTATTGTTTTAAATGAAAAAGTGACTTAGAAACATCATCATATGCTTAAACATTACCTGTATGACACAATATAAATAATTTACAATAGAGATGTTATTGGCCAGCAGATTACAAATTATGGGATCCAACGATATCCCACACGTTAATGTGCATATTTTTTTTCGTTACTTGTGTGGAAAGTATAAGCAGTAATTAGTTTTTTCGTAATTTCACCACTACACCATTGTTTGCTCAGAATACACCTTTTTCAAATTGTCATCAATATAGTGCCAAATCACCTTCGAATGAAATGGTTGGTTGGCTTCCGGGCGGACGTGACAAAATTGTTCCTTTTTAGCATTTGGCTACGGAACCCTAAAAAGGTGCTGAATATACTTTTTTTCTCGTCGTGACCAGATTTATCTGATCCAGCAAATTATACGTCTTAATAAATCTGAAAGAGTACCTAATGATTAGCCAGCTTACCCTATTTCGTCTTGGTGGCGTTGGTGTCACCAAATTCTTCTCAGGTTTGACTGGTTCATTGCGGAACAAATCTGGGCTCTGTTTCATTAGGTCGTCTATAGTTTCTAGAAGCTGCGTTATTATCCTATCATCTTCCTGCAAAAGAAAATATATGTTAATCTAAGGCAGAATGTGTTCCAAGCATCTGACCAGAGCTATCTATCTGTTCTTGCAGGCTTAATTTCTTTCATGACCGCAAAGAGGGCGAGCTTTTCGAAATACGTGGCCCTGGAAAAGGATGGCTGGATGGATTTGGGGGCGGCTTTTGCGCAGCAATGCGGCAGTGTAGGCTAATTAAAAAATAAAGAGACAGGTTAAAATTGGATCAATCTTTGTCATGTAATAAAATTCTGAACTACAGTAAACTTGCCGTGCAAACTTTCTTCAGTGATTTATATCAAAAACATTGATTGGAAGAGTACCTAAGACAGTTTAGCTGTTGCTCATAACGGATGTAAAACGACTGAAGCCGAGAGCCACTTGGTCTTCCCGCCATCGTGATATTTTTTTTCTTTCCAGCTAAAGCATTAGGAAGTGATAAATGACTTGATTGATTGATTTGTACTGAGGAACCTTCTGTTTATGGGGGATATTGAAGGATAGATTAAACTTTTTAATTCTCGAAATCGATGTGTTGTGTCTGTGTACTGTATTTACCTGTTGTGCACGTTTGAGCGAACCAACGAGTAGTTTGTTCTGGTCGCGATCTCGATCGTGTCTTTCCTTATCACGACGAAGCTTCTCGTTGGCAGTGCGCAATTTCGCGTGTGCATCCCGCAACTCTAGTAGATCACACTGCAGTTCTGTCACCTACAACAAGATAACAATGTCATATCATTATACTTCTGTCATTATTATAACGAGTCTTCGCCCAATGGTCGAAATTCGACCATAATGAAGAAATATTAGCTTGCTGCACTCCTTCTCCATAAAAAACTAGAACTGTGCCAAATTTCATATTCTTCCGTCCGCGTAATTTTCGTAAAAAGGGGCTACAAAGTTTTTGCATCGCGTATTAATATACAGATTTATTTGGGATAGGCGCAGCGTGTTTTCTTTTTCTTTACATCTCTGTTAGCCGTCATCTCTAGCGCTAGTACCAGTATTCACACCTTTTTAGCCATTTTACCAGAATTTATCACCCAATCCATCCTTCGGTCTTTTAGATGAATACAGTATCTTTTGTCACATATTTTAAAACGAGAATGTTGACAATACCTTCTTCTTAGCTTCTTCAGTTTCTTCCTCTGTAGTTCTCTTCAATTGTTCTATTCTTCTCTTCATATCTAACCTTTCCTTCTCTCTTTCACGTTCTATCTAGAAACATAAGATTATAATTAAGCGGATTTTTGTGCCAGATTTTGTCGTACGTATCTGGGTTTATGACACCAAACAAAGAGATTATACAGTATAAACCCTCTATAACACAAATAATTGTATAAAAATCGATTTTGAAGGACGACACGAGTCGTCAATCAATCATCTTTAACTTACTTATTAACGCCCGATTACTATACTAAATTTGTATGGAGTCCATACAAGTTTTCTCGAATACTGATCTTAAATAGTCCATATTATGGACTATTTTGTCCCCTATAGCATAGCATTAAAAGCTCAGCAAAAATAATCCGACTCTGCAAAGTTATGCGTGAACATACATTTTAAAAAAAACTTGAGATCCTCCTCCTTTTTGCGACGGTTAAAAATGAAAGTGTAATACCTCAAAGAGTGTCTGCCTTAGGTCCCTGGCGAGCGTGGAGGTCTCTTGCAGTAACCGCTGTTGCTCGTCTCGTTCTTTGTGCCACGCCAGCTCCATACGCGAGGCCAGGCCTGCTACACGCGCTCTGCCAGAGGTCAGCAACCTTTCTTCTTCGTACTATAATTTTGAAAACATTAAAATGGGATGGGGGTAACTGTAGCCAACTCAATTAAATGATAAATGATTTCTGTAGGTTTGTACAAACACTTTTACTCGTAAATCATATTTTTTAAATTAGATGCGGTCGGCGTTTCCTATCCGACTACTCTGAGAAGAAAGGCCGAAACAAACTCATACTCGATCAAAGTCTTTTTTAATAGCTAGTATAGCGACGACTCGGATGCGAGTTGTGGGCACACGAACGAATTATTTTTCGACCCATATGCTGGGTGCCTGGCATCGAAAGTGTAGTCCAGATATAATCTTGGTCAGGTTATGCAAAGACTATGTGGATTGGTGTCTGAAATGGTCTTTTGAGGAAAGAACCACAACGACTGAGTGGACCTGTCCAATCAGTGCACGCATTTATCAGTAATCATGCAGCTCACAACTCAGAACTTGAGGAGCTCAACGATTTGACGAACAATACCAAAGAAAGGACATTTGCGTAGGCCGCATAAATTACTCAAAACTGCCAGACCATGATTAAAACTAAATGAGAAAAAAACACTATTACACACGGAACCGGTCCTAATAAGCTTCATTGAACAGGGGTTCCATAGGTATATTCTTTCCATAACTAGACTCAAGTATGAATCTCTACTCAGAATAACTACCCATAATCTATACATATTATATATTGAAGTCGCTCGTTTCGTGTCTGTGTGGCTGCGAAGAACAGTTTAGAATGCGCGACAACTTAAATAAATTTATTTCAGTAGTCATTCTGATATTAACATAATTTACACTGATAAAGTTGAAATATCATGAAGTGGAAAAAACATGACAGAATACCTCGTTGGCCTAGTGACCAACAAGCGCTGCAAACCATGAGATTAGGATCTGGGTTTGATTCCCAGGTCGAGCAAAGTGTTATTGAGTTTTATATCTGAAATCTCTCCAGTAGCAGCCCGAAGCCGGGATTTGTCCCTGGGACATGGGTACATGGGGCTTAAACATAACTGACGAAATGTGGATGTACTTAGGTACACCTCTTGCCCATCCCTTCGAGAAATAAGGCGTGATATTTATGTTCTGTTTATGGAAAAAAACATCAATTTGAAACTGATTTGAAAACAAGTAAATGAATATGGAATGGGTTTACCTCATTGAGTCTAGACTGCATTTCGGAGCACCGAACTTCAGCTGCGGAGCGTTCGCTGATGAGTTCTGTGTTGAGCTTGGAAGCCAACATTCGTGCCTCGCACAGTTCATCTTCCAGGCACGCTGTCTGTTGTTCAAGCGTGGCCACTTTGTTGCGGTACTCCTCCTGTAAGACATATATTATTTAGGTCGATATCCTCACTTCACTTCAATCAATTGAAATGAAATGTTTATTTATGTAAGTAGATCTTAAAAGACACTTTTACACGTCAATATTTTAAAAACTAGATGGCGCCGGCATTTCCTAGCTGACTGTTCCCTGAGAAGAAAAGCCGAAACAAACTCAGAGGTCATGGTCTCTTTTAAAGTCCAAACATTATATTATTTGAATTTTATGTGAGTCTAACAATGCAGGGCAATGTCTGGAAAGGCCTTTTGAAGAAAGAGCCATTGCAGCTTTGAGCTGACCTGTCTCAACAGACGGCATGTATGTAGCAGTCACCGTGTAGCTCATTCGCTTCTCATAATCGCAGTTTTAGATACAGGCCTCTTTCAAACGCCACCACACCCGGTTCCGCCTTCCGAATTCAATTCAGTCTATCCCTTGGCGATTTGCGGTTTCTAGTAAAAGATTCGGCATGCTTCGCTCCAAAGTCTATCGTCTCTTCGACAGATATAGGTAGTTCCCTAGCTACTACTTATTAGCCTACTGCCACTTATAGTAGTTTAACTCCTACTAAAAGTAAGTTTGTAGCTTCAACTTACTTCGTCAGTACTAGATATGGAAAGCCTCGGTGTCCTAGCACCCTTGTCGCCATTCTTCATTTCAGTCATCGTCTTCTGAGCAGCGTCCAGCATTTGTTTATAGTTGTCTCTTTCTCGCCTGAACCTCGATACCTGCAAAATTTTGGCTTTGTTAAAATTAGCACTTGAGGCATGAACATATTCCTCAGGCACATTAGTAACCCCGGTGTAGAGTATGCCAAACTCAAACTTGATAAATGTATGGTTAAACCGAAAATATACTGTTGTACCTTTACTCTGGATTTATTCATATGTTTTTAAGTTTGTAGAAAGATTTTTGTTTACCTGGTTATGCAAAGACTTCAGTTCATCTCGCATGGTATTCATTTGTCCTTCGTACCTAACTTTCATCTCTGCTAGCTCATTCTTCCTCGATACGTCGGCTTGTTCAAGTCTAGTGTTCAGAGATGACAATTCTCGTTCCAGTTCAGCATTTTCTGTTGTTAGAGTTCTATGTACCTTGGAGACTCGTTCGTAGTCTTCCAGTTTCTTTCTTGCTTCCTCCAACTATAGAGAAGAGTATCATAATTTATTACAGAACTATTACTGTTAGCACACGCTGAGTAGTTTTAATTGATTAATAGATATTGAACTAAATCGTTACTAAAATAGAGTTCAAAATGGCTTACATTAAGAAGTAGTACGAAATAACACAAATTGTTCTGCGTTTAGTTAGTTGATGGATTATTTACCTCCTTCTTAGCCATATCATGATGGTGCTGCAGAACGTCTCGCTGGTCGTGTGTGGTGCGCAGTTCACGCTCTTTCTGTTCTAACTTAGCGCTGAGCCGCGCGCGTTCCACTTCCCAACCACCGCCGCACAACCGGTCTTGTAGCGACGATATTGAGCTCTGCGTTATGTAGGAATAAATGTTACTTTCCTATAATAACCGAATATGCGACAACCACCAGTGGTGGCCCAGTGGTATCGGCCCTGCCTTACGAGTTGTACGTCGTGAGTTCGAATCCATTTTACTTTGTGTATTTAATTTCATCACCATTGCTCTCAAACCGGTGCAGGAAAACATTATGAGGAAATCGACATGTACAGACGCCAGCACATCAAGCTACCCCACACTGAAAAAAAATCCTAACTGAACATAAACCTTATGATTAAGTAATAACGTTGAAAATCTATCAAAGAAATTTAACAGAATGGGGTAGCTTGAAGTGCTGGCGTCTGTACTAGAACCAAAGATTCGCATGGTAGATTACGGCCCACTCCCTCTCACAGAGGGGAGGCCTGTGTCCCAGTAGTGGGAACGTTATAGGCCGATTATGATGAACCGAATATACCTAACCTGTTATGGAATGGAACGTAAAATGTACCTGCAATTCAGTCTTTTCTTTACTCCACGCTGAAGATTGCGTGTCATAGTTGTCTTGGAGGGTTTTTATTTCAGCTAATGCTGCGCTCAATTCCTTTTGAACGTGTATTAGTTCACTGGAAGAAGATACAAGTATTAATATTGCTGTTACATTTTATACAAAAATTAGACCCTCTCAGGAAAGATCTTAGGATGAATTACCCTTGTGCTTGCTCTTTCTCTACCGTTAGTCTTGCTTTAGTAACAACGTGTTCTTCTTCCAATATTTCGTATTTACCCGTCAACTCATCATATTCCGCCTTTTCAATGGCCAGGGAGTGCTCTAACTCTGAAAGTTACCAAATATTTTAGTGAGATATCCATGCTTTTAATGTTGCAACTTCAAGATGTATAGTAATATACACACTTTTAACTGTTTCTTCATACTCCTGTTTGAGATCAGTAATCTTCTTGGCGCCTGCGCCGGATGATTGTTCGAGAACTTTTAGTTTACCCTTGAGTGTAGCTAATTCTGCTTCTTTGTTCTTTATATCTATATCGTGAGACTTACGCATACGATCCAGTTTCTTGCGTTCAGCCTAAAAATCAACATAATTAGTGGCAGTTGTCTGTAGTGTTTTTGTTTTATATGGTTTAATTTAAGTTTGTGTGTTGTACCTGTAAGTCAGTTTCCAGTTCTGAAGTCTTGCTCTCCCAATACCCAGACTCTTTCTTTTCAGCCTGTAATTTTTTCTCCTGTTCTTTTTTCTCATTTTCTAACTTCGATATACTGGATTTCAATTGCGTCATTTCTGATTTTATTGTCGACAATTCTTTCTCAGTCTTATCCAGATCTCGTTTAGCATTCGCTAATTCTTCTTGTTTCTCTTCAAGTTCCTTAGTGGTTCTCTCTAATTTGTCTTGCATTTGTGCCATTTCTACAGATGATATCGCTTCGTCGTATTTCTGGTTCGATGTATCTCGTAAGGCATCTTCCTGCAACCATAATTAGCATAAAAGCAATATTCTCTTTGCTTTGTCCAAAGCCGTAATTCACTGTCTAATAAAGACGTAGGTAACCTATGAAAACTTTTATGGGAATAAACTAAGAGGCAAGGGGTGATGCGAATACATGCTAATGTTCTAAATATCTATAGATAAGCTGCTATTATTTTCTAGGAATTGTAAACCACCACGCGGCACTCAAAATTTTCAAAACTTTCGTACAAAAAGGGGGACATGCGTTGGTGCGTGCCTATCAAACAGTTCATCCAAATACCAGTTGTTTTATGTGAATATCTTTAGCAGATATCGTCGATTCCAAAGTAGTAATTTTGCTATCATAGTTTGTTTTCATTTCTCTCAAATCTGTTTCTAGTGTTATTAGTTGGCTCTCAGCTTTAATAAGTTTTGTTTGCATTTGATCTTTTTCGCTAGTAAAGTCTACTGATATACGCCGCTGACTGTTGGCTAATACCTCGCCTTGCTCCTTTTCTTGGGCAAGCTATTTTTGGTAAAGTATGATAGAGAAAATGATTAGTTTGAGAGAAGAAATATGAAATTAATTTATTATAGATTTACTTCTTAAAAATGTGTTATATTACCTCCTTTTCTAATTTGGCCACTTTGTCTTTACGTACAGCTAATTGCTTCTCAATACGTTTGCATTTGTCCTCTGCCTCTTTGAATTTCTTTTCTAACTCACCTATCTTCTTAGCCTTATCTCCAACCTAGAATAAAAGCCATGTTATTGTAGAGGTTAAGATATTATACTTAGCAACGTTGTATAGGTATTTAAGATACCTGCTTACCTCCTTGAGCAATTTTTGTTTATCTTGTTCTAATTTATTTACAATTTCTACTTGCTTTTTCAACTTATCAATTTCCTTATCTTTTACATCTATCTCCTTTTTAAGTTCCTCTATTTTCTTCATACAATCAGACATAGTTATGTTCAGGGATGAAGCATTTTCTGCAAATAAAAGTTGAGGCATTAAAACGTATTTGTAACTTGTGTATGTTGTCTATATATGACTATAATAGGGAAGATACTCACTCAGTTCATTATTAAGTTTATTGACTTGTGACTCTAAATTCTTCTTTTCTTCTTGCAATGTTTTTATTTGACCCGATACACTGCTATTGTCTTTTTCAAGTGTTTTTAATTTGCTATTTATTTCTGTTTTGTCTGTTTCTAACTTTGCATTGAGATCCTTTAGTTTTGCAATTTCCGTTTGTAAGCGATTCTTCTCGTTTGTGAATTCAGAGTCATTTCTTGATAATTTTGATCTTATATCTTCAATATCTTTCTCCATTTGCACTCTGGTGTTGATTTCAGTACCAGAAAGTCCGGCGTTTTTCATGACGACGTACATTTCACCTGTACAGGAAAATTATGATTATAATTAATACATGTCTTCAATTTGGATTATATAACATTATGAATGTTAAAAAATAATTTACCGATTTCACTTTCTAAATCCTCCACCATTCTTTTCATTTGGAGTTTGGTCGTCAAATCAGTTGGTTTCTTTGGAACCCGTGGTCTGAAAGATTTAATGGCCTCTTCTTTCAACGCCTTCAATGAAACTTGTAATTGCGCTTTTTCTTTCTCAAGCTGTGAAAATAAGGGTCAAATCAAAAATCGAAAGAAAATTATCTAGTATTTTAAATCTAGTTATTGATTTACCTTATTAAATTTCAAATTCAATTTATCCAACTCTTCTTGTTTTGCTTTTATTGCATCGGCTTCTTTTTTGCTATTGATTTCTCCGCCAAATCTTACTTTTTTCTCTGTCTTGTCATCTTTATTATTTTCTAATTCTTTTAATTTGGCTAACGCTTCTTTCAATTCCTTTTCTAGTTGCGTTATTTTAGCTGCACTTTGTTCGACAGATTTTTCGGATTTTAATGATTTTGCATTTTTCAGTAGCTGTAAGGAAAAAAGCGTCAAAACAATAAATAACCATGCGAATCAGGATCATAATACATTCCAGAAGTAGTTAATAATCGGGAATGGAATTCCGTACCTGTAATTTCTTGTTTTCTAGCTGTATTTTTTCGTTATCAGCTTCTAAACTCTGCGTCTTAGAACGAAGAACATTTGCTTCTTGTTCTATTACTTGGAGTTGCCTCTTCAAATCGACATTCTGTTGTTCGCCATCGAGTGATCTACAGTATGAATTATTTGTTAGTTAGCTTTTTGATCATAATTGTTTGGTCTCTAATAATTGTTAAATTGGGACCATAATTATGATACTTACTTGCTTTTGATAAGTGAAGCTTTTGGTTTCTTGGCCAGACTTAGTTCAGCATGTAGCCTTTCGCAGTCTCTTTCTTTTTCTATAAGCTTTTTCCTTAGTTCATCAATCTCATCCTCTAACACCTACAAGGTTAAAGTTTAGTTTTAGCTAACTAGAAATATTAAGTTATTACTATTATTCACATATACTTAATTACATACTTTAACTTTTTCTTCTGCTAAGTTATTAGTCTTAGTGTTAGTGGTTCGACGAAGCGTAACTGTTGAATTAGTTTTGGGCTGACTAGCGATTTTATCAGTAAGTTCTTTGACTTGCTTTTTCAAGGAATCCTTGTCCTGTTCCATTTCCTCAACTTTTCGCCGTAAAACTGATGCTTCCTGAAATGTGGTAAAGGTTAAATTAGTTTAAATATGATAAATTAGTTTCGTTGTGAGGAATATTAAAATATTGTGTGAGCACCTGTTCGTTAAGTTCAAGTAAGAGTCGTAGTTCAACAGGATCTTCGTCATCTGTTTTCCCATCTTTTTCATTAATATCAATACTGAGTTTATTTGAAGGAGGTGTTGGTGACAGCTTACGACCTACAAATAATTTGTATTGCGTTATGAGTTGCTCCAAAAATACAAAGCTATATAAATATTTTAGTATATTATGCAAAGGTTTTTGATGAAAATTAGTAAAATTTTATGGTACTGAGTCATTGTTCCGGACACGGATGTTGAACAATGTGGTGGATAAATTTATGAACCCAAACATTGTAAAAGATTTAACAAGGTCTAATTCTGACTGGAGAAAATGGCTACCATCAATACGCCGTGTAATTCAAATACACTGACAAGCATGTTAGTAAACATCAAGGAACAAAGGTATGTTACTAGTTAATGGTTACACAAGTAGTCAAGTACACAATGAGCGGGATGAATCACAACCGGGTTCTGATGTGCGGTGGTTCGGGAGAGGGTGTAATGTTAGAAAAACACAATCGATTTTTCACAATATAAGTATTTTGACGTACTTCTGGCCTTGGTAGCCATTTTCTTCAGCTGTAGAAGCAAGGACTCATTGTCGTCCTCGACCCGGGACGCAGTTTTACGTAAGTTATTTGCCTGTAAATAGTCGTTAGTTAAAATTATTGAATATCTAATCTAA
This sequence comes from Polymixis lichenea, assembly GCA_949091785.1. Classification (NCBI taxonomy): domain Eukaryota; kingdom Metazoa; phylum Arthropoda; class Insecta; order Lepidoptera; family Noctuidae; genus Polymixis; species Polymixis lichenea. The sequence goes on along the minus strand of OX420932.1, from coordinate 16,628,478 downwards.
ATTACTGTAAGAACTAAAACTGTTTGGGATTCTGTTAAGGACATAATACAACATGATGAAAACCAACATTTAAAATTGACAAACTGGTCATAAGTACCTATGTTGGACATTCTTACAGCCAACGGACTGAATATTGATACGAAGGGCGAGGGATAAGGAGAGCGAGATTCTGGTGTTTTATCCGGAGTAAGAGGAGGACTTTCAGATTTATCTCTACTGAATATTGCGTTGACTTCTGATGTATCCATTTGTACAGTTTCTGTGCTAGCGTCCACATACTCTTTAGAATTGACAGCTTGTAAGCCTTTATCGTTGTAAAGCTTAGCTGCTGTCTGTACACTAGCATTTCTCAGTTTCTGTTTGTCAGTTTGTACAAAAGTGTTTGTTCCCATGAATTCGGTTTGCATATATTTATTTTTCATAAATGCTACTTCCGTTTGGGTGTACATTTCCAAAATATCGATCGTACTTTGTACAATTGAATCAAGAGTTATCTTTCTAGTGTCGGTCATCACATCGTGCACTAAAATGGTATCCGTTTGACAGCCTTCAGAGTAACTCATAATGCGATCTTGTGGAGATTGAGTGCTCTGGCTAACACCAATGGACGATGGACTACTGTCTAAAGATGACAAACTCTTTTCTAAAGCGAGTTGCATTTCAAGTATCCTTTGAATGGTATTAGGCTCTAGCACTTCATTATCATTTATCGGTGTTTGGGGCGAATTGGGATCAGATCGGGGAGACTGTGGAATGAGTTGTGGACGTGTCCTTCTGCCGACGACGCGGGGCCGATATCGACTAGCCTGTTTGAACATAATATTCCTTATTTATTTATTCTACTAAGAAGCAACATAGGCTTACAGAGGAAAACAATGTGATATAAAATAATAAATATGAGTGTCGCGGCGATGAGTCAGACATGTGTTGGCGGCGTGCCAGCTGGCATCCGTCGAACGAGAGCTAATGCCTAATGAATGCGTTGTTTTTCTAGTGGAACTAAATGATCGGAGAAATAAGTGGTTGTAATGGCATTTAACTGTTAACAAGAGATGAGTTATCGTTAAACTGTAACTATTTGTGCACGTGTTTATTGCATTCCAAGCCGACTGTAAAATTGGGCAAAGCATATAATTTAAGCGTATATTTGATGCTGCCATGTGTAGAGATTACAGAGTTATTTGCGGTGCACCTAGTGTGTTTGCTCAAAGAAATCTCAACATCAACCGAAATGGCGATGCGGACTAAAATTATGTTTGAGTATCAGAGATCAAAGCAAGACTATTGTGTCGACGTTCTTTGGTTATTTATTGTTGGATACCTCTTCCTCAGCGTTTCTCAGTTGTTCTCGAAGGTCAGCCTCGCGCTCCAGTGAGTCCTGCAGATCTCTGAGCAACTGTGCCGGGTCTTCTTGGCTACCTCCACGGGTTAGCGACGAACGCGACACTTTCTATAAGCACACCAATTTTATAGTTAGTGGTAGACAAAGTTTGAAGGAACCCATATAGCTCTTCCTGGTCTACGGATTTATGGATAAGTGTAACCATGGATTGGTTTTAAAGTTGAGTTGGTGGCCATAAAAGTCACGTATCAAGCAATTTTATGCTCGATTTGGTCTTATGGACAAAATTTAATTACGATATGATTTAATGAATGAATGTGGACGAAGCAAAAGGAGTATTATGTAAGATCGTATCAGGCAATCTAGAGTTTCTGCCTACCCCCGTGGAAAAAAGACGTGAGCTTCTTAGTGCCTATATGTAAACTGGAAGTCTGACAGCCAGACTTACCAAGGGGTATCTTATTATTACCCAGTAACTGGGTTGGTCACCAACCCGCCTGCCAAGCGTAACGATTATGGCAAATGCCCCCATTTTTGGGGGAGGCTTATGCCCAGCAGTGGACGTCTTTCGGCTGATATGATGATGATGAACTGGGTTGCGGAGTTCAGGTCGCCCCCATATAAAATACTGGTATTTAGCTGCATGCGGTGAGACCCCAAAAGGCTAGGCAGATGATGGTGTATACGTAAACAATATACAGACCCCATCGTTAAGTTGGTTCTTCTTAACGTTGGTAGGCGGGGCTCCTGAGGCTGCAGATAGCTTGGCGTTGGCCTCAGACAACTCTCTCTGCAGCCTCAGCGCCACCTCGGTAGACCGCGCCAGTTCTTGTTCCAAGTCCTTGATGCGGTGCTCACGTTGCATGCCGTCTTGGCCACCAACTATCTGGAATAGAAACATGTAACGGCTTGGGTTATTTTCAGTGAAAATACATACGATTCATGGTATTTCACCGTACACACAACTTGCAAAAAAGGTCCTTAGCGTAAACACAATATTAGAGTCATTTTTAGCACCATCACTATCATCGTTCTGATGAAACACGGCCACGGCTGGAGACAGGCTTTGACTGGTCCTGTGCCAACTTCTACCGAATTTCTGTGATCTTAACGATTTTAGCAACATTTGAAACAGAAGCAAGCCTAGGCTTCAGTGGACAGATTCAATCTCTTAAGGGGTCAACAGCGATATATTTGTGCAACTTGAGCCAGCCCTATGTCCAGCAAACATCTATCATAATTCAAAACGATTGATTCGATTGGTCGACTAAAACAGAAATGACTTAATTGGATACCTGGCAGCAAGCCGCATACGAACAGATTTATAACTATAAATATTTACACAGGTAATTTATTGACATTGTGCTAGTTACGATTTATGGCACTATTTATTTTATAATCACCATGAACTGCGGCCGAGAATAGACGTAAACGTCGGGTCATAAATTGACTTTGTGTTTCTGAACCTAACATTTGTTTTGACGTGTTCTGGGTAACATTTACTGGTTTTTATAGAATCGTATAACCTGTACCCTAATGTGTAGCACTCCATTAATCTGAATCTGAATCATTTTTTTGACAGCACGGTTGGCGCAGTGGTTAAGCGATTGACTGCTGTGCTGCGTGTAGCGGGTTCGATTCCCGCACGGAACAAATATTTGTATGACCTACAAGTAGTTGTTCCGGGTCTGGCTGTTTGTGTATTTAAATGTTTGTAAACGCACCCACAATACAGAAGTAAGTCCTAGTGTGGTACAACGTTTAAAAAAAAAAAAATTGTTCACAAAAAAAATTTTTGAAGGTAATCTATTCTTCTAATTTATTGCTTCAAATATTCAAAAAATATATCTGCTCAAAAACGTAAAAAAAACGCAATTCATGTTGTTGACTTGTCAAAACGAAAGCCATTCCTACTGGCGTATACCTAAGTGTGCGATTATCCCGCTGGTGAAAAGTGGGTGGGGTACCGAACCCTTCGGAGACAATAGGCGCGATAATATGATGTTATTACCTCTAAAAGTTTCTTCTCATGTTCAGCTTTCTCCTGTTCAAGCTGATCAGCTTTCCTTTCAGTCTTTTTTAACTTAAACGATAAAACTCTACAATTCTTAATGGTCTGCTCTAACTCCCTTCTGAGTGACGAGTATTCATCTGCTTGGTCCTCCCTGGAAATATAAATCAGCTATTTTAATATCCACTCAGACTTCACTTAAGTACTGCTTAATATGGCATAGGTCCTTTTTGATCGTGCCAGTGTTCAGGCTCCTGTGTCAGTTTGTCACCATAAAAATATTGCAAAAATAGGCAATATGGTACTCTCAGTTTGTACTGCATTAGGTTTGATGTTATAGTGTACAAGAGCATCATCATCTTTCAGGCAGAACTACTCTGAATTTTGACTGACAATTTCATAGTAGATACAGTCATTTTAATTAAAAGGCATTTTTTTTGGGTGGGAAATCATCAAATAACTTCTCCCGCTCTGGGTGGAGCAGGAGGGCGTGTCAGACTTTTACTGACTAAAACCCACCCGTGTTCCTTCAGTTGCCTGTGTGCCAGGGGCCGCGGTATCTCTTTCGAACGACCCGCACCCCTGGTACGCATCGGCCCATGCGGACCCCATCCATTGATGCTGACATCTAAGACATTAAATCTCATTCAACCCTAGGTTCGGATATACAATGATTTGCATCCTTAAAATAGGACAAAGATCGGTTCGAACTATCTTTATTCATTTATAGTCTTGAAAAACTCGCCAAGGTGAAATCTTTGAGTGATGTGCGCATTATCGGCCAAAACTATTCTGGCTACAACTCTAGTACAATGAACTCAGTTTTTGTTAAAACGTCGAACTAATAATAATTGCATTATTAATATTAACATACTTATTGATTATGAATAATAATTATAAGCATGCTTACGTTAGACAAGCAGACTGCGAAAGTATTTTTGCTTTCATAAATTAGTCATACTCGACATCTGCGTGGTTGCGTCTAAAAATAAGTCTTCCACGTGTCTCGTTAAACTTAACCCACGTTAAGTAATGAAGAGAAAAGAGGTACATTGACTGGGACGGGACAGGTCCACCGTTTTATTTCGGTCAACTATAGGTTAATGCTAAAATTTATTTGCATGAAATGGTAGGTAATATGAGGTGATATATAAATAAAGCAAGAGTTTTTTTTTTGAGGGGCTTGTGGCTAAGTAATAGTAGTCGTACGGATCGATCGATCAGGTTAAGCTAAGCTTGCCGCGGTTGGTCCGTGGATGGGTGACCATCTTAACGAGTGTGTTACGTGACCTAGAATAGTGTAACACCGAATTACACGTCCCCGTAAGTTTACTAACACGAATTACTTAACAACGAATGCACGCTACCACGAATAACTTAACATCGAATGCACGCTACCACGAAAAACTTAACAACGAATGTACACTACCACGAAACACATAACAACGAATGTACGCTACCACGAAAAACTTAACAACGAATGCACGTTACCACAAAAAACATAATGCCGTAGCCATACGATCTCGAATAACCGAACCTCAAAAAGTATCCGTACAAAATCTTAATTCCTATAACAATAAACCAAATCAAACAATAAGAGAAAAAGAAACAGAATATGTCATATAGGTATGACATATTCTGTTTCTTTTTCTCTTATTGTTTGATTTGGTTTATTGTTATGTACCAAATAATTAAATTTTTCCTTGGAACAAATATTACCGGTTCCAATTACACAAAATGAGGTAGAATCATGGCACCACCGCTGGAACAGCCTATTGGGCAGAAAGAAATGAAATTTATATAAGACCATTGAAGAATTAAGCAAGGAACAAAAACATACAGAATTGGCGGTAGAAAAATTAAATTCAGTCTCAAGAAACCAAAAGAGCAAAGAAAAAAGAAAATAGGGAAGAAAAAATTTAAAAACATTTAGAAAAAAAGGAAACAATGGACTTCACCACATTTTCAGATGGTCTTGCATACTTGTGCTATTTTAAACGATAGCTCAAATCATATTCTGTTTTTTTTTTCCTCATAACGTTTGATTTGGTTGATTGTTATAGGAATTAAGACTGTACGAATACTTTTTGAGGTTCGGTTATTCGAGATCGTATGGCTACGGCGTTATGTTTTTTGTGGTAACGTGCATTCGTTGTTAAGTTTTTCGTGGTAGCGTGCATTCGCTGTTATGTGTTTCGTGGTAGTGTACATTCGTTGTTAAGTTTTTCGTGGTAGCGTGCATTCGATGTTAAGTTATTCGTGGTAGCGTGCATTCGTTGTTAAGTAGTTCGTGTTAGTAAACTTACGGGGACGTATAATTCGGTGTTACACTTTTCTAGGTCACGTAACACACTCCATCTTAACATACCAAGACCCCTCTGTGCCTCGGAAAGCACGTTAAGCCGTTGGTCCCGGCTGTCATTTGTAGATCTTTGACAGTCGTTACGGGTCGTCAGAAGCCCGAAAGTCTGACAACCAGTCTTTCCAAGGGGTATCGTATATTACCCAGTAACTGGGTTGTGGAGGTCAGATAGGCAGTCGCTCCATGTAAAATACTGGTATTCAGCTGCATCCGGTTAGACTGGAAGCCGACCCCAACGTAGTTGGGAAAAAGGCTAGGCAGATGATGATGAAGAGTTTTTTTTTTAAAACGTTGCCCCACACTAGGAATTTTTCCTGTATTGTTGGTGCGTTTACAAACATTTAAAACTCACATAATCAAACAGCCAGACCCGGAACAACTACTTGTAGGTCATCAATATTTGTTGCGTGCGGGAATCGAACCCGCGACACGCAGCGCAACAGTCAATCGCTTAACCGCTGCGCCAACCGTGCCGTCTCTCTAGTTCTTTAGACCATATCCGACCTTAAAAGGTGTGCAAATATCAAAGTACCCATCATAAGCTTTAATCATTGAAAACTATGTACTAGTCGGAGACTATAATGTACTGGCACCCACACGTAGTGGGCATGGAAATCTGGCAGATCGAGTTTTTGAAAAAGTTATCTATCTATCTATGCCACCTGTGACTGTCTTTTTCGAAAAAAATCCATATGAACGAACGTGTCCTAAATGTTCTCATTTAACTAACCTTTTTCTAACTTCTTAGTTTAGACGTGTGTGGACGTCCGGTCTACCTAGATCCTAGATACAGTTAAACTTCTACGTGTCATGTCTTCTTACCTGAAGTTGTCCTGCATCTCCTCAATTTCCTCCTCGAGGTCGCGCAGCTCCTTCTTCATGTCCTCGTTCTCGTCCATCAGCTCCTCGCACAACGTCTCTGCAGCCAGCAGCTTTGCGCGAAGCTGTTCTATCTGACGGGTCTGTGCTTCTACTGAGGGGCGAGACTGGAAATGAAATAGTAGATGGTTTATTTAAAAGATAATGGAACATATTTGTTACACTACATTTTCCAAGGTAATGCCAGTATCAGATGTGACCATTGAGGAGGTTTTAGATTTTACTAAAACGCGCAATTATTACCCCGATGACCTAGAAAAATCAGTTGGTCGTTTAAGTATGGCGTCCGCCAGAATGTACGCTGTAGAATGTACATTCTTTTTGCCAGGAGACTAAACTCCGTAGTCTTTTTCCCTAAAAATAATGTTTGTACCGAGAGTTCAGGCCCCATACACGATGTAAGTTCCTTGCCTGTGGCATAAAGACAGTTGAAGCAACAAATCACTTGCATCGTCTGCACACTGTTCAGACTTTTTAAATTGTTATACTGTGTAAATCTTTAGAGATTGTATGCTCACCTCAAGTTCACTTTCCACCTCTCGAATTCTCAACGCGAGATGTTTCTTCTCGTCCTTCAGGTCTTCGTTCTGTGTCGACAGCTCATTCACCTTCTGCTGCAGTTTCAACACTTCTGAGGACCGCCCCGAACTGTACTTATTTACCGAATCAATGTTCGCCAACCTTCGCAATAAAATATCGCTCTTTTCTTTCTCGACCCTTTCGCAGCGTTTCCTTAGCGTGTCCATTTCTTGTTTATAACTCTCTATTTGTTCCTGAAATGTTATAATAACCATTTGAAATCATTATGAAGTACAAACAATATATCTATTGGACCTTGGAGTTTCGCAATGCAGGTGCGTGGTAATAAAGATAGCTGTAGTGTTTACGTCTGTTTTAACAACGTACACGTGACGCCACATGAGGATAGGGCTAATGTATTAATAGAACCAGTGCACGTAATGGATTGGCAAAATTTCTCAAACAGCTGCAGACATTTAAGAGTTTTACTGATTTTATACTATCGAGAAGCACAAAGGTAAACGACATAGACCTCGTCCCACAGGAGCTTATAATGGTAATGAGTGGCAAATAAGCAGACGCTCTATCTTATGGTAAGTGGCCAAAGATAACTAAGGTCGTTTTCAATACCAGAGGCATTTCAAAGTTGTATTAAAGTCTGAATTCGGCTGTACTTTACTGGGTTCATACTATTCCAAATGGAAGACACAGCAAACGCTGATTAGCGACAGTAATAGTTGTAGGTATAGTGCTACACTACTACTGCGTTGAAGGAACTGTGCTTGCCAAAAAGCTTTTAAACTAAAATCCTGTTTGTTTCCCTAAACAGAGTCAAATTAAACTTGATAAATAAAAATATCTAAACACGATGAAATAAAATAAAAAAGAATTGGTGTTTTTTTATTAGGTGGTGTTATTACTTGAAGTTTGAGTTGATTTTTTTAACCCAGAACGTCTGTAAAGTTGACACAAAAACAAAAAAGATTTTTAAAAATTGATACTTCTTGTTATTATAGAATACCTACGGTTGACGACCCAAAAAATGATAATTCAACAAATTAATTTCGTTTTTGTTTGATCATCTCATCAGATACCTACCGACCCAGCACGTCTGCGGAGTTTCGCTAGCTAATTTAATTTGACCCTATGGAGGCGATCGCCGCCATTTTGGTTTTTAAACGGTTTTATTTAGCTCACCCCGTTTGTTTTATATTTATTATTCTTGGGTCAAATTTAGTAATTCAAATTTCACCCTCTTCCTGTCAACCGATTAATCTGAAATTTTGTATACACTTTGGATTTTGGTGACAATACAATTATGTTTATTCATTATCATTATAAATTCAAGATGGCCGCCGCTACTAAATGGCGGATAATTTATGTTTTATTAATCCCATCAATATGGGTATCAAATGAAAGGGCTCAACAAGCAGAATACAATATACTATAAAAAATTGAAATCCAAGATGGCAGCCGCTACAAAATGGCGGATAACGTAGGTTTTATCAATCCCATCAATATGGGTATCAAATGAAAGGGCTCAACCAGTATAATACAATGTACTATATAAAATTAAAATCCAAGATGGCGGCCTCTACAAAATGGCGGATAACTTAGGTTTTATCAATCCCATCAACATGGGTATCAAATGAAAGGTCTCAACAAGTAGAATACAATTTACTATGCAAAATTGAAATCTAAGATGGTCGCCGCTACCAAATGGCTGATAACAATTTTTTATCAATCCCACCAATATGGGTATCAAATAAAAGGGCTTGACAAGAAGAATACAGTGCACTATACAACCTCAATATTTAAGATGGGCGCAGCCACCAAATGGCGTATAATAATAAGATTTAAATTTAGAAATTGAATCTGTAATTTAGGTATCTGATTAATCCAGCCTGAATCCACCACCCAAGTCAAGATTTTGTATCGTGTTGAGGACTGTGTGGCGTTACGGTGGCTAAAAATGATACGTCGTTAGCGGTACACCACCCAAGTTAAGGTGAAAGGTTAAAACGCGCCGTGAACTGTATGGCATTAGGGTGGATAAAAATGATATGTCGTTAGCGTTTTCCCCTCAAGACTCAGGCGCATCTTGTTGTACATAGCCTTGCCCCTTTATTGGACCTCTGGGGGGGTCGACCGTTTAAATGTCCATTACTCGTGGAAACAAATTATATTTTGAATGCTTTGAGAGTCGGTGAGCTAACAACCCAACATTTTAGTATTTTAATGGGAAGACTTCTTCAAGACACGAGTGATGAGTTTGCAATAGACAAAGCGTTAAGGGTATACCCCACAAATCAACAAGTTAACGACCACAACTCTGCTGTATTGAATTTGTACAGAAATAATGGTGCTCGCATTTACAAAATAAAAGCGCAGGATCAGCTAGTACACGCCACACGAAATGCAGACAATGTGGATATAGCTACTATAATACCAGCTGATATCAACAAAACTGGGGGTTTACCAGCGGAACTGCAAATATTTGTGGGGGCAAAAGTCATGCTACGGTCCAATATTGACGTTTCAAAGGGATTAGTAAATGGCGCTATAGGCTACATCAACGAAATCGTTTGGCAGATGTACCTTCCGTCCGAATTGATTTCGCAAGAGACGGAGTACATCTTATACACCCGAAAGCCATACAGTTTCCAGCTAAGTACAATTACGGGACGGCTGAAAGAAGAATGTTGCCTTTAATACTATCATGGGCTTCTACAATACATAAAATGCAGGGCAGCACTGTGGATCACGCAGTCGTATACTTAGGTGCGAAACTGTTTGAAGAAGGTCAAGCCTACGTGGCTCTTAGTAGAGTAAGATCTTTGCAGGGACTACGTATAGAGGAGTTGGACTGCAATAAACTAACGGGCAAGAAACCTTGCAATAATGAAGCACTAAATGAATTAAACAGAATGCGAAATAAAAACTAAAAACTAGAAAATAAAAACTGAAAAAGGTTTTTACCTATTTAAAAAAAAAAATAGGTAAAAAAACTTTTTCAGTTAAACGGTTTTATGTTAAACATACATTGCAATGTTTAAGATAAATGTACTAAAAACCAAAAAATTATAAAATAGATACAGTCGTGGGAATTATAAACATATACATAGACTAGACTAAAATAAAACCGTGGGGCACGTCAATTGTCTACAAATTATCGACTTAATGTGCGATAGAAGAATCGTTTAATTCGTCGTTAAAATAGGCAGTTGGCCCGCAGACGGTGAGGAAATTACTTACTATTTTCTTGCTCATGGAAATTCCAATAGTTATACACTCCATGTAAATAAAAGAGATGTTTCAACTAGTTTATCGTTGGACATTCACACTGCTGGCTGGCGAGGAATCGTTTCACTGCTCGTAGTTTGTCTTTAATCGACAAAACATATGATAAAAGTACTACTCGCTCACCACTATGAAACCCTAAAACTCGCTTATAATCGAGCTTGCTAGCTTGTTTCCACATTCTAGCCCTACTTATCACACGTCCATCGTTGTCGGTTGAACAACTGCCTAATTATAGTGTAACATTACAAAACAAACATTTTAATCAACGATTGTAGACAATTGACGTGCCCCACGGTTTTATTTTAGTCTAGTCTATGCATATGTTTATAATTCCCACGACTGTATCTATTTTATTATTTTTTGGTTTTTAGTACATTTATCTTAAACTTTGCAATGTATGTTTAACATAAAACCGTTTAACTGAAAAAGTTTTTTTACCTATTTTTTTATTTAATTACATCTTAGGCGACATTTTACAAAACAATTGCACAAATGTTTACCAACAGCGCCCCCTGTCAATGTAAAGGGGGTGTCCTCTCTGACCTGATATTCCTTAACGTTGACGTCGATGAGTGTGGTCTCGGTGGTGACGGTGCCCGCGGTACTGGTGTCGTCATCAGACTCCTCCTTATCCCGCGAGGGGCCGCCACGGACGGGAGGCTTGGAGCTCCCTGATGAGCTGCGGGAGCTCTTCACCTAAATGTGTAAAATAGAATGTTCATTGTAAAGCTTCCGAGACTACATTTTGTTTCAGAGAGTTTCCTTTCGTCATTGTATGCAATTCTTTTGAATTTATTATCCATGGAATTCTCTAGTTCCAGACTTGGGAATTAACAAGCGCTGCTTACAAGCCTTAAATCCTAACTTAGGATTAGGCCAAATGAATAACTGCTGTATATGTTTATTAGTCACCTGCATCATAAAGTTGACGTCGTCTTTGGTTGAATTTTTGTGGCTGTCCTCTTTATGTCGTGCAGGCTTTTCTTCTTGATGTACTTCTTTACTTCTGGATAAACTTCGTCTTTCTCTTTCCTTTTCTCTTTCTTTTTCAATACTGGATTCCTTTTCAAAACTATTCTGAGATTTTATTAAATTCATCTGGAAATAATAACCGGTGGATATTATTAGTGCTGGATAATTTTAAATTGGAGTAGGTAAATAAATACTATGGCAAATTATATTTTTAGATAAGTTCCGTCTTCTCTGGGAATACCTACGTCAATCAAATAAACTTTCCATCTTGTTAATAATTTACGGTAGGTGTAATCGATTTTAATTCGGTAATTAATTAGGCCTGTGTACAAATCATCCGCCGTAACTGTTATTCTGTGGACTACGAGAAAGCCTTGGATTCGATTGAGACTTGGGCTGTACTGCAGTCTCTCTGACGGTGCCAGATAGACTATGGGTACATCGAGGTGCTGATGTGTTTGTACGAAACCGCTAATATGTCAGTCCGTCTCCAAGACTGGCCTTCAAAACCTATCCTTTTGCAGCGGCGTGACATAGGGTGACGTAGAGACGTAATCTCTCTGAAACTGTTCACAGCTGTACTGGAGAATGTCTTCAAGGTTCTGGACTAGAGAGGGGTTGGTTTCAGCATCAATGGCGTAAAGAGTATGTTTAATGCCCATGTAACACACACCCTCATGAAGATCGGAGACTCTACTCTCGAAGTAGTGGATTATTATATTTACCTAGAACAAACTATCCAGTACGATAGGTCCAACTTTGAGAAAGAGATCACCTCATTAGAATGCTGGAAGTTACCCAAAGGGCAATGGAGAGCCCTCTTATGCGTGGAGTTTCCCGATCGAATCAGAAATTAACAGTCCTTAGGAGAACCAATGTAACTGACATAGTTCAAAGATTTGCCAAAAATAAGTGGAAGTGGGCTGGCATGTTGGTCGCAGAACAGATGGTCGATGGGACCAAAAGGGTCTGGAGTGACGACCGAGACCGCAAGACGTAGCGTTGGAAGGCTTTCTACAAGGTGGACCGATAACCTGGTGAAGGCCGCACGGATCCGTTGTATGTAAGAAGCTCAGAACCGGACAAAGTGGCGGTGCGGTCTATATCCAGCATCGGACGTTTTTCGGCTGAAATGATGATGATGATGATGAACTGTTTTTCAATACTCCATTAATAGAAACCTATATTTTAGAGTAGCGAAAACAGATAATAGGTCATTTCCTCAATTAATTATAAAGCTAGCGCATTGCCAAGCACTAACTTTCATGGTGACCTTTTATGTTTATTTTGGGCAGCGCATCGCGTTCAGTTCGGGTTGAAAGCTAGTAGCAGTAGCGGTAACGATCAGACGGTTCTATCGCTGACCCACTTGCGCTTCACACGTTTGTGAACCCAAGGTGAAGACAATAGTGTTATTTGGGCAATACATTTTTAAACTAGTCGAACTTTATAAATATTTGTAGAGGAAATCTGTTGTTGCTAAAATCGGCCGAACTGTAGGTGCTTACGTGATATATATTTTCAGTGTTATAAGCATGATTTTCCTGTAGGTGTTCCTTGTTAGATCATTATTTATGCAGTAACTAAACTACAACATAACCCATCAATTTTCTTGTAATGTAAATAGGTCAAGGTCAGGAAACTTTCCAAGACGATTGCGCTTGCGCAGATGTAGTGGGGGATACCGCGAAGATGGCTTTGACTGACGAGTTTGCCTAGTGGACAGTGAATGGTATTTTGTTCCTTATTAATTATCTAGCATATTTATAGTAAAGTATTAAGATAAAGATACTTATGCTTTACCTTTCGCACGCGTTCAGCTAGCGAGTCGTTCTTGCTTATAGTAATAGGTGTCTGCGCCGGCGCTATCGATGGCGGAGGAGAAGGCGATGGTCGTCGCAGCGTCACCGTATCTGTGTAATATACGTAACATTAATCATTATTACAAATTACTGAGATTGCAGTGAATTTTCCGGAAGAATCCTAAACGTCATTTTTCTCTGGTGTAGTACGACTGATCCGCCAATCTTGACTTCGAGCCCCGATTGGAGAAATATTGTTATTGGGTTAATCCATAAGTAAAGTGAGTTTGGATTTGTGCCGGTTTATGATACAGGCACGCCTCCTATTACACGGGACTTATAATATAACTGGCGCAATGTGGGGGTATAACCTGCGCAGGTGCCAGGACCAATGAACTACGACGCAGACAGAACGGGTGCGGGTTGTTCGAAAGAGATACCGCGGCCTCTGGCACATAGGCAACTGAGGGAACACGGGTGGGTTTTAGTCAGTAAAAGTCTGACACGCCCTCCTGCTCCACCCAGAGCGAGAGAAGTTATTTGATTATTTCCCATCCAAAACAAAACCCAGGAGTGAGAATATTACCGAGTGATTCAGAATCAAAAGTCGTTTGTTCAAATTAAGCAAAGAATCAGCACTTTTTTGAACGGCCAAATTACAAGAGACAAGAAATCACCCGCCCTTCACTACTTCCTGGAGTTTTACCTGCAAAGCAAACAACTGCGCAACAAACTCCCTGGCAAGCAAGATTATATGTGTACCTGTAGTATGATTTTGTCCCGTATCTAAGGACGGCAGTGGCCCCGTGAGCCTTCTCTTGGGCAGCTTCAGACTGACGGTGACAGCATTCGTGCTATCGGACTCGTTGGCCCCCAGGTCCGGCGTCGACGTCCACGATCCACTGTTTCTCGTGAACCCTGGACGCAAACCATGGATTTTATAGATATGACGATTTTGATTCAAATTAAAATTATTTATTTGTGACACATAGGTAAAATGTTGTAGTAGGTACATAGGTACATGATGTTATTAAATGAAAATAAAATAAAAGTTGTATCACTATGCGCTGCCTTGCAAGGCGTACAAATATGGTCAAAGTTGTATATGTAGGTGGCATCACTACATAGTATAAAACAAAGATGCTTTCTCTGTCCCTATATCCCTATGTATGCTCTTTAAAACTCCGCAACGGATTTTGATGCGGGTTTTTTTAATAGATAGAGTGATTCAAGAGGAAGGTTTATATGTATAATACACCGACCTCCACGCGGGCGAAGCCGCTGGCAAAAGCTAGTAGCTTATAAAGTACTGCTAAGTAACCGGTTATTTTTTTTAGGAATAAAATAAAACTATATAAATGAAGTTAACAATTAATAGCTAGCCTAGCTAAACTTATTAACTAAAGTAACTAGATAACAATGAATAAATGTGAGCATTTAAGGCATCATGGTTTTATTTTTCTTCTAAATATTCATTAATGGTGTAATATGCTTCCTGTATTAGGAACGTATGGAGTGTTTTTTTAAAGTATTTAGGTCTTTTGAAGATTTTATAGGTTTTGGTAGTTTGTTAAATATTTTTGGAGCCATTCCTAGGAAACTTTGAGAACAGGGCTGTTTGGTGGGTTTTTGATTTAAGCGCGTCTTGACTGCGTTTAGTGGAAAGGGTTTCGAATTGGTTAAGGTTACACATATAACATGGTAAGTGCATAAATATATAGGGACGGAAATGTTAATCATTTTAAATTAATAAAAAATGGTTTGCAACTATAAGTGTTTTGGATCATGCATACTGTGCGAAGACACTTTTTTTTTGGGCTTTTTTGGGCAAAATATAACGCCATATCGCGGTGTGTTGATTCTCCTATCCTGCCTTCTGTGCCCAAAAAAAGGTCCAATGTGCCAATCTCTGCGCTGCCACCGACCGTGGAAATGGCGAAGTTTTGGGCCAACAAAATTTAATAAACTGTGTAAAAAGATCATTTAGATATACTTCTCTTACCGTTTCGATGACTATTTAATTTGAATTGGCCCAGGTTAGGTAGGCAGATTAGGTACGAGTTTGTTGCCATGAATAGCGTCTATAAATTATTTTTGATATTTACATCGGGACGGTTACCTGAATAGGTGTGTCCTCATTTGTGGACTTTCGTCTTCAACTTTTAAATCGTTTTGCATTTAAAGCATTAGTAGGTACCTACTTCATTTCAAATATTACATTTCTACTTAATACACAGTGTTTTTAAAGTAGTGTATGTTGGTACTATAACTTAAATAGGTAGGTACTTAGGTACCCGCACATAACCACTATCTGAATTATAGTTTTGCCTGAAAGTTGCGACGCAATTAGTAGGCGCGTATACTGAGAAACAAATGGGAAGCAATGTATTATTTTAGAATTTTGGATAGCTGATGCCCGTGGCTTCGCCCGCGTGGATGTCGGTTGACAAATTATATACTTACTAAAACCTTCCTCGACAACAACTCTATCCTTTGGTGAAAACAGCATGAAAATCGGTGCAGTCGTTTTTGAGTTTATCGCGAACAGACAGACAGACGCGGCGAAGGACTTTGTTTTATAATATGTAGTGATAGGTATAGTGAGTACTAGCTTTTGCCAGCGGCTTCGCCCGCGTGGAGGTCGAAAAATATACCATGCGAACGTACTACCGGGAGAAAAAGTACCTAACCTTTGTTTAGGGAATCCAGGTAAACTATCTTTGTGCCAAATTTCATTCAAATCCGTACGGCTGTTTTTGCGTGATTAACAAAAGTCTACACACAAACACATTTTTAATAATAGTAGGATCTAAAATTATAATTCCTTGACATTCAGAGTGTGAAATGTAACGAATTTAGGTAATAAACACGCTAATAATTTAAAAGCTCGTCGTTAATAAAAATCATCTGATTTTTATTGGCATCTGCACTAATAAAAGTAGTTTTATAGCATCCAATACATTGTTATTTGATGGATGTGAGAGCAAAAATATTAAACGTCTGAAATACTGGCTTGTTAGATGCTGGATGGACCTTTTCCTAACAATGTTGGGGCATTTTACATGGAACGACTGCCTATCTGGCCTCCACAACCCAGCTACTAGGTAATACGATACCCCTTGGTAAGACTGGTTGTTAGATTTTCGAGCTTCTGACTAGATAGTAAATAATGAGTCATTTAATACGATCCAGACTGTCAAACTATACTGATAACTTAATAAAATAATTGTTCTACCTAACGTCTAGGTATGAATTGATAGATGTTTTTCTAATCATTCATTTTCTTCAATCTTTGAATACTTATTGTAATTTGCAACGACGCGATGCAACTGGATAAAACCATTTTTAAGTAACACACCATCAATTACAATCTATATAATTTTGAAAGATATTGCTAGTGACTAGCAATATCTTTCAGATGGTGGCACGCAAGTAAATAATTTGGGCACAGCAGCCTAAGTCACAGTAACAAGCATAGAAATCTGAGTGCTAAGTTCATATAAGTTCAGTCGTTACTTTCAGAAACCGTACCTATATCACATGTTTCCAGATCAGCTTGAATTCTGCTAAAAGTTATTATACCTACGAACGTAATACCATGTGATTTCTCACATGTATGTTAAGTAAATGGTTAAATTAAATAGCGACTATCAATACGCGAATGTGGGCGTGAGATGTTTAAATTAGGATCCACAATGTATGACTAATACAGGTGTATCATTATGGTCTTGGCTCGTGTTAGCAGATGTGTCCGGCGGATTGATATTTTCTTGTTGTAGGTATTAACGAACAAAAGAGAAGGTCGGCAGACGGACATTCTATGCTTAGATTCCTGCATTTGATTTTACTATAGGTAAATATATAATATATAAGAGGTATTCTATGAAATCTATGGAAACCTAATTCCATCATCAGACCCTGACTTGGTGCCAATGGGACCACTTCAGAAGTATACTCTTTCAAATAAAAAAAAAAAATTGAGAATCGGTCCACAAATGGGGGAGAAATCGGTGAACACACATTTAAAAAAAAATACATACAGTCGAACATATAACCGCCTCCTTTTTGGAAGTCGTTTAAAAATTGTCTGCCTAACAAAATAACGTAATGAATTTTGTTGAACTGTTAAAACGAAAGCCATTCGTGCTCTTAGTGTGACGTAATTACCCTGCCGGAAGATCTGGACCTTTGTTAAAAGTTTACAGGTTTAGACCTTATTAAATGCAGAAGGTATGCGTTAGCCCTCTAGATTAGGTACCGGTGTTGGTTATCAACAGGTAAAAATGCACGACCGTGTAATCCGCCCATTTTCTAGGTGCTCTAATAGGTCATCTATCATCTATGTTATTAGATGCGCCAGCGTCGCATCGTACCTACCGAACAATAGTAATTTAGTCAGCTACTATTATTATGTGTGTTATTTAGGTGCTTACTGTTATCGTTTGCCTGATTTTAATCATTTGTAGCTATTGTTAGGAGCAGGAAACTGCAAGCTCAAACAGTGTCTTGTTTGAAACTATGTGGGTACCTATAGTCTCAAGCGAGACACGATGGTTTGTCTATGTCGACGGTGGAAATTTCGAATTGGGCAAGGGGCAGGGATTTTTACGTCCCGTACACGAGATTGGAAATTTCTACAGCCGATATGTTCCGTGGTACGTTCACTTTCTTAGGAATAAAGTTTTCTACATGTAAGCAGACGCATTCGGTATTTTGTTCTAAAAGGTAATTAGTTAATTTGCCCCCGCGGTAACGTGGTGTTATTAGATAGAAGATTTATAATTAATTTTTATTCCTATCGTTAGTTTTAAGTTAATCATTGTTGTTTACTGCTACAAATTCGTCTCTTTAACACTGTCTATCACGTTTCAAGCCTTAACGGCTGAACGGATTTGGATGAAATTGGCATACGGAATAATACGGATAGACCATGACTTGTGTTAGGGCATGGGATACTTTTTATCACGGTATTACGTTCCATCGAGACCATTTCTGTCCTCAACCCTGTTTCTAGAAGCCGCGGGGCAAAGCTAAGTAGTTCGATATGAAAGAAATGGAGAGAGGAACAACATACCGGTGGAGAAGGCGTCTTTCTTGGCAGTGTCGATTGTGCTGAGGTTGGTACTGGACGCCCAGCCTCGCCCCACCTTCTCCACTTCCACGCCATTGTCTTCATCACGACTTCTGTGTACAACAAAGTAAATATTTATAACACATACAATAAAAATACTTTTTTTTCTCCTTCTACTAGACTACGCTGTCCCACTCATGGGCAAAGGCCGGGCTCCACTCTTTCAAAATATAAAAATACCTTCTTATTTTCTAGCTAGTGGAAAGTAGACAATATGTTGAGCCTTACACAATCAACAATATCGTGACAACGTTATCTGATCTAGCGTGGAGCAAAAATGTTTCTGATGCATGGCCTGTGCCGTTCTGTAGACCTTTGCTACCGTACCCACGTTAGTCTATAAAATTCTCGGAATATCTACAAAAAATTTAAACAAACCAAACTTAATTAATGAGAAAGTGAGTTTGTTTTTCACGCTTTCATGCTAAAACGGCTGCACAGATTTCGTTGAAATTGCCACACAGGTAAACTATATCCTAAATTAGAACATAAAAGTGTTCCCATGGGATAATTTCCGACCTCAGCGTGGGTGAAGCCACGGACAAAAGTTAAGGTAGTTAAGGGAAGGGGAGGGGGTAAGGGGATTTAGTGAGGTGATGCTTCTTGCGTCAGTCTTGATTGACGTACCTAGTAGATACACGGTAGATATACCTGCGTTTCTGCCTAATGGTAATCTTGAAAGAGAAGCAAGTCGTGTTAAAATGAAAGATGTGATTAGGCACCATGTGTTTGATCTTCAAAACTGAGCCAAGTAATCGCTTCACCGGAATATCAAAGAGATGTTTATTTGCTACACAATTCCTATTTTGTTTGTAAATGTTAACAAACTAAGTACTGTGTCTAGAGCGCTTAGGCAGATGTGCATGATATATCTTTTTGATTTAGTCTAAATATTTATGATTATATGCCCTATTCTATATTATTTACGACTTCTAAACTTCAATCAGAATTTTACGTAAGTAGTAGTATCTTTGTATATAAACCGGTATGGCTAACAGCTCTTATAGAAATCAAATTGAAAGCTTTTAGCAGTTATGGACTTATGAATCATCCTATTGATATTGAGTGCGGACTCACAACATCCTTTTCGTTGCACTTAGCCACAATAAGATTAGACTGGAGTGATTTGTGTAGTTAGTTACCATACATTACAACTGAGGATTTGATTATAAACTGTGCGTACTAGATGTATGTATAGTGACAGACCGTACGTACACAAGAAGGCGGCGGCGTCAAACTTCAGCAACCGGGCGCAGTACAAACAATCCACAAAAACGCTCAGGAATTTGGAATTGTGCCATCTTTTTTTGTTAAATGTTAGAAAGAATCAACTGGGGACAGGTAGTAAAGTAGACCGGCCTAAACTATACCTGTTATAGGTCATGGTTACCTCATGTTCTGTGACACTTTTTCTGACTGATCTTTACAACTATGGATTCTAATTGAATAGCAATTATTTATGCGACAATGCAACTTACATAGGTACATTCGTTTTATAACTTACCATACGGGTTTGGACATTATTCGACAAATTGCTATAAAGCAGTCAAATAGCCACCATAAAATTAGTGGGCAGTAAAATAACAAAGCGGAAATGACGAGCGTGCATTTGCTCTAAAGTTAACATAACTTGGTAATATCTTGAGATGTAACACATGTTACAAGATTTTAGCACCATAGATAGAAAGATATTGCACTAAAGAGGTAAAACATTAGTGTCACTGTTCTATGTTTGACCCACCTCAGACTTGAGTTCTGATCAAAGAGTACCTATAATAATATTAATGAGAGGTTCTGATGGTACGGAAGAACGGTCGCTTTTTGAGTTACGGTTGCTTTTTGAATTTGTCTGTGGTTTAACAGTTATAATTGCTTTATAGGTAGTTTGGTTTTGAGAAGTGAAGTTAATCCTGCCACTTAAGGCAGAGCTATTTCTATCCAACGAACCAGGAAGAGTGACTTTATCCATGAAGGTTTCACGATTTTTTGCCCTCATTAGAGACCATTTCCCTAATAAGACGTTTTCAAAGTTTTACTATGATCCTCTACCTGGCTTCCTATTCCGGTCATACAGACCTAAAGGTTTGGCTATTGAAAACTTTTAATGTTATTTAATTATACCTACGTACAAGCGGTTATTCATCTCATTAAGTAAGATCAGCTAAGTGATGTTATGTTTCATACGTCCAATATGTTAACTACTGCTAACTTATCTAATAATTATTACCTAGGTATATCTGTTTATGATGTCAGGTCAATGTTTTATACCCATCGATTGAACTACGAAGGGATTTTAGGCATGTTTATTGGATTTGCTTGCAAGTCATTATCAAAATGTTCTTTATGGCCATTGACTTTAGGCCCGGAAAAACGTAAATATTATGGCATCGCCTTCTGTAATAACAAGAACATATTCCGATCACTAAACCTTGCGCCAAGTGTGGTAACATCACGGATGTTCCTTGAAGCAGTCTAGTACCGCTTCCTGTCCACCCACTAGCACTTACGGGTTGAAATGGTAGACTTCCGGTGTGTGCAGGTTACGTAGGAAGGGCTTAGTGGAAACTTTATAACAATGTCCCTTTCGGGTACTACTCGTACCTACTCCTTAGAATATAAATTAAATTTCCGTTGGCCCATCCGTTAATTCGGTTCTATGATAATATTCGGTTTGGCCCAGTATCTGACAGGACAGTTATAATAATAAATACTACAGGTGGGTAAGAGAGGTGGCACACTGACCGTGACGACGGCGTGTTCCAAGAGGAGAGGCTGGGCGTGGACACCGTGAAGTCGTCCTCCTTCTTGCGCACGCCACCGTGCTCCTTGTAGTCGCGGAAGCAACGCTTGCAGCGCGTGGGCCAGCGCACCTGCGGGTGGAACCCCAGCGGGCACAGCGGGTCGCCCTTCGCCAAAGGGTACAAGTGATGCATTATCACACTAACACACACAAATGCACTTTACAAATGTCAAAGATTTCACCTAAATGCCGCTAACGAAAACAGTTCCGTCACATTCCTCCTCTCACACGCAGTCAATGCCACCACTCGTAACACAGCATCACCCGAGGGAACTAGGAATAACCACATACACACGCAACTGTTTATGGAATGAACTTTACGATTTTACTCTATAAATAATAATTTATTTAACCAGCAACGTGTTCAGGCGCTCGTACGTCTGCACCCAACAGTGGCAATAAAAATATCTCGCTGCTAGCACTGAACCGGGCGACCTAAATCGGCTGCTCTGAACTCGCTACTAATTCTCAGACTTTCTAGGCGCGTAAACACAAACGCGATTTTATCAGTAGAAGTATTTTGTGCGAACGCCTCGCGGCGCAAGCCCCGTGGTAGTTCGTTTTGTAAAGGATCGCGTTCATGGAGTAGCTCGTTCGTGAGCAGCTTCGGTCATGTAATACGCAATACACAGGAGTCGGCGAGTGTGTGCGGTGGCGGCAGGCGGCGGGCGGGCCGGCGCGCCGGGGACTGGCGGCGGCCGGGCACGGAGCCAACGCAGCGCGCGCGCCGCTGCGCCACTTATGTTCTATTACACCACACACCGCTGAACCACTGCCCGCCTGCTGACCGTCTATAAAAATAAAACAGACTTGCTAATAAAACGCGTCAGGGAATATCTCCTCGCACCGCAGCCGGATACGTGAGCGCGAGCGTGTCGCACCGAACTGCATAGCCTGTGCCAGCGCAACTGGGACCAGACGACGTACCTAGACCGCACCGTGACATGACAAAAAATATATCTTACACACATCTGTGTACTGATTTTTAAATAGCTATAAACATAACATGTGAGTGTTGTGCAAAAGCAGTCCGTTTACGCCAGAGGAAGTTCGCGTTACAGATATAACAGTCAAAGAGTCAATAATAACTTTATGAATGGGCGTTGACGTCAAAGCGAGTATTTTTCATTGCGTAGGTAGGTATATACTTGTCCAAAGTCAGCCACGTAAATGTAAATAAAAGGCAGTTCGTAAAAGTAAAACTTTAATAAATCTGGTACAAAGAAAAATAGTAGTAATATGTATGAACTATTTAGGGATTAGGGTTTATTAATCTATGATATCGTAAGCTAAATATAAAGTCTATGATCTATACACATAATTTACACTTTCAGACGTTAAATAAATTCGAATGATTATGCTGTCATTGTGCTTGCGACGACATCGTTGATAAGTTAAATATCATAACTTTGAACACTGTGGTGACGATATAATTACGGTGTATTCCCTGTGTTATCTCATGGTTATTTACTAGATCTAGATATAATAATTTGCTTAAAAATACATTTCTTTCTTGAGAATGTCCTCAACCATTTACATATTGGCTGGTTTAGACCTATTTCTCATATTTTCGAAGAGAAAACCTTAAATACATACAATGATATGTTATGTTAGAATTATTGGTTGTTTATGTACTTTGAGCATAGTTAGCAGAAGTCTCCTTGGTTGAGTGGTTCGTCTTCCTTCTTGTCATACACCAGTGTTTTATATATGACTTCCTCGAAGTGGAGAGCGTTTAAACCCTTGGGTTCTGCGACCTTGATTTTAACGTCGCCGGGGTAGAGTATCTCGCCCTTGTTCTTGGTGCAGCCCATCACTAGAGATTTCTGAAGTTTGTCGATGCATGGGATCTCTGTAAAGAAGATGGGTAACCGTTAAGATATGTTATTAACTTAGGGCGTTTTCTTTTGGCGAAGAAATTAATATTTGCTAATAAAAATCAGCCGCATGCAGGATGACCGCTGGGCAAAAGTCTCCACACAGTGAGTGCCAGAAAGCGGTGGCAAGATGACCTGGACGCGTACCACGAGGGCTTTTTTGAGTGGTGGCGGCGGAAAAGAATTCCTAGAAAGGCATGGGGAGGCCTTTGTCCGGTCCAGCAGAGCACAGAATAGGGGAAAAAAATCAGCCCATAATATGTGTACTGCTCGGACTCTAGCCTCCTCTCTGTGAGATGCAGTTTCTGATTATTCATTACAGTTTGAATTCTGATTGTCCTAAGCCAAGACACGTGCTGATCTTTCTTATCTAAGAACTCTTAATATCACAATGACTACCTACCTACTCAATAGTTAAACTACATTTTATTAAATTTGTATAAATAGAAAACTTGATTATACCAGAGCAGTGACACGCTGATTACATGCGCATATAAAACCTACTGAAATGTTGTACCTATCCATCTATGTATAATTATACTTAGTATATATATTTTCACTTAATAGTCCGTGAATATCAAATGATTCGCATTTTCTTTATTTACCTACTAAAACATAAATAGTTATCGAAGCTTGAGTAACATTCGTTTGTTGCTTGTAAATAACCCTTAAAGTGGTTATAACACTATCCAATTCGTAGAAACTCTATTTTGGAACACTCTAATTAGGAAATTGGAAGCTAGTAACACTAGACTAAATTGAATTCTAAATCGACATGACGTAGAATTACAATGGGTTGCAACAATTTTAGGAAGTAGTGCGGACCTTCCAATTTCACTAAATCGGATCCAACTTTTTAACTTCGATTACATCTTCCGGTTTCCTAATTAGATTTCCTACAAACAGGATAGTGTAATACGCACTTAAGTGGTATGACGAAAGACTTACCACTTTATCGGCTATCAGTACCTTTATTCTCTATGTTATTGAAACTGCGGTTATCTAGCAGTTATTTCGCAATAAGTCGATCGGTTTCTCAGGAACCAATAACTACTTTAGAAGCATGCAGTTTTTTTTTTAAACACAAAGTGATTACCTGCCTAGCTCTCCTGAACTTTGGTACTCTCAGTCAGTGTCAGCCAATCGTGTATTTAAGGTGAGGTGGTAATTAGTTCAAGTTATCATGCTAGTCGTAAAAGTACCTACGCTGACGCTTATTACTGACGGTCAGTTGCAAACACCTGTTTCTATGACTTTATAATAAGTTACAAGAAATATAGGTATGTACAGGTACTATTTATAATATCGCATAAAGTACCTACTCCAAGACGTAAGTACTCACTGTATTGATGGATCTAAGGAGATACGAGTTCAGGGTAGAACGAAGTGGCCATAAATAATGTCTAGCAGTGTGGTAGGAAGTACCAACCTCGAGAATACCGATCATTACTTAGGTGCAGCTAAATAATAGTCGATCAATAACATCTCGCTGTTAAAAATGATCTAGTGAGGTGTATGTCATCAGGTTCAGAACCCGTGTCCAGAACTATCGAGGTCGACAGATATTATTTTGACATCTATAATCGTCCTCCATATCTTACCAAGGGGTATCGTAGTACCCAGTAACTGGTTTGTGGAGCTCAGATAGGCAGTCGCTCCATGTAAAATACTGGTACTCAGCTGCCGGTTGGACTGGGAGCTAACCCCATCATAGTTGGGAAAAAGCAACGTAGATGACGATGATGAATCCTCCTCCATATCGATCGATTATTGATTAATGCGATAAATAACAATAGCAATAAGCGCGTCCCTAATTACATGGGGCTTAAATATAACTGGCGAAATGTACAGACGCCAGCACATTAAGCTACCCCTCAGTCCAATTTATTTCATAGATTTTCAACTTTATAGCGTAATCATAAGGTTCATGTTCAATTGGGAAAATTTTACAGTTGGGATAGCTTGAAGTGCTGGCGTCTGTACCTAAGTACAGCTCTGCCTAACCCTTCCGTAAGTACAGACGTGATGTTATCTTGTTGTGTATCAACTCGTTTAAATCAACCAATTGCAATCTAGCTGCACCTTCACAACGCCACCTTCAAGTATCTTTAAATGGTAGGTCTACACACCTGAAGTGACGACTTTCTTAATGGGCGTGCCGAGCGCGTTCTCTATGACGCGTACATCGCGCACCAGCTGTTGGAACTCTGTCGGGTCGAGTGAGCACACGTGGTCCGTGCCCTTCATCGTCTTCTCCAGGGTTATATGCTTCTCCAAAACCTGGACAAGGATAAAAATCAGTAAAAGACAGCACAGTTTATGCTAAATCAGCATACATAAGATAATAAAGATGGGAAAGGCTAGTGGGGCGTTGAAATGGGAAAAATTACCAGAAATAATTATTAAAACCTAGATACTATTATTATCATCATTTCAGGGGCAGCTTCCAGTCTAACCGGATGCCGCTACTATTTATTTATTACTAGCTTCTTCGTTATACATCAAAATATACTAAAATAACAGCCACATTTTTATTAAACTTCCCTCTATACTATGTTTGTAGTTCTGGTCTCAGCAACCAAGAGAGTAAGGACTGGTGACGCGGGGGCAAGAGATATTTAATTGTCCATGTGAGAAGGAGCTCGTCCTGAGGTTGACACCCGCAGACTTCAGTAGGAATTTCGCATTGCTTGGCAAGTTATTCGTTTTATGCGAATCAATGACAGCCTACGTTATAGCATATTTTATTACAATTGTAAAGCGTGAAAAACCAGCAATCTCACCGGTTATGTTAAGAGGGGTGGCCCTTGAAAGGGTGCTAGATTTGAAGTAATTAGAGCATACTTAGTTACTGGGGACTTGAAAGATTATGTTGACATAGAAAGAGAACGGAGGACGCTGACTGTCCGATGCAATTTGTTGGCCCGAAGGTTTGCACGTTGTACACCAGAAGTGAAGGTCTCTTTTTAAGGTGTTTTGCCAATCTTTGTACACGTACACTCTGTGGCTTCCAATTACCCAAAAGGGCATATAACGCTTTCAGAGTTTCGTTTAATAATGCCTTCAGAATGTTATTGGGGCTTCCACGTTATTGCAGTGTATCAGGAATGTTTGCCAACGCACATACTGATGGTTTCAATGCCATCCTGCGAAAAAGGATTGCGACCAAGACGCGCAGAGTTCGTGCAGCGTCAACGGCATTCTACTAGGTCATCAACGATAAGCTATGTGGCGTAATAATGGGGCATTGGGTACTTGTACATGTGCATGCACCCGGTGCGTCAAGTGTGTGCAACAGATATATGTCAGCTTAGCTCCTTTTAGGTACTTATAGAATTAGCATTAAAAAGGTGAAGTCTGTAACTATCTGCAATATTATAACTAGAGATGGGCCGACTATGACTTTGGCCAACTAGCCGACTAGACGGCTGCAAAATGGCCGGCTAATCGACAAAGCCGATCATTGATTTCAGTTTAGTTCGGGTGACAGCGGCTATGTTCAAAATGGCAAACCTACTTATTGGGGTACTAGGTTAATATACTTTGCTTATTTTCACAGTATTATGTCTCATGGCGTCCTGCTGCCCCACAGCCACATCGGCAGCTGACGTAGATTTAATTTTCATTTTACAAAGAGGGCAATCCGCGTAGTCTATAAAATGGGGCCTCGCGACTCTCTTAGAAACAAATTCAACGAAATTGATATACTAACTCTGTCTTCTCTTTATATCCTAGAAAATATCTTGTATGTTCGCAAAAACTTAGGTCTTTTCAAAAAAAGATGCGATTTCTACAATCTAAATACACGTAGTAAAGATCAAATTGTGATTCCAAAATTTAGATTAACTAAAAAGAGTAAGTCATTTCTAATTAACAGTATCCGCTTCTATAACAAGTTGCCAGTCGGTTCCAGAACTTAGGGATGGAAAGTTTAAAACTCACATCAAACGTGTCCTTATCAAAAATCATATTATAAGATAAAAGACTTCGTTGAAGACAGGGAAGTTTGGCATTAATTCCTTCTGCACATGTGGCTTCCCTGGTACATACCTCATTAACAGCATAACTAACTCTATTAACTGCTCCCAAATTACAATGTTAATTTTTATTCTTTGATTTTTTTTACAATGTCTGACATATTCTCGTCATTATTTGACATTATACTTCAATTCTAATATCGACTATTTCTTAGTGATTGTCATGGAGATAATGTCACTTATTTATGTAAATTGTTTAACATATTGTGAATGAGAGAACGTTGTAGGCCTTACAAACTAGATTTGTAGACGATTTTCTATTCTTTATTTTCATTCCTCTAAGTACCTGGTACTTATTGACAGATCTGCACTGTCGTCCCACACCTATTATAATTTACTTTCGGTATTTAATTTCTGGATCTAAGTCCAATTAATTAATGGACCAAGGGAAGGGTTCCTATTCCTTACTATTCTAATTTCCTGATTGCACTGAAAGTAAACTGTAAAACTGATTCTATAATAAAAAAATATAACAATAAGGATTTCAATTTCATTTCAATCACCGTCTTTTACATTTTTAAGCAAATGAATACGAGTAAAAAATGGGCCGACTAGTCGCCGACTACAAATATGGCCGACTAGTCAGTCGCCTAGTCGGTACATCACTAACCTCGGTACCTTTTGGCTCGTCTTTTTACAATTTGAAAATATGGAAGAATACGAACAAATAGCAATATTGCGTATCGCCAATAACAGATTGTGCGATAGTTTATAGCCTGCATACTGATCAGGCGTATAGGGAATACCTGTGCAAAATTTGAACAAAATCTATTTAGTCGTTTTTGCGTGATGCTGGAACATACATTCAGATAAACAGACAAACATTCTAAAAATTATATTTTCGGCATTGGAATCGCTCCCAGACGTCGTTGCAATTCTTTTTTTCAAAAATATTTGATTTCGCTACGATTTTAAGATATATGTAGGTATATGTAGAAGTGAATCGCTCCCAGAATCGGTCCCAGACGTCGTTGCAATTAAAAATTTTCAAAAATATTTAATATACCTACTAGTTTTGACTTCACTAGGTACGATTTTATTTTATGTAGGTGTAGAATAGATCGATAGATTCACTAACTTGAAAGGATGTCTAGCTGGGAATTACATATTTTTTTCTGAAGCTTTTGCAGACTGGAAAGGTTCTTCTGCTAAGATCCTTTCCTGGTAATGACATTTAACCATTTGGGTAGGCCAATGTTGTGGAAACCTAGTAAAATTTTATGATCTGCGTGCGGTTACGACACGTCTGTTAACGCAGAACATCGTATTTCGTATTTTGTTTAATATCTATCGGTCCTGCGCTTGCTTTCTCAAGAACAACAGGCAGACGCAATAAACAATGGCACAACAATAGGCACTTCAATCAACAGACTAAATAACTGTCTACCAACGTCATGAGACTCTTCGTGTTTCACCGGACACTGGTCATATAGACGAAGAAATTGAATGTTTTGTAAAGAACCGCCGCGGCGGCGAACGGTGGGCTGAAAACCGGCTTAGGGACTTAGGGATTTCAATTTGCAAGTGCCGGATTTTTTCCCGGATATCGCTTCTATCAGTCATTACTATATACAAAAATGACACCCGAGTTCATTCTGCACAAAAACGAAGGAGTTATATTTTTTACGAAAAAATTGTATGAAACTTGTATGAAAAATCTAATTAACACTTAAACGGAAAAGAAAACCGTAATATCTTTACAGGTGGTTCTAAATCTAAATCTGGATCTAAATTATAAAGCATAATTTTAGCCCTTTTATTGCAAAACGTTGATAATTAGTTAACTACCCTCATTAGAGTTTTAAAAGGTGTGCTAAAGTAAATTTATAATCGTGAAAAACATTTTTAGAACTCAAAGCACTACTAATCAGCAAATTAGCTTACATAGCATGTAAAGGTGAATGTAGTCCATAGTTGACATTGTTGCGCGATATTGGAAATCATTAAATCTCCCATTCAGACTCATTAGAAGACTCAATTATTGTAATTACTTAATCACTTGTTTTCAGACTCATTAGAAACCTAAACAATTTGTTATTTGGTACCTATTTTGGTTGTATACAAAGTTTTAAAAAACATTTCACTGTTGATAAATATCTAGCTCAAACATAGTTGTCTAAGAGTGGGTGTACTATAAATCTCTGCCTACTCCTTCGAGGATATAGGGGTGATGCTATTTTATGTCTGTGTTCCTCAACGTAGACACTAAAAGGAACCGTTTCAAATGTAAAAATAAACAAAATAAAATATTTTGATGATTTAAAAAAATCAGCAGTGATAACTGTTATCTGGAGTATGAAAAAATCTCATAAATAATTAGTACTATAACCACCTGTAAAGATAGGGTCAGGTTTTCCTTTCCGTTTAAGAGATACTTACATTTTTCTTACAAGTTTCAAACAAATTTTTCGTAAACAAATTATAATTCCTTCGTTTTGTGCAGAATTAACTCGGGTGTCATTTTTGTATTTATAGTATTAACTAATAGAAGCGATATCCGGCAAAAAATCCAGCACTTGCAAATTGAAATCCCTAAATCCCTAAGTCACCGTGCGGCGGGCCAATACCGGCCAATAATAAAACACCCTGGAAGACTTTGTCCATCTGGAAAAGTGCTTATAGCCAGACAAAGGAAATTAAAACTCGACGGTAATAATTATTTTGCGTATCGACAACATCATTATAAACGTTATCGTATGTAGTGTGTATATTTTCGACATCTTTGCGATAAAGCGTACATTATTATCTAAACACACTATTTATCTACAATATTGTAACTGTAGGTAAGGTAAACGGGACCGGCACACGAACTACAAATATAGGTACGCAAACGAAGGTATGAGGAGGGTTCCGTGTGGTGGCCGGATGTAAAAGAATAGCACCATCCCATTTCTTCCCGTGGGTGTCGTAGAAGGCGACTAAGGGACTTACTAGAGAATGGGCAGCAGCGTTCTCTATGCATTTGACCACCATACTGCGATCGCCAACCCTCCTGCCAAGCGTGGCGATTATGGCAAATCCCCCCTTTCGGGGGAGGCTTATGTCCAGCAGTGGACGTCTTTCGGCTGATATGGAAACGAAGGAAAAACGTAGTTTCGAGTTTTTCGTGTGAAATAGGGGTCGTAAAATTTTTAGAAACTATTTGGAAGTCATCGCCTAAAGAAACACTGGATAAGACTAGACTGATCGATAAAAATACTTACTTTAGCTCCCAAAGCGACTGAAGCAAGCGCTACTGCAGTACCAACCTCCTGCCCAGAGTATCCAATAGGAATATCAAAAGTGTTCATGTAGTCTTGGATCACAGTCAAGTTGCAGTCTTCATAAGGAACAGGGTATGCAGATATGCAGTGCAGCAGGCAGAAATTCTTATGAGTAGCCGATATTATGTCATAAATAGTTTTAACTGCAGACTTATCGACCATCCCTGTTGAGATAATGAGTGGGACCTTTTTGGAGGCGGCGTATTTCAAGAACAACAGGTTGTTCGAGTCTCCAGAGCCGATTTTGATGAATGGCGCCTTTATGTTGACGAGAAAGTCGAAGGAAACCTGAAATGTTATGAAAACTTAGGTTCAATATTGCGGTTTCAGTTGTCTTTCGTGATTTCGGATGTGGATGAGTAGTTACCGTTTGCCTGAACTCGCCGTTCGAGTTATCTAACATTATTTATGAGCACGTCAGTAAGCCTTCGTTAGGGATCTATGGATCTAAGTTAGGAATTCCTAAGATACGTAGGTACTGATATTTTTGTCTCTCATAATTCCCTTTCTTGCTATATTCGAAAGCCAATGTTTATAGCAATCATCGTCATCATTCTCCTGCCCTTATCCCATTTTATTTGTGGTCGGTGCAACATGTCTTTTTCTTCTACACTTCTCTATTAGTCGTCATCTCCGTAGTCACACCCTTTCTAACCATATCATCATTCACACAGTCCATCCATCGTTTCTTTGGTCTCCCCCTACTCTTATAGCCATCGACATTCATACTCAAAACTTTCCTCACGACGTTTTTCTCATTCCTCCTTATCACATGCCCATACCATGACAACCGAATTCCACACATCTTTTCAGCTATCGGTGCCACTTTCAGAATTTTTCTTATGTACTTATTTCTTATTCTATCCATTCGTGTAACACCACACATCCCTCTTTACTTTCTCATCTCAGCTGCATGCAATTGCCTTTCATTCATCCCTTTTGTGGCCCAACATTCTGATAGCATTCAATAGATGACGAAAAGAAGTCTTGGCAAAATCAAGAACGCTGGCAATTAATCAAATAGTCATACGTGTTTTGTGGAAATGTCTTTCTACCTCTAATAATGGATTTACTAGCATGAAGCGTGCAAGTGTTTCGTTCAGCCACATATTGCCTACACACATCCAAGTATTTAGTATACCTTCCATGCGAATATGCTACTAATATTAGCGTGGCTATCAGTGATATAAATACATTTTGCATTGCGTCTAAATCTTGCTTCCAAGAAGATATTTTTTCCACGGCATTCGTAGCTAGACTGTTTAAGAATATTAGTGGTCAATGAACTATTTCATTGGCTTAATTAGCTTCGTCCAGTATCGCGCCACCCATGATTAAGACTAATTAAAATATGCAGAAAGATAATTACCATGTCCATAGCCGAGGCTGTGCACAATATGCCTACTTCATGTGCATATTTGAACAGTTCCCTGTACTGACTCTCCGAGAACTCCAGGTGTCTTTTATGATCACCATACGTCTTACCCCAAGAATTGGGGTTATTGTACGGTCGCTCTAAGTATTTCTTTGTGAATTTCTCGTTGAGACAGGTCTTTTGAAACTTGACACAGTTGGCACCTGCATCCTGTAATGTCAATTAAGAAATATGTAGTTACTCTCTATATGTAATACGAGATACTTACTTATATATCGTCCACGCATATTTCGAGATAAGATCTCGATTTAACTACACTATCACATACTTGTACATATTTAAGAAATACAAGTATGTGAGTGATAGTGTAGTTTAATCTTACTAAACAGACTTGTTTTGATGACATCATCAGCTGTACAAACAGATTACCATAAATTTTTTACAATATCACGATGTTTATGATATAATCTGATGTTCAAAGTAGGTGTGGAAAGTAGGATGCTAAGCTACGTAATTAAAAATACTGATTACGAAATGATGAACGCGAGCGAGTGGGTAATCGTTAGATAAAACGTGTGGAGACAGCACATGCATTCAAATGTGTTTCTATCTATAAAGCAGAGTAAACAGTTAGAGGTACCTACCTAAGATCAATCAAGGTTTAATATTCAAAGCACTATCGAATACCTACTTGTTGCAAGTTTGAGGAGAATGTTGGTTCTCTTTGTTTTGTTTTTCAACGTAAACAAAGCGAACAAATGTTTTCCTGCTACAATTGCATTGAAAAGTGACTTACCTTAGCGGCTTTTATTAACTTTTTTGCTATTTCGATGTCGCCTTGATGGTTTTGTCCTACTTCCGCTATGATGAAGCAGGGATTGCTGCCGCCAACTTTGACGTCGTCGTTTATCTTCACTTCTACCATGTTCATTTTCACGCTCGTTCCATAAAAACAAACAAAGCGAAACCGGCTTTCGGTTCCGACTGCGCGTAGGGTTCACACTGGCACTGTGCGAAGGTTTATCGACCTCGCTCAAGATCAAATCGGATAAATAAGGTCAAGTCAATATAAAGCGAGCAGCTCGTCGCGCGGCGGCCGCTTGAGTGCGCGCGCCTGCGCCGCCGGCCCGCACCCGCACCCACTCCGCATGATAATTGATAAAACCTGTAGGTATGTACGACTACACTCATGACCACCGGCATGTCCTGGGTGAAGGCAAAAATGCACAAACAGTAACTCAAAATATATTATTTATTGGTAATAAATTGCATTTCTCAAGATTTTATACAAACAAAGAAAATATATTTTATTATGTACATTAGCTGTCGAGTCTTTGTTTTGAATTTCAGAATGTTTACATTTACTTTGATTGTAATTATTCATAGTCAGACATTGCACGAGGCAATTTTTGCGATATCATTGTGATTTTTGAATCTATCACCGATTGCACGGTTGACTTTCGACTCGGTGGGTTTGCCGAGATAGTTGGAGATGTATCGCCCCGCCTCGATGAGTTTGACGAGGTCAATGTGTGTGTTGAGTCCCAGGCCGTACAGGAAGTACACCAGGTCCTCTGTGGCGAGGTTGCCGCTCGCCCCGCGTGCGTACGGACACCCGCCCAGCCCCGAGATAGACGAGTCCACGGTTTTTATATCGAACTGAAAAAACAAGTTATGCTGAGAGGCTTGTCTGATGACGTAACTAGTCATGCGGGTGTGTGCTGTAGCTAAGAAACTGGTCAACACCATATTATTTATTTACTTTTACAATGTATCCAGCTGTTCTAGATAGGAACTGATAATTTTAGTAGCGACAGTGGTAACGTTGCCTTTGTTAGCGTATCAACAAGCTTGAATAGGTCTGATAAGTACGATTCTAGAAGTGTATTATTTATGTAACCGACGAACATTAATAAGTACCACTCATAATATTTATGTAGAAAGACAATAACAGCACGTGACATACTTAAAATGCGTGTTATCGTACAAAGCAAGGTTCCTAACGTTGAGTTTCTAAATTAATTTATCGCATAAGGAAATATGTATGGCATCTGACGGTTTGTAACTGTGGGGCAATCAGCATTCAATATGTAGACCGCGGCAATCATAGCGACTTGCCCTGGTTTCGTCACACAATTTTTGTACGCTGATAAAATTTCATCTTGAGTTCATTGAGTCTAATATTGACATTTGACCATAGGTCATTTCTATGTAACCGAACATAAATAGTCAAATCACCGTCACAATCAATGTCAAATCTATTGAACATTAAATGAACTACCACAAAATTGCTCGGATTCAGTGAACAAGCCATTTCAGAAAGACGTCCACTGCTGAACAAAAGGAATCTATGACATGGACCGGTGAAAAATTACTAGTAAACAATATATGGTCGCCCAAAGACTCAGATGAATGCTTATCAAATGAAAAAAAAAAATGCTTGGGTAGAATCTATCAACAAACATGACTAACCCTGTTTTTATCAAAGCCTTTTGAGTAACAAAATCAAAATATAACTACCTCTAATCCAGCCAGCAGGTTTGACAGAGCCTGTCCGTATGTGTCATGGAAGTGTAGAGCCAGTTGTTCAGGCTTGGCGACTGTCAGTATTTCTTTCATAAGTCGCTGGACGGATCCCGCAGTTCCTACGCCTATGGTGTCCCCCAGGGAGACTTCATAGCACCCCATCTCGAACAGCTGTGCTGTTATCTGTTATGAACGGTAATAAATCGCACCTTTAGAATTAAAGAGGCCTAATGCGAAATTAGCCGCAAGCAAAACAGGTCTCTATAATTCAGTATTATAGAGACCCAATTCGAAATTAGCCGCAAGCAAAATAGGTCTCTTTAATTCTAAAGGTGCGAAATGATGTACATGTTTTTAATCTTAGTAGACAAGGCAACAATAACGGAACCTGGTTGTTAGGTGAACAAACTGCCCTAGAAGGTCGAAAAATCTGTTAAAAGGAAACTGGCTCGATAAGTTATGTACCTACTACTTGAACAATTAACAATTTAGGTTCAATGCAAATATTTTATTCAGGGTTTACCTACATTACACGTTCGTATTTATCACAGGAAAATTATTTCGATAACCATTTTTCAATAGTCATTTGACATGGTTCATTTTGTGCAAGTAAAATAATGATCACCATGGATAATTTTTTATGGATGCAATATTGTTGATTTTCACAATGACAACAACATTCTGTCATTACAAGTAGAACTAGCTCTTATTTATGCTTCTTTTTATACATTGATACAGAAGTAATCCATAGAAGATCTTCACCCGCTTTGGAATGAGAGTGATGTGTATAAGAAACCGACAATAAATAATTCTTAGAACTGCAAAATTGATTATTTACACACGCTAAAGGTGCAAGATGTCATGTGGACGATAAGAATTACCTAAAATCATAAATAGTTATACGTATGAAAGTTAATACCGTCTGGGCGAGTTGGTAATGTTGGTATGGAATTTACGAATGACGTAAGAAAATGTTTACATTACGGAAGAAAACATTTTTTTTTAAATAAACAATGTTTCGGCTCTTGGAATTAGAAACACTTTATGTTATTATTCAAAAACATCTGCTGCATGTGTCTCGAGTTTACGCAAAACATTGGGTTATTCTTTGTTTTCGCCATAGTAACTATTTTCAACGAAAAGTGTACCTGGTCACGAGGTAACATACAATCTTCTAACAAACACTTGCATGTAATTAAGGAACAATAGTCTGTTCTGTGCGTTATTATTGTCAAAGTTAACTTCAAAGGCTCTTTTATTACCTTGGCGATGCCTTTCGGATGTATAGGTCCTTCGTAAGGGCAGCCGACGACACAGGACACGTACCCTCTCACCCTGAGGCCGTCCTTCACAGCCGCATCAGCCACGATCTTGAACCTGTTCAAGCCTTCTTCTACGGAACAGTTAAGATTCTTCTGAGAGAAACTTTCGGAACCAGCCGGGAATATCGCCACTTCTTCTACGTTGCATTGTTTCTGTGTGTGAAATAAACCGTGGACATTCAATTGATTCTTTCAATGGTATATTTTGCACGGATACTTACCTACAATGACAAAGGCAAGATTCTCTGCTATAATGAGATAGATCTAAAGATTCTGATAAAAGTTTTAGCCTATGGTCGTGTGAGCAGACCACGCAGATAGGGATAGAATGTCTCGTAATATTGGTATTAGGGTAATATCTCAGGACCGAGTTGGCTCGGTCATGAGATATTTTTGAGATGCGACTAAGATTTATATCGGGTTGATCTCTAAATGTAAAGCCAAAAACTTTCCGTGCTATTGCTAAAACTGTATATTTGCGTCTGCTAAATATAGAATATAACTAATAGAATATAATATGAAAGTTCTCAGCAATAAACTGCAAGATAGACCAATAAAACAGAAACAAGATCTTACAGCTATTTCATATCCCTTTAGATTAGGCACAAGCACTGGATAGTTGACTCCAGGGGCTCTCGGTACATTCTTCATGACGTCAACTCCATCGCTCATTTGTTTCACCCATTTTGGACTCACGAAACTGTTAACAGAATTTAGAACAAATTTTAGGCCGCTTTTTCCTCATCCATCTCATTACAGTGCCATATCATGATCTAGAATCTAAATAAAATGATACGGATTAGATATATCCAGATTTTAGCCATATAGCCATAGGATTAACATTGTCTATAGGTTGATCCCTTAGTGAATGTTCTCATTCTCATCCCCAAGAAAGAGAGCCCAATGAGTTCTATTGCTAATGATCTGCAGTAAATAAGATTCAATAACAGATAAGGATTTAGTTAGCTACGAATTGAAAAATTGAATCTAAACAAAGATTAATTAGTTTTTAATGCTTGCAATCGTGGAAAGTTCTCAACACTTAAGAAGGTAATAGGTACACAAGTTGATAACGCGATAAGTTCGATACTGTTGTTGCTACGAGAAACTGATTCAACAATGTCAAGTTTCATTATGCAGTCGAAACGTAACTTGATAGGGTAAGAAATGTGCAATAAAGATTGGAGTGCCGTGTTATGTTATTAGTAGAGATCGGATATTCGGATGCATATTCACCTAAAGTTGAGAGGTTGGCTAAAATGGAATGCACTTTTGTACCGATTTTTTTTTAATGTAATGAAAAAAAAAAAATGTTTTTACTAACACACACCACTCTCTCTCACTCTTACAGACTTACACCCTAGGTACATAGGTATAGGCACCAAATTTCCACCGGGTTTAATTTTTAATGAATATGCGTCTGAATAGTTATGCAATCCTAATCATTTAGAAGTCGCTCCCATACTATACAACTGACTAGTTATGCATTCCCGGTGTCGCTGGTATCCCAGGATTTTTGTACAAAAAAATATTTTAAGAAGCCGCTTCCATATTTTCGTAATACTTACACTATCTTAGAAGATATTGTGTATTACATTTACAATGCACGGCATCACTGCGCCGGCAGTGTCTAGAGACGGCATTCATCTGTCTAGCCTTTTCCGAAATACGTTGGGGTCGGCTTCCAGTCTAACCGGATGCAGCTGAGGACCAGTACTTTACATAGAGCGACTGCTTTCTGGACTTCACAACCCAGTTACTGGGTAATACGATATCCCTTGGTGACAGCTGGGACTAAATGGCTTAACCTGCGTTCCGAGGTACGGAGGGGTCTTGGTATGTAAAGATGGTCACCCATTCACGAACCACCCACGCGGCGACCAAACTTCAACTATATCTCTCTACAGACTCTAGTTACTTATTTCTTTTGATGACTGTTCTGTATGTCCAGCGTACTTTGAGCAGTCAGCACTGCAACAACTTGGCTGACTAACTAATTTAATTACTACAGTATGAAATGAACTATGCCCGTTGTTTGGACTGATACGAGAAATGTGGCTTAAAAGCAAGTAGTGGTCATTAGACTACCAAATTTCTTTTAAGAGAATAATTTAGCAAACGTTTAGTTTAGTAAAGTAAAACAAATAAAATATTTGAAAAATGAATAATACTCAAGCAGTTGCTAAGACATTTTAATTTAAATAGCCTCCTTCATGATGAACAATATGGCTTTACTAAAGGTCGTTCGACTACAGATGCGGGTGTTACTTTGTTGAAACACATATTTAACGCATGGGAGAACTCTGAAAATGCTATTGGAGTTTTTTGTGATCTCTCCAAAGCCTTTGATTGCGTGCACCATGAGACGCTTTTGCGTAAACTACGTTATTACGGTGTCCATAACGAAACTTTAAACGTAGTAAATTCTTATTTACTTAGTAGGTTCCAATGTGTAGAAATTATTGGTGTAAAATCTTCCGGGCTACCAGTTCGGTTAGGTGTACCTCAAAGCCTCAATACTCGGCCCATTCTTGTTTTTAGGGTATATCAATGACTTACCATTCTATTTGAAGGGTATTTGTGATGTTGTACTGTTTGCAGATGATACTTCTCTTATTTTGAATGTAGACAGGAATAGGCAAGATTTTGACGACGTAAACAGTACACTCTCGATGGTTACGGATTGGTTTACTGCAAATCACCTAGTTCTCAATGCCATGAAAACGAGAAGTGTAAAGTTCGCCTTACCGAATGTTAGAAATCTAAGTCCCAACATTGTTTTAGATAAAGAGATGCATGAAACCGTAGACTCGGCAGTTTTTCTGGGCATAACAGTAAATCGCAGGCTTCAGTGGGGATCATACATATCAAGCCTAGCGGGAAAACTCAGTTCGGCCGCCTACGCCGTCAGGAAAGTAAGACAGACGATACACTGACGTTGATACAGCTTGGTTAGTCTATTTTAGTTATTTTCATAGCGTTATGTCCTACAGCATTCTGCTGTGGGGCAAAGCCACTGATATTAAAAATATTTTTGTTCTTCAAAAGCTGTTCGAACAATTTACCAACTAGGTGCTAGAGTTTTTCTAAGAGATTTTTTTAAAGATATCGGTATTCTCAGGGTGGTATCACAAATTCATCTTCGCTAACATCTTATATATTAGGCAAAATAAACACATACACACTAAA
Source organism: Polymixis lichenea (assembly GCA_949091785.1). Taxonomy (NCBI): domain Eukaryota; kingdom Metazoa; phylum Arthropoda; class Insecta; order Lepidoptera; family Noctuidae; genus Polymixis; species Polymixis lichenea. Next base: position 16,589,768 of record OX420932.1, on the reverse strand, counting down.
AACAGCTATATTCATAATATTTATACTAGAAATAAGGACAAATTACGTGCTCCCTTACACCGGCTTCATAAGGTTCATAACTCATTTGTTGGGCTTGGTATAACCTTTTATAACTAGCTTCCCTCTTCTTTGCTAGATTTACATTTTAATGCGTTTAAAGCTAAAGTAAAATCCAACCTTTGTTCTAAGGCATACTATTCTACTAGCGACTACTTAAACGATAAGAATAGTTGGTCGTTGTGATAATGTTCGCCGAAGACAATGTTTATGTTCTTTCACCAGAATTAGCTTACCTACTGACAGGTTCTATGAGTTACTTCTTAAAATTATTTATTTTACTTAACTGTATAAATCATGTACCTATTTTATTTTTTATTAATGATATTTTCATTTATTTTTGACATAATCTACTCATTAAGAGGTTTTTTAATAGATACCTATATGGCAACATGTGGTTAGCTAGCAACCTCGATAATTGTTCATATTATTCTTGCCTGAGCAACCAAAGGAAGTCGTCATCCACCCTTAGATGTTACCGCTTACGGTAGCGTCGGGGGTCGGTTTGCCTCCTTCCCTCAAATATGGCGAGGCGGGCAATGGCTGATCCTTGCGTTATGCTCGAGAACGGGTGCTGTTTGTGGTGACTGGTCGTCTTGCTGACCATGGTTTTGTCATTGTTATTAGTAATTAACTGTTTCTTTACTTTACTCCGAAGGTCCTAGCTAACATTTATTACTTCAAGTTAAATCTAAATGAACATAATGCAGCATTTCATGTGTAAGCGGGCACACCCTTTATGCCTGGAGGCTTTTATTGAGTTCTGTTTATGTTTATTGTTTTGTTTTTTTATTATTTATTTCTGCTTCAGTTTAGTTACTATGTTTTGTTGGTATATTGACGTGTGCTAGCTGATATCATCATATCAGCCTAAAGTCATCGACTGCTGGACATAAGCCTCCCCAAAAGGGGGGATTTGCCATAATCTAGTAGCTTTGGCTAGCTGACATACCTATGGCACATTATTTAATTTTATGTTTTGTGTTTAGTAATGTTAATTATTACATATTATTGTATAGAATCAAGTTCTTCTAACTTAACAGACAGCTGTGCTGCTGGGAAGTTTGTTGCGCCACTTATTCTTCCCAGCTAAAGCACTAGGAAGTGGTGAAGGGCGGGCGTTTTGGGGGGACTGTCTTATGTAATTTTGACGTTCAAAAAGTGCTGACTCAGCCTAGTTTGAATAATTGAATTTTGATTTTGAATTTGTTTTTAAATCCGTTGGCGATTTTGGTGATAAAGTTGAAAAGCCACCACAACCCTGTAATTTCGCTGGCAATTACAGAACAGGCAAACATCGCTTACTTGGCGGCGGAAAACTTTGGCTTAGGTATTACCCTATTCACTAGGTAGAGGATAGATGCTGAGTAGGTACCGATGCTATTAACTCGTCATACAACGGAAAAAATAAATTGGTAGTCCAGTTAAATCCAGTAGAAACAACATGACGTCAGAACTCAGTAGGGGGCCTACTATCAAGACCAGCAATGGAAAATTATTTGTAGCATCAATTTTTTTTTTACAATAAACCAAGAGGCTGACGTGTTTGACTACAATGATGGCTTTTTAGTGTATTTTCTATTTCAGAAAGAATCTAGTCACCATGATCTGGTGTTTGATCTACAAGTGACAGTAACCCAACTAACCCAATTCAACCAGTCCTGTGTAATGTGATTAAGATATGTATAAATTGATTTACAGGCTTCCGCCTGTGGCTAGCAGTCGTCTTTCAGCTGAATGGCGTTGACATAAAATAAGTAAAAAAAATAATAATTGATACCTACCATTTTCTGAACTGTACAGCCCTTAAGAGTTTAGACAAACTAGAATGATTGCAAGGTAGTATAATCTCTTGGGTATAGGCCATACAAGTGATTCCTATAACAAGCTTTTGCTTTTAGGTGTATAAACGTGGACTATGCCAGTTGATTGCTTTTACACCTTATTAAGCCCTTGGTAATAAAGATGAAAAGTGGTTCACCACCGGTAACATGTTTAGAATGAGGAGTCAAGATCTATACTTAAACATTGCAAATGACTGTGAGTTTTTTAATTGTAATATTATTTCAACATAATTTGCATACATACCTAATTATTTTTTTAAAGTACCTATTATTTCAATTGCAAATGTGAAGTTAACAATAGAAGAATGTTTAACAATTTTTTAATGACTGGGGGAATTAATATCTATGTTAATTAACTGTTACACAAGCAATACTGAACCTTAAAACCAATCAGTGTAATATTGAGTTAACATGTTGATCACAACTGGGGAATATGCTCTACAAAATATTTTGCTAATACAGTTGCAAACCAAATGGTATATGTTTAGGTACATAAATGATAAAAAATATAAGCAACACATAATATTAATTATCAATCTGTCCAAAACCCAAAGGGCTTATCTTAGTAACATGCTGCAAACCATAGGTAGAGATCAGCAGTAACTGAATGGTTAAAATAAAAATATTAGGTGCAAAAACATAAGGGTTAAGATGATTTTCATAATACTAACAAACTTATGGTAGCGATAGCGGTTGCTTAGACCTTTGTGTTCTGTGCGGATGGGCGTGGTACTGTGGGTAAAGGCCCTATAAGAATTAGAATTAATATGAATTTATTACTACTGATTCTAGCAATAATTATGTTAAAATCCTCAGATTAAAGAAAATTAAACTTTCTTTTTCTCAGTGAATAAGTTTTTTCAGTCCTCAACCAAAACCCTAAAATTTTACAAAACAATGCCGTGTTTAGCATTAGGTACTAGTCTAATGCTACTTTAAAAATATTATTTTATGAATAAATAGTGACAAATTATAAATTAAAAGAAACATACCTGGCAGACTCAATGTCTTTTATTCCAGCTGCGGCCAGTTTATTTATGAGTTCTATTTTAATGTCTGTGGGAACAAATTTAGATTCATTTTGAAGGCCATCCCTTGGGCCCACTTCATAGATCCTGATTTGGGGTACTTCTGTACTCTGAAAAAATTGTCATTAGATGGTTCGGTCAGTGGGTCATCTTAGGGTTCAGACAAAATGTTCTAGGACATTCAGCTTTGTAATAAGTATTTATTTTCTCTAGCATAAACCAAAGAATTTAAAATACAATATCGATCAATCATGCAGTGACTTTTACATTAAAATTGATTTACTTACAAGACTACGATGAATCAAAGTTTTCACTAATTTTGCGTTAATTGCTTTGGTAACTTGTGTCATTTTAACTTCTTTTACGTAACAATTATTATAAATTATTTCTCAGATATGCAGAGTTATGACCGCCATCTACTTTCGTTATCAATCATTAACAAAAATTTGAAGATAGAATGGATCATGTTTTCGAATTTGTTTAGCTTTTGACGGCTTTTGATAACAAGCTTGTTATCATATCACCATCTGTCATGTTGACAATGGTGTATGGTGCTGTGCTGTGTGAACTGCGATTTTTGCTTATTTGATACTTACTAAACTATAATTATTTGATCAGTTTTGTATGAAAGGATTCATAAAACAGGACTATTAATAACTTTGTATTTGATGCAATGTGTTTACACGAATAATGTAATATATTCTTAATAAAATGCTCAAAAGATTCGTATTCAAAGCAACTGGAAAAACTGAATTCTGTCATTTCTCACAGGGTTTGCGAATTTGCTTGGGTTAAATAACTGTCAAAAGTTGTGTTCAATGCGGCGTTTTTTAGTGCCGAAATCTTCTTGAAACTTATTATAAATTAGTTGGACTTTACAATGGGTTGAGTATTACTGTTAAATAAGTAAAATACTTTGGTACGAATAACACGTAAACACATTTTAACTTAACATTTCATATTTTCAGCGGTGAACAGTGCCACGTCTTTCGTGTTATCATCAATTTTGACCCTGCTTATATTTTCGGGAATGCAGATGTACAAACCGGTGCTGATAAGATCACCGGTTACTATAATATTTGGGGGCTACCTTGGTTCATTGATGTTCTTGTTCTTTGTTACTGTATCCTTTTTACAAATTATTATCTGATGTTTTGGTCAGTTGTTCATCTTAGGGGCGGTTTTCCATCATAATAGCACCCTTGAGATCGATAATAATAAAGTTAGGCGAGAGTGAAACACATTTGGAAATACTGAACCAACTTGCAAACTGTCAATAACAGTGACTAGCAGAGACTAAATGATTTATTTCACTTTCCTAACTTGTTGCTCTATCAATGATGTATGCCAAATGTTTCTCGCTCCACATGCTATTTCTACCTATGTTCCTAACAGTGTGTTTTTATTTATTTATCCTTAACATGACATCACAGGCTATTGGTAACTTAGAAGCAACAATGTTTGGCAAAAACTTCCAGTTGAAGTTGCCAGAAATAGTCCTATCTATGGCAATATCATTGATTGCTGCTGGCATGGTGCACAGGATCTGCTTCACTACATGGTAAAGTATATTTAGCATTTGTATGAAGGAGTTCTGAATGCTGTGATAAAAATGTATGTTTAGCTAACTTTTATTGTAGTTAGGGATTAGGAACTGGTTTATATCTGTCAATCATGCCAGATTATGATCAATATTGTTCTGCAATAAAGTTGTTTGTATTGTATCTTGGCAGAGGCCTATGTAGGAAAGAATGACTGCCTACTCAATGGTAGGTCAATACACAGAAAATAAAATGTATTCAGAGTTGTATCCACAATTCATTATGTTTGCTTCTTCCTCCACAATAGGTACTGTATTCTGTATTGTAATGATTTTAAATTAATACTTATTTGTTTTATTTCCAGTTTGATATTCTCCATAATAACAATCTACTACATGAATAAATTGTCACAGAAGTCTTATGCAACAACAGCACCTGTAGCAGCACCAGCCAAAAGCCGACGTCATAAATGAAATGTGTTTAAATTAAGTGATTTTTAATACTACTATAATATAATTAAAAATCATTTCATACCATGAAGTGTTTTATTGTAAAACTCAGGTAAACAAAACCTACTTATGGCAGTGTATTATAAAAATATTTCTTTGAAATTACACATCATCATCATCAGTCTACAGCGGTCCACTGCTGGACATAGGCCTCTCCAATTGCACGCCATTGAAATTACACATACTTATGATTAAATAAAAGCCAAAATATGAAAAAAAAGTTTATTGAAAAAATTAAGTTTCTGGACAAATGTAGACATTTTATCTGGTGGTTTAAACATACTTTCCTCTTAACTTTTTAATAAAATTAATTTAAGAGTAGGTAGTTCAACCTAATATAAAAATAAATTATCTATTCGGTTTAATTAAATAAATAATCATCTAGTTATTGACTATCAAGAAATTCAGTAATACAAGGCCTTATTTTTTATATAATAATTTCACTTCTCTTTTAGATTTAAAATATAATCTAAGTATTGTTAATTTGTTCAGTTTGTTTTTGAACAAATATCACATAATAATTATAGAGAAAAAAAAAATGTATTAAATCAACTTCTATCCTATTTACTTACCTACTTTACATAGATAAGTCTATGACACTGTTAAATTATGTTAAACATTCCTCAGATCACCATGAATCAAAAAATATAACTTAATTGTTACAAATATCTATAAATGTTTATGTTATTATGTAATACTTCAATGTTAGTTAAACATACAAATGTATAGACATCAATCAACAAAAACTATCTACCCACTAACTTTTAGTTATTGCACAAAGGCATTTCTTACAAAATAAGTATGATTTACGTAAATTACATGAAAAGTTAATATGATTTGCACTAAAAAATACTTGATAAAAGCATGACAATGCTACTATAAATAAATGAAACATATTTTAACACTAACAAATAAATAATGATCAACCTCATTGAATTACATTTGGATGGATTCCTTAGGTACTTGTGTTTCGAGTCACTTTTGTTAAGGCTTAGGAATTGTTTGCGTTATCTATGAAGACATTCAATGCCTTAGTCATTCTTATTATTCTACATATCTACTTATGAATCATACACGCCTAATGTGTCATGATTGTAAGACAGATCAGCCATTTGTGTGGACAAGCAATAAGCATTAACATTTATACTTTTATAAAGGAATGAAGCATGTTGGATAAAGTTAAGAAATTCACATATGTATTTCCAATTAAAGTTTCTAAATTTTAAATGAACAATAATCAATCACACTCAGTCAATATCACAATCTTTAAATATTTCTGATGTTTAAAAATAATGTCTTTTTATTACAATATTACAATGTAGGTTACTATTACTTTTGTAATAAAATGGAGTTTTTTTTAATATAAATAACTTTGGCACAAACTTTAGAATTGTCCAATTTCTGTATAAAAATGAGAAGTATAAAATGCTTTACAAAATTTAATGGCAGTGGGTAATTGTTACACATTCTTTGATTACACAATTAAAATAGTTGACTACTAAACAATAATTATTAGAATCTGACGTACAAAAACACAATACCAGCAGTAAGTATGTTACACAGACCATTTATCATTGTGATTATCATCTTGTTTCCTGAGATTTGGAAATTGCAGATAAGATAAAAGTCGTGCAAAACTTTCACATGAACAACTAAACAAAATAATTAAAAAATAATACCTATCACAGACTTATTCAAATACATAAGGCACTAAGTTTTGTATGTGATTAGATCTTTAGAGGAGTGAAAGTTTTGAAGCATTTAGAATATTTCTTTATAATTCATACACACCACTCTCTCTACTGAATTAGATACAGGTGTCACTGGTCACTGTTATACACAAGTGATTACCTAATTCTTATATTAATGGAAAAGCTATAATTCCAATTATAAATCTTGTTCATTCTAATAAGTATACTAAATAATTAATAAAGCAACCTAAATAATGAATAAAGAAAGTTTCTTCAAATAATTATATCAGTATTACACAAACATTGAATAGAATGAGGCATGCCACATTAATCTTATGCAATCATGCAATTGATAATGCACTGGAATTTTTAGGCAATTGCATAAAATTTATTTGTTTCTAAAATGCATGCTGTTATTTCTAGAATAAGGGTTCTGTAAAATTCTTGGTGTTGTTTCCATTACTCTTAGAAGCAGTTCATCAAGATAGTTTTCGAGATCTTTATTTTTCTTTTTCTGGTACTCAACATCTTTTTGCAAATTATAAACCATGACCATCAAGTCTTCTCGCGATTTTCCATCAAAGTCTTTCACAATTGATTTAGGAATGTTGTTGAATGCTAGATTAATAGAATCTTCTTCTGCAATGTTCTCTTCTCCAACAATAATACGTTCTTCCAATAATTTCTTTTGTTTATTATTATTGCCAAATTTCTTGAAGAACTTAGGGCTTGGTCTCTCTTTTAAGGAACTTGGACTGTCAAGTTTCTTGTTTCTTTCTAGACTTGAAGACTTTTCTCTATCAATAGCTAATTGACTGTTAGATTTCCGCTTTGAGTAAAGTTTCTGTGACCACTCATCATTTTTGTCAATGACCTGTGCTGGCAGCTGTGGGGGAGTAAAAGTGTCAAGGCTCAGGCGAACAGGTTTCTGTGGGATAGGTTTTTCTGGCACTGCCAAATTACTACTAGTAGATCTTCTCAAAAATTCACCACCTCCTAGATTTTCCAATGAAGCATTCACAGGTGAGGGAGTGTATTTATGTCCTCGTGGTAAAGTTTGAACATTAAGTGAGCTACCAGAGCTTTTATGGGATAAGTCATCAAAAGCAAATTCATCATCATCTTCACTAATGACCCCAGGGTCAGCTTCTCCCGACAAACGTTTGGGTGTGGAATGATCAGGGGTAGAAAGTGTTGAACTCTTGAGGTTCCCGATACTACCACTCAGAGACGATGAATCACTTTTCTTTTCTTTCTTATTTAAGTTCATCTTAGAACCAAGGTTTTTAGCAAACTTTTTCAGGCTTTTACGTTTTTCAATGCTACCAATGCTCATGAGACTACCTCCGACATTCTGGGCGATACTAGACAAAGAAGACCTATGTTTATCTTTCTTACTCAAATCAGTCAAACTTCCTTCTTTTACAGTGAAAGCCACTTTAACCTCTAACTCGCCTCTTGGCTTATCATTTTCTTTACCAGATTTTCCGTGCAGGGTATACCAACGGCTTCTAGGCCGCTCGTAAACATCGAGGTCTTTTAACGGAATCGATACTTGACCTAGTAAATGGTCCTTTAGTAAATCTTCATCGTAAATCTTTAGAACAATCTCAGCAGTATTTCCCTGCGTAGGTATTCGTAACTCACATTCTTCTATCCATTCGACATTCTGAGTCGCTTTGTGTTTGACGGAAGTTTGGAATTTATCTTTACCGAGAGCGATTGTAACAAAACAGTTATTCGCACCGTTTTTACCTTTGATCAAAAGTCCTCGAGCCCGTTGAATAGTTACTTGAACATGAGTTGGATCCCACATCTTGCTTTGTTTAATTAGATCACTACACTAATTATGAAGATTTATAAACTATAAAAATATCATCGAAAACAACGTAACGATGAGCTGTCGACCGTCACTTTAGTTCCCTTACTTTTTTAATTTAAACGACGTTACGTTTAGTTCTACAGGCAGCCAAACGTATGAAGCTATACAGCCTTTCTGGTTCTAATTAGATTTTTATAATTCAATTATACAATTAAGATACATAAATATAGTTAAATAATAATATAATTTTTAAAAATCACTTATCTGTATTTTCTAATGACTGATTATTACTTTTGTTTAATTTAGTACTGCTACAAGTTCGATTTCGTTCGCGTCCGGATTGTTTCTACTTATCAGTGTAGATGTCACTGCGGTAGCGAATGTATGAAGATACTACTGACTGAGGAACTTTATAGGAAGTTGAACTTAATAAAAAACATTGTGGGAACACGTAATATGATTTTACATGAATTAAAACAGTAACAAGAATTCCAAACTGTTGTTGTTACGCGTGGCGCCATCTATGGCTTCTGATAAGAAAACCAGTTCTCCAAAGATTTTTGCCTAGATCAGTGAAAGTAAGTATACCCTTGATATTTAAATAATAATAACATAGCTGAAGAGTTCGTTTGTTTGTTTGAACGCGCTGATTTCTGGAACTGCCAGTCGGATTTAATTAATTATTTTTGCATTTGGTAGGTTAAATGCTATAGATCATGTCTTAAAGCCTGCATTATTTACCATTGCTCGGCTCCTAAAGGGCGGAGCCGAGCAAACGAAAAAAAAAATGAAACGAATTGAAAGAACGCCAAGCGAAAAGGCCCCAATTCTGTATGGTCGTTACGATTCCTGGCGGAATCTTACTATGTTCAAACTACGTGAATACAGTGTCTTTTAGAAACTAACGGTAAGGAATCGAAATGTCATACCTATTCTACAAGACAATTTTTCGATATTATTATTACGATATTAGCAGAATGTCGTGTGTGATCTAAGGAATTAACGTAGTTTCGAAGTAAGGAACCGTTAAGTGGTTAAGTGAATTAGGGCTCGGATAATAACTTAGTAGGTTTGGAATCATACAATAATAATATCAGCACGGACGACACGGATAGCCTATAGCCTTACAAGGGTAGTTTTTATGTTGTAGATTTATTTATTTGTTCTGCCGATTAGGATGGTACCTATCTATAGGTATCACATTTGTGGTTCTGAAGAACTTACCCAACTCACCCATCACCCATGCAGCAGTCATCCAGTGCGAGGCAATGTAAAAAAGAAGACGTTGTCCTCTGTCAGTTGGCAACCCGTGCATTGTCTCCCCCTCATCCAAGTTCCAAGGTCCATTCTAGTCCTGTACATAATCATCCACCTCTATCTTCTAGGTACCTACAGGAATTTAACTAACTAGTACTTCGTAGTTAACAGACGCTGCTGCCGATCTTATTAAAATCATCCCTAAGTCAGCTTTTGCAACCTGTGGATATTCTTCGGGAACATTCATCACGGAACCGGATGTAAGATAAACAGGCAGGTCTTATTGAAATAAGACTTAACCGCAGATTAGTATGAAACAGATATAGGAAGAAGTCTCAAGGCTCTAGACAAGAAAGCAACTTCCTATTTAAAATCCATTCAGCATTAACAATGCATTCGTTCTGTAAGCGATCACAAAAACAACAATGCGGAAATGTTGTAAAATTAAAAATAGTAGGTACTTACTCAGATACAGTCAACCACAAACTTTAAGTAACAATTTTGGTTCAAGGGCTCTTATCTCTTACGACTGTCGTGTTGTGGACTGTACTTATGTACGGATTAACACATAGGGTAGGTACTTTTAATCCATAGTTGATATTTCCGTTGCAGTTGGGTTTTAGTTTTTAACTTTTAGCGATAAAACCGACACTGGGCGGTCATCCCTCATAACATTTCTACATAATATAAAGCAGGGATGGCGAACCTCGAGCCAATATTTCCAAAAAAATATTTAATATTGCATTAACGTACCAACAAACAAACTACTTACTAGAAAAAAATTAAATACTTTCACAATCATTGGTAGTCTTTATATGCAAACAGAAATAGACCTGTACTGTAATCAACATGACACAACCTTATTTAAATGAAAGAATGACATAGAATAGAATCATGTGAAGACGGTGCGACTCAGGTTAAGAAGATGAACTTACCATACGTGACTTAGGCTGTCGTGCCCAAATTATTTCGTGCCACCAAACGCACACGTGCCACTGGTTCGCCATCCCTGATATAAAGGGTCAGGTTAAATTAGCTGGCAATAATTTACCCTCGTGTTGGTTATCGATATCGAAAACTTTAAGTGACACAGTGACATGTAAATTAATAAAAAATATCCATCCAAATTCCACGAAAACGCAACAGATTATGGGTCCAGCAACCGCGGACCGCCGTATCCGCGGATGTCCGTAGGAGGAAAAAGATCCGTATCCGTGACCCTATCCGTTACATTTTTGATGGATGTTTTACGGATCTTTTACCTTATTAATAATTCCGAATTGCACTACTAAACTTCTTTGTAGACATTTTTTTAACTCGTATAACAAACACAAACGTTATCTATGCTGCTTAGTGTCACACTAAACTTTAAACAAAACAAAAGAAAGACTCGCGCAACGCAAGTCGAAACATGTTCTGTCAAGCAAAGCATCAAGTGGCGTCAACTATCGTTTCAAGGTCACGCGCACCGGCACCGATTGAGTTAGAAAGTTAAGATCCGTGTCCGTATCCGCGGATCTTAGCGCCAATTATCCGTATCCGGATCCGTTTATGCGGATCTTCATTTTTAATGGTCCGGCACATCACTAATAACACCACTACTACCACTACTATCTAACAATAACTTGTATTGCTTAGGTACTTAATAAGGAGATCAATCTATCTATCTAGGTCAGAATAGGTACCTACAGTCAACTGCATATCCTGTCCATGTAAACAAAAGGAAATGAATATGTATGGGACTCTATAAATAGATTAGGTAAGCTAGGGGTAGGTACTTATCATAAGAAACTCGCAACAAATCATATTTCAGTTTGTTACGTAAGAGATCCCATTACTTACGCTTCTATTTACCCTTTTCCAATTAAAATTTCGATGGTAGTTAAACATGAGTTTGCCGTATTTTCGTTTCAGTTATTTTTGAAGTATAGCTATTCATATTTAACTGTTTGAATTTATTGCGAATAAAGTTGCATTGTTGTTATCAAGACATAAGAAATAGTCTGTGAGTGTGTAGCTTGTAGTCTGTACTGAATAAATATATGTTTAACCGATTTCCAAAAGGAGGAGGTTCTCAATTCGTCGGAACCTTTATTTTTTTTATGTATGTTCCCCGATTACTCGAAGATGTCTAGACCGATTTGGATTATTATTTTTTTGTTTGAAAGGGTATACTTCCCAGGTGTTCCCATGATCATCAAGTCAGGATTTGATGATGGGACCCTGGAGAAATAGAGAGAACTCTTCAAATTGTATAGGCACACTTGAAGCGATTTGGATAGTTTTTGGAAGAGTACTTTCTCGGAGTGGTCCTATTTCAATTTGATGAAGATCTCATGAAGAACTTCGGAGATAGGCAACGGAACTCCTCAATAAATGATAGCAAATGGACTGGAATTGCAGAAATCTTATGTCTGTCTTTTGTTTAGACCACTTCGTTACATAACGTCACGCCGGGACGCTGTGAAGGGGTAGCACATGTGAACCACTAAAAAGTGAAAAATAAAAACTTAAAAAAAACAACCGACTTCCAAACAAAAGACTAAAACGTGAAAAATAACTTTAATTTCGGAAGGCGGTGACAAAAAATTAAAATACATATCCAAAGTCACCGCCTTCCGAAATTAAAGTTATTTTTCCATTTTTAGTCTTTTTGTTGGAAGTCAGTTGTTTTTTTTTTTAAAAGATTTTTCTATAACTAGGTAGGTAGGTCAAATTTGTTCGTTAAAGAATTAGATACTATTTAGTTTTTTATCCGGATAGTCGATGCAGGGGGTTTTTTTTTTGGGTGGGAAATCATCAAATAACTTCTCCCACTCTGGGTGGAGCGGGAGGGCGTGTCAGACTTTTACTGACTAAAACCCACCCGTGTTCCTTCAGTTGCCTATGTGCCAGGTGCCACGGTATCACTCAAATGGGATTTTACATAGTCGACAGTTTGGTTTCACGAAAGGTAGGTCTACGACTGACACGGGAGTACAACTCATCAGTCACATTTTGGAATCTTGGGAGAAGTCCCAGGATGCAATTGGCATTTTCTGTGACCTCTCAAAAGCGTTTGACTGCGTTGACCACAATACACTCATCTGTAAATTACACCACTACGGAGTTCGTGGACGAGCTGCTGATTTTGTGTTTTCCTATTTATCAAACGGGCAGCGGAAAGTAAATGTTAACGGGGCTACATCCTCGGGGTCTCTAGTTAAGATGGGCGTGCCTCAAGGTTAAATTCTTGGTCCTTTTTTATTTCTAGTTTATATTAATGACCTTCCTTACCTGATGGCTAACTTCTCGGATATAATTTTATTCGCCGATGACACTTCTCGGGTAGTATACTTTACTTAATTTCACAGTATTATGTCTTATGGCGTTCTGCTGTGGGGGTCGGCAGCTGACGCAGATTCAGTTTTCATTCTACAAAAGTGGGCAATCCGCGCAATCTATAAAATTGGTCCTCGCGAGTCTCTTAGAAACAAATTCAACGAAGTTGACATACTAACTCTGCCTTCTCTTTATATCCTAGAAAATATCTTGTGTGTTCGCAAAAATTTAAGTCTTTTCATAAAAAGTTGCGACTTCCATAACCTAAATACACGTAGTAAAGATGAAATTGTGATTCCAAAATTTAGATTAACTAAAACTAGCAAGTCATTTCTAATAAACAGTATCCGCTTCTATAACAAGTTGCCAAAATCGGTTACAGAACTTAGCGATGGAAAGTTTAAAACTCACATCAAACGTGTCCTTATCAAAAAAGCATATTATAAGATAAAAGACTACGTTGAAGACAAGAAAGTTTGGCATTACATTCCTTCTGCACATGTGGCTTCCCTGATAACTCATTAGCACCATAACTATGTGAGCGTCTATTAACTGCTTCCAAATTACAATGTTAATTTTATTAATTTAATTTTTTACACTTCCTGACATATTCTCGTCATTATTTGACATTATACAACACTTGTAATATCGAGTATTTATTAGTGATTCTCATGGAAATCATATCACTTGGTTTAAATAGGTTGATTTTACTTATGTAGATTCTTTTACATATTGTGAATGAGAGAACGTTGTAGGCCTACAGTTTCTATTCTTTATTTTAATTCCTCTAAGTACCTGGTACTTATTGACAGGCCTGCACTGTCCTCCCATACCTAATATCACTGTAATTTGAAAACATTATAAAATCCAATTATTTTTAAAAGAGTAACCGTGAGTTTCTTGCCGGCTCTTCTCCATAGGAAGCGACAAATTGGAACCGTGCACCTAGCTTCTGACGTTTCATAAGTGCCCTTGCAGGTTTATGTGAAATAAAATATTTTGATTTTTTTATTTTGATCTCTTTCGGGCATTGGCCTTTGCGGACTCCACCAGTTGGTGCTGACATCTCTTTGAGGCGCGCGTGGAACACAACGCGCCGCCGAACCTGGCTTGGTCCTTACCGGACAGCGAGCTACTCATTACTTGCCGTCCCCAAGCCCGCGCCTACGGTGGTCGGGAAGCCGCCTGGGATTTCCGACGCCCAGGGCGTCTCCTGCGGCGACAAGGGTCGCGAGGGCGCATAGACTGCCTATCCCTCATGTGCGCCGCCTCCGTCTTCGCGAGCATTACTGCTTCGCAGAAGGAGGTGACGGCTACCCATGCACTCTCGCTCCGTACCGTGGCCTGGACCAGGGCCGACGCGAGAGATCGCCGCCGCCGATCGCCTCCATGAGGACATGGCGGAGCTCCGCCCAAGCCGGGTTGTACCTCCACCGTATGCTCCACCGTGTCCTCAGGGCGATCTGCGCAGTGGAAACACCCGGGCGTTTCCTCCCGCCTTATCCGAATTAGGAATATCCCGAAACAACCGTGTCCGGTGAGGACCTGCATCAGGTAAAAGGTGAGGACGCCGTGGCGCCTCTCAATTCACCCCGCAATCGTGGCGAGCCCAGCACTAGGTTGCGACAATCGCATTCTCCATGTCGCCATGAGATTCCGCCGAAGCTCTGTCCGCTGTACGCTAGGGGGTCTAGAATGTTATGCTGAATTCTTGGTTACAGTTTGCGCACTGGTTAAAATTTACCCTGTACGTTAACATTGGGGCAGATTCAGAATGACATACTGAATCTTTGCTAACACGTTGTGAGTCGATGTCCCTGCCACACTGTATACCTTCTTATAGAGCATAGTAGGCAGGTAGGTATTTAGAATAATATCACATTTGTTTTCAAAGAAGGGGTAGGCAGAGGCCGCCCAGGTATTGGTGAAGATACCATAGCTACTTATCCTCCTACCAACCTTCCTCTACTAGGTAGGTGCCAAAATCGACATCTCGCCAGTCATGCTGTTTTAAATTGGTTGTTCTTTTATTTTCTTCTAAGCACTTTATAAAGAGGAAGCCTTATCTTTGAATCGAAGAGTTCTGAGCCACATTTCAATAAGAGCGTTCGCAGACGGTTACAACCGGTGCCTGATTTTTGTAGGAGCAAAATGAAACACGTAGAGATCAAATGTATCAACGCACACGCCTTATACAACGTAGGAGAGACAAAAAAAAACTGACCGATTATAAGACCTCAAAGAGTAGGTATGACTTGAGCGTGCGCGCTTAGTCAAACTGTAACCTATGCCTATTTCATTCCTTTATTTAGCCTGTATAGGTAAGCCCTAGGTCACAAGCTGCGTACCTGCCTAAAGCAAACACGCGTAGGAACGTCGGACGTATTACCTACATGGCTACATTGTAAGAAGAACAAAACAAGGTTGCTATAGTAATACCTTTAGGTCCCTCTGGGGGATGGCAATATGATAGTCAAGTGAAAGATTACGAGCACAATGTAAAGCAACACCGCAATAACTCATTTTGTACCTTCCACAATAAATTTTTCTGAGGTAGGTACAGTCAACTATATAAATCGAGCCCACGGCTTCGCCCGCGTGGATGTTGGAAATTATCTCACGGAACGTACTACCGGAATAGTCGCCTTAAAAACTACAGATACAAAAATTAACTGAAAGTAGGCTTAATTTTTATTAACAAAAAAAATACGAACTTCATTCAAAGATTTTTATGCCTGTCTGAACCGGGAATCGGAGCCGCATATGAAAAAATATGCACTTAGGTCTGCCAAAAAACATAACATCTAAAATAAAAGGAAGACCATGAAAAACATTTAATTTAAAAATTGTTTTGTTTGTGCAACTGACAGCTAACTGTCAGCTGCCAAAGCCTTTTAGTGCAAGCAGGTACCTACCTACTTCTGAAGAAAACAGCTGTTAGTCAACTGTAACTTTCCCCTGGAAATGGAAAAGATTTGACTAAGTTAAACTGGGAACGTAAGTAATTAAGATAAGGAAACTTAAATTGAGAAGTATTAAAAGACGGAATTAAATCGATCGACAGCCGCGTCTTTAGCGACTAATTTAGATGGTTCTTGGTAGGTAGGTATCAGATTTTTATAATGATGCATCATTCAACATATCTATACATCTATATCTATACATATAAATAAAATTGGAGTGTCTGTTGTAACCGCTTTTTGCTACATGCATATGAATATATGTACGGTACATATACCAAAATAACATTTTTTACAATTTTTGTCTGTCTATCTGTCTGTTTGTTCCCGCTAATCTCTATAATGGCTGGACCGTTTTTGACGGGACTTTCACTGGAAGGTAGCTGATGTAATAAGGAATAACTTAGGCTACTTTTATTTTAGTTTTTTTTTTAAATTGATATATAAATATAGTAAAAAAACTATTCCGCGCGGACGAAGTTGCGGGCACAGCTAGTTTAATATATAATATTATAGTATTTCTTAACTATACAGGGTGGCAGCTTAGGGACATCGATGCGCTAATTGGAAACATGAATTCATCACGACGACGCGTCATGATTCTGTACAAAAAATGCAATATCTACGCGGTCAAAATGTATGGAACAGCTACCTATTTTAAAATAACCGACGAAAAATTTCAAGAGGCGGTTCAGATCAAAATCATGTATTTACTGAATTCATGGTAACAGGCTTCGCGTCAATATCCCTGCCGTCGCCCCCGTATAGTACTTACTAATTCCATGGTATTTCTTTATAGGATGGGTACAATTTGGATTGTGATTGGCACGTCCACCGCGTGCAAATTATAATCAGCTTCTACTTGGGAATGGATTAATTTATATAAACAAACGACATTACATAACAAAATAAAAACTGCAAGAAATGTCATGAATTCCTTGCAAATTCTTTTAAATACAGCCTAACCCTCTATTTGAGACTGCCAAGTCCGAAGTAGTGGAGAATGGAGATCATTTGTAACGAGGGGTCAGGGTTAATTTTCTACATAGCGATGTCGGCAATATAAAGTGGGCTAGGGTAACTTAGCCGGTTTTCGGCCACTTAAGCGAGCGTATGACTTTGTGACGATTTTTCTCCATGACATTAAAGTCGCAGACTAGTTTCTTAAATATTTTTGAACTCCAAATATAATGTAGTTTTGATATTTGTCGACCTTTTACTCGTCAACGTCACATTAAAATTACTAAAAATTAAAATGTCTGAAAATAGCGATTTCGCCTGTTTTCGGCCACCTGTTTCAGTTTCCGGCCATTATTTTGCTAGTTTTCGGCCACTAATCTGCTATTTGAAAAATTATCTCTATTTGCTAGTTAGTAGGTTCTATAATGGATTAAAAGCAAAAAATACGTATGAGTCAACGATTTTAATTAAAATCTTTAAAATAATCAACATATAGAAACCTTTTAAACATAATAGTAGGAACATTGGTCAAAAAGAAAAAAGTTTAATATGGCATAACAAAAATAATTGAGACTACAGAAAAATATCTAACTCGTGATCAACATCCTCTTCTTCAATAATAACTTTAATTACGTTTTCCTTATTTATTTCTTTATTATTTTCGAAATCAGTCTTTATAATATATTTATCAGTCTCATTTATAACTTCATCAGTCTTCTTAGTATTGATTTCTACATCTTGATCAATATTTTTAATATTATTGTCGGTTGTTTGTTCCTTGTTAATCACGTTTTCATCTTTGGTCTGTTTACTCTTAGGAATATTAAGTGATTTTTTGTTCTTCTGTTTTTTTGGTTTCGGTTCACATTTTTTTTTGTTCTCTTTCAACTTTTCTCTTATTTTTTTCATCTATCTTATTTTGTTTTTCTTTTTCTTTGAAGTCGTGAAAATCTCTCCAAGCTTCTGAAGATATGGCATTAGGAAATTTATTAATATTTCTCTCTGTAGTTAGTTTAATATTCTGTCAGAATCTTTCATGATATCTGCCATTCCTCTTTCAGTCAAAAAATATTCAAGCTCTGTAAACCATTTTCTGATTGAGCTCTCTTTTACTGCTTCCCTGGCTTTATTAATACCTCCAGGTTCACGTAAGCTAATCTCCGGATGCCTTCTAAGAAAACCTTGGTACCATGTTTGTCCTGGTCGCCCTTCTGGAAACGTATCTTCTTTTCCAATATCTTTTATTAATTTTGTCACTGTTTCCAGCAAGACTTCTTTGCTTACAGGAATACCACATTTTGCTAAATCAATAATCCAGTCCACAACTGTTTTTTTCTCCATCAAGGCCTAATATAGGGTCTAGAACAACTTTTCGAGGCTGTTCTTTAGTTCTACCCGAAATTCGATCTTGGATTGTTGACCGAGGAACACCAAAAAGACGACAAGTTTCTCTAATCCTTTTTTTTTTCAATTCTTTTGGCCTGAACAGCTTTAGCTAATGCTTCTTCGGTATATTGAAAATGAGTTCTTTTTTTATTTCTCTCAGGCGGCATCTAAAAAATGAAATTACGATGATTAATTCCTTTATCTATCTTTACAAATATTTATATTTTTTTTAATGTTTAATAAAACATTAAAAAATAAAATATAAACTAGTAGCGAACATAATTTATTACCTATATTCAAAATCTTTCCACTTAAGCAAATATCAACTTAAGCTTTGTATAAACTAAGTTGATTTTAGAATGACTAGTACTATTGAAAAGGTCATAAAAATAATAAAACTGCATCGAAAACTTCACTTTAATTGAAGGTATTAAGGTTCTTTTTGCGAAATCACGTAAATTCTGAAAGTGTAAAATTATATCCTACAATACCTATGGACATACCATTGTAATAACTTTTTGTTATTCAATTTACAATATTTGTAGATTAAAACTACATAAGTATACAATTTAATTTTCTTAATTATATGACCGACAACTAGATTTGATAGGTACATCTGATTTTCGATCGCCCTTTCAAATACGGCCGAAAATTAAGTTTATGTAAACTAATTTTCGGCCACCTGCTTTTTGACTGGCCGAAAAATAAGATTTGTAAACTGATTTTCGACCATCCCTTCAAACACGGTCGAAAAACCAATTTAAATTAATTAGTTTTCGGCCGTTGATCAACTTGCCTTATTTTCTAACTAGCTAATAAGATAAATTTTGGGGAAGTCCCTTTATGTCTGTATTGTTCTTGTGAGTGAAGATTTCGATTCAATTAGTTGATTTATTATCGTTAGCTTTTAATGGCCGAGAATCAGTTAGTAAATTATTAATTTTCGGACACATCGATTAGCTTAGGCCGAAAGGTAAATATTAAAATTCTAATTTTCGGCCGTCAAATATTCAATGACTAATAATTGTTATTACCACATAATTAGCTCAAAACATGCGGCCGAAATCTAACTACACAAATGAGAAGCAGTTCTAATTTGTGTAAAAAGTATCTTTTTTTAGAGAATTCCTAATTTAATAATCAAAAGAATCAATTAAATGTAAACGGTCTTCTTCTAGTTTTCGGCCGGCCGGCCGAGAAGTAAATAGTCCCCCAAATCATTATCTAGTTTCCCGGCCATCAAATTTAAATGTAAATAACATAATCTTTCTTCCATTTTCATTAAAATAGCACTAATTAAACTTATCTCCCGTGCACAGAACAACAATTATATTCATAAAACCGATAAACAACTTTGTAACTTACCTTGCAAAAATTACGCGCGCACTATTTTTTTCACTAATTTGGACACACGCGTGCACTGTAAGACTTTCGGAGGGTCACTGACGACACAGTTGGATCATTAAAATTCTACAAAATTCAAAAGTTGTAGGGTTTAAACCAATACATTAAGTAGGTGTTGTTTTTTTAAATGAGTAGGGTAAAGTGTCCTTATTATATTAAAATAACAACGTACTGGCCGAAAACCAGAGGTGGCCGGCAAACCGGCTAAACTACCCTATTATCTTCCTGCAAGATAATAGAATCATCTGTCAGACGCAATACTGCATGCCGTTGAGAGTTACAACACCATGGTCGAGTTTCTCGGAATTATTAAACCGTTGCCTGGTTCCCGTCTCACATTAGTGACGAATTTAAAGACATTCGAATTGTTGCTGTCTTCTATTAAAAATACCAATACCATCATAGTATTTTTAAGCATGCAGTAGGTAGCTACTGCTAGGTATCTTAGTACTAAGACGTACCTAAGCGTTGTTTGAAACTCTGTGAAATGACTGATAAAACCGTAAAGAAGTTAAAACTGTACATTCAAATAAAAAAAGTAATAAAATTGCTATGAGGCATGTATGGGAAGAATCACCAAACTTAAGTGGCAGTGGGCAGGGCACATTGCTCGCAGAACAGATGGTCGATGGAGCCGAAAAGTTCTGGAGTGGCGACTGCGTACCGGAAGACGTAAAGTTGGAAGGCCTCCCACAAGTTGGACCGATGACTTTGTGAGGGCCGCAGGAGTCCGCTGGACGTGGGAAGCACAGAATCGGTCGAAGTGGCGGAGCTTGGTGGAGGCCTATGTCCAGCAGTGGACGCCTTTCGGCTGAAATGATGGTTATGTATGATAATGACTCTGACGCCGAAAATATATTTTTTAGAATTATTGACCATTTGTGTCTGTCTGGATGCATGTTCTGGATTACGCAGAAATGGCTATGTTTAGTCTCTTTCTTCAAGGTGTGCCTTAGAGCACGTAGTTCTTCCCCAGTGACATAGTTTCAGTTTTACACTATTTAGGACCCCAGCGTCAAACCTCTAGAACAAACATTCAAGAAGCCTAAAAAGTGAGATTTTATGGCAAGATTAGTTTTATATTGTTACATAGTTATCACTTTTGTGTCACTGTAGGTACCTACATAGATCAATTTACAGGGTCAAATTAAATTAGCTACTGACACTCCACAGACTGATGGGCGTTGACCTCAAAAAAATCTGCAAATGTTTTTTTGTAAGTATCTTGTTTAGCCATCACGACTATTGAGATTCGTTAGTTAATTTAATATGGCTCTATATATTCGGTCTTTGTTCGAACACTATCTGCAACTGTCTTAAGGTGCACAATGACTTATTAATTAATGAGCGGCTCGTCTTTCCAATCACATTTGTTTCCAAAACGTCATTGTCTATACGATTAGTATCTACATTATCACAACACTTTACTAAAAATGCGCTTACACGAGCAAGTAAAATTGCTTCATCTTGTGCAATTCTCGTCAAATATGACGTCACGACTACATCCAGCAATTTAGGGCAATGGCAACACGTAGCAACCTGTTGCCAGAGATACGGCCACACAGTAAGGAGCAACTTAAAAAACTAGGCAATGCGCCTCCCCCGCCGCCTCCGCCGCCAGCCGGTTCCTCTCGCAAAAACGTGACGTAGTTATACGTACAAACGAGATAGAAAGAAAATTGACTAAAATTTCCAAACCGATTGCATATTCGGCAACTCATGAAATATATGGAGCTATCAGAAGCAATATTGCCGAAATACATCGCCAATTTATTGTTGTTGCTCCAAATTGCTCCACTTAATTGATCCAGATTGATCTACTTATTAGTGTTGCCGAGCAATCATTGCTCAAAAAATTGCCCGTGTAAGAGCATCTTAAGTGTTCAAAGGCATGTTGTACTTGCTTCTGCATTGTATTCAAATCAAATCAAATCAAAATATTTTATTTCACATAAACCTGCAAGGGCACTTATGAAACGTCAGAACCTAGGTGCACAGTTCCAATTTGTCGCTTCCTAAGGAGAAGAGCCGGCAAGAAACTCCACGGTTACTCTTTTAAAAATAATTGGCTTTTACAATGTTTTCAAATTACAGTGATAAAAGGTATGGGAGGACAGTGCAGGCCTGTCAGCAACTACCAGGTAAAGCAAAATAAAGAATAGAAAATCGTCTTTTAATCTACATACTGTAAGGCCTACAACATTCACTCATTCACAATATGTAAAAGAATCTACATAAGTAAAATCAACTTATTTAAACCAAGTGACATGATTTCCATGAGAATCACTAATTAATAGTCGATATTAGAAGTGATGTATAATGTAAAATAATGACGAGAATATGTTTGTTTGTTTTTTTTATTGTAATTTGGGAGTAGATTATTAGAAATGACTTGCTAGTTTTAGTTAATCTAAATTTTGGAATCACAATTTCATTTTTACTACGTGTATTTAGATTATGGAGGTCGCATCTTTTTTTTGAAAAGCCCTATATTTTTGCGAACATACAAGATATTTTCTAGGATATAAAGAGAAGGCAGAGTTAGTATATCAATTTCGTTGAATTTGTTTCTAAGAGACTCGCGAGGCTCCATTTTATAGATTGCGCGGATTGCCCTCTTTTGTAAAATTAATGAAAACTGAATCTACGTCAGCTGCCGATACCCACATCAGAACGCCATAAGACATAATACTGTGAAATTAAGTAAAGTATACTACCCTAGCTGTGGCTACATCAGTCAACTGCCTTATTTTTCTTTCCGCGTAAGCGGCTGAGCTTGATCTACCTGAAAGAGCTGTAATGTGGGCACCTCATTGAAATTTTGAATCTAAAGTAATTCCTAGAAATACAGTTTCCGAAATAGCATCTAGTTTCTTGCCATCAGGTTTTAAATTTAGACTTACTTGGGGTACATTTGGTAATGAGAACTTAAGACATTTATTTTTGTTCGCATCGAGTAAAAGATTATTAGCCGCAAACCGTTTCGAGAGAACAGCTAGACTATCGTTGAAATGCATCCGTATCTTTTCTATCTATTCTAAAAATAAGAGAAATGTCATCAGCGAATAAAATTATATCCGAGAAGTTAGCCATCAGGTAAGGAAGGTCATTAATATAAACTAGAAATAAAAAAGGGCCAAGAATTACACCCTGAGGCACGCCCATCTTAACTAGAGACTCCGAGGATGTTGCCCCCTTAACATTTACTTTCTGCTGCCCGTTTGATAAATAGGAAAGTACAAGATCAGCAGCTCGTCCACGAATGCCGTAGTGGTGTAATTTACAGATGAGTGTAATGTGGTCAACGCAGTCAAACACTTTTGAGAGGTCACAGAAAATGCCAATTGCATCCTGGGAGTTCTCTCAGGATTCCAAAATGTGACTGATGGGTTTTACTCCCGCGTCAGTCGTCGACCTACCTTTCGCGAAACCAAACTGTCGACTATGTAACATCCCATTTGAGTTAAAATGTGACAACATCTGTTCTAGCATGATTTTTTCATAAATTTTGCTCAATGCTGGAAGCAGATATAGGTATTATTAAGGGATTCAATGGGATTAAATGAACTTAGGGGGTTGTATTGATGATTTTAATGATTATTATTGTGTAAAGCCATATCCGCTTACGACTAGAAAGAAAGAAAGAAAGAAAAAGTATTTATTGTGACATTGCAGAAGATCACTTACAATCGTACAAAATGATTAAAAAAACACAACAAAGTGAAAAATAACTTTAATTTCGGAAGGCGGTGACAAAAAATTAAAATAAATATCCAAAGTCACCGACTTCCGAAATTAAAGTTATTTTTCATTTTGTAGTGTTTTTTTGGAAGTCGGTTGTTTTTTTTTTGAAAAAGGTTTTTCATTTTAACTTTTTAGTGGTTTACATGCGCTTACCCCTTCACAGCGTACCGGCGTGATGTTATGTTATGAACTGGTGTAAACAATAGACAGACATGAGATTTCAGCAATCCCAGTCCATTTGCTATCATTTATTGAGGAGTTCTTTTTTTTATATAATTTTATCTTTTTTTCTTTTTCCAATCCTTGTTTTTAAAAGACCTTTGTTATGTATTACATAACACAACACGCTGTGACATTTAAAAAGTGTCACAGTGCTGGTATTCTGGTAGGGCCCGAGCGATGTGAATCATCTTTATATCAGCATACTTACAACCTTGTACTTTATACACTACATACATACTTACAAGCATGTTCCGTGTGGTGCCGGACGTAAAAGAATAGCACCATCCCATTTCTTCCCGTGGGTGTCGTAGAAGGTGACTAAGGGACTTACTAGAGAATTGGCAGCAGCGTTCTGTATGCATTTGATCACCATACTGCGAGCGCCAACCCGCCTGCCAAGCGTGGCGATTATGGCAAATCCCCCCCGTTTGTAGGAGGTTTTTGTCCAGCAGTGGACGTCTTTCGGCTGATATGATGACTTACAACCTAACACTAACATGCTAATTGCATAAAACGTAAGATTTTTTTAATTTAGCGCATTCACCTTAAGATGTTTCGTTTAATGGTAGGGTAAGTTTAAGTAGGTATAATGGTGTACATAAATACTCATTAGGCAGTCGTAACATAAACACAGGTTAACGTAAATTAAACATTTATATTTTCTGTTCTTTCACAATTTCTACCTGGTATATGCTTTACAAAATCATCTAGTCAAAACTTGACTTGAAACAATAATGAAAAAAAAGTTTCACCAAGATGAACAGTCAGCCTTTTCAGAACTGTTTGAGGTCAGTTTCCAGTCAAACCGGATGCAGCTGAATACCTGTATTTTACATGAAACGACTGCCTATCTGACCTCCACAACCCAGTTAATGGATCATACAATACCCCTTTATAAGAGTTTGGTTCTGACGACCCGTAACAATTATCAAAGATCCACGAATGTTATCCGGGACTAACAGCTTAATATGCTTTCCGAGGCACGGCGGGGTGTTGGTATGTAAAGATGGTCACCCATCTACAGACCAACCGTGGCAAGCGTAGCTTAACCTGATCGATCGACCTCTGTGGCTGTTATTACTTAGCCCCTCTCTTTTGATAACTCACATAAATATGTGAGTTATCAAATATATATTAAGTAAAATGACATAATTTGCGTAGATAGTGCAGCTTGTACAGATAAATAAATAAAAGGCCAAAAAATCGTAGAAAACCCGCCAAGTACGAATACGATCGTTCTGCAAGCAAGCAGCGCAGTTTGGTAGGGTCACGGACTCACGGCACGCCTGAATATTTTAGAACAACGCTGAGATTTAACTCGACCTGTGTGTTACTACGGGTAGTGCTGTCGGCACGTTATGTTTTTCTAAAACAAAAACAAGGCAGAAGTTTGTGTTGGTTATATGTGCGTAAAATCATGCTGACTGGAACATACGTAGTTTTGTTGGATTTTGTTTGATGTGGTCATTAAGTATGCGAACAGTAAAACATTGACTGCTATTCTGCTACTGACTATTAATTCTTTTTTTTAATCTCAAGTTTACTTCCTAATAGTTTCTCTCTTTGCAGTGTGCATTATAAGTGCACAGAATAATATACTAAGTATCATAAAATTTCGATTTATTGTAAAATTTTTGCTAATAATTAATATTATCTTACAATCAGTAAGTAAACTAGGTCAGTTTTGATTAGGTTTGGAATTTATAACACAGATTTTTGGTTACTTTATTTTTGTGACGGCTTCTTTCGGTTGGACGATCGCTGTGGAAATGAGAAAGGGCATGCTCCAATGGTTAAGAAATCATGAAAGAATGTCTGAGGAAAAATCACAAGTAAGATATTTCGTAGGTCCTAAAGTGGAAGGTGCGTATTTTTTTATCTTTAAACAAAAAAACTGATTGTGTAGGTAAAACGTAGCATAAATTCAACCCCCAAGAGATCTGCAGTAAATATGCAAATTAAAATGATAAACGTAAATAATTTAAATAAAAATACGAAAGCATTTTTTGGTTAAAGTAAGAACACAATTTAGAAAACAGAATAATACTGTCTTTTATGAAAAAATAAAAATAAAGGCTCTCCACAAAACCGTAAGCCTTGTAACAAATTTTCGCGAATTACTCAAGACAATATCACCATACTAATGTTTCACATAAACGCGTAACTACGTACACTGAAGAAAACAATAAGTATAAATACGTGTAAACAGTACGACACAGTCCCGAAGTTTCATCGACTGAATTCGTCAAACACGATAACTTTTCAACTTGTGCGATTGAGTTTAAACGAACTCAGGCAGGAATTGACAGAGTTAAAAGCAATTAATGACTCGTGAGTGGAGCGAAAATAAGCAAATTGTTATTACCAGTTGGTGTTTCTATTATAATTTTATATTAAACTCAATATTAAATTCAGTTCAATATTGAAACACAATTCAATATTAAACTCAATAGTTACATTTTAACACCCTAGGTCTTGGGCGTTAAATGTAACTATTGAGTTTTAGTAAGACATTTCTTCTTAGCAACAATCAAATGGGCTCGGCCCAGAATTTCTACTTAATGTTCCACCAGCACCACAGAAACCAAAGAAACTCACACAGGGTGTTACTGACAGATACTCTACAAAGCCGAACGTTTTCTAAAACTCCGATGCACAATTGTCAGAGAGGCTTTAGCTAAACTTAGGTGCGTGTCCAGCCGATGGCAACCCCTCCACAGGAAGATACAAGTTGATCTTTGGCAAGAACTGCTTAAACATCCTGATTTCTTTATTGAACCATCAGATTGCCTCCCACTCGGCCACAAGTCACTGTGGCCTACTTGTTAAACCTTAAATAGACTTCGTAACCAAATAGGTCGCAGCAAGGACAACATCCACAAGGGTTCATGGATGGCTCAGACCTTCGGTGTGTGTGCGGCGTCTTTCCACAGACATTGATTCACATTCCATTTTGCACCGCATGCCCTGTCACCTGCAAACGTGAGAACCTAATGTCTGCGTCAGCGAAAGGTATTCGAGTTGCTGATTATTGGGCCAAACAAATTAAAAAAAATGTAATTTTTTTTGTGGTATTTTTGTCATCGATACTCTAAGAAGAAAAACTGCCGTATGCTGTTCATCGAGGGAACCTCTAAGTTGAGTCATACTGTACGAAATTATGATGGCTCACGTACCTGTGGCCCACCGCTACACATCTCTACGCCCGAGGAATGTTATTGCCCTTTAAATATCTAAAAAGCTTACCTAAGTTCTTCGCCAAGGCTGGAAGACAGTGGGCAATCAACCGAAAATACGATGTTTCATAAGTCCGACAGACGGTAAATATTTTATAACTGCCATAAAACTGATATTAGATATTTGTTGTAGGTATGATTTTATGTAACGCCATGGTTTTAATTGTTATATTTTTATGGTTGCTAGTTATTGGTTATGATGAATCGTATGGCTGGCTGTTATTAGAAAATCTCATCATAATTCTCAGCAACATTTTTACCTATCTGTATAAAACCGCAGCAAATACACTCGCTAGCAAGAATGATTCCAGTTCTAGGAAACACTCGTTGTCTCCTTACAACTGTATATCCATGGGCTGCAATATTGTTAATCCTACTTATGAGCCTATATTATTGTTATTTGTAAACTTTTTATATTGTAGCTGTTTATTGTCCCATAATAAATAAAGTAAAATAAAATTAAATGTTTTGTCCCCATTGTCTAAGTTCTTTTTTTTCTCTTCCGGATTGGAATTCGACCAGCTCTAACTGCACGTGTTACATTTAAAAATGGAATGAAAAGTGCTCTGTCACGCGGACATCAATTACCAATATGGCGCAACACGGTCGCATCACCAATGTACAAGAGTAATATCACACCAGTTTTCACCGTTACATTTGGGATTCCATCAAAAAGGCACATTCCTATGTGATGTTTTTCGTACAACATGAAAAACATGCTGGCAGTGTAATGAAGTCTCATTTTCATTTTAAAAGTTCATACTTAGTTTGTATTTCTTGGGTCATTTGTCTGCCGTGTCGTTATCTAGCTTTGCCGGACATAAGTGAGATTTTTGCTGCTAAATTAAAAAGTACAATGCATAATTTCGCCTGAAACCTAAAAGTAAAACAAAACAATTGCTTTAATACTGAAAGAAACTACATATATCAAAATGAGGTGGAAACCTTTCGGCAACTCGGTCCTGGCTTAACTTAGCGTGACATTTAGATTTTTCGGCTTTCACCGTGAAACCGTAGTTTAATTTAGTATTTACCGCTTCGGCAGAAAAAAGATCTAATGAATTCCTGACACACCATGGCTATTCATGATGAGAATTTTAAAATAAATAAATAAAATAATACATTTATTTACTCAAAAAAAAGGAAACATTGTACGCATTAAAAATACAGATAAACAAAAATAAGTACTACATATATCTACAAACGTGTGGGTGAGCACTGCTCTCCAAGCTAGGTTATGAAAACCTGTGTTAAGGAGAAGCAGTCCGGTCAAATGCCGAACATTTTAAAATTATATTGTCCTTCTTCACTTTCTTCTTCCCTTTTCACTTTTACTATCTACTTTAGATCTAGGTAGGTAACCTGAGCAGATAGCAGTAATGATACAAGTTGATAAATAAGGAAATTGTATGGTTGGTCATGGCAGGACCTACTTTCATGACATCCAAAGAATTTCTGCTCGTCATGTCACGTGACAGCGTCAGACATGATTGATATGTAATGTGGGGTAGAATGTGCAACTTCACCATAATTAGTTGCGCTGTCATGTAATTTATATATTTATCAACATTTAGCGGAAATGCCTAGTTCGAAGCATGTTGTTAAGTAATACTATGGACTATAAAACAAGGTCTCACATTCTGGGAGTAACACATGCTTACGTCACTCTCCAGCTCCAGTTGCCAACTATTGAAACAAAACACGAAACAATGAAAAAAATCAGTCTTGTTACAAAATATGTATATTTAAATAATTTACATTCTCGTTTCGTTTTTCCAATCAAACGAAACTATTCAATTTAAACATATAATTGTTAATTAAACTTGATTGATTTATCGGATTCGCACAGGTTAAAAAGGTGTTTGGGGAGTTATTACCGCACTGCCGTAGAGCCAAGCTTCTAACTCTACACGCCCTAACTATACAAGGCCTAACTTCACAAACTCTACACCTTAGTCAAAATATGTGGCTTGGCCGTTTCGTTACCACAAGAACTATTGTATCACATAAAAGTAATGAAAATTGGATACATTTTTCACCTTACGCCCATGTGAATGTAGCGAAATGGCTAAGCCACATATTTTGACTAAGATGTAGAGTTTGTGAAATTAGGCCTTGTAGAGTTAGGGCGTGTAAAATTGGAAGCTTAGCTCTACACTACTAAAGAGTGAATATTTTGGGAAAATAAAGATTGCACATGTTTCATATTGTGTTGGTGACGCTGAATATCTTGGGATTTATCAAATATATTGGAAGAAGGCCTTCTAGAAAGCGTAATCCCACCAAAAATATTTTCATGTAAAATGTTGCCAAGAGACGAGACCATATGACTCGCACTATCAAAAAGTTATCAGATATCAATCTGATAACTTTTCGTCGCTTGGCAACATTTTACATGAAAATGTTTTTGGTGGGATTACGCTTTCTAGAAGGCCTTCTTCCAATATATTTGATAAATCCCAAGATATTCAGCGTCACCAACACAATATGAAACATGTGCAATCTTTATTTTCCCAAAACATTCACTCTTTTCGTAGGACAGATAGGTATAAACGTCAATTTTCAAACTCCGGTGGTAAGATGCAGTGGTCCTTGAAATTCCATGGTTGGCTGGGAGCCATCTGTGTTCGCCATTGTCCGGCGAACCAGTAAAAGCTGCTGACGGGAAACGCCATTCGCAAAAAAAATGCCGCAGTGGAAAAGTGATGGATATGTCACCGTAAAATTGTAAATACCGTTAGATTATAATACTGCTTACAATTTAACGCATTATTTTTCGGTAGATTATAATCTATCGAAGTGAAACTGTCAAATTGTGAACGGGTATCAAGACGGATAGTACCTTGCGCTATTACTAAATTGTCAAGTAACTGCCACTAACTTGGGAGTAGCGGTTGGTAGCAATTCTAACCTAACCTAACCTATTCGGTCGGTCCCCCCCAGTGGGGTTCACGAATTGTAGTTGCGGGGGGGCTCAGTAACCGTGGTCACCCTCCCACGGTGAAGCGAAGAGGTACCCCAAGGTGGGGCCGCTCGTCAGGGCTTTTGCCTCCAAGCCGACGACGGAGCGGCCAAAAAGTAGGTTGCGGTGAGGTGCATCGCAACTGAGGCGGGCCGCGATGTCGAATGGGAGGCATCGCGGCTGAGGGTTACAGGCTGCGGCGGAGGAGGAGTGCCGGTACTTCTGAGTAGCGCTCTTCCCTTCCGTGGCCTGGACGGGGCCGCCACCGTTTGATGGCGGACGCGGTGGGGCTGCAGGGGAAGAGGAGTGTCGGTATCGTTGGCCGCTCTCCCTATCCCCTGCGGCCGAAAAGTATTAGGCAGCGGGGCCACTGTGCTGACCCGTCGCAGGGGGACCAAGGGTGCCAGACACTGGGTCGTCTGGGGCCCTTATGCTATTTGGTTCCTGGGGTGATCACGGCGTGCCGTCTGGCGCGCCGGTGATAGGGGTTTTGTCCCCTCCGAGGAGGGTCCGGTGACGGACAGCCGCGGCGGGTACGCGGATCGCTTGCGCGTTTCCGTGTTCCCGCCTCAAGTGGCACTGGAGGACACCGTGGAGTTTTAGTGGGTTACAGTCCCACATAACTGCGCTATCTCCCCGTGGTAGCGCACTAGGTATTTCTCCACGTTAAAAAAAAATGTCCGAGTCCACGCGCCGTCAGAGATGTCAGCAACAACTGGTGGGGGCCCGCAAGGGCCAATGCCTGCCAGGGGTGCGGGTTGTTCGAAAGAGATACCTGGCACACGGGCAGCTGAGGGAACATGGGTGGGTTTTAGTCAGTAAAAGTCTGACACGCCCTCCTGCTCCACCCAGAGCGGGAGAAGTCATTTGATGATTTCCCACCCTCAAAAAAAAAACCTATTCGGTCGGCAAGCAGTATGGTTCAGTTCACAATTTTTCGACAGTTTACAATCTCGCGAGATAGATTATAATCTAATGGTATTTACAATTTTACGGTGACAGATACATACATAGTAGTTTTTCGTGATTATTTAATTAAAAACAAATAAAAGTACTATTTTTTTTTAGCCAAGTATTAGATCGTTGGTGTTTATAATTATTTTTAACATTTACTCTTTAATAAAAATATTTAATCGTACTTAGTAATGCAAATAGAAAATAATTGACGGTATGTCAATTTATATAAGTAATTATTTAAATAACTGTGAAAAAAATAGCATACAAACTTGAAAATACCGACGATCTAGTGCGTGAATCAAAAAAAATGTTAACTTTTGATTGTATTTAATGAAATAATCACGAAAAACCACCATAAAAGCGCCATTGCCAGCCCGCGTGGGGAGAACGCTCATATGAAATCTATTTTTCGGTCAACGGATTTTTATTAAAAAGCTGATATGAAAACCATCAAATTTACATACGGAAAAATGAAAATTTTACGATTTCCAACAAATTTTCACTCAAAAACAAGACGTGCTAGCAAAATGGGGATACGAA
Organism: Polymixis lichenea; assembly: GCA_949091785.1. Taxonomy (NCBI): domain Eukaryota; kingdom Metazoa; phylum Arthropoda; class Insecta; order Lepidoptera; family Noctuidae; genus Polymixis; species Polymixis lichenea. Next base: position 16,558,327 of record OX420932.1, on the reverse strand, counting down.
AACTTATATTTAAATGATTGTTTTATAAGCTTTTTTAATAAAATCGCGATGTCCAAAAATAGGCTTCTTAATACATTGTGCCACTGTATTATGCTTAGGATGGTACTGCCTTATGAGTTTATTAAGAGCATTATATATCTCTAACAGCATCTACTAATATCTTTTTTACCCAGCTTATTTCGGCAGGGTTTCCCAAACAATGGTAGTGTATGTCTCCTTAAAATTCAGTTCTTCGTCACTAACATTTGAGCGATTAGCGTTGTAGATTGTCATGAGTGGCACGTTTAACGTGAAATCGGTCACATTAGCTTGTAAGTCTTCTATTCTAAACTCTTAGCTTGTTGGGCTTGCTTGAGGTCTGTTTTTCCTGCTCATCGATCATTTTGATTGTTTGCTTGTTCATTTAGATTTTTATAGTTGCTTAAAAGAGCAAAATTAGACTAATTAGAAACTTTATGTCGAACTAGCTTTTGCCAGCAGATCCGCCCGCATGGAGGTCCAAATATATCCCACTACCGGGAAATATAGTATTCTATGTGTTAATCCAGGTTATAAAATAGGTATGTGTGCCAAATTTGATCCAAATCCTTTCAGCCAGTTTTGCTTGATTGAGTAAGAAATATCCAAACATCATTCAAACTTTCATATTATTAGTAGGATATAGGTATAATATATAAAAATAGTAGGAGGATAGTAGGATTCATAGAAAAAATAATAACTAAGCCTAGTTAAGGTGCGGTTTCATGAAGCAGCTTTTATTAAATGTTATTTATGAGACAACAGTCGACTTACAACTAGGGTAGGAACAGAATAAATTATGAGCAAATGTGGACCATAACTTTACCCTATTGATTGTTAAAACTTTTTATTTGTAATCAAAAGGGGGTTTTTATGCATACGGATTTGCCAACCCTCGATAGAGTTGGCATATCCGCATACATAAAAATCAATTGAAAGTTGTGGATAAGGTACGATTACCTTATCCACAACTTTAATTGATGCCACTGCGACGTGCTGTGGAATGTTGCCCCATGCTTATTGAAAAGATGCAATAGTGATACCGAAATGATGGCCAGTAAGTTTGCATGAAGCCTTCTTGTCCGACATATCATTATTTTGATTTTTTAGACCTTTAATAAACATAAAAAATTATGTTGGCTCGATTCAGGAGTCCGGGAGTGCATAATCATTGACTAGGCTATACAACCGACCTACAGACCAGGTTAGACCATACAACCACTTTGCCATTGCCGATCTAGAATTTGCGTCCAAAATGTTAAATTTAAATTCTTTAAACAATTATTCCCTTTCATTCTTGCTTCTTGCACTCCATGAACAAAAGTTGCACTCAATTTTGTTGCATATTCCAAAATAATTTTAACAATAATTTTGTAAGTAATCACTACATATTATACAACAAAGTATCCCGCGGCGTCTGTCTGTCTGTTTGTTCGCAATAAACTCAAAAACTACTCAACGAATTTTCATGTGATTCACCAATAGACAGTGATTTATGAAGATGGTTTAGGTGTATAATTTGCTAAGGTTTTGTATAAATTGGTGAATGCGGGCGAAGCGGCTGGTAAAAGCTAGTACAATATCTAACGCAACTAACTATTTCACTAGGTATTACATTAAATAGCTAACTAACAAAATTTACAAATAGATACAAATAATCCTTTTGTTTTTTGGTTACTTAGGCGTTGCAGTACCTAGTCGTCCGCATCGCTGTCATCAGGAAATGTGCCCAGAAGACTGGCAGGATTACCACGTTGAATGGCAATGCTAAAACTCCACAACTGCATAGGCCAAAGAACGAGCCAGCCCTCTGGTGACGTAGTATCGACCAGTCAGCGAGAAATTTCCTAATAATGGACACGTGCACTCGGGCCCCATGAGCCGAGCATTTCGATCCCAAACGGCTCAAACTGTAGTTAACCACAAGTTCACAGCATTTGCTCCGCTTGAGGCTTGAGCAGCTGCTTTAGCGGCGCGGGCACCTCCAGCCGTGCTTGACACATGAGATGGCGCAAGAGTGTCGACACAGGTTGGGTCCCACATCAGAGGCCTACCCACCTTCCAAGGCAACAGCGTCGATCCACAGTTAGGTGATGCGACCTTTCGCATTAGGAACTATTGATTCATAGGAACAATAATAAAATGTAAATGTGCCATGGCCTTTACCTTTACCACTTTGAATAGAATGAAAACAGAAATAAATTGAGCATCCAAGTGATTACTTCCAAACTTAACAAATACAATAAAATCGCCAACTCTATTTGAAGTTGGTAAATTAATTCGTAAATGTTCGAGATCTCTTCTAATTTAAGGTAATTACATTATTTCTGAGCAAAATATGAAACGTCGATGGTGAATTTAATTTAACTTGAGCGTTTAACATTTTGTGAGGCATGAAGGTTTAATTAAACGAACCAAAAGTTTATTAGGACGAGGTCGGAGCAGTTTTAAATGTAAAAGAAATATTATTATTAAGTACCTTCAGTAGTTTTGAATTGTACAGATGTTTGGTCTGTTTAGATTAATGTATATACAATGGAATAAAGGCTTTAGGGACTCAGCACTCTAATTGCGTCACACTCTATAATCACAATCTGAATCATTGTGAAGGATACCGCCATCCATTGCTTAACATGTTCGAAAACTGTGTCTGCTCAGTGTTAAATAACGTAATGAAAATTGTTGCACTGTCAAAATGAAATGCAATTACTTACCTCGTAGGGTGTAGTATCTAAACCATCGTCTTATAAGTACTTATAAGTCTTTATATTTTACTTTTTTGTTTGTTGGAAAACATTATGCAGTCCGGTGATTTATTCCACATAAAGTCAAAATAATAGCCCTATAAAAAGTTCATGGTCCACTTAAGTCCTGGTTTATGATTTATCATTAAAATTCTTACTCTTAAACCTATGCATAAACATTACAACAGCTTCAATTTTTTATCTTGAATTCAAATAAATTATGTTGTTTAAAACGCGCTCCAATTTATGCAATCTGCTTCATTTTGGCAACACCTAAATTAAAAGCAATGTGTACACAGGACGATATATTATAAGTAGGTAAAGGCTTACATTCTAAAGATTGGAGGAGACGTCGGAGGCGGCAGCCGGAGTACATACTTTGATTGATGACTTCGTAGCTTATCAGAATAATAATTACACTAGCTTGCTGTTGCCTAATCCAAAAATCTTATTCTTGCTCATTTGTGGGATTTCAAATGGTGCCAGATTGATTGATAGGGTCTTGTATCGATTTTCTGTATTTATAGACCTTTCATTTTCGTTAATTTCATAATATTTTCATTCATCTTTTGCGATGGAGTAGTGTTATACCTATGTGCAAAAAGAGGTTGCCAATAGTATATAAAATAATAGTTAAAAAAAACTAAAAAAACACTCTTTTAAAAACCAAACTAAAAAAGCAGAAAATAATTTAAAAAAAGCGTGGGGTGCTGTTTGAGATTTTTTATAATCAATTAATATCAAGCATCTCACGCTTTTTAAAAATTATTTTCTACTTTTTTAGTTTGGTTTTTAAAGCGTGTTTTTTTTAAATTATGAATTGTCATCAGTCCCTCGATAAGTCTACAAAGTTTACATTAAATCTGACCGTTTGAACTGGGTCAAAATCAAGTCCAAAGGAGTCGGTTACAAAGAAACATACAAACATACAGGTGAAGTTAATAAAAAGCGTGTAAAAATGGGACTAAGACATAGAATAGAGGAACTACTATTGTTTTTACAGAAAGACGAATAAAAAGTAACTGTCTTTTGTTTCCTTGAAAAACACTATCTGTCTACAGTAAGTACTTTCATAACTTCTCTTAACTTCGACCATCGGAAAAAGGTGAATACCTACTTTTACCGAAGTTTGGGCGGTGATGTAGTTTGTTGGCAGGGCAAGCAAATACCGGCTAATAAGAATAGCTACCAGTGCCAGAGTGGGCGGGAGAAAAATGAGGTGGCCGGTAAGGTAGACCACTAGTTGTTTTATACCAACTTAGTAGCAACTTGATTTTAAAGAGGAACATTTACGTAACATTTTGCAGGTTAGATTACCAAAGTTCTGTCTCCACTTGACTTGGTATCGGCCGCTATCTAACTAAGACCTAAGTTTCAATGATTTATCAATAACATTTAAGGTAAGGTGCTTCGTTAACAAGTTGTTTCTGATAATAAACAACAAGTTTAATTTATCAGCACCCTGCCGACTTGTTTGGGCGAAAATTCATTAGCTTATCGTAGTATCGGTGTCGCGGTGAACTAAAGGCTAATGTCAATATTTTACTACACCACTGTAACTAGGGTTGCCACATGGCTGGTTGAAGCCAAACTTACCGGCTGTAGCGAGTATATTTCCGGGATCTGGCCGCAATTCTCCGGCTTAAGCCCCTATACTCAGAGCTAAAACCGCTATGTTTGTTTAAGACTGCAATTTAGACTGTAAAGACCTATTGTTGGCAAGATTACGACTTTCTTTACAATTGTTATTTTTGGGTCTATTCGTTGCTTCTGGATTTTTGTTTGGCTAGTCATTACCTATGCCTTGATAGCATCCTTAACGATGCTTGAGCAACTTTGGCAGTAAACAAATTTGCTTCTATTTTAGACCTCTCTATCATCGTGATACCGCAACACTTGGTTAGATCATAATTATTAAGTTACCATGTATAGTGTAGATATTGTGTAACTAACTAGCATAATTAGGGCTTTGTAGAACAGCCAGACAGTAGTAGTTGATAATGTAGAAGTTGTGTTTGCTTATGAGGTAATTCAGAGCAGTATTGGCCCAGTGGTAACGGCTGCAACTTACGAGTTGTAGGGCGTGGGTTCGAACCCAGACAGGCGCTTTACTTTGTGTAAATTATTTTATCATCACTCTCAAAAATATGAAAGAAAACATCGTGAGGATCTATGATATGAAAGAAAATCGAGGACATGAAACATCTATAGTGTGTGAGTGTTGTGTGTGCGCGCGCGCGCGCGCGCGCGCGCGCGTGTGTGTGTGTGTGTGTGTGTGTTGTGTGTGTGTGTGGGTGGGTGTGTGTGAGTGTGTTTAGTGTGTATTTAGCCTATTGTGTGTACAAGGTGTATTTGAAACTATTAGAAGCAAAAGACCCAACGGGGGTATTTAATCTTGGTATTTCAAGCTATTATATTTGTGTGTATTTGATGAGGTCTTGTTGACCGATATAAACGTGTACGTGTACCTATCTACCAACTCGCACTGGGCCCGCGTGGTGGATTACAGCTCACTCCCTCTCACAGATAGGAGTACTATAGAAACATTATATGCTGATTATGATGGGGTCATGTACAAGAACTGACTAATAAGATACGACAAAAGATACATAAATTGTTCTCTTACATGAATTGGAACAGTTATTAATTAATTTATTCAAACCCGGATCTCTTTTATCTGTCGCGAATGAAACCGGGACAATTTGGGGTACTCTTTACTGTGGCGAGATGAAATGCCGAATAGGATAAGTATTATAATTGCTGGCTCAATCCGGATTACTGCGGGAGCCGCCGTAATGCCGCCTCTTTGTGCCACAAATTCGTCTTTGTGAGAACCTCCACAAACTTAACATTGACAATTTTATTTCTGCTTTATGACTTGCTTTTGGTTTGGCCGCATCAATTTGCATTACAGTGAAATTCATTATGTCGGTCAGTACTAGTGACAAAGTAAGTTTTGAATTTGTTATTATGACTTGTGTTTAAAACTTGTAAAACATTTCGTCGCCCTAAAAATAATTCACAAAAATAAGATTACAAAGTAATCAAGTACCTCTAATGTTTCCGAAAGTTGCAGAAGTAATTCAACTTTATTTTTAATCATAACTTTGTTCCGATTTAATATAATATAATAGGTAGTAATCAATCACCAAAGTTTTCCTTTCCATTAAAAACTAAAAAGGGCATAGTCTATAAAATATGTCGACCTCGTAGCTTGGTACACTTTATACAATTTGACGGTCTCGAAGCTAAATTGCTACGCAAGCTACGCTGTAGTCGCCGTAGCCAACATATTATTATGAGTTTATTTCTCGGTCTCATCTTGCACTGGTAAGATAGAGACCGAGAAATGACATATAGTGTTATGTATTCTCTATAGGTACACTACTTCGTTATGAGGAGGTGGGTTAATAGTCGCTTCAATTTGGCTGAATTAAATGTCGCTCTTAAAATACTCAAACCACGTTCGCATGGACGCAAAAATAACGCGGCGAGATTATATCGCACACTGGATTTTTGATTGTCGGTGTTGAATCGAGAATTGAGAATCCAACAGAGTGCAACCTAGTGCGTCGAAAAACCACACGATTCGATTTTCAACTCTCGGCACTAAGCAGTGCGTTGAAAATCCAGTGCGCGAATAAATCCCACCGCGATATTTTACGTAAATACTCAGGTACGTCTAAAGTGGATGGTGCTTTTCATATAATGTGTAGATGTCACAAGACTCTTCGTTGCTTGGTGGTCTTTTTTTCTCTGCCACTTCTTTATTTGGCTACCAATGATACATAGGTTTAGGTCTTAATTATTGTTTTTTATTGTATAATAAAAGATGGCGATGCTAACTTATATTGTGTTTTTATTAAAATAAAGATTGACTTTCATGACATGTTATATTACAGTTTAAAGTTTTACTAATAAATTGACGCTAAGTAGGTATACTTCCCTACTATTGGTATGCAGAATTAATAAAGAAAATATTTAATGATTGTCGTTTTCATTGTTAATTTTGTTTTCAGTGAATTATTGTTAGTGTTGTAAATGTTATAATTGATGTTGTTGTGGTTTATTTTTAATTCTGTTTTTTTTTTTTGATAATGTGGTCACAATAAAGATTTTTATTATTATTTATAATAAAATGAAAAAGCTCAAAGATATAATATTTTTTATTTATCACATTTGATTATAAGCTAAATCAAAATATAAACGAATGTCGTAAATAGTAGTCTTAAAAAATAATAAAGGGCGGGTTTAACAGTATTTGCCATCTCGTTTAGTTAAGTGAACATACGCCTAAATGATTTGTAAGGGAAGTCCACTTGACCCAACTAGTCTAGAGGTTTCTAGGTACTCAGAATTCAGTAGGTAGTATTTATTAATTGCCAAGTACATTATATAGAAGTACCCAGAAAATATAAAAGTTACTAGCGTAGTCACGAGTTCACGAAACCTTCTGAGTAATTGCAGTGTCAGCAAACAAGACACAGATGCAGCATTGTCATTTGTGTAGCATGAACTACAATATAGGTACCAACAAATTTATACAAAATCAATATTATAAATTCTATCTGTATGTTACTTTGTCTCTAAACCATAGACTAACGGATTTTCATAAAATTAGGCAAGGAGATAGATGTCATCATGGCGAGCCTTCCTAGGCTACTTTTTGTCCAGGTAGCACGTTTCCGTGGGATAATTTCCAAAAACCAAGCATGCGAAGCTGCGACCAGAAGAGCTATTAATATATATAGATTAATGGCGTATGTAATGCTACGTATACTTGTATTGTCTCATGACAATTCATGATCTACCGCTCAGGCGCACTGATTTCATCTTGATAGTGAGCCGTTCCACATACATCACAGCGCAATTTGAATTCCTAGAACAAAATAAGTTTTGGATAAAATTGAAGAAAAAAGAAACAGATGTTGACGAGTACCTTTTTTAAATTTTTTACATAGTTGAAAGCCCGCGAAGAAAAAGAAGATGGTTTACACTTTGAAACTTTGTGTAAATCTTTTCTCGGTATTCAACGATAATGAAGAGTGCATTAATGGCTTCATTTGACTCCTTATAAATTGTTGTACTGCCTGAGGAACAGTGCGTACCTAATCGATCTCGAGTTGGGCACGCCACGATTGCGGCGGTAAGTTCCCTCTTTGAGGAGTGGATTGAGAGGCGCCACGGCGTCCTCACCCTCCGCCTGACGCGGGTCCTCACCGGACACGGTTGTTTCGGGAGGTTCCTGGTTCAAAAAAGGCGGGAGGAAACGCACGGGTGTTTCCACTGCGTAGATCGCCCTGAGGACACGCAGTGCATGGGTAGCCGTCACCTCCTTCTGCGAAGCAGCTCGCGAAGATGGAGGCAAAGAAGGATGCTCGCGACGATGGAGGCGGCGCATACGAGGGAGAGGCAGTTTATGCGCCCTCACGGACGTCGGGAATCCCAGGCTGATTCCCGGCCACGGCCACGGCGAGTAACGGGTAGCTCGCTGTCTGGTAAGGACCAAGCCCGGGCCGACGGCGCATTGTGTTCCACGCGCGCCTCAAAAAGATGTCAGCACCAACTGGTGGGGTCCGCAAGGGCCGATGCCTGCCAGGGGTGCGGGTTGTTCGAAAGAGATACTGTGGCCCCTGGCACACAGGCAACTGAAGGAACACGGGTGGGTTTTAATCAGTAAAAGCATTCTTTGTTCTCACCCAGAGCGGGAGGGAGAAGTTATTTGATGATTTCCTACCCAAAAAAAAAGAAAACACTCTCGGGTGTAGTTGGCACGAAAAATAAGTGAAGATTTACAGGGCGGCCAATTCGAAAGTATACAATCTCAATCAAGTAAAGTCAATTAATGTCAACGTTTCTTGGAACTTATTATTCTGAAAGGATCCTCTGAAAGTGAACATTGGAACTACGGGTTTTCTAGGTCTAACTGATGGATACGATAAAAAAAACATCATTGTTACCATTGCCAGCTGTTGTTGAAAAAACTTGGGTTTATTTTCAATCTATATAGGAACTTTAGGATAACATTATTGAAATGAATGCGGTAGTCATGGTCTTGTAAATGGTGCACACTCAATTTACCACATTTTAACTAAATAGGTAGTGGCTATCAAAGATCTGTACAATTTGTCGCGAAATGAACGTGGTGGCCAAAAACATTCGAGTTATTACAACTAGGGCACAAATTAAATGAACAATTAAGGACCTTCAATTTCATTGTTGCAGGGTTCATTGTGTAGGTTAGGTACCGATTGAATATCAAAACTATAAGGTAGTTCCACCGATTGTTAGCCATGTAATAAGATACATAAGTTAATAATATTATATCTTTGAACGCAGCTTACTGAGTATGTCGGCTGATAATATAATCAGCGAGCCGGTCAATCATGTGGAAATATGTCTGTTTTATTGTAATAGATACAGACTTTGATGGAGGTAATAAAGAAAGTACTTGAACAAATGATTATTATGAAGTTACCTTCAATGTGTAATATTAATTTACAATATTTGTTGGGTTCCACGTCGGTGTGATCTGCAATCATTTCTAAAATACAATTACAATATGCCCAAAAATAAAAATAAACTACTTACCAAATTGAAAAGCTGCCGCAGTCGATTCATCACGATCTGACGCACATTCGGATAATTATTTGACATAGTGTTTATATAGTTAGCTGCTATGTCTGCGAATTCTTCTAACTCTACGAGTCTGGACGGACCACCACGTGCGTACAAGTTGCGATTAATCTGGTACGTCGCCAACAGCTCCCCCACCGGCAGAGGCACGTACGATTCGTTTTCTGGTAACTGCACCATCATTATCTACTTGACACGCCTAATCACTTACAGCAAATGAAATATAATAATGACTACCTGGAACAACTGGTGGGGATGTCAACAGCACGAACAAACGCATTCAGCCTATTGTCTATTATTATTTTTTACAATAAACGACCTGTCGGGATGTCCATTGTTATCCAGCCCTTTGATTAACACGTGGTGTTTTCATATTTATGAAAACAATCACCACATTCGAGCAAGCTCTGTTGTGGTATTGACTCAGTTATTTGTTGTGTTTACTTAACGTTGTGAAATTTTTTGAACAATTAGCTAATTAATTCGTTCATCTTAATTACCTAGGTAATAACATGTAGGTACTTAGTGTTGGATAATTAGTTGGCCTACTTTAAAAGAAGGGGTCTGTGAACTTCGATTATCATTATTGATAAGCAGCTATGGTGAAGTTAACGGAGCCGTTTGAGCAGCCTGCTAGAGCGATGGGAGAGCGCGGCAGTGTGCGAGGTCCTCGGAGTCATCACAACTGGGGAGCCAGAATCGGTCGACGAGGAGACAGTCAACGTTCAGAACCAACGTTCAGTCCAAAAGGACTTCTCGAATTAGAAGCCCTGGCCCAGCGAACTGTCGAGGTCATGGAAAAGCACGTCCCGAAATCCGAGAACAACTACGAACGAGCCATGGATTTGTTACGACTTCAATATAATCTTGTTAGTATATAATTAAGTATTGTATTTCGACAAAGTAGTAGATTCAATTTTTAATTTGAAGATTAGCGCTAGAGAGATTCGTTTCAACTAATATTTGCAGTCTACTTTGAGATAATTCTGCGTCGAGTCGGGCCCGAACAAATATTTTTTGTTTGAGCTATCGGCATGAATGTTTTATAGTTCTTTTCGCTCGGTTTGCTAGCAAGGGACCAATTGGTCACCGGCCCAACAGATACCGATGCATTACTTTCCACGTTTTATTTTACCCTTTTCACGGCTCGTCAGAAATATGAATGTATTACATTTTACCCACGGCTTCACCCATATGGATGTCGCAAAATATACCACGGGAACGTATTACCGACATTAAAATTATTCTATGTGTTAATCCAGGTTATAAACTATCTATGTTCCAAATATCATCCGAATCTTTTCAGCCGTTTATGCGTGAATGAGCAACAAACATCGAAACACACAAACTTTTACATTTATAATATTAGAAGGGATAAAGTACCGTCGCGCGTCGGTCCGTTAGTCCATAAAATAATTCATCATACAAATATTGATGTGTTAATATTTGTTTTACCTTTTCAGAATTTTATAGTGGTGTGTGAGAAATGCCGCGGGCCGCATGTGTACGATGAAATTATTGCACCTGAAAGGTGATCGATGGAAACCAAGCCTGTAATGTGGCGACTTACGATGTGGTGCGTGCAATTTGTAAAGTAATAAGTTTACTTTAATAATTTGTAAAGTACTTTTAACGTTGTTATGTAAATAAGCATGTCTTGTATGATTGTGAAATTAATGTTTTCCCAAAACATTTGTGTTATTTTTTAATTGTTATTGTATTAAGTATAAATATATGTTTTGTAACAATAAAAAACCCACGGCGAGTGTAACACCTGAGTCACTTTAACGAACCATTTCATGTATAAATTACACAGCATTTATTTGTTGGAATCTTTTGATGTGTAAATAAAGATCGAATATTTATGAGAGGCTTTTAATTGTATGGTAATCAGACAAAAGTCAACTGTAGCAAACGGGTTATTTCCTCATTAACATTCTTACGACTTATTCTCGAATTTCTTAAGAGAATTCACCCCGGAAGTAGAGCCTTTGAGAACGACAATATTCAAACAAGTGCTTCCTGCTTCAGCGCAATGCTATATTATTGTGTTCCGGTTAGAAAATTTGTTATTTTGCGCTTAGGTAAGAGATAAAAAACACCTTTATTATCTACTAGCTTTTACCAGCGGCTTCGCCCGCGTGGAGGTCGGTGTATTTTATATATAGGGTGTCCCAACAAGAGCGCCGCATTTAAATTTGCCGCCATTTTGTTAATACGAGTTGTAAGGTGATTTTTAACACGCTTGGTCGACCTGTATGTAACTAACTATGTAATGGAATCTAAGGTAACTAATTTAACCATCTTCCAAGGGTCGTAGCGTAATGAAAATTGGCAGCTGTATGTAGTTCTGATGACAATACGATAATATGGTACTATTGAACTGATCTGATGATGGAGCCGGAAGATATGAACTGGAACTTCATGATGGAAAATCATATCATAGCTGTTTTGGATTTCTTAGAAAAGTCTTGTAATGAACTTTGACCACGATTATGTTTCAAGGTCTGATGATGAAGCCGGAGGATAGGCACTGGCATTCCATGATGGAATATCACGTAAAGAACTTTGAACACGATCAGGTTTCAAGGTTATAACAAACCTATTATTAAAGTAAATATTGGCATAGGTGCTTTTAAGTTGGGCATCTACCGTGCACAAGATGCAAGGCTGTACGGTAGACCACGCAGTGGTGTACTTAGGGTCCCGTACTTTTGCGGCTGGACAGGCGTATGTGGCCCTAAGTAGAGTAAAATCACTTAGTGGTCTCCAGATTGAAGAGCTAGATTGTTCTAAGCTGACAGATAAAACACCAAGCAATACAGACGCACTGGCGGAGATGGAGAGGATGCGGGCTCATTCGCCTACTTAAAATAAATGTATAAATGTTAAAAATATTTCGTTATCGAAGACGAAAAAGTATAAAATAAATTAATAGTTTAAAAAACACTAGAAAAACACGCTTTTATAAATGCACGTAAAAACAAAAAATAAATTATGGATCGTTCAAGTTGTCTCTATTTCTGGGCGGAAGTGTAAACTATGTGCTTTTAATTATAATATTTGATTGTAAAAGCGTGGGGCGCTGGAACATGAAAGACTTTTTGTACAACTTGCTGAGAAATCAAGTTAAGCGATGTTTCTGGGAAGCAGGTACACAGATTGGCGCTCTTACTGGAGTTGCAGCACGACTAGTAGGTGGCTCCATATTAAACAAAGTCTGTTCAAAGTACGAGTTTGTCGAACTCAGACAAAAAATGCGCCAGCAGCGAGGAGAGACGACATTCACCGACATTTTTAACGCCTCTTCTTTCAGGAAATTAATTACGATCCATAGTTTATTTTTTGTTTTTACGTGCATTTATAAAAGCGTGTTTTTCTAGTGTTTTTTAAACTATTAATTTATTTTTGACAGTTGTCACGTACAGACCACGCGATTTGAGAATGTGGAGTGGTATTCAAACCAAGAATGTTTAATTATTGTAAAAACACATTACAAAAATGAAGAAAGTTTTTCGAAAACAGTTCGCCAATTCGTTCTTTTTTCTTTGGGGCTATTTGAAGGAAAATGTGTATGCGAATAAGCTTGAAACAGTTGAACATCTCAAAGAAATACGGCGCGTTATTGGCGAAATACAGCCACATTCATGCGAAAACGTTATTCAAAATTTTCACAATAGAATTACCCTGTGCCAGAGGTTCCGTGGTGGCCATTTGCCTGATGTTGTATTTCACGTTTAATCGGAACTATTTTTCTTTATGTGGAAATAAAAATGTTTGCTTAATGTAATAAACGTGTTTTTATTTAAAATTAAATACGGCGCTCTTGTTGGGACGCCCTCTATAAACCTTCCTCTGAATCACTCTGTGTATGTAGTTTAAAAGATCTAAGCGTACAGATATGAAAAGCGACTTTGTTTTATACTATGTAAAGATTAGCTTCTGCCTCGACTTTGTCCGCGTGGAATTTCTTGTGTTACATAAAATATGACACTTGGCAATACTGTAGCTTCTCATTGTTGAAAGAATTTTCGGAATTGGATCAGAAGTTTCTAAAATTGGATAATCTTAAAATATTCTATCGATCTTATAATGTTGGATAGTATAAAAAAAGGTAAATCTTGTGAGGTTGTATGAAGGGGGATTCCCTCGTGTGTATGTATCTTACTATACTGCGTTCGTGTGTAATTAACTCTACTGATTTGAGCTAAAACATACACACGCTGCGGTTTTAAAATCAATACAATCACTGACTGGTCTACTCCAAACAGTGTGGTTCTTTCCTCAAAATACCTTTCCAGGCACTTATCGACATACTCTTCACATGATCTGACCAAGGTTATGTCTGGACTGTAAAAGAGACTTTGACCGTCGAGGTTGTTTCGCTGTTTCTTCTCAGGGGTTGTCAGATAGAACATGTCGACTCCATCTTGCTTTTTTTAATTAATAAGATGACGTGTAAAAGTGATTCGGATATCCTATTATTTGCAGAATTAACAATTTTACTTCATTTCATACAAAGCATCGCCTTATTAGGTTCACAAAGTACTGTTTTAAAGCTATAAACTTGTAGCAAAACCTTAAAAACCCTGCTCTGGTTACCTCATTTGACAATGCATTTTATTATTCGCCAGTGGCAGTACCTACGTGGTGAGAAATAGAGGCTATTCTCAGACGGGACCGCACTATAACTTGAAATAAAGTACGGTTAGCTGCTAAATTAAGTTGTATTTTTCAGGAGTCTGTTGCTTTGACCAAGATCAGTAAAAGGTCCGGTTTTTAATCTCTAAGAAGTATTTTTTTAAGACTTTCGTGTTTCTGCCAAAGACAACGGAGAAACACTTTCTTAGTAACAAATCTTTTTCGACATTTTTAAAAACCGATCGTTGGGTGATTATTAAATTGCCAGTAGTACTTAAGCCTGTGCGGGTTGCCTTTCCTTGCGGGTAATATACCTACACGGTAGTCAGATATAAAGTCGCTTCTTGTAAAATACTAGTATTCAGCTACATCCAGTTAGACTGGAAGTCGATCGCAACATACTTTGGAAAAGGCTAGGCATCTTGATTTATTTTCAGGTACCCAGCGTACAATAGCGATATAGATTGACTTGACGTTTGACGTCGAGAGCTATGACGCTGCGCAACGTAAACTTTGTTAGCACAGTAGGCACACCATGGCGTGTGCACACACCCACCACGTTAAATGTCAAATAAATTACATACGTGGGGGAAACTACCGCCCCGGGTAGGAAAACGATTCATAACAGATGTTTGGCTTCATATTCCCACTTTGTTGGCTTCGATAATATGAGATTAGTTACGTTAAAATAACTGCTAGCTTTGATTTTTGTTAGATTATATTTTAGTAAAATTGGAATGAGACGATATTTCATGTCCAAACGATTTAAAACGCTGTTTATTTTCTTTAAACTGTCAGAAACTGTTGTATTGTCTGTCTGTAAAACACGATGCAGTGAAGGATCATTTTTTACGTGCAAGAGAAACTAAATCTCAAGATTTCTGTCTCGGTTTCTGTGAAGGTCGTAGAATTCTCAAAAATATTCAGTCCGAACTGAATTGTGTAAATAATACTTAAGCCTATAATGTTCCCACTGCTAGAACATCGGCCTCCTCTGTGAGAGGGAGTGGGCCGTAATCTACTAATCGTTGGTAGATGTCGATTATTTGGTTCTAAGACATGCCGGTTTCAGCACGATGTTTTCCTTCACCGGTTTGAGAGCAGTGGTGTCGAAGTAATTTAGACAAAGTCGTAAGTCGCGGCCGATACCCAAGTAGCATTGCAAGCTGTATTCAAGCTGTAGTTAGGTTCGTTTTTATACTAGAAGCTGTATATTCAGCCTGTTTAAAGGCTGTATAAGCGCTTATACAGCCCTTATAAGTAAAAAGGGCACGTTTTATACAGATTTTTGCGTTAGTATGGCTGTATAGTAGCTGTACAAGCAATGAGGAAGCTGTATAATAGCTCTATTAGAGCTATTATTTGGTGTACAAAGAAACCATTACACTACAGATATTATCTTATAAATATCTTGTAAAGAAAAGAGTTCTAAATGGGTTTTTGAAAAGAATCACAATTTAATAAAAATTAGAGGAACTAGATTTTCAATGTGATAGAACCGTGAATGGCGACATTGTTATTTATAATATTTATTAGTAAGTAAACGTAATCTTGGACTTAGATATCTGAAGGTGTTAATTGGTGAATTGAAATTGCGGATTCAAATTTATTGTGAACCTGTCTATGTTTTCCGTCAAAATATTCAAGCGCCAGCAAATAATCAATCTGATATAAAAGAAAAATACTATTTATATGGTAAGTAAGTCAATGTTGGTTTTTAAGGATAGATTTTTTTTTTTAATAACAGAAGTGCGGGCAGTGTGACCATTGCCCTCATATCAAGCTGAAAATCATGACATATTCCTTAAATAATATTTCAAATTTTGTTTTATACATTCGAAATTATGAAAATAGCGACTATTTGCTAAACGGCCTAAACGGTAATCGGAGTGTGTTATAGTCTGAGTAGCTGTACTAAGTAAGTTAAGGATTATATTGTCCGGCTTTTGGCTATTAATCAGCTTTATATTAGAATATTTTATTACTTAGGATGTATATCAGTTCTCTATACATAACTTATAATGGTCTTTAGAGTTACTTAAAAGAAATAAAAAACCCAGAACTCAAGATGATATGCACTTTCATATGGTAAAACTAAAAGAATTAGCTGTTTAATTTTTTACCGACGAAAAAAAGGAAGAAATTTTCAATTTGACCGTGTATTTTATACCGTGTAGTACAGTTATTGTAAAGTATTATTAGTTTGTTGTATATATTATAGCAGTTTTACTTTATTTTCAGGAAAATATGCCGACTAAAATTTAAGAAACCATTGAGAAAGGATAAAACAGGCTTTGCATTTTACCAAGTTTGTGGGAATCAAAAGGCGAGTTAAGATGGCCAAGAAAGCGATTAGATGTCAACAAATTAGTAAAGGATGAAACATCTCGGCCTTTAGATAAATGGTGCATCTCAAAATGCTGTGTGAAAAGGCTATCATTATCGGCATATCACGAAGCAGTAAGAGAACTAGATATCATGGTTCAAATCAATCATCATTTGAACTTCTTGCGCTGCTTTATGAAGAAACGTCATCCTCATGCTCCGAAGGTTGAACTAAATTGACATATTTAACATAACTGTTATGATCATTAATAAACCTGTTTAATGTTTTTGCTACGGAACCCTCTTCGTTGGACGTCGACGGAATTGGTGGTTTACCGTAAAGTCTTTCCGAGTGAAAGTGTCATTATTACAAAATAAAGCTGTATAGCTGTCATTTATTTTTTCGTTTTAAAACACCCTCAAAAACAGAAGTCATAAAACCACTGTATTTTTAAGAGTGTACAATTACGCCATAAAAATAAGTTTGAGAACGGAGTTTGCATACAACATTGTACAGAAACAAGTCTTACGTGATACTATAATGACACTTAGAGCTGTAATAAGTGCACATGCAATATACAGCTTGTATGCAGCTTTAACGATAAAACCAGATTAAAGTGTCACAAAATACTTAAGCTGAATAGTACAGTTGTAAATATTCTGTTTAAGTACCCTAAGCTTTCGCGGATCCCTTAATAAAGATTTTATACAGTTTGGCCTGTATAATGACTCTTAGAAAGACAACGTATTTTTTTGACACTCTTGTAAGTCTCTAAAAGAACTCTAAGTTTTAAATAGGCTGTTATATTGACGTTGAAAACGCTTGCGTGCTACTTGAGTAGCTCTGTGACACCACTGCTCAACAGCTGTACAAACACTGAAAATTATAGCATACTAGCTAGTGCCAGCAGCTTCGCCCGCTTAGAGTTCGGTAATTATCCCAGTGCAACATACTATCGGGATAAAAATATCCTATGTGTTAATCCGTGTAGTTCCGTGTGGTGCCGGACGTAAAAGAATAGTACCATCCCATTTCTTCCCGTGGGTGTCGTAGAAGGCGACTAAGGGACTTACTAGAGAATGGGCAGCAGCGTTCTCTATGCATTTCACCACCATTCTGCGATCGCCAACCCGCCTGCCAAGCGTTGCGATTATGGCAAATCCCCCCTTTTGGGGGAGGCTTATGTCCAGCAGTGGACGTCTTTCCGCTGATATGATGATGATGATGATGGTGTGTTAATCCTGGTTATAATTTATCTGTGTGCCAAAATTCATCCTAATCCGTTCAGCCGTTTTTGCGTAATTCAGTAACAAACTTCCAAACATCTAAATACAAAAACTTTCACATTTATGATATTGTTATAGTAGGATAAAGCTGTGTTTGGATAATATCGATAGATGCTTAGATAAATAAAGTACAATTACGAGTACGTCACTGAGCCCATAATATTAATCGACAAATACGTAGGTCTATCGGCAGGATTTAAATAGTTTAATTTATTCAGTACGTGACTTAGTATATAAATGGGTCGTATTCGATGTTTCAATATAATCTTCGATGATATGAATTGGTAATGGCTGCCTGGCTCCCACTGGCTGTGGTGTGCGGTGAACAGTCTCAATGTGCGGTCAGTGATCGTAATACCCTGAATAGGATCTGTATTAGGAACTGTGTGATTTGGTACCAATAGAAGCTTTCAATTATTCCTGGTTTTGGCTTTATAGTAGACTAGATTTTGCATTACGTTGCGCGTTGAGCTCGGGAATTGTAGGTACCCCGGGGAAAGTACTACCGAGGAAAAAAAATCCTTATGTCCTAAATATGAGCCAAATTGCATCGAAATACGTTCAGTTGTTAAGAGGTTAAAAGGTAACAAACACACAGAAAAAGGTACTTTCCTGTTCATAATATGAGCATGGATGGATACTAGCTGTACCTACCGAATTTCGTATGCGGAGACTCTCAAAAGTCGTCTGCACCTACGCGAGTTTATTTATAGTGAAATACTCACACCCACATATCTTTATCAAGTAACTTAGTAAATTTCTCTGTAAAACGGAAATTCAAAACCTAGTATTCGAGATTGCTCTAAAATAGCTGACCATCTACTTGGTATCAAATGGCCTTGATAGATTCCGATATTGAATTTTCAGTTATTGGCTAGAGCGAGTCGTGATCTGATTACACGACGCTTTGGTTTTAAATAAGTTTCAATATTCGTGAAATACAAAACCTACTTCAAGTAGATTTACCTACTTCACCGAAAGATAACGGCAATTTCACTTACAGATTTAGAAATGATTTTGTTTGTATGATCGATCTAATAAAAGAAGAAGAAATGAATTCTTTACTTTATATAATGTAGTAGACTTAAACATAATCGGCTTATAATGCTCCCAGTGTTGGACACAGGTCTCCTCTCTGTGAGAGGAAGTGGGCCATTATCAACCACGCGGGCCCAGTGCGGGTTGGTTGATGTTGCATGCTGTAGTAGCTAGTATAGCTACACAATATTAAAATGGTATTTGGCTGGCCTACGCACCACCACGTACTTGCAGGGCGGCGGTTGGGCATGGAATGACCCCCACTCAGCCTGCACCTTGTGACGTATGCGCTCGAGACAAATCTTATATATATCTATATACACTACACATGTCATCGTTGGTTCTAGGACATGCAGGTTTAATCGTTTTTGAGAGTAGTGGTGACGTAATAAATTATACAAACGAATGTCCCACAACACGTACCTAAGTCAGGGTAGTTTCCCTGGACTAACTCAGCTATACGGTGTAGAGTTTATAAGTGGTTAATTGTTTTCCTCTGTGTGTGCAAGGTTTATGTTAATTAATTTCAGTTTTCTTTGCTAATTAATAGCAATTAGGTACTTATTGTTTCTGACATGCAAAATTTAATTAATTTGTTTGCGAGGCCAGCGTAGTATGACATTTATCTAAGAAATACATATTCTTTTACACTAGCTTTTGCCAGCGGACGAAAATGATCCCACAGGAACGTACTACCGGTAAAAAAGTATCCTTTAAGTGTTAATCCAGGTCTATCTGAGCGCCAAATTTTATCCATCTCGGTTCAGCCATTTTTCCGTGATTGAGTAATAATCATGCAAACATCCAAATATCTAAACATACAAATTTTCACAATTGTAATATACTTAGTAGGATATTTGTTACTGCATCGTTAAATCGTATTATTGTGTTTCAATCTTTGTTCTATCTGCTTATTATTTTCTAATTAATTACCAACTCGTTTTTACTACTAATTATAAAAAGTACGATCATGCACGATCCAATTTATTCTCTAATTATTTATTTGTTTAATGCACAATGTACACAACTATATTTATACGCAGGGCTTAAAACTAGTGAGTACTTGACCCTGTTAGGGCGCAGAAAGATAACTTAAAAGTTAGTAATATTAGTGTGTTTTCCAAACAACTTTGTCGAAGCAACAGAGTTTTATTGCCCGGTCAGACTTATTGCTTGGTCATCTTTTAATCCTCGGGATAAAATGTACAATAATGCCCTGTTATTTTGGAGTGAGGTTATTTACAGAATTTTAAAATACCTATCTATGTTTAATAATGCACATAAACCTCATAATAAAATAACGTAACATCACGCCTTATTTCCCCGAAAGGACGGGCAGCGGTGCACCTATAATATACCCACTTTTCACCCGTTATGTTCAAAACCCATGAATTAGGGGGCGGGCTTATTGCCCTCAACAGACTCCGGGCTTCTACTGAGATATTTCAGATAGAAAAACTCAATAACACTTTGTACGATCTGGGAATCAAACCCTGAGCCTCATGCTCAGCAGTAGCGCTAGTGATCACTAAGCCAAAGAGGCAGCCAACCTTATAATATCTTCATAAAATCGTTACGTTTTTAAACCCTTATTATCTATACGACGATCTTTAGTGACGTGCTTTAATACACTTTGAAGTCTTAACAGTGTCATTAATACTGTCATGAAACTGGGTAATGTTGTGTATCGAAATTTGAAGATCATTTCTTTCAACATCCCCTTGTAAACCAACTACCCACTTACCAGTGTCAAAATTAAAAGTCTTATTCAAATTAAGCTTATAATCAGAACTGATCGAACGTCAAAGTTACATAAGACTGTCCGCCAAAAACGCCCGCCCTGCACTACTTCATAGTGCTTTAGCTGTCCAGAAGAAGGTAATGCAGAATGTCATAAGTTGGCACCCTGCATTATCAACGGGGGAAGATAGCTAACTGAATGACACCCGCATGTGGTTCCTATGACGCGGGCAAAACCCGCATCATGAGCATCATTATACACATCTCTACGTATTCGAAAATTGCACGCCTACAAAGGCATGCAGGCCGAAAACCGAGCGGTAGATAGTACAGTACCCCTATGTGAGAGTGAGAATGTTTGACCTTTCGGGCGTTATCTCTAAACTTAGGTACAAAGATGGCTAAAGTGCTTTAATATCTGACCGATTGTTGGTCCAGCGTCCACTAGTTGCGGCCGTCGTGTTTGACTTCTACAACTTTCAGAGATGATTAATAGCTTATGTTATGTTATATAAAGTTTGTGTGCTTCTACAGCAGCATACCGACCAGCGGCGACGTGTCAATTTTTCTAAGAGAGAAGCCGGCTTTAACTTACTAACTTATAAAAAAAATATACTTACTAGTATTCTAAAATTAATATAAATTATTAAATACAATAAAACTGAACAGCTGAAAACCAAATAAAATGTGCTATATTCCTCCATCTCGTTCTCGCTTACACATTTTTTCTAAATCGTAACCCGTTGTAAAGTGACATCATTACGGGATCGCTTGTATTTGCTTGTAGATCGGATGGATTGTACGAATTTTTAGTTCCCGATTATGAAGTTTTGGCGGCAGGTTAATTTGGCACATTTTTTTGTTGTTGTAGTAATACAAAGCTAAAAATAATGAATTGAATGTTATGGCAAATTAAATACCCGTAGTGTTACCATATTTTTTTTCAATAGGTCTACTATTGACGTGCCATTTTCCAAAAGCGGTGGAGATGCGAATCGTGTTATATAGTGTTTTCGCCACTGATACCGACTATAATACACAGAAGCAAAATCCAAATAATCTAATTTTATAAATGCAAAAGTAGCTCTGTCTGTCTGTTACGCTTTCACGCGCCTTAACCGCTGAGCCGATCGTCATGAAATTTGGGCTACTTTTTACGCGATAACCGACATCCACGCGGGCGGAGCCGCGGGAAAAGCTAGTACTAAACATGAGCGAATAGTTTCCGTTCTTTCGTATTTATAAAATACACAAAAATGGAAAGATATGTCTGTGTATTTGTTTATGTATCTAAATACGTATTGTCCGATTAGCTAGCAACAGATAAATATTTGAATGGAAATGAGCTGCCTTTAAGGTTTATTCATGTCTAAATGATATTGAAAGGGAAGTGCGCACAGGGGTCGTCATTACTACGTCATTTAGGTACCACTCTTCACTTCTTTAGCAGGATTTCCTCGCGACCATATTACGAAGATAGCTTACGCAACCATTTAACTAAAATGAAATAGCTCAAATAGATATTGTTCTAACTACCGTAATTTGTAGATAAACAATACAATGAGGAAGGAATGGAATAGTTTAGAGGAAGACAATAACAATGGTTAGTTAATTGGCGTTTCAGGAACATACTAATGGGATTACGATATTGATTTTCATTTCTATGAGTATTGTGTCATGTTGGAAATGTTTTAAAGGAATTTATTTGATGTATACAGCGTGTAACGAAAGGGGGGTATCAACCCTGAAGGAGGTGAATGTGCTCATGAAACTCAACAACTTTCCCCAAAGAACATAGGTCGAAATATGAAAAAAAAATTTGGCCCTCCCATAGTAAATCAATCAGCTGGTGGTCAGTTTTGTAAGGGAGGGCCAATTTTTTTTTTCATATTTCGACCTATGTTCTTTGGGGAAAGTTGTTGAGTTTCATGAACACATTCACCTCCTTCAGGGTTGATACCCCCCTTCCGTTACACGTTGTATATTGTTATCTACTTTTTGATTTGTAAAATTAAAACCAACTTAGTATTTACAACTGAGATTGATTGATTGATTTTTATTTTAGTTTTATTTTTTTGCTGTATATTGTGTGCCTTTTTACTCTGTGCTAAATAAATGTATTTTCTTTCTTCTTTCTTTCTTTCTTTCAGTGGTGTCCCGGTGATATGGGCCGTGGCTTACGAGTTGTAGGTGACGGACAGGGGCTTTATTTTGTGTAAATGATTTAATCACCACTGCTCTCAAAACGGTGAAAACATCGTTTGGAAACCGGCCAATCCGTCTACCAACCCGTATTGGCCACGCGTGGTGGATTACGGCCCACTCTCTTTCACTGAGAGGAGGTCTGTGTCCCAGCAGTGACAAATTACTGGTTGATTATGAAGTATTTCACGATAAAAATAGAGGTTGTTCAAAAAAGGCAAATATTTAGTGTAGCTTTAACTCTCGAATGCAACTTTTCCTTCGCGGTAAGTAGGTACTTGTAGTTTGTCTTACAGTTCATATTTTCACGCCAAAGTTTTTCCGTGCATCATAGGAGCTAAATTTTTCATAAAGTGCAAGGTTTAAGCAAGTATGATGCAAGTTAGGGGTTTAAAACTTTGTCTATGTTTACAGAGCGTTGAACCGACACGAATAGTGTTATTCATACGTAGTGTGGACCTTTAGCGGTTAACCTACGGACGATAAACTTTATCAACAAGCTGCGTTAAAATATTATGCGTTTAAATTTAATAATTTTGTTGCATATAATTAAATATTTTAAGCGGGTATACAGTGTGGTGAACCGAGGCTTTATCTTTCCAACTAAAATCAGGAAAATCAATGTACTAACATTGTGTGAACATTTTGGGATTTCTTTGATTAAATTAAAGCGACAATCAACTGTTAAACGTAAGAAGGCGTGCTGTGATGTTTAAATGATTTGTAAAACCGTCTCCGAGATTTGGAAGGCTGTTTCGAGATTGAACCACCCCGGAATTGTAGGCAGGAAATTAACTGGCAGCTTGGTGCTAATCTGAGGAAGCAATATACTGCAGAGGCCCGATGTCGCCGTTCTTTAATTACTTGCAAATCCGACGCAACGCTTGATTAAACTATTTCCGAACAAATTAGGCGGGCCAAGGGGGCCACAGGGGCCACGCTTCACAAAATGGAACTCAATAAAGTCGTAGCCGTGTAACGTGCTTTAGTAGGCGATAATCACGTTGCGAAGCCATTACGTGTTTTATTAAAATTGTGTCGCTTCCGCCATTGGCGTTTACAATTTTGTTTGTGAAAAATTCGATAGGTATAAGTTATTGGACTAACTATGACGTGCTTTACGTGTATAACGTGCTTTTTAAGTACTTTTAGGGTACTTACAAACGGCTTGGAATTGAAATAAGCTTGAAGTTATTTTTTGACACATACGTACACATTTTAAATTGAAGTTTTTTAAATGAATAAGCAAACGAATAAGAAGATCAGATGGCCCAGTGGAATCAGACGCGAATTACGAGTTATATAGGTCGCAGGTTCGATTCCTGACCGACGATTTACTTTGTGTACATAATGTCATCATTAGGTACTACTCTCAAAACGGTGAAGAAAAAACATCGTGAGGAAACCGGCACGTCCTAGAACCAGCAGTGGCATCATTATATAATTATTATATTATAGGCTAATCAACTATCAGCCTGAAAGGTGATTTGTAAATAACTTTTAAAGATTTTAAATCGTCCAATTTAAACATATCTTACAGCCGGCATCTACGGATCTACTAATAAATATTAGGCAGCAGTTGGTTAAACAATTCGCTCCTTCCCTACAATTTTACAAATCATCACAACCAACCATTCGGTAATAAGTAACACTAGATTAAGCATTGCTTTCAATCAATTAATCCCTCAATCAATCAATCAGTTGCGAGTCCCAACGGTGCTAAAATTAGCTGTAATCGTTTGGAACCATTTGTTACAAAAACGTGTCGGATTTCAAGGTTTTACATACGAAGTGTTGGGATATAGCTTAAAGGAAACTGGCCCGCAACTTATAACACGTATAATAAATTAATGGTCAAATAAAATATACCAAAATTACATGAATATACATTGATTACGATCGACTCTTTCTGTTCCAATTTTTTTCTGCGATGACATCTCTAACAAGTCAAATGCAGACGTTCCTAATTTAAAAAAAATGAGGACAAAATGAATTGCTGCTCAAGAACAGATTGAATATGTTTTAAACGAAGAAGGAAAATTACAAGAAAATTAAGGCAGGTATAGTACCTATATTGCAATGGATACATACTTACATAAACTCTAGCCTTCTTCACACGGTAAGTAGAAGCTACAGAACACCACCAGAAGACCATAATTCTCGTAATTGAAAACGTTCAAAATCTAGTCGCAGTCTCATCTCGGCGACAAACAAATGTCAAAAACTTGTCAAAAATGTATGGAAACTCGAGGTATTTTTGACAGATTGAGATTGAGATCAGACTGGGACCGTTCTTAAAATTACGAGAATTGCCCCCTGCTCTCTTTACAAACTTTTTGGGCTCATTTGCGTTCATACATCACACGCACAACGGTTGTGTTTGTAATAATTACCTAATTAAAACTTTATCTAAATGTAAAAATAGTAAATAATTTATTATATAGTCGTTCAATTATTATTTATGTTATTAACTTAATATCCGAATTGAATTAAGTAATTACTCAGGTTTAAAAAAAAATTGTTACTAAGTTTTAGATTTTGGAGAAATAGTTTTGTATCAAATAATACCTTTTGCTGTCCCCTAACAGGGCATAGCATAAGGTCTACAACGGCTCTTAGCTCTAAGCCTTAAATCTTTGTTTTTACCTTGTGGAACGCAAATAATGAATATGAATATGAATATGAATACTACGCAGCTGTCAATATTTTCTGATTTTTTCTTTAGGTTCAGGTCGCCAATTATAATCGTTGCGGATAAGTAGCTTCAGGGGATCTGTGTACTTATATTAAAATGCAATTGTAACTGCCAATAATAGGCTTTTTCGTACCTCATGTCCCGATGGAAACGGCAGAGGTGCTCACCCATCTAGGCTTTTACGATTTTGATCATGCTTTTTTAGGTTTATTTCCAACACCTTTAGTGATGTCAAAGGAAAACGCGTGGAAATACAATACAATACGACCTATATTCGTACCCTAATCTAAAGTCTAGACTATTCGAAATTCGGTTCTGAATTCTCATAAACATAACATTAGATGTTTTGTAACTAAAAAGGAAAATTACGGCAAAATGGGGTCGAATATAATTATATAACATTGACCAAGCTATAAAGAAGAACGATTGGTAACTTCCTCACAGGAAGTGAGCTAGCTTTGTAATCACGAATGTTGGACTTCCATTTATGATTTACAGGGGTTTTTACTAAATGCAGACGTATTTAACCAACCGGCCTGTTTATCCTGATTTCGGTCCAGATTTTCCCGAAGTTCAATTCAATGTTTGATAAGATGCAGTTGGTTGGAATTGGTCGTATTCGACTCAGGCCTAGTGCGGGATGGTAGATGTTTTTTTTTTTTTTTTTTTTTCTGGGTGGGAAATCATCAAATAACTTCTCCCGCTCTGGGTGGAGCGGGAGGGCGTGTCAGACTTTTACTGACTAAAACCCACCCGTGTTCCCTCAGTTGCCTGTGTGCCAGGGGCAGCGGTATCTCTTTCGAACAACCCGCACCCCCGGCAGGCATCGGCCCTTGCGGGCCCCATCTGTTGCTGCTGACATCTCTTTGAGGCGCGCGTGGAACACAACGCGCCGTCGACCCGGGCTTGGTCCTTACCGGACAGCGAGGTACCCATTACTCGCCGTCCGCAAGCCCGTGCCTACGGTGGCCGGGAATCAGCCTGGGATTCCCGACGCCCAGGGCGTCTCCTGCGAAGGCCACCGCTGTGAGGGCGCATGTACTGCATCTCCCTCACGTGCGCCGCCTCCCTCTTTGCGAGCATAACTGCTTCGCTGAAGGAGGCGACTGCCAGCCATGCCCTCTAGCTCCGTACCATGGCCTGGACCAGGGTCGGACGCGAGAGATCGCCGCCGCCGATCACCTCCACGAGGACACGGCGTTGCTCCGCCCAAGCTGGGCAGACCTCCACCGTATGCTCCACCGTGTCCTCTGGGCGATCTTCGCAATGGAAACACCCGGGCGTTTCCTCCCGCCCTATCCGAAACAGGAACGTCCCGAAACAGCCATGTCCGGTGAGGACCTGTGTCAGGCGGAAGGTGAGGACGCCATGCCGCCTCTCAAGCCACTCCTCAAAGAGGGGACTTACCGCCGCAATCGCGGCGTGCCCAGCACTTGGTTGCGACAATCGCACTTTCCACGTCGCCATGAGATCCTGCCGGAGCTCTGTCCGCCGTGCCGCGACTTTCCGCGGCAGCGGAACCCCCTAGATTGGGCAGGAGCCGCTTCAAGGCAGCCCCGGCCCACTCCAGTCTAGGAGCCAAACGTCGGAAGTGTTCCACGAAGTTCCACCGGCTGTCGAGGACGAGTCCTAGGTACTTCATCGTCGACTCGACGCCGATGTGAACCCCTCCCACCGTTATCTGGGAACCCGTCAGTGGCGCATTCCGAAGACCATGAAACCACATGGCCTCGGACTTGTGCAAGGCCACCTCGAGTGGATGGTAGATGTCACATGTCTTCGAATTTTTGTTTCACAGTGTTTTCCTTCACCGTTCTGAGAGCACTGGTGATGAAATAATTTACACAAAATGAAGAGCTTGTCAGGGATCGGACCTCGATACAACTCGCAACTCACAGCCGTTACCACTGGGCTACCACTGCTCTGTGCAACAAACGTAACGTAAAGTATAAATATTTTTGAAACGAGATACGAAGATAGAACTAACTAACTAAATGGTCAGAATCGCTGCACTTGAACTTGTGGACGAGTACGTGTATCTAGAACAAACTGTCCAGTTAGATAGGTCCAACTTCGAGAAAGTGGTTAATCGTCGAATCCGACTCAGCTGGGCAGCGTTCGGGAAGCTTCGCAATATCTTCTCGTCCCACATTTCGCAGTGTCTCAAAACGAAAGTCTTTGACCAGTGTGTGTTGCCAATGGGCCTTATATGGTGGCTTAAAGTCACCCAACCGGCAATGGAGGGGGCCATGCTTGGAGATTCCCTGCGTGATCGAATCAGGAATGAAGAGAACCGCAGGAGAATCAAGGTAATCGAAATAGCTCGAAGAATTAAGTGTCAAAATTAAGTGGCAGTGGGCAGGGCACATTGCTCGCAGAACAGATGGTCGATGGAGCCGAAAAGTTCTGGAGTGGCGACCGCGTACCGGAAGACGTAAAGTTGAAGGCCTCCCACAAGGTGGACCGATGATCTTGTGAGGGCCGCAGGAGTCTGCTGGATGCGGGAAGCACAGAACCGATCGAAGTAGCGGATCTTGGGAGAGGCCTATGTCCAGCAGTGGACGTCTTTCGGCTGAAGTTATTATAGTGATGATACTAAATCTTATGTATTTGGGTTCAAATATTTGAATAGCTCAATAATTACCATCATTGATGTTCTGTGCGAAACGAGTATTGACAATTTCAAAAACGTTCGAATTTTCTTACGTTTCTCCGCGCCATTCTAGAATCGTATAAAAACAAAAGAATAGTCAAAATAGTCTACCAAAACATTGACATTTGGTACCGATCGATCACTTGTTTGTAGTGTGTTGTTGTTGCCTACCCCTTTAGATAATACAGGCGTGATGTTATGTTAGATTTGATGTTGTAGGTTAGCCCATGTTCTACTAGAAAACGATCCCCAGTATACAGCAGTTATAACGAATAAAGATTATGGAGTTTAATAAAGCGGTTGAGGTAGGTACTCATATCAGTCCGTGGTTGGCTGGTCGCGAGTCACTTCAGTTCGTCAGTCTTGCTCCAATGAAAACTGAAACCATTCGTGTACCTTGTGACGCGAATCGAATGGGAAATTCCCAAGTTATGTTTGCACGAGGTGTGTAACCTACTTTATGTATAGGTACTTATGTGAGCTTGTTGGTAAGAAGTAGTAGGATAATTACAGCGTATAATCAAGAGGAATAGCGCAAGAAATGTTTCAGCTTAAGTATTCTGAAATAACGAATGAGCTGATTAGGTTTAGCTGTAGCGTAGGAATGTCGGGAGTTTTAGCTTCGTTACTTTACCTGCAGATTATGCTATTTTGTTTTTCTTTAAGTTGATAAGTCTGTCGACTTATACTTTGAAGGACTACTCTGAATTTTTTCCACAAGCTACTGTGTTTTATAAGTTAACTATCCTTTACCAGCGGCTTTGTCCGCGTTTTATATACATGTAAACCTTCTTCATTAATCACTCTGTCTATTGGTGTAAACCGCATGAAAATCCGTTCAGTAGATTTTGAGTTTATTGCGAACAGACAGATAGATAGGCAGATGCAGCGGGGGACTTTGTTTAATAATATGTAGTGAAATTATATATATAGTATATAAAAAAAGATACTCGAACCTAAGTAGTTATTTAAGCCGGAATATCAGGTTAATTCGCTATTATGAATGGAAAATCCTTCAAAACCTCTATAAATGCTAACCAATCCCACAATAACTGTGAAACAATATCAAATGATCGACAGCCATTACGTACGTAGTACGGCTATCATAATTTGTATACCGTTAAATTATTCAAAATAGTAGATTGTTGAATAGATTGACACATTTTGATGTTTTGTAATAATGACATTGTACACGCCTGAAACGATTTGTTTACATGAGAAATCTATACTAATACAATAAAGCTGAAAGAGTTATTTCGTTTGTTTGAACGCGGTTATCTCTTGAATTACCAGTCGGATTTGAAAAAATATTTTTGAATTGATAGCCCAATTTTTGATTAAGGCTATTTAAAATCACGCTACGATTCTAAGGAACAAAGTTAAAAAAATAAATAATCAGAAATAACGATCAGCGAGAACGAAGTTTTGGGGTTCAGCTACTTATAATGATATATTTAATGTAAGCAGGATACGCTAAGGAAGTCGGCGAAAATCAAATTTTCTTACGGTTTTTGCAATTTGAGGGTCAGTGTAAGGTTGTGTGTTGATTAAAATATGAGTCGCGACTGTAACATGTATGGCTTTACGGAAAAATAATCATTAACATCATCAAAATATAAGTTAATATAATCCCATTTAAAGACTTTTTCATGAAATAATAATAACGTTACGGTCGCGAATCAATTACATAAAACGTAAGAAAAAAAATCGCGGGCTACCCCAAGCCCCTTAAAACATAGCACGCGGTCGAAGTCGCGGTCAGAAGCTAGTAACATAATATCTATGGCTACATACCGATTACTTATTTATGTAGTTTACTACACCTAGCCGTTTATTATCAATTATTGTTACAATATTAATGGTTCTCTTCCATTACGAATTATAATAATGCTTGTTTGACGTGATTCCAACTAATGTATCATAATGTTTTATTTATCAGGAGATCGCTTTTGAGCTGTCACTGCTAAAAGGTTTAAGAAAATACATTATGTAACTATCTACATCTATAAAAAATATTAATAGTTTGTACCTACTTATTTGAGATTTTGACTTATTCAACCTAATTTTAATAATCTGCGTGATATTTGTTATTTTTATGTTTATCTACATAATGTATATATTACATGAATCTTCTATATATTTATAAGTGAAGAAAGAACTTTGTACCCCGTTTTACGAAAATTATGGACGGAGCAGTATGAATTTACACTCAGTAAAAGTTTGTATGGAGAAGGAGTGCAGAAACCCAATATATTTTTATATAATAATGCAAGAAATACATTAAATTATAAATGAATTATGCTCGAATATCGACCACTTGGAGGCCACGTTCACGTATTAATAAATCATCAAAAATGACGTTCTCTGATACTTATCTACCTTGTAACACGAAGAAATCTATGTATTGCAGGATATTTATAGTGGTAATATAATATCATCACTATTTATTATAATTATTACCTAGTTTCCTTATTGCAAGACATGGACTAAGTTTTTTAGTAATAAATTCACTGTCGTTCCCAGTACGGTGTTGATAATGCGCTAACCAACGTAGTTCGCTAGGGTTTAATTATTGAAAGAGCCAGTATAAACGTAACTCTGTTTTTATAACCAAATATAAGCACTCAAAATTAGCGCCGCATTAAATTGTATCTTAATGAATTCCTGAAGTATCTTCCAGAAAGCATAGCGAAGGCGAGGAAGTGGCAACAAACTTTGCCGGCTACCCGACTGTTTCGAACGAAGTTAGCGCTAAGTATTATTAAGTCATCATTTGCTCCGTTCTGACTATATTGGGTAAATATT
This sequence comes from Polymixis lichenea, assembly GCA_949091785.1. NCBI lineage: Eukaryota > Metazoa > Arthropoda > Insecta > Lepidoptera > Noctuidae > Polymixis > Polymixis lichenea. Next base: position 16,527,543 of record OX420932.1, on the reverse strand, counting down.
TTATAATGATACTAACTGGTGCACGTCGTGCTCTTCACCTTTACAGCCAGGAATCCAATGCTCAGGAACCCTGGATTTCAAAAACTTGTGTTTTTTCTAAACGTAGTATACGGTCTCATAGAGTCCAGTGATAGATATAAATATATGTATTCAACTATTGGCAGTATAATAGGTAGAACCTGCGTAGAGGGAGTTTTGGTGTAATGGCTGTAGATTTTAGATATTTTTTGCCCAGTGCAAGGATGAGACCTGCGAATACTAGCGTCTATTGTATGCAGAATATACCTAACAGTCGCGACTTAAAATAATTTCTACGCATACCTAGATATTTCAGGTGACATTTGGTTGTTTAATTCAGATTTGCAAATTATAATAGTAGGGATATTTTGAAGCAACTGTTGTTACGCATATCAAACGAAGTTTTTCATCACACTTGCGAGTAAATAATAAATACATGAAAAATGGGTCGCAGATATTTTTTTCGCATTTTAAAGGAGAGCCACGGTCTCGAAGCCGTCCAACAGCCTTAGATATATCGAAATATAAAAAAAAAAAATGAAAAAATTGAATGTCTGCCTGTCAATTGCCTGTTTTTTGAAGTTTGTTATTGTTCTTCGATCATATTGCAATAAGTAGGATCATATTGCATATTGCATTTAGTAAACTTTCAAAATTTTTACCGATGACATCTCTTCATTTAAAGTCGCATACAGACTCCCGCCGGGTGCTCTGCCGTATGTGGGTGAACTTGGCAGATCATTTCTCAGCAGAGCAAAATATAATGTGAGTTCTATTCGCATGCGGATGAGTTCTGGAGTTCCTTATACTTAAAAAATATAGTTCAGGCGTTTTTGCCTGAAAAAAGGTCGAACGAAAATATGCTCTGCTAACTTCCGGTAGCAGATCATTTTTTCCAAAATTACAATTTTAAAACTGATTTAGGCACACAGTGGTGGGTTCTATAGTTCCTAATACTTTTCTGGAATAGTTCTGCCGACCTAAGTCATGAAATAAATAAAAAAGAAAATGTTACCCGCTACAAGGAAAATAAAATCATTTTGTTAAAAGAGGCGCCTGGTAAATGTGTAGCTTTTCGTAGATTCTATGGACTAAGTTTAGTAGCCGTCAAGATCCCCAGGAACAGAAAAAAACAAAATAAACGCAGTTGTCTCTAAAAGATATCAGCAGAGCCTTATGAAAAAGTTAGATAGCAAGAAATCTCAATTTCATTGAGTGATTAAGTTGGTATGATAAAAAAAACAATTGACTACAACTGAGGATGTAACCCTCCACATTTCATATTGCAACTATAAATGAACTATACTAAAATGGCATAAGTAACCCAGAACTCTGACTCAGGTATCAGCGGAGCATGGGTAAAGATTTAAGACGGAAAACCTCAGGAATTTAATCAGTGGTATAGAAAGATGTATCAAAAAAAAAAATTGCGTAGCACTCAGGAGCAAGAACTCAACGGTTTCTTATGCAACATTAAAATAACTACTCAAAAACATGCACAGGAATCCCAGAACTTCGACTCAGGTATCAGCAGAGCATGGGTAAAGATTTAAGACAGAAAACCTCAGGAATTTAATCAGTGATATAGAAAGATGTATCAAAAAAAAAATTGCGTAGCGCTCAGGAGCAAGAACTCAACGGTTTCTTATGAAACATTAAAATATCTATTAAAACACATGCAAACGAATCCCAGAACGCCGACTCAGGTATCAGCAGAGCATGGGTAAAGAAATAAGACAGAAAACCTCAGGAATTTAATCAGTGGTATAGAAAGATGTATCAAAAAAAATATTCAGTTGCACTCAGGAGCAAGAACTCAACGGTTTCTAATGAAACATTAATATATCTATCCGAAAACATGCAATTAAATCCCATAACTTCCACTCAGGTATCAGCAGAGCATGGGTAAAGGTTTAACACAGAAAAACGCACGATTTCAATCAGTGGTTATGAAAGATGGCTCAAAAAAAATTTGAGTAGCACTCAGGAGCGGGAACTCCACAGTTTCTTATGCAAGACTAAAATACCTATCCAAAAACATGCACAGGAATCCCAGAACTCTGACTCAGGTATCAGCAGAGCATGGGTAAACATTTAAGACAGAAAACCTCAGGAATTTAATCAGTGGTATAGAAAAATGTATCAAAAAAAATATTGAGTAGCACTCAAGAGCAAGAACTCAACGGTTTCTTATGCAACATTAAAATAACTATCCAAAAACATGCACAGTAATCCCAGAACTTCGACTCAAGTATCAGCAGAGCATGGGTAAAGATTTAAGACAGAAAACCTCAGGAATTTAATCAGTGGTATAGAAAGATGTATCAAAAAAAAAATTGCGTAGCACTCAGGAGCAAGAACTCAATGGTTTCTTATGCAACATTAAAATATCTATTAAAACACATACAAACGAATCCCAGAACGCCGACTCAGGTATCAGCAGAGCATGGGTAAAGATTTAAGACAGAAAACCTCAGGAATTTAATTAGTGGTATAGAAAGATGTGTCAAAAAAAAATTTGAGTAACACTCAGGAGCGGGAACTCCACAGTTTCTTATGCAACACTAAAATGACTATCCAAGAACATGCACACGAATCCCAGAACTCTGACTCAGGTATCAGCAGAGCATGGGTAAACATTTAAGACAGAAAAACGCACGATTTCAATCAGCGGTTATGAAAGATGGATCAAAAAAAATTTGAGTAACACTCAGGAGCGGGAACTCCATAGTTTCTTATGCACCACTAAAATGACTATCCAAGAACATGCACACGAATCCCAGAACTCTGACTCAGGTATCAGCAGAGCATGGGTAAAGATTTAAGACAGAAAACCTCAGGAATTTAATCAGTGGTTATGAAAGATGTATCAAAAAAGAAATTGAGAAGCACTCAGGAGCAAGAACTCAACGGTTTCATATGCAACATTAAAATAACTATCCAAAAACATGCACAGGAATCCCAGAACTTCGACTCAGGTATCAGCAGAGCATGGGTAAAGATTTAAGACAGAAAACCTCAGGAATTTAATCAGTGGTATAGAAAGATGTATCAAAAAAAATATTCAGTTGCACTCAGGAGCAAGAACTCAAAGGTTTCTTATGAAACATTAATATACCTATCCGAAAACATGCAATTAAATCCCGGAACTTCCACTCAGGTATCAGCAGAGCATGGGTAAAGGTTTAAGACAGAAAAACGCACGATTTCAATCAGTGGTTATGAAAGATGGCTCAAAAAAAATTTGAGTAGCACTCAGGAGCGGGAACTCCACAGTTTCTTATGCAAGACTAAAATACCTATCCAAAAACATGCACAGGAATCCCAGAACTCTGACTCAGGTATCAGCAGAGCATGGGTAAACATTTAAGACAGAAAACCTCAGGAATTTAATCAGTGGTATAGAAAAATGTATCAAAAAAAATATTGAGAAGCACTCAAGAGCAAGAACTCAACGGTTTCTTATGCAACATTAAAATAACTATCCAAAAACATGCACAGTAATCCCAGAACTTCGACTCAAGTATCAGCAGAGCATGGGTAAAGATTTAAGACAGAAAACCTCAGGAATTTAATCTGTGGTATAGAAAGATGTATCAAAAAAAAAAGTGCGTAGCACTCAGGAGCAAGAACTCAATGGTTTCTTATGCAACATTAAAATATCTATTAAAACACATGCAAACGAATCCCAGAACGCCGACTCAGGTATCAGCAGAGCATGGGTAAAGATTTAAGACAGAAAACCTCAGGAATTTAATCAGTGGTATAGAAAGATGTATCAAAAAAAATATTCAGTTGCACTCAGGAGCAAGAACTCAAAGGTTTCTTATGAAACATTAATATACCTATCCGAAAACATGCAATTAAATCCCGGAACTTCCACTCAGGTATCAGCAGAGCATGCGTAAACGTTTAAGACAGAAAAACGCACGATTTCAATCAGTGGTTATGAAAGATGGCTCAAAAAAAATTTGAGTAGCACTCAGGAGCGGGAACTCCACAGTTTCTTATGCAACAGTAAAATACCTATCCAAAACCATGAACAGGAATCCTAGAACTCTGACTCAGGTATCAGCAGAGCATGGGTAAACATTTAAGACAGAAAACCTCAGGAATTTAATCAGTGGTATAGAAAGATGTGTCAAACAAAAATTTGAGTAATACTCAGGAGCGGGAACTCCACAGTTTCTTATGCAACACTAAAATGATTATCCAAAAACATGCACACGAATCCCAGAACTCTGACTCAGGTATCAGCAGAGCATGGGTAAACATTTAAGACAGAAAACCTCAAGAATTTAATTAGTGGTATAGAAAGATGTGTCAAAAAAAAATTTGAGTAACACTCAGGAGCGGGAACTCCACAGTTTCTTATGCAACACTAAAATGACTATCCAAGAACATGCACATGAATCCCAGAACTCTGACTCAGGTATCAGCAGAGCATGGGTAAACATTTAAGACAGAAAACCTCAGGAATTTAATCAGTGGTATAGAAATATGTATCAAAAAAAATATTGAGAAGCACTCAAGAGCAAGAACTCAACGGTTTCTTATGCAACATTAAAATAGCTATCCAAAAACATGCACAGGAATCCCAGAACGCCGACTCAGGTATCAGCAGAGCATGGGTAAACATTTAAGACAGAAAACCTCAGGAATTTAATTAGTGGTATAGAAAGATGTGTCAAAAAAAAATTTGAGTAACACTCAGGAGCGGGAACTCCACAGTTTCTTATGCAACACTAAAATGACTATCCAAGAACATGCACACGAATCCCAGAACTCTGACTCAGGTATCAGCAGAGCATGGGTAAACATTTAAGACAGAAAAACGCACGATTTCAATCAGCGGTTATGAAAGATGGATCAAAAAAAATTTGAGTAACACTCAGGAGCGGGAACTCCACAGTTTCTTATGCACCACTAAAATGACTATCCAAGAACATGCACACGAATCCCAGAACTCTGACTCAGGTATCAGCAGAGCATGGTTAAAGATTTAAGACAGAAAACCTCAGGAATTTAATCAGTGGTATAGAAAGATGGCTCAAAAAAAATTTGAGTAGCACTCAGGAGCAAGAACTCCACAGTTTCTTATGCAACAGTAAAGTACCTATCCAAAACCATGCACAGGAATCCCAGAACTCTGACTCAGGTATCAGCAGAGCATGGGTAAACATTTAAGACAGAAAAACGCACGATTTCAATCAGCGGTTATGAAAGATGGCTCAAAAAAAATTTGAGTAGCACTCAGGAGCAAGAACTCCACAGTTTCTTATGCAACAGTAAAGTACCTATCCAAAACCATGCACAGAAATCCCAGAACTCTGACTCAGGTATCAGCAGAGCATGGGTAAAGATTTAAGACAGAAAACCTCAGGAATTTAATCTGTGGTATAGAAAGATGTATCAAAAAAGAAATTGAGAAGCACTCAGGAGCAAGAACTCAACGGTTTCTTATGCAACATTAAAATAACTATCCAAAAACATGCACAGGAATCCCAGAACTTCGACTGAGGTATCAGCAGAGCATGGGTAAAGATTTAAGACAGAAAACCTCAGGAATTTAATCAGTGGTATAGAAAGATGTATCAAAAAAAATATTCAGTTGCACTCAGGAGCAAGAACTCAACGGTTTCTTATGAAACATTAATATACCTATCCGAAAACATGCAATTAAATCCCGGAACTTCCACTCAGGTATCAGCAGAGCATGCGTAAACGTTTAAGACAGAAAAACGCACGATTTCAATCAGTGGTTATGAAAGATGGCTCAAAAAAAATTTAAGTAGCACTCAGGAGCGGGAACTCCACAGTTTCTTATGCAACAGTAAAATACCTATCCAAAACCATGCACAAGAATCCTAGAACTCTGACTCAGGTATCAGCAGAGCATGGGTAAACATTTAAGATAGAAAACCTCAGGAATTTAATCAGTGGTATAGAAAGATGTGTCAAACAAAAATTTGAGTAACACTCAGGAGCGGGAACTCCACAGTTTCTTATGCAACACTAAAATGATTATCCAAAAACATGCACACGAATCCCAGAACTCTGACTCAGGTATCAGCAGAGCATGGGTAAACATTTAAGACAGAAAACCTCAAGAATTTAATTAGTGGTATAGAAAGATGTGTCAAAAAAAAATTTGAGTAACACTCAGGAGCGGGAACTCCACAGTTTCTTATGCAACACTAAAATGACTATCCAAGAACATGCACATGAATCCCAGAACTCTGACTCAGGTATCAGCAGAGCATGGGTAAAGATTTAAGACAGAAAACCTCAGGAATTTAATCAGTGGTATAGAAATATGTATCAAAAAAAATATTGAGAAGCACTCAGGAGCGGGAACTCCACAGTTTCTTATGCAACACTAAAATGACTATCCAAGAACATGCACACGAATCCCAGAACTCTGACTCAGGTATCAGCAGAGCATGGGTAAACATTTAAGACAGAAAAACGCACGATTTCTATCAGCGGTTATGAAAGATGGATCAAAAAAAAATTGAGTAACACTCAGGAGCGGGAACTCCACAGTTTCTTATGCACCACTAAAATGACTATCCAAGAACATGCACACGAATCCCAGAACTCTGACTCAGGTATCAGCAGAGCATGGTTAAAGATTTAAGACAGAAAACCTCAGGAATTTAATCAGTGGTATAGAAAGATGGCTCAAAAAAAATTTGAGTAGCACTCAGGAGCACGAACTCCACAGTTTCTTATGCAACAGTAAAGTACCTATCCAAAACCATGCACAGGAATCCCAGAACTCTGACTCAGGTATCAGCAGAGCATGGGTAAACATTTAAGACAGAAAAACGCACGATTTCAATCAGCGGTTATGAAAGATGGCTCAAAAAAAATTTGAGTAACACTCAGGAGCAAGAACTCCACAGTTTCTTATGCAACAGTAAAGTACCTATCCAAAACCATGCACAGGAATCCCAGAACTCTGACTCAGGTATCAGCAGAGCATGGGTAAAGATTTAAGACAGAAAACCTCAGGAATTTAATTAGTGGTATAGAAAGATGTGTCAAAAAAAAAATTGAGTAACACTCAGGAGCGGGAACTCCACAGTTTCTTATGCAACACTAAAATGACTATCCAAGAACATGCACATGAATCCCAGAACTCTGACTCAGGTATCAGCAGAGCATGGGTAAACATTTAAGACAGAAAACCTCAGGAATTTAATCAGTGGTATAGAAATATGTATCAAAAAAAATATTGAGAAGCACTCAAGAGCAAGAACTCAACGGTTTCTTATGCAACATTAAAATAGCTATCCAAAAACATGCACAGGAATCCCAGAACGCCGACTCAGGTATCAGCAGAGCATGGGTAAACATTTAAGACAGAAAACCTCAGGAATTTAATTAGTGGTATAGAAAGATGTGTCAAAAAAAAATTTGAGTAACACTCAGGAGCGGAAACTCCACAGTTTCTTATGCAACACTAAAATGACTATCCAAGAACATGCACACGAATCCCAGAACTCTGACTCAGGTATCAGCAGAGCATGGGTAAACATTTAAGACAGAAAAACGCACGATTTCAATCAGCGGTTATGAAAGATGGATCAAAAAAAATTTGAGTAACACTCAGGAGCGGGAACTCCACAGTTTCTTATGCACCACTAAAATGACTATCCAAGAACATGCACACGAATCCCAGAACTCTGACTCAGGTATCAGCAGAGCATGGTTAAAGATTTAAGACAGAAAACCTCAGGAATTTAATCAGTGGTATAGAAAGATGGCTCAAAAAAAATTTGAGTAACACTCAGGAGCAAGAACTCCACAGTTTCTTATGCAACAGTAAAGTACCTATCCAAAACCATGCACAGGAATCCCAGAACTCTGACTCAGGTATCAGCAGAGCATGGGTAAACATTTAAGACAGAAAAACGCACGATTTCAATCAGCGGTTATGAAAGATGGCTCAAAAAAAATTTGAGTAGCACTCAGGAGCAAGAACTCCACAGTTTCTTATGCAACAGTAAAGTACCTATCCAAAACCATGCACAGAAATCCCAGAACTCTGACTCAGGTATCAGCAGAGCATGGGTAAAGATTTAAGACAGAAAACCTCAGGAATTTAATCTGTGGTATAGAAAGATGTATCAAAAAAGAAATTGAGAAGCACTCAGGAGCAAGAACTCAACGGTTTCTTATGCAACATTAAAATAACTATCCAAAAACATGCACAGGAATCCCAGAACTTCGACTGAGGTATCAGCAGAGCATGGGTAAAGATTTAAGACAGAAAACCTCAGGAATTTAATCAGTGGTATAGAAAGATGTATCAAAAAAAATATTCAGTTGCACTCAGGAGCAAGAACTCAACGGTTTCTTATGAAACATTAATATACCTATCCGAAAACATGCAATTAAATCCCGGAACTTCCACTCAGGTATCAGCAGAGCATGCGTAAACGTTTAAGACAGAAAAACGCACGATTTCAATCAGTGGTTATGAAAGATGGCTCAAAAAAAATTTAAGTAGCACTCAGGAGCGGGAACTCCACAGTTTCTTATGCAACAGTAAAATACCTATCCAAAACCATGCACAAGAATCCTAGAACTCTGACTCAGGTATCAGCAGAGCATGGGTAAACATTTAAGACAGAAAACCTCAGGAATTTAATCAGTGGTATAGAAAGATGTGTCAAACAAAAATTTGAGTAATACTCAGGAGCGGGAACTCCACAGTTTCTTATGCAACACTAAAATGATTATCCAAAAACATGCACACGAATCCCAGAACTCTGACTCAGGTATCAGCAGAGCATGGGTAAACATTTAAGACAGAAAACCTCAAGAATTTAATTAGTGGTATAGAAAGATGTGTCAAAAAAAAATTTGAGTAACACTCAGGAGCGGGAACTCCACAGTTTCTTATGCAACACTAAAATGACTATCCAAGAACATGCACATGAATCCCAGAACTCTGACTCAGGTATCAGCAGAGCATGGGTAAACATTTAAGACAGAAAACCTCAGGAATTTAATCAGTGGTATAGAAATATGTATCAAAAAAAATATTGAGAAGCACTCAAGAGCAAGAACTCAACGGTTTCTTATGCAACATTAAAATAGCTATCCAAAAACATGCACAGGAATCCCAGAACGCCGACTCAGGTATCAGCAGAGCATGGGTAAACATTTAAGACAGAAAACCTCAGGAATTTAATTAGTGGTATAGAAAGATGTGTCAAAAAAAAATTTGAGTAACACTCAGGAGCAGGAACTCCACAGTTTCTTATGCAACACTAAAATGACTATCCAAGAACATGCACACGAATCCCAGAACTCTGACTCAGGTATCAGCAGAGCATGGGTAAACATTTAAGACAGAAAAACGCACGATTTCAATCAGCGGTTATGAAAGATGGATCAAAAAAAATTTGAGTAACACTCAGGAGCGGGAACTCCACAGTTTCTTATGCACCACTAAAATGACTATCCAAGAACATGCACACGAATCCCAGAACTCTGACTCAGGTATCAGCAGAGCATGGTTAAAGATTTAAGACAGAAAACCTCAGGAATTTAATCAGTGGTATAGAAAGATGGCTCAAAAAAAATTTGAGTAGCACTCAGGAGCAAGAACTCCACAGTTTCTTATGCAACAGTAAAGTACCTATCCAAAACCATGCACAGGAATCCCAGAACTCTGACTCAGGTATCAGCAGAGCATGGGTAAACATTTAAGACAGAAAACCTCAGGAATTTAATCAGTGGTATAGAAAGATGTATCAAAAAAAATATTCAGTTGCACTCAGGAGCAAGAACTCAACGGTTTCTTATGAAACATTAATATACCTATCCGAAAACATGCAATTAAATCCCGGAACTTCCACTCAGGTATCAGCAGAGCATGCGTAAACGTTTAAGACAGAAAAACGCACGATTTCAATCAGTGGTTATGAAAGATGGCTCAAAAAAAATTTAAGTAGCACTCAGGAGCGGGAACTCCACAGTTTCTTATGCAACAGTAAAATACCTATCCAAAACCATGCACAAGAATCCTAGAACTCTGACTCAGGTATCAGCAGAGCATGGGTAAACATTTAAGACAGAAAACCTCAGGAATTTAATCAGTGGTATAGAAAGATGTGTCAAACAAAAATTTGAGTAATACTCAGGAGCGGGAACTCCACAGTTTCTTATGCAACACTAAAATGATTATCCAAAAACATGCACACGAATCCCAGAACTCTGACTCAGGTATCAGCAGAGCATGGGTAAACATTTAAGACAGAAAACCTCAAGAATTTAATTAGTGGTATAGAAAGATGTGTCAAAAAAAAATTTGAGTAACACTCAGGAGCGGGAACTCCACAGTTTCTTATGCAACACTAAAATGACTATCCAAGAACATGCACATGAATCCCAGAACTCTGACTCAGGTATCAGCAGAGCATGGGTAAACATTTAAGACAGAAAACCTCAGGAATTTAATCAGTGGTATAGAAATATGTATCAAAAAAAATATTGAGAAGCACTCAAGAGCAAGAACTCAACGGTTTCTTATGCAACATTAAAATAGCTATCCAAAAACATGCACAGGAATCCCAGAACGCCGACTCAGGTATCAGCAGAGCATGGGTAAACATTTAAGACAGAAAACCTCAGGAATTTAATTAGTGGTATAGAAAGATGTGTCAAAAAAAAATTTGAGTAACACTCAGGAGCGGGAACTCCACAGTTTCTTATGCAACACTAAAATGACTATCCAAGAACATGCACACGAATCCCAGAACTCTGACTCAGGTATCAGCAGAGCATGGTTAAAAATTTAAGACAGAAAACCTCAGGAATTTAATCAGTGGTTATGAAAGATGGCTCAAAAAAAATTTGAGTAGCACTCAGGAGCAAGAACTCCACAGTTTCTTATGCAACAGTAAAGTACCTATCCAAAACCATGCACAGGAATCCCAGAACTCTGACTCAGGTATCAGCAGAGCATGGGTAAACATTTAAGACAGAAAAACGCACGATTTCAATCAGCGGTTATGAAAGATGGCTCAAAAAAAATTTGAGTAGCACTCAGGAGCAAGAACTCCACAGTTTCTTATGCAACAGTAAAGTACCTATCCAAAACCATGCACAGGAATCCCAGAACTCTGACTCAGGTATCAGCAGAGCATGGGTAAACATTTAAGACAGAAAAACGCACGATTTCAATCAGCGGTTATGAAAGATGGCTCAAAAAAAATAATTTGAGTAGCACTCAGGAGCAAGAACTCCACAGTTTCTTATGCAACAGTAAAGTACCTATCCAAAACCATGCACAGGAATCCCAGAACTCTGACTCAGGTATCAGCAGAGCATGGGTAAAGATTTAAGACAGAAAACCTCAGGAATTTAATCTGTGGTATAGAAAGATGTATCAAAAAAGAAATTGAGAAGCACTCAGGAGCAAGAACTCAACGGTTTCTTATGCAACATTAAAATAACTATCCAAAAACATGCACAGGAATCCCAGAACTTCGACTGAGGTATCAGCAGAGCATGGGTAAAGATTTAAGACAGAAAACCTCAGGAATTTAATCAGTGGTATAGAAAGATGTATCAAAAAAAAAAATTGCGTAGCACTCAGGAGCAAGAACTCAACGGTTTCTTATGCAACATTAAAATAACTACTCAAAAACATGCACAGGAATCCCAGAACTTCGACTCAGGTATCAGCAGAGCATGGGTAAAGATTTAAGACAGAAAACCTCAGGAATTTAATCAGTGATATAGAAAGATGTATCAAAAAAAAAATTGCGTAGCGCTCAGGAGCAAGAACTCAACGGTTTCTTATGAAACATTAAAATATCTATTAAAACACATGCAAACGAATCCCAGAACGCCGACTCAGGTATCAGCAGAGCATGGGTAAAGAAATAAGACAGAAAACCTCAGGAATTTAATCAGTGGTATAGAAAGATGTATCAAAAAAAATATTCAGTTGCACTCAGGAGCAAGAACTCAACGGTTTCTAATGAAACATTAATATATCTATCCGAAAACATGCAATTAAATCCCATAACTTCCACTCAGGTATCAGCAGAGCATGGGTAAAGGTTTAACACAGAAAAACGCACGATTTCAATCAGTGGTTATGAAAGATGGCTCAAAAAAAATTTGAGTAGCACTCAGGAGCGGGAACTCCACAGTTTCTTATGCAAGACTAAAATACCTATCCAAAAACATGCACAGGAATCCCAGAACTCTGACTCAGGTATCAGCAGAGCATGGGTAAACATTTAAGACAGAAAACCTCAGGAATTTAATCAGTGGTATAGAAAAATGTATCAAAAAAAATATTGAGTAGCACTCAAGAGCAAGAACTCAACGGTTTCTTATGCAACATTAAAATAACTATCCAAAAACATGCACAGTAATCCCAGAACTTCGACTCAAGTATCAGCAGAGCATGGGTAAAGATTTAAGACAGAAAACCTCAGGAATTTAATCAGTGGTATAGAAAGATGTATCAAAAAAAAAATTGCGTAGCACTCAGGAGCAAGAACTCAAAGGTTTCTTATGCAACATTAAAATATCTATTAAAACACATACAAACGAATCCCAGAACGCCGACTCAGGTATCAGCAGAGCATGGGTAAAGATTTAAGACAGAAAACCTCAGGAATTTAATTAGTGGTATAGAAAGATGTGTCAAAAAAAAATTTGAGTAACACTCAGGAGCGGGAACTCCACAGTTTCTTATGCAACACTAAAATGACTATCCAAGAACATGCACACGAATCCCAGAACTCTGACTCAGGTATCAGCAGAGCATGGGTAAACATTTAAGACAGAAAAACGCACGATTTCAATCAGCGGTTATGAAAGATGGATCAAAAAAAATTTGAGTAACACTCAGGAGCGGGAACTCCATAGTTTCTTATGCACCACTAAAATGACTATCCAAGAACATGCACACGAATCCCAGAACTCTGACTCAGGTATCAGCAGAGCATGGGTAAAGATTTAAGACAGAAAACCTCAGGAATTTAATCAGTGGTTATGAAAGATGTATCAAAAAAGAAATTGAGAAGCACTCAGGAGCAAGAACTCAACGGTTTCATATGCAACATTAAAATAACTATCCAAAACCATGCACAGGAATCCCAGAACTTCGACTCAGGTATCAGCAGAGCATGGGTAAAGATTTAAGACAGAAAACCTCAGGAATTTAATCAGTGGTATAGAAAGATGTATCAAAAAAAATATTCAGTTGCACTCAGGAGCAAGAACTCAAAGGTTTCTTATGAAACATTAATATACCTATCCGAAAACATGCAATTAAATCCCGGAACTTCCACTCAGGTATCAGCAGAGCATGGGTAAAGGTTTAAGACAGAAAAACGCACGATTTCAATCAGTGGTTATGAAAGATGGCTCAAAAAAAATTTGAGTAGCACTCAGGAGCGGGAACTCCACAGTTTCTTATGCAAGACTAAAATACCTATCCAAAAACATGCACAGGAATCCCAGAACTCTGACTCAGGTATCAGCAGAGCATGGGTAAACATTTAAGACAGAAAACCTCAGGAATTTAATCAGTGTAATAGAAAAATGTATCAAAAAAAATATTGAGAAGCACTCAAGAGCAAGAACTCAACGGTTTCTTATGCAACATTAAAATAACTATCCAAAAACATGCACAGTAATCCCAGAACTTCGACTCAAGTATCAGCAGAGCATGGGTAAAGATTTAAGACAGAAAACCTCAGGAATTTAATCTGTGGTATAGAAAGATGTATCAAAAAAAAAAGTGCGTAGCACTCAGGAGCAAGAACTCAATGGTTTCTTATGCAACATTAAAATATCTATTAAAACACATGCAAACGAATCCCAGAACGCCGACTCAGGTATCAGCAGAGCATGGGTAAAGATTTAAGACAGAAAACCTCAGGAATTTAATCAGTGGTATAGAAAGATGTATCAAAAAAAATATTCAGTTGCACTCAGGAGCAAGAACTCAAAGGTTTCTTATGAAACATTAATATACCTATCCGAAAACATGCAATTAAATCCCGGAACTTCCACTCAGGTATCAGCAGAGCATGCGTAAACGTTTAAGACAGAAAAACGCACGATTTCAATCAGTGGTTATGAAAGATGGCTCAAAAAAAATTTGAGTAGCACTCAGGAGCGGGAACTCCACAGTTTCTTATGCAACAGTAAAATACCTATCCAAAACCATGAACAGGAATCCTAGAACTCTGACTCAGGTATCAGCAGAGCATGGGTAAACATTTAAGACAGAAAACCTCAGGAATTTAATCAGTGGTATAGAAAGATGTGTCAAACAAAAATTTGAGTAATACTCAGGAGCGGGAACTCCACAGTTTCTTATGCAACACTAAAATGATTATCCAAAAACATGCACACGAATCCCAGAACTCTGACTCAGGTATCAGCAGAGCATGGGTAAACATTTAAGACAGAAAACCTCAAGAATTTAATTAGTGGTATAGAAAGATGTGTCAAAAAAAAATTTGAGTAACACTCAGGAGCGGGAACTCCACAGTTTCTTATGCAACACTAAAATGACTATCCAAGAACATGCACATGAATCCCAGAACTCTGACTCAGGTATCAGCAGAGCATGGGTAAAGATTTAAGACAGAAAACCTCAGGAATTTAATCAGTGGTATAGAAAGATGTATCAAAAAAAAACTTGAGTAGAACTCAGGAGCAAGAACTCAACGGTTTCTTATGCACCATTAAAATATCTATTAAACCACATGCACAGAAATCCCAGAACTTCGACTCAGGTATCAGCAGAGCATGGGTAAAAATCTAAGATAGTTAAAATCTGGATTTAAATCGGTGGCTTATAAAGTTGGATCAAAAATATTATGCTTGCAAAGAGGGAGGCGGCGCACCTGAGGGAGATGGTGTACATGCGCCCTCACAGCTGTGGCCTTCGCAGGAAATGCCCTGGGCGTCGGGAATCCAGGCTGATTCCCGGTCACCGTAGGCACGGGCTTGCGGACGGCGAGTAATGGGTAGCTCGCTCTCCGGTAAGGACCAAGCCCGGGTCATCGGCGCGTTGTGTTCCACGCGCGCCTCAAAGAGATGTCAGCAGCAACTGATGGGGCCCGCAAGGGCCGATGCCTGCCAGGGGTGCGGGTTTTTCGAAAGAGATACCGCCGCCCTTGGCAAACAGGCAACTGAGGAAACACGGGTGGGTTTTAGTCAGTAAAAGTCTGACACGCCCTCCCGCTCCACCCAGAGCAGGAAAAGTTATTTGATGATTTTCCACCCAAAAAAAAATCATTGCGCAGTAGGTACCTCGTTGAAAAATAACCCAGTTATTTACGTTTTTTTTTTTTTTACAAAAAAAGCCCAAGTCCCAGTTATTTATGTTACGTTGTATGTTTGTGTTGATATTCCAGCTTATGGCAACATATTGATGTTGCTATAGGACTAAGCGTAAATATTGGCATGATGCTGTGCCATGGTTTCCTTGTGATGTAGGATGCAACATTCACATTTAATATTTTATCCAAAGACTATTTTTTTTATCATATCGATCGTAGATTTTATGAAAGAACGAATGAGTTATGATGATGAACTTATGCTCTATTTATTTTTGTAAAATTGTGTATATTATGAGGTGAGGAGTTATCGAAATCTTGGAATTGATCGCTTCTCGTTTTTTGTAAAGGCTGTCGTATTTGTGCCAATACTCGCCCATTAACCCGTAGGTTACGTAATGTTTTAATTCGGAACTGTAGTTTACGGCAGCAGTTACTTTATATGTCTTATCATCAATTTTGATGGTTTTTGCTAGGGACTCTAACTTATGAACAATTATGTTCGTTCTGCTGGGATATCCAGGATCACTAATCACAGATGTATCGATCATCACATGCGGTCCATAATTATTTGTAGATGATAACTCGTTGCCGCAATCAAAACAAGCCCTTTGTTCTGCCATAGCGTCATCAATTGCTTCCTGCATCAGATGAAGACCATGGCATAAAATTATGTCAATATTAACGCTTAAAAATGGGTACTCTCTTTTATTAGAATATCCGCAGAAACAATCAACTTGACACGAATAAGTGGGTTCTTTCACCATAAGGTACTGCGCTAAATGTGCAACATTGCACTCTGCATCTAAACGTTTTAACTTCGTGGAGTAGGTCTTGATAGTGTTTTTAAAAATATCAATACTTTTTAATATTTCGGCCCGTTGAGAATAATGTTTTTTTGAAAGTTTTTTTTCTTCTATAACACTCTGCGCGAGTTTAACTATGTCACAATCTGTAGATATTAATTCTAAGGAATATGTTTTATTAGCCATTAGACCGCAGAGGATAGCCTGGAAAATTGAGTCAAATGCACACGTTGAAATGACATTTAAATCATAGTCTTTAAATCGCACAAACCCGGAGATGTTACCGTTTAGTAAAATTGGTGAATGTGTGGTCTTTAAATCTTTAATAAAATCCCATTCGGGACAAGCATCGAGACACGTGGGATATCGTCGCTTTTTAATTGCTGGTTCCTGAACTTCTCGTTTGGAGTTTTTGTTCAGGCCTCCCCATTCTTCTTGAATATTCCAGTCATTGTCGCTAAACGAGAGTTCATTTTTCTCAAGTTCATTACAGTCCTCAAACCCCTCTATGCTGAGCTTCTTACTATTTTTAAGTGTTTCGTCTTCAAACGTTGAGAGAGTGTTCAAAGATTTAACAAGGTCAATGTCTTCACTTTTTTGTAGAGCATCAGATGCATTACAGCGCTCCTTTATTTTTTCATCGATACGGTCTAGATGCTGCATCACAAAACGATCGATTCGCATCGGAATTTCACCCCTGAAGTCACGATGCTTTAAATCAGCAAACTCTGCCTCGACTGCAGCGGAAGTAGCGGATACGGAACCTCTACCAAAAACTGGCACCATAATTGCGGTCCACAAAGGCACGTAAGGAACGAGGTATCTTTTCAACCTCTGAGCAAAATCGGGGCTGTAACAAGCGTTGATTATATCACCGTTCGAACATTGTTCCGCTATTTTAACCGCTGCATCATATATGGCATCACGCCATGATTTCCAACCGACTTTGCCCGTTTCAGCTTCTGTTCTACCGATGTCAAATTCTTCGTCGAACTTGTGACTACCTTGTTCATCGCTTATATTTTCAGCTTCGTCATCATTTTCGACATAATTAGTCAGATCCTCTCCTTTTATCTTATTATTAACAAATTGCAAACGTTCTACTGACGGTAAAAGCTTGCCACTGGTTTCAGATCCGATACATTTACTTAGAGCAACTACGAAAACTGACTCTAAATAAAAAGACAAGTCTTCAAGATTTGTGATTTGGTGGGCTTTTCCAACGCACCGCTTATAAAATCGCCTTACCAAATATTTATCCTTGCCCTTCAAACTAGGCCAACGCGTTATCATTAACATAAGGTGACAAATATCTAATCGCATGAACGTTGATGGCAACGACGTGGATTTATTGACAATAGCATCATAGCACTTTTGCAAATAATCGTTGAAACTGGCGCACTGGCCAAATATTTGGGCTATTGCAATTAACAAAGACCACCCAAAATCGGTAACAACGATCGGTGGAATAGGAGCGTTTGCCGCCAGAATGTGGCTCAAAAAACTAGCGACAATAAGAGCTCGCTGATCTGCTGATACCATCTGGAAAGTTGGAACGCTACCCTCTTTGGATACGAGCACACATTGATACAAAAAAATGTGCGGATTTCGCGAGTTATTGCGCTTTGCTATGCCACCAGTAGCATCGATTGCTAACGTTGGGGATCCTTTCGGCAACGGGAAACATATAATTGAATTTGCTCGGGTAGCCAGTACATGCAGTTAAATTTAAACAACCCTACGGATTGAATACATCCAACTAACTTGCCCTGTTCAGCACTATTAAGCAAATTCAGTGCAGGATTTCCGAACTGCAAACCGAATTTACTTAATAGTCGCTGTTGTTTAGCTTTTCGAATAACTTCGTTGGTCGGTAGGATAGGAGGATTCTTACCGCCAAATTTTTTTATACGGCTGGCTTCTTTCCTACGCCATGTAACTGCGTCTTTGCAGCCATCAATAAGGTAGTCTGCAACTTCAAGGCGACGAGCACCTCTCAATTGTCTTCTTTTATTTCCCGAATGAGAAATAGCTTTAATGCCTTCAATAGAACATTGGAAAATGGCATCCACACCATCCGAAGGCCTTTTTAAAAGTGTGCAATAAATTTTTGCATCGCATTCACTGCAATAACCCTCTATTTTTAAAAATAATTTCGCTACTGCACTCATATATATATTATGATTTTTAAATACAATAACACAATCGAGACTGTGTTGTACCCACAAAGCTTCAGCTATCACATCTGGCCATCCTAGACGCAATTTCCAGTATATCCGCTTACCATATACTTTTTCTTGCGGCTTAATACTCTGCCATTTTTCTTGTGAAATTACCAACTTTATCTTAATCGAAGTTAAACTGTTTATTTGAGTGTCTATCGCCTGATCTACACACCTCTCGAAACTGTAATTACCATCACTTTCAGAAAAACTCAATTGCTGCTCTGGAATATCGAATATTTTAACGATTAGGTCTCTTACCCCACTGCGATTGCTGTTAATTATTGTATGAACGTGCTTAGGCGTAATTATTGACCCTTTATCCGCCATTAATCTCGATATTTTTTTATATACGTCATGGGAAGGTGGAAACAAATGTCCATTGCAATCAATGGTACGACAATTTGCTTCCGACAGGATTTGCCGCAAAGCAATTTTATTGTACGGTGTTTTGGCTGCCATTTTAGTTGATAGTGTTATAAAATCGTTAAAATCTAATAAGTAAAAACAAAATAATTAAAACAACATCAACTATAATAACGAAACAGCAAAAACAAAGAAACAAAAAATTTACAATATCAATTAATTAACAACTATAACGAAACAACAACAACAAAGAAACAAAAACTTAACAATATCAATGAATGAAAACAGTACTAGAACAATACAATTTCAGAGAAACAAACAATTCGTCGGTCACTGATGGTTAAATACCTACAAGAGCACTTCGAAGGTTTTTTTGCTAAGATTTCCATCGACTTGCTTATACTATCGCGTGTAACGAAACCATAGCGAGATCTAATTCGACGCCAACGCCATCTAGGGAGCCATGGGTAAATATTTCAGCGCGTACTTCTGTCTACATTGTTTAAACGCTTGGTTCTTCTAAACTACGCAACGGATTTTGATGCGGTTTTCATTCAAATGTCAAGTACATTGTTCCTAATAATTATTTGTATATATTATTAATAATCACTGTATAAAGTCAATGTATTTATATCAATGTATCAAAAAACGATTTTCAAGCGATAACATGGTCAGCTTAATCCAGTTAAGCTAATTTAAAAACACATATCAAGACCTACTCCACGAAGATAAAACGTCTAGATGCAGAATGCAATGTTGCACATTTAGCGCAGTACCTTATGGTGAAAGAACCCACTTATTCGTGTCAAGTTCATTGTTTCTGCGGATATTCCAATAAAAGGGAGTACCCATTTTTACGCCCTGAAGACACGGTCCTACCTTCCGCCCGACACAGGTCCTCACCGGACACGGATGTTTCGCCCTCCCTCTCCACCCAGAGCGGGAGAAGTTAATTGATGATTTCCCACCCAAAACAAAACCCATGCTCTGCTGATACCTGAGTCGGAGTTCTGGGATTGGTGTGCATGTTTTTGGATAGATATTTTAATGTTGCATAAGAAACCGTTGAGTTCTTGCTCCTGAGTACTACGCAATTTTTTGTTTGATACATCTTTCATAACCGCTGATTGAAATCGTGCGTTTTTCTGTCTTAATACTTTACCCATGCTCTGCTGATACCTGAGTCAGAGTTCTGGGATTCCTGTGCATGTTTTTGGATAGTTATTTTAATGTTGCATAAGAAACCGTTGAGTTCTTGCTCCTGAGTGCTTCTCAATTTCTTTTTTGACACATCTTTCTATACCACTAATTAAATTCCTGAGGTTTTCTGTCTTAAATGTTTACCCATGCTCTGCTGATACCTGAGTCAGAGTTCTGGGATTCATGTGCATGTTCTTGGATAGTCATTTTAGTGTTGCATAAGAAACTGTGGAGTTCCCGCTCCTGAGTGTTACTCAAATTTTTGTTTGACACATCTTTCTATACCACTGATTAAATTCCTGAGGTTTTCTGTCTTAAATGTTTACCCATGCTCTGCTGATACCTGAGTCAGAGTTCTAGGATTCTTGTGCATGGTTTTGGATAGGTATTTTACTGTTGCATAAGAAACTGTGGAGTTCCCGCTCCTGAGTGCTACTCAAATTTTTTTTGAGCCATCTTTCATAACCACTGATTGAAATCGTGCGTTTTTCTGTCTTAAACGTTTACGCATGCTCTGCTGATACCTGAGTGGAAGTTCCGGGATTTAATTGCATGTTTTCGGATAGGTATATTAATGTTTCATAAGAAACCGTTGAGTTCTTGCTCCTGAGTGCAACTGAATATTTTTTTTGATACATCTTTCTATACCACTGATTAAATTCCTGAGGTTTTCTGTCTTAAATCTTTACCCATGCTCTGCTGATACCTCAGTCGAAGTTCTGGGATTCCTGTGCATGTTTTTGGATAGTTATTTTAATGTTGCATAAGAAACCGTTGAGTTCTTGCTTCTGAGTGCTTCTCAATTTCTTTTTTGATACATCTTTCATAACCACTGATTAAATTCCTGAGGTTTTCTGTCTTAAATCTTTACCCATGCTCTGCTGATACCTGAGTCAGAGTTCTGGGATTCGTGTGCATGTTCTTGGATAGTCATTTTAGTGTTGCATAAGAAACTATGGAGTTCCCGCTCCTGAGTGTTACTCAAATTTTTTTTTGACACATCTTTCTATACCACTAATTAAATTCCTGAGGTTTTCTGTCTTAAATATTTACCCATGCTCTGCTGATACCTGAGTCGGCGTTCTGGGATTCCTGTGCATGTTCTTGGATAGTCATTTTAGTGTTGCATAAGAAACTGTGGAGTTCCCGCTCCTGAGTATTACTCAAATTTTTGTTTGACACATCTTTCTATACCACTGATTAAATTCCTGAGGTTTTCTGTCTTAAATGTTTACCCATGCTCTGCTGATACCTGAGTCGGCGTTCTGGGATTCCTGTGCATGTTTTTGGATAGCTATTTTAATGTTGCATAAGAAACTGTGGAGTTCCCGCTCCTGAGTGTTACTCAAATTTTTGTTTGACACATCTTTCTATACCACTGATTAAATTCCTGAGGTTTTCTGTCTTAAATGTTTACCCATGCTCTGCTGATACCTGAGTCAGAGTTCTGGGATTCGTGTGCATGTTCTTGGATAGTCATTTTAGTTTTGCATAAGAAACTGTGGAGTTCCCGCTCCTGAGTGTTACTCAAATTTTTGTTTGACACATCTTTCTATACCACTGATTAAATTCCTGAGGTTTTCTGTCTTAAATGTTTACCCATGCTCTGCTGATACCTGAGTCAGAGTTCTAGGATTCTTGTGCATGGTTTTGGATAGGTATTTTACTGTTGCATAAGAAACTGTGGAGTTCCCGCTCCTGAGTGCTACTTAAATTTTTTTTGAGCCATCTTTCATAACCACTGATTGAAATCGTGCGTTTTTCTGTCTTAAACGTTTACGCATGCTCTGCTGATACCTGAGTGGAAGTTCCGGGATTTAATTGCATGTTTTCGGATAGGTATATTAATGTTTCATAAGAAACCGTTGAGTTCTTGCTCCTGAGTGCAACTGAATATTTTTTTTGATACATCTTTCTATACCACTGATTAAATTCCTGAGGTTTTCTGTCTTAAATCTTTACCCATGCTCTGCTGATACCTCAGTCGAAGTTCTGGGATTCCTGTGCATGTTTTTGGATAGTTATTTTAATGTTGCATAAGAAACCGTTGAGTTCTTGCTCCTGAGTGCTTCTCAATTTCTTTTTTGATACATCTTTCTATACCACAGATTAAATTCCTGAGGTTTTCTGTCTTAAATCTTTACCCATGCTCTGCTGATACTTGAGTCGAAGTTCTGGGATTCCTGTGCATGTTTTTGGATAGTTATTTTAATGTTTCATAAGAAACCGTTGAGTTCTTGCTCCTGAGTGCAACTGAATATTTTTTTTGATACATCTTTCTATACCACTGATTAAATTCCTGAGGTTTTCTGTCTTAAATCTTTACCCATGCTCTGCTGATACCTCAGTCGAAGTTCTGGGATTCCTGTGCATGTTTTTGGATAGTTATTTTAATGTTGCATAAGAAACCGTTGAGTTCTTGCTCCTGAGTGCTTCTCAATTTCTTTTTTGATACATCTTTCTATACCACAGATTAAATTCCTGAGGTTTTCTGTCTTAAATCTTTACCCATGCTCTGCTGATACTTGAGTCGAAGTTCTGGGATTCCTGTGCATGTTTTTGGATAGTTATTTTAATGTTGCATAAGAAACCGTTGAGTTCTTGCTCCTGAGTGCTTCTCAATTTCTTTTTTGACACATCTTTCTATACCACTAATTAAATTCCTGAGGTTTTCTGTCTTAAATATTTACCCATGCTCTGCTGATACCTGAGTCGGCGTTCTGGGATTCCTGTGCATGTTCTTGGATAGTCATTTTAGTGTTGCATAAGAAACTGTGGAGTTCTCGCTCCTGAGTGTTACTCAAAATTTTTTTTGATCCATCTTTCATAACCGCTGATTCAAATCGTGCGTTTTTCTGTATTAAATGTTTACCCATGCTCTGCTGATACCTGAGTCAGAGTTCTGGGATTCCTGTGCATGGTTTTGGATAGGCATTTTACTGTTGCATAAGAAACTGTGGAGTTCTTGCTCCTGAGTGCTACTCAAATTTTTTTTGAGCCATCTTTCATAACCACTGATTAAATTCCTGAGGTTTTCTGTCTTAAATCTTTACCCATGCTCTGCTGATACCTGAGTCAGAGTTCTGGGATTCGTGTGCATGTTCTTGGATAGTCATTTTAGTGGTGCATAAGAAACTGTGGAGTTCCCGCTCCTGAGTGTTACTCAAATTTTTTTTGATCCATCTTTCATAACCGCTGATTGAAATCGTGCGTTTTTCTGTCTTAAATGTTTACCCATGCTCTGCTGATACCTGAGTCAGAGTTCTGGGATTCGTGTGCATGTTCTTGGATAGTCATTTTAGTGTTGCATAAGAAACTGTGGAGTTCCCGCTCCTGAGTGTTACTCAAATTTTTTTTTGACACATCTTTCTATACCACTAATTAAATTCCTGAGGTTTTCTGTCTTAAATCTTTACCCATGCTCTGCTGATACCTGAGTCGGCGTTTTGGGATTCGTTTGCATGTGTTTTAATAGATATTTTAATGTTGCATAAGAAACCATTGAGTTCTTGCTCCTGAGTGATACGCAATTTTTTTTTGATACATCTTTCTATACCACTGATTAAATTCCTGAGGTTTTCTGTCTTAAATCTTTACCCATGCTCTGCTGATACCTGAGTCGGCGTTCTGGGATTCCTGTGCATGTTTTTGGATAGTTATTTTAATGCTGCATAAGAAACCGTTGAGATCTTGCTCCTGAGTGCTACGCAATTTTTTTTTTTATACATCTTTCTATACCACTGATTAAATTCCTGAGGTTTTCTGTCTTAAATCTTTAACCATGCTCTGCTGATACCTGAGTCGAAGTTCTGGGATTCCTGTGCATGTTTTTGGATAGTTATTTTAATGTTGCATAAGAAACCGTTGAGTTCTTGCTCTTGAGTGCTTCTCAATATTTTTTTTGATACATATTTCTATACCACTGATTAAATTCCTGAGGTTTTCTGTCTTAAATGTTTACCCATGCTCTGCTGATACCTGAGTCAGAGTTCTGGGATTCATGTGCATGTTCTTGGATAGTCATTTTAGTGTTGCATAAGAAACTGTGGAGTTCCCGCTCCTGAGTGTTACTCAATTTTTTTTTTGACACATCTTTCTATACCACTGATTAAATTCCTGAGGTTTTCTGTCTTAAATGTTTACCCATGCTCTGCTGATACCTGAGTCAGAGTTCTGGGATTCGTGTGCATGTTCTTAGATAGTCATTTTAGTTTTGCATAAGAAACTGTGGAGTTCCCGCTCCTGAGTGTTACTCAAATTTTTGTTTGACACATCTTTCTATACCACTGATTAAATTCCTGAGGTTTTCTGTCTTAAATGTTTACCCATGCTCTGCTGATACCTGAGTCAGAGTTCTGGGATTCGTGTGCATGTTCTTGGATAGTCATTTTAGTTTTGCATAAGAAACTGTGGAGTTCCCGCTCCTGAGTGTTACTCAAATTTTTGTTTGACACATCTTTCTATACCACTGATTAAATTCCTGAGGTTTTCTGTCTTAAATGTTTACCCATGCTCTGCTGATACCTGAGTCAGAGTTCTGGGATTCGTGTGCATGTTCTTGGATAGTCATTTTAGTTTTGCATAAGAAACTGTGGAGTTCCCGCTCCTGAGTGTTACTCAAATTTTTTTTTGACACATCTTTCTATACCACTGATTAAATTCCTGAGGTTTTCTGTCTTAAATCTTTACCCATGCTCTGCTGATACCTCAGTCGAAGTTCTGGGATTCCTGTGCATGTTTTTGGATAGTTATTTTAATGTTGCATAAGAAACCGTTGAGTTCTTGCTCCTGAGTGCTTCTCAATTTCTTTTTTGATACATCTTTCTATACCACAGATTAAATTCCTGAGGTTTTCTGTCTTAAATCTTTACCCATGCTCTGCTGATACTTGAGTCGAAGTTCTGGGATTCCTGTGCATGTTTTTGGATAGTTATTTTAATGTTGCATAAGAAACCGTTGAGTTCTTGCTCCTGAGTGCTTCTCAATTTCTTTTTTGACACATCTTTCTATACCACTAATTAAATTCCGGAGGTTTTCTGTCTTAAATATTTACCCATGCTCTGCTGATACCTGAGTCGGCGTTCTGGGATTCCTGTGCATGTTCTTGGATAGTCATTTTAGTGTTGCATAAGAAACTGTGGAGTTCTCGCTCCTGAGTGTTACTCAAAATTTTTTTTGATCCATCTTTCATAACCGCTGATTCAAATCGTGCGTTTTTCTGTATTAAATGTTTACCCATGCTCTGCTGATACCTGAGTCAGAGTTCTGGGATTCCTGTGCATGGTTTTGGATAGGCATTTTACTGTTGCATAAGAAACTGTGGAGTTCTTGCTCCTGAGTGCTACTCAAATTTTTTTTGAGCCATCTTTCATAACCACTGATTAAATTCCTGAGGTTTTCTGTCTTAAATCTTTACCCATGCTCTGCTGATACCTGAGTCAGAGTTCTGGGATTCGTGTGCATGTTCTTGGATAGTCATTTTAGTGGTGCATAAGAAACTGTGGAGTTCCCGCTCCTGAGTGTTACTCAAATTTTTTTTGATCCATCTTTCATAACCGCTGATTGAAATCGTGCGTTTTTCTGTCTTAAATGTTTACCCATGCTCTGCTGATACCTGAGTCAGAGTTCTGGGATTCGTGTGCATGTTCTTGGATAGTCATTTTAGTGTTGCATAAGAAACTGTGGAGTTCCCGCTCCTGAGTGTTACTCAAATTTTTTTTTGACACATCTTTCTATACCACTAATTAAATTCCTGAGGTTTTCTGTCTTAAATCTTTACCCATGCTCTGCTGATACCTGAGTCGGCGTTTTGGGATTCGTTTGCATGTGTTTTAATAGATATTTTAATGTTGCATAAGAAACCATTGAGTTCTTGCTCCTGAGTGATACGCAATTTTTTTTTGATACATCTTTCTATACCACTGATTAAATTCCTGAGGTTTTCTGTCTTAAATCTTTACCCATGCTCTGCTGATACCTGAGTCGGCGTTCTGGGATTCCTGTGCATGTTTTTGGATAGTTATTTTAATGCTGCATAAGAAACCGTTGAGATCTTGCTCCTGAGTGCTACGCAATTTTTTTTTTTATACATCTTTCTATACCACTGATTAAATTCCTGAGGTTTTCTGTCTTAAATCTTTAACCATGCTCTGCTGATACCTGAGTCGAAGTTCTGGGATTCCTGTGCATGTTTTTGGATAGTTATTTTAATGTTGCATAAGAAACCGTTGAGTTCTTGCTCTTGAGTGCTTCTCAATATTTTTTTTGATACATATTTCTATACCACTGATTAAATTCCTGAGGTTTTCTGTCTTAAATGTTTACCCATGCTCTGCTGATACCTGAGTCAGAGTTCTGGGATTCATGTGCATGTTCTTGGATAGTCATTTTAGTGTTGCATAAGAAACTGTGGAGTTCCCGCTCCTGAGTGTTACTCAAATTTTTTTTTGACACATCTTTCTATACCACTGATTAAATTCCTGAGGTTTTCTGTCTTAAATGTTTACCCATGCTCTGCTGATACCTGAGTCAGAGTTCTGGGATTCGTGTGCATGTTCTTGGATAGTCATTTTAGTTTTGCATAAGAAACTGTGGAGTTCCCGCTCCTGAGTGTTACTCAAATTTTTGTTTGACACATCTTTCTATACCACTGATTAAATTCCTGAGGTTTTCTGTCTTAAATGTTTACCCATGCTCTGCTGATACCTGAGTCAGAGTTCTGGGATTCGTGTGCATGTTCTTGGATAGTCATTTTAGTTTTGCATAAGAAACTGTGGAGTTCCCGCTCCTGAGTGTTACTCAAATTTTTGTTTGACACATCTTTCTATACCACTGATTAAATTCCTGAGGTTTTCTGTCTTAAATGTTTACCCATGCTCTGCTGATACCTGAGTCAGAGTTCTGGGATTCGTGTGCATGTTCTTGGATAGTCATTTTAGTTTTGCATAAGAAACTGTGGAGTTCCCGCTCCTGAGTGTTACTCAAATTTTTTTTTGACACATCTTTCTATACCACTAATTAAATTCCTGAGGTTTTCTGTCTTAAATGTTTACCCATGCTCTGCTGATACCTGAGTCAGAGTTCTGGGATTCGTGTGCATGTTCTTGGATAGTCATTTTAGTTTTGCATAAGAAACTGTGGAGTTCCCGCTCCTGAGTGTTACTCAAATTTTTGTTTGACACATCTTTCTATACCACTGATTAAATTCCTGAGGTTTTCTGTCTTAAATGTTTACCCATGCTCTGCTGATACCTGAGTCAGAGTTCTGGGATTCGTGTGCATGTTCTTGGATAGTCATTTTAGTTTTGCATAAGAAACTGTGGAGTTCCCGCTCCTGAGTGTTACTCAAATTTTTGTTTGACACATCTTTCTATACCACTGATTAAATTCCTGAGGTTTTCTGTCTTAAATGTTTACCCATGCTCTGCTGATACCTCAGTCGAAGTTCTGGGATTCCTGTGCATGTTTTTGGATAGTTATTTTAATGTTGCATAAGAAACCGTTGAGTTCTTGCTCCTGAGTGCTTCTCAATTTCTTTTTTGATACATCTTTCTATACCACAGATTAAATTCCTGAGGTTTTCTGTCTTAAATCTTTACCCATGCTCTGCTGATACCTGAGTCAGAGTTCTGGGATTCCTGTGCATGGTTTTGGATAGGTACTTTACTGTTGCATAAGAAACTGTGGAGTTCTTGCTCCTGAGTGTTACTCAAATTTTTTTTGATCCATCTTTCATAACCGCTGATTGAAATCGTGCGTTTTTCTGTCTTAAATGTTTACCCATGCTCTGCTGATACCTGAGTCAGAGTTCTGGGATTCGTGTGCATGTTCTTGGATAGTCATTTTAGTGTTGCATAAGAAACTGTGGAGTTCCCGCTCCTGAGTGTTACTCAAATTTTTTTTTGACACATCTTTCTATACCACTAATTAAATTCCTGAGGTTTTCTGTCTTAAATGTTTACCCATGCTCTGCTGATACCTGAGTCAGAGTTCTGGGATTCGTGTGCATGTTTTTGGATAGTCATTTTAGTGTTGCATAAGAAACTGTGGAGTTCCCGCTCCTGAGTGTTACTCAATTTTTTTTTTGACACATCTTTCTATACCACTAATTAAATTCCTGAGGTTTTCTGTCTTAAATGTTTACCCATGCTCTGCTGATACCTGAGTCGGCGTTCTGGGATTCCTGTGCATGTTTTTGGATAGTTATTTTAATGCTGCATAAGAAACCGTTGAGATCTTGCTCCTGAGTGCTACGCAATTTTTTTTTTATACATCTTTCTATACCACTGATTAAATTCCTGAGGTTTTCTGTCTTAAATCTTTAACCATGCTCTGCTGATACCTGAGTCGAAGTTCTGGGATTCCTGTGCATGTTTTTGGATAGTTATTTTAATGTTGCATAAGAAACCGTTGAGTTCTTGCTCTTGAGTGCTTCTCAATTTTTTTTTTGACACATCTTTCTATACCACTAATTAAATTCCTGAGGTCTTCTGTCTTAAATGTTTACCCATGCTCTGCTGATACCTGAGTCAGAGTTCTGGGATTCGTGTGCATGTTTTTGGATAGTCATTTTAGTGTTGCATAAGAAACTGTGGAGTTCCCGCTCCTGAGTGTTACTCAATTTTTTTTTTGACACATCTTTCTATACCACTAATTAAATTCCTGAGGTTTTCTGTCTTAAATGTTTACCCATGCTCTGCTGATACCTGAGTCAGAGTTCTGGGATTCATGTGCATGTTCTTGGATAGTCATTTTAGTGTTGCATAAGAAACTGTGGAGTTCCCGCTCCTGAGTGTTACTCAAATTATTTTTTGACACATCTTTCTATACCACTAATTAAATTCCTGAGGTTTTCTGTCTTAAATGTTTACCCATGCTCTGCTGATACCTGAGTCAGAGTTCTGGGATTCGTGTGCATGTTCTTGGATAGTCATTTTAGTTTTGCATAAGAAACTGTGGAGTTCCCGCTCCTGAGTGTTACTCAAATTTTTGTTTGACACATCTTTCTATACCACTGATTAAATTCCTGAGGTTTTCTGTCTTAAATGTTCACCCATGCTCTGCTGATACCTGAGTCAGAGTTCTGGGATTCGTGTGCATGTTCTTGGATAGTCATTTTAGTTTTGCATAAGAAACTGTGGAGTTCCCGCTCCTGAGTGTTACTCAAATTTTTGTTTGACACATCTTTCTATACCACTGATTAAATTCCTGAGGTTTTCTGTCTTAAATGTTTACCCATGCTCTGCTGATACCTGAGTCAGAGTTCTGGGATTCGTGTGCATGTTCTTGGATAGTCATTTTAGTTTTGCATAAGAAACTGTGGAGTTCCCGCTCCTGAGTGTTACTCAAATTTTTGTTTGACACATCTTTCTATACCACTGATTAAATTCCTGAGGTTTTCTGTCTTAAATGTTTACCCATGCTCTGCTGATACCTGAGTCAGAGTTCTAGGATTCTTGTGCATGGTTTTGGATAGGTATTTTACTGTTGCATAAGAAACTGTGGAGTTCCCGCTCCTGAGTGCTACTTAAATTTTTTTTGAGCCATCTTTCATAACCACTGATTGAAATCGTGCGTTTTTCTGTCTTAAACGTTTACGCATGCTCTGCTGATACTTGAGTGGAAGTTCCGGGATTTAATTGCATGTTTTCGGATAGGTATATTAATGTTTCATAAGAAACCGTTGAGTTCTTGCTCCTGAGTGCAACTGAATATTTTTTTTGATACATCTTTCTATACCACTGATTAAATTCCTGAGGTTTTCTGTCTTAAATGTTTACCCATGCTCTGCTGATACCTCAGTCGAAGTTCTGGGATTCCTGTGCATGTTTTTGGATAGTTATTTTAATGTTGCATAAGAAACCGTTGAGTTCTTGCTCCTGAGTGCTTCTCAATTTCTTTTTTGATACATCTTTCATAACCACTGATTAAATTCCTGAGGTTTTCTGTCTTAAATCTTTACCCATGCTCTGCTGATACCTGAGTCAGAGTTCTGGGATTCCTGTGCATGGTTTTGGATAGGTACTTTACTGTTGCATAAGAAACTGTGGAGTTCTTGCTCCTGAGTGCTACTCAAATTTTTTTTGAGCCATCTTTCATAACCGCTGATTGAAATCGTGCGTTTTTCTGTCTTAAATGTTTACCCATGCTCTGCTGATACCTGAGTCAGAGTTCTGGGATTCGTGTGCATGTTCTTGGATAGTCATTTTAGTGTTGCATAAGAAACTGTGGAGTTCCCGCTCCTGAGTGTTACTCAAATTTTTTTTTGACACATCTTTCTATACCACTAATTAAATTCCTGAGGTTTTCTGTCTTAAATGTTTACCCATGCTCTGCTGATACCTGAGTCGGCGTTCTGGGATTCCTGTGCATGTTTTTGGATAGCTATTTTAATGTTGCATAAGAAACCGTTGAGTTCTTGCTCTTGAGTGCTTCTCAATATTTTTTTTGATACATATTTCTATACCACTGATTAAATTCCTGAGGTTTTCTGTCTTAAATGTTTACCCATGCTCTGCTGATACCTGAGTCAGAGTTCTGGGATTCATGTGCATGTTCTTGGATAGTAATTTTAGTGTTGCATAAGAAACTGTGGAGTTCCCGCTCCTGAGTGTTACTCAAATTTTTTTTTGACACATCTTTCTATACCACTAATTAAATTCTTGAGGTTTTCTGTCTTAAATGTTTACCCATGCTCTGCTGATACCTGAGTCGGCGTTCTGGGATTCCTGTGCATGTTTTTGGATAGCTATTTTAATGTTGCATAAGAAACCGTTGAGTTCTTGCTCTTGAGTGCTTCTCAATATTTTTTTTGATACATATTTCTATACCACTGATTAAATTCCTGAGGTTTTCTGTCTTAAATGTTTACCCATGCTCTGCTGATACCTGAGTCAGAGTTCTGGGATTCATGTGAATGTTCTTGGATAGTCATTTTAGTGTTGCATAAGAAACTGTGGAGTTCCCGCTCCTGAGTGTTACTCAAATTTTTTTTTGACACATCTTTCTATACCACTAATTAAATTCTTGAGGTTTTCTGTCTTAAATGTTTACCCATGCTCTGCTGATACCTGAGTCAGAGTTCTGGGATTCGTGTGCATGTTTTTGGATAATCATTTTAGTGTTGCATAAGAAACTCTGGAGTTCCCGCTCCTGAGTATTACTCAAATTTTTGTTTGACACATCTTTCTATACCACTGATTAAATTCCTGAGGTTTTCTGTCTTAAATGTTTACCCATGCTCTGCTGATACCTGAGTCAGAGTTCTAGGATTCCTGTGCATGGTTTTGGATAGGTATTTTACTGTTGCATAAGAAACTGTGGAGTTCCCGCTCCTGAGTGCTACTCAAATTTTTTTTGAGCCATCTTTCATAACCACTGATTGAAATCGTGCGTTTTTCTGTCTTAAACGTTTACGCATGCTCTGCTGATACCTGAGTGGAAGTTCCGGGATTTAATTGCATGTTTTCGGATAGGTATATTAATGTTTCATAAGAAACCTTTGAGTTCTTGCTCCTGAGTGCAACTGAATATTTTTTTTGATACATCTTTCTATACCACTGATTAAATTCCTGAGGTTTTCTGTCTTAAATCGTTACCCATGCTCTGCTGATACCTGAGTCGGCGTTCTGGGATTCGTTTGCATGTGTTTTAATAGATATTTTAATGTTGCATAAGAAACCATTGAGTTCTTGCTCCTGAGTGCTACGCACTTTTTTTTTGATACATCTTTCTATACCACAGATTAAATTCCTGAGGTTTTCTGTCTTAAATCTTTACCCATGCTCTGCTGATACTTGAGTCGAAGTTCTG
The DNA here is from genome assembly GCA_949091785.1 of Polymixis lichenea. Lineage (NCBI taxonomy): Eukaryota > Metazoa > Arthropoda > Insecta > Lepidoptera > Noctuidae > Polymixis > Polymixis lichenea. The sequence goes on along the minus strand of OX420932.1, from coordinate 16,495,785 downwards.
GGATTACTGTGCATGTTTTTGGATAGTTATTTTAATGTTGCATAAGAAACCGTTGAGTTCTTGCTCTTGAGTGCTTCTCAATATTTTTTTTGATACATTTTTCTATACCACTGATTAAATTCCTGAGGTTTTCTGTCTTAAATGTTTACCCATGCTCTGCTGATACCTGAGTCAGAGTTCTGGGATTCCTGTGCATGTTTTTGGATAGGTATTTTAGTCTTGCATAAGAAACTGTGGAGTTCCCGCTCCTGAGTGCTACTCAAATTTTTTTTGAGCCATCTTTCATAACCACTGATTGAAATCGTGCGTTTTTCTGTCTTAAACCTTTACCCATGCTCTGCTGATACCTGAGTCAGAGTTCTGGGATCCTGTGCATGGTTTTGGATAGGCATTTTACTGTTGCATAAGAAACTGTGGAGTTCTTGCTCCTGAGTGCTTCTCAATATTTTTTTTGATACATTTTTCTATACCACTGATTAAATTCCTGAGGTTTTCTGTCTTAAATGTTTACCCATGCTCTGCTGATACCTGAGTCAGAGTTCTGGGATTCCTGTGCATGTTTTTGGATAGGTATTTTAGTCTTGCATAAGAAACTGTGGAGTTCCCGCTCCTGAGTGCTACTCAAATTTTTTTTGAGCCATCTTTCATAACCACTGATTGAAATCGTGCGTTTTTCTGTCTTAAACCTTTACCCATGCTCTGCTGATACCTGAGTCAGAGTTCTGGGATTCCTGTGCATGGTTTTGGATAGGTATTTTACTGTTGCATAAGAAACTGTGGAGTTCTTGCTCCTGAGTGCTACTCAAATTTTTTTTGAGCCATCTTTCATAACCACTGATTAAATTCCTGAGGTTTTCTGTCTTAAATCTTTACCCATGCTCTGCTGATACCTGAGTCAGAGTTCTGGGATTCGTGTGCATGTTCTTGGATAGTCATTTTAGTGGTGCATAAGAAACTGTGGAGTTCCCGCTCCTGAGTGTTACTCAAATTTTTTTTGATCCATCTTTCATAACCGCTGATTGAAATCGTGCGTTTTTCTGTCTTAAATGTTTACCCATGCTCTGCTGATACCTGAGTCAGAGTTCTGGGATTCGTGTGCATGTTCTTGGATAGTCATTTTAGTGTTGCATAAGAAACTGTGGAGTTCCCGCTCCTGAGTGTTACTCAAATTTTTTTTTGACACATCTTTCTATACCACTAATTAAATTCCTGAGGTTTTCTGTCTTAAATCTTTACCCATGCTCTGCTGATACCTGAGTCGAAGTTTCGGGATTTAATTGCATGTTTTCGGATACATATATTAATGTTTCATAAGAAACCGTTGAGTTCTTGCTCCTGAGTGCAACTGAATATTTTTTTTGATACATATATCTATACCACTGATCAAATTCCTGAGGTTTTCTGTCTTAAATGTTTACCCATGCTCTGCTGATACTTGAGTCAGAGTTCTGGGATTCGTGTGCATGTTCTTGGATAGTCATTTTAGTGTTGCATAAGAAACTGTGGAGTTCCCGCTCCTGAGTGTTACTCAAATTTTTTTTTGATCCATCTTTCATAACCGCTGATTGAAATCGTGCGTTTTTCTGTCTTAAATGTTTACCCATGCTCTGCTGATACCTGAGTCAGAGTTCTGGGATTCCTGTGCATGGTTTTGGATAGGTATTTTACTGTTGCATAAGAAACAGTGGAGTTCCCGCTCCTGAGTGTTACTCAAAATTTTTTTTGACACATCTTTCTATACCACTGATTAAATTCCTGAGGTTTTCTGTCTTAAATGTTTACCCATGCTCTGCTGATACCTGAGTCGGCGTTCTGGGATTCGTTTGCATGTGTTTTAATAGATATTTTAATGTTGCATAAGAAACCATTGAGGTCTTGCTCCTGAGTGCTACGCAATTTTTTTTTTGATACATCTTTCTATACCACTGATGAAATTCCTGAGGTTTTCTGTCTTAAATCTTTACCCATGCTCTGCTGATACCTGAGTCGAAGTTCTGGGATTCCTGTGCATGTTTTTGGGTAGTTATTTTAATGTTGCATAAGAAACCGTTGAGTTCTTGCTCTTGAGTGCTTCTCAATATTTTTTTTTGATACATTTTTCTATACCACTGATTAAATTCCTGAGGTTTTCTGTCTTAAATCTTTACCCATGCTCTGCTGATACCTGAGTCAGAGTTCTGGGATTCCTGTGCATGTTTTTGGATAGGTATTTTAGTGTTGCATAAGAAACTGTGGAGTTCCCGCTCCTGAGTGTTACTCAAATTTTTTTTGAGCCATCTTTCATAACCACTGATTGAAATCGTGCGTTTTTCTGTCTTAAACCTTTACCCATGCTCTGCTGATACCTGAGTGGAAGTTCCGGGATTTAATTGCATGTTTTCGGATAGATATATTAATGTTTCATAAGAAACCGTTGAGTTCTTGCTCCTGAGTGCAACTGAATATTTTTTTTGATACATCTTTCTATACCACTGATTAAATTCCTGAGGTTTTCTGTCTTAAATCTTTACCCATGCTCTGCTGATACCTGAGTCGGCGTTCTGGGATTCGTTTGCATGTGTTTTAATAGATATTTTAATGTTACATAAGAAACCGTTGAGTTCTTGCTCCTGAGCGCTACGCAATTTTTTTTTTGATACATCTTTCTATACCACTGATTAAATTCCTGAGGTTTTCCGTCTTAAATCTTTACCCATGCTCCGCTGATACCTGAGTCAGAGTTCTGGGTTACTTATGCCATTTTAGTATAGTTCATTTATAGTTGCAATATTAAATGTGGAGGGTTACATCCTCAGTTGTAGTCAATTGTTTTTTTTATCATACCAACTTAATCACTCAATGAAATTGAGATTTCTTGCTATCTAACTTTTTCATAAGGCTCTGCTGATATCTTTTAGAGACAACTGCGTTTATTTTGTTTTTTTCTGTTCCTGGGGATCTTGACGGCTACTAAACTTAGTCCATAGAATCTACGAAAAGCTACACATTTACCAGGCGCCTCTTTTAACAAAATGATTTTATTTTCCTTGTAGCGGGTAACATTTTCTTTTTTATTTATTTCATGACTTAGGTCGGCAGAACTATTCCGGAAAAGTATTAGGAACTATAGAACCCACCACTGTGTACCTAAATCAGTTTTAAAATTGTAATTTTGGAAAAAATGATCTGCTACCGGAAGTTAGCAGAGCATATTTTCATTCGACCTTTTTTCAGGCAAAAACGCCTGAACTATATTTTTTAAGTATAAGGAACTCCAGAACTCATCCGCATGCGAATAGAACTCACATTATATTTTGCTCTGCTGAGAAATGATCTGCCAAGTTCACCCACATCTCTGCCGTCACCTCTTATGCAAGTGAATCGCAAAGGTAATATGACAAGGTGTTTAGTAGGTATAATGGTCACAGGTTTCAAAGGATTACTGTACAATATAATGACTTCATTCAAACACTCTTAAAGATCGGCTAGGATAGATGCCGAGATTTTTTTTTAGACTTATATGTATCTATTAGTCACAGTGGTTTGCATAGTTATTTCAATTCGGACAAAGCAACTAGTTGCTGATACGAAAGAAACCAATGTGCGGCCACCCTAAGTTTTAACTTTTACTGGAAATGAAAAAATATAATCTATAAGGTGTTACAAAATTAATGTTCCGAATTTCGTGTACTTGCTCGGTATCAAAAATATAACATTTTGTAAAATTAAAAATAAATCGATTTAAATTTTAGGTAACTTCGATAAATTCCCAGTCTAAAGTTTGAAAATGTGATGGGAAAATTAGAATCAGCTGTTTACGTAGGTATTTGACAACGCGCTCGTCTCGCTCGCGCGGTTGTCTGTGCCTACACGGTGTAGGTACGGTGCGCATGAGCATATTTAATAATTAGTGCGTGGGGGAAAATATAGCATATCCTTGAAATGGATTGTTGTTTGTAAATATTTTTTTCGTGATTATGTTTTGAATGTCATCTTAAACAACTCCTTAAATTTCTAAACATTAATTTTTTAACACCTTATATACAATGTAGGTATATATAATATTTAAATGAAAATGTATGATAATATGTTCCCGGCACTTTTAAATCAAGACGTTTACGAATACTCGTATGTATAATTAATTTTAACCAAGTTTTCCATGCCAAAGGCCCGTTAGGTCAAATTACCTAAAACCCATTATACAAACACGCGACGCGCCACACTTCGCTCCTTTCCCTTGTTTCGCTTTGCATACGAAACTCTAACAAAGTACAATCACCCTGACGTCAAAATACAATCCCTGTAAATCTCTCTGAGTTACATTTACGACTCACAATGCGTGATATTTCTGTAAAGCATAATTTATTCTCCATCCTCGCATTCTTGACACAATCCAAACTAAAAAAAAAACATTTCATCTCTTTGCAATTTTAGCTGCTAGCTGAGCAATCTCCTCTTGAATTTTAATTCCTACCAGGTCACTCAAGCACATAACTTTTATTTAGTACCGTTCTCGAGTGAACAATATAGTTTTTCTTATTTAAAAGAGAATGTCTGCAATGCAGACTGCTCTGTGAAATGAAAGAAAATAATTTAAGTGAATGCGAGCCTTTTCAGAACCGGACTCACCGTAATACCAAGTCAACGTAACGCGGTCTGGTCTCTTAAGGTGGAAGCTCCAGGGTAGACCACGAAATTCAAAATTTCTTACGTTATTTGCAATTTGCAGGTCAGCGCAACGTTGTAGGTTGATAAAAATATGATTCGCGACCGAATACTTAGTGATTTAATCGAATTCAATTAACTTAGGGCTGATTTTTGAATATTCAGATAAGTTTTATCCCAGGAATAAATATATCTGTTTGACAGCTTTTTTTAGAGAAAATATGCCAAACTGTCAGATTTTTTCGTCAGATAAAAGTTATCTGACTATTGAAAAATTAGCCCTTAGAGGGTTGTATCGATGATTTAAATTATTATAGGTATTTTAAGCCATATTTGTTATGGTCGCGAATCATATTTTGTTGAACATAAAGCTTGACACTGCAACAAACGTAAAAAAAAAATGAATTTTGCGGTCTACCCGGGAGCTTTCACCTTAAATAAAGTAATCTTCTTTTTAAAATATCCATATGAGAACACGCTTTTAGAACATATTTGAGCATTTAGATGTTATCAATAACTTCCTACTCAAGGGTAGCGATAAGCATTAGGTACATTTCAATCGCGTGTGAAACAATGTGCTACGAATTTCATAAATTTACGATAAGAGAAATGAAAATTGGAAATTGCCGTGTAAAATAATATATAGTGCACTTGTTTGATAACAAAGCAAATGTATTTTTTCACGAGGTTTTCGACTGAGCGACGCTGATAATGTCGAGCCTCGTGATACTGTTAATAGGTAAGTGTTACATTTACAGCTGTAGTGGGAATGTGGAATCAAATATTATTATTATTAAAATAATATCGGTCTCACGGGACTGCCTAGTGATCGCAAGCTGAGCAGTAACTAAGCAAGAGGTCCGCTGGGTTCGATTCTCACGTCGGGCAGTGTAATTGTTTGGAAGTGTCTTTGTGCCCGGTTGATCGCAATAGGCTCACGCCTAATTTCATGGGACTTAAACATAACTGGCGAAAAATGGGAATACTATAGGGACACCTCTGCCCAACCCTTTTTATGTACCTATATACTATTCACGTATTTACAGCTTTGGTTGCAGTAACAGGCTCGACAAATAAAGTAGAAAGCTCTCCAGCTCAAGCCTTAGATTTGAATAGAATTTTAGAACTTGTCAAACAGCAACGGCTTAATACGGGACGTAAACAACACAAACTGCGACTACGCATAGTTTCTTCAGATTCTGATTCCGATACCGATTCAGATGATTCTTCGACCGACTTAGACGATTCTGATGAATCTGACAATAATAACTTTGCTAGGTTAAAAAAAGACAGAATTGTTAATTTGATAGAATCAGTTGTGAACGAAAAAACGAATAACCACCGTCTGTCTTATCGTAAGGGGAAAAAGAACTACGGTCAGACGTCAGACAAATCTGATGATTCTGATAACAAACGATTAGCAAAAGAAAGAATAATTGATTTAATAGAAAGCGTTGCGAAAGAAAACAACAAAAACAACCATATCACAAATCGCAAAGGAAAACAAAGCTATGGCCAAACAAGTTATTTAATCCCCAGCGAAAATTACGACAATACTGAGACTAGCAAAGATAATGTTCAAAAACGGATTCTGGACAAACTATTTTCTGAACCTTCTAATGATGTGGAACAACAATTAAAACCGAAAAAGAGACTTATCCCTAACCGTTTAACACCTACTGTGACTATGGATGATTTTAAAAAATATTATGAAAATAAAAACAAAAATGGTGAAATTACTGGTTTGGAAGATTACTCAAAAGTATACATAGTCCTAAATCCCCAAGCAGTTCAAAACAGCAAGAATAAAAATTCACTGAATGATTTGTAAGTCTGTGTGATAATTATTTAAAACAAATCGTGCTTTGTGTGTTTTGATTAAGAAGAAAGCACCAGGATGATTTTTTTTATTGAGGGTGGGAAATTATCAAATAACTTCTCCCGATCTCGGTGGAACGGGAGGGCGTGTCAGACTTTTACTGACTAAAACCCATAAGTGTTCGTTCAGTTGCCTGTGTGCCGGGGCCACGATATCTCTTTCGAACAACCATCACCCCTGGCAGGCATCGGCCCTTGCGGACCCCACTAGTTGGTGTTGACATCTCTTCAAGGCGCGCGTGGAACACAACGCGCCGTCGACCTGGGCTTGGTCATTATCGGACAGCGAGCTACCCGTTACTCGCCGTGGCCGTGGCCGGGAATCAGCCTGGGATTCGCGACGCCCAGGGCGTCTCCTGCGGCAACTAGGGCCGTGAGGTCGTGAAATAAAAAAATCTTACGTTTTTTGCAATTTGCAGGTCAGTGACAGGCTGTACCTCTGTTGATTAAAATATGATTCGCGACAGTAACTGGTTTCTATTTACAAAATTATAATCAATAAAATCATCAACACAACCCTCTAAATTGCAAACACTTCCACTTTGCAAATTGCCAAAAACGTAAGCATCTCTGTGAGAGGGAGAGGGCCATAATCCACTACGTGGGCCATGTCACCTCTTCGATTTTTTGTTTCTTGGACATGTCGGTTTCCTCGCGATGTTTTCCATTAATCAGCATTTAAAAAAAAAACAATTTGAATTTCGCGAGCTACCTTTCGCATCCCCCTCAAACACCAAAAGCTGCTCTTTAGGATTTGAATTTATATACCAGATACCTACGAGGCAGCGACTACTATATTCAGCGAGACGGGATGTCGATACGACGTATCATAATTATACTTTTTTTAGGCCTGTGAAAATCACCTCCCGTCTAAAGATGGTACTTTTTGATCGGTTCTCTCGTAATCTTAAGTTTTCGATATTTATTCAGGATTTCAAAAGTTCTCTCGTTGTCTTCCCCAACATCGGAACGGGAACCTCAAGACAAAAGATTACCACGTCGCTATAAAGGATTTGTTGTAAATGACAACCGTCCGAAAAGACGATTCAAGGGATTTCATAACAGTGAGTATTACGACACTACCGCCGATCTATACTTTAAAAAACCTCACCGTTAAAACAGGGGAACTAAGCATGAAGTGAGTTGTCATTCCACCAAGGTCAATTCTCATAATTAAAAGCTTTCAAAACCTAGTCGTAAACTCATCTCAGCGATAGTCAGTGTCAAAAATTTGTCAAAAACGTAAGAGAATTATAGGTATTTTTGACAGATTGAGACTGAGATTCGAATGTAAACGTTCTTTAAAATACGGCAGTTTCTTCTCTGACTGATTGACAATATTGGCAGTTCAGTCAGGCAGTTTTCACGGTGAGATTTTTACAAAATAGGTCGACAGCGAATGCTTATTAACATAACCATTTATATGTAGAGTAGCTTTTTGATTCAGGAACAAACATACAAACGTCTAAATGTCCAAGCATACAAAGTTTCATATTTATAAATTAGTGGGATAAAGTCAAATTAGTTCAATTTTCTTGAGCGAATTAACCACAGCTGTCGATTTATTTTCTTTATTTCAATTTATCATCGATGTGATGCACACAGGTGTTAAACTCTGACACGCCCTATCTACGTGCTGCACATTGCGTGTTCACCTCTATAAGTTGGCACCGTTCACATGTCATTCAGTAATCATTAATGGCTTGCAACTATATAACGTGTTATGTTCAGCGAATAACACCTACTGTTACTTTGACGAACGACGTAAGAGATGTCATTAATTATGAATGATCAAAGGCTTACCAATCAAATAACAAATATTAACGTTCCTACTTACATTTCAATAATATATGGACGCTAAAACACATACCTTTTTTTGCGTATTACTAAACCTCCATGTTATTTAAAATTACTAGATTCTGCCCGCGTCTTTGTCTGCGTAGACTTCAGAATAGAGCCCAGACACCGGGATAAAAACTAACCTATGTGTTACTCCAAGTTATAAAGTATCTGTCTGTTAAATTTCATCCAAGTACGTTCAGCTTTTTTGCGTCTTTGAATGGCAAACATAAAAAAGAACTTTAGCTACTCCTCTCTCCTAACGAATCCTACCTATCCTATCCTGCTCTCTTTAACTTTAACTAATCCTATTATCCTAAAGTTATATTTATAATGTTATAACATTATAAAAACATTATAAATATTTAGGATTGTAGGATTACCTATTCTAATTTTATTTTTCTGTTGCAGAGGTAGCTAGCATGGCCGATGATGAGAAAAAGTTACATCCACTAGCAGCCCCTTTGGGTAGAATCACTGCCATGCCAATCTAACATAAATTAAATATGAAAGACATTACACGAGAGAGGTTTCCGTCGATTTAATAAAAATTTTGCTCCTTAATTATTATAATAAAATATTTTTATGTACAGAACTACCAACGCATGAAATTCATGCTTTTTGAAAGTTAATATTGCACAATGGCCCCTGAAATAGCCCATTGTTATACCTTATATAAGGAACAGAATATGCATTTTTATTAAATGGCCGCTGCTGGCAGAATATTAAATATTATATTAAAGCAATTTTCAATTCCTTTGGGAAAACATACGACTATAGGTAAGTTTATTTTCTATCTAATCATAAACATTGAAATGAAAATACAACTTACGTCGTTCTCCCAAACAAAGGAAATGAATAAACGAGAATAAGTACCTAAATATTATAGTAAACAAAACTAAACCTTAAAATCTAGTGTAAGTAAGTAGTAAAAAATGTAACTTACTTCCTAATACTGAAGCGACAATACTTTTTTATGATGATCATTTCACATTTCACTACTTTTATAAACACTCCTTCTGTTATAATTTGACTTAAGTATGTTAAACTAGGTACGATAACTGAAAGAATAATGCTAACCTTTTCTCACTCGTAATTTATTTCTTTCAATGTTACTGAGTGCGGGTTACCTCTATCTGGCAGAATCTTAATGCTCCGAAATTTATTTGGCATAACATACTTGGCATAATCTTCTTTGAACGAATATTTTAAGGCATAAAAATGATTTAATATAATTACTGTTCGGCCGAATGTTTATATATCCAAATTTACGATGGCATACTTTTAAGATGACATAATTTTATTTAGCATAATTATCTTTGGCAAAGTTGACATTCCGCATAATTTCATATAGCATAATGTTTGTTTAAAGCGATTATTTGGTACAATTTCACGTGGCATACTATGAAAAGATGGCTGAATTTTATTTGGAATAATTTTATTAGGCATATCGAATTGCTGCAAAAGCTACTCCACGTAGTCTTGTCTGCCGAGCGGGGCGGGGCGAGGCGGCCCGCGGGTTGAGGAGCAGGTGGTTGTAACGCTTGCCGCCGCTCCGCCGGCCAGCAAACCGAAGCTGCGGTGGTGAGCGTTAAATCACCTGGGATGATAAGCTCGCGTGGAACCGCCGGAGCCGTGACAGAAACCATGCCTGCTGCATGCTTGCTTGCATTCTGCATGTATGGTGTATGCTTGTTTGCATGTTTGCATGCTGCATGCTTGCTGCATGCATGGTGAATGTGATGAGAAGTGATAAATGAGTCTTTCAGTTATTATAGATATAAAATATATGCCAAAAGATGATCCTAACTGTGAATTATCTGAGATATGATGGTTCTATTTTTTAATCATTACCTATGTATATGAAATTTATGCCTAAAGATGATTCTGACTTACAAAATTATGAGTTTTGAATGTATGCCAAATGAGTGTATACCAAACGTTTTTCTGCGAAATGAAGTTTAAGCTATCCGCTGTTATGCAAAATAATATTACGACATAAAAAGTTCTGCTATGAAGGGTAGACCCACTGAGTGCAAGGTCGCAACTTGAGATGTTTATTTCCTGCCAATTGAAACAAGGCTAATACGAGGGTACTTATTCACGACAAACGAGGTGTTATTTCCAAGCAATCCTTTATAATGACGTTGTTTAAAAGCAACCCGTTTATTTTGTAACTAGATTTTGTGTTACAAAACTTCCCTGCGGTTTTTTGGTTTTACTGTGGATGCCATTTTGGCTGGCGGGATGAAATATTGCGATAATCTATTTGTTGTGCTCTTGCAAAGTCCTCACTTTTCGGCAGTTACCCAATGGCCAAATATTCCTACATCAAATATTTGCAGTTTTGAATAGTTTGCTTTGATTTAAAGTTGAGATTGTACAGTTTTAACCCAGTTTTGTGCAATAGCTTGAATTTAATAGTCGTTTATAGTTTCCTTTTTTATAGATAATATGGGACATTGCTCAGTTTATTAGGGTGATCTGGCTAAGCGTGGAAAAGGTCTTTCTTAAAAAAACACTTACATTTTTAAAACTACTTATCTATAGGAAAGCCAATAATATTATAATAAAGTTGTAGCAAGATGCAAGAATATGCTTCAGGTAGCATGTGAAAAATTTAAAACTTGCCGAGTAAAATCTTGTAATAAGCGTATTATTTTCTACTATCCTATTATTTACACATGATAGAGCAGTGTTAGGGTGGTTAAAATAAAAATATTCGATTTTATTTGTTATTTTCACTTTATTCAGAGTCATAAACTGTTAAAATACTGTCTAAAAACTGGGCAGCCGGTGCAACATTATTTTCGTGCCTAGCCCAGCTTAAATACCAAATAATAATCATAACGTGAGCACAATAACCCACCCATCTTCGGCCGGCAAGGCAATTGAGAAGCAGTCCATTTCCGGATAATACTTCTGAAATGCATTACATCATCGCCACAATTAACACATCGCATTGGTTCCTCATGCTCACTCGAAGTACCTACGTGTAGCAGAAGAGTCCAAGTTCGAGCCGTGGCTTGTCATTTAAAGCCGGTTCGAGGTCCACAATAGCACCAGGATCAAAGTGAGGTGCAGATTCAGTGTCCGAGTAGGGCCGGGTCATAACGAGGAGCGGTATCGAGTCCATGATAAAAACAAAAGTTCAAAGCAGCGAATAAAGAAAATAACATCCACAGTACACGGAAGCACGGCAGGGTGGTCAATATATATCGATACTCAAGTCGGTACAACGGGATTTGATTAATTTTCACATCGATTCAACAATATACGATCCACTACTATAAATTGATAAAGGCAGTAAGGATCGGATCAAAAAATCGTATTACTGTACAATCGTACTGTAAAATCGTAGTGGTCAGTACATGTGTTTAGTTAAATGAGAAAAAATTAAAACCTCGGGAAAAATACTATTATGGCTGTTATTTTCCATAAACACGCCTCTCAATCACTACTGACATTGTTAGAATTGTTCGGGCAAAACCGGGACTCTGTCTGTCATAGTAAGAAATTGAATTGAAGTAAAGGCGAACATAATAAAAATATATACTATAATATATTAAAAAAAAACAAAAACAACCAGTCTTACCAAGGGGTATCGTATTACCCAGTTACTGGGTTGTGGAGGTCAGATAGGCAGTCGCTCCATGTAAAATACTGGTATTCAGCTGCATCCGGTTAGACTGGAAGCCGACCCCAACATAGTTGGGAAAAGGCTAGGCAGATGATATGAATATATTAAAAAAAAAAAAAAAATGAAAAAAAAAAAGATTAATGAAAAATGATTAATTAAAAGCGATTTTATATCGATACTCCGGCCGAAATGATCCATTGCGAAGCAGAATATCGATACAATGCAACCGGATCGATCATCTCTACAGGATAAGTTTTCATCCAGTGCGCAAATTGTAACCATGAATTCAGCATTATCATTCTACACCCTACAGCGTAGAAATTTTTCGTCTGTTATACAAAAACAAATCAGCTAGAAAAGTTCAATACCTACGCGGTCAAAATGTATGGAACAGCTGATTTTTTTTTGTATAACCGACGAATAATTTTAGAATGATATGCTGAATTCATAGTTACAGTTTGCGCACTGGATAAACATTTATCCTGTATAAGCGGATACAGTAGGACAGGGGTTCCTAAACTTTAAAGATAACGGAACACCAACCAAATACCTTTTATTTTATAGAACCCCATATCAAGTGATTACAAATCAACACTGAAATTTATATTAGAACATGTTTTTAAAAGAAATGCGTAATATAATTGAAACACATTATTCTTAACTTAAAGTTTTAATGTGAAGAATGAAATTGTTTTACTGTTTTATAGCTTATTGCTAATAATAAATAATTTTGGCGGAACCCTGATAACTATTCTGCGGAACCCCTTGGTTCTGCGGAACCCAGTTTGGGAATCCCTGCAGTAGGAGATGCTAGGAAAAAAAATCTGACCATCATCGATTTATAGAACCGTTTTTTTCTGATCTAAAAACATATGTTATAGATAATCCTAATAACGATTTGATTGTTTTGTTTTAAAACAATGTAAATGAGTATAATCTTCTCATACAGTATTGATCGGTACTCGTTTTGCAGACAAAAACTTTTTTTTGGTCACCGTAATTGATTATTATCTTATCGATTACAGACTGAAATTGATGTGAAATTGATGTTTTATGTCCGTGCTGGTACACTCAAACAAATGGCTATGCTTTTTAACTGGGGGATCCAGTTTATATATTCTTTATTTTGACTTAAAAAAATGTACCTGGTTACTACGTGATGTGCAAAAATATTTCTTTTAGAATTAATAATATTTGTTTAGTATAAGTAATTAACATCTGGATGACCGAGCTTCACTCGGTTTTTTGGTCTGACGTTTTCTAAAAATAAAACCTAGCTAGATCGATTTATCGCTCCCGAAACCCCCTGCATACTAAATTTTATGAAAATCGTTGGAGCCGTTTCCGAGATTTAGATTATACACCGTGACATTTTAGTCGTCTTACAAAGGTGGTCCACTCAATGTATCCATCATAAAATACCTCTAGTCACGATTAAAACATTGTTACCATTAATTAAGATATTAGGTACAAAGAAAAATAAATAATGCTTTAGAATTATGAAACACCCTCCCTGTTAATAATGTTTACGTATCAAACGGTAGAAGATATCTACCTACCTACCATTATATTCTATCATTAATTCCACCTCCATAAAAGGGTGTTTCAAACTACGTCATGCGTCTTAGTGAATGATATTTGAATTTTTTGAATTATGCAAATGTTCAATTTTTTTTTTATAAATGATTAGTAGTCAATGGATACATGAAGTGGGCTGCCGTTGTAAGACGACTAAAATGTCACGGTGTATATACCGGGTGCGGCGATTGAACTGTCCGTCTCCATCTAACTGTTTTAAAATTCGAACCACTGAATCGAACGTCTCCAAAATTTCAAATGTTGGTCTTTGACATGTTCTATAAATAACATAATTTGAAATGATTGTGTTGTGACAGAAACATATTCGAATTTAGAACAATGGATTTAAAACGAAATTCAGTGATTGCTCTTCATTTGGAGGGAAAATTGAATATCGAAATGCGTCGAGCGCTGTCAAATCTTCAATTGAACGAGAAATTTGTGCATCGCACTATTCAACGTTATAATGAGACTGGTAGCATTAAGAAACGCTACGGTAGCGGACGACGCTGTACTGCAACGGCGCCGGCAGTTGTCGAAAAGGTGCATCATCGATTAGACAGAAATTCAGCGCGCTCAGCAAACCAGCTCGCGCAGGATCTCAAGGTGAGCGATCGCAGCATTCGTCGTATATTAAAGGAAAAGCTTAAAGTCAAACCATAAAAAAAAACCTTTCTCAGGAACTCACTGCTTTACAGCGTAGCAAACGGTTAATATCGATTGAAAGAGCTGATTCTCTTGCTCGACTCTGGCGAGCTTCCCAATTTGGTGTTTTCAGATGAGAAAACTTTTTGCGTTGAACAGTTTTTAAACAAACAAAATGACCGTGTTTGGTTGAAGTGACGTGTCAGCGACCATTCAGACGAATTGAAAGTCACTCGACGCCAAGGAGCCGAACAAATCATGGTCTGGGCAGCGGTGTCTGAAAAAGGCCGTTCTCCGCTCGTTTTTCTTCCAATGGGTCGCAACCAAGTCAAAATAAACCAACAAATCTATCGAGACAAAGTCTTGCGACCAGGGCTGATACCATGGGCACGCAACATATTCGGTTCTGAGCGTTGGACTTTTCAGCAAGACTCGGCACCATCGCACACGAGCAATTGGAACGCAAAATTGGTTGAAAGCAAACGTTCCAGTGCTGATCGACCGAGATATGTGGCCGTCATCATCGCCCGACTTGAATCCGCTGGACTTTTGTATTTGGGGTGTTTTACAGACCAGGGCCTGTGCTAAAAACACATTTCGGTGGAAGCGCTCAAAGTTACTCTTACGCGAGAATGGAATTGTTTGAGTGACGACGTCGTTCGAGCAGCCTGCGCTTCTTTCAGAAAGAGACTTCAGCTTGTAGTAAAGGCTAAAGGCGGTTTTATTCCTTCGGAATAAGTCATAATAAAACTTTGAAGTTTCTATTTTCACATGGCAAAAGTGTATAAATAAATATTGAAAAGTAACAGAAAAATTTCATTTTCACATACGGACAGTTCAATCGCCGCACCCACTATATATAACGATCCAGTGATTAACCAAGCACTACCTATGCGACGATGATAAAATTGACACTGAGCTAGTTGTCTATACCACTAAGTATAAATGATTAATATTAGTAAGTTTTATGATTTAGCTATGTATCCCTAGGACGCTTCTTGTTTTGATAATCTCATAATAATACAAATACGTACTACAGTAGGTATCTATTTATCATAATGAAATCATAACAATAAAAACAAATCAATGAAGGTTGAATTCCAAAGATTGAAGGGTGGTGGTAATGAGTACCGCCTATAATTTTGATTTCTTTATTGATTACTACACTTGAGGAAATTAAAAAGTTAACTTAAAATAATAGTTCTCATCACTCTTGTTTCCTAAACCCAATACAAATAAGGCTTTATCGGGGTCGCGAGTTCGATCGCCAGACAAATTCATATTGGAATATATGCTATTCCACAGTGGATTTCGATACCAAGGCTTTCGTACTAGCGTGCCATTCAAACAGTTTTTCGAATGAGCGTGTTCGCGATAACGTCATTCGATATAGCGGTTTTCGACTCAACGTGTTTTCGAACTGGCGTACCACTCGTAAAGTTTTTCGAAATAGTGTGCGTCGAAATAACGTTATTCGAAACTTCATATCACACCCGTAATTATCACAGACAGAGTCCAAAATATATTTCAGAAATCGATGACACTGTAGTTAAAACCATGGTCTAAAAACAAATACTCGCATTCCGGGAGTGACACATGCTTACGTCACTATCCAGTTGTCACATATTGCAACAAGGCACGAAAAATTTTCAGTCACCATTTTGGTAAGAAATATATAAAGCATTTAAATTGTCGTTTCGTTTTCTAATCAAACGAAACAATTCAATTTAAACAAGTACCAACGTAATTGTTAATTAAAACCTCATTGTTTTCGGATTCGAACGGGTTATGGTGGTTGGGGAGTTATTATTACACAGTACTGTTAATACAGCGGTGATGACGTAGGACCAGGTGTCATGTCACGTGACCAATGTCTCTGTCTACTATAGTCAAAATCATTTAATCAGATTATTTGTTACAAACAGGTGACGCATAAATTAGCTTTTATGTTTAAAAATAAAATATGCTTTGTAGAGTTTAGAGGATCAGTGGCAGCCTTAAGCTAAGTTAATACGTCCGACCATACAGAGGCTCACGCTATGTAAAACCTTATAACGAGTTGTGCATCCAAATTAACTCCTACAATATAAATTGGGGTCACGGAGTAATTAAAACTACGTTGTAATTCAATTACGTTTTTACTAATGCATAATTATTTTCTTCTATAATAATAATTTAATATATTACGAGTATATCACAGTCTTCACTTTAGTAAGTGGATTATCATAGTAGTGTATTACACAAATTTAACCGTTAGGCTACATGAGTTAATAGTAACAGATGAAGTACAGAAAAATAATAGACGAATACTTATTGTCTACGTGTCGTGTGCTTATTGATAAATTAATGATATCGTGTCTCTAATTGCGTGATTTCTACTAATTTACTTAATTCATATATTTATTAGGTACCTGTGTTTGCAGTGCACTACATTAAAATAAATATTTCAGATGTAGATATAACAATTAATATCCACTTGTTAAACATACTTATTGTTTTATATCTTATTCAATAACTATTCTGTAATTATAGATATATTTAGGCAACATTTTACTAATACAATAATGATTGAGATACATGCTTAACGTAATAAGCTATTAAATTCTTATTAATTAGGTAAGTGGAGTTTTAAACTTAGATCGTAACAAAGATTTCATGAGAACTTGTGTCACTGAAGGAATAATTTCAAGAATAAAACAATATAATTATTTATGTACAAAAAGTTTAAATAAACCGGAGCACATATAATAAACAATCTGCATAGTGCTGTTGCTTCATCTATGGTTTATGAGCGTAGTATGCGAGCGTGATACGCAGGAAGTAGAAAAACGTCGACATTTTCACAATATTATGCGTAGTGCGATACCGAGGATTTTGCGATGTGGTACCGATGTGTTGTTGGCTTATATTCACAAGACGTGATGAGTATAATAGGTAGTATGGATACGTACCAAAACTATGCAATGCTTATTTTGTTATTGTTCATTTTTAAACGGTTTCATTTAGTTCAATTCAGTTCGGTTCATTCTGTTTGTTTTTGTTGTGTTTTGTTTGGGTCAAAATTAGTACTTGAAATCTTACCCCCTTCTTCCAGATTGATCTGATATTTGGTACATACCTTTGGTTTTGATAACAATACAATTTAATAAAAAAAAATATAATGAGAAATATTAAGTAACGAAATAAAAACTAAAAACCTTGAAAATAAAATAGGTAAAAAAATGTTTTTAAGTTAAACGGTTTTAACTAAAAACTAAAAATAATTAGGTTAGCTTTTAGTTGAAACCGTTTAACTTTCAAATTTAAAAAAAAATATTAATTTTATTTTATAAAGCGTGTATCAGAAATATGTGGTCACTTTTAAGGTCAACACCGACGTGAAATAACTTTCTCCATGGAACAAACGTCGTAATAGCGAGAAAACAAAATTGACCATTAAAATGGCTATAGCATAATCAGCCTATAATGTTCGCGCTGCTGGGACACAGGCCTTCTCTGTTCTAGAAAAAAGTAATCTAATTAGGGACAGCAAAAACAGCAATTTCTTTAACACTAGGTACCCTTTTTCATATTAATGAAAATGAAAACGAGGAAAACGATCCACTATGTTTTTTTTATGATGTGCCCTCGGCTTAAAACCTGCAATTACCTCTAAAAAGAATTACGTTATTTATCTATAAGTTAATTGTTAATTCTGTTTAGCATGCTTAATGTAATTAACTTAGCAATTTCATGGTAATACAATAATTGACTAGAATATTCAAGATTAATTTACGCGACAATGACTAGGCCATCACCTAAAATAAAACATTACAGTACTTGAAGTATTCTAATGTGAGCTAATATTTGGTATTTTTGTAGATAAAACTAGAAATTCTTGTCCCCTAGGACTTGTACATAAAGGCGACCGGCAACAGGCGCGACGCGACAACGCGACGCGACTCTAGTAGAAAATTTTCTATGAAAACTTCATGGAAATTGTTCTATAATAGTCGCGTCGCGCTGCCGCGTCACATCTGTCTGCGGGAGCCTTAACTAGCAAGAAGTTGGTGTACTTTGGGTACATCTCTGCCTTCCCTTTCAAGGAATACAATACATGTGTATTGTCAAGTTAAAACTAGGAATTCACTAAAATTTATCAATTAAGAAAAAGAAATAATAGAAGAGAATAGAGAATTTACAGGTATGATACTTACATTATTACTCTTTAATATAAATGACTAGAAAATATAAAAGTCACAAACTCGTAGGACAAAGACGAGATGGTAAGTTGTGACCCGACTAGAACGTACTTAGTGAAACATTAGGCTATTTTGAATATCTAACAGCATACGATATAGTTTTCTAGATTATAAATAATGTAGTGAGGGATGGAAATACGTAATAGATAAAGAAGATACTACAAAACAAAAGATAGACAGATACCTAAAACAGAATGTATCATAGATAATCGCGTAAAAAAGTTAACCTATACAAAATGGAAATTATAAACACGACACAGCCATCAATGCAATGACCTATGGTGCAAAATAATACTAATTCTTTGTATTATATACTACTTAAACGCATTTGATCCCATTCCAGGCAATTCATAATAATTAACTCTATGCATGAATGTATGCAGTACTTACGTGTCTATTATATTTAATTATAATTGAAATAATTTATGTGATAATAATACGATTTCAAATTAACCACTGTGAACATGTCAATTCGCTAATCAGTTACTAATTAAACAATGTAATGGACCCATTCTGCGCAAAGTTTGTAGCGTCATTCACTGTCACTTGAGTCACTGGTTGGTAGCCGTCTTAGCATCCCGAGGTGATGGGTTCGGGGGTGAGCCGCCGCGTGGGCGAGACCTGTCACCCTCAGAGGTAGTTGGGCCGCGACACACAACAAAGCACTCCCATGCCTTTGTACAAGGATCCTCTTCGCTTGCTCCTCCACAGCCCGTTGACGTCGTCGCCCTTCAGCGCGATGTTGCTCTCTGCAAAAGACGCCCACAGTTACTTACGTACGAGTATATAACGTATGAAATATTAAATCACTATTTGTGTAGAGTGTTCGAGATAGTTTAGAATGTCACGTAATACATTTGCAGCGGGCGTGTTAGTAAAATCTTTCACAAAGCAAGTTTAATCAAGTTACTTTTGTACTATTTCGTGTAAAGACATTCTTGTGGGCATAATAAAAAAATCCTTAGACTTGATTACTTGTATAATGAATGCGGAATGTAGCCTTAACTTGAAATTATTTTCTTACCAAACACACCGTACACAAACTCACATTTAGCGGTGCGATGACTACGCGACTACGCGTGTTATTTCCCAGTTGTGCGCATAACTTCGGCGGAAAGGGCTTTCACAGCGTTAATAGTCTG
This sequence comes from Polymixis lichenea, assembly GCA_949091785.1. Lineage (NCBI taxonomy): Eukaryota > Metazoa > Arthropoda > Insecta > Lepidoptera > Noctuidae > Polymixis > Polymixis lichenea. The sequence continues at coordinate 16,476,178 of OX420932.1, read as the reverse complement.
TAACTACATAGATTACGTTGGAGGGAACAGTTTTATTCCGTAAGTAGATATTTAGCGGCGCAGTGGAGTATAAAAGAATATTTTTCCCGCACTTGGTTACACAGTGTTCTTAATGTCAATGAAAAGACGCAGAGGTGTTGCGGTGCTGGTAATATCCATAGCTGAATAGGGTTTTCTGTTCCTTGTTTTGCTAGCAGCAAATGTATTGTGGCGACGGGAAGTGTGAAGAACAATGGCCACGCCGCAGAGACAGGAACTCCTTCCAACATTTATGTTCGAAATTAAAAGCACAATCGCTTCAACGTTAATGGCCGTACAACGACGCTCCGCAAAATATAAATGCAGTGTTTTTCACGTTTGATCTGAATATTATTATAAATTAAAATCCAGAAATCAGTAGCACTGAATAATCTGGTATTACAAATTAATACGGGATTATTCGTATTGTACTTCTTGAGAATGAATGGTCATTGTTGCAGGAAATATTTTTTCAATCACACCTGACGAAACATCATCTGCCTAGCCTTTTTCCAACTATGTCGGGGTTGGCTTTCAGTCTAACCGGATGCAGATGATCTTACAAGGAACGACTACTGCCTATTTGACCTCCACAACCCAGTTACTGATGGATAATACCAGACCCAAGAGCAGTGGTGGCTCAGTGGTAACTGACGCGACTTACGAGATGCAGGTCGTAGGTTCGAACCCAGACAGACGCTTTACTTTGTGTAAAATAATTCATCACCACTGCTCTCAAAACGGTGACGGAAAACATCGTGTGGAAACCGGCATGCACTAGAACCAAAACTTCGAAGACATGTGACATCTACCAACCCGCATTGGGCCCGCGTGGTGGATTACAGCCCAGTCCCTCTCACAGAGAGGAGGCTTGTGTCCCAGCAGTGGGAACGTTATAGGCTGATTATGAATACCATACCCGTTGGTAAGACTGGTTGTCACACTTTCGGGCTTCTGACGACCTGTAACGACTGTCAAAGATCGACGAATGATAACCAAGACCAACGGTTTAACATGCTTTCCGAGGCACGGAGGGGTCATTTGTATGTAAAGATGGTCACCCATCCACGGGCCAACCGCGACAAGCGTAGCTTAACCTAATCAATCGAACCATACACTGGAAGAAACATGGTTATCTAAATACATATTTTTAACACGCTTTTATTAGCTTCATCTGTATGTTTGTAACCGAGGAGTTAGTTACAAACATACAGTTGGACTTGATTTTGACCCACTTTAAACGGTCAGATTTCATTTAAACTTTGTAGCCTTATCGAGGACCGATGATAATTCAATAATTTCATACATTTGTTCTATAATGTTAAAAAATGAAAAAAAAAAAAACTGAAAAATCACGCATTTGTAGTTTCTGAACTAAAAAAATGAAAATAAATAACAGTTTAAAAAACAAAAAAATACACGCTTTAAAAACCAAACTAAAAAAGCAGAAAGTAATTTCAAAAAAGCGTGGGGTGCTTGATATTAATTGGTTATAAAAATACCTCAAAAAGCACCTCACGCTTTTTTGCAATTATTGACTGCTTTTTAGTTTGGTTTTTAAAGCGTGTTTTTTAGTTTTTTATTATGTATGTACTCACACTGCTGGTTATGATGGATACCCTTGATATAATATTTAGCATTTACAAAAGCTGAGGCTCGACAAGTAATAACTTGAGCAATTCTAGCTATACTTGGAGAAATGGTAATCGAACACCTTTCCATCAATAGAAATGGTCACAACTCACGAGAATTATCTTACCTAAGTGATTCAAATTTTCATGCTGCGGTAAATACTCCTGTATATCATTGACTATTCTGGTGATCTCCTGCGTGTCCTTCACGATGCTGCACAGTTCCTCCTGGTTGAAGTCAGGAGTGATCTGCTTGCAGAGCAGGATCTGACTGATGACGTTGCCGAAGTTTGACGGACCCGCCCGATTCTCTGCGGAAAACAATCGGCTGTAGAACTTGTAACAATTCTTGGATAAGTCCGAATTCGTGATGCAATTTAAGGTACACCTATCTGGATGACCGAGCTTTGCTCGGTTTTTTATTTTTGGTTTGACCTTTTCTAAAAATGAAACCTAGCAAGATCGGTTTATCGCCCCCGAAACCCCCTGCATACTAAATTTCATGAAAATCGTTGAAGCCGTTTTCAAGATTTAGATATATATGTATACATATATATAGATATAAGAATTACTCGTTTAAAGGTATTAGATAATAGGAAAAATAATTGTTTAGGAAATTATTGCCTACAACTAAGTTTGTCAGTTTATTCAAATCACAATTGTCGTTCGTTGAATGATGTATAACACGGCTATAACACAGCAAATTGGCGTAGAATGTCAAATTCATAAACAATTATTTGTCCTGGGAGTATATAGAGATTTACCTACCGATTGTTTCGTTCTTACTTTTGTTGTAGTAACTTAAAGTAGGTATACACAATTTAATTAACGTTTAAAAAATATTTTAATTGTGATTATTTAAATTCAAGATTGCTGTTTCGTTTGTCAATCCAAAGGAAGCCATATAAAAATAGGTAAATACATCATTATTTATTTTTGATACATGTCCAAATCTTTAAAACTAGAAGATATTATCAATGAGACCATTTTTTAGTTTTTGAGCGTTATCACAAGCGCAACCACACTTGCACTATTTCAGGCCAGAGGAAGCTACGTAGGGATAATATTGCAATAAATTTTATCTTGTAGCTGCATCGTTGTGTAATTTCAGACCTAACAGTCACACACACACACCATCCGCCATTGCATGTAGAAAACCAATGAGTGTAGGTGTTATAAATGTTATTTCATAAAAGCTTTGGTATCCTCTTCCAAATCCATGCAATCCAATTCTAAATATGGTGTTGTTGGAGAAAACATAACAAATTGGAAATGGATAAAATACACAGCGAACCTGGTTTTGGCCTTCAATGTTAAAAAAAACGCTATATTGTTGTATGTGCACCACTCATGCTAACGTCCACTAAAATATAACATTTTGTTTGATCATCATCTGCCTAGCCTTATGCCAACTATATTGGGGTTAGCTTCCAGTCTAACCGGATGCAGCTGAATACCAGTATTTTACATGGAGTGACTGCCTGTTTGACCTCCACAACCCAGTGACTGGGTAGTAAGATTAATTGTCTGACTTTAGGACTTTTGACTTTTTCAAAGATCCACAAATGGCCATAGCCAACGGCTTAAAGTGCTTTCCGAGGCACGGAGGGGTCTTTGTATGTAAATATGGTCACCTATCCACGGGCCAACCGCGGCAAGCGTAGCTTAACATAATCGATCGACCCGTATGACTGTTATTATTTAGCCGCAGGCCCCTCAAGTTCCATATTAAAAGAAATAAAAAAACAAAAAAAACACTAAATAAAAGATTTAGTTTTGAGTATTGATTAAGTATTGAAATAAACTCGCATGAAATTCAATTACCTCAGCGTCCCCACCAAAAATAGAGTTTAAAACTAAGCTCACAACTTACTCGAATAAAAATTGGAATCGAAATCCAAACGACATCCAACTCCGTGTTATCATCGGATCCTAACTGAATAGGCTTTGAAAGGGGAGATTAAACTTATACGAACGTCTGTAAAGCTGGTCTGAGTTTCAATGCAATTGCAGGTAGGTACTAGTACCGATAGAGTTTCAATCCTACACCACCCGCCTTTGTTAATGTTCACAGGTATTGTGTCGTAAATATCTTAGATCTTGTTACTCTTAGAGCCGATAATGTTTCTCCGAACCGGGGAAAATCGTCATCTGCTTAGCTTTTTTCCCCAACTATGTTGGGATATTTTGCATGGACCGACTCCACAACCCAGTTATTGGGTAATACGATACCTATTCCTTGGTAAGACTGGTTGTCAGACTTTCGGTCTTTTTACGACCCGTAACGACTGTCAAAGATCCAAGAATGACAGCCGGGACCAACGGCTTAACGTGCTATCCGAACCACGGAGGGGTCTTGGTGTGTATAAATAGTCACCCATTCACGGGCCAACTGTGGCAAGCGGCAAGCGAAGCGTAACCTGATCGATCGACCCATGCGGCTGTTAATACAAGCTCCACAAACCCCAATATTCACAGGTATTGTATCGTATCTTAGATCTTAATTGTTACTCTTGGAACCGGTAATGTTGCTCCGAACCGGGGAAAATAAGAAACATTATTCCCCGAAATTCTGGCCAAGTCGAACTGCGGTTGGTGTCTTTAGCAGTGATTAATTGCCACTAATTGTTCGCGGTGGCACGCTATTAAAATTGTACTTTTGTTGTTCAATCTAGCCGGAAAAGAAAGAAAGTGTGGCTTTTCGTTTCCAAGAAAAAGTTTTCAATTAAGAGTGTTAAGTGGCTGGTCGTTAAGATAAAAACTGTAATTACCATAAGTTAGTGCATAAACCACACCTAAGTGTGAGGTAATAGGATCTAAACAGATATAATGAGGCGAATTAAAAACCAATACCCCATACACACTTTTCCAATATCGTTAGCCAAATCTCTCAGAGCAACCGAGATGGGTCGTTTGATCTAATCGACAGGTGAATCACTTATTGTCTGCCATTCCATTATCCTCAGTTACCTCTAAGCGAGGGAAGATAAACACCTGCTTCTAATATACTCTACGAATTCGTTTCCTTTCTGAACCATCTCGAAAGAAAAAACTTTTTTTACAAATGAATTTATAATTCGGGAATACCAACAATGTTTCAGAAATGTTTAAACTTTGTTTTCATTTGATATGCTAATATCTTTTTTGTTCTAGCATAATTGGAAGACTGAACAGTATTATAAAATTTTACGGATCAGCCAAAAATATAATCTAACTTTTCTGAATAATTAATTAACAGTTTTTTTATGAAACGTTATTAGTGTATGGTTTTTCAGCTTGGTCGTTAGGCGTCAGACGAATGTATACTTAGGCCATGCCAGACAAAACTTTTCTTCAGCATCTTAATAGGGGGACTCGAAGATAATACTAAAAGATGGCTTGTGTCAAGCTTGGTAATTATTGGCCAGGGCTTAACCCCTACGTCACCGTGACAAATGTCCTTTTCTAAACTGCCTCTTTTACCACCACAACGATCTTTCTTGGGAGATATAGCAGTAATGACTACAATTGGCAGATGGATTGGGTTCAGAATGTAGTTATTAATACATAAGTGGTTGCTGCCGGCCATTCTTCTAATACTGGTGTAATCCTTTATTCAGTTGTTACGACACCCGCGGGAAATAATAGTGGTATATTCGACCACACTTAGGTGAAGATACATGTGTGTCTGTAAGTAATTTATTTTTCAGTAGTTTCTTAGAGGCATTTTTGTTGCCCACACCAGCCTAGAGTAATACACATAAGTCATTTAATATGCACAAGTAAATAAATAAAATAACTCTCCTACTGGTTACGCCCTAGTCGGCTTATCAACAGGTAAGGTGGATCTTTTCGAAGTAATATTTTATCCACTGCCTTTTTGTCCATTAAAAATCGAATGTCAATGAAATCAAATGTCAATATAGTTACAAGTATTAAAGTTATCAGAAGCCCTAGCAGAATAGTTTTGACGTAACGTAACTTGCGAACGAAACAAAAATAAAATTTTAGTTTTTCACAAAATGTTGTTTGTGCCTACAATGATTTTAATTACCAAATTTTTATATATTTTTTAATGATGATTTATGTTAGTTTCGAGTGTATATTTCAGTTTCATAATTAGCTTACGTCAAGGAACGTAAAATAATAATAATTCGTGCTAAGGCTAACTGGTCAAATACGTTTGAAGATGGATTAGATTCATAGTTCAACATACCATAAAACGACGTCATATCCATTGGCACCAGCTGCACAAGTCGGTGGCACTTGGCAAGTTCCCGTAGGAGGAGCTGTGCCATGAAGTACAGCAGCACCAGCTGGGGCTGTTCCGCGCAGCCGTCACTCGTTGACCTGCATAACAAATATCTCTTCACATTCACCACATAAAGATGTTTAGGAGCTTCCCCTAAATGATTTACGGGCGCCGCAAAGCGCCAAACTAACGTGCATCCAAATGGCCATTTCTCGTAAATAAACCCATAAATACACCTAAACAAGAATTGGATTTGTGAAAATTGAGAGAGCGGAATCAAAAGTAATCAAGATTGTGCCACTGGGTTTAGTTTCAGTTCATTCAAAAGTTAGATTAAATAGCTTTTCGCTTTGATGAAATAATCCGGAGAGGTCTTAAGCAAGATACAGATAAACCTATGTATAAAATTGGGACTAGATGTGGTTTTGTGTGCTACTGTGGATCAAAAGTTTAGAAATATTCATCGTGCTAACACTACGCTTGAATTCTCAACGGGTTATGCACGTGTCCGTCACGCAGAAACAGTATTCGGAGCTGTGAAATAGGCGGCGAGGCCATTGTCATATTCAAACGATTCAAACTGTGCATGTGTCGCGCCATAATAGCATTGAGCTTGAAATCGGTATCGATTCTAAATAGTAGGAATGTGGACAGTATGGTATCACCACATTGTGGTTAATTATACATACTTCATGGGAAATATTCACAAAAAAAAACAAAAGCATAGCAAAATAAATTAATAGCAAGGTAAATTTGAATTTCACTTTAACTTGCTTTTGTGGTCTAATGTTTCGGTACTAAAAGTCACATGAACGCATTCCTTACAGAAGTAAAGAAACCACTAGAATTTCGTTCGGGACACAGCACACAATCAACTATTTAGTTTTTAGGCATTCAATTTATTTAAATTGCTTAGTCTTACAACGCCATTTATGTGTTATGATTTCTTTCTCCAATATGCTGCGCTAGATTAGGGTAGCCGCTAGAATTAAAGAACGAAAAACAAAAAGTTTGAAGTAAAAGTTTGCAGACAAAGTAGTTGTTAAGTTGTACAGAGAGCTGGTTATTCTAGACTGTATAGCAGTTTTAGAATTATATAGGGTCTTAAGACCTAGGTAAAATGCAGGCTACAAGTACGCAGAGGTAAGTCATTATTAAAGAAGAAACTGATCGAAGTGATTCACTACAACCCTCTCATAAAATCTGTTTTTATAATATACGTATATTTCGCAAAGAATACGTATTGAACAGGCTTTGTTAAAGGACTCTTCAAATAGTACAAAGTTACAATTTATTACCAACCATTCGATATTACAACAACTCCAGTAAAAATAAATTCTACTCGTTATCGAATTTGTGAATTCAACGAGTAAAACTCATTGATCAAAAGTTATAAATCTCGTCGGGTCTTTTATTAGACCGCTTAGTGAATAAATTAAATTGAATCAGGATAAAACTCGTAAACATATTAATTCTCCATCAATCTCTCTAGAGTTCAGGCTCTCTTCTCTTTCTACCGTGAAAAAACTTTTCGTGACGTAATTAGTTCTCTTTCGGATTTGACACCAAAGACGGTCGTTTGGTTCGCCTTTTGCAATGCAACTGGCCGGGTGTCAGCATGTACTACTGTAAACAGTGAACATAGAGGCTTTTTTTATGGTTGGGAAATCATCAAATAACTTCTCCCGCTCTGGGTGGAGCAGGAGAGCGTGTCAGACTTTTACTGACTAACACCCACCTATGTTCCCTCAGTTGCCTGTGTGCCAGGGGCGACGGTATCTTTTTCAAACAACCCGCACCCCTGGCAGGCATCGGCCCTTGCGGACTCCACCAGTTGGTCCTGACATCTCTTTGAGGCGCGCGTGGAACACAACGCACCGTCGACCCGGGCTTGGTCCTTACCAGACAGCGAGCTACCCATTACTCGCCATCCGCAACCTCGCGCCTACGGTGGCCGGGAATCAGCCTGGGATTCTCGTCGCCCAGGGCGTCTCCTGCGGCGACTAAGGCCGTGAGGTCGCATATACTGCCTCTCCCTCACGTGCACCGCCTCCCTCTTTGGGAGCATTACTGCTTTGCAGAAGGAGGTGACGGCTACCCATGCACTCTCGCTCTATACCATAGCCTGGACCAGGGCCGGATGCGAGAGATCGCCGCTGCCAATCGCCTCCACGAGGACACGGCAGTGCTCGGCCCAAGCCAGGCAGACCTCCACCGTATGCTCTACCGTCTCGTCAGGGCGATATTCGCAGCGGAAACACCCGTTTCCTCCGCCTTATCTGAAACAGGAACCTCCCGCAACAACCGTGTCTGGTGAAGACCAGCGTCAGGCGGAAGGTGAGGACGCCGTGCCGCCTCTCAAGCCACTCCTCAAAGAGGGGACTTACCGCCGACGACGTGGCGTGCCCAAACATAGAAGGCTTACGACACAATTTGTCTATTATGGTGGATGTTTTGTATAACATAAAGCAGAATAATGGAATGGTGAAACTCCAGGAGGCGGAACCGTGTCGTTTCAGGAAATCCCTGAGCGAGCAGGAACAAAAGAGCTACAATTTTAAAGACAAAATTTCGGCTGAATACGCTATCATATATACAGCGGCAAAATGTAGGCACAGAAAATTGTTATTTTATGAGCTGTAGTGAATAATACGATATGTATTGTTTCGTGTTAAACGGGTTGCCATTTATCAAGTTGCGATGGCATTAATCTAACGGCAGACACAGATTCGGGGCCACAAAGGATTCGATTCAGACGCTCGCATCACTTGGTAATCTTTTTATACTTTTTGTAACTTAATATTTACGTTATAAGATTACGAGGTTAAGCCGCCGTTCAATATTGATTTAAAGCAGCCGTTCTGTCAGAGACAGAGTGCCCGCAAATAAATAAACAACTATGGTTAAACCCTTCTCAAATTGAGATATCGGAATTTCTACTCGATCTTCTTCATGATCGATTCGTCGGAATGTGCAATGAAATAGGATCCCCTTCATCCCCGGTGAGCGCTGAACTAGGTGTTTTCCAATATAACTATGTGTTATATTACGACTCATGAAAATGGAAATTGAAGTTGGGTATATCCAAGTATCGTTCGATGGTACAAAATCTACTTTGTTCTTTTGATAAGGGTTATTCCTTTGAGACTTTTTTTTTTTTTTTTTTTTTTTTTTTTTTTTTTTTTTTTTTTTTTTTTTTTTTTTTTTTTTTTGCCCCACACTAGGAATTTCTTCCTGTATCGTGGGTGCGTTTACAAACATAGAAAACTCACAAGCACAAACACCCAGACCCGGAACAATTACTTGCAGATCATACAAATATTTGTTCCGTGCGGGGATCGAACCCGCGACACGCTGCGCAGCAGTCGATCGCTCAGCCATTACGCCAACCATGTCGTCAATCTTGTATCGATAATGCATATTTTTTATAAATATAAGCAAACATAAGGCAAATTATAAGTGATTGTTATGCTGTTATAGTTTTTTATCAGCGGCATCAATGACTGAGAAGCTTAATGCTTTTTAACTTTTGCATGTTGCAGACGCTAACACTATTTCTTTAATATAGCAAAACAAAGCAACGTGCTGACACAACGTGGCTCATGTTAAAATACTACTGAATCTAGGTAGCCCTGTGAAGTTGCAAGACATGAAGGTAATATCTAGGTGAATTCGTAGCACATGCATAAAAAGAGATAGGTATGATACACTTAACAGAAACTGTTTGGAAAAAAATTAGACTACTGGCGCAGAAAACCCCTTGGATGATCAAATAAATTTAAAATAAAGTTTCCTGTAGCTTCTATGGTTTAAATATCTTCATATTGTCTCAGTTTAATAAAACACTGTGTGGTATGAACTGTGACCTACGTGTAGCTTCAAAAGGAGCCAACAGCTCTCTACGATAACCCGTTGCGCGATAGGATTTCCGATCGACAAAATTGATGAACTTCTTCAGTATTTAACGCTTTTGGGGATGAATATTCAGAAATCCTTCCTTGGTGCTCTTTTTCTTGATATGGTACTCTTCAACAATATAGTATGCTTCTAGACCCAGCGGCTTAGCAGAGCGTTGTCTGTCAGTGAATTAATGAATTTAAGGTTTTAGGGAGCCGGTGAAATTCAATTACTATTTCATGAATATTCATTCAATGGGATTAAATGAACTTAGAGGGTTCTTTTGATGATTTAATTATTATGATTCTGTTAAGCTATATTTTTTACGGTCGCGCAACATATTTGAATCAACATGCTTCCTAAAACAGACCCGCAAAAAGACAAAAATCATACTCACTTTTTACAATTAGGTAGAACTAGTGTGCTGGTGGTCTTGGTGGCTTCTACGCATGCGCGACGCAGCCGACGCACGCGCTCGCGTAGCTCGGGCGAATCGTGTGGCTGACCGATGTGGATCAGCAGGTCGCGGAACAATGCCAACTGCACGTTTATCTCCGTTATCAGCTGGGGGAAAAGAAGAGCTTATTTAGTATGTGGTAGGTACTTAAAGTTCAATTTAAAATAAAGGTTCATGGTTTTCATAAATGAAAATGCTCTACTGACAGACAGTTTGATAACTTATCAAGTTGTCAGTGACATCTATATCTATATAAATACAAATGAAATGCTGTTCGTTCATAAGCACATCATTGAGGATGGATGGAGCGATTGTGCTATTTTTTAAAACGTTTGTACTAGTCCGAATTGGGTGTTTATACAAGGAAAAATTTAAAATGCAGGGAAAACTGAACGTCCTTTTTTTTCTATGGAAATTTGGATAGAATATCTTCTGGCGGGTCAGCTAGTTAGTGGAAGACCCGACCAGCGCAACGTCAGTTCTATAAAAGGGGTGTTAAAAATCTCATCGAAATCTTATTATTTATGTTGAAAGTGGAAAGTAGTCAGTGTACTCAAACTCAAACTCAAACTCAAAACTCAAAGCATTTATTTCAATTAAACCATTTCCAGGCACTTTTGAATTGTCAAAAAGTCGATCAGTTTATAGTTGAAGCTAGTTGCCCATACGTATAGTTTTGACTTCGTTAGTATTCTATTTTATATGTATGTATCATTATCATCATCATGATCATTTCAGCCGAAAGGCGTCCACTGCTGGACATAGGCCTCCCCCAAGCTCCTGCACTTCGACCGGTTCTGTGGTTCCCGCATCCAGTGGATTCCTGCAGCCTCCACAACGTCATCGGTCTTTGGGAGGCCTTCGAAGCCTTTACATATGTATGTATGTAGAGATATAAATAAGTCTGAATTCGCCAACCAGTCTTGAGACAGCGTGGTGATCAATGCTCATGCCTTTTCTGTATGAGAAGAGGCTTCTTCCTTGCAGTGGGACAGTAATAGGCTGGTATTATTATACAGCAAGTCAAAACACATCATCCATCTGACTAACATTTTCCCAACTATATTGTGGTCGGCTTCCAGTCTAACCGGATGGAGCTGAGCACCAATATTTTACATGGAGCTGCCTATCTGACCTCCATAACCCAGTAACTGGGTAATTCGATACTCCTTAGCAAGACTAGACTAGACTTTCGGGCTTCCGATGACCCGTGGTGACTATCAAATAAGTCGACATCATCATCATCATCATCATCTGCCTAGCCTTTTCCCAACTATGTTGGGGTCGGCTTCCAGTCTAACCGGATGCAGCTGAATACCAGTATTTTACATGGAACGACTGCCTATCTGACCTCCACAACCCAGTAACTGGGTAACACGATACCCCTTGGTAAGACTGGCTGTCAGACTTTTGGGCGTCTGACGACATATATGTAATAAAGATAAACAGAAATGTAATACATTAAGACATATATAAATGTAATACAAAAAGTATACATCAAAATCAGCGATCCCTTTTAAACACCATTATTGAATCGAGCCGGGGTTATACGTTTTCCAACCGTTTTGGGAATTACAAGTGACACATGGTAATATTTAAACGTAAAGAGGCTTATCATCTTTTATCAGAACCGCGAATATAATCCGTAGTAATATTAATTCATGTATGAGCTCTAAACACATCTGTTTAATAATGCAAACTGTTTACCAATACCAACGTGTTACATTTCGTAATGGATTCTGAATTATAAACTAATTTCTATTAATACTACCTAATACAAGTTTATCTCGGAAATTTTTGGATGTTAGTAAGCTGGGAATAGTTAGGTACTATTTTAACACTAACTAAAATAAAATATAAAGTTGGTGTGTTACTCAATAGACAAATAAAGAATTTGTGGATACTTGGCTAAGAACTAATATAGATTAAGTATCTATTAAGTATCTACCCACCTAAAATTTTAATTTCAGTGTTTTAGCTATCAAAATTACACCAATTACACGTGTTTGCATAAGAACAAAAAAGATGCTACTAACTTATTAAGACATAAAAACCTTACTTCACATGTTTTTCATTCGAATTAGGAGACGTTCATGCTATGAAATAATTAACACTGTTCCCCGCACACTCTGGGCGGATCGCCAAATAGCTGTCAGTTTATATAATGACTCAGTTTACTACCCATGCTTCTATCAAGTTTCAAACTCATATAAAATCTACTTGAAATTTTTATAAAACTACGAACAAACTTGAAAGTTTGCTCATTGTTTCACCAACTGATTTATATCTAAAGCTATGCTTTGCCGATCCAACATTTAATAATAAATATAAAACACTAATAGCAAACAATACAGTCCTTTCTTTATTGGCAGACACAAAAGGAACACATAGATTCAATCAGACGGTTTCACGCTAGGCCACATGTACATATAGTAATCAAATTGGTGTGTGGGCACGACCAAATTTACGAAATCGAGCGAAAAAACGTAATGACGCAGTGGTTCAGTCCGGTGCGATAAATCGAGAAGAGAATTCGGCAGAAGTAAATACAAATGAAAGCTTAGTGTAATTAGTAGCCAGGGGACTGCGATCGGTCGTCAGTCGCAGGTCTAGTGTCATTTCTCAACCCTCGGAATGTAGTCTAAATTTCTTTGTTATTCCGAAAATAGATGAGACTATATAACAGTACTTATCCATCGACGTGTGTAAACTTTATTGGTTTTCTTGGAATCAATTTCTTTCGAGTCGTTCATGAGAAAAACAATATCCGATCTTTTGAAGTTTTGTACATTATTTAGTTATTGCGTAACGATACGGTAGCTATTGATATACACAGCTGACAGGAACACATGCCCGTCATTCATAACAAGGTATAAACCAGTCGAAAGAGCCGCACTCGTGGTATGGACACGCGAATGATCAATTCTATAATTTATCAAGCAGCGCGATCGAGTCCCACAATCAACAGCTACTCGTACGGATAAAAAGGAAATACGTTTTTCCTAACAAATGAACCAGCCAATTACAACCGCTGAATTCTATTCCCTTTTATTTTTATAGCTAACGTGTAACCATTGCCATGGTGTATGGTTTTTATTTCTTTTATATGGCGCAAAAAATATATGGCATCAGTTTTACTTAAGGTCAAGGCAGGTCGATTTATAACTCTATTTATTTTTACGGTATCCGAAAGTTCAAATATATGCATGGGTACCTAATGTAGTTCCTTCTTTTCTGCTACATATTTTCGAATGATATCGCAAGATTTATTATTATTTTATGACATCAGCAAAATGAAACAATTTTAAAAAGTGGTCTTGTTACACATCGGTCCACGTCCAAATAAATTGGGTGTTGTAAAAATATACCGGCTTACAAATATAGCATGAAAGGTATAAATATTTTGCTCGACCGTCCAACTCTTCAACCAGGGGCCATATAACGCAGAAATATACGGATATATTTCCGGACAAGTGTATGTTCAGAGTAGATTTATTGAAATCCAACACCTAGAGATGGTGAAACAGAAAATGTGTGGAAAGGTCAAATAAATACACGTCGTTTATTTTTAACCTAGGAAAACTTTTAGTGGATCCCGAGTCAGCAAAAATGTGCTTGTTATAATAGGTAAGTATCAGACTTGTTTTATGCATTTTACAACATTTAGAAGAAATGAAAAAAAGTTCTGTAGTTTCTGCCCTACTACCATCGGAAGAATTTTTCGGGTTGGATTTATTTTGTTTTGTTTTTCCAAAAATCTCTATTCTATTTCCATGACGAGTGTACAACCCCTGAAAGTTTAGTGACACCCTAGAATCTAAATATTCACTGTGTTTAATATTAGCGTGACGTCCGCGTGACATGTCACTTAATTATCGCGTGTTTTTTGTCACCCAGTTTATTACTAGGTATGCCTAATGCCTGTAGCCTGAGGCTTAAAATAGATGTACTATAATCGTTTCATTCGGTTCAACTCCCTCAAAACCCTTGGCCGAGAGAGTGGAGAGGGTTCAGAGGGTGAGGAGTTCTCACTGAATTAGGTACAAGTCAATTTTCATTCAGTAACATATACAATGACGTCACTAAGGAGCACATGTTATCTCCTTTGTTGTGCATTGACGGACAGGTTGATTTATTACGTGTCATTCGTAAAAAGAAAAGTCGAAGCTTTTGATGCAATTTATTTATGATAAACTAGCGTCTGCCGCGACTTTGTACGCCTGCAATTTCTTGTTTTAACATACAATTTATCTTATGACACTAGGCAGTACTGCAGCTTCCCATTAGTAATGAAAGTTTCAGAATCGGGTTCAGTATAAATATTAAAAAAAATTGTACATACCTACGGAATATTTATTTACTGCACACCTAATCTACGCACATCTAGATTTTATTTTAAAAATCATTGTTATTTTTGCACCAGATATAAATGAAAGTCATATTCTCTTATTACTTAGTGACTTCAACTCTTTAGAAATATCATACCTATATCCTGAAAGAAAACAGTTACAAAAAGGAATTGTTTTTCTTACGCAAACGATTGCCGGGTCGCGTGTGGCGTGGTTTTGACAGGCAGATAAGTAACACAAACTGTAAATAAGGCGCGTATTTATTCAAACTACGCCTATATTAGTGATTGTTGCTACCCATGATTAATGGCCGATAACGTTGAAATATATTTTCAAGATTGACTTATTATGCAAACCTTTTTGATGAAATAAAAAAGCAATTCATAGTCCATGTGTGAACATATTTTTTTTTTAGTACAATGTGACCAAATCTGTTATTTTAGAATTTAATCTCATATGTAATATTTTAATGATTTAAAAATGTAAACGAATAGTTTTGATTATAATATAATATATAGTTTTGATTATAATATTTGAATATAAAAAGATTATTTAACCATTTTAAACAATATATAAACTAGCATTACAACAAATATATTATGTAAAAGTATATAAAGTAAAATAGGTCACTGGGAGTCACTGGGCATCAAAGAATTCGTATAGTTAATCACCTTTTAATAAGAATGTTGTGCTAAGTATACACAGCACCGAAAATTCGTCATTACCTAATGTTATCTTTGTAAATATGTCGTTGGTGTGCCTTGCCTAATAAATAAAATACATTCGTGACTGAAGAAAGTTGGGACTAAGATTAGTTTTCATTTTGGAACCACTTAATATACGTACTGAGGCAATATTTTAACGAGGAGGATAATAAATGGTTTGCATCAAAAGTGGCTTTATGCGTGGTTTGTACTGCCGACTAAGACATATGATGTACCTCACTAAAACATGAAGATTGTGATTGTGGGACATTTGTCTTGCTCTCAGGCCGGCTTGCTATGTAAGTATGAAGATCTTTTTTATCCTAGCATTTTACTAGCTTAGTAGTCGAGTCACATTTTATTTAAACGAAAAATAATGCTACATTTGCGGTCCTTTTACTGCTAACAAGCCTCTGGGTAGTACTTATTTTTAGACTAGCTAGAATTTCAAACATAAAAACTAACCCGCATTGTTAATGAATTCAGATGAAAGATAAAGAACTGCTATTAAAATTTACACTTTCATTTTATTGTGACAATAAAACTTAAGGATACCGCACAGTTCGAATTCATAGCTTGAATATTTTACACAAAGGACACAAATTCATAAAGACATAATTGGCGGAGGAAGGCGAACCTACTCGCCAAAGGGATATAATTAAAATTCAGTTGAGCCATGCCTGACAAAAGGGAATTGCACAGTCAAACGATCGGCGAACAGTGAGAGGCCTAAGTCATGTCGGGTTGCTTCTGTGTTGGGTTGTCACACCGTAACTTTCTGAGGTTGGAATGGACGACGATTTTAATTTATGGCAACTGTTTTTGCGTTATTTTACATGGAGCGACTGCCTATCTGACCTCCATAACCCAGTTATTGGGTAACACGATAGCCCTTGGTATCACTGGTTGTTGTCAGACTTTCGGGATTCTGACGAGCCGACTGTCAAAGATCCACGAATAACAGCCTGGACCAATGACTTGATTTCCGGCATGGAGGGGTCTTGGTATGTAAAGATGGTCACCCATTCACGGACCAACCACGGCAAGCGTAGCTTAACCTGGTCGATCGGACCGGGTAGCTGTTATTCTCCAACCTATGTGTCACACTATCCTAATTAGGTATCTATAGCCAAGAAACAGTAGCATTAAGGTGCTCTTACATGAGCAATATTTTGAGCAATTATTGCTCGGCAACACTAATAGATCAATCTAGATCAATTAAGTTCAGCAATCTGGAGCAACAACAATAAAATGCGGCAATTGTTTCGGGAATATTGCTTCTAATTGCTCCATATATTTCACATTTCTCAACGTCACCAATATGAGTTGCCAAATATCCAATCGATTTGGAAATGTTAATTTTCTTTCTATCTCGTTTGTACGTATAACTACGTACGTCTCGTTTTTGCGAAAAGAACCGGCCGGCAGCGGCGGCGGAGGCGGTGGAGGCGGCGGATAGCTTTTTTAAGTTGCTGTATATTGCGTGGTGTGGCCGTATCTCTGACAACAGGTTGCTACATGTTGCTATTGCTCTAAATTGCTGGATGTAGTTGTGACGTCATAGTTGGCGAGAATTGACCAGGATGGTGCAATTTTAGTTGCTCATGTATGCGTATCTTTAGGAAGTTATTAATTACAGCGTTGTCATTCCGTGGAATGAGACAGTGCAATTTACATATATCAATTAATTTCAAAGTAATTTCTCTCATGACGGTTTACACAGCAGTTGAAAAGTTATTACTGCAGATTGTTATAAAATTGCAGTTTACAAAATAACACTTTTTGACACGGGCCCAATTGTGGATTGTGAGGTTTAAAACTGCCAGGAAGCTGGTAAAACTGTCAAAATGCCAACCCAACTTTGCTGTTTCGTAACAAATGTTTTCACTGGATTTGCGGTTTTTGCCAGGTGACACTTTGAAATGTTGGGAGAATATTTTATTTATGAAGGACTTTCAGAAGTGCGCTGCCATATACTGAACCGAAGGAATAGAGGAAAACGCGATATCGCAATCATATATCGAAACCATGATTATTTTCTAATTACCTTCTATCAATAGGGAGTTTATTTACGGTAAAATGAACATGTTATTATGTAACTATCGAATATCTTGTACATACCTAACATGAATCATGACGTAGTCACTAAAAGTATTTTTAGGAATAGATAATATTGCTATATACTACCTGAAGCTTCTGCCTGTCTTGGATTTTAGGCCAATCTCGAGAGGAACTCTTTTCTTTTTTCTCTGCTCTTCGTTTTTTTCCTACAATACATGATGTTTTTTAAAAGAAAAGCTTTTTCGTATAAACAGAATAAATGTGTTAATTAGGTGCGAAGCCAGTAGCCGACCATTACTGAATTATAAAGAAGCAAAGTAGCTGTCTCGACCATTGATTGTCTTTTAAGGATCTCTCCTGACCCCAAGTAGAAACAATAGCGTTAAGTATTTGCCCCAAAGTCATTAAAGCTTATATTTGGTGGTGTGGTTAGTAGACACAAAGAAAAAAGTTTTGATGAAACAAGTTTTGATTTAGAAAAATCCACTGCAAAATACAATATTGTATTGTTTTTACTGGTGTTCGCTCATAGGGTGATATTCATATAATCAAAGATCATCATCATCTGCCTAGCCCTTTCCCAACTATCGGCTTACGGTCAACGGTCGGCTTTCAGTCTGACCAGATGTGGCTGAATATCAGTATTTTATATGGAGAGACTGCCTATCTGACCTCTACAACCCAGTTACTGGGTAGCACGATACTTCGTAGTAAGACTGGTTGTCAGATTTTCGGGTTTCTGTAACGACTCTCAAAGATCCACGAATGACAGCGGGACCAACCTTAATCTAAGATAATGGAATTATATTTTAGGTACCTAGAAATATGGTATACACAAAGTAACAACTAATACACTTGGGTATTCAATCCTACTCTAAAATGATGCACACACATGAATCTCGACTTAAAACTATGTTTGAACAGAATTTAGTTTGCAATCCATCAGTTATGAATCGAAATTAGTGCTGAAACAGTGTTCTGGTAAACGGACCATAATTCTCTCGTTTTGTATGCAGTTTACGACGGAAACTAAAATAAACTTATTTAGATTTATGTAATTAATTGATGGAAATAAGTACTTCTCATTTAATTCTGATACTTATGAGTTCAGATAAATATAATACAAACTTGGAATTCAATACTGTACAGGGCAGCTTAGCTTCGCTTCCACTGTTCACACATGTATCTAATGTAATATTTACGGTCTTATTAATAAAACAAGCTTATCGAAGGTTTAAGACATTTATTAGTTAAACTGCTCAATAAGCCCATAAAACATTTGATACGAACGAACGATCGTTCGTTGAACGTTCTACAACTAATATGTCTTCCATAAATCAAAATGTTGCCATTTTAATGAAATCGTCCACCAAATTGATCAAATCATCGAATCGTCAAGCGGGAATGTCTGGTCTCAACACCGAATAATTGTAACCATAGACATTATTAAGTACCATCAATGAAACGAGCATCTATACTCCGTAAGAACTGTTATTGCTTGAAGCGCTCAGCCGCTATAGTAGCGCTTGCTAACAGATGTGGTCATTGTGTGCACGGGATTTTGTTTTCAAATTGGTCAGATGTAAGTTTCCTCGATAGTACCTAGTGGGAAATAATTGTCTACAGTTTCGACACTTCTGACGCGTTCTAAAAATTTGACAAATAATTTTAAATTGTAACTGTTAACTGATTGCTTGAAAATTAACATTTGTTCACACAATATTTGTACGTCAAATGCTCAAACGTCATTTTCTTTGAAATCAGCTGCTTTAGAGAGTCGGCCATTTTTTCCTTAAAACTTAACAGTGTTTTAAGGAAAAAATGGCTGTAGGGTTCTGGCTTCTATAACTTTATAGTAGTGTTATAGAAAGTTTATGTGCTAAAATGCGCTTATGAATAACACTTTTTGACAACCAGATTTAAGCTAGGTTTAATTAATATCGTCAGAAACACAGTTTTTATTTACTTTTGTATTTTTATTATATTTCATCGATTATTTTTATAACCCTCTAGTCGGATTTATTTAATTTTCGATAGTGTGTCTGTGGCATTACAGCTTATCAGATTACCAGCGTAGTACATAGTTGTTCGGCAGTTATTTAAAAAAAAAATCAAAGCTCCTATCGCAGCATCATGCTGTCATAGGAGCCTTTTGGCCTTGCACAGTTCTTCCTTTTTTATAATATAATTTTCACTATTTTGTTTGATTTTATTTTTGTTTTTAATTGTTTAAATTTCCTATGCGTGTCCCACATTAAATACCTTTCTTTCTTTCTAATGAACTTAGATTTTTATGTACAATGTACCATCCTAATATTTCGCACCCTTCCAGTATATTGTTTTCAAACTTTAGAAGATACTGCAGTGCACTTTCAATAAGTGTTAGAAGACGGATGAGGCCTCGTTTCACAATAAAGTATTGAAGGCTTTTTCAATCTTTTTTCCCAGAAACAGTGCTGAAGCTTCGAAGTGCAGTTGATATTGCATGAACTCGGAAATGCGACGAGCCGACGAGCTCTCTAAGCTTGGCGACGATTCTATTTACTCCTGATGTGAAATTTTAGAGTTCACAATAAAAAGTCGCGGTTTTTTATTTCGTCATTGTAAAAAGTTTATGACTTTTGGCTTGGCACTAAGAGGTTTTGTATTATATGAGTCTGCGGGGACCCGACACATCAGGTTTTATATTATGTAGTTAATACTGACACAGCAATATATTGTTTTAAGTATGATAATTTTCGACTGTAGTAACTTTATTTATGATTTATTATATGTCATTCTGGTTTTAATTAATTTATTTAAGTATTTTATGGGCGATCGCATTGCATTTCATACTGGTTTTGGTTCTAATTTTCACTCTACTATTTATATGTACATATAGTCAGGGCAATTGATACCTTACGTTATTTTGTCTTGTTACAGCCATTTAATTAATCTGTCAAAGAATGACAGTTGCTATTTGAATATACTCTATACATTGAATTTCATACGAATAATTTAAGTTGGTAAGTACATCGCTACCAAGATAATAAATACTCACTGTAACTAAAAAGGCTTTCTTGAATAAAATGAATTCCCACAACACGTCGAAGATCTGACACTGAAAATTACGAATGAAATTTTTCAAAGCGATACCATTGATAGAAAAACGCGTTTTTATTACCTTAGTGAGTTAGTGAGAATCGACATTAACAGGATAAAGGTAGACTTGCACTTTCATTCTAGGTAATCCCGTAGGTTGTATGTTTGATTTTAATAGCAAAAGGATACAATCAACAGACAGACTATAATAATCTGTGTAATTATAAATTCTAATTATAACAAAAAAAATGGCGAATATTAAATTAAACTTTCTAAGATTTGCTGGTGAGAGAAGTCGCGAAATTGAAAGATAAGCGAACTTTTCAAGGTGTAAATTCTGTCGTAAGATAATGCCACAGACTCACAGCTGTTTTCGTCTATCTGTTTCTGCACTTACGTCTTCTAAACCACGAAACGGATTTTGAAACTGTTTTACTATAATGAGGAAATTTTCTCCATGCTTATTATATTGGATAAAAGCCGAAAATTTCAAAAACTTGTGTGATGTTGAAAATTTTTGGGAGCTTACATTGCTAACGCCGGCTAATTAATTATGTATCTTAAAAACGTCTAATGAAAAGTCTGCAATGGTATATCTTCTAAGGATAACTTACAGTACTAAAAAAATAATGGGATGATTATAAAGCTATTTTAAACAATATAGTAAAAAACCTTATCCATACCAATTAATTACGTTAAATAATTGTGCATTTAAAGTAGATCAAAATTAAAGAGATTCTATAACTTTACGACCTCCGTCACATACACTGAACGTCGTGCAAAACCGGGCGGGTCGGTAGTTTTCTATAATTTGAAGATTCTGATTGGATATTAGTTGTGGAATCTCACATAGACCGTTATTATTGGACCAAAATCTATGTTATCGTTTATTATTTTGTTCTAACCAATCACAATACCAGTACCACACAAGATCTAATTTTACGATATCCCAAAAAATCATTGCTTAGTTTTGACTATTATTTATTATCCGTGCAGAAAGTTTTGAGTATGAATGTCGATAGCTATAATAGTAGGGGAAGACCAGACCAAAGAAATGATGGATGGATAGTGTGAAAGATAATTTGGTTAGGAAGCGGGTGACTTACGAGATGACGACTAATATAGAAGTATGGAAGAAAAAGAGATTTTGTGCAGACACCAAATAAAATTCGGATAAGTTCAAGAAAATAATTATGATGATTTAGGAATTTAGACTGACAATAAGTTTGCTCAAAATCCTAAAAAAAACTAATTCAATTTTGTATTAAAACACTCCAAATAGATCTACATTTAGGAATAATGTATGCAAACATTAAATCATCTAGACGCAAATCGAAATTATCTCGAGCATCGACAGCCACAGGGTTATCTAGTTTTAAACACTAATGGAATCTGAGAATCACGTGCCATATGTATATCTAGGTATATGTTCACATTATCTTGGATCTATACTTAGTCCTTGTCCACACTAGGTTACACGATTATTAGTCTTTTATTTTTTGATGAGCCCGTGTTGGTTCACCTCTGTTATACTCTCCAACCACCTATCTCTGTTTAGAATAATATTTTTATTGGTATATTGTGGTTTCGGCAGAAGTTGCAAAATTTGATTTGACAGTATATATGAGTGAATCGAAGAAGAAATGAGTGTGGATCTTTCCTCAAAAGATCATTTCAGACACCAATCCACATGGTCTTGACATGACCAGGGTAAGATTATGTCTGGACTTTAAAAGATACTGTTTTTTTTTTGAGGATGGGAAATCATTAAATAACTTCTCCCGCTCTGGGCGGAGCGGGAGGGCGTGTCAGACTATTACTGACTAAAACCCACCCATGTTCCTTCAGTTACCTATGTGACAGGGGCCACGGTATCTCTTTCGAACAACTCGTACTCCTGGCAGGCATCGGCCCTTCCTTACGCCACCAGTTGGTACTGGATACTACATCTCTTTGAGGCGCGCGCGGAACACAACGCGCTGTCGACTCGGGCTTTGTCCTTACCGGACAGCGAGCTACCCTTTACTCGCCGTCCGTAAGTCCGCGCCTACGGTGACCGAGAATCAGCCTGGGATTCCCGACGCCCAGGGCGTCTCCTGCGGCGACTAAGGCCGTGAGGGCGCATATACTGCCTCTGCCTCACGTGCACCGCCTTTCTCTATGGGAGCATTACTGCTTCGCAGAAGGAGGTGATGGCTACCCATGCACTCTCGCTCCGTACCATGGCCTGGACCTGGGCCGGACGCAAGAGATTGGCGCCGCCGCTCGACTCCACGAGGACACGGCGGTGCTCCGCCCAAACAGGGCAGACCTCCATTGTATTTAAAGCGACTGTGGCCTCTGAGTTTAGGCCTTTTTTCTCAGCATAGCCAGATAGGAAATGCCGACCTCATCTTGTTTCTAAAATATGATTAACGTGTAAAAGTATTTATACAAAATTTTTACAGAAATAAAATCATTTATAATTTATGACACAAATAAGATCTTGAGCTTGTATTCTTGTGATATAGGCGTTATACAAAATGGCCTGTTACTGTTAGATATGTTTTCAAGACACATCTATCAAACAGATATTTGGAATGTCTTTTCGTGTTTCGAATAGAAAATAATAGAATATTATTTATTGTTGCTACTACATGAAGCTAGTATACATTTAAAAAAGTGTATCTGCTGTACATATGGGGTATATAGTTGGATGTACAGTAATACTTAAGAAAATAAAAAGAATGATCTAAACATAAAACTAATATGGGAAATTTAAAAAAGAAACTCGTAGGTCACCCAGAGTCGCCGGTAATAAATGTTAACATTTATAACTTTTAAGTAATGCTTGCTTAGTGCACTCATTTATACCTTTATTTTCCCTGAAGGTACTTAGTTTAATATTTTCTCATTTATAACTTTGCTAATAGCACTCTTTTTACACACGTACCAAGCGTATGTGAGTCGTCGGTAGCAAAAGATAACATGTCCTTTGAGTTTGCTAAGCTTTACTTTGTAAGATATAAATATTTGAGTTGAGTCTTTATTTAAATGTTCTTTCAGAAGTTTGGTTTAAGTAAAAACATTAGCTGCATTACAGCTGAACTTCTTGTACCTTCTTACTGAGCAACTAGTCCGTGATGAGTTTCATATAACTACTAAATAATTACATACATGGTAATCAGTTTTACTTTTTTATCTGTAAGCAGTTTCGGTAGAAGTAAGGTGCATTAGGGTTTCTTTAAATCAAATGTCCTTGATGTCAGATAGTAAAATTATTCTTACAAAATGTTTCAAAAGTGCTGGAAAAGTCTCTAATAAAGGGCTTCAGAAGTTTACGGCTGCAAAAACTAAAATTACTATGGCATTTTAAGATTTTCAAATCCGTGAAAAGTTTTGTTTGAAAATTCGTTGGTTTATTTAGCTGTGTAATTTATAAAAGTGATTTCCTCTTATTGTATTGGCTAAGATTAGCATTTTTGAATCCATATTATTATGCAATAGGTTCTTATCACAAAGTTGCAATAGTAAGTCTAAGAGAAAATTACTTTTGAATTTTGCTTAGTGTATACATACACTGTTCCTTGTGGTGCCGGACGTAAAGAATAGCACCATCCCATTTCTTCCCGTGGGTGTCGTAGAAGGCGACTAAGGGACTTACTAGAGAATGGGCAGCAGCGTTCTCTATACATTTTACCACCATACTGCGATCGCCAACCCGCCTGCCAAGCGTGGCGATTATGGCAAACCGCCCAAATTGGGGGAGGCCTATGTCCAACAGTGGGCGTCTTTCGGCTGAAATGATGATGATGATGATGATACATACACTCGTGACTGTACTTTGAAGGAACTCACCGAGGCAGCAGAAGGCTCCGTCTCATGATGGTAGGTGGAGTGATGTCGGATAGTCCCCGCCATGCTGACTTCACGTTGATCTACATGCCGCGATGTCACATGACGTCACGCGTCATTCAATTATGTTGTGTTATCACCTCCTTTGCAATCGACTTCGACCATCCATGGTACGAGTTCCTTTCCTTACTCACAATCTTTTTAATAAAGATACATTTAGATAAATGGTATTTTTCACTGTCGCATATTATGTTAGTTTTTATTTATTACGTTGTTATGCACTTTGTATAGATGTATTGATTCAAACTATCTTTTCGCAAATTACCTAGAACAGATTTCTACTAGAAATAAACAGTTTCTTTTGTTTCGTATATTGGGTACAGTACTGTCCTTGATAATAATAAATTGTATTTCGTGGGTTCATAAATTAAAAAAAAAACAATTGTTTCTAAGCAGACCCTTTGTTCTTTATTATCCTATGTAACCGTAAATACTTACATTGTATATATTCTTAATGTACTATTTTGATGTTTACAATATTTTAGAGGGATATTTAAGCGTTTCTTAGAAGTTGTTCGCTTGTGAGGCACTTAACATCCTAACTATAGGAAGTTGGCATCGAGGAGACAAGCTTAGCTTTCATGTTGTGCCAGGATTAATTCCACTTGCGACTACAAACAGGAGATTATAGGATAAGTGTCCACTTCCATTGTGAACTCTATCTTGCGTACATGTGACTAATTTATGCATATGATTAAAAGGTTAATTTTAAATAGC
This sequence comes from Polymixis lichenea, assembly GCA_949091785.1. Classification (NCBI taxonomy): domain Eukaryota; kingdom Metazoa; phylum Arthropoda; class Insecta; order Lepidoptera; family Noctuidae; genus Polymixis; species Polymixis lichenea. The sequence goes on along the minus strand of OX420932.1, from coordinate 16,451,138 downwards.
TTTCTAGTACGAAATATTTGGGTGTATCCCGTTTTACTATTTATAAAAAGTGTGGTAAAATTAGATATTAATTATGACTATCTAAGAACAACTCTTTCATAAAAAGTTTTATATTTTATCTTCCAATCAAGTCATACTCACTAAGCTTAACGGATTTCTAAACGATTATTATTAGTGAATAGATAAAGCTTTCTGGTCACGATTGTATTGGGATAATTACCTTCGAACGGCCTTCTCAATAAATCCTAATTCTTTGTTGGCAATTCTGTATTGATTTCTGTGGCTCAGAGTAATTTATTCGATCAAATGCTGAATAAAAATATTTTTATCGGTTATTGAATTAGAGCAAAATGCTATCAAATAGTATCAAATATTAGAATAAAAGTTTTGTAGATTAGTTGAAGTAGCTCAAAGTGAAGATTGAATGTTTATATTGAATATTAAAACTTGACGATACTTTTTATTGTAGTTTAACAAAAAAATTCTTTAAAATATTCTATCAAGTTATAGATAAGTTTGAAACTTTGACCAAATATTATTTTCAGTTAAGTGCTACCATATACAACTCACAAAGTACAATTTTATTCACTTTACATCGGTTGAGGTCGCTACGCTGTAGACGTCGTAGCGCTACGGCGTAGGGCTACGCTGCTACGAGCCGTGCGGGTCTCGGCGTAGCGTCTGGCGCGCGACTGCCGCAGCGTGAGGCAGGCTACTTGCTCCGACCCGCGCACTCCGCACCGTAATGATTGACAAAATACTTCACCTGTGTGTTTTCTAAGAAACAAGTGGCAGACAGAAACACACGACCCTTAACAATGCACTTTTTGAAAAAAAAAGACGCGCGAATAATATGGAGAGAGTTTAAAGGAAGATAGCAATTTAGGATGCGCTCACTTCTGCTGGAATATGTATTTGCTGTTTTTGATCTCAATGAATATAAGTTTTTTAAGAGAACTTAAAAAGAAGTATTTAAAATACCCGAGTACAAGTACAATAAAATGGAATTTTATAAAAGTATTTTCCATGTGACTTTTCATAAAATAAAGAATTAAAAAACACACTATCTGGGGCATTAAGCTGTTTATGGTATTGCGCAAGATATAAGAGTCAACACAAAGTAATGTGAAATGGTGCTAGACGATGAAGCGGTGGACATCTATCTTGTTTTTCATCTTTTCCTAATGGCACAGCAGTAGCGTTTGTACTTGCAGTTCCATGTATTGGAAGAATCGTATGTGTAGGACTTAATTTAAAATGGTTTAAATATCATGAATTTTAGAAAAAATGGTGGCAAGTGGTCCGCAAGGGCCGATGCCTGCCAGCGGTGCGGGTTGTTCGAAAGAGAAACCGCGGCCCCTGGCACACAGGCAACTGAAGGAACACGGGTAGGTTTTAGTCATTAAAGGTCTGACACGCCCTCCTACTCCACCCAGAGCGGGAGAAGTTATTTGATGATTTCCCAACCAAAAAAAAAAAGAATTATATTTGTAAAAGAAAATTCTATTGAATTATATTCTCTATAAAATACGAGAAAATATTCTTACTTCTTCGAACACAGAAGGTGCAGTAACGGTAAAAATTGCTTTAGTTGTGTGCAAAGGTATGGGATACAAGAACTTACGTTCGTTCGTAGATAAAATAAAACACGAGCCGCTGTAAAACAATACTTCTTACTTTAAGTGTTCCTATTTTACGTTGCGATCGTATTTCTCTTCAGGGATCAGCAGGAAAGTGTACCATAACACTGGAAGTACTTGAATCGAATAAAATAAGGTAAAATAATTAAGAAATAAGGTACTTCGCTAATACAAGTAGGTAGTAAAGTTATTATAATATCAAATGAAGCTAATTAAGAACCGTGGAGAAAGTTTTCATGCATTTTATGGTACCTACCTAAGTTATGAACTGTAATAAAAATCAAGGTCCAGATTTACTGCTTTAAATTCTACACAGAATTTTCATGAAACATTATATTTATCAAACATTCCCTTCAGCGATTTATAGTTCTAAAATATCCTCAAACAGAGCCATTAAAACGTTAACGTTCAAAACTGGTCATTTACTCATTACCAAACACATTACCATTTTATAAACCTATCTATTTACTATACAGAATGCCCGAGATAATTCTATAAATCTAGTAACTACAATGTATGTCCTAAATCATAAATTCCCGAACTATATTGGGAACAACGCGGACCAATCATAATATTATTAATATATTCATGTATCGCAGAATCATGTCTTGTTCATCAAACAAGATATAACCCATACACCATTCTATATATTGTACACTATTGTTCAGTATAATCACAATATAAATATAAAATTTTCGCAGCCACCATCTTGAGTTTACATTTTCACCAAATAAAAAGTCGCATGGATGGGCGTAACATGTGTGAAAGTCTATCGCGTGACGATTTCTACAACACAACTCCTACCCGCAAGACGCGTTGAAGAACTTCTTTCCAATATAACACTTTTCAATTTTAAAAACACTAAGAGTGATAACCCTAACGTTCCATTGGAGCGTTAGGGTTGTCACTCTTATCACTCTTGACAATGATTTCAACAATTAGGTCTAGTTTCCATACCGTCCAAATTTATACTGTGGTATAATGTTATACAGTCATGTTGCATGCTAGTTTAAATCACAACTGCTCAATTAAGTATTCATACATGTAATGGATATTACTATGTCATGAGTAGGTACTGTTTCAAGCACGAGCAGACACGATCGTCTACCTGTTGAAAGCAAAAACATCGATATTCGAAAATTACGAACTTAGTAGTTTGAGCACGTAATATTATTTCGCGGGATATAACGTCCAGATGAAGTTGTAATAAGGCCGCCTCTTACAAGTTTTTGGTGAGTTTTTGTTCCGTGAGTATGCGAAATTTGTTTTTTTTTTTCTTACTTCCGCTGGACGCTTTTGCCAAATATTCAGAGAGTTAAAAATGTCAGCCTAGAGGTACGGTCACCAAAAGAAAACAGTAACCAGGGTCGTCGAAAATAGTTGAAGTTTAGTAAGAAACCGAAGGACGTTGCCAAATAAAATAAAATAAATAGAAAACAAACAGTTCATTTATCATATAAAAATTTCATTCCTTAACATCCATCGGATTCTTACTAAACTTCAACTACATACGACGACCGTGGTAACTTATCTCTTTTGGTGATTGCTCATCAAAATCAGGTTTAACCTTTTAGACGTATCCCAACTGAAATAAGAGGCTCAATGAATTTGGTTCGTTTGATTTGGAGAAAGAAAGTGTATACTCATTTCACTGAATGTTATGTCTATTTATATTTGTACGTCGTTGAGACATGACTGTGAACTATTTATTTCTTTATGTTAGCCAATTATTGTTTACGCAATACATTTAAAATTATTTCATTTGATATTACGTCTATAAGTGCAGAAATTACTTACAGACTTATATGCGTACAATACGACATGCACCATTTATGGTATATATTTATTTAGTTAACTATTTATGTTCACACATATAAAAATAGACAAGAAGAAAATAACAATAAAATATGTACAGCGGGGATGCTTATTTCTAAAGAACTAACATAACATAATACATCCACACATAATACATACACATACATAATATTACAAAGCCAAAAGGATATTTACAATTCAATTTATTCAATACTTATACGTAATTCATGCGTAAAATTTATAATAACAAAAAAAAAATATTCGAAAGAAAGCTGATTGTTAACATTAACAAATTAAATAGTTTGATTTAATGTAACATCTTGCATGCCATGTGTGTATTATGTGAGTGTATACTCATGTTGTGGACAGATAAATTATCTTTTAGGGTTAGAATGCCTCAAAATTTGTTATTTTAAATAGCACTCACATTCGCTTATTGGTACTTACGTCGAAATAATAACCTCCTTTTTGGAAGTCATCAGAAGGATAAGGTAATGTCTTAACGTTATTATTTACCTACAGCAAAGATCCCTTGACCAAGCGACTTAATTTCATTTTTTGGGGTTGTTTGTTTACGTGAAGGACTCTTGGCTATGTAATTTCATTTATGACTTAGTATTATGACGAAATGACGGACTAATATTAATTAATTACAAAGTAGAACGTTGTATGTTAATTAAGCATCCTATTAAGGTATGCTCTTCATAATTATCATGTTCAGAGAATGCAGGTTAACTTTTCGTTGCATTAAGTATAAATAGCGTTAGTTACGTAGGCTACACACTACATAGTACATTATAACTATTCCTCTGTTCTGTGTAAATAACGGTGCGACATTTAGTAACATGGTACTTGGTGGGTATTTCAATATTGATTTTCTTTTGCTTATTGTACCAAGGCGATATCAAATGTACCTAAGTATCCACTTAAAATTTCACGAATCATTTTGTTTCTCGTAGGTAGGTAGATTATCGACATTTTCACAATTTTCCCTTCAATTAAACACATTTCTATCGCACACACGAATGTTCAAACAATATTTTTATCAACGCATTCCATTACGCTACAAAAGGTGGTTAACATCGGTTCGAACCGTAAGTAGGTCATTGTTACAAATAATTCGACGTTCCGTATTCCGTCAGTCTTACAATAATATTATGTTAACCTGTTTATCGTTTCACGAATAAACAGGTAAATAAAACGACACTTGGGATAACATAAACTTATTTTTAGTTTTTGGTACCGTCCGTGTCCTTGCACATACTTTTGGGAGGTTATGGCTGGGTTCGACAGCGCGGTCAAATATTTGCAGTGAGCATCGAAGTCGATCCCGGGGGAAATCTCAAGTTGTCTTTTCGTTTCAAACAAAAACGTACAAGATGGAGAAACAACATCAACACAGCTCGGTCTCTGTTTCATTCTAAACAACGCTGACTTCATTTAATTAAGGTATATTATCAAGAATGTTTTACTTTGTTTATGCTTTCGTCTGGTACACACAGGTTTGTGGAAAGCGAAACAAAGTTTTTAAGAGATAGGTGAGATGTGATCTCGGAATGTTTTATTTAAGGTTTTGCGACTTAAGTATGTATAATAATGGACTTAAGAATGTTGTTAAGAAAATTAAGAGACGACTGTGTCTCAGACACATTATAAGTATTTTTACCTTTAAGTTCTTGAAAGTTTTGAGCTCTTTAGAAGTTTGAAAATGTTTCTCTCAATTATGATAATAAAGCGCTGTTTACCTACCAATAAAACAGTCTACACTTGTGAGACTTAAATGATTCATTACCATACACGTCGACATCTAATAGTGATTTGTGATGCAAATCCTTTTCTTACTGGGAAGTAACAGAGTTTTCCACATACATAAAGCCAGTGGGCGTCTGTCGTTTGCAGGTGTCTTTGTAATTCTTTCAGACGGTGTGATCGGAAGAAACCGATACCGTCATCCCCTGGCCAGCTCATACCAACTTTATAAAGGTCAGGAGGTCCACAATGAGACCTCGATTAAATTAAGACTACGTTTGCTTGCATATCGAACGGATGACGTACGTTATGTTTTACTTGCATATCTGTACATAATTATTATGAATGAAAGTCGCTCTTCATGTCTGTCACTGTGACCGTTTTGTTCTTCTAAATTCCGATAGATTGCGGTTTTTACGAACATTTAGAGAATTTATTCCGGAAGCATTAGTATGTGTTTATTATATTAATATTAAACTTAGATTTAATAAAGAAATATCGATGTTTTGGCAACTCTTGCGGGGCGGGGCGGGGCGCTATTCAGTATATAAACTGTGATTTCAGTCGACATTTGAGCGTGATTATGTTTCTCGTCTCCTTATACAAACTTCAAAGCGGAAATAGGCTTTTGCGCGGTAATGAGACATTAATAAACGCTCATATACCTTTGTATATGTATACAGAAGGTACTTTCTTTACACGTTGTCATTTCCACGTTATTTTAGAATCAAGTATTGGTTTTACAAATTGAATATTAGCCAATCAATCAAAAACATAAGCACATAATTGAATACATTCTGGTGTTATTGTATCTTAAATGTTGAAGATAAAGTCAATATTTACAGTTGAAATGTAACATTTTGAACTTTGCTCTTTAAGAATCACAACAATAAACAAGTGTTTCAGGGTAATTGGAAATCTAAAGTAAACAAACGAAAGTTCATTAACAATCACACGAACAAATCAGGTGGGTGTAGAAGCCGGTGATAGTGAAGACTACAGGCTACCTGTTGCTGCGAGTGGCATTGAGGTTCCGTCGCGGCCTCCGGTCACACTCGCGATGATAAACAGAGTGCGATGTTATCACAACATAACACCGCTCTACATAATCTGATTAGGAGAACGCTTCGTTCGAGGAAGTCGCGCCAAGAAAAATACTGGCTTGTTTGTTGTTTATTTTCTTTTCTTTATTTCTGTTTGTATGGTATGTTATTTTACAACGGATTTCAATATCATTATGTACGTGAATGTTTAAGTTATTAAAATTAATTTCAGAAAGTAGATATTTTCCATTGCTTTCTTGATGAAAATCAATTAGCATTACTTATGTTATGTCATGCTTCCAAATATGTTATTTACATTATCTCCAAGCCGGAACAAAGCTTTTATAAAACAAAACCATGAGAGGTGAAACTAGGGTTGCCAACTTTTTTGACCAAAAAAAAAAACGTATAAAATGGTTTGAATAGGAAAAAAAGTATTTCGAAGAAAAAAAAAAGTATTTTTAAAATTTCATATTTTGTTGCTTTAAAAACTTATTTTTGTGTGCTTTTAATTTAAGCACATGCTAACAATTTTAGGTTTGTACTTTTGTAAGACTTTGGTAATTTTAGCTTTTTTAGGAGTCACTGGTGTATCACTATCAGAATCTCTCGTCATTTTAGCATTAATACTTACTTTAAATGGATTATTTAATTCTAAACAAAAACAAAGGACAATTTTTGTAAACAATTTCGTCGATAGTGACATCTGTGACAAACAAATGTCAGGATGTCACCTTCTGTCCTGTTACATTGACATCACATCATCTGACATCTAACATTTCGTTCAGTAATTATAAATCGCTTCCGTCATCCGTTTAATAGTTAAGTACACATAATGAGTGTTTTGTGTTACGCGTCACAGTAAAGGTTGGAAATAAAGTATTTTCACATACTTTGTATGCAAAAGTATAAAGTATAAATACCAAAAATAAAGTAGGATACGTCATTATATTATAAAGTATGGTTGGCAACCCTAGGCGAAACACTGAACCATGCCCTTATCTTTAAAACCTACACGTAAATGACTTAATTAGAACGCCTTGGCAGTAGCCTATGAGTCAAAGGTTATGCCTGTAAATACGTCAATCAGTTGCTACTCACCATTTCTAGCAAATCTCAGCTCGTTTGGCATTCTGAGCGAAGCCATACCAAAACGCGCGATTAAACGTGATTCCACAGCAAATGTTACGCCAGAACCAGGAGCTGTGTTTCAGGTTTATTAGATAATTTATGTACAATTGTGTGTGTATTAGATTTCTCTCGTACATGCTGTTTTGTTTTAGTTATTATCAAAACAGAGATATATTTTGTGCTATTTGCATCCCGTGGTTTTAGCAGAAGTTATGACTATAAATGAGCGTTACCTATATGTTTATTAATGTTTACCGTTTTACCGTGCATTTTGTAGGTAAGTTTTCCGAGACCATTATGATCATGCAAAGGCCTAATGCTCATACGTACTTAACTGAATTTTAAGTAGCCGTTAAGACGCTGTTCTTTAGGTATTCTGTAGCATTGTATTGTGGTTTAGGTACGATAGAATGAAATGTAATATATATGTATGTGTTGATATTGGGAGAAATGTATGATAACCGCTCAACATGTAAGTTTGTAAAACCAAGATTAGCCTGAACTTATGAGTTACTCATTCAGGTTTTGATTCTGAACAGACATTATAAGTACGTTATAAAAAAATCAGATGTTTCATAGAAAAATGACATACGCGGTCAAAATGTATGGAACAGCAAATTTTTTTTTATAACCGACGAAAAATTCCTACGCAGGTTCAGAATCATGTACTACATCCTTGCTAAGAGGCTGTGCGTCGATGTCCCAGCCACCCTGTATATTTATCTAGATATAGTTGAGAACGAAAAACAGTGACTCACTGAAATCGTTCAGTGAGTTTCACAATTTTTATTTCAATATTTTGATGACGTGAATAAAGTATTGTTCAATGACATAAAAATTCAATTAATAAACAATTTTTCATCGGTACAGTTGCTAGCTCAACTTTATTCAATTATTTACTTCGTTTAAAGTTCAATATAGGTACTTCATTTTAAAACTTATTCAAAGCAAGAACATAGTTAAAATAAGCAAGTGAACCGTTATCGTGATTTGCGTCATTCGGCTCGCCCGCGTCACCGTAATGATAACTCTTAAGAAAACGTGCAAGTCGCAACCTTACTGAGTACTGCCACGTGCAATTATGTTAACATATTTATAATAATCAACTAGAGGTTGCCCAGTGGTAGAAATTCCCGTGATAAAAAAGAACGTAATTTATTTAAAACTTAATATATTTCTAATGCATTATTATATAAAAAAATAGCTTTCTGCACTCCTTATCCATATAAGCTTTAACTGTGCCCATACTCCTCCGTCCGTGTAATTTTCGTAAAAACTGGTAAAAAGTTTTGCTTCACGTACGTATGCAGAGTGTAAGGGAAACGCTTCCGAAAACGAAGACAGGTCCGTCAAAAAATCTAGTTTTTTTTTTTAATTTACCTAACTTTTTTCGCATTTTTTGTACACTATGCTGTCAGAGCAGTTAAATGAACTATTATTTGAGATTAAACACATTTAAAAACGACCCCAAGTCCAGGCGGCGACTTTAGGTTTAGGCATACTTTGTAAAGTGCCGCCAAAATAAAATAAGTAGAAACATTACGGAAGCGTCAAACGTTTTAAATTGATGCAAAATAACCAATTTAAGAATAAAGGTAAAGTAATAACTAAAAATAAAGTATCCGTTTGCATTTGCTTCGGAAGCGTTCCCCTTACACCTCGTATGTAAAGATAGATAAGCCCTTTTAATTCTGCACATCTTTGCGTTTCAGTATTTTCTCAGTAGGTTTCAGTATGTCTCATAGTTCAGTGTGCCTTTTGTAAAGGCCTCCTCTAAAATTTTCCACTCAGTCCTATGTTTAGCAACAGCTCTTCTCCAATTTGAAATCTAAGACTCGTACAGACATAGTTAAACTATCAGTGGAACATAGCATTGACCTGTCCTGTGTTGAGCTAGATAAACATTGTATAGTGTGCATTTACAGACCTCCTAACTATCAAAACTACTCTATATTTGAGTCAGTAATGGAAGATATTTTGGCAAAACTTGCAACTGGTAATAAATCAGTAATTATTTGTGGGGATTTTAATATTAATATTTTGGAAAATAATTCAAATAGTAGCAGATTGTTGAGCCTCTTTAAATTATTCAATCTTTCAAATGTGTTTTTGGAACCAACGCGAATAACTACGGCTACTGCTACATATATTGATAATATTTTTTGTGACTGTGATTATTTATATAAAGCCATTGTAAATTATCTCCCTTCTGATCACAGCGGTCAAACCGTTACTTTTGAGTCCAACACACCAATTCACAAAGTACAGATATAAACTAGACCTATAATAACATCGGGTAATTTAAATAAGTTTAATAGCACTTTAATCAGCAAGTTAAGTGTTCAGGGCCTAAATTTGAATAATGGTAATATTTTGTACAAATAATTATTTTCATTTGTCCAAACAGAGTTCAATCATTTTTTTAAACAGAAATCTAAGACTATTTGCCCTAAATTCTTATTCAGTGACTGGGCAACTGAAGGAATCAGAATAGTAGAGAAACATTATTTGAACTGTATGGCCTTAAGCCGTTTATTAACACAGAAACTTTTACTAAGTAAGTTGCTACTTACTCTAAAACTTTTAAAAATATCTGCAAAGTAGCTAAAGCTTCATTCATTAGCCACAAGGTTAAATCAGCAGATAATAAAATTATGGCAGTTTGGAAAATTATTAACAATGCAACGAACAGAAGCAAAAGGCATAATACTGATTACACAGTGGACACTTCCCGCGGTCTCATTAGTGATAACATCGATGTTGCTCAGGAATTTGCAACTTTCTTTACCAATATTCTTATTTTTATTTATTTTTATTTTTTTTTAAACGTTGCCCCACACTAGGAATTTCTTCCTGTATCGTGGGTGCGTTTACAAACATAGAAAACTCACAAGCACAAACACCCAGACCCGGAACAATTACTTGCAGATCATACAAATATCTGTTCCGTGCGGGGATCGAATCCGCGACACGCTGCGCAGCAGTCGATCGCTCAGCCATTACGCCAACCATGTCGTCAAAACGTAAACGTATTAAAACTACAGAAACTTTAAATTCTTCGCCCGCACTTGCTATTGATTTATTAAGAGCTAATGTCTCAGCCTGTCCCGAGGAATTCAAATTTAATCATATAAGCCCTGTGGTCGTTGTAAAGGCATTTAAGCAACTTAAGATCAAAATGACCGAAGATTTGTGGGGCATGTCTACTAAAGTTTGTCAATCCATTATTAAGGCAATTGCACCCTATTTGGCATTAATATTTAATGTGTGTAGATCAAGGGGTTTTCCCGGATTTAATGAATTACAGTAAAGTTACTCCACTCTTCAAATCTGGCGACAGCAAAGATACTAATAATTATGGACCAGTATCGATTTTGCCGGTTTTCGGCAAGGTGTTTGAAAAAGTTATGTTAAATCAAATGCTCAATCATTTCAATCGTAATAATATCCTAAACGATCAACAACAGTATGGTTTCACCAAAGGACGTTGCACAACCGACGCTGGTGTCACCTTATTAAAACACATCTTTACCGCACGGGAAGAGGCGCAAGATGCAATAGGTATCTTTTGCGACCTATCAAAGGCGTTTGATTGCGTGAATCATGAAACACTCTCTTGAAACTTCGGTATTACGGAGTGGGTGAATTGGCGCTTAGCTTAGTAAAATCGTACTTGAATGATAGACTGCACCAAATTCAAATAAACGGTGTGAATTCCTTGGGCTTAAAAGTCAAAATGGGTGTACCGCAAGGCTCAATATTGGGTCCGTTCCTCTTTTTAATATATATAAATGATTTACCTTATTTACTAAAAAACCGACCTCAAATGGTGTTATTTGCTGATGATACATCACTGATTTTTAAAGTTAAGAGTCGTGCACAGGAGCTTGACGACGTAAATAATGCTATAGTTAAGATCCATAATTGGTTTACTGTAAATAATTTGGTATTAAATGGAAAGAAAACTAAATGCATAAGATTTGCGTTATCTATGGGGACGGGCTGCGGATATTGAGTCAATCTTTATTCTGCAAAGGAGGGCTGTCAGAGCCATCTATAACCTCCGCAGACGCGAACCTCTAAGGGAACTATTCAAAACAATTAACATCATGACGGTACCTTGTCAATATATCTATGAAACATTATGTATGTTCGGAAAAATCTACATCTTTTTAGTAAGATAAGTGACAGGCACAATTTTAAGACTAGAAATGGGAGCAAATTAGATCAACCACGTTTCAGATTGTCTAAAGTACACACTTCTTTTATGGGGTACTGTGTAAAATGATATAATAAAATATCAGTCGATATTCTTGAACTAAATGAAAAGAAATTTAAATCATCAACAACAATGATGCGGCGGCGGTGCGTTTAAACGTACAAAGCATATTATAAGTTAGATAATTATATCGTTGATAAAAATGCTTGGCTGAATGCTGGTCCTGCTCCACAGCCACCTGGGCATACTAGTTAAAATTGTAATATTAGAAGCTTCCCCTTTTTTTTTTCCTGAAATTACGAACATTTTTGTTCATAATATTATAATTTTTGTGACATTACGAATGTTTTATTTTTGCTGAACCAAGTATTAGTTACTTTATACTTCAATATATATTAAATGTTTTTTCTTTCTTTTAGGAAATAAAATTTTATTAATATCTCAAATAGATTGCAACCTATAGTTTTGTATAATTTAGAAGCATTTTGTTTAAATTTTGTAAATGTGAGTACCATGCATCCGTGTATAGTGTTGTTATGATTTACGTTGACTTGAAAAAGCATGGCAGTTGAGAGTATGTCATGCTCACATAAATGTCTCACTGAAGGTAGCGCGTGTGTTGGATCATTCGGTTCCCTACAAAATGGTTGAGCTGGATGGTGCTGATCCACGCGTCAAGTTCGTGAACGAGCGCTGTCGGTTGAGACTGGTCATCTCCTAACTTCCAGGGCTTATTTTTATCTTGTATTTAGAATAGTTTATATGTATATTTTTTTACATTGTTCTCACATACAGAAGCAACAAGAATAATGTTCCCAAGGTTTTGTAATATTCAATTGGATTTTAAAAGAGTGTCCGTGGAGTTTCTTGCCCGTTCTTCTCCATAGAGATCTACGTTTTGGAATGGGCAACTAGTTTCAACTTTCCAACTGATCGACTGACCGACTTTTTGACAATTCAAAAGTGCCTGTAAATGGTTTAATTGAAATAAATGCTTTGAGTTTTGAGTTTGAGTTTGAAACCGCTGTTCCATCTTTTTATTGTCTTCCACTGCTCGTTTTACCATCACGAGGACACCATTGTGTCACATGTTTACTCCACTTATCTTGACTGCCTCTTAGCATGTGGCCTGTCTATCTCCAGCACACTAATTGCGAAGTAAACTATCAGTAGGAATCGCTTCCATTTTGACAGTTCCAGTTTCGAACATATTAAAGAATGGATTAACAATAACCATCAAAATGATTAAGATTCTGATCAGTAGACTCTTACACAATTGGGGTGCTTTTTTGTCGGTCTATTCTGGTAAGTAAATCTCGTAGTATAACTTTTGTCTTGTCTCTTATCAGGGTGTTTCGTACCTTGCCTTATTTTTTAATACTTGTCATACCTACTCCTTTTCATTGCTCTTTGGTAATGTGCCAGACCTTACTTCATAGGAATTTATATAATCAGGAAATTAAATTGAATCTTTCTTGTACGTGAAGCCATGGAAAATAACTTGAATTTTCCGTAAATATATTTCAATCAGAACTGTCATTCTTTAACAGTTATGTAGGGTAGGGTCCATTTGCTTTACAAGTAATTACCCTGACTGTCCTTCACAGGATTTTTTTTTGAGATGTTATACCAACAACCGAGTTTCACATTTGTGAACAGCGTTTAGAGGACATCTTCGATAACATTGTTTGATGTTCTATTCGGCACAAGCGTATCGAATGGTTGGTAAATAGCTATGCAGAAAGAGCTCTAATGCAATACTGTTCAGTTTATATTTTAAAGTAAAGAAACTCAATCTGTTTCGCAATTATTTTAAAGGACAAGTTTTATGCTTGAATCTCCACGTTTTCTAGCCTTTTCATAGCTGTTTTGAATCAGGCTTCATGTCTAATCCGATGCGGCTGAATATCAGATTACGTGGACTAACTAACCATTTTCCATAACCCAATTAACACGAGAAACCATATCCTAAAATTTTACCGGTTTTAAGACTTTCGGATTTCAGTTGGTTCATACGTTTTTGCTGCAAATTCTCTGATTTCACGAAAGATTCTTATTTTCATCAAGTAATATAATTTTGAAAGCTTTAGTGATGTTTTAAATGATAAAAATAAATTTTATTTTAACAAAATTGAGCGTAATGATCTTTTTTCAACAGACAACGTGGAATCGCTATTTCACGTTGTCTGTTGATAAAAAAATCGTGTCGTTGTCGTTGTCAAAAAAAGTAAGAAAATTTGAATTTCGTGATCTACATTGGCGATTCCCCTTTGATTATTCATCTACTACAGAAAATGGGCCTCTTTTCTGAATTGAATTTGTTCTGAACGGTGCGCATTTCTTCAAGAACGTGCATTGACCAATGATGGGGTTTCTTTATAAATGTTGCTTAAAGCTAAGTAATAATTAGCGACTAATTAACCATACATTTTCATCGTTTAAACGTCTCTTAACTTTAAGTAATGTTTATAAATAAACTGGTGTTTACTGCGCTTGCTCTCCACAATATTGATAAATCGCTTCCTGCATTGTTTCATTCCGACCGTGACTGTACAGGGAGTGCACAATTTGTTATCACTTTGTGCTCCGAGTACATGTATAAGGCTGTTTTCTACAGAGTGCTGATTGAATGAACGGTAATGACAACTAACGACACTTGTTACAAGATAATTTATTTTTATTTTCTCTAGTGTTTGAAGACATGAAATGGTTTCTATTTTGTAAAAGCTTGGTTGCTTGGTTGGTTAGCCTTGCCAGTAACATTTGATGATTTTATAGTGTATTTTTATGTAAACAACACATCAGTTCGTCGGCTATTGCAAGACGACTTGTTTTTTTTTTTCAGAAATTATTTTTGTACTAGTTTATTTAGGGACTAGTTTAATGAACTGATTCATCTTTTCAGATGTAACCAAGAATAATACTGATTTCATACAATTTAATCGGAACAGACAGACAGTATAAACGCACATGACATGTAGTGACATTTCTATTTCTTGTTTCAGAAACGTGAACGAAGCATGTCAAAACACATGATATTTAAACAGTAGGACGTAAGAAATGAAATCAGTTAGGCATTTATATATACATTCCGAGAACTTTTTATTAATAAAGAATGCTCTAAAGGGCTCCCACAGATAGGAGCGACGCGATAGTGCGACACGACTTAGAACAACTCCCCAGAAAGTATTCATAGAAATTGTTACAGTAGAGTTACATCGCGCCTGTCCGCAGGAGCCTCATAGATTGTACTTTATTGGTATGTTAACAGTAAAAATAAATAATGACGATTTCACGTAAACATTGCAACGGTTTCGCTTGTCCGTCCGCGCCTTAACCTTATGTTGTAGTAACTCGGATGCGAGTCAGTAGTAAGGTTATTTAAAGCTGGCCACACAGAGGTGAAATCCACGTGGGACACAGGTCGCGAGTGCGCGTGACGATTATTTCAATGATTAAATGACATCTTGCAGGTCATCCTAGGAGGTTGTCAGCTGCTTAATCGGACTTTCCTGTGGCTGCCTCAATAAACTAAGGCCTCCAGCCATGGCTCGAGCAAATTTCATATTGAGCTTTATGTTGTCTTTACCACGAAAATTACCCTCTAAGAACAATTTTTTCATCTTCGTCATGACGGTGATTCCAATATTTAAATTGGAAGTTCAATGAGGAACTGTGATAAGTACTTGATATGTATCAATCAATATCTAATTAATAAATAATCTAATCAATTACATAAGCGTAGATAACCTATACGGTATACCGTATACCTAACTCGTTTGCCTGTTCTGTTGGTTGTCCTAAGGTCTTAAAATTTTCCCAGAATTACTCATCGCAATACAGCGTGTATCAGATAGATGTAGTCTTATTTAAGGATATGGTGTATACAAACTTAACAGTGTTCTCCATTGGACTGATAATCATATCAACTATCCCATGCAAAATCAATATATACCGTGAAATTTTAATGGTTGTTTTCCCGCAGCGAAATGGTTTTGTATTGGTACTACCTACAATCATTTTATAAACAGATAAAATATTAGAAACAAAAAATGGCAGATCAACCATTGTGAAAAATCACCACGTGCGAGGGTTTATTTTGCTTTGAACATTTATGCATCGCTGTTCCCTTTGTCGGCGATGCGTGCAATTCGGTTACCTCTAGAGTAGTGTTTTATCGAGTTGATGAATATTTTTTAAATTATTTTAAAACAAAAAAAATCTTTATTTTTTCTCGGTGTATAATATTCTCACTGCTGGGACACAGGCCTCCTTTCCTCGAGAAAGTGTGGGCCATAATCTACTACGCGGGTCCAGTGCGGTTTGGTAAATGTCGCATGTCTCGAATTTTTTGGTTCTGGCACATGCCGGATTCTTTGCGATGTTTCCCGTCAACGTTTTAAGAGCAGTAGTAATGAAAGTACTAACACATAGTATGACCTACAACTCGTAAGTCACGGGGCCACCAAGGCTCTTGCGTCCGTTACTACTGGGCCACATCTGCCCCATACAAAACTTCAATACCAACTCGACCCAAATTCATCATCATTCTCCTGCCCTTATCCCAATTTATTTGTGGTCGGCGCAACATGTCTTTTTCTTCCACACTCCTCTATTAGTCGTGATCTCCGTAGTCACACCCTTTCTAACCATATCATCATTCACACAGTCCATCCATCGTTTCTTTGGTCTCCCCCTACTCTTATAGCCATCGACATTCATACCCAAAACTTTCTTCACGACGTTTTCCTCATTCCACCGTAGCACATGCCCATACCATGACAACCGATTTCCACACAACTTTTTAGTTATCGGTGCCACTTTCAAGCTTCTTCTTAAGTACTCATTTCTTATTCTATCCCTCCGTGTAACACCACACATCCCTTAACATTCTCATCTCAGCTACATGCAATTGCCTTTCATTCATCCCTTTTGTGGCCCAACATTCGGCCCATACAAGACGGCAGGTCATACCATTGTTTTATATATCTTCCCCTTAAGTTTAAGGGGAATGTGGGAGACGATTTGATTCCTCGGATTGTTCTCGTAACCTGCCGCCATTTCATCCATCCAGTGTTAATTCTGTGCTTTACCGTCCGATCTACTTCGCCATCGCTTTGCACGAGTGAACCGAGATACTGAAAGTCGGAGCAGACTGGGAGAAGCGCCATCAAGCGCTATGGCGACTCGACCCAAATTACGACAGATATTTTTTTCGCGATTACAGTGTTGGTCTAATGGAGAAAGTAAAGTGGTTCACTAGCCAAAATGTTAGTCCCATGGAGAAAGGTGATCAGTTTGGTTGGTCTGAACCACAACCTTAAATTTGACCACAGGTTTCTGAGAAATGCTGCATATTGTGCTATCCTTTATGAGTTCTTGTTAGAGAAAAAAATACATTGAATTCAAGTAAAATATCGCGTGAAATCGTCCATGAAAGTAAGAAAGCGTGCTAATAGCGGCTACAGACATGTCATTCATGGCACAAGGCTCAACTTCAATTATAAGTAACGACATAAAAGGAGCCTGTTTATCAATTCGCACACCTAGGTCTAAAGGGAGCTAAGTCTAAAATTGGGAGTTTTGACTTATGCTTACCATTGAATTCCTTAACTCACTACCTATCGATCAATAAAACAGATTTAAAAATATTTTTCTAGTAGAACTTGCAAAGCAAATATGTATACAGATAACTTTTCCAGTGCACAGGAACACGGTAAACAGTTTTTGACGTTTTCTGAAAAAAGTGCTTTGTTGAGTTAGCTCTGTTTAGATCTAGGTGTGCGAATTGATACCTATAGACGTCGTACAAACGCGCGCGCCCCGCTCACTCGCGCCTTTTATTGAGCATGTAAAGTTGTTGGCAGAAAATCATGCGCGGTGGCGCGTTTTAGACGCGCCGTCGCAGTTTGAAGGACGCCTTACCTAACTATGATTAGGAGTATCTTATTTAGCAGTCTGTTGAAAATGTTCGTGGAATTTTTCATAAACATCAAATTAAGGTAACTAATTTGTATCAGTACAGTATCATCTACCAACAAGTTTCCCATACCTATGGTAGGTATGGCAAACTTGTATATAGGTAGGTAAAGAAATATTATATAATATTTTACTGTGATAAAACTTACGACCCAATGGATCCCTCTTAATGGCAAACGTCATCGCGGTAGGTCACGACGGAGATGGCGAGATGAGCTGAACTCCTTCAATAAAAACTGGTCCTTAGCAGCTTTATACAGAGAGAAGTGGAAAGAGACTTGAGGGGCATTTGTCCTACAGTGAAACATCACAGGTTTCTAAAAATAATAATTAACTGTGATAAAAAATAAGGTACATTTTATTTTTCAGCTCTCGAACTTGTGTGGATATGAAGAAAAATCAAACAATTACCTAATAAAGATTTTTATGGAGACTCAGCTTAAGATTTTGCATTCACTTATTTTTATTTAGGCGGACATTTTGAAATCTTCGATAACTACTATCCTAGGCTATTACCACACTTGTGCACTTTACCACAAGCTGTTATTTAAATAAGCTTCAAAATTTAATCACAAATGTCACTCCAAATTAATTCCATCAAATTAATTAATGCTGTCAACAGTTTGAAATAACCAACTGAACATTATGGCGGTAATTATAATATGAAAGATTAATTAATGGACTTAATGAACACTGACACATTATTGATGTGTAATTATTGCAATTAATTTGAACTCGAATGTATTAATTATGAGGTTGTTTTGTATTAAGACTTATTTTATTATTTTGTACTGTAGATACGTCTAGTAATTTATATTAGAACTAGCTGACCCGTGCCCACTTCGTTGGGCGGTAAACATTTTTACTTGTGATGATTTTTTGTAGGCCTTATCAAGCTCTACAACTTTTCTCTAGAACTCAATCATATATCTCTCATCGTTAAGGCAGCGTTCGTAAGAAACGTTTTCATACGATCGCTTTTTCTCCGACTTATTTTGCAAATCCGACTACCACGATAAAGTCTTTGCGGGTAACACTCACAAATAACGTAGCTTTCTTCAAAATCGGTTCAGTAGATCCAGAGATTATCCCCTACAACCTCACAAACTTTACCTCTTTATAATGTTATTATATTATATACCCCGCTATTTTTTGATCGTTTTAATCCTTTAAAAGGGTCATTGTACTCATTATTATGAACAACTTTTACTATGGGATCAACCCTGAAATCGTGAAATAAAAATCAGCTGATCCATACACTGCGTCGAGTTATGCGAACATAAATGTATGGATCAGCTGATTTTTATTAAAAAATTATCATTATTATTTTTATTATTTCTGAATATATTCTTATTCTTTAATTTCAAGCTGAATTCAGCGCTGATTCGTGATAAACCGAATTCTGGGAGCGCATTACAGTTGAAAGTTAGCTTTCGAGCTCACAGCAAATACTGAAGTCGGGCCTAGTGAGCTATCGCTCTATGAATCGCTAAATTGAACCCGCAAAGCAAGTCTGTTGCTAATCTCGGGAGTAATGATATGCGTTTTGATTAATTGCTTTGTAATGTAACATACGGTATCTTCGGTTTAAGTGATTGGTTCATTAAATTTCAAAGAGATTTTAGATATTAGGATACGAATAGTTAAGTAGGTAGTTATGAGGACCATCGCTGATGGCTTGAGAGAATAGACAGTGATAATGAGAAGTAAAAAAAAATAGGACAATCTTTGCATTTTGATTAAAGAAAGGAAATTTTAGATAAAAGCGTCAATTATGGCGCCATTTTGCAGAAATGTAAATAAATGGATAAGTCAACATTCACGCGGACGTAATAAAGCATTGAGAATCCAACAGACTGCATCTCAGCGCGTCGAAAATCGTGTTTTAATGTTCGATTTTCAACTCTCGGCGCTAAGCAGTGCGTTGAAGATCAAGTGCGCGATAAAATCCCGCCGCGATTTGATTACGTCCGTGGGAACAGTGGCTCCGTTCCCACGGTTCCTTCCGTTCCGGACATAAAATATGTATTTACTGGGCCAAAATACGTATTTTAGATAATTACATTGTTCTACAATTTAATTCGTACTAGGAAAAACAAGGGTCAGAACGCTACAAAATGTGATACCTTAAATCTCACGTACACCACATTTTGACGGCAGTTAGTTTACTCTGTCGTACAGTCAGCAACGATAAACACTGTTACTTTTCCTTAATTTCTAAATTGACACAACATTATTTAATACTAGCTGCGCCCCACATTTTCACCCGCATACCTCGATCCCGTGGGAATATCAGTACGATAATTATTTTATGCCCTAATCCAGATCAAGGTCTACCCATGTGATCAATTTTATCCAAATCTATGTAGCCGTACCAGCATGAAAGCGTAACAAACAAACATACTAAAATCAAATCTTTTCTCTTTTTTATTAATATTAAAAGATACTTATTAAGCTTACTATTACTCCCGTTTTAAAAAAATGGTGTCATTTTAATATTAAGTACTTACATATTGCCTTGTTTTGTTCTCAAACGTTATCTACAGTAATTAACGTTTTAATCAACGTATTGATCCCATTGCTGGGGCACAAGCCTCCTCTATGTGATAGGGAGTGGGTCGTAATTCACTTCCCAGGCTCAGTGCGGGTTGGTGGATCTTTGATTTTTTTTTATTTTAGGAGATGCGCTCTTTCACAATATTATCCTTCACCGTTATGAGTTGCTGAATTTCGTTGCAAACTGTACTTTTATTAGCTCAGCAAACACGTCACTCTAATTCCAATCAAGCGGGTTGCACAGTGCGCTCAATCACGACAGTCCAGTTTATTTGCTAACGAATCCGTGCACATGGCCATGGTACAATATGACCAAATAAGATACTACAGTAATTTACACAGTGGTTGTGTTGTACGGGGTGCAATCGGCCGCGAATCAGTTGTACATCGCGTCAGTGAATTGGCCATGTCACCGTTAGAAGTGAAATTCGGTCACTCTCCGTATTTAAATTTTTATTTGATTTAATTTAAATTATTTATAAAGGTATACCAACAGCTTCTGTGTATATTAATTGCTTTCACTAACATACAACGCATTGCCTAAACCGCTGGGTCTAGAAACAAGAACTTTTCCACAAGCGTTCGATATTAATTTAGCGAAAGTGGAAGGGAAGAATTTTCAAAATTCTTCAGCTTTCATTACTGCATTAAGGTTTTAACGAGCAATAAAAACTATAATTTATGTACAAGACGCCAACATAGGTTTCAAATTGTTATTTTCTAGATATTCCGCGCAATGCCAGAAACACATTTTGACGCCAACACCAATACCGCATCGAGCTAATTGCGCACGTTCGCACGTGCCCCATTACGCTCCGACCTACACAGCAACAAAGCAACGTGATCCACATGAACTAAACGCAATTTCATATATTGCCAATAAACTTGCCAATACAACAAGATTATTTTGACAGTGAATAGACTAGACCTGCCTGCACCAGAAATCACTTCATGCATTTAAAGCTAATTGTACATTACGATACGTGTGACTTAAGTAGTACATTTATTGCACGCCATTGCTAAACGCGTAAACGCTTTGCTGCGCAAAAATGAACCACTTACTTCATTCATAAGTCATAGAAAAGCGTGACTTAAGTGTGGTTTCAGGTCACACAGTGCTATAAACGTATTTAAAACATCGTTCTGTTTCTGGCAATCGTTTCAAGATGAGAGACAGAATTATGTTATAAATGCGAGTAGGTATGTGGTATGCAGCGGGTTTGGCCCTTGAAGTGGAAGCGCAAGTATAGCCCGCGAAATTCAAATTCAGATCTTCTTAGGTTTTTTTGCATTTCGTGGGTCAGTGTCAGAAAGAAAGAAAGAAAGAAAAATGGATTTATATGTCACAGAAACACGTGCATATAAAAAAAATCGGGCTGTATGAATTGTGAAGCCATATTTTTTACGGTCCCGTATCATATTTTAATCAATAATTGCGGCAATTACTGACAGGCTAACACTATACGCAACATTTTTCGTTAGAGGTACCTACCTTATAACGTATTATTATTATTTTTTATTATTATTAATATTATACCTATGATATTAAATTAATAAAATGTTAGCATTTGAAGGAGCACAGTCATAATAAAATACCCTCACGTATAAAAATTACTGTCATTCAATGCATTCAAAACTTAATTAGCTAAATATTTCATAACAAATAACACCTTTCCTAAAAGCTGAATGCATTGGAATGGTGTACCATAATTATTGCAATGATATCTGTGACGAACTTTTTATATTACCTAATAATTTATTCTAAGCCTTGTTCTCATGTAAGTGACTTTTTTGAAAATAAATATCTTTAAACCTAACCTATATTAAGTATGGGTAAATAGTTTAATAAAAATAATAAAGCAGAAGCCTAGAACGACTAAATTACTTATTCTATTTTGAAGGGCCCTCTGTTAGTTGTGATGGAAAGTAAGTAGGTGCCTATCTAACTTAACGAAACTTGGTACTTATTTTAATTTTATACAATTTGAAAACATTGAGGTCAATGTCTGATGTTGCGTACTTGCTCCCCCCCCTTGTCTAAAATCTCATTGAACAAGGAAATTTCTTAATTTCCTCTGCCATCTTAAAACCGCTCGAGCGTTATAAATGGCGTGGTGGAGGGTTTTATTTTTATCAGTAAGTAAAAACATACAACTTATAGGAGTTTTCTTCAGTTAATTATAATCATCCTCTAAATTAAGGAGATTTTGATAAAAATTAAACATTGTGGCCTAATAAATAAGTATGGCCTATTTAAAAAAAAAACAATCATCATCAACCAGTTCAATTTTAACCACACTACATTTTATCTTAACACATTAATCAACCAAATATCGAAACACCCGAATCCTCAACCTCAAATGAGTCAATAAAAACGAAGAACCTACCGGCAACATTTGCATTTGAATAATAATGAAAGAGACGAAACTAACATAATAAGCAACGCAAACATCGAGAACATTGAAGCAGTCATGCAGAACGGGTGCTGGCAACCAGGTCGGCTAAATCAAACAACAAGGGGCAATCGTGGCTCCGTAGGCCAATCATTTTGCATGTGCCACCGCACCCGGCCCACGCCTCACAACTATCCAACCGAACATACAACTTCATCATGCAGCCAGTCATCCAACTAAATGAAAATTGATTGGTTTTGTTGTTTAATTGAATTAGGGAGTTTTCCATTGTATCTCCCGTAACGTGTGAAAACAGTGGTCAATGTTTTGTACTAAATATATACATAAAATCACGCCTTCTTTCCATGCTACGATCCTTACATACCTACTCCTTATGCCGCATTTACGTTTATACAACAATTCTCATAATTTTAAGAACCGTTACCGTCTGATCTCAGTCTCAATCTGTCAAAAATACCCCGAGTGTCCATACATTTTTGACATTTGTTTGTCAACGAGATGACACTGCGACTAGATTTTACGTTTTCAATTACGAGAATTGGCCATACACGCCAGCCGGTTGCCAGTACTCCACCCCTGACATTTCTGAAGAACATTACCAAGGTCACAATTATGTTTTCCTTGGACATCCCGGCGCTTCCACTCACATCAGTAACATCTGCCTTGTGAACTGTTGTTAGTCGCCTTTCATTTATCTCCTCAACATGACCAAACCAGCTAAGCATGCTCTTTTCAAGATTCTTTGTGTTAGTTTCATATAATTGATGCATATTGTCATTGTATCTATTTCGTAGCCAATAGGATAACCCTTACAGGATTCCAGCATGTCTAACTAAATTAACATCACGTCAGGTGCCTACTGACCCTCATAACAAACGTGGGATTCGTATACATGTGTACCGACGTCTCAAGCCACAAGAGTGCTTTGCCGTGAATACCAAAATACGCGGTTAACACTGTACCAGGGCCAGTAAACTGGAAAACTGAAACGAAATGGCTTAAGAATAAAATTTAATCTTCAACTTGCATAAAAATTGCATAGCGACCCACATAAAATACGAATAAAAGTTGCCAGACTTAGCGCACAGGGACAATAACTTCTGTCGTTGACCACATTTCATTCTTTTACACAAAACGCAATAAAAGTCGTTGAAAATATGAGATAAAACAATTACTAAGGGTACTTCTAAAGTTTCGAGAAATCTATTTATCTTAAAGTTGAAGTGTGGCCCCTAGATTCTAGGTAGGTGCTTACCATACATCATTTAAATACTCATGTTCGCACACAATATTTTTATCTGTAAAAATAATAAGGTTCTTTTAATTGATTCCTGAATAAAGCTACAGTCTTCGAGAATATAAAAAAAACGCGTCTGGCAACGTTACACCAATTACGACCTACTTGTCTAAAAGAAATGAGAAATAATGCAGGCGTTGAAAGCAATATTACATTTCAAAGACAAAATTTAAGTAAGTAGGTAATAAGATTAAGTGAACTTGAGATCTTAAGTACCTAGTTCTGAGGATTTTATTATTTTAATTTTAATTCAAGTACACGGCACATTTCAGTTAATTTTTAATGTTTTTTTCAAGGACTTCTCGAGTGCGGTTCCCGCATACCTTATAGCTCCAAGAACATGGTACTTACTTGTTTTTCGTTTTAAATAAATAGGAGTGAGGTCGGGTTTTTTTCGGATTATGGCATGAAATCAAACATTTCTGAGACACTATAAAAACGAGACAGATTTTGACTTTGAACTACTTACATAATATTTGAGGTTTCAAAATTAGGATTAATTTTAAACATTATTTTGAATTGGAACAAACTGTGGACCCAAATAGCGCAGAATGTTACCCTGAGACAGTCAGGCAGGGTCGCGGTATTCCTTATAGGAGTTAGCGGGACAAGCTGGATTTGTCGCGCGGCTTGCAAAAGATGGAAGGAGGCAACGGCCTCCCTCCATTTTGCCATGGTCATCTTTGCCGTGGTAAACAATAAAAAAGGGATTCGTGGAAAACATTTAAATTCCGTTGGTTTAGTGGTAGCATTAGCTTGTATTTAGAATTGTTTATATATTTTTTTTTACATTGTTCTCACATACAGAAGCAACAAGAATAATGTTCCCAAGATTTTGGAATTTTTCAACTTGATTTTAAAAGAGTGTCCGTGGAGTTTCTTGCCCGTTCTTCTCCATAGAGATCTACGTTTTGTAATGGGCAACTAGCTTCAACTTTCCAACTGATCGACTTTTTGACAGTTCAAAAGTGCCTGTAAATTGTTTAATTGAAATAAATGCTTTGAGTTTGAGTTTTTTTGCAGATAAGAGCACTGATGGCCCAGTGGTAACGGCCGCGACTTCAGAGTTGCAGGTCGTGGGTTCGAACCCAGGCAGGCACTTTACTTTGTGTAAATTATTCCATCACCACTGCTCTCAAAACGGTGAAGGAAAACAACGTGAGGAAACCGGCATGTCCTAGAACCAAAAATTCGAAGACATGTGACATCTACCAACCCGCACTGGGCCTGCGTGGTGGATTACGGCCCACTTCCTCTCACAGAGAGAAGGCCGGTGTCCCAGCAGTGGGAATATTATAGGCTGATTATGTATGTATGTGGTAGCAAGCTCTATTGCTGAGCAGGAGGTTCTGGATTCGATTCCCGGGTCAGGCAAAGTATTATTAGGATTTTTAATCTGAAATTTCTCAGCAACGGCCCGGAGTTTAGATTTGTGCCCGGTTGATGGCAATAAGCTCGCCCCTATACTTGGGTATCAAACATAAATGGCGAAATCAGAGTGTTTTAAAGGCTGTCCTCTACCTGACCCTTTGGGAAACACAGGCGTGATATTGATATTATTTCAAGTCCGACAGCACAAAGGAAAGACAAATGATACTTTGTACTGCTTGCCATTTTGAGAAAGTTGAGCCAAAACTCAAATGTGTACAACAAGTCTGTATTCTACTCGTGAGACGTAAACTAGACACCTTAGGGAGTGATAAAGAAGTTATAGTTAAACACGCCATAACCGTTTGTAAACTGTGCATGACTTTAAGCAGTTACAGAAATTGGGTTACTTGAAATTTCTACTGAACTTGACATTAGGTACTGTTGAATAGCCAAACCACACGTTATATTTACTAAGGTTGGATTGAGAAAGTGTTTCAACCAGTAGAAAAAGTCTCCACCAATGCAATGATAAATGATTTTATTTCTGTAAGTAGGTTTGTACTAACACTTTTACACGTCAATCATATTTTTAAAACTAGATGAGGTCAGCGTTTCTTATCTGACTACTCTGAGAAGAAAGGCCGAAACAAACTCAGAGGTAACAGTCTCTTTTAAAGTCCAGACATAATCTTGGTTAGATCATGTGAAGACCATGTGGATTGGTGTCTGAAATGGTCTTTTGAGAAAGAACCACACAGATTGAGTGGACCTGTCCAATCAGTGCACGCATTTATCTGTAATCATGCAGCTCAACTCGGAACTTGAGGAACTCAACGATTTGACGAACAATACCAAAGAAAGGACATTTGGGTAATGCTGAAAAACAATAAAAATTTAAGGAATTATATATGTGAGTAGATGAAACATTCGGCATAGGTGCTCCTATAGTAGATACGGTACACCCAGTTAAGTTTCAAGTCTTATGTTTTATTTTTTATTACTAAATGGGCCAGCTCTTGACCTCGATCACTCCTGATGGAAAGCGACTGATGAGGTCTATGATGGATCGAGCGTACCCAGAAAATGCCTGTTCACTCTTGTTTTGAAGGTAGACGGGTTAAATGTGGAAGGGAGCACAGACGCAGGCAGAGAGTTCCACACTTTGGCTATGCGCATAAGCAATGTGGAGGAATAGCGCTGAGTACGACTGGTCGGGATATCACCCAAATGCGGATGGTACCCTGCAGTGCGTCTGGTAGTCCAGTAGTAAAAGGGCGATGGTGGGATCAGGTCGTGGAGCTCCCGCGCACACTCTCCGAAGTACAGTCTATAGAAGACCGCGAAGGCATGTTATACGGGCGAGCTTATTGCCATCAACCGGGCACTAATCAAGACTTCGGGCAAGCATGTAGATCATTTAAAGAACATCTATGCACGAGGCATAACAGCTGTTACTGTTATTACGGGAATGATAAATAATAGACGTTACGACAAGGGATTTTATATACAAAAGGGCCACTTTTTCGAATGAAAATTATCGCAAAATTTATGTGATATATTGTCAAGTTTGTTTTTTTTTTGTCGAGAAACTGGCATTTACATGCACTCCTCATAATCAGGCTATACTGGTACCACTTCTGGGACACAGGCCTCCTCTCTGTGAGAGGGAGTTGTTAGATGTCACATGCGTTTGAATTTTGAACTGAAAACTTCTTTAGACGCGTTGGGCATTTTTTGAGATGGGAAAAAAAACTATTGAATTCGCGACACCGTTACCGACACCTCTGTTTATAAGTTAGTTTTAGTTGAGCTTGATCAGTATAGGCTGACGATCAAAAAAATATTTCCTGACGATTCAAAAAATGCACACGTAATTGCTCAAGTTTTGGGCACGCCCGGCTTGGTGGCACGGCGGTCTTGCACCGCCGTGTCCTCGTGGAGGCGAGCGGCGGCGGCGGCGATCTCTCGCGTCCGGCTTTGGTCCAGACCATGGTACGGAGCAAAAGTGCATGGGTAGCCGTCACCGCCGTTACATCAATTTCTTATGATGTTTGACCGATATGATATTGATAGAATAGTATCAATATTCCTTTCTCACTGCATTTTCTCGAGCCTGGTCGGTAAAGTACAACCATTTGTATGTATCGGATCGGAAACAACGTAGATTTATGAGAGGCCATCTAACTTGAAATTGAAAATAGAACCAACATATTTGTCTCTAGTGAAAGGTTTTTGTAGATTTGCGGAAGATATTGAGTCTAGTCTAGTCTTGCTGTTGGTAGTTACCGACCGCTTATTTTTAAGTAAGAAAAACTGATGAAATTAAAGAATCTGTCATTTGACGGTTTCTTAAAAACATACAATGTTAAACGACAAACAATAGGATACTTAATCGTAATCCCCCTTATTTATATACATTGATTAATGTTAAGTAATGATTAGCGACTGATTAACCATACACTTTTGACGATTAAACGTCTCTTAACTTTAAGCAACGTTTATAACTAGACTATATGTTTTATTTTTTTCATTATTTTGATACTGAAAACATAAAATACAGCACGTGTATTGTATTAACATGAAGACATAAAAGTAGCTTATCCCTAACCATTTGTTACTAGGGTAGGGAAAAATATTACACCTACATAAGTAATGTAATATTCTTCATGAGCTTCGAGAAATAAGTGTTTTGTGAAACACACTTTTAGAGGAGTCGCTTGTTTATACTTATTTATGTATTTCAGAATGGTGTTTAAGAGTGTGGTACAGACCATCAAACTGAACAACTTTATCCATAGGATCAACATCGCGTCGTCGATCAACACATAATCGCGAAAAAATGATCACCTGTCCCAAATAAAACTTAAATACCTACTCGACCCAAACGAATGGGAGGGTGGATTATTGTCTGATACAAGCTGTAATTGACTAATTAAAAAACATGGAACAAGAATGCTAAAATGGCGCTAAAGCAATAAATAATTGCGTTAGTGTCAATTAACTAAATAATTTAATTTATTTTTAGCTCATTTTGAGATTTTAATATTTTATGTTATGTTTTCTACTTTCAAATTGTTTTTCTATATGTTACTGTTTTTACTCTTTCCATTTTGAACTAAAGGTGAACTTCACCAATGAAACTGAAGGCGATCAACATGTCAAAACCGC
The DNA here is from genome assembly GCA_949091785.1 of Polymixis lichenea. Taxonomy (NCBI): domain Eukaryota; kingdom Metazoa; phylum Arthropoda; class Insecta; order Lepidoptera; family Noctuidae; genus Polymixis; species Polymixis lichenea. Next base: position 16,422,756 of record OX420932.1, on the reverse strand, counting down.
ATTCAAAAGCTGTCAGTGTCATCATTGATTGCAAAATTTTGACAATGACACCTTGAACGCAGTTTAATTGTGCTGAACGCGTTCAGTTATGTTGGTGAAATTCAACGTGATTAAGTGATCATTGTGCTTATAGGAAAGGATTATATTATATACAGTTCAAGTTCAGTTCAAGTTTTCAATTTTCAGAAAGTTTAGAATCATTGTATTGTTTTTAAAACAACAAAAGTGTCAAATTCTGTATAATTCCATAACGCGTACCATACTATCACGCCTGTAATCCCCGAAAGGCTAGCCAGTTATGTTACGGTCCCATGTAATAAGGGGCGAGTCTATTGCCATCATCCGGGCACAAATCTAAACTGCGGGCTGCTACTGAGGAATTCAAATTAATTTCTTAATTTTGTGAAGTTAAGTGGCAGTGGGCAGGGCATATTGCTCGCAAAACAGATGGCCTATGGGGCCGAAAAGTTCTGGAGTAGCGACCGCGTACCGGACGACGTAGATTTGGAAGGCTTCCCACAAGGTGAAGGCGAAGGCCGCGGGAATCCACTGGACGTGGGAAGCAAGAGTGTGAGAACAAGACCAGTCGAAGTGGAAGAGCCTGGGGTAGGCCTATGTCCAGCAGTGGACGTCTTTCGGCTGAAATGATGATGATGATGATTTTTTGAACATAGAGTTACATACAAAAAAATATTTGACCATACTATGTCCCGCCAGAAGGCATGCAAAATGGCCGACCCGGGTATAGAACTAAGAACCTCAAGTTCAGTTACTGCTGGGCATGAGGTCCTGCGCTTGGGACATAATCCACTTAAGGGCCGCAATTCTGCATGGGTATAATGATTCCCCGTGGAATCTTACTACGTTCAAACCACGTCATTATCGTCATATGTATGTAGTTACCAAGACAATCTATAATATATAATATGTGTATATACACTTATATATAGGTTATATATAGTCTATATAACATTACGCTAAGGCCCTTAGGAGCCGAGCAAAGAGAAAAAAGTCACGAATACGAAGTACTCGCACGGGCAGGCGAGGCGAGCGACGGGGTGGGTCGGGGAGCAGGAAATTTGAAGCGAACGAAGGCGCGAGCAGAAGCTAGTTTATCGATATTATTAATACGATATTAGCAGATGTCGTGTGTGATCTAAGGAATTGACGTGGTTTCGAAGTAAGGAATCGTTAAGTGGTCATAGTGAATTAGGGCTAAGATGCGACAAATTTATAAAACGAATTTCTTTAACGGACTCCAAATTGAATTTATCTTTCTCAAATAAAAAATAACACATCAATGCAAATAACCTTGATAAAAATTCATGTTCAATTCTGAAAAACTGCAACGTAGCAAAAACATATCGAGAGCGGGATGCAGAAAGTTTCCGTACTCGTATTATATTACTTATTCGAATAGTTTCGCGGTGTAGATTGAATCAGTAAATTTTTCACTCAATATACGTTATACCGATTTATTATATAGCAAGTTGGTAACCTAAGTTTACAGTTTGGTCACGAAAGGTGGAGTGGGTTCGCGTGCGCCGGGAATTGCACTCAAAATTAATGGCTATTGCTTTTCATTTCTTTATTTTTAAAGTATTATTTTATATTTATAACAAGCTAGCTGACCCGGCGAACTTCGTACCGCCATATTTTATTTCTCCAGTCACGACTGGTAAAATCAAATCAGTTGGTCGATTGTTTCGTCAAAGATCTGTCAAAGTCTTCTGTCACATACCGTCAATCACTTTTTGTATTCGATTGCAAAAATTAATTCTGATCAAGTCTTTTTTTTGTAAATTTTCTTAAATACAAACCTTGTCCTGACAATAAGAGAGAAGTTTATCTTTTTTTTTCACCCTGTACCCAATTGGGTTAGGTTAGGTACCACACACAACTTCGTATACCTTCACTTATTAAGTAAATAACATTGGCAGTAAGTTATTATAACAGCATCAACATACCCTAAGCGAAAAAAGTAAGTAGGTATTATTGAAACTAACTCATAAACCACTAATCAGAACTTTACGAAATCTGTAGGGGTGGTCACATATAAATTATGTTAAGTTATATAGTAACCCTCTTACTAATAAACACGGGATAAAGTTAGACCAGGAATAACCATACATTTTCATCGGTTTAAACTAGGAATAACTTTATTCTGTGTTTATTAGTAAGAGGGTTACTCTTTATAATTACCCTTTCAAACAAGATTTTTTTATTCAGTTTATAAATGTCGGTAGTTCTGAGTTAACAAACATAGAAAATTACAATTGAATTGAGAACCACTTCCTTTTTTGAAGTCGGTATAACTGAGCCAGATTATGAGCCTAGTCTTTTACGGGGTTAGCTCCTGCAAATGGTACATAAATTATTGTCGAAACCCGAAACTATAGATATAAAACACTGGTCAGAAACAAAACAAAAGAACAGAAATGCGAAAAGTTTTTTCGGTACTCCCGAAAGACGTTGGACTAAATTTATTTTAAGGGCAGAACCGTTTCGGGTCCCAGCCAAGTTTGTCTTGTACCTACTTAAATCGTTTTACAGCAACTACCTACAGTTGTATGATGAAACAATATACTGCGACAATATCACATCTTAAGACATCTTTGTTCGTGTTTAATCTAGAGCCAAACCAGCTGTTTGCGAATATTAAGCGCTGTCAAATCGGCCGCCATCTTCCAAAATGCTACGTCATCAGAACAATGAGATACCTACACAACAGTCTGCTCAAGGTGGCTCGAAAAGTATTTATTTGTTCTGCCTCAATCTGTAAGACTCGTGTCACCTATTTATACAAAATGAACGTATAAAAATCTTGTGCAAAAATACCTTTGGAAACGTTATTGTTTTTTCTTTTTAATTCCACGTATTTATATTTTTTATACCTTAGTCCTTGCAGGTTCCGTGATCATACATCAGTAAATCAAATTACTCGTCGGCGGCGAGAAAGGTTGCAGAATATGAAAATGTTATTTATTATTTTGCTTGCCTATTGGTTTTTCCATTTCATTTGTATATTACGTACAGGAGATTACTGTTTAAATATTTATATGTGCTAAACTTATATTTCGAGTGGCCGAAATATGAGATAGAAATACGTAGGTAAATCAGAAATATTTCGGCAAAATTCTGGCTTCAAAAATTGAGCGATGAGCGTACGTAACGTATACACACTTATAAGGGTACGTTTGGGTAATTTTCATGGTATTATGTCAGCCGGGAACAGAATATGTAAGCGCGAAGGCCGTGTTACGCGTTCAGGAGCTATCAACGTACAACCACAGCCAAAGGTCTGGAGTTAATTAGCCTTCACCGTAATTTTGACGCCACATACTTCAAACCGGGACGCTCGCATAACTCACTGTATATATCGTCGACTCACTTATAGCATTTACATAAGGATAAATTAGGAGTGACAGACTCTGTGCTAATGTTGACAGATTCAAGGATTTGTTTTGTAAATTATCACGGTTTGGAAAGGCAAACAGCTGTCGAAAACGTTTACGGATTTCATTTATTCATCAGGTTCTTAAACATACCAATATATGGCAATCTTATCAGTTATCACCCACTGTCTCTAAGATTTTCTTTCTGTTTCATTTCAGGGATAATGAATATATACCGAACCTTACTTCACAAAGTAATTTATCGTACCCGAGTTGTGGTGGTCCTTGTAAACAATGACCTACGTTAGCCATAGTTCATCAATCTAGTAATCAATCAATGAACGTCGGCGTGGCCAAGATCAGCTATTCTAGATAACACGCTAGAAGGTCACAAAAGGAAGATTGCGTAGGTGTTTCGAGGGTTTTGGCAAACAACGTGAAAAGCTGAAGAAAACTATAACATAAATATAATGAGCTGCGTTTTAGACCGAAAGCAATGAAAATAATACATTGTTTCGTACTGTTATGGTTGTATGCAAAAAACGACCTTACGTTGTACAAGCTGAAGATAGTTTTAATGACATTCGAACAGTCAAACTAATTTAGAGACAGAGTAAAAGAAAAAACAGTAGGCGTGCTGAGATTGTGCTGACAAGCCAAAGAAAGAAGTTAATAAATATAATTCGTAGACTAGGAATAATTAGCTAAATACCCAAACAAAAGTGTTTTACGTCCGATCCTGGTACATGATCACTTTAGGTTATAATTATATCAGACACAGTACATAAGAAGAAAACCCAGGATTTTGAAACCGTCGTAGCGAATAACCCGGAAAACAAAAATGCATGCATTTATTCAGTGAATTTATGTCAACTGCACACAATTTGGTTTACTACTCTTTCAGACACAAAATCAAGCCCAACACGACCGAGTCACCGAGCGCTTCGCGAAACATTTTAGGTTTTTCTTTCAATTGTCCGAGGCACTCGGGCTCTTCAGGCTGAATTGAATTTGCTGAACTCAGCACAACTCGAGAATGCTTGGTTTGTCCCAAAAGGAGTCTTGATAACTGCACCCACTTGAATTCAAAGCAGTATGCACTTTAGTTACTTACAACTGTGCTTTGTTTAACATTGGGCTTTATTGAAAATGGAATTAAGTTACTTGAATTCATTGTTGCATTGTTTCAATGAAACTTTAAGCTGCTGAATAATAGGACTTGTCCATACATCTGTAAACAATTTCGCAGAAAGTCCTTCTGCAGAGAATATGTGTGATGTTACTGTTAAAACAAAAGAAGTTATTATAAATTCTTTTTTCAGGCGTCCATCAGTAGTACCTAGGTACCTACTTAGGGTCGGGGGGCTTTTGGGATCGGGATCGCGGTCCCGGATGTCACCTTCAAATACAATTATTGATTTTGGTAGACTTTTGGGACCACACCAACAAACATCCATCCATCCATCGCCACAAACTATCACATTTATAATATTAGTAGGAAGGATTATGGAACACAAATTGTAGACAATCAAATGAATACTTGCTTATGTTGTCGAGACTGGCTGTACGTATCATCATAAATAATTACCTTCTGTGAATACAATGTCTAGAATTGGTACTTCCAATACAAGCAATAAAATCTAGATAAATGACCGCAATCTATTACCACAGTCTATAAATACTGTGCTATTACTTAGACGTTGTCTGTATCCTCGAGTATGATTAATGATGATGTTTAATACGTTTATGTTATCAAGCATCGCAAAATTAGCCTATAATGTTCCCACTGCTGGGACACAGGCTTCATCTCTTCGAGGGAGATTACTTACTAATTGATTGGTTGACATTGACAATCTGTCACATCTAAATTATCCGTTTTTTTTTCAATTTTAATGTTAATATTTTCAAAGTCATTGTGCGCGATATGGATAGAATAGAGTCATGGAACTATGGTGGAGTGTCTTGACGCTGCGTAAGCATGCGTGATCCATCATCGCCCGTTCGATGTCCACCGACGAACGCACGAATGCAGCTCATGAAGTAATTTTTTGCGCCGTTAGTGTAATTGCTGTATGGCGTTCCAGCGTGAGGATAAATAAACTAAATAAATAAATATTTATCTCATAACTAATGGTCTCAAAAAGCTACAGGAATACATCGTTAGGAAATCGGCACATCGCACACTGGGCCCGCGTGGTGGATTATTTGTCAAATCTTCTCACAGAGGCTTGTGTCCCAGCAGTGGGAATCTTGTATTTGCTGAGTATTTTAGTAGGTTACTTCTAATAGCGTTATTAGTACACAAACTCTGTTCGACTATAACTACTCGGAAACTCGCAAATGAAACGTACTTTTCGTAATAACATATTTAAAATTGTTAGTTGTTTCTTAATTTCATTTAAAAAAATATTTTTACTATTTGTGCTGTGCTCTACAGGGTCTGCAATTATACTTTAGCTTTAAGAAACATTATAAAACGCAAGAAAAGATACATATGAATATAATTTTAGGAACAAAATTCTTACAAATGAGCTACAAAAATTCTAACACGAAAACACAACTAGATAACATTATGATTAGTCTGGGAATAGAAGCCGAACTTACAGCTACAAATGAAGCTATTCATAACCCTGTCAATGTATTTAGTTTTTATATCGCACTGGAATATCATAGCAATAATAATATAACGTAATATGATGTCTAGTCTATATGATATACCTACGTGCGAATAGAGAACATGCGGTGTTTCACTTTATAGCATATAATTAGGGAACCTCACACGCAAGTGAATAATATTATTGTTACCCACATTGAGAATAAAGTAATCGGACTGTTACTTTGTTTTCTATTGACCTGTTTTTTTTATTATTCCTCCATTATAATTATCGTCAACCATCTGCTTGGTGATCAAATTACAAGCAAGATTAGGGAAAATTTATAAAAAAAATAGGATGTCATGGGGACTGAACTTCAGACTATGAAAAAAAAAACAATACGTCATATTAGCATCTCGGTGACGCGAATAAGCTTTGACCCAACCAAAAATCCCTCAAGAAGTTTTCTCTGGAAAACTTTCTATAATTTTCATAGTAAACTCCTAATTTACCTTTACAATATTTATCAATTTGATAAAATGTCACAGAACTGATTCAAATGGCGGTACTTAGCGGGGGCCTATGTCCAACTGTCGCGGGCTTTGTGCTGAAAAGATGTTGAGTGTCACCTTAACGCAGGTAAGTTAAAAAAAAACAGTAACAGTACCTACAAATTTCATTAACTCCACTTAAAGCCATGCTAAGCAGTAAAGTTTAAACATGGGTGTTTAAGTCATAAATGCTTGCACCTGTAGATTACCACCTTGTGTAGTACATGGGTGCACCAGAATACCTAATCTGTCTCTATCAATTAACGGCACGCCATGGTATTCATCGGGTTTTTTTGCTTTTTTATGGTTTTTCCATACACTTTGTAGTAGAAAATTAGCTCAATTACTTAAACTGACATTATTTTGATGAATAAATTATTATTTTGAATACTCACATTTTATTTTTTATTCTGACAAAAATATCATATAGTGTAAAAGTAACATTAAATAATAAACAAATTATTCTTTTTAAAAGCGACACCTAGCGAGGAAAAACGAAATCTCTAGAAAGATAGCTTTCCCGCTTTTCCAGAAGAGGTACGTGTATCTCGGTTCATAGCTTGAGAGCGACCCTCCCTTATTATTTCTCTGCGTAACTCCAACAGATGGCGTTACTGGTACTTTAACGGGCACAATTTGCGAAATTAAAAACCTGTAACATCATTGAAAACAATTAATATTCTATTATCTACTTTTTAGTAAGAATAATTTGTGCTTTTACAATATTTCTATATCCTACTGACTGTTTGAACTGTAGTCTGACATAGGATCTTTCCTCATCTTTTGTTATTATTTTCTACTGAAAATGCCTCCAGGCTCTCGTAGGAATTAATAGATTAATTAATCAATTCTAGAAACATCTATTGGTAATCACAACAATACGTTTTGGCATAGCAACCGGCCAGTAGTCAAGTATTTTCCAAAACAGGAAACAAAGCTCCGGTTACTTAGGTTTGTTTAAGTTTTATGTTTCACCAAAATATACGACAAATAAAGCCCGAGTCTTTGAACAAATATTTATTGATGTCGAAGGAAGAAAATGTATCTAATGAAATTATGATTTTATTAAATTTATGATACTTCTCAAATGGTTTCTATGCCATTCCTATTCATTTGAAAGATGACTGAATAATAATTTGTAAAGAGCTTAAGTTATTTTTGGGTCTTCTTCCTAATAACCATATTGATATTACTTTGAATGGGCAACTAGTTACTTGTAACAATCGCTCTTTAAATTGATAAGGCCTCCTCTTATATAGAGAAGGTACGAGCATTAATCAGCCTGCTTGCTCATGGGTGGTGGTGATTGTAGACCTTAGTAAGTCATGAATGATGAAAGTACAGAAAGTGGCACTTATACTAAATAGTACATATCATAATAGAGCTATAAGGTTCCCACTGCTAGGACATAGGCCTCTCAGTGAGAGGGAGTGGGATGTAATGTACCACGCCAACCCAGTGCAGGTTGGTGGATGTCACATATCACTGAGGTCACAACGTTTTAGGACATGACGGTTTCCTCACGATGTTTTTCTTCACCGTTTTGAGAGCAGTGATAAAATAATTTACAGATAGTACAGCGGCTATCTGGGTGTCAACCTAAGACTTATAACTCGTAACATTAAATGACAAGTTTGAAGTGCAATAAGCAATTTATTCAACTTAGGGGCATCACGAATCTCGTACTATCAACTTGTTTAGACTTTCGTTTTTAGACTAACCTCAGAAAATCCACTAAAAATTCTCAAACAAAGTATGCTTGGTACATACATTCCAGAAAAAGGGTCCTCGCCGAGGTAAACAATGGCAAACACGTTCGTCTCGCATACATTTTCATTTGTGTAACTCGCACACGTAAACATCAATTTCTTTCTTTATTGTGTGTGAACAGGAAGAAGAAAACTGGAAAATATTGTTATGTTATTTTAGTACTTTGCAGCAAAGAAGAAAATATGAAATCAAATTTTGAACAAGTCAATAATTTATGGCAGATTACTTTTTGTTAGATTTCAGGAAGTTGTTGAAAGTTTCATGGACCGAATACGAATTAATGGGAAACGAAAAACTTTCTAGCGGTATTTTAACTGTAAGCGGATTATATCTAGCTACAGCAATCTCGTATTTCTTGCCACACTAGCTGTTACTGCTTCAACATTTTGTTCAGGTTTTAGTAGTATAAGTAGTTTATTTTAAAGGTTTTGAAACTAAACCTTGTTTATCTTAATTTTGTATCCTAAACAAAGACAATAGTGACCTGTAGATAGTGTACTGTTTACTGATTTTCTAAGAAAGAAGAGATCAAAGAAAATGCGTTTGTGTATCCACAAATTGTATGATTTATCTACAATTTTCCTTTTGTTCTTGCGGTGGTTTTTGTTTATATTCTTTACTACTACGCCAAAAAAAGTGTAATTATTCTGATATTTAGGTACTGTTTTCGTCGGTTTTGAAAAGCGGATCTCTTTGTGTGAGAGACATTAAAAGCAATTTGGTGTTCGAGTGTAATACCGCAGACAGGAGAATTCTGGGTACTGTAGATAAGTAATGGGATTAACGTATACCCTTGGATACACAAACGTTTCACATTTGAAAGCATTATAGGTACCAATTATGGTAATACTCGTGAGTGAGTAACAAACAAGATTTTTCATTTATATTCGTATCTTTAAATACCGAAGAGTTTGTTGTTGGGCAATGAATATTATTTTGCCTGTGGATGTATTAAGAGCATTAATTCCACGCAGGCTGGCAACAACGCATTTATAGTAGTTTTTCGTGATTATTTCATGAAATACACACAAAAGTACTATTTTTTTCAGCGAAGCACTAGATCGTTGGTATTTATAATTATTTTAACATTTAATCTTTAATAAAAACATTTAATCGTACTAAGTAATGCAAATATAAAATAATTGATGGTATTTCGGTTTTATAAGTAAATACCAAAATAAGTGTAAAAAAATAGCATACAAACTTGAAAATACCAACGATCTAGTGCATGGCTGAAAAAAAATGTGTACTTTTGTTTGTATTTCATGAAATAATCACGAAAAACTACTATAATGCGTTGTTGCCAGTCCGCGTGGAATGAATGCTCTTAAACCAGTGGATCAACTAAAGAAGATACGCAGTGAAATCGTCTTATCCATGCAGTTTGTCTGCAATGTGTGGTTATTACTCGACTACGGTGGCGCAGAAAAAACCGAATCAAAATTTTCGCGGGTTATTTAAAAAAAACGGGTGTTTCACGTGGGTAAATCATGTTGTACTGAATGAGCATGGTAACAGTTTCTGCGTCGATGTCATTACACTCTGTGTAGGGGTAGAAGTAGACAGGCTTAATACGAAAGACGCTGGAAGTAGTTAAAATAGTTATGTCGATAGAAATGTATAACAACCTACCCGAGGTACTCAGAAATGAGAAAAAGATTGCTGTTTTTATAAATAAATTAAAAAATATTTTTTTAAAATTTATTTATAAAAACAGCAATCTTTTTACTAACTAAATAAATGTTATTATTATTATACATGAATATTTATTTGACAAATCTATAGAACTGACATGATAATATAAATTATAAATAAAATGTTACCTTATACTATACATAGAATAAGTTAGTTACATGTATACCTAAATAAGTCCTCTTCCTTCAAATTTTTCTGTTGCTGTGCCCGACAGGGTCCACGATTGTTACAACAAATATTTACTTACCACCTAAGCATATACATTGTGGCATGCAATAAATGATTGACTATTGAGTATTGAAAATACATTTTAAATTATATTAGGGAAGTTCCCTTTCTTACAGAATTTTGCACAATTTCAGATTATTTTCGAAAGAATTTCGTAAGTAGAAAACGGTGAATATGAAGATTGTGATTGTGCATTATTATGTAAGTGAAAGGAAGTAAGTCTAAAAGAAACTGTTGGATTTATTTGCGGGGTATTCAAGTAAAGTTTAATTTATTTTTTAAAGTGTCTTTAATAGATAACATGTTGGGATTTTTTAAGGTTCCGACCTGTAAAGGAAAAACTAAAACTTTATCAGATCACTTTTTACTCGGTATGTTACAGAGGTTTTTCTTATGATGTACGCAGCGCAGGGTTTTTTACTTACTTACAGTTATTACTTAATTGTAAAAGTAAAAGTAAAACTTTAGTAAAATTATTTTCATAAAACCAACGTAAAACAGTAAAGCATAACTCAACATCGAAACGATAAATAACTAAATTCAACTTATTCGTAACTGTTTGTAACACAATCGGTAAACTAAAAACGGACTGTTTTAGTTATATCGAATGTTCAATAGAAACAAAGGACCAGTTGTTTTGATTTATTCATGTGAACATGTTAACTTTGTTTACGAAAACTATCGTTTTGAAAACAGTCTTGTTCGTACAACACTAACTTGAAACTTATATGGGTTACCAAACATAAGAGCTACATTGGACATTCCTGTCGTGATTTCCAAATAATAATATTTGTAGTGATTTTAAATACCTTCTAATTATAAAATTGAAAGCATGTACTTTGCCTCAAATGATTTTGTATCCGTATAAAGTAGGTATCACATTTGACAGTTACCGTCAAAATACTGTTTTTTTTAACGAAACAAAGGAAATTTGATGATAGGAGCATCGCCTAGTTTTTTAAGAGAGTCCTCTTCGAGCTCCGAAATTAAAAGGTTACCTTCGAGAAGTCTATGTTGAGTACCTAATTAAATAGTTTGTTGAATATTTGTATGTGTGTAAGAATGTAAATACAGAAATAGTTATACTAGAAAAGGTGTGTTTCATTCCCACCAATGATTTGGTTCTTACCTTATAAAAAGTATGGCCTCAGATCGCTTAATCAAATTGTTATTTTACCCACTTCATAACAAATTACCTGCTCTTAATAATTTAATAGGAAACATGACGTTCCGATGCTAAGCTCGTTAGGCCACATATATTTTATTACAGTTTACTAATAATCCGAACCTGAAAACCCTAGGCACGGGTTGAACGGGACACTCTCTAATGTACAGAGGGATTTAGAAACAAACCAATAAAATAAGCATACGATATTACGACATTACGTACAAAAAAAACATCGCACACGGAGAGCTCCTAAATTAATGTTTTAGTTTATTTTATTTTTTCTTCTTCTTTTATTTTTACTTTACTTAAGTGGTAGCTTAACAATGATGAGGCTTATAAGTTTTAGAGGGTTTAAACCCTCTACAACTTATATAAATTGAGGCAGCCCCAGTAAGTTACAAAAATACTTGTTTCGGAGCTGAAATAGCTGCTGTTGTTTCGGAGCTGTATTTTTTTCATGCTGATCCATTAACTTGTACCTAAGAGCTCGGATTGGATATCAATTCCGGAATTTAGAATACGATACTTAGTCCCGAGTGGACTGTCCGGTTCTAACTCGGTTATCTGGTGCCCGTACTCCCCGGGCTTGTGATATGGGTGTAATATCGGCAGGCCAGCGGTTAGCCAACTTTGTGCGGCTACAACGAAATCGAATCACGCAGAAGCAATATTCTCGTGTGCTCTGGAGCCGATGCAGTTTGGAAATCTTACAATTACGTTTCGGTTATATAAACCATATTTTACGGCTCAAATATGTTTTGAAAGTTTCTTCGTCGAGTACGCTTGAGAATTGTATGAGAAATATTAATTTGGTCTTTGCTAGTATTTTGTTGAAAGGCCCAACTATGTTTTTGAAACTATGTACACCAAACAATATCCTTAGAATCCTGGTGATAGGCTCGATTCCTAGACCGGGCAAAGCGCCATTGGGTTTTTCGAACTGGAATTTCTTAGTAGCAGCTCGGAGTCTAGATTTGTACCCGGTTGATGGCAATAGGCTCGCCCCTACACATGGGACTTAACATAACTGGCGAAATGTGGTTGTAGGTACCTACTATAGGTACAACTCTGCGAAATCCTTCGGAGAAACAAAGCGAGATGTTATGTTATTTCAGTTACTATTTCTGTAACTGAGAGATCGATATTCTGTGATACAGCCTGACACTTGCCAACACGTCTATTTTCAGCACATTTGTTCAGGGACAGGAAACTGATATCGGAGCGGAAATCAGGAATAATACGATTGTACCAACACACAAAGATGAAAAGGTGTGGGTTGTTACCAGCTTACGGCAATATGTTCCACTCGTGTACACCTTAACAAAAGCTTAGAAATATTCACCTATTGGGACTCAGATACTTTTCAAACAATTGGAATGGTGGCAAAGACATCGATCTGGTGAACAAAGAAGTCATAGTCAAACTTTTAAAATCAAAGAAGTCTGCAAAATTTCAAACATTTAGAAAGTTTTCCAAGGACCTATTTCACCAAAAATATGGCCTCAAATCGTCCGTACTAAATGAAACCAACAGCAAAAGAACAATAAATCCCCAAGTTATAAACAAACAGACAAAAGACAGATTTTTATAAAAGCATTACAGATAAAGAAGTTTGACCTAAAACTCCAAAAAATGGGATAGGTAGCATCAGCCTCGGTAGGCGACCTAATTGCTTTTGTTTAGGACTTACAAACGATATTTTAATTTCACAATAGCCTTTTAAAGAAAAAAGGTAATTTCACTTGCACGGGGGCTAATAAATTGTGTGGGGGGCTTGACTGGCTCATTTTTTCGAGATCGGTCGGTGTAGACGCAATCTGGCGAACGTTGCAAAGAGGTTGTATATCAGTCAATGTCCGAGGGGCACTTTAATTGCGTCCTAATTTATTGTCCTATATAACAGAGTAAAGAGGACGTAACAGTATCCTGGCATTTAGGTATTAGAGGGGGGAGGCGTGATTACGACGATAAAATGAATATTATGGAGATAATGTGATGATGGTATAAATTTTAATGTGAACGATTTATTTTTAGTGCATAAGCAGCAATTTCTTCTGAATATGCTGATAATTGAAGTTCGGTCTTAATGTGGTTCCTTTTGTTTTAGTTTAGCAAAAGCAGTATCTTGTTAGGGTCATTAACTTGTAAACTGTACAGTTGAACAGTGAGAAATAAGTACGTATTTATAGGCACGTGGGTATCTATATCAGAATCACTCATATTGAAGTGGTTATCGCGCGAGGTATCCTAGAAATAAGTAGACAGGTCTCAATCAGGATTCTCAATTTAAATCACAAAAATATCACAATTACACTCGGCTGAAAATAGATTAAGATTCAGGACGTAAGCGATCCGTTGTGACCGTCTAGACCACGCCATCGTTTTTCTTTAAAAACTGCCCGAGTCAATAGTATTTAATAATGTACTCTGTGGCTCCCTGCCATTCATGACGTTTCGCTAGACTGACACCACTGTTCTGTTGTCACTCTCGTCCGCACAACGTTCATTCATTTAATCATTCAATGTCAAAATAAGGTCTTCAATTGATCCAACTAGATGGCGCTAGGGACGCGCCTTCATATTCGTAGGTATGTTTTCACAATTACACAAAAATAAACAAAATATCCACATCGATGGTAACATGCTGGCATTGAAAGATTCTTACATGAATAATTACGATATTTTGTAAAATACATCATCATCATCATCATGATTTCAGCCGAAAGACGTTAACTGCTGGACATAGGCCTCCTACGAGCACCACCAACTCGAACGGTTCTGTGGAACCTGAATCCATATAAAAAAAATGGAAACTTACATTTATTTTCCTCTCTTCATTTTCAGATGATCTTTTCACATCAACATTTCCAGATAACTCCGTGTGAATTAATTCAAACATATCTTCTAACTAGAAGCATTAAATTAATTGCTGTCCCTGAGCTATGAACATCACTACTATAAGTTACTCGGATAACAAGACACATGGGACAACAACTGTTTAAGTGCTTGATATAAAACTTATTAGCTACCTACATAAAGACAGATGATTTAATTTTGCCAATTTATGGATAAGAAAAACACTAATTCCTAACCTTAGTCTGTTATTTCCATTAAAATAAAATTATTTGCCGCCAAATGCAATCTAACAAAAGCGCTTGTTTTTGTTTTTGTGATATTCGAATTTTAAACCAACAAAGGATGGTAGGAAGCACATATTCAAATTTTACACAAAAAAAGGCAGACTATGATGGACTCATCATAGAGTCTGCGTCACTAAAGTTTTTTTCTGACAGTTGAAGTGAAGCAAAGGTAACACACAACAGTTCAAGTTCAGCCTACTGGTCTTGACTCTGGTCCAACAATATAATAATAACAGTTTAATGTTATGATAATAACTGCGTGTGTAAGAATAGTACCGTAGATACCAGCATCCATCTGGCTTAGTTCGGCTTACACGCATAACCGATTTTAGCACTAACACCTCATTAATCTTCCCTTCACATCTGTTTACACAATCTTCATAACTTTCAACCATTTCACACAATTTATTTATCAGGATTTTAGCCTATTGAAATGCGCAAAAAATAGATCTCCAAAACAATTATTAAAGATTACACGGCCTTCTCGGTATTTCTATTTCTGTATCCCTGAGATCTATTATGACAAAAGGTTGAGCTTTCCATTGCGTTTTATTGCGGTCGTTCACATTACATTCGTTTACGGTGATGTAAATTTAGCGCAATGGACTGCGAAATAAAGCCGGAAACTTTTGTACTTTTATTGGTATTAAAACTGGATACTGAGCAATTTATCAGTGCCAGGTTACATTAGAACGGTTAAGTTTTTGGGTCATGTGTGTTCAAGAGATGACTGGTCATTCATCTAGCTGGAGATTGGTTCACATCCTTTATCTACTAATGGAACAGCTGTACCCATTAATGGTGACAAGGCTTGGGGAGATGTGACCATCGGTCGTTAGATCACGGCCATTAAGCAACCAACTGCTGATCGTTCTATGAAATTAATACTTTAAAAGATAGGTAGGTACTTCAGGTATAAAAGCAATTTGAATTCGATTAGCCAAAGTGAGATTTTACGCCTCGGAATCATGTCAGAATAGTATTTTTGCCAGATGCCGCCAACTTCTTTTTATATTCAAACTCTGGATAGAATTATTTTATTTCCTCGTTTTCCAGACGTTCTCGTTTGTTTCCGCTTTTCTGATTAGTATTCAAATTCCCTGGTTTGCCTCAAACCTTAGGCGTCCTAACAAGTGTATGCTCATTTGAATTCAATTTACATCTTACTACTTATCTTAATACTGGTATTCAGCTGCATCCGGTTAGACTGGAAGCCGACCCCAACGTAGTTGGGAAAAGGCTAGGCAGATGATACTTATCTTACTACTTTCAGTTTAGCACCCGAAACCAAAACTGTAATATTTTCTTTTTTTTTCTTTTAATTTATTCTCTGAAGCCAATAAATCCATTCAAACTAAATCCGAAATAAAACAGCGAGCCGTTTTCAATAGTTTTTTTGTAAATAAAGCGAAGTAAATCACTGTTAGGCTGGGATAACGCTAAAAGCTGGAGATTAATAGCAATGAAAGGCCGTGTACCAACATTGACGAAACATTTCGCGAGTTATATGAATTGTAGATTACATTTCGTACAATTAAAACCTTCGGAATCCACAAATCAAGTAAGATGTCACGAACGGGCTCTGCAGAGCTCTCGCCACGACCTCTAGCGGAGAACGAGTATTTCTATTTCAATGTTATTTCAGTTGGTATCTCACGGGGTTCAAACTTGTGTGCTGAAGGATTTGCACGATCTCTGTTGATAAATGTTCCACCTAATTAGAACCTCTTTGCTCTACTTACTTTGTGCTTAGAGGAATAAGCGATTATAACAAAGACGCCTGCACTTCACACGCACTTTAACTCGTAAATGTGCACGTAACGACTTCAACGTTGAAGTTATCGCCGACTCTAAAGAAATGCAAGTTACGACGTATTGTATATCACATACATTGTTTTCTTTATACTGGCAATGCAATACTTGTAAATGACTTAAGTAGTTTTAAAACTTGCAACTCTATTATTAGTTTGCATACAATATACCTGCATCTTGTATTACATTTTTACAATGTAGTTCGTATTCGGAAAATCCGTACAGAATTCGACATGCAAGTCATTAACATACCTAATAAAAGACCATGGAGAGGGCTAGATATGCTTGGAGTTTCCCTACGTGGTCGAATCAGATATGAAGTGATCCGCAATAAAACCAAGGTCATATCTCGTAGAATTCATGAACTAAAGTGGCAGTGGGAAGAGCCCAGTGCTCGCAGAATGAATCGTCGATGGGATCGAAATATTCTGGAGTGGCGATCGCGTACCGAAAGCCGCAGCGTTGGAAGCTCTTCCACAAGGTGACTACGATGACCTTGTGTACGCCGCGGGAATCCGCTGGATGCGAGAAGCACAGAATCGGTCAAATTAGCAGTGCATTATTAGTCCAGCCGTGGACGACTTTCGTCTGAAATATTGTACCAAATAAAAAATCCAAATCCTTTAGTTCAAGAATCAGCAATAGACTACTCCCTACCTTCCCACTCGTGCTGTTGAAACAAATTCATGATAGGAAACGACTGAGCTTGTTATTTCTATTAATTAAGCACTGGTTTCGGTTTGATTGGAAACGCCTTCTCTTCAGCCATAATGAGTGTAACAATGTAAAGGCTTCGGATAACATCAAACAATATTGCGCAATAATTAATAACTTGTCTAACAAGATTTGCTTCCAAATTAATGATTTCTGAATAATTCTATGGACGAGGTTCTTAGTAGTTATAAATAGACACAATCCCTATTGTAATTCAAAGTAATCTCACTCTCAGTGGCGAGGGGTGAAATTATGGCCAGGGTAAACCATTCCAAAAAAAAAAACACTCATCGCGTGATGCAAGCTTAGTTTCTTCAGATGATAAAGCCCTACTTTCACTTATACTGAGTTGGAATCAGAGAATTTCGTACGGAATGTAATTGATTTTCGTTGCGCGCAGGCGTTTTTTTCAGTAAAACTTAGAAACACATAAAAATTACTCACATAAAAAGTACTTGGAAATAATGAATGGTGGATCAGTGGGACATGGCTTTCTTAAAGGTAAGCCGATGGGACGGTTTGTATTGACCCTTCGCCACTGCTCTCTCTCACACCACTTAAGGTCTGGGTGTAAATTTAAACAATTTTGTTATGTTTAGGATATTTCTCAGAAGCAGCCCGGAGTTTGGTTTTTTGCTAGTGTCGCCCCCTTTCACATGGGGCATAAATATAACTAGTGAAATGTGGGTACTACAGATAGTTCATCTGCCTAGCCTTTTCCCAACAATGTTGGGGTCGGCTTCCAGTCTAACCGAACGCGGCTGAATACCAGCATATTACATGGAGTGACTACCTATCTGAACTCCACAACCCGGTTAATGGGTAATGTACTAGTCGTCAGACTTTCGGGCTTCTGACGACTGTGAAAGATCCACGAATGATAGCCGGGACCAACGGCTTAACGACTAACTTAAAGATTTGCAGATCAACCGACCCATTTGCAGATCAACCGCGGCAAGCGTAGCTTAACTGATCAATCGACCCATACGGCTAATATTACTTAGATAGATACCACCTCCCACCTCTGCTTAAACCCTTCAGGGGATACTGGCCGGTTTTTTGGACTATCACAAAACATTGCTTTGAGATCGGAGATCACGTTATAATCACTACATAGAAAAACGACGTTGCTCACTTACAAATCATAATGAGAAAAATATATTCCATCAAAATGTTGGTTTGAGGAATAGGCAATAACATGTTGATTTTTGCGTAGGCTGGATCTTTTGATTAAAATAAAAAATTAACTGCCAAAATATAACTTTATCATAAATTTAATAAGTTAAGTAAATGATATACTTATTGAGGTTACGAATATACTTATCATGAGTCACTTTGGTATCACAGGAAAATTTTAAGTTCTTGTTACCTAATGAGGCTAAAATTGGAATGATGTTTATTAGATGTTAAATCTTGACTGAAATTCTGAGTCTGGAAACATTATAGATCTCGAGAGTATTTGGTAGAGTACTATCAACCTATAATCTTCCCATTGTAGGTAAAAAGATTCATCCTTTACAGAGAACGAACGATAATTTGGGTATCAAACTTCCACATTTCGACTACTTTCAAACATACAAATCATACATAGACCAGACCCAAAAGCGCAGGCTACACAAAAACAACGTACCAACATATTCAAAGCAAGGAGGCTTCAATATTTGGCGTTAAAACCAAACCCCGCCTTTATACTCCACGCCACGCCACGCCACGTTCTAACTCCAATTGTCTGAAAGGGGGTTTAGAGAAGTAAAATCTATTTTTAGATCCTTTTTGTTCTACGATTTAGGGTTGAAGTTATTGTTATACGTTATTATAGTTATCTTTATATTGGTACCTGTTTTAGTTTTCTTAATAGAATAGATCTCTGCTTTTCTGTTAGATTTGCTTTTACTAATGTACTCGTATATTAGATATCCACAGTTTTCATTGAGTTTCTGAGTTCGTTCCGAAGTTTAATCAAATTGTAATAATGTTTTCGCTGTACGAGTAGGTATTCATTTTCAGTTATTATACTTGGTTCAGAATGTTCTGCCACTAAAGTGATGAATGAAAGGTATTTGCTTGCAGTTGAGATGAGAATGCTAAGAGAGATAGGTGTGTGGTGTTACACGAATGGATAGAATAAGAAATGAGTACATAAGAGTGGCACCGGTAACTGAAAAGTTTTGTTAGAATTGATTGTCATGGTATGAGGCTTGTGATACAGAGGAATGAGGCAAATGTCCCGAGTATGAATACCGATGGCTATAAGAGTAGGGGAAGACAAAATAAACGATGGATGGACTGTGTGAATGTTTATATGATTAGACAGGGGTTGACTACCTACCGAGATGACGACTAATAAAGAAGTATGGAAGTGGGCAGGAAAATGATATATGTACTTCACATCTAAAGCGACGTGTGAGATTGCTCACTTTCAGTCATACAATTGAATCATCTATTCATAACTTAACTATCTACTACTATATTAGACGCTCCTTATATTATATTACAGATAAGTACTCTTATGGCCGTTTAATGAAATTAAACAATCCATTATATCTCCTGAAGCAAGTTACTTATCCGCTCCTTAAAACAACATTTACAAAATTAAGAGGAGAGTTTTCCTTAAAGCATCGGAGCTAATCTCGACTAATTATCTCGTCACGAGGAACACCTGCCTTTAACGAATTAGCGCCTGCATATACAATCTCATTAAACTGAAGTTTGTAGGGCATATTATGCATTTAATAAAAGTAGTAACAAACATTTTCTTTCCGTTTGGCTGTATGTATGTTCAGGATTGAATGAAATCGGCTGAACGGATTCAAATGAAATTTGGCACAAGTTTCCACTGATAAACACTTAATTTAAAAAACAACAAAAAAGGTCGGTAGGTACAAAATAAAGTACTTATAATTTAACTTAAAAATAAAGGAAATAAATAATACTCGCTTAACTAATACAAATTAAAAAAAAAACATACAGAGCAAACAATTACTATTCCTTAAAGAAGCTTTCCACCAACAGATGCTTAAGTCGATAGACACTGGTACTGAATATATTCAGATCATGTTCAAAATACGGTTGTTCCGTGTGGTGCTGGACGTAAAAGAATAGCACCATCCCATTTCTTCCCGTGGGTGTCGTAGAAGGCGACTAAGGGACTTACTAGAGAATGAGCAGCAGCGTTTTTTATGCATTTGATGACCATACTGCGATTGCCAACCCGCCTGCCATGCGTGGCGATTATGGCAAATCCCCGCCTAGTCTTTCGGCTGATATGATGATGATGATGATGTTCAAAAGACAGTGGTATTCAGCAACATCCGGTTAAACTGGAACCAGAATCTAACATAATTGGGAAAAAGCTAGGCAGGTGAGACAGTTTACAACCTGGATTAACACATATAACTTTGTATCCAGGTAGTACGCTCCCATGGGATATTTTCCGACATCCACGGGGGCGAAGGCACGGGCAAAAGCTGTTCGTATATAATGAGGAAATCGTTAGCAAGGCCCGTCCACTCTAATTGAGACATAGTTGTCAAACTATTCGCGGGCACGTTCTATACGTCTTTCAATGACACTTGGGTTATACAATGACATAATTTTAATGGTCACACATTGTGGTGTTACGTGATAGTGATGTTGGAGATATTGGATAATGACATTGTTTGTTTTGGCAAGGTTTTGGCTTAAATTGTACCTTCAAGTTATGCCAAAAGCTTGTCAAAACTTTGACTTTGACTTATTACATAAGTCTTTGAATAACCTAATATTTCTACTTCGAAGGCTTAGTATAAAACCTTATATCCATCTGATTACAAAACGTGATCTCACTATAGTTCTAGCTTATAGCTTTGAGCCAGATCTTGCATTTGCAACTTTATTTTGATTTGAGTAAAGTTCTTAATACAAAATGACAACTTAGCAACGGACTAAGTTGTAAATTTTGTAAAAAAAAAACAACCGTTTTTTTTTTCTTTTATGTTCTTATTTCAAAAACAAGCTCGATGGTTGAAACCATACCTAAAGAAAACCCTTGTTTTGTAATAATACCTGTGGCCTATAGCCGCATTTGTGTGCTGGGTTGGCGGGGAATGAAACCACTGGAGACTTCTTGCTTCTATATTTGGAGTACTTTGTTCTAGGTAGTTCGCCGCTGAATGTGTTGAATGACAAAAATGTTCCTATTTTTATACAATTTTGCAAGGATTTAAAATATCTATTTGACCAATCATAATTACAAAAAAGCGCGGGTAAAGGCGTCAGCTAATTAGGGATAGGTACAATATTATAAAAAAAACGCGCGCAAAACATCAACCAATCAGAGCGAGGCACTATATTGAACATTTTTAACTTAAATACCTCGACCCTTTACCGTAACGAGGACCGCGCTACATTATTTGCGTTTTTTTGCTAACTTTATTAATTTTACATAGGTAAAACTATATATAATCGGACTCTATGTAATAAGAACTATCTAAGAAAAATATAAAATCAACTAAGACAATATAAAATATAACATAAACACTTGAACTACTGCTTACCCCTAGTACTCAGTTACACAACTAATACGAATTATTAAATTATAGTAAACTTATTCACTTTGTACTGTCTTATGAGCGTCTATGTATCACTTTATATACACTATTCTATTATGTACACTGTTTTATCGCTTGTCCCGCACATCACTCCCGCCGTGCGACCGCGTCGTATCAACTTCCGGTGCGGGCTCGTTGCTTGTAGTCAGGGGCAGGATCACTAGCTTCCTTACTGGCCGGCGCAGAACACCTCCCTTGGTCTGCACGTCCACCGTCCGCACGACGTTGTCGGGGCCTGGGTACGTAGCGACGACTCTTCCACGGATCCACACGTTGCGGGGAAGGTTCGGGTCGACGATTTGCACGAGATCGTTGACCTGCACTGCTTGACCTCGTCCATGGGGCTCCCGCCGGTGTTGGAGCTCAGGTAGGTACTCCTTCACCCAGCGTAGCCAGAAGATGTCCGCTAGCCTCTGCGCGGCTCGCCAGCTGGATCGTGAAAGGGTGTCTTGTTCGTTGAAAGTGCCTGGTTGTGGCACGCGCCCTGGCCCTCCCAACAAGAAGTGATTGGGAGTTAGGGCTTCTGGATCTTCTGGGCTGACTGAGACATGAGTCAGCGGACGACTGTTAACTGTATTCTCTACTTCTGCTAGTAGAGTCGTGAGGACCTCTTCTGTCGGATGACGCTCATGTAACGTCGCGGTAAGAGCCGTTTTGACGGAGCGAACCATTCGCTCCCAGGCTCCGCCCATAAACGGAGCTCCAGGCGGTATGTAGCGCCAGGAGATGGTCCTCTTCGCTGCTTCTTCTGCAGTCGCCGCGTCGATCGCCTGTCGTAGTTCCTTGTCGGCGGCCTTCAGGTTGGTGCCGTTATCCGACCATATTTCAGTTGGGCAACCTCTTCGTGCGATCATTCTTCTAACTGCCATCACCGCGGAGTCGGCGCTAAGCGAGCCGGCGACTTCCAGATGTATGGCTCGCATCGTGAGACATGTGAAGATGGCCACATATCTTTTTTGTCGAGTTCGTCCGACGGTCACTGAGAGAGGTCCGAAGTAGTCGACCCCAGTGAAGGTGAAGGGTCGCTTGTGATGAGCTAAACGACACGCTGGTAGGTCCCCGGTTCTTGGATGCGGCGGTACTTGTGTCTTCATTCTACAGAATAGGCATGTTCGCAGTATTGTGCGTGTGATAGGGCGCAGTCGTAGTACCCAATACTGTTGCCTGCACTCGTTTACTGTGGCTTCTACACCAGCGTGATGGAGTTGTCGATGTACAGCCTGTACCCAGAGCTTGACCGTAGGATGATCACCGTCGATTACCAGCGGGTTCTTGGATTCTTCCTTCACGTCCTGGACCGCTCGAATACGGCTTCTGAGTCTCAGTGCGCCGTTTATGGACTCGACGCTGAGCTGGTGAAGGCGGCTTTCTTTGTTGATCGGTTTCCCGTTGTTCAGACTATCTATTTCTTCTGCGAAGGATTCTTCTTGAGAGGACCGCATCAGGAGTTCTTCGGCTGTCTTGAGCTGCTCGGCTGTGACTGGTAGCCGCTTCTTTCCTCCTTGTGATGACTTTGCCATCGTGGGCGCCTGTTGTTTAACTGTAGCCTTGTTCTTCTTCCAGGTGGGATCTGCTTCTTTGTTCTTCTTCGTTCTTCTGTAGTTGACTCTATGTTTGGTGGCTCTGCAGAGTTGAATAAACTGCAGAACACGTGCTGTTGAGTATCGAAGTCGATCCCAGTTGGAGAACGTAGTTGGATCAGGCAGACCCTCTGCGAGCTTCAGTCTTCCCTTGTCGCTCACGTAATGCGTCTTCTCTTCATCGGAAGGCTCTTCTGGTGTTGTCCTTGCGGTCTCTGTCGGCCAAGAATCTTCAGTTTGGTATAAGAAGTCCGGCCCTTTGAACCATCGATGATGTCTGTCGAATGTTGATGGTACGTCTCGAGTGGCGTCGTCCGCCACGTTCAGCTTTGTCGGAACCCAGCGCCAGTCGTTGACCTTGGAACTCTCTTCTATTGCTGCTAGACGATGAGCCACGTAGGGTTTGTATGAACGTGACCCTGTTCTTATCCAGGTTAGTACCGTCTTGCTGTCTGTCCAGAACACTTTGCGGTCAGGCTTCCTCTCGAGCTCTTCGACCACTGTCTCTGCGAGTCTAGTTCCCATGACGGCTGCCTGTAGCTCCAATCTTGGGATCGACGTCAACTTCAAAGGTGCCACCTTTGCTTTGGCTATGATGAGGGATAGGCCGACCTCACCGTCTGTCATCACTGCTCTCCAGAAGAGGACTGCAGAGTAGGCTGACTCGCTGGCATCACTGAAGACGTGGAGTTCTAGGGAGGCGGCGTCGCTGTAGTGGAGATATTGCCGCGGGATTGCTACTTCTTGGAGGTTCTTCAGATGCCCCATCCACATTTCCCACTGCTCTGCCAGGTCTTCGTCGATCTTGTCATCCCAAGCTGTTCCTCTGCGCCAAACTTCCTGGAGGAGTTGTTTCGCCCTGATTGTGACAGGCGAAGCGAACCCGAGTGGGTCGAAGAGTGACATCACTATTCTTAGTGCTTCCCTTTTTGTCGGTTGTTTACCTTCTATGAGTGTGGAAGGTATTCTGGCTAAGTTGAGGTTGAAGGTGAGCTCGTCTGAGTTGATTTTCCAGATGACACCCAAGACTCGTTCAGTCTTTTCTTCTGTTCTGTAGAGTTCCATGTCTTCTGTCTGGTTGTCTTCTCCAAGTGATTCTAGGAGTGACGCTGAGTTCGATTTCCATTGTTTCAACTCGAAGCTGGCCTTCATGTGTACCTCTCGCACACTCTTCGTGATGCGTTTGGCTTCTTCGAGGTTTCTGAAGCTATCTAAGTAGTCGTCGACGTAATGCTTCTGTATGATAGCAGCTGCGGCTTCTGGGTGAGTTTTCTCGTGCTGTTTGGCGTTCATGTTCTTTACGTAGATTGCTGTCGAAGGGGAACTCGATGCTCCGAAGATTAACGACGTCATTCTGTACTCTTCTGGAGGTTGGTCGTCTCGTCGATCCCCGCGCCATAAGTACCGCAGTGTATCTCTATCTTCTGTTCGCAGCTTGACTTGCATGAACATCTCTTTGATGTCCGCTGTAACTGCGACAATGTGTTGTCGAAACCGCATGACGACGCCTGGTAGTGACTGTAGTAGATCAGGGCCTTTGAGTAGCATGTCATTGAGTGCCACCCCTTTGGTCTTGGCCGCGGCATCGTGTACTACCCGGAGTTTCTCTGGTTTCATCGGGTTGACTACCGCAAAGTGAGGTAAGTACCAAGTCTTGTCAGCTGTCTTCTGTTTCGGGGCAGGTTCAGCGTACCCCTTTGCAATAAGAGCGTCCATCTGTTCGACGTACTTCTTCTTCAATGCGGGTTCACGATCAATCTTTTTCTCTATATTGAAGAGCCTCTTCAGTGAGTTTTCGTAGTTGTCTGGGAATTTGACATCTTCTTTACGCCAGAGAAGACCGGTCTGGAATCTTCTTTCTTCTATTTTCGTGGTGGTTTTCTCCAGAATACGAAGTGCTCGTTCTTCTGGGTCAGTCTTCGGTTTCTTGGGGTTTATGCAGAGCGCGTCCATCTCGAAATATTGCTTCACGAGGTTTTCTAAATTCTCTTCTGGATCTTCTGTGATGTGTGACACGAAATCGATCTGCTTCCCGAAGGTTCGTGTCTGGCTGCCGTGGAGTACCCAACCTAGCGGCGTGAGAGATGCCACTGGGTGGTTCTTGTCTCCTCTTCTTACTTCCGACGTCAGCAGAAGATGCCAGTTGTCTTGACCGATGAGAACTCGTGGCTTCGCATTAGCATATGTGAGATGTCCTCGGATGTCAGATAGGTGTTGACACCCTTCCACTAGTTCTTGTGGAACCCGTTGAGACGAGACTTGCAGGTTCTTCACTGTACGTGCTTGTATTTGCTCTTCGTGATCGTTGAGCCCCTTCAGCTTGATGGTGACTCTTCTGGATGCTGACTCTGATGCCTTCATGTCATTGATGGTTTCAATCTTCAGTGGATCTATGGGTCCTGTTGCTCCGACGCTCTTTACCACGCTGTCGTCGATGAGAGTGACTGTTGACCCGTCGTCCATCAATGCGAAGGTGTTGACATCTCCTTTCGGTCCCTTCACCTGGATTGGAAGGATCTTCAGGAACGATTGCTTCTTGACTGTCCAAGTTGAGTTGATGACTTCTGTGGGCTCTTCTTTTGCTTCTGCCTTCTCTGTCTTCTTTTCATAGTGCAGCATCTTGTTATGAGAGTACTTGCAGCCGTTGACACCACATGACTTGGGTTTGCAGTTGTGTGTCTTGTTTCTGTAGCGAAGACATCTGAAGCAGAGACGTTTGGATTTGGCCATGTCCCATCTTGCGTTTGCATCTAACTTCTTGAACTCTTCGCATTCTGTTGCATTGGTGTGCCCCTTATCTTCACATATGAAGCACTTCGTTGCTTGTGTCTTCTCAGTCACGTTGTTGACCCTTTGTGTCTTCTTTTGTGAAGCGGCCGTAGTAAGTGCTGCCATCTGTTCAGGCAGCGCGTAAGGTCCGCACAGCTCCGCTTCCCTTTTGAAGAACTTTTCTATCTTGATGAGGCAAGGATCTTCGCGTGGTTGCGTGGCTGAGAAATCGTAGTATCTGTATCGCAGAGTCGGCGTCAGTTTGTCCACTATTGTCTTCGCGAGTTCAGGGTTGTACATGTAGTTGAAACAACCCATAGTCTTCAATGTCGCCACTACGTTGGAGACCTTCGTGGCGAATATGCAGATGTCCCTTGGTGACTCAGTAAGGCGCGGCAGACCTCGAAGCGTCTCCATCTCCATCATAGCTATTGCTTCTGGTCTTCCGAATCTTGACTCCAAAGTCTTCATCACTTCAGCTGGATGCGCGTTGGTTATCAGAAGACCTTCAACCGCTTCTTTGGCCTTTCCTTTCAGGTTTCTTCTGAGTCGATTCGTATTTTCAACTGTGCTGAACATTGCTTCTGTCTCGTAGTAGGCGGCGCGGAATGGTAGCCACTCCTGATGGGACCCACTGAAGATCGGTAACTCGACGAACTTGGGTCGTTGAGCGGCGCTGACAGCCCGGGTGATGGCTTCAGCTAGGAGGGCTAAGTCGGTTTGACCTCCCGCCGGTGACTGACGTGTTTCTTCATGCTTCGCTGGCATTGGTTCTTCTGTGCGGACGACCGTTGGTTCTTCTGGGGGGCAGTGTGGTTCGTTGGTGATCGCTAACACCGGACGATTCACTTGATTCTCCAACCAGTTGTCCACTCTTGCGTTAACTTCTGACTTCGAGTAGAGGGAGACGTCATCTTCTTCCTCTTCTGAGTCTTCTTTCTCCAATGTAGCTAGGCGTGCTGCGGCTAGTTTCACTTGAAGGCGTAGTAAATCTTCTCTCGCCTTCGCAAGCTTGAGTTGCTTTGTTCTGCTGTAGATAGATCCTCCCTCTCCTCCCTTGTTGCTAGGAGGGCGGAGATCCTGTAGTCCAGTCGGCTTCGATGGACCGGCGGTGTTCTTCATAACTCGCTTCACTGTAGAGGTTTCTGTTTCTTGACGAGTTTCACTATTGATGACAGTAGCGGGCGGCTTCATCAGCTGTTTGTCCTTCGCACCCGTAGTTAGTGTCGTCGCAGTGGACGGGGTTACGGAGGGGGCAGCGGCGCTGGCGGCTGTGGCGGAGGCGGTGGCGGTCGAGGAGGTTCTGGCGGTCGCGGAAGTCACGGTGGTTGGCTCGGTTGCCGCGGAGTTGTCTGTCTGTTCCGAAGTTTCCGTGGCGGTCGTCCCTGTAACTGTCGATTCCGTGCTGGCTTCCGCGCTGGTACCGGTCGCCGAGGTAGTGGTCTCGGACGACGACGGCTTCTGTTCTCCCGACGGCTTGCGGCCCCTACCCACGGAGCGCGTAACTGGCATGCTGTCAGCTGATTTTCTTCGAATCTTGAAAGTACTCTTCTATTCTCTTGAGAAATCTTCTCTGTGATGCTGTAGTAATCTTCAGGTAATTCTTCCCCGCAGTATCCGTGTTCGAAGGACCATTAAATGTGGCCTATAGCCGCATTTGTGTGCTGGGTTGGCGGGGAATGAAACCACTGGAGACTTCTTGCTTCTATATTTGGAGTACTTTGTTCTAGGTAGTTCGCCGCTGAATGTGTTGAATGACAAAAATGTTCCTATTTTTATACAATTTTGCAAGGATTTAAAATATCTATTTGACCAATCATAATTACAAAAAAGCGCGGGTAAAGGCGTCAGCTAATTAGGGATAGGTACAATATTATAAAAAAAACGCGCGCAAAACATCAACCAATCAGAGCGAGGCACTATATTGAACATTTTTAACTTAAATACCTCGACCCTTTACCGTAACGAGGACCGCGCTACATTATTTGCGTTTTTTTGCTAACTTTATTAATTTTACATAGGTAAAACTATATATAATCGGACTCTATGTAATAAGAACTATCTAAGAAAAATATAAAATCAACTAAGACAATATAAAATATAACATAAACACTTGAACTACTGCTTACCCCTAGTACTCAGTTACACAACTAATACGAATTATTAAATTATAGTAAACTTATTCACTTTGTACTGTCTTATGAGCGTCTATGTATCACTTTATATACACTATTCTATTATGTACACTGTTTTATCGCTTGTCCCGCACAATACCGTATGTCTTTCCGAGTCGGTAGGGGGGGGGGGCTTGTGGCTAAGTAATAACCGCACGGGTCGATCGAGCAGTTTAAGCTACGCTTGCCGCTGTCGGTCCGTGGATGGGTGACCATCTTCACAAGCTCAAAAGTCTGACAACCAGGTGGTAGGTATCGTGATACCCAGTAACTGGGCTGTGGAGGTCAAATAGGCAGTCACTCCATGTAAAATACTTGTATTTTGCTGCATCCGGTAAGACTGGAAGCCGATTCCACTGTCGGGAAAAGGCTAGACAGATTATGTCTGACAGGTTATGACGGCACGGTTGGTGCAGTGGTTAAGCGATTGACTGCTGCGCTTGAGTGTCGCGGGTTCGATTCCCGCACGAAACAAATATTCGTATGACCTACAAGTAGTTGTTCCGGGTCTGGATGTTTGTGTATGTGAGTTTAAATATTTGTAAACGCACCCACAATTCAGGAGAAATTCCTAGTTTGGGGCAAAGTTTAAAAAAAAAGCTAGTATGTATTTATACCTACATAAAAAAAGAAATATAGTGAGGAAAAATGCTAATATGGTGGACACAACTTTCGTCTCTATAATACGCCAGTCGCCGCGGGTGCTGCCACTTTAATCATAAATTCTAAACATGTGTAGCGGTCTAAGAACTTGTCCGGACGAGGCGTTTACGTGCGTCCGCATATCAAAGGCAACAGCTGTAAATGGGCGAAACAAAGATTTGCAAAGAAAGCATTCTTACATTCACAACAACTGATACAACACGAAGTAACCATGTAAAATCACTTAGACCGAGGTCGTTATTACAAGCTTTCATTTTATGCCACAAAAATTCTCATGACACACTGCACGAAGTAGTAGGCAGTCGGTATCTTTGGTTTTGTATTTTAGTTTTATGGCCACCGTCTTCAGAAATGAAAATTATTTTTCACTTTGGAGTAAGCCGACTTCCATTTTTTTTTTGTTAATAATCTTTCTATTTTTCACTTTTTAGTTGTGATACCTACCCCACACAAATTCGTATACATTCACTTGTTAAGTTAATAATAGTGATATAAAGTTATTATAACATCATTTATATACCGTAAGTGAAAAAAAATCCGTATTTTTGAAGCTAACTCAAGAACTACTAATCAAAACTTGACAGATTTATTTGGGATCACTCTATAGGAAATGCGCACGAACATAGATAGAGATGGCAGCATAAATCGACATGAGTGCCACGGTGTGGTCAAAAACTAAACTTTTCAGATCTGGCATCGTGTTGCCGTCAATGTTTAAGTTACCTATTATTTACATTATATTTAAATAGTTTTTAATCATTAAAATTATAAAATGGGTTCCGGCCGATATGATCGTCAGCGTGGTCAGAATATATCAAAAGGCTAAAAACTCTTCGAGTAGGTGTGTGTCGTACATGTAGAAGAAACAGTTAAGGATCATGAAAATGCAGTAATAACTGGCAAAATTGTAGCTCAAACGACGATTTCTAACGATTATGATGTCAAAATAAATGTAAAGTATTTTATGATCTAATTTTTCACGTAAATATTTTGTTTATTATTTATGTTCATGACGCCTTGTTTTCAGCTTGATTGCAATATAAATATTAGAAGAACAAATTGTAAATGTAAGGCAAGCCTATCTGAAAAATGTAAGCATATCAGTGCTTTAATTTACTTTATAAATTCTCCAGATATCCTATAACGAAAACTAACTAAAATTATTTGAGGTTGTGTTTACTCACAGATTTGTTTGTATTGAATAGTAGTTACTACATACAAAACTTAGATGTTTTTACAAATAACATTATTAAGTAATTTCTAAATGTTTTGAAATTAATAATTATACATGTTTTTACTGCATTTATCCACTTTTGTCGTTTATCGGGTAACCATGGACAGTAAGTACTATCCGTGGGAAAATAATAGAATTTGATTTATTTTTCTTTTTATTTCAAGTGCTCGAGTATCCAGAAACATAACAATACATTTTCACTTAGTTTTTATGATTTTTCACTTCTATAACGAGATTATTTTATAAGGTGAAGTGTAAATTTCAAGTAAATACAACCGAATTGAGAAATGTGTGTGAAGTCATTTAAAAATAAGTATTATTTATTGAAGCTAACTCAAAAACGACTAATCAGAACTTGACCACCTCATAAGTATACCCTTTCAAACAAAAGCATAATTTCGCAAATCGGCTTATAAATCACGGAGTTCAGAGGTAATAAACATTAAAAAAAAACAAAATAAAAGAACTCGTTGGTCGAACTTGAAGTCGATTAAAAATGACATAGCACCGTCTTCCTAAATCTCGACGATGTATTTTTTTGTGGGGGAGGCACTAGAGGCAGTAAGGCAGCGGTGACCGCACAAGTTTTGAATGCTTTCATTCAAAGTTGTGGCGCTGTTCGAGTCGGCTTTGAATGGCGGGTGCCACAGTTTGTCTCAACAACTTCGACGATTTAACTCGCCTCCTTCTGTCCCACTGTTCCAGGCTTATTCACAGTTTGATAGCTTAAAAATTATCCAGTATTCTCTTTGATTGTGTTCTTTATTTTCAATTTAGTTTTAATTGCTTTCTCTATCTCCGTCTGCTTCCGAATGTTTAATCTTGTTTGTAAAAGTTGCCAGCGCACAAATATTATACAGGGTAAGATTTTGGGATGGGGACATATTCCTTTGCGGGATTTGTGTTTTATCTTTCTATTGTCTGACTTAGTTTTAGTAAGTTCGATTCCTGGTTAAAACATGAAAAAATCAGGTTTAGTTTTTTTCTTAAAATAAGACATGCCTCTTCTCACCACTGACTCTTTATTTCTGAAATAGTTTCGTATTACATCCTCAAGTCCCCCCATCTCCTAAACTTATCCTACATTTTATTCGTTGAATGGAATGAGATTATTATCAATAGACAAGTGTAGTCGTTTCGTTTCTATCTGCATGTGATCCGGAGCGTTCAGCCGTGAAGGCGTAACGAGGGCCTTAGCGTCGATATCATGCCCGACGCGCGATCTAAGAGAAATACCTCAGATACCTCTCTTATCGAATCGGCGAATGCATAAATATGTAGGAGTGGAGTGAGATATCCAATTATCGCATTTATGGGAGCTGTTGGGTGTGAAGTGATGAAACTTAGTATTTTATATCTTGTTATGAATAATAGTAAAAGCACTCATATTTACAAATATACATAAAATTCTTCAGTACTTCCCCAGGGGGTAGAAACTACAGAACGCCACCTGCTACGATCTTTAGATACTCCTTTTGCCGAGTTTACGTTCATACACGCTCGCTGGTTGCGAGTACTATGCACCTGACGTTTCTGAAAAACATCGCTACTAAGTTCACTATATTATTATGTCCTCGTAGGGGGGCTTCTTCCGGCATTTCCACTAAAATCTACCTTGTAAATATATTTTGTTTGTCGCCTTTCATACATCCTCTCAAAATGACCAAACCATCTATCTATTTACAGTTCTGGATAAACTAGATACGTAATTTAAAACTGACTGCTATAAATTAGGTAGCCGTCACCTCCTTCTGCGAAGCAGTAATGCCCGCGAAGTGGGAGGCGGCGCACGTGAGGGAGAGGCACTATATGCGCCCTGGGTAGCTCGCTGTCCGGTAAGGACCAAGCCCGGGTCGAGGGCGCGTTGTGTTCCACGAGCGCCTCAAAGAGATGTTAGCACCGACCGGTGGATTCCGCAAGCGCCGATGCCTGGCAGGGGTGCAGGTTGTTCGAAAGAGGTACTGTGGCCCCTGGCACACAGGCAACTGAGGGAACACGGGTGGGTTTTAGTCAGTAAAAAGGTCTGACACGCCCAGAAGTTATTTGATGATGTCCCACAAAAAAAAACTGCTGTGGATTTCTAGGCACAGTGAAAGTACTTCAGTTTGCCCAGAAATCGCCAAATAGCAGCAAAGCAAAACAACCTATCATCCCCTTACAATTTATCAACAATTCAAACTAAAATCGGCTACATTAGTAATGTGTCTGGTAAACTTTTGTCATAAACTCGATACTTTTTGCAATCAGCCCACAAAGTTAAATGAATGGCTTCGTACTGTACCGCTTTTTCATTCCGACGTACAAGCCGGCAATTCATGCCAATGTGCATGTCTAACTTAATGACTTCGTAGGCTGAATGCCTAAAAATAATGTGACTGCCATAGCCTTTCAGTTTCTGTACTTAAAAACGTATTGAGAGAGCTTTTGGAAACGTATTCGACGGAAAATATTTGAACTGCGAATAGCCCTTGCGTCTCTATGGATTTGCAAAGCTATGAATAAGCCAGGTGGATTGGATGAAGAATAAGAATGGTGGAATGGATATAAATAAGGAAAGGTCTTGGAACCTAGAACCAGGCTTTTGGGAACTAGGTCTTAGGAACATAATCAATCAGCCTATAGATAATGTTCTCACTGATCGAACACAGGCCTCCTCGCGGTGAGACTAAGTCGGCCGTAATCCGCGGCCCCAGTGCGGCTTGGTAGATGTCGTTCACCGCTTTGAGAGCCGTGGTGATGAAATAATTTACACAAAGTAAAGCACCTGTCTGGGTTTGAACCTACGACATGCAACTCATGCTTTTACCACTGGACCACCGCCAAGGCCATCACAACATAACAATCTCAAATCAAAGTCACATTTATGAGTAATCACGTTATAGCTTTTGTCATAGCCATCATAACAAACCAGTATGATGATACAAAAAAAGAAGAATACAGACATTAAATCCTAGACATGTAGGTAATAACATAGGATCATAAACCTAGTAATAAAGACACGGTCTTTATCACAATAACGATATAAGAAAATGCCATAACACCAGAAAATATCTTGGACTCCATTCAAAGTCGAAATGTGAAAAAGGTCCGAAGATATGAGTTTCGTAGATGCCATAAAAAGGGTAACGGATGAAAAATTCCGTCAATCCGATATCTGAAATAAATAAACAACGAATTATCTGGAGGAGCAGCGCTGCCTCACAGCTTTGTAAGAAATGGGAATATGAGAAAAAAAACGCTGTATGGTATTTCGTATATTTAATGGAAAATATGAACATAACATCATAAATTCAGAACATAACACCTCTGTATTCCCCATAGGGTTAGGCAGAGGTACTCCAATAGTATACACAGATTTCACCAGTTATGTTTATCCCATGTAACAGGGGGGCGAGCGTATTGACATTAACATTTCCGGGCAAAAAATCCCAACAAAACTTTGCCCGATTTATAAGAGGCATCGACCCTAGGACCGCATTTTCATCACTCCTATCCAGTTCGTCCCTTGCTGCTCTCTTTCAGCGACGCCCTAAGCCGAGGTCCGTACTCCACAGGGGGTGCCATGAGCGTATACCTAGGCACTTAGTCTTAAGTTTTTAAGCCCTGGAGGCCTTAATTAATTGAGGCAGCCACAGGCAAATCCAGTGAAGCAGCCGACAACCTCATGGGTTGATCTGCGAGATGTCATAAAAAAAGACCGCATGCTCAGCAGCTTGCGACCACTGGACCAACGAGGTTATGTTTAAAATAATATTGTAAACATAGGCTGCTTTCAAACTTCAATTCATCACGATAATTACATAATAATTTTGCGGTATTAGTGAGTACCTCATTGTTTCGCCAAATTATTAAGCAATGAATCGTTTTTAATTGCCGATTATGAAGTACTTTCCCATTAAATCTCCAATTAAAACTGGTTTAAGCTACGAGAGCAGATAACCGATAATGCCTACTGGTTAAATATACTTATCTACATAGATTAATTATTGCTACATTCTCAAAATCTCCCCTTATCAACGTGTTACAAATCTATATGGACCCTTAAATAAAATGGTTTAACGATAGGTAAGCCTATTTATGATATCTACTTAGGCTCGCTTGCACCACCAAATTAAAGGCATGTATTTAGTTCCAACCTCTAATGATTACCATTTTACATTCCTAAAAATATTATTGAACAGTCTAATTTAATGATTTCGCTTCTTTTTGTGAACCTGTAATAATTTCTAATTTGGGGTCTTTAAAATACTACAATCAACTTGCATGTAGCGCTCGCCGGCCCCTGCTGCGGCATCATTCGCTTCGCTTGCTCGACTCGCGCGGAAAGCTGCGGTTGGTCACAGCTGTTATAAGTTAACCAAATTCATTTGTCGAGGTGCTAGCATAGTTAATGCGAACAACTGATAAAACCCGAAACTTAAAAAATGCTCAATTATTTTTTTAAGTTCAGTTTCAATCGCAAAAAGCTTTAGCGGTTCATCCAATTAAATACGTGACCATCATTAGAAGATCAATAGGTTTTTAGAGGATCAGGATCTGGATTAGATTATCATAAGACCAGGTTCGCACGAACGTAAAAATATCGCTGCGGAATTTTATCGCGCACTAGATTTTCAACTCTTCGTGTTGACTCTGTTGGATTTTCAATGGTAGGCGCATTTAGAATCCAATAGAGTGCACCCCAGTGCGTCGAATAGAAAGAAAGAAAGAAAAAGTATTTATTAGACTCGCAGAGGAATATCACAAACTTAACTACACAATATTAATCACAACATAGTATAAAACAAAGTCACTTTCTCTGTCCCTATATCCCTATGTATGCTTAAATCTTTAAAACTACGCAACGGATTTTGATGCGGGGTTTTTTAATCGATAGAGTGATTCAAGAGGAAGGTTTAAATGTATAATACACCGACCTCCACGCCGGCGAAGCCGCTGGCAAAAGCTAGTAAAATATAAATTTAAAAAAAAAGATAGAACTAAAAACAAAGTCCCGTACGAGGCAAAAAGGCCCTATCTCAGCATGATTCTGCAACATTTAAAAAAAGTGTCGCAGCGCTCGTATTCTGATAGGGCCCACTCACTGTCACGGACAAATACAGAAGTAAAAATTTATAATAAAACAAATAAAACAATTTGTGTAAAATAACTAAAAAGGAATGTATGTACAGACGAATAAACACACTGTTCGATTTACAAGTCTCGGCCCTTTAATCCAAAGACAACCTGACACTGACCTGCAAATTTAAAAAAAACGCAAGAAAATATAAAACCAAGACTATCGTTATTTTACTCGTAGTAAACGCAATTTAAATTCTCCCAAAGAACGGCACTTCCTAAAATACGACAGCTTTAAACTTCAAGTTTCGCAAAGGAAGCGCCAAGATAAGACAACCCACGACAATGCATCTGTAATAAAACATTACCCTACTTTCGGGTTTGTCGTAGTTGAGTAAAAACATGTTACACATGCAGTAAACAGTTCTTTGATATAAAATGATTAATGTGTATTGTGGCGGTGTATTTGTGGCTGCATTAAATACCGCTCTTATAATACGAAGTAGGTAGTTTTCCTTCATTGTTTTACAGTATTTTTATCTCACGAAGCGACGCGCGCTTTACTTGTGTTAACCAAGTGTACAGACATGCTGTGCGTGAAGCCGAGTAGTGTGCGCACAAACACACACACACTTCCTACTTCACCACTGTCTCCGACGGTACCGAAAGCTCCTGCGCTTACACACACATTCACAGCGTGCTTGTAAACTTGTTAATCACAAGTAAAGCGCGCGTCGCTTCGCGAGATAAAAATACTATTCATAAATGCTTCCCATCAATGCCGCCAGAGCATCAAAATTTCTCATAAAATTAACTCACCGGCACGTCATATTTTCCTTATACGCGGTTTGCCCTTAATTTTCTAGGGCACCATTATGCTCCTGCCCTTATCCCGATTTATTTGGTATCGGAGCAGCTTATTAAAAAAAAATGGCTATTAGCTTTTATCAGTTCCCTATGACCGGTCACAACTAGCCTATACGTATGAAAAGAAAAAATAACAACTCAAGTTTATCTCGTGACGTGAGAATATTCTATATACGACGCGATAGACTCGAGATACACCTACAAAAGATGTTGTATCTCTTAAGTGATTCCCGCAGTGGTATTAGTGGCTGCATAGTGAATAGAGGCACACGCCACGACACAATGTACTGTCTGCCCCATATCGATAAGCGACGTAACGGGTGACGCACAGTGGAACGAATGTATGGGAGCGGTTGGACGTAGACATGTCCGAAAAATAAGAGTAAAATTATGACAAACTAATGATGCCATCTTATTCGATTACTTAATGCCTTCATAAATTGTGGTGATGAATTTCTTCATAACTCCCATATTTCGGGAGTAATTTGAGAAAATGTGAAATTTTACTATGAAAATGAGTGTATCGAGCTCTCTCCCTCCTGATTCCGGGCTTGTTTCAAGTAGCGGTCTCTAATATCGTAATGCTATTACTAAGAGCTATATTTAATACTAAGACACATAGTGCGCCAAATGTGCACTTTCTGGGATAAAAGGAAATGAAAATTTAAAAAAAAAAACGTTTTTTCCCCATTTGTATTTACTTTAAACCGCAGACAGACTTATTAAGAGGTCTATAAATATATTATATATATATACAGAAATATATATTAACAAAAATATTCACAAGAACTGATGAGAGTATGACTTTTAAGTAAGTTGATAATAAATTACCTAGTTTCATTAAAAGTACAATAAATAATTAAGATGTAAGCTCTAATTTACTAAGTTACACATTTTAAAACAATAACATCATTTAATTATCTTCGTCATCATCATCATCATCAATTAATTCAAATTCAGAATCGATGTCCGCTAAATCATTTATGTTAACAAATTCGATATCACTTTTCTCAGAATCCGTAAGCTCATAAAATTCCTTAAAAGAAGATTTTTTTACAAACTTATTTCCTTTTGGACGGATACTTGTAACAAGTGGATCAGAAGACAGTAAAAGATTGTGCATAATATCTTCATTGCATGAGATACTGCTATGCTTTCGAGAATGCCCCTCTCTATATTTTCTAAAATCTTTATTTCTAGCCTCAGATGCCTCTTCGGATAGAAAACCAATGGGCACAATTGACATGTTCTGAACTATGTCTGGCCCATGCATTAAAATTTTATGAAGTGAAGAAGGCATATAATACCATGGGTATAACTCCACGTAAAGCTTAGCAGTATCAAAGCAGAACTCTCGGAATTTAGTTACGTTGATCTTCTCTCCTGATGAAATACACTGCAAGATCACACAGATTTTTCTTAAAAGCATAGCATCTATTCCGGTCAGTTCAGCAGATTTAGTGTAGTTTTCAAAAAATCTCCTTGCCGAGTTGCCATTGTTGGTGGATCCACTGCCTTGTTTCACAACATCGAGAAGTAAGCCCGTTTCTCTTCTTACAGCCTCTTGAACTCTTTTCTTCCTGTCATCAACTTGCCTTTTTGCTATATCACCCCTTACTTGCCATGATTTTATGTCTAATTTGTAGGAAATGTGTAATAAGCATTCCATTGAGCGAATCCAAGCGTGAAGGGTGCTTAAGCTATATTTATACATGTCCTCGTTTGCGTGTTTATCTTTGATTAACTCTAAATTATTCATTTCTTTAGGACAAGCCTTGCATATGTCACACACTGAAGCTGCTGTATTGGATATAATGGAATGAATTTTACCATCAATCATTGTCAACAGCAGTTGGTGTTTGACACTAATTCCATCAGTGATGGTGGATGGAGTTAAGGCTTCAATCTCTGCTTCGATTTCAGCCATCTCTCTCTGCACATTTTCTTTGGTTTCCTTTATAAACTTAAACAATATTGGCCGGCAAAATGAAGTGGAAGATGGTCGCTCGTTTTCCCAAATTGTTACACCTTTTGAGACGAGCCGCAGTGGTACAAGACTAATCATAAAATTACTAGCAAGATCGATTTGCTCATCTTCACTCGTCCTTTGATGATAAATGCTTTGGCTAGATGATCCGTCAAAACCCCATTTGCTGGTCAATACGAGCTGTTGATTGGGATCAACAGGGGTTTCTAACGACCTAATAAGTCTTCTTGAGGTTAAATCCATCAAGGCTTGTAATTTGATTTTTGCAGAGCTCTCTGTAACTGTGAGATCTTCTTTGGCCGGATAGCACTTAATTTTTTCTTTAACCAACATGTAGTAACTCGGGTATTGAAGAGCTCCTTCTTGAGTGTTGAAATCCCGAAGAGTGTTATAGCGCCATTTCGATAAGTTCATCGATACATAAAGAGCCAATGCCTTCAAAGGGGATATTTCCCGTACCTGAATTGATTTACCTTCAATGAAGGCTTTGATTTTTGAGGCCTCTTCTGGATTCTCCGTCAAGTATTTCATAACATAAGCTGTATCGCTTTGTCCTGCCTTTTGAAGCGCCCTTTCGGCCGAAAACATAATTTCAGCGCTGCTACTGCTGCATGAAAGACTATCTTCAGTGCGTCTTCTTTTTTGCCGGTTACTAAGGTCCTCAAAAGATTTACGAGGACTAGGATGTGTACAAGTTGAAGCATCAGATTTAGCAGGAGAAATTATGGGCTCGATGACGTCACT
The DNA here is from genome assembly GCA_949091785.1 of Polymixis lichenea. NCBI lineage: Eukaryota > Metazoa > Arthropoda > Insecta > Lepidoptera > Noctuidae > Polymixis > Polymixis lichenea. Next base: position 16,384,024 of record OX420932.1, on the reverse strand, counting down.
TATATTTTCTGTAGAAGGTTCCATATTTTCATTCTGTAATTCCGGCCATTGAATTGCAGCCTGTAGCCAAATCTCATGTTTCTTCCGAAACTTATCTGTGCTTCTTCCAGACTGTGTCCATTTTGCATAAATGCGGTAGCAAAATCGACGACACCAGTCTTTTAAACTTGTTTCAGCACTTTCACATAACTGAACACAACTGTTATCTTTTAAAACACTGAACAAATAGTTAAAGTCGCGTAAATCTTTATGTGCGCGTGCGCATAAAGCAACGTGAATATCAAGATTTGTATTAAAATTTGGAAAATACATTGCGAGATTAGCTTGGATACAACGAGGTGTAAATCAACACTGATTTTAAAGTTACTAATAGTGACCTATTTATATAAAATCCAGGTATCCCAGGTATCCTTTGTTAAATATTGCAAGGTAATTAGTTATTGTGATAATTAGTAAATGATGCATGCTAAATTAGTGTATTAAGAGCCATTTAGTAATTAAATAATAGCAATGTTCTTATCAGTAATCATTAGTGCATCAGTTTTATATGTAAACCTTAAGTCCCTAATTATATATCCTAATTAGCTTATATCTTCTCTAATTGGCTGCTCAGAAATGTTATTGTAATAAGGTAAACCTTTAGAAAAACGGTTTTAATCAACAAAATAAACAAAAAATAAAAAAATTGTGTTATAAAATAAACATCACTCTTTATCCCAGAAAGTGCACATTTGGCGCACTATGTGTCTTAGTATTAAATATAGCTCTTAGTATTAGCATTATGATATTAGAGACCGCTACTTGAAACAAGCCCGGAATCAGGAGGGAGAGAGCTCGATACACTCATTTTCATAGTAAAATTTCACATTTTCTCAAATTACTCCCGAAATATGGGAGTTATGAAGAAATTCATCACCACAAGTTATGAAGGCATTAAGTAATCGAATAAGATGGCATCATTAGTTTGGCATAATTTTACTCTTTTTTTTCGGACATGTCTACGTCCAACCGCTCCCATACATTCGTTCCACTGTGTGACGTGGGGCTTTTAGCGCCCACAGGAGACGTACACACAGTTATAAACTATGCAATGCAAGTGGGAGGTTGATTATATCCGTGAGTGGGTATTAAGATTCTGGTCGCATCTGTTATTTGTATAATTGAGAATGAAATTATTGTGGCACGACCTTCCATTTTTTGTTTTTTTTGTTTAATGTTAATATCATTAGCGTTAAGGATGGGAAAATTATTTTGGCATGCGCTTACTATTTTTTTTCTAAATTTGTTTCTGTATAACCTACGTGCTTACGTCAGATGAGATTTCCTAGTTGAAGTCGAGTAAAAATACACGGCTTTTTCTACGGAGAAACTGTACAAGATTCGTTGTACAGTTTCTCCGTAGAAAAACGCCTTATGGAGTTTTACGCGTACGTAAGCTGTTCATCCTAGGGTCATTTTAAAAATCTTATAAAAGTCAACAGCAACCGCTCTAGCTGTAGGTAGGAAAATAGCGGAAAGTAACATCGGTACTTTCCGCTATTTTCCTACCCTTTTTCCAAAAACCTTTTCGTTACCCAGTTTTCGTCGTATTTGCCCATACAAGTGTTCAATGCTTTAAGCAAAACTTTCCCTGTACCAAACACTCTACACAGACTCTAAACACACCACTCTGAGACCAAAACGAAACTAAAAGAATTACTGGGTCAGACTTATAAGGAAACTGCAGATTTACTTTAGCACAAGCTAATACCTGCACACTCTCTGACTAAATAAGTACATACCTTCCCTCACACACTCCCACTCCACACGTACTCACTTTAACTGTTTTGTATGTGTTATCTATTGGTTTCTTCGCACTCTCATTTTTGTAAATTTATGTAATTAACAAATGAATTTCAATATTGCGCTAGAAGAAACTATTAACTTAGTGTAGAATTAGAGTCACTAAGATGTATCTTGGTGACTCAAATTCTATACTATAACAGCAGCGGTCGTCAGACCTAGGCACAGCCTCCCTTCTTTTCGTTACGATTAATATTTTAAATTATGTTTTCCCTTATACTGTTATTACACGCGTTGTCTACATCTCTGTTATCTTCTCTCCTATCGCAGGTGTGCTGGAAGAGATTTCTGTAGAAATAAGCATTATTTATGTACGTATTTTTCTGTTCCTTTCTTCTTGTCTGTTTATATGTGTGTGCATAAATGGTTAAATAAATAAATAAATAAATATAATACAGCAGAATCTTGCCTGACACAGCTTTAAACTACCTATTGTTGCAAAATCTAGAAAAAAAATGTAAAAACCTACTTACAGAAATAAAATAATTTAAAATTCGCTTTGTAACACAATTCGCGAGTAAGTACATGGATGAATGTATTTCTACTGTTTCAGAAATAATAAATAAGCAGTGATTTTAAAGTCATGCTCTAGTCACGTCAGACGTTTTTATGGATAATTTTCCCCTTAAATATATAGGTACACACGGCTACACATCACGGTGATCTCGCACTGTACGGAAATCCTGTACCTACAATGAGAGATCAGCTTATACTGGAAATGTATAGCTTGATGTGTAGCCGTGCGTACCTATGTAAATTAATTCGACTACTAGACTCAAAAGTTAGGAATCACTAGTCCAAAGATACATGACAAATCCAATCTCCATTTCTACAATTGAATTACTTATACAAAATCGGTATCCACAGCCTTGTAACTTAATATTCGATCTAGTTCGTTCACAATTTTAGGTTAAAGCCTAAGTCGGAAACCATCTTTCTCGCCGCTTATCCGTTGTCTGACAATGAACTTTTAGATAAAGATGTTTCTCATGTTAGTTGTAGCCTACGACTCTGTGCCACTAAATCTTATTTGTTGGGACTTAGTATAATCTCTTTTGCTTTGTACACAAATAAGCTGTTTTTGTTTATACGTGTATGTAGCATTTAATAAGTAAACCCGTACGTCTTTGCTTGGTTGTGTTTTCCTTGGCTTGAAAGGAAATTGACCTAGTTGATGAAAGCTGGAATGGACGGACACCAATGGACATATTCTGAGACAAGTTTCATGTGACCATAATCCACTGCCTGCCACACACTTTTTACCGAATGTGCGCTTCTATATTTCCTAAAGTGACGATGGATTATTAATACAATTACTACGTCCGTCCAAGGCATTACGGCGTTACAGAGAAGCATGACTGAAATCAAGCTCCCAAGTGTAGTGTTATGTTTTGTGGTTTTTATAATTGTGTATTTAAGGTATATATGTTATGGATTTTTGGTGCCTGAAATAAATGATTTATAATTATTATTACAATAACACAGGGAAGTAAAATGTTTGGATACTTTAGATAGATAGATATAACAAATCGTTGAAGCATTTGGTCTTCTTCTTAGCGTGTCGATAGCAATCTAAATACAGCCCAGAATTTGGCTACGAGCCTGGCACTTTCAGCAGCGTCCATCAGCTTCTGCAGCATGCCGACAGCAGGACACGCTGGGCAAGATATTAAGTGCCCCATTGTTTGTGGGACAGCATCATATTTACACTCCAGGGCGGAGTCACCTGTGACTCTCCACCTGAGTAGGTTTTCTTTACTCCGGCTTACCTGAGTCCGGAGTCTATTTAAAAACTTCCAGGAAAACCAATGCAACTCATGTCCAGGTGCGAGATTTTCTGCGGGTGGAACGAATGGGTTTGGCAATGAAGCACCCTGTCGCCACTGGCTTAGCTGGTCCTTAGACTGTTCGCCAGTGAGAGAGGGACACATTTTCAAAAGCTTTTGCGGCTTTTCAGCTTTTGTGACACGAGGATGTTATCATGCACAGGGTGTCGTGTGTCAGAAGCCATCTTGGCTCTTTCGCTTGACCTTGCCACCGCTCTAAGAATTTCTGGTGGCGCTATACCAGTTGGTGGATGCAGCAATTGCACCGGGGTCGGTTCGAGGCAGCCAGTGATGATCGTTGAACGTTTCATTTAGAGCTGTATCCAATAACTCTGTATGAGCTGAACGGCGCCACACGGGAATTCACCTGCAGAAAAAGACAGCGCCAGCGCAGTAGTCCGCATAACGTCAGGCGAAGCACCCTACTTTGACGACACAAGTCGTCGTAGGATATTGTTGCGAGTTTGCACTTTCTGCTTGACGTTCCTGCAGTTTTTGTTTAATGTTACCTGACCAGAGTAACACCAAGATATTTCGGGAAGTTGCTGTGCTCAATGGGCACTCCATCCCAAACTACGTTAAGTTTGCGGCCCACTTCTCTGTTGCGAAGATGAAATACGCAAGACTGAGTTCTGCTTGGGTTTGAGTGAGTTAGCGAGGTGGTACGACGTTAAGTCACCAAGAGCGTCTGACAAGTGAACCTCGGCGACTTCAAAGGTGGTGGCTTGGGAGGTGAGTGCCAGATCGTCTGCATAGAGGAAGCGGGACGTGTTTGGGCTCGATGGTTGATCGTTCATATAGATGTTGATGAGGAGCAGTGCCAAGACACTACCGGTGGGCCGTTTTTCTGTGCTCTCCAATGATTTTTTTACGTGAGAAGGTGGACCTGAAAACGGCGGTTGTAGAGAAGTTCTCGGAGTATTCGAACAATTTTTTTATCGCTGATCAAAGTCTCCACCGTTGACTGTATCGTAGGCAGCTGACAAGTCCACGAATACAGCATCTGTTTCCATATCCGTCTCGAATCCATCCTCAATGTGTTGCACGAGTTTGAGGATCTGATTGCAGCAAGATTTGACGGGCCTGAAACCAGCTTGCTCCCGGATTAATTTCGGATCGATAACGCTCGTAAGACGGTTAGCAGCAGTCGAATAGTTTGTATGTATGACACAGTAGAGAGATTGGACGGAAGTTTTTTGGGTCATCTGCTGCTTTGCCTGGCTGGGGTATTGCTATGACCTTTGATTTTCTCCAGAGACGGGGTACTGAAGATGATTCTAGGCAGTTGTTGTAGAGTAGCAGCAACCGCGACATGGCAACAGGACCAAGCTGTTTTATTTTCTCAACTGAGATGGCGTCCACTCCGGAAGCTTTACCGCATTTAAGACCCCTAATCGCTGTGACGATATCAGTAAGGTCAATTGGTTTACTAATATCGTCACAAGCGTCGTCAGGTGTTTGTGGTTTAGGTACTTTACTGGAACGACGTGTTGGTTTGCCGTTAAGAAGCTGTTGGTGAGCTATCTGGTTGGCGGTAATTTGACTTGGCGGTGAGGGTTGAGGGGATTCGCTAGTCAGCTTTCGAATTGTACTCTGCCTTTTTACTGTTATGAATCATATCGATGTTAGTTACAGTGTTGATCCACCTCTCTCGTCTGTATAAGTATTAGGTGCACACATAAGACATAGCACAACATTATAACCACGAAATAATAATTAATTACATGAAATAATTAGAGAAGTAGAAGATGCTAATATACAGAGCAGACTCTTCCTTAATTAGTGGCGTCAGGTTCTGACCATACTGGTCAGCTTGTATTGTTTGACTTAGATAAAAAGTTACAACTAGATAAAACCATTGAATTGAGACCTCTAACTAAAAATAAATTGAAAACGTTTAAAAATAATAACAATCTCTCAACAGCAAGTTTTGATTCACAAGATCCCAATATAAACTATGACATATTTTTTTTCTACAGTATGCCAAGAATTCAATAAAGCATGTCCTGTAAAAAAAGTCACAATCACTGCTAAACCAAAATTTAGCGAATGGGCCACAGCTGGCATTCGAAAAAGCAGAGATATCTTATATAATTTGTATCACGAAAAATCATTGACTTCTGATCAGGCCCTTCATAATTATGTAAGAAACTATTCTAAGATATTTAAAAGAGTCTGCGCTCAAGCTAAATCTAAATTAATAAGTAACAAAATTAGTATTTCTAAAAATAAAATAAAAGCTGTGTGGCAGGTAATTAACAAAGAAACTGGAAACACACAACAGCGAGATCAGATTGAGTTAGTTCTAAAAATTGATAATGAAACCATTTCAGATAAGTTAAAAGTTGCTGAGACTTTAGAACATTTCTTTACCAACATCCCAATAGAGGTTACGAAATCTCTCCCGTCATCATCTGTATTAGCTGAATCTCTTCATAAAGGTTTCACGAAAGGTAGGTCAACGACTGACGCGGGAGTACAACTAATCAGTCACATTTTGGAATACTGGGAGAAGTCCCAGGATGCAATTGGCATTTTCTGTGACCTCTCAAAAGCGTTTGACTGCGTTGACCACAATACACTCATCTATAAATTACACCACTATGGACTTCGTGGACGAGCTGCTGATCTTGTGCTTTCCTATTTATCAAACAGGCAGCAAAAAGTAAATGTTAACGGGGCAACGTCCTCGGGGTCTCTAGTTAAGATGGGCGTGCCTCAAGGTTCAATTCTTGGCCCTTTTTTATTTCTAGTTTATATTAATGACCTTCCTTACCTGATGGCTAACTTCTCGGATATAATTTTATTCGCTGATGACACTTCTCTTATTTTTAGAATAGATAGAAAAGATACGGATGTCTTACATGTCAACGATAGTCTAGCTGTTCTCTCGAAATGGTTTGCGGCTAATAATCTTTTTCTCAATGCGAACAAAACTAAATGTCTTCAGTTCTCATTACCAAATGTACCCCAAGTAGGGCTAAATTTAAAACTTGATGGCAAGAAACTAGATGCTATTTCGGAAACTGTATTTCTAGGAATTACTTTAGATTCAAAATTGCAATGGGGTGCCCACATTAGAGCTCTTTCAAGTAGATTGAGCTCAGCTGCTTACGCAGTAAGAAAAATAAGGCAGTTGACTGATGTAGCCACAGCTAGGTTAGTATACTTTGCTTATTTTCACAGTATTATGTCTTATGGCGTTCTGCTGTGGGGGTCGGCAGCTGACGTAGATTCAGTTTTCATTCTACAAAAGAGGGCAAATCTATAAAATGGGGCCTCGCGAGTCTCTTAGAAACAAATTCAACGAAGTTGACATACTAACTCTGCCTTCTCTTTATATCCTAGAAAATATCTTTTATGTTCGCAAAAATTTAAGTCTTTGCAAAAAAAGATGCGACTTCCATAACCTAAATACACGTAGTAAAGATGAAATTGTGATTCCAAAATTTAGATTAACTAAAACTAGCAAGTCATTTCTAATAAACAGTATCCGCTTCTATAACAAGTTGCCAAAATCGGTTACAGAACTTAGCGATGGAAAGTTTAAAACTCACATCAAACGTGTCCTTATCAAAAAAGCATTTTATAAGATAAAAGACTACGTTGAAGACAAGAAAGTTTGGCATTAATTCCATCTGCGCATGTGGCTTCTCTGGTAACCCATTAGCACCATAACTATGTGAGCGTCTATTAACTGCTTCCAAATTAAAATTGTTAATTTTATTTTAGACACTTTCTGACATATTCTCGTCATTATTTGACATTATACAACACTTGTAATATCGAGTATTTATTAGTGATTCTCATGGAAATCATATCACTTGGTTTAAATAGGTTGATTTTACTTATGTAGATTCTTTTACATATTGTGAATGAGAGAACGTTGTAGTTTCTATTCTTTATTTTCATTCCTCTAAGTACCTGGTACTTATTGACAGACCTGCACTGTCCTCCCATACCTAATATCACTGTAATTTGAAAACATTATAAAAGCCAATTATTTTTAAAAGAGTAACCGTGGAGTTTCTTGCCGGCTCTTCTCCATAGGAAGCGACAAATTGGAACCGTGCACCTAGCTTCTGACGTTTCATAAGTGCCCTTGCAGGTTTATGTGAAATAAAATATTTTGCTTTTTGATTTTGATTTTGAGAGCAAAATAAAGGATGTAAAGGAGACTTATAGGGATAACACACTTTAAAATGAAATAACGTGCGGAGGAATACAAAGTGCGGCGTTTGACTTAAAGTTGCACCAAATGGGAGTCCAGCTCAGAATGTGACAGACAAAAATACCTGACGCTGATATTCTGCTGGATTCCTGCAGTGACCTACGGACGTGAAGCAGATGAATACGCGAATAATAATTATTGTTATTGTGTAAATTTCCGTTCACGATAACGTTACAACTTGTACGTATAAATCTATTCAATTTAATCCCCTGACGTGGATGTCCAGGATAATATTGTCACGTTAGAAATTGCAAAAGCGCACATCGTGTCGTGTCAAAAATGTCGTCCTTTTATATTTACTCTTATTTTACGCAATAAAAAGTAGAATTATATAAGCCCGTTATCGCTAAATCACATAAATGGTTCTACTGCTTTGAAAGCAAGAATTAGGGTAATGGTAATTGTAGGTTACAAGGAAACATTTATAAACCAGATGTTAAATGGTGATGGTATAGTAACTAAATCATCTGACCTTTTGAATGTTAAATATGGACTCATGTAACCTTTGCAATATCTGTGGAACGTTATAAATAAATCGATATTCACATTTAACATTCTTTGTATAACAATCCTGCAGAGGCGGGAAGGTTACAAAATTAATTTTAAAAAAGGTTTCGGGCGACCCATCAATCCACAATATTGTTTCCATAATTAAGTAGAATTTCCGATACAAACATATTACTTTTTTAAAGAATGCAGAAATTAGGACCGCGGAATAAATTGAAAATGATATAAAACATATTATGAAATATATTAGATACAACTGTACCTATCTAATATGTTGTATATTATGTTTTATCTTTCGGTTTTGTCGGAACGCCAAAACTTGGAATGCTGCAGTTTTCGGGCCAAACTTTCGACATGGTAAAAGGCCGCAGAGTACCTAACAGTCTGGAAAACTGCCACTTTTATTCGCATGTAGGTAAGAGAATTTTGAAGACGGAAGTGCCAAAATGGCTGAGTAATTGGCTTCTGTTCCATGGAAGACGAATTTGAAAAGAATGGAGTAAAATGTTTAGCTACAATCGGCCTGCAGACAATACAGTTCAATACAGGGTGAAAGGGAAAGGCACAGGAACGACGCGCAAACTAGGTATAACAAGAAAAAACCAGGTGTTTCATACATTGTGACCGTTTAGATGCAAGATTACAATTTAATAATAGCGTTTTTTATTGTAATAACAGACAAAAAAATCTACGCGGTGCCGGGGGATGTACGTTTAGCAATACATTGAGAATAAGAATATATTTATAAGAAATATAAAAATAAACTCAGCCTAAAGAGAGACAAACCACTTGGGAAGTGCGGCTATAAATACTCGTCTATTTCGCCGCGTAAAATAAAGCGGTCACTTGAAAGTTTCGCTACTTAGTTAAGTAAAGTAAGTAAAAGGAATCTTTTCTTTTGTTTAATGCGCTACTGTTTGTTTATTCTTTAGGCTTTTCATTGAAATAAGCGCAGATCGATCGATTTCTGCGAAATATGTAGTTGTAGTTGTTTTTGGGTGAAGAAATGTGTGCTGGCCTTATTTTTACACAAAAGAAAATGGAACGATAAAGCCTATTGTCGAGGTATTCGTCATTCGTCACAGAGTATTGGTTCTCGATTTGCTTGAGGTGACAGATTGTATGATTAATCAATTCAGGAAAAGTATGCCCAGTAAGAGCAGCAGGTGTAGTAATATATAACAAAACCTAGATTTTCTCGAATAGTTTTGGCCCAAAGCAGTTGTGGGCCAGCGTAAGGCACCTTACATTATATTGGGCGCGCCACGATTGCGGCGGTAAGTCCCCTCTTTGAGGAGTGGATTGAGAGGCGGCACGGCGTCGTCACCTTCCGCTGACGCAGGTCACCGAAAGCGGGTGTTTCGGGATGTTCCTGTTTTGCATAAGGCGGGAGGAAACGCCCAGGTGTTTCCACTGCGAAGATTGCCCTGAGGACACGGTGGAGCATACGGTGTAGGTCTGCCCGGCTTGGGCGGAGCACCGCCATGTCCTCGTGGAGGCGATCGGCGGCGGCGATCTCTTGCGTCCGGCCCTGGTCCAGGCCATGGTACGGAGCGAGAGTGCATGGGTAGCCGTCACCTCCTTCTGCGAAGCAGTAATGCTCGCGAAAGGGAGGAGGCGCACGTAAGGGAGAGGCCGTATATGCGCCCTCACGGCCTTAGTCACCGCAGGAGACGCCCTGGGCGTTGAGAATCCTAGGCTGATTCCCGGCCACCGTGGGTGCGGGCTTGCGGACGGCGAGTAATGAGTAGCTCGCTGTCCGTTAAGGACCAACCCGGTTCGACAGCGCGTTGTGTTCCACGCTCGCCTCAAAGAGATGTCAGCACCATGGTGGGGTCCGCAAGGATCGATGCCTGCCATGGGTGCGGGTTTGTTCGAAAGATATACCGTCGCGCCCTGGCACACAGGCAACTGAGGAAACACGGCTTGGTTTTAGTCAGTAAAAGTCTGACACGCCCCCTTGATCGCGGGAAAAGTTGTTTTATGATTTCGCACCCTCAAAACGATAAAATAACCTTACTTTTTATAATTTATTCCATCTCCACTGCTCTCAAAATGATGAAAGACAACATCGGGAGGAAACCGCCGCATTAGGCCAGCATGGGAATTATGGCCCAGTGCCGGCTCACAGAGAGGAAGCCTGTGTCCCACAGTGGGAACGCTGATTATGTTGTATGTTATGAATAGGTTTGTTTTCATAAGACAAAATATACCAAAATCAGTCTAGGCCTACACCAACAAGAAAATATATTCAGCTCACAAAATAATTCACCTTATTGTCAAGAGATAAGGCCTAACAAGTTCATGTGAAGGCCGAATTAATATTCAGAACGAGATTTTGATATGTCAGCTTTACCATTAGTTTCAACAAACAAATCTGTTTTTGTAACTTCTCATGTTCCTATAAAAGAAGTAATAAATCAACCAACTAGGAGAATTCTAAAGCCTACCATACATGGAGAGTTTGGTCTGAACAGATCCTGCGTCAGATCAGTCTGACTAGATGTGTGCACACACATGAAACAATTCTCATCAATCTTTAGGGAGTAGTATCTCCGGATGTCGAAGGCACGTAGCTCTTCAAGCTGATAACCATTGCAACTCACAGATACTCCCAGATTTTGATGATATATAATACCAGCCTGTTACTGTCCCTCTGCACGGCAAATGTAAATTCTTATACCTACAGAGAAGGCATGGCAAAGAGGGAGGCGGCGCACATGAGAGACATGCAGTACATGCGCCCTCACGGCCGTGGCCTTTGAAGGAGACGCCCTGGGCGGCGGGAATCCCAGGCTGATTCCCGGCCACCGTAGGCACGGCCTTGCGGACGGCGAGTAATGGGTAGCTCGCTATCTGGTAAGGACCAAGCCCGGGTTGACGGCGCGTTGTGTTCCACGCGCGCCTCAAATAGATGTCAGCAACAACTGATCCCGCAAGGGCCGATGACTGCCAGGGGTGCGGGTTGTTCGAAAGAGATACCGCGGCCCCTGGCACACAGGCAACTGAGGGAACACGGGTGGGTTTTAGTCAGTAAAAGTCTGACACGTCCTCCTGCTCCACCCAAAGCGGGAGAAGTCATTTAATGATTTCCCACCCAGAAAAAAAAAAACATAGTCGCCACGCTTGCTCAAAGCGGATTGGCGATTTCAGACTTGTACTCAGTAAAAAACATTTGTTTAACATTTGAAAAGAGTAACGGTGGAGTTTCAACTACCTTTTGCAGGGGGCGACTAGAATCAATTCTATTTTAATGTAAACGTTCAAAAGTGCCTTTTATATGCTTATTTGAAAAAAATGCTTTGACTTTGACTTTGTAAGTTAAGATTACCTCATGATGTTTTCCATTACCGATGTCAGTGATGTCCAAGATAAACTTAGAAAATATATATGAATTGTAAACGTCACGTTGATACTCGCCTGGATTTGAATCTACCTCGTGCGTGAGAAGCGATCTTAGCAACCTTGTGGGCCATCACGAGTTGATAAGATCAGCCGGATCTAAAGATAAAACTGACCATGTATGCTAGCCTTTAAACAAATAATAAATTAGCTGACTAGGAGGAATGTAACTAATTAGTTTATACATAATATTACGTTCGGAAACTGCGATATCGTGAAGGTTCCTATAGTCATGAATTATTCAACGGTGTAAGGCAATTCGGAGTGTTTAATAATGTAGGTAGCGGTGTCAAGTGGCTGCGGGACACGCTGAATTATGTAATAAACTCATTCCGCTAGTTTCATTCATGTCTCTAATGTAATGTATGGGATAGTAGGTTTGTTGCTCAGCGATCTGAATCATGTTCATCTTTTTTCGAATGTATTCGATCTTCCGCAGATGCATTGTCGGATCCGCTGTTTTAAATAACCGCTAGCTGTTTTACAAAACAGCTTCGTTATGTAAAACTGATTGCCATTGCGTTACGTTTGACAAAACTTCTACCCACGTTTACAAGTAATGCAGAATGGCTTATTTGTAGGACTCACAAAAAGCGTTTGCTGTGGCTTGTAATGCCTAATCGGTCGCAGTAACTAAGCTAGTGCACCCTGACCTGTGATCAACCGCGCGCAAACCAAGCGAGTAACTTAGCTATTAGTGTTTTTAAGACTGACTTCATAAAACTTATAAAAAAAATATTTATAAAAATTCCTTAAAATCACATTTTTCACTTAGTAATATGAGTGAAGATGGCCCCTTCACTCATATTACTCATTTTATTTACTTCTATTATGACACACAGAGCCACGAGCTACAAAATTTAGAACAAAGATAGACAATGTATGACGTTTCATTTCAAGCTGTTTTACATAACCTCTAATCGTTGACTCGCAGCTTTGATAAATGCAAAATGTTTAGGCTATTCTGCGTTTTCAAGTTCAGTAATTATGAAAAATTGCTAAACGTCATTCAGCTGTTATAGACAACGGAGCTATTTTGTAAAACGGCTATTGGTTATGACAGTGGATTCGACAATCCACCTGCGACAGACCTATTCCAAATTTATCAGCTAAATTTGAGGGACTATTCCCGTTTTTAAGAGCATTCGCATTGTAATCTGAGTCTCATTCCCTACGATTTTTACAGGTTTTTAACATTGATTGTCGCTGTAATGAAAAGGCGACTTAAATTTGAACGTTTTTAAGTAGGTAAGAGAGCATTTGGCCTTCATAATACAGGGCTCTCTAAGTTCTCTTTGTCACACACACAAACACTCACAGACAAATGCAGTTGATCTCAGGAACTGCATACAGATTAACTATTTTTACCTACAACGATAGTAAAAAAGAGGATCCAAGATAAAAACCCAAGACCCAAGTTGAAAACATTGTATAAACCAATTATTTTTAAACGAGTAACCGTCAAGTTTCTTGCCGGCTCATTTCCATAGGAAGTGACAAATTGGAACCGTGCACCTAGCTTCTGACGTTTCTTAAGTGGCCATGTAGGTTCATGTGAAATAAAATATTTTGATTTTGAAAAGACTATTGTAACAATTTAAATTAGTTTCCTTCTTCAGTTTTCGACCGACCTATTTGATACACAACAATTACACTTCTTACACACACGTTGAGAGTCACAGGTAACCTATTTTTATCCTCAATGCACGCCACTACACAACGGATACTATAATATTATAATAGCATGGAAATATATTCACAGCTATTTTCGTTAAAATCATGTATTTATGGAGCTGGAAATTAATTCTCCGTATCCCTGGATGTTTATCTGATACCCATATACATGAATCATTATTAGTTAGCAAGAAACCTTTATTAAATAATGATGAATCAACGTTTACATGGAAAATCTAAAAGTGTATAAGCTAAATTAATGGAACAGGGTCACTATTTGTCAGTAGTTTGGATCGAATCAAGGTGATGAAAATATAAATACTTCTTAAGTAAGAGACGAAAATCGAGTAATAAACGAAATAAAGTTATTTCGTTTATTTTGTACTAGCTTTTGCCCGCAGCTCCGCTCGCGGGAATGTTGGTTATCGCGTAAAAACGTTGTCAATGTCTTTCTCCATATCCCAGGGTTTATTTCTGCCAATTTTCATGACGATCGGTTTAGCGGTTTAGGCTTGAAAGCGTAACAGACAGAGAGACACACACTTACTTTCGCATTTATAATATTAGTAGGGATAAAATTCTGTCGTGCGCTGTACGAAAACAGCGGAAACCCTTACACAATTTATCATTATTCTCTAAGAGGACACTCAAAATAAAAAGAGGCGTGGATTGCACAGCAAATTCTTTCAACAAACTCAAACACGGAATGTGCAAAAATATTGAGGCTTTTCTTTCTTCAAGAATGTATAAAAGATGCCGGTCGTTAAAAATGTACACCCTGTATAACTTCAGATTATGGTTATCGCAGCTTTATTCGCGAGATAAATCGGGGAAAACACGTTATGAACTCCGAGACGTTATCATCGCTAAATAGAGTAGATTATTTGTTTTTAACAAGTTGTTTTTCCTGTTCCCTCTTCCTCTCTTCGGATAAAATAAACAAAACAATGATATTGAAGAAATGAGGAGTAATGTCAGAATCACGGGGTTTGAGCGGTGAATTGGAGAACAAAATGTTTTAAAACAATAGTGTGAGTCAATATAACTTTTTTACAGTAGGTCACACATCAGTGGTAAAGATGACCTTGACCTTCGACCTTGACTGGGCTTAACGTAGGAGCTTCAATAGAATCACTTTATACATTTCATATTTAAAAGACCAGCCAGGCCGTATTTAAAAGTGTTGAATCGCCCGTTCAGGAGAGTAAAGTCGTGCAAATCGACTAATAAGCCCAGAATTTATGCCTTAGATAAAACAATAACATAAATAATTTCCATTCCAATACCACCTTTTTCTACTTTAACGGCTCGATAGCTACACTCTCTTTATGTCGCTCTACCAGATAATTAAAGATAGCAATACTCTTGCGAATTAAGTAGCCAAGACGGTTCGAAGCAGACCCAATCTCACAAAACAACGGGCTAAAATCCTTTTCCTATCCACTAAAACCATTACAGGATATCTAAAACCCAATAAAAGTCTTTTATTCCAGTCAATGAACAGAGAAAGTATCGGACAAGTAATGTAACCCTACGAAACACTCGCTACTTCTCCGCACACTGAAAGTTTATGTGAAAGAACATAGACAACAGAAATGCGTCGGCGGCCGCTGCTAGAGGCGGCATTGGTGCCGATTATTTTGTTCACTACCGAAAGTTTAGGTCAAAATGTCAGTCAGAGATAGCACTACTCTTGTATTGCTACCTCTTACTGACATTACGTGAAAGAAAAAGACAAGTGACGCTTTAGAACTGTCAAACTAAATAACGTCTCGATCGCTGCGAGTTCGGCGTGATTAGCACGATGAATTTAGTTCGTCGTTTTTACGTCGACGAAAATCTTAGTTCAACTAAATTTGATAGTTCTTATTTATTTTAGTCGCTTTCTTGTTTCATTAGAAGGAAAAAGATAGCAATAGCCTAAGTTTTGAGTTGAACGTTCAACGCATTTTCGACGCCGTATTGCCGTCTCTATACGCACGGTGTTTCTGTATTCTGTGTGAAAGACAGACGCTTTCAAGTAGGCTAAACTTAGATCTTTCAGATAACGCGTCTGTCACTTTGATTTATTGAACAAGGGATTTTGTTTTTCGGCGACGGATTTTGCATAATTAGTTTAAGATTCTACTCTCATCTATGAAAAGGAAATAAAGGAGATAAATGCTTTGTAAGTTAGTAATGGTGCGTTGTACAAAACAGGCTAAATAGTAGGTTTTCTAGCGTCGATAAGATCACAAAAAATATAGAAAAGACAAATAAAGGAAGAGATTGGCAGCACATTACGTTTCACAGTCATTGTATAATTTAAAGGCAACAATGTACAAGGATATCACAGTATGCGACTGCATTTTTAGAACCCTAGGCTACGAAAGGTCTACGGTGCTATGAATTTCCCGCCACGAAAACTGCTACGCAACACAGAAACCACCTCATCCATATTCATCAACGTTTAATTGTTACAAATTAACAAAATCACGCGAGAGTACACGAAAATTATTTCACTGAAAAATTACACTGCTAAAATACACGTAGGAATAAAATGTATTTGTTGAAAGGTCCCAGTAATGGTATCGATTAATTAATTAAGGGTGGTCAGTGCGGTTGACCACATGCATTGCCATTTTTAACACAACAGTATACAGCGTTACTTAACAAGGTATGTATTGTTTAATTTAATTAGTCCTATGAATTTAACATGAACCGTTTGGGATCGGGATATGAATTTATGATTCGGATCTGAATCAATTTACTGTATTGAGCGTTGCAGGGAACGATAAGCCCCTAGTGAATTGCGCATGTTATCAAAATAATAACTTAGGAAAGTTAAAATTAATTTTGCCACCAAAATAATTCATATAAAATAAGGAAAACTGCAGGTTATTTTTCACGTTTGAAATCTCAACCTGTTTGCTTTGAAAACACTCATGACTTGCAAATGAGTTAACTGCTGCATTTTTTTGGCCTCGTGCATTTTTATACCATATTTTAAAAATCGTTTCTTTTTTCTTACAAACTAAAAATTACTTCGCATATTCAAATATTATATATATATATATTTTTTTTTATGTTGCCCCACACTAGGAATTTCTTCCTGTATCGTGGGTGCGTTTACAAACATAGATAACTCACAAGCACAAACACCCAGACCCGGAACAATTACTTGCAGATCTTACAAATATTTGTTCCGTGCGGGGATCGAACCCGCGACACGCTGCGCAGCAGTCGATCGCTCAGCCATTACGCCAACCATGTCGTCATATGATTCTGCGGCAAGTCCAGTGTCAAGTCAAACAATACCAAATAAATTGCTGTATTTATAAACGATAGGAATCCCTTTTTTTAATCAATGAACCCTGAAATACTAGCAAAAAGTATCTATGACGAAACCATCTACTAAAAGGCATTTTCTATCAAGTTTTGACTTTTCTAAACGCGACAGTCACCGAAGAGTCAAGTAGGTACCTACTTCTCAATGCCCCTGTAAGTCCGTCCCTCCTCGTTCTTATAATTTCCAGGTAGGTACATCGTTTATATTCAAAGTAAGCAGGTATTTTAATTCCATACCATTCGTACCCTTTTCAAAGTGCCTGTGAGCTCAGTGTCACTTCTGCGTGATTTCGTTAAAGGTATTATCGAGAAAATTGGAATGCTAAAAAGTCTAGGTATTTGAGACCATGTTATCTCTACTAATATTATAGACTAGCTTTTTCCAGCGGCTTCGCCCGCGTCAGTGTCGAAAATTATCCCACGGGAACGTATCACCGGGATAAAAAATATCCTATATATCCAGTGTGTAAATCCAGGCTTTAAACTATCTGTGTACCAAATTTCATTCAAATCCGTTCAGCCGTTGTGGCGTGATTGAGTAACAAACATCCAAACATCTAAATATCTAAACATACAAACTTCAACATTTATTTTATGATATTAGTAGGATGCGAAAATAACTTTGTCTGTCTGTCTGTTACGCTTTCACGCCAAAACTGCTGAACCGATCGTCATAAAGTTTGGTAGAGATATAGCCTGGGATATGGAGAAAGACATAGACTACTTTTTACGCGATAACCGACACTCACGCGGGCGGAGCCGCGGGCAAAGCTAGTTTTATATAAATGCCGAGAAAATGTTACGTGCAAAGAAATTAGAGATAGAATTTATTTTGGCACGGTGAATACCTGTGCTATGAGAAATATTATTTAAATAAGACCGCATTTTGGGAATACTTCGCTCAGTTTTAACTGACCTTTTGAAATTTTAACCGTTGCAGTAGTGGTATATTCAATTATTTGCGGAAATCGGAATGCGATTAAAATAAGTCTGTTGTGACAGCAGAAACATGTTTTTTTTTTGAGGGTGGGTAATCATCAAATAACTACTCCCGCTCTGGGTGGAGCAGGAGGGCGTGTCAGACTTTTACTGACTAAAGCTCACCCGTGTTCCCTCAGTTGCCTGTGTGCCAGGGGCGACGGTATCTCTTTCGGACAACCCGCACCCCTAGCAGGCATCGGCCCTTGAGGACACCACCAGCAGAAACATGGTTACGATATGGTATTTTAGCATTTTGTACATAAAAACCGGCCAAGTGCGTGTTGGGCCACACACATATCTCAAAAACAAACTAAAACATGTTCTACTTAGAATCAACCAACTGCAAATGTATGTTGGTTGACTTAAAGCATACTTAGAGCTGCGATAGTTTTCCTTTTAACTTCGTTGTATATATTACTAATGTAATTTGCTCACATTTCTAAAAATCACAATTTTGCTGGCGCTGTGGAACTTGACCACCAAAAATTTTCATTTTAGGGTCAGTTCACACCGAGACGCGACGCGACGCTGCGCGCACTTTTTAAGATCACGGTACAAAATAGAAATCAATAAGGTATACGGGCTGCACAACACGGTGCATCTCAGCGCTCGTAGTGAAATTATACCTTTTCGTGTTTTAAATAAGTTAGATATTGTGCTGCTATCTTAGAAAGTACGCGCAGCGTCGCCTCTTCGTGTGAACTGACTCTTAAAGCTTAATATTTCACAATCGGCATGACTAATATGCCAATGCCAAGGTACAGCTTTCTAGTCGTAAAAGTATCTGAGCTAAGCTGCGGAAAGACGGACGGCCATGGCAAAACTGTAAGGGTTGTTGACTACGGAACCCTGAAAGGTGGGCGAATGACGGAGGGAGTATCTGCAATACCAATAAAAAAAACTAAAAACGTCATTCTATAAAACTTTAGACATCTGCAATTTCACAAAAAATACATCCCTAGTAGATATGTAGCGAGCATTTTAATTTAGCATATTCGCGAAATAAGACATTGTTCGTAGGATGAATGGAAGAATGGAGGCGCGCGTTGTAGCGTGCCCGCTGGTACCTCGCGAACAAATATCGTACGCAAGCTGGTAATAATACACAGCTCATGTGTTTGTGTTTGTTGTGTATCGCTATGCCAGCTACGCTCATAACGCCGCCATAACTTCACGCAAATTGTTTGATGGAATTTGTGACGCGAAAATGGTAATGCATTCACGCTATGCAAAGTTTTGTGAAAATATGCTCGAGTATAATAGAGTTATGTATTTGAAAAATAAATTTCTTTCTGTCTCAATCTCCCAATTGGACTGCCATTATTATGTTAAATGTGGAATATATCTGCTGGCTGTGGGAGAATTGGAGTCAGGCTTGTGGCTTCAGGCGTTCCCGTCATCCACCATAGGCACTATGATGGATGAGTAATCGTTTCGGCTCGCTACGTATCTCCGCTTGAGCGCTCCTTGTGTTGCATCGGTGTCACTGCGGTGAAGCTGTCGACAGTCTCGGGTACCATGGCCTGTCCTGCTGCAGGAGCGCAGGTCGCATAGCACGCCACGCCAGCACCAACGATATTATTCGTCGAGCCGTTGTCACGGCCGGCGTACCAGTGGTATTAGAACCAAACGGCTTGGTACGTGACAATGGGAAGAGATCAGGCGGCATGACGTTATTGCCTTGGAAGGTGGGTACGCCTCTGGTGTGGGACGCAACCTGTGTCGACACCCTTACGCCAACCCATGTTCCTAGCACGGCGGGCTGTACTGGCGCCGCTGCTGCGGTTGCTGAGACCCTCAAGCGGCGTAATTACTGTAACCTTATGGGTAACTACAGTTTTGAGCCGTTTGGGGTCGAAACGCTCGGGTCATGGGGTTCGAGTGCACGTCTCCTCTTTAAGGAAATTTCTCGCTGGTTGCTCGACACTTCACGTGACCAGAGGGCTGGGTCGTTCTTTGGGCAAAGAATTAGCATTGCCATTCAATGCGGCAATGCTGCCAGTCTGGTGGGCACGTTTCCTGATGACAGCGATGCGGACGAACACTTCGACGCCTAAGTGTCCTTTTGTTTTTGTATTTATTTGTAAATTTGGTTAGTAATTTAATTTGTACTAAAAATAAAAGTCATACGTGGTGTTTCTAATTATCTGTCCACCACTGTAATTAACTTGGCATAATAATAGTATAATAGAGCAAAATGACATAACATTACGCCTTGCATGCTCGAAAAGATGTGCAGAGGTATAACTATAGTACTTCCATATTTCACGATTATGTTTTTAAAACATAACCGGCGAAATTGGGAACACATGTAATAGGGGGCGAACCTATTTAAATTGAAATAGTTTATTTCAGACCAAGCACACAGTATTCATACAAGTCCATATTATGTTAGTAGGTAGATACGTATACCTTTTTAAAAGATAAAGATAATTTTATTTTGCAAATATGGGTATAACAGTTAACAAAAATGATTACAAGATCAGCCATATTTTGCCATGTATGCAAAAGATACACAAAAAAAAAATATTGTTAGTAAAATTTGAAATAATTATTATTTTGGACATGCATGAGCGACCAATGTCTCAGGATATGCCTGTCCACTTTGTCCGACACCACACTCAGAAACCTTCAGCCGGGAACAAATCCGGACTCCTGGCTGCTGTTGAGTAATTCCAGAGAGAAAAACCCAATAGCCTTCGCCCGACCTGGAAATCCAAACCAGGATCATGCTCAGCAAGAGCAGTATTAATGCTAATAAAGCTGTAGCTGTAAGATATGTTATTCTATTTACATTTCCATCAACGAACGAATAAAAAGCTCCTAAAGTGCCGATATACAGAGCTATTTCCATCGTTTCCATCAATCATTTCGACTTAAAATCGTTGAGTAAGATCACGCACGGTAACTATGTGCTAACGGCTCCAAGACAGTGTATTTTACTCGTAAATCTGACGAGTAGTAGCGCTTTTCATAAACATTTATATTTCACGAGCATTATCATTCATACCACTCGTATAAATCGGTACCTATAGAATAGCACACTTCTTTGATTCGTCTATAAAAGTTGTATACAAAAAAGTTGCGAAGAAAATTTATGGGACGTTTATTTATAATGCTATCGGGCTATTCTTATCCGATAAAAAGATCTTTAGAACTTTATCATGATATATTCTAGGTATCCCCACATTGTTGTGTTTACCTTATAGAAATGTACCTACGCTTCATTGACTGAACATCATTTTTACTTTCACGTTCTTCGATGGATGATCCTGATCTTCTAAGCTGTGAATATTCTTATATATAGAAATTTAGAGCATCATGACGTATCTTGTATATATTTATCGAGAGATATATCTAATCCAGTCCGTACGAATGTATACCCACGCGGCAATTAAGTCGCATCTATAATCCAGATTGATAAGCGTTTAGCTAATTGAGTCGTGTAGCCAAATATACACGTACAGACAATATAGATATATGCAACGATATACAGGCCACCTTGAGTAGGTAAGTCGAAAGTTAGGGAAGGTAGGGTTAGAACCTGGCAAGTCTCTGTCCAAGATACTTATTCAATTTTGGAAATCTAATGACGGTGAAGGAAAAATGGTAAGGATTCCTGCACCCGAACTGCGTAACACACCATTAATCACAATCTGAATCATTTTGAACGATATAGCTAATCCATTGCTTCACATTTTCGAAAGATGTGTCTTCGCAACAACGAAAAAACGCAATGAATGTTGTAGTACTGTGTTTTTTCGTTGTTGCGAAGACACATCTTTCGAAAATGTGAAGCAATGAATGTTGTAGTACTGTGCCGGGGGTGCGGGTTGTTCGAAAGAGATACCGCCGCCCCTGGCACACAGGCAACTGAGGGATCACGGGTGGGTTTTAGTCAGTAAAAGTCTGACACGCCCTCCCGCTCCACCCAGAGCGGGAGAAGTTATTTGATGATTTCCCACCGAGAAAAAAAAAAAAAAAATGTTGTAGTACTGTTAAAATGAAAGCGATCGCTAGTGTGTCACATAATTACGTCGCTGGACAAAGATGTTTTGAAATTCCTATCAAGTTTCACTGAGCAAACTTGGTGATTATTCCTCGTTCTTAGACAGTAGGAGAGGCTTTTCTCTGGCCTGCTGTAGGAACAAAACCTCGTTTTCTATTAAAAACTGGGTAATAGTTACCTACAGCAGTAGATATAAGAACATACCTGTACCTTCAACGGAACATTACAGGAGCGTTATTACCGATTTATAAAGCGTATTCCGGTCAGCTGTTACCGAAACCCGTCGCTGTGTATTCATAAAGAATACTGAAGCCAATGATCCAATAGCATAGTACAGTCAAACAAAGAGACCTTAACATGAAATAAACGAGTAGGTGCGTTAAAAGTTCTAGCAAATGTGCTGCTCATTTCCTAGTACTTTTTATGTGGTTTCTTGCAATTTAAAGATCTGTGTAAGGTTGCATGTTGATTGAAAAATGATACGCCTTTTTTAATGTATTTATGAATAAATAAAACTAGAATATCGCGGGTTACCTTTGCTTCCACCTTAAATCACGTGTGCTGTTTTGTCAAGTCTCTTACTTCACTCATTTAAGTTTATTATGAATATTTGTGCCTGTACTCCTTACTCTTTAGTTGAATATATCTACATACAGAGCGTTTCTCAAACTACTCCCCGATTCAGTATTATGCGGGCGCCTGCTATTGTTCACACAAACGGCGTTATTGTGACGATAACAAAACTATGAGCGCTCATATTAGTTGTTAATGTTAGCGACATTCTAGATAAAAGTTTTGATGAGGCTAATTTGTATGGGTGGGTTTATATTTTATCTTTGTTGTAGTTTAATTGACTTTGGGCTGATTTGTCAATAGTCAGATAACTTATAACTGAGGAATACATATTGCGGTTTGGTAGCTTTTGTATGGAAAATATGTCAAATTGACATAACTTTTCTCTAGATAAAAGTTATCTGACTATTGAAAAATAAGCCCTTATTAAAAGAGCAAAGTACCTAAAAAAAAAGCACACGTGTGGATATGATACCGACTAGAAAGCTTTGAAGGTGGGATACTTTAGCCTCATTGGTCATACAATGAAATTCCCTTTTTTACATGTTTTAAAAGTATTTTTTTTATTTGACAGTTAGTGAGCAGTCAACACATTGATAGCGCTTGCTAAGGACCTGCACTACCCTTAAAACAGAAAATATATTGTTATTTTTACCTTGGCAGGATCCTGGTGGTTGCCGGTGGCGTAGACGGAGGCCCGGCGCCCGAGCAGCGTCCGACTGACGATGGAACTGCTGCGCCGCCCAGACATACGATCCTGAGGAACCGGCAACATCTTCCCTCTCGTTCACACACACTCACACAAAACTACACCCTACCATCTAACATTACACAATATATTTAGCACTTTGAGACACTCTTGATTAAATACACAGACATTTTACACCCGTTTCATAGATTTCCCTCGCTAATTACACTTCCTTCATTATATCATTAATTATAATGGAACCTTATACTTTAGCACTTAATTAAATGATGGTAAATAAATTTTTAATATAGGCACTATTATTTTCACGTCTGCTACGCTTGTAATTATTATTTTAATTTTTAGACGTTACGGCAATTTCTTGTTCATCTGAAACAAAATAAAAATATATTTAAGTAACTGTTTAGTTTCTACGATGAGTTTCAGCAGACAGAAAAAATGGTGTGACAAGGGTCATCATAAACGAACGCCTTTCTCGCGTCCGCCAGTCAGACGCAAGATGATATGGGTTCTTTTTCAAAATGGCAACATTGAATGGACGTCAGATATATCTGGCGAAAACATTGTACGTTGCTCAGAGCTGCCCATTTACACTGAACAACATGGGGTTACGGAAACGTGAACACATTGTCAATTTGTGTTACGTTTTCTGTGTTGCGTGTGAATGTTCAGACAAAATGGTGGTTATTAGAAGAAATAATTTTGGCTTGAAAATTACGCTTAAGGTAGATAAAGTGTGTAATCTATGCTTAGGTAATTATAATGTTATAAATAGTTAAAATTCTGGAACTATCAGTCGGATTTATCTATATTACTCTTATGACTAAAACAAATGCATGGATTGATAATAATGATTTATCGAATACTTTTAAACTAGAAATTCTTGTAAATATATAATCTGAATCTCGGAAACGGCTCCAACGATTTTCATGAAATTTAGTAAGCAGGGGGTTTCGGGAGCGATATATCGATCTAGCTAGGTTTCATTGAGAAAACAAAAAAAAAACCGAGCCAAGCTCGGTCATCCAAATATTTTTAATAAAATGTAATGAATAAATGTTTGGTATAATGTAATAGATTATCGATTAATGTTTTGTATAATGTAATCGATAATTGATTAATGTTTTTTATATAGTAATAATTATAATCAATATTATACTATGTCATTTAATAATTTCATCATCATCATTTCAGCCGAAAGATGTCCACCGCTGGACATAGGCCTCCCCCAGGCTCCTCCACTTCGACTGGTCTTGTGCTTCCCACATCCAGCGGACTCCCGTGGCCTTCACAAGGTCATCAGTCCACCTTGTGGGAGGCCTTCCCACTCTACGTCTTCCGGTACGCGGTCGCCACTACAGAACCTTTCGGCCCCATCGGCCATCTGTTCTGCGGGCAATGTGCCCTGCCCACTGCTACTTAAGCTTGGCAATTCTTCGGGCCATGACGGTTACCTTGGTTCTCCTGCGGATCTCTTCATTCCTGATTCGATCGCGTAGGGAAACTCCAAGCATATCCCTTTCCATTGCCCGTTGTGTGACTTTAAGCCTTCTGATAAGGCCCATTGTAAGCGACCATGTTTCTGTACCATAGGTCATTACTGGCAACACACGCTGATCAAAGACTTTCGTCTTGAGACAATGCGGTATGTGGGACGAGAAGATATTGCGAAGCCTCCCGAACGCTGCCCAGCCGAGTCGGATTCGACGATGGACCTCTTTCTCGAATTTGGACCTACCTAACGGGACAGTTTGTCCTAGGTAAACGTAGTCGTCCACAACTTCGAGCGTAGCGCCTCCGATTGTCATGAAAGTGGGTGTTACATGGGTATTTGACATGACCTTTGTCTTGTCCATGTTCGTTTTAAGACCCACTCTTTCGGAAACTCTACTGAGGTCATCGAGCATTGCACTGAGGTCCTCCATGGTCTCAGCCATGACAACTATATCATCGGTAAACCGAAGGTGAGTGATGTACTCGCCATTAATGTTGATGCCAGCCCCTTTCCAGTCCAGAACCTAGAAGACATCCTCCAGTGCAGCGGTGAACAGTAATAATTTAATTTAATTTATTCTTAGAAGGTAATCTTAATTTTAATTGTATCGTTTTGCTGTGCCCTTATAGGGTCCATATTTCTGTACCTAGCTTTGAGCCCTTTGTAACATCTTTTTTTACTATATGGAATGCAATAAATTTAACAATACATTTATGTAATTAATTTCAATTTTTCAATGTGATAGCCCAATTCTTGAGAAATGTAATAGGCTATTTAACATCACGCTACGACTCTTAGGAGCCGAGTAAACAGAAAAAACATCTGTACCTACTCCAATTGTAATTACTTCGTGTCCCTATGTATTTTACTCTGTGTACATAAATAATAAAATAAGTCAATAAAAAAAAGGCGGGCGCGGAATGCGTCGCGGTTGGTCTGGGGTCAATATTTCACGACGATGAAGACGCAGGGTAAGTGCTACTCTAAACTAATACTACCTATATAGAGATAAAATTGTTTGTTTGTTAGAGGTAATCTCTGGAAGTACTAATATGATTATAAAGATTGGTTCACTAATAGTAGCAACATTATTTCCCAGTGCAATAATACATGTTTTATGTTAAAACGAGAAACTTCACGCGGGCAGAAGCGAGCCAGGATTGGGAACGCCTTAATAAAAAGTAATTAATTAATTAACCGTATATTGACACATGTTACAAATTTGGTTGTGAGCCACGCATGGCACGCCCTGACTAACAAACTAAAACTTGGACTCAACAATCATAATCTTTCAAATACGTCAAAGCTCAGCGACCACACAGAGCGTGCTGGGCTGTGTTGCATTGTGATCGCACTCAGTTTCATTGGTGAAATCAGCCCTAAGTCGTACTATACGTTGCAAATGTGCTCCTCAAATAATAAAGTACGCTATATTTAATCACGTTAAGCTTAGGTTTGAGATTGAAAGCATACTGCCTTAAACATATAACTCAATCTTTTCTCAATGAAAACGGTACACATAAAATCTCGTAGTTTAAATTGAATCTCACTCATGAGATTAATTTTAAAAGTTGCGGCTTTCCTTTTAATTACTCTTGCACTAGCAAGCTTTGAATATTAATTGGAAATATTTTAAACGAACGATATGTTCTTGTTTGTGTCTGGTTTCTTTTTATCTGCTATCTTTTAGACTTCTAACTAGCGACCCTCTATTAATTTTATAGTTGTCGCGTTTTAGCATTGCAAGAGCGCAGTCAATGGCCCACCAATATTTTCTAGCATTATTATTTAAAAAACTGGAGTAAAGTCCATAATCGCCCTGAATCAATGTTGCAGAGATTATAATGTAGCCTATTGGGTGCTTACATGCAACCTCTGCGATTTCGTTAAAAGTTAATGCAAGAAATAAGCCACAAATATTAATTTTTATTAAGAATAGAAAAAAAAACAGTAGGGGTTAGTTTAGCTGACAAGTGTTTGGCACAAGTTGAAAAATATTTAAATTTAAAAAGAAGTAGGACGGTTTTCTAGGAATAATTATTATCGAAGTTATACGACATTCCTTCGTATAATTTACTCATCCCAATAGCCGATGGGGCCAAAAGGTTCTGGAGTAGACCGCGTATCGGAAGACGTAGAGTGGGAAGGCCTCCCACAAGGTGGACCTTGTGAAGGCCGCGGGAAACCGCTGGATGTGGGAAGCACAAGACCGGTCGAAGTGGAGGAGCATGGGGTAGGCCTATGTCCAGTAGTAGACGTCTTTCGGCTGAAATGATGATGATGATATCCCGAGCTCGTTTAGTCTCCCACAGACAAGCGATGCGAGGGTACGACGCGATTCTAGTAGAACAAGTTCCATGAAGTTTTCATAGAAATTGTTCTACTAAAGTCGCGTCGCGCTGTCGCATCGCGCCTGTCTGTATGTGGGAGACTTTACGAGCCTGTGGTATTAAAATGAAGAACCCACACAATACCTATCGTGATCGTCAAATGTTCCAATAAACCTTATATAATTTGTTTCGGTTCCTACACAATGACGTCATCACTGAACTTTAATTATACAATAAATTACAGTGGGTACCTGAATACTAAAGTAGACGACTACCCCACTCATCCATGTAAAGATTATGGTATATTTATGTGAATAACCCTTACAACATTTTAGTGGCTATTAAAAAATACTTGAATTTTATTTACATAGGCGCGCGAAATCCTTTCACGAATCGTAAGGCACTGGTGATCAGTTACAAATAAACGGGCACTAAGCAAAGCATTTTCCTTTACGTAAAGGGAAGGAGTTTTCTTTACTTTTTCTAGGATTTGTGGGCCCGTAAATGGGCTTGGATGTTTCCGTGCATGTGCTCATTTGGCGAGGTTTTCGGGCCACCCGCCGCAACGCTAATGCAGGCCTACCCACGCAACGGATCAGGCGAAATTGGACGACCGCGATGTTTTCTCTCTGTTTAGATACGGGGCTTTGGGCAAGGGAATTCGTAAGTACTTTTAGTAAAATATACGTGTTTTCCTTCTCCTGTTTAGATAAAGTACTGCTGAAACAATGTTGACTTTAACAAAAACAATTTTGCATTTGAATAATAATAAAAACAGCGCGACTTAATGAAATGAAGTGTTATTCCGCTCCGCATTTAGTTATGCTAATAAAACGGTACAGTCTAGAAATATTTAATCAATTCAACAAGTACTACCCTTTGATTACACAAACAAATAACCCGCAAATCCATAAACAAAGCAAGCATCACACAGTTCATTAGCACTTAAACTGGCCCAGCTTTGCATATTTAATCACTCAGCTGGTTCTCCTATTCAGAAAATAATATAAAAGAAAGAGAATTCCGTCAGAAGCAGGTACACTCGTTAACCCTGCCGTGCCGTGGACACGGACAGTCGTGAATTAAACACGCGCAAATACGTGACGACGGGCTCTCGGCACGGGAAAGATGAAACGCCGGGTATAGTCGGGTTAAATTGGTGCCTTGCAGCTTTATACCAGAAACTAGAGAGACTTTTGTCTCAGAATTTGTTATTAGTTGTTTCTTCGTGTTTTAGGTAGCAAAATCCTTTGTAAGCTGTAGATCAGAAATTTGACTAAAAAACCTCTCAGCTCAAAAAAGATGAAGCGCTGGGTATTAGTCAGGCGCAGCTTTTTGACGGCAGAATTATTGTATATAGGGAAGCACGGCCAAAACTGAGCTCCTAAGTTTTGTCTGTTAGATTTTAATAATTAAATAAGTATGAGTCTTTAAAGTATTTGGGAATGTTATGAGTCTCTATTGCCTATTATAATTAATAGATTGTTTGTACTATAAAATGGAGAGACTTTTACGTAGTTTTACGTAGTTTGAAGCAGGCTATAGGCCCGATTTCAACCAGAGCGGAGAGGAAATTAGAAAATCAAAATCAAAATCAAAATATTTTTATTTCACATAAACCTGCAAGGGCACTTATGAAACGTCAGAAGCTAGGTGCACGGTTCCAATTTGTCGCTTCCTATGGAGAAGAGCCGGCAAGAAACTCCACGGTTACTCTTTTAAAAATAATTGGATTTTATAATGTTTTCAAATTACAGTGATATTAGGTATGGGAGGACAGTGCAGGCCTGTCAATAAGTACCAGGTACTTAGAGGAATGAAAATAAAGAACAGAAACTGTAGGCCTACAACGTTCTCTCATTCACAATATGTAAAAGAATCTACATAAGTAAAATCAACCTATTTAAACCAAGTGATATGATTTCCATGAGAATCACTAATAAATACTCGATATTACAAGGGTTGTATAATGTCAAATAATGACGAGAATATGTCAGAAAGAAATAAAATAATTAAAATTAACATTGTAATTTGGAAGCAGTTAATAGACGCTCACAAAGTTATGGTGCTAATGAGTTACCAGGGAAGCCACATGTGCAGAAGGAATTAATGCCAAACTTCCTTGTCTTCAACGTAGTCTTTTATCTTATAATATGCTTTTTTGATAAGGACACGTTTGATGTGAGTTTTAAACTTTCCATCGCTAAGTTCTGTAACCGATTTTGGCAACTTGTTATAGAAGCGGATACTGTTTATTAGAAATGACTTGCTAGTTTTAGTTAATCTAAATTTTGGAATCACAATTTCATCTTTACTACGTGTATTTAGATTATGGAAGTCGCATCTTTTTTTGAAAAGACCTAAATTTTTGCGAACATACAAGATATTTTCTAGGATATAAAGAGAAGGCAGAGTTAGTATGTCAACTTCGTTGAATTTGTTTCTAAGAGACTCGCGAGGCCCCATTTTATAGATTGCGCGGATTGCCCTCTTTTGTAGAATGAAAACTGAATCTACGTCAGCTGCCGACCCCCACAGCAGAACGCCATAAGACATAATACTGTGAAAATAAGCAAAGTATACTAACCTAGCTGTGGCTACATCAGTCAACTGCCTTATTTTTCTTACTGCGTAAGCAGCTGAGCTTAATCTACTTGAAAGAGCTCTAATGTGGGCACCCCATTGCAATTTTGAATCTAAAGTAATTCCTAGAAATACAGTTTCCGAAATAGCATCTAGTTTCTTGCCATCAAGTTTTAAATTTAGCCCTACTTGGGGTACATTTGGTAATGAGAACTTAAGACATTTAGTTTTGTTCGCATTGAGTAAAAGATTATTAGCCGCAAACCATTTCGAGAGAACAGCTAGACTATCGTTGACATGTAAGACATCCGTATCTTTTCTATCTATTCTAAAAATAAGAGAAGTGTCATCAGCGAATAAAATTATATCCGAGAAGTTAGCCATCAGGTAAGGAAGGTCATTAATATAAACTAGAAATAAAAAAGGGCCAAGAATTGAACCTTGAGGCACGCCCATCTTAACTAGAGACCCCGAGGACGTTGCCCCGTTAACATTTACTTTTTGCTGCCTGTTTGATAAATAGGAAAGCACAAGATCAGCAGCTCGTCCACGAAGTCCGTAGTGGTGTAATTTACAGATGAGTGTATTGTGGTCAACGCAGTCAAACGCTTTTGAGAGGTCACAGAAAATGCCAATTGCATCCTGGGACTTCTCCCATGATTCCAAAATGTGACTGATGAGTTGTACTCCCGCGTCAGTCGTTGACCTACCTTTCGTGAAACCAAACTGTCGACTATGTAAAATCCCTTTTGAGTTAAAATGTGACAACATCTGGTCCAACATGATTTTTTCATAAATTTTGCTCAATGCTGGAAGCACAGATATAGGTCTATAATTAGAGGGATCACTCCTACTACCCGATTTGAAAATTGGTACTACTTTACTATGTTTCATTAAGTCAGGAAACGTACCAGTGTCTAAACATTGATTAAATATGCCTGTTAGGACAGGGGCAATTGTGTCAATGATATCTTCAAGAACCTTAACGGAAATCCCCCATAAGTCTTCAGTGTTTTTTATGTTAAGACTTTTAAATGCTGTTGTAATTGTGGCAATAGAAATGGGTTTGAATTCAAAATTTGGAATGTCCTTACTGAAGTTTTCTTTAAGAAGAGATTCAGCTAATACAGATGATGACGGGAGAGATTTCGTAACCTCTATTGGGATGTTGGTAAAGAAATGTTCTAAAGTCTCAGCAACTTTTAACTTATCTGAAATAGTTTCATTATCAATTTTTAGAGCTAATTCAATCTGATCTCGCTGTTGTGTGTTTCCAGTTTCTTTGTTAATTACCTGCCACACAGCTTTTATTTTATTTTATTGTGTGTAGATGTGTAGAACAACCAATTGGCTGGCGTTTCTTAGTTATTTTAGCCTCAACGTAATACAATCATCCATTGCTTTTATTTACAAGACACCTTTGATAAAAACGATACCACTATAAGGCTCCATGTTGGATTGTATGACGTCATGTAGCCTGTAGCCCGCGGAAAAACATGAGGCTTCCAACGATACATCGTTTCTCAAAATACTACAAGTAGTTTAGAAGTTATGAGGGAACAGAAGAACATCCTTACATACAGGGCCTGTTAAAATCATAATCCAAACTCTGGCTTTGCCGTAGTTAGTTGAAAACAGGACCATACAATAGACTTTCGTTGCTGTCTACTACCTGTACTGGAAGATCTAGGTTCTGGACATTTCAGTTAAAAGTGTGCATAGATGTGACGACGGCCGTTGAGCAAGGAAAACATGAAGCGTCGGGTATAGTCGGGTTACATGGTACTAGGAACTGGAAAGATTTTTGTGTCAGAATCTGTTATTAAGTAGGTAGTGATGAAGTGATCTAGTTTGATGCCTGCTGGATTTCCGACGCTGTTTTACTGAAACTATACAGAATTAAATTACCTAGATATTCGAGCGCATTTAATCTCATCTTGTAGGACTGTCAATACAGGATGAAATTTAAACCAGTGCGCAAACTGTAACCAAGAGATCAGCATATATGATTCTGGGCACGCCACGATTGCGACGGTAAGTTCCCTCTTTGAGGAGTGGCTTGAGAGGCGGCATGGCGTCCTCACCCTCTGCCTGACACAGGTCCACACCGAACACGGCTGTTTCGGGAGGTTCCTGTTTCGCATAAGGTGGGAGGAAACGCCCAGGTGTTTCGCCCGAAGATCGCCCTGAGGACACGGTGCGAAAGTGCATGGGTAACCGTCACCTTCTACGAAGCAGTAATGCTCGCGAAGAGGGAGGCGGCGCACGAGAGGCAGTATATGTAGTAGTCGCCGCAGGAGACGCCCGCGTCGGGAATCCCAGGCTGATTCCCGGCCATCGTAGGAGCGGGCTTGCGGACGGTGAGTAATGAGTAGCTCGCTGTCCGGTAAGGACCAAGCCCGGGTCGACGGCGCGTTGTGTTCCACGCGCGCCTCAAAGAGATGTCAGCACCAACTGATGAGCCTGCAAGGGCCGATGCCTGCCAGGTGTGCGGGTTATTTGAAAGATATACCCGCGGCCCCTGGCACACAGGCAACTGAGGGAACACGGGTGGGTTTTAGTCAGTAAAAGTCTGAAACGCTCTTCTGCTCCACCCAGAGCGGGAGAAGTTATTTGATGATTTCCCACCCAAAAAAAAAGCACATATGATTCTATATTTTGAAAGTTTAAGTGCTGAAACCGATAAAGAAGTCAAGTTTGAGTATTTTAAAGAGGGAGGTTACATTCGGAGTTGAAGAAAAAGCTTAAGGAGCTTCGTTCTTGACGGGGCCTCTCGACCCCACACATTTATTATTCCAGTAGTACGTTCCGGTGAGATAATTTCCGACAACCACGCAGAAGAAGCCCCGGCTAAAGCTAGTATTGTATAGAATCAAGTTCTTCTAACTGAACAGTCAGCTACGCTGCTTAGGAGTTTGTTGCTCTACTTCTTCCCAGCTAAAACACTAGAAAGTGTTGAAGGACGTGCGTGGACTGTCTTATGTAATTTTGACTGCAAAAAGTGCCGAATCTCTGCCTACTTTGAATACATGACTTTGATTTATTGAATAAGACATATTAGATTAGTATTCGGTACAGAATTGAATGTTAACCGTGGACCACGACAATTAATGAACTTGGAATAATAATAATAATACTGTAATCAATGCCATTGCTGTTGGTGTCGAATCGGATACCGCAATGTGATTGCGCAGTTTGCTGGTATTGGCACATTAGCCTAGCTTGAGATAAGACTATACAGAAGGTTACACTGACGATGGTTCAGGGAAGCCAGGGCTACAGAGGCCGATTGCACGCATCAGTGCAACCATCATACGTGTTCAGTGGTTTTCATTTGTTTTAAAGATACACTAGCTTCTGCCCTCGACTTCGTTCCCGTGGAAGTTGTAAGTCACCACAATTTACTAACATGACAGCCACAATTTCTAAAACTTTCCTTTATACTACGTTTGTAGTTTTTGTTACAGTACAGTTGTCCGTGTGTGAAGCAGTGTGCCTGAGGTTGACACCCGCTCAATGGTCTTATGGTCAATTTGCTATAGAATACTCTGGTTGTTCGCAGCAGCTTGATAATTTTTGGGCGTTAAAATGCCCCATTCACACACCCAAGAATTCTCTTAGTACAGTATTGGACTAATGTCCCCCCGTACACGAGATGAATTTAATCTTCTAAAATGAGAACTACTCTACCAACAGCCTCTGATAGGTTCACCTATAACCGCTCTCCTCTGGTAGAGTGTCTTCACTAAGTTTAAACCGAACTCCCATAATGATGGTCAAGCGCAGTCTATAAACTTGCTACCATATAGTCGACCTATTCAACGTAGCATCCTTCCCGTCAGTTCTAGTTCCTCGACTGGGTGAGACGAGGAACTTTGGTGTTTGCCGGAAATTGCCACTAAACTGAACTGTGACACCACCGATCATATCTTTATTGCTGCGGATATCTTGTCCTGGCGTGCCTGAAGCGATTCCGAAAGACACGACCGTGATTGCAATTTTTCTCTGAACGTTTTCGACTTTTTTCAAAATTTGTGTTAACTTATTATCCTTTAATGGTTCCATTGCTAGGACATAGGCCTCTTCTTTGTGAGAGGGAGTGGGCTGTGAACGATTACGCGGGCTTAGTGCGGAATGGTAAATGTCACATGTCTTCGAAGTTTTGGTTTTAGAATCTGCTGGTTTCCTCTCGATGTTTTCCTTCGTCGTATTTAGAGCAGTTGTGATGAATTAATGTACATATAAAGTAAATCACCAGTGTAGCGGACGACTCGGGCGCGTCCAGCACCACTCCTTCTGTTATAGACGCGCGCTCCCTACTATCTGAGTTGAGTGAATTTACTGGTGCCACGCGTCACCACGCAGCCCTGAGTGCAGTAGTTGAATGTAGTATCTGTGTTGTAGTACAATTCATAAGGACCTTGGGGAGAGACGGGTAGCGATAAGGAGGCTACGTTGAAATAAAATACAGATTTTTGCTTCTTCTTAGTTGTTGCCTCTTCGGGGGCTGTGTTGCGATTGACCAAGTGGCGTTTTTTTTTTTTTTTTTTTTATGGATTCGTATTGCAGGTGAACCTAGGAGGTTGTTAGCTGCATAGCCGGACTTGCCCGTGGCTGTCACCATATATTAAAGCCTCGAGCTAGGACTTAAAAACATAAAACAAAGCGACTGCAAGCTAAGGGTGATAATGTATACCCTACGGTCTGCGCAGACATACAGGGAATATCTATGCAAAATTTGAACAAAATCTATGCAGAAATTTTTGCGTGATGCTGGAATATACATTCAGACAAACAGACAAAAATTAAAAAAAAAAAATCAGGAATTAGATTGGCTTTCAGACCTTGCAAAAATTACAAAAAAAAAATTCAATGTACAGTTTTGACTTCGCTACGATTTTATTATAAGTATAGACCGATATGTGTACTTAACTGCCGTGGTCATGCCGTGGTATATCCTATACATCAGATCGATAAATCTTCCTATGCTTTTCTCCACTAAATTGGGGTCGGTGGCAGTCCGCTGAATGTTACCTAGAGCGACTGTCTATCAGACCTCCACAACCCAGCTACTGAGGACACGCGATACCCCTTGGTAAGGCCAATCCGACTTTTGTTGGGCTTCTGGTTATAGATCTATGAATGACGGCTGGGATTAACGGCTTCGTGTGCTTTCCGGGGCACGAAAAAGTCTCAATATGTAATGGATTTTCACCCATCCGCAAACCGACCGCGGTAAACGTAGCTTAACCTTAGATCGATCCGTACGGCTGTTATTATTTAGCGCGAATTATAAGAGATTGAAAACACAAACCGATAGGTATTAAGTATCTGGTTTTAATTAAACGAGTCACTCCACAGCCGGCTGGTGAAAGATTTAAAGATCATTGTTAATTTAAATGTCGTTTATCCAGATTATCCTGCTGACCTAATTCTCTCAGGTTACTTTTTCAACTTGTAGACTTTATGAGCAGATCTATGTTTTCTTTCATCACTAGATTGGTCTGGTCGTTTTAACCTACTTTGCTTAGAATATTTATCTTAATAAGTAAGTGGTGATAATTTTTAAATATGTCAACTTGATTGATGTCGTCTGCTTCATGTTCCCTGGAGTCGGGACAGATAGATAATACATACCCCCACAATCAAGATTGAACAGGATTTGAACCAACAACAGATTTCAGACAGATGCAAATTTAGGAAATCTGTGAAAAATTTTCAAACGTTTAACGGTTTTATACACGAAATAAATATTGTTAACATACTCGTAGCATCGAAAACAATAGCTTCAAATATCACAATCCGATATCATGCATCGATTAATTCGATTCTGTTGAAAGCTTGGCAGTAATATATAAAATACCTACTAAAACCGTTTTGGAACGTAAAAAAGAAACATAAAATTCCTTTTTCAAAATTCAAATTGCGGAATACGGTCAAGCGACCGTTAGTAAACGGTTGTCAAGTCCAAGTCTC
The DNA here is from genome assembly GCA_949091785.1 of Polymixis lichenea. Taxonomy (NCBI): domain Eukaryota; kingdom Metazoa; phylum Arthropoda; class Insecta; order Lepidoptera; family Noctuidae; genus Polymixis; species Polymixis lichenea. The sequence goes on along the minus strand of OX420932.1, from coordinate 16,348,562 downwards.
GGGCAGTGAGCCTGCGGAATGAAGATGGACAAGGCACTAATAAGTTTACCCTAGAGAGCCCCTCTTAGCTGGGGGGCAAGATGGAAATTAGTCCATGCAAATGAGTGTTATGACGCACACACTGTGACGTATTATGAGTAGGTACCTATGCTATTCTGACGCTAGAAAAATAAAGCTTCGTCCACTGCTCAAAGTTGCTTTGTACAAAAGATAAGGTGCGTCCTTGCCCTGTGCTCAAAGCTAACAGCACATCCCAGAATGGTTACTAAGTTGTTAGCTTGCGTAATTAACTACTCTGTGTTAAAAGTTCATTTTTCTACCCCTTAGGTGGCGGGGGCGTAACTAACGCTTTATACTTTCCCTGGAAGTAATTTGTTTTGTTGACTTCGTTCGTGTTTAAAAAAAACACGAACTGGCTAGCGAAGTCAAATTGTGCGTGTATAATTATAATTTCCAAGAAGTTTACAATTAATAACGAAGTCTAAACAGAGACCTAAAATATAATGAAGGAGTCGTATAATACTTTTGTTTAGTGATTTAAGTGTTTATGTGAAAGTTTGGATGTTTGTTAGTCAATCACGCGTAAACGGATTAAGATGAAATGTAGCACACAGATAGTTTATGATCTGGATTAATACATCTGGATTAACATATAGGATAGTTTTTATCCCGTCCCTGTCGGATTACTATCGACTTCCATGCGGGCGAAGCCGCTGAAAAAGCTAGTATAATATAATGAAGATGACATAATTGTAATACTTTTCTTTAGTGATAATTCAATTAATAAACCACCAAAAAAAACTACAAGTCACATTCGTTTTCTTTCAGCTACTGATACTATTTAAATGAAAATGAATAAAGACACTAAACAACGCAAATAAAAACAATAACAGACATAAAAGAATATGTAGAAATATGTATACAATTTAATTTGCACCGCGCCACACTCGTATGATGTGCAAAGTGGGTCAAATAATAGCGCCCCTTGAATATTGCCAAGCACACCGGGCAGATAGATAAACTCCGCATTTTAATCCAATTGAACTTATTGAGTTATCTACACTATCATCAGTGAGGTACGTCTGTGGAATTTAGATGTAGAAAATGGTGTCATTAGTTTCGCACTAACTCTGTGCAAATATAAACACTCTAAGCGTGTTATGGAGTTGGGCAGGACACCAGGCGTGGCGCAGTGATGATAGGTAGAGCAGCTTTGACAGAGTGGCGTCTAAAGACTGGAAGGTTGGGCACGCCACGCTTGCTGCCTCTCAAGCCACTCCTCAAAGAGAGGACCTCTTTGAGGAGTGGCTTGAGAGGCAGCAAGGCGTCGTCACCTTCTGCCTGACACAGGTCCTCACCGGACACGGCTGTTTCGGGAGGTTCCTCTTTCGCATAAGGCGGGAGGAAACGCCCGGGTGTTTCCATTGCGAAGATCGCCCTGAGGACACGGTGGAGCATACGGTGGAGCCCGGCTTTGGCGGAACACCGCCATGTCCTCATGGAGGCGATCGGCGGCGGCGATCTCTCGCGTCCAGCCCTGGTCCAGGCCATGGTACGGAGCGAGAGTGCATGGCTAGCAGTCGCTTTCTTCAGCGAAGCAGTAATGCTCGCAAAAAGGGAGGCGGCGCAGGTGAGGGAGAGGCAGTATATGTAGTAGTCGCCGCAGGAAACGCCCTGGGCGTCGGGAATCCCAGGCTGATTCCCGGCCACCGTAGCCACGGGCTTGAGGACGGCGAGTAATGGGTAGCTCGCTGTCCGGTAAGGACCAAGCCCGGGTCGACGGCGCGTTGTGGTCCCCGCGCGCCACAAAGAGGTGTCAGCAACAACTGATGGGGCCCGCAAGGGCCAATGCCTGCCAGGGGTGCGGGTTATTCGAAAGAGATACCGCGGCCCCGGGCACACAGGCAACACGGGTGGGTTTTAGTTAGTAAAAGTCTGACACGTCCTCCTGCTCCACCCTGAGCGGGAGTAGTCATTTGATGATTTCCCACCCAGAAAAAAAAGACTGGAAGGTGAGAAGTCAGTCGTCCGGCGGCGAGATGGTCGGACAATATTGTTACTACCGCGGGCAAAACGTGAATGAGACTGGCACAGGAGCGGGGAGATTAGCAAATAAAAAGGCCCATGGCCAGCAGGTTTAGCACGAGAACCGTAGAGAAGCGTTTTGTCGACGGAAGAGTAGACAAAAATGACATTTCCGTGTAGACAATTGACAGTTTTGTACTGAGAAATGTAGACAAGCGATTTCTATTCTACGGTAGAGTAGAAATAGAAAGCCTCATGCTAAGCCTGCAGCAATGGGTGAAGTCGGGCTATGGATTATGAACTCTGTGCAATAGAGCTGAAGTATCCATTAAATAGCAGAGTTATCTGTAATAAAACGCCCCTACAGTAAGCCTTAGTAAACTCTGTTCAATTCATCTCTAAGATAACTCTGCAAGCGGTGAATCCTGCCTCTACGTGGATTGATTCATTACAGACGGGTCGCTGCTCATTGAACTGGCGCATAACAGATAGGCGTTACTCACGCACTTAGGCAAAGGTTACAGACATGCCTATCGTTTAATTGTGGTACATTATGAGAGGATAAAATGCCCTTTAAAGGTTGAACACGATCCGTGTAAGTGGATACTAATATTAAATCCCGCATGCTCGGATTTTGGACACGCGCAGTACTCCATGCGCCTAACAAAGTGGAGCGATATTTCAGGCAGTGGTCTGATCATCAATCAGTATTACAGCTCGTCTCATAATGTATGTAGGCACTACGTATGTGTCACTTTCCACTAAATCTATCAATCGATCAAATAAATAAGGTATTTTATTTTATTTTGGCTCCACATTAAAGCGGCTGTCAGAAACGGGTTCAATTGATTGGACAATTGGCAATCGGATAAAGTGACCGAAGCGAGTGGCAGCATTTAATGTCATTTCCATGCAGTATCAAGCTTTTTATTCGTTTTTATTCAATTACGTCAAGTGTACAGTTTTAGTTGTAAAAAAACACTACAATGTGAAAAATAACTGTAATTTCGGAAGTCGGTGTCTTTAGTTTTGTATTTTCTTTTTTTTGCCATCAACTTTTTTTTTTGGAAGTCGTTTGTTTTTTTTGTAATAGTTTCTCTTTTTTTTTATTTTTAGTTGTGGTACCTTTTTTTTTATTACAGGGGCAAATCCTTATGGATGTCCTCCGCCCCGGGGAGGGCGGAGGGGTCTGTCAGACTCTTACTGACTAAAACCACCCCGGTGTTCCGTCTCTCACTTGCACCGGGGATCACGGGAACTAGTGTTACTTCCGCGATCCCCGGCTAGTGCCGGCCCGCCTCTGAGGGCCAACAACTACTCCAGCTTCACCAAATTTACATACGAATTGAAAACCTCCTTCTTTTTTGAAGTTGATTAAAAATAGAAAATGGTTCTTAAATCTGTAAAACCATGCTGAACTTGCTATCGTTTTTGTTAAACAGAAGCAATTGGAAATTTAATGATGAAGAAGCATTGCACATTCCTTTTTGTAGTCAACAATGACGATTTTTTTGCCGCAGCTTAAAATAAAATAAAAATAAATTCAACGCAACCACATCATGACGTCAGACTACTTAATTAGCGAAGTACCAAACATGTGGCGAAGTGACGCGAAGTTTACGAAGATTTCAGCCACTAGTATTCCTGAATGCGAGCTCCTTAGCATATTTAACGTATTATGGGGTAATGGGCAATGATGGCGGTTGTTCGTGCCTCCGCCACGAGCCGGCTCAACTGGTAATTTTCCACCAGTTGTTAGTTAACGAGACGAGCACCGAACCTTGGTACTTTGCGTGCGGTGAAGGATTTACGGGATTTGAAATAATACGCCGTCGCTACGTGAAACGGAGAGTAGTGTGTCGTTTTGATAATAGGGTTCACTGGTGATTTAATGAGGAGAATAATGAATGAACTATGTAAAATATCCTTGGGTTAAAATTTCATAATTAACATAACGTGCCAATGAGAGAGTAACTAAGGCAAACACAGTTTCTTTTTATTAGGTACGCTGATTTTACAGTCCGTAAAACAGCCATTGCAATAAAATTGATTAAAGTTTATAGTAATAATAACTATTAAAAGTTTTGCACCCAAGGGTTCTAATAGTTAAACCAGGCGTAAGTTTAGGTTCATAAGTGTTGGAGTAAGCGTCTATATGCTTACTCAAAACTCTCGTTCTATTTGTAGATACTTGCTTTAGTCCATTGCAAAGTCAAAACCCATGGGGATAAAAGATTCGGTCTTACAAATATGCAGATAATTTTTTATTATGAAAATCGAATGCAGCACTTTTATCATCAAATAAAAAACAATTCAAGCAAACTTTTGCTCACAATAGTTTGCCAATGTTGAATTTGAAAAATACAAAATGGAACTGGTTCATTAGTTTACAAAACTATTCAGTTTCAAGAGAGCTACGAAACACAATTATATTTTAAATTTTTTCTCGTAGTTTTCCAGCAAGAGCGCTGGCTCGTAAATTTTAAGCCGGCCAAGTCACTTTATATTCTCGTCAGCAAGCTGCCATTATTTACTTAAAATACGTAACATGCATAATAACATACTTATTATACGCGGTGGGGTTGAGCTGAATTTCGTGCCAAAACATTTAATGACAAATTAGGCGTTAATCAGCATCATTATGAGATTTTGTCTTTCTACAAAAATGTCACGTACATAATCGCCCTATAATGTTCTCAATGCTGGAACACAGGACTCCTCTCTTCGAGAATCGGCCATAATCTACCACGCCGACCCAGTGCGGGTTGGTTGATGCCACATGTGTTCGAAAGAAATACACGCAAAATGTATAAGGCAAACAAACATTGTTAGGCTTACAAGTATTATAAGGCCATTTCACACTACTGGTCTTGTGGAAATAGGGGACCATTATGACACATATCCAGTGATCAGTGGGTACAATGAACAGTCTAGGTACTAATGAGGAAAACAGATTAGTGATCAAATCACTGTGGTACAAAACAATGCTGCCAGGCATCCAGCAAGCAATTGTCTTGATAAGTCCATAAATACACAAAAGTCATTTAAAACAAGAGGGTGTGAGCTTATAGCCACATGACAGAAGTGAATCTCGCGACTGGAACCGAGTATATGTGATTCAGCATTACCAACCAAAGCGTGACGGTTCAGTTTCGTCCACGGTTTAGAAAGTGCGCACTGTGCGCATTAAGAAGTTTTTACTTCAAAAATCCAGAAAAAGCCCTACACGTAGGTATATGTATACCTAAAAGAATCTGAAACAAAGAGTAAATCCCATTGACTACGAGTTCGGGACTTTACGAACTTCCTTAACCAAACATTAGTAGATTAACGCTTCCCCTAAACTTTCGCCTTGATTAAAACCACAAGACAACGTGACATGAATTATAAAACGGTATAATTTACTTTCTTTGCCAACCTTAACCAGTTGCGACGAGAAAATGTTCTTTTTTTGCTGAAGGAAATGATGACTGACAGTATATATAACGCCTGTAGATATATCCTGCAAAGTTGTGGTGGTACTCAAGTCCCAAACGTCAATGTTTGAGTGCTTAGAAGCTTTTTTGCATAACGATGACGACTGTATTTGCAATCGCAAGGGTATGTAAATTACTGTAGGTTTTCTTTTGCGTCACTGTCGCGTTTATTTTACTCAAGGACGGAAGCCTTGGGATGAAAGAGTTCATTCTTTTATTTTGTGCTAATACTAAGGGCGAAGCTGAAGGCATCTCTAAACCACGTTTAAGAGCTGTCAGTGTCGTCACTGCTAAGGATTATTACATGTGCTGATCGCGTTCAATTTCATTGGTGAAATTCGGCCATTAGATGGACCAAGGAATCCAACTGAAAGAAACGATGTTTAATTCTCTTAGCTCTCTCACTACTGAGAATCGTGACTCTGTTTCAAATTGTCAACGGTCTTCTCCATTTGTAACGATCAGTGGCCTGATGAAGTGCGGCGCTAACAAATACCTATCGCCAGTCGTTCGAATATTTGAGCCGACCACCGTTTTGAGCTTCGGCCTAAAGGTCTTTTGCCTTCTATTTCTCCTGAAACCATTAGACGTTCCATGTTGTTAGTACCTCTGTGGTCAATGTGGCCGTCTCGCGACGTGCTGCAGACAGGTTGAAGACAGTGATTGTGCTTCCTCTAGTTTTAGTTGTATGAGGATCGAGACAATTGTGCGGAGGGCTGTCCATGATATACGTAATAGGCGTCGGCAGCGGCACATTTCAGAGGCGTCAATTCTTTGATTTGCGGTAAATTTGATCGTCCTTGACTTGCAGAAAATAATTGGTAGGTATGCATCAGATCCAGAAAAATAGGTCATCATCGGAATAATGCTATGGCAATTGGTACAAACAGGCTACGCATCAATATCCTCCCTTTTCAATAGAGGATGAGTGAACTTTACTCCCTGTTCCTCATACCTCTAAAATGGCATGCATGCGAAACAGGACCATCACTTCACTGTGTTTTCAAGAACAGTCTATCTCTAAGATCGACATACACGTATTATGTATTCTGTGTGGAAATAATATTTGCGATATAGTAGTTATATAATAATAGGCTTAGCCTATTCTTCTCGCAATCCAAGTCGCGGGAGATCCTCAACTCTCCATAACAATCATCCGCGAATGATTCATACGATATTAACTCAAGAGTTTGGCAACTATTCAATACATAACATAATATAATATACGGTTGTTTTGTTTGTTTTTCCCCGTTTTATGCAAAACAGCTTATCTGATTGACGTGAGGTTTTCATCCAAGTTTTGTAGATATCGGTTTACGTGGGTTTTGCATTCAAAAAGTTTTAGTGATGTATTGACTATCGTCTATTCGTACGGTTAGGTTACCCGTTACATAACATAACATCACGCCTTGTATCTCCAAAGGGATGGGCAGAGGCACCACTCACATTTCGCATGTTATGTTTAAGTCCCATGTAATAGAGAGCGAGCCTGTTGTCCCCGTTACATATTAATAAAAGTAGGTGTAATCTACATATAAATCTGGGAAATTTCCAACGTGTCAAAGTTAACGAAGCGCTGAATTTCTATTTTCTAAACTCTTACCTTATTCCAGTAAATAAACTAACGACGACTAGTGGCTCAAGAAAAAACCTTTTTGATTTTTTTTTTTAATTTTTAGATATACTTACTCATGACATCTGGAGAGTTTTGCTAGCTAATTTAATTTGACCTTGTATTGAGTGTTAATTACTGACACTACTGCGTGTTTACTCAGACTAGTTTCAAAAGTCTGACTTTAAAAAAAGCTAGACTTCATTGACTCGCTTTTGTGACATGGGCGCCAAAACATAGCTTGTATTACAAGATGAAAATGATCGTGTACCGGTGTATTTGTAAACTAGCTTTAGACTGAGTTCTTAAACAAACCAGACAAAAGGCCGCGGTGCCAAGCAAAGTGTTAAAAAAAGCTGTAAGTAATGTCAATAAAGTCTAATTTGCAATGGCAGGCATTCTACCTGACTTTTTTCTTTTCATTAACTACAGCGTGAGGAACTAGATTTGCGTAATTACGCAAATCTAGTTCTAATCATGGAGGGAAATATGACTTAATTTTATGTGGTAATTACCATATAAAATTACGTCATGTTTCTCTCCATGATTTTATACCTAATATTTATACCTCGCGTGTTCACGTTTCCAGATATAATAATTCATTTATCGTAGTATTATGAATGGTTATTTAAACCTGAATTATCAGGAAATACAATCTGCTGTTACATGTTTGCAATTAGAAAGGCATGCAAATTAGTACACGCTCATGTGAAATATTGTTTACCTACACTGTATAACACATACATAAATACTTTTAAATAAACAAGCTTGTTTATAGGGTTCCGCCGTACCATGAGGTTGCCAATGAGACCCTCTTACTAAAGCTCCGCTGTCAGTCCGTTTGTCACAGGGCTGTGATTTCATCTTTCGAAATGTAATAGATAGACATTTGAAATTTTCACAGAGTGTGTACTACTATGGCCGCTATAACATCAAGTAGATAATTAAAATAAAATAAAGTTAATCATTAAAGGCGGTTCCCATAAGTACTAGAAACCTGTCCTTTTAATTAAATATATTATTAAAAATATTTAGTTTTAAATATTGTACGATGATACGGGACCCTTCGTGTGCGAGTCCGACTCGCACTTCACGAGTAAATATAAAAGCGTATTTACGTATGTTTTCCCTTAGAACGAGCAGAACTCAGTAAATACAGAAATACAGACATGTTGCTAATCCGTCGACTGCCAGATAGATTAGCGTGTCTATGTGGAAGGTTGAGCTTATAAAGACGATTCCGAACATAAACAAACATAGTGCCAACAATTCTATCGAACACTATTTTCTGTAATATGATTCAGAAGCACCACTTCAAGGCGGTCCACTTATTTACTACATCAAATAGTTGGTATTTTTTGGTACGTTTTGTTACAATTTTAGATTCAATCAAACTGGCTAGGCTTGTTGGCTTGTAGCCGTTCTAGCTTTCTGTCTAACCGGATGCAACTAAATTGCTCAACATTTAATTACAATTTAGATTACCCACAGATGAAAAATTTAAAAAGCAAGGAGTAAAAATCATATCACGAAACTTTCTGCTTTCGGTAGCTTCTGTTTACCCCTATCAGAAAAAAGCGTGAAGCACTACTTCTGCTGTCACTATTTTTGTTTTATACTTAGGATGTAACATGATTAGATTTTGAACCATCTACTAACCTCGCAGTATTGAAATGCATCGCATACTCAATTGACAATACGCTACCTAATTTCAGCTTTCCTATTTGACCGTGGGCGAGTTGTTCAACACGGATGGCGAGTTGTCTTCGTGGAATACAAAACAAATGACGATCGGCGGGTAATGGTACACTAACAAAAGGACTGGATTTTCATTTCGACAGTTCAACAATATTCACTGCGTTATACGTTGCTGAGCACACAATTTGTTCGAACATACGAAGCACATGGATTACCAATATCCTTCAAAATCATTCCATAATCAGCCTATAATGTTCCCACTGCTGGGACAAGCCTCCTTTCTATGAGAGGGAGCGTGACGTAATCCACTACGCGAGCCCAGTGCGGGTTGGTAGATGTCACATGTCTTCGAATTTTTGGTTCTAGGACATGTGTCCTCACGATGTTTTCCTTCACCGTTTTGAGAGCAGTGGTGATGAAATAATTTACACAAAGTAAAGCGTCTGTCTGTGTTCGAACCTACGACCTACATCTCGTAAGTCGCGGCCGTCACCACTGGGCTACCACTGCTCAAAATCATTCAGATTACATATTAATTTTCATATACAGCTTTACTGGGAATATTGAGTACCTATACTTACCGGGAGCTTTTCATTGAAGTGATCTAGAACCAAGGTAACCGACATTGCTCGCAGAACAGATGATCGATAGGGCCGAAAGGTTCTGGAATGGTGACTGCGTACCGGAAGAGGTAGAGTGAGAAGGCCTTTCACAAGGTGGACCTTGTGAAGGCCGCGGGAATCCGCTGGATGTGGGAAGCACAAGACCGGTCGAAGTGGAGGAGACTGAGGGAGGCCTATGTCCATCAGTGGCCGTCTTTCGACTGAAATGATGATGATGATGATGATCTAGATACATATAGAAGATACTGGTATTCAGCTGCATCCGGTTTGACTGGAAGCTGACCCCAAAATAGTTGGAAATAGGCTAGGGAGATGATGACTTACCGGGAGCTTTACATTTAAGAGATCTAGTACCAACCATTGCCTAGAAATACCATTTATTTGGAAAACAATAAGCTATTTTTAAAGTATTTCTGAATAACAGGAGAAATTCATTATATAATGGGAGAAGTTTATCAATTTGCAGTGTTCCTGAAACCACGCGTTGTATGTTTGATGAGCTCCTGATGCGGTGTTCTTATAAATGTTTGATTTAAAACACGCTACACTCTCTCTTTGTGTACTACGCGTATACAGATCGCTCTAGTTTTCTTCTTTTTTTTTAAACTCGCTGGCATCTTATTGATTTTACAAAAGAGAAAACTTTACCTACTTACTGAAGAAGTTGTTCGTATTGCCGATACTACATCTACTGATACGATTATGTGTGATAACCGAAAACTATTGAAAGTCATCACCGCGGTTTAGAAATAAATTGAATTGCTACAGAAATACGTAGATATAAAATATAACCATCCTTCTGGCGCATTCGGGTAAGACGACTAACAGATCTGCAGTAAGCAGATGGACAGCTAGAAATTCAGGTGTCCATCTAGTCTGTCTCCCATTTAAAGAGCCATCTCTCTAAATGTGAGATAGACCATACGCATCGGTTAAAGGGGAATGCCCATCAGCCAAGGACAAAAATGGAATGAACAACAATGAAATATACGCCAAATTGCACTACAAATCATTTACATTACAATTTCAATCATTATCAAAAACCTAGGCAGACACCAGTTCCAACCATGTTTTCTAAAATATAAATAGGATAAGTCAAAGTTAAACAACAAAACAACATTTAAATGTTTTAATCGATGCAATATCGAGATAGCAGTTAACACAATGTACGTTTATATCTATGAAGTGAAAACAAAATCCTTAAAAAATGGCCACAGTGGTCGATAAATATCCTATAAATCAATATTTATGTAACTCAAGTCGTAAACGCAAAAAAAATAATCAATGAATTCAAGCAAACAATCGAAAGAATGAAATGCAGTAATGTCAAACTGTCAGTAAGGCAAAGGACACGTGATGCATACAGCCTATACTGATTTTAATGAAATATTGACATGCATATATTATTTTAATTATATTTAGTATATAAATAGGTCCAATTATATTAAATTAATGTGTTAACTGTGCAGTAATTCTATAAAATAGTTTGTTAAGAATTATTTGACAATTCCTGTTTGGCTGGATGTCGATTACTCGTGTCAAATAAACACAGACCTCCAATAATAATATGAATGAAATAGACGGTTATCAAGTTAAGTATTTAATTGATCCTTATATTTTCACCCTAGGTATACAAACTTGAGAATTATTTCACTATACATATTTTATTCTAAATAGAATTAAGGACTATCAGTAGTTTCTGTCCATTACAGGTATTTTTTGGGCATTCCTCTTTCCAAAGGGAAAATATCCAGATTCCCCTTTCCAAACGGAAAATATCCAGGTAGATTTCCATTTCGGTAAAAACGGTTATTTGCGTGTGTATGTGTGTACTTCTATTTCTCGATCTTCGACTACTTTAAATTGATGTGAATTTCACATTACTTAATAAAATTCTTATATTCACTGACCGACAAGTCGCAGACTAAACAGGTGCACGGTGTGTCTAGATGTGATGACTGATTAAATGATTGCACAAGAATTATTTTAAAACGAAAATTAGTCACCGAGCGAAGATTCGTTTCCGTTTTCGGCCATTTTCGGCAAAAAAAAATCATGATTCGGCCTTATTTTCGTTTTCGGCCATAATGGGTCCTAAGACGCCAGATTCAACTCTGTTAATAGTTACTGTCCTTACGATTTATCCTTTAAATTGTAAAATCACAATTATTGTAACATACTGTAAAACACTTTTTTTAATTAAATAAATAATTATAATAATAATTATTAATTTTATTTGCTATCAGTATTCGTAACGTCATAATTAGTCAGATTTGCGAAAATGACCGTGCTTGCAAGGCGGATGATTTTGGCACGATGCTATTAGCGCAGGTGTACGCCACCGGCCTCCTGATATCGCTTAGCTTAGCTGGTCTTTAATGGCAGCTATAAAACCCAATGGGGCTGCACTATTTGTTACTAAGTTGTGTGACCAACGGCTACATTGGACTTTAAATGACACAATATATATAAAGGATATATAAATAAATAAATAAATAAATATATATATAAAGTATATAAATATATAAACACATAAATAAAGCCATTATCGAACGCTTTCGTTTTTGATCATTTCTACCTTTATTCATCATGTTTCACTCCCAGTGAAACGCCTGAACACAAAATGAGTCAAAAGGGAAAAATGTATTCATTTAGCCTAACTAAATGTTCTATGTATTTACATGACTGCTTTATTATGATTGTATATTAATTGTATGTGTGTTTGTGCGTAATTTTATTTTGATCATGAGCTACTATAACCAGTAAAAGTACTGTTAGTTTCGTAGTTAATTCACTACGATTGATAATTTCTCTGTGTTTGTTAGTCTTTAGGACACGCTACGCTGCCATCCCTGTTGTGTAGCTACTTTGCCTCGCTTGTACGCTTTCGTAGCCGCGTCGCTTTATTTGCTACAGCGAGCGCCAATTATGTGGTACTTCTGTATCATAGAACAAAGTTTTTATGATAAAAGCCTAAGTATGTATGATATACATAACACATAACATCACACCTTCTTTATCTGAAGGTTTGAGCAGAGGTGTACCTATAGTTCGCCCACATTTTGCCAGTTATGTTTATGTCCCATGTAATAGGGGGCGAGCCTATTGCCATCAACCATGCACAATTTTCCAGACCCCGGGCTGCTATTGAGAAATTCCAGATGGAAAACCCAATAACACTATGCCCAACCTGGGAATCGAACCTAGGACCTCATGCTCAGCAGTACCGGTTGCGACCACTAGACCAACGAGGCAGTCAGAGAATGTCAGTATTATTTATACAATACTAGCTTTTGCCAGCGGCTTCGCCCGCGTGGAGGTCGGTGTATTATACATATAAACCTTCCTCTTGAATCACTCTATTAAAAAAACCCGCATCAAAATCCGTTGCGTAGTTTTAAAGATTTAAGCATACATAGGGATATAGGGACAGAGAAAGCGACTTTGTTTTATACTATGTAGTGATGTAACAAAAACCCTGTTGTTCCTTTTAGGGACGTATACACTTACCTACAAGCACAACATTGATGAAGTTATATTTTTTTTAATAAGCATTGGCTAGTCGAGAGTTCAATATCAAATAACTATTAAAATCGATACATTCAAAAAAATGTTCACAATATCTGATTTTCCAAGTATCCTTATTTCGCACAATAGACTACGAGCTCGCCGGCTTTCTTTGATCTAATAAAAATCAGTTAAACATTGCAAAAATTAATTATTTATTTTAGTTATTTTTGTTGAACAGTTTTTATAAATTGACTTGCTTTATTACGTACTAGCTTTTGCCAGCGGCTTCGCCCGCGTGGAGGTCGGTGTATTATACATATAAACCTTCCTCTTGAATCACTCTATCTATTAAAAAAACCTGCATCAAAATCCGTTGCGTAGTTTAAAGATTTAAGCATACATAGGGATATAGGGACAGAGAAAGTGACTTTGTTTTATACTATGTAGTGATAGTGATGTATGTGATGTGTGTATACCGTTTCTGAAAACGTGGGTAGAAGTAACAACAGGGTTTTTTTACCTATTGTATATCTATATAAATCAGTAAGCCGTGTGGTGCCGGACGTAAAGAATATCACGATGATGCCCATCTCTTCCCGTGGGTGTCGTAAGAGGCGACAAAGGGACTTAGCGTTCTCTTTGCATTTTACCACCATACTGCGATCGCCAACCCACAAGCCAAGCGTGGCGATTGTGGCAAACCTCCCGAAATTGGGGGAGACCTATTTCCAACAGGTCCACTGTTGGACATAGGCTTTCCCCAATTTCGGGTCTTTCGGCTGAAATGATGATGACGATATAAATCAGCATATTTCTACGTATTTGATTGTCAATTATTTGCATTATTTTATTTTGATGACTAAACTGTTAGTTTCGTTCACCAAAATAGTATTCCAACCATTTCACTCTCGACCTGAAGACATTACACAATACTTACGTCAGTCTTCTGTGATAACTTCTAACTTATATGACCTCTAATATTAGCATACTATTCTCTGGTATGCTCTGTAAGTTTCCAAGCTGATAGTGGCCATAAATTAAAATTAAAACACTCAAAACTTTGTGCGAGTTCGCAAATAAGTGGCTCAACTTTAAAATTCAATTTTAAGTTAATATACCTAATTAAAACTAACGAAATCAGTGTTTGTCTTATGATACTTATTCGCAGCTTAGTTAATATTTTAGTTTACTTTAATTAAACATTTTGATAACCTTATGAATTTATAGAAATCTAGATTCTGCTCGCGGCTTCACCCGCGTGGATTTTTGTTTGCAAATTTGCAAATTTTACTCAATCAAAAGTTTGAAATTATAATAAGCATGACATTAACAATCATATTTTACAATTATTACGTTCTGACATTATATTTATCTTTTAAACTGACACACTCGTAGGTATAACTTTGACATCGATTAATTAATTTGTTCCAATGTATGAAATTTGATGTGTCGTTCTTGTCTGTTTTTATTTCGTACTAGCTGACCCGGCGAACTTCATACCGCCATATTTTATTTCTCCAGTCGCGACTGGTAAAATCAAATCAGTTGGTCGATTGTTTCGTCAAAGATCTGTCAAAATCTTCTGTCACATACCGTCAATCACTTTTTGTATTAGATTATAAAAAATAATTCTGATCAAATCGATTTTTTTTTAAATTTCTTATATACAAACCTTGTCCTGACAATAAGGAACACATAAAAAAAAAGAATCATCGATTTTGGTGCAGTCGTTTGGAAGTTATGTGCGCACATACATTTCGGCGATTCATTTTTATATAAAATAATAGATAGATTAAAATAATGTATATTTGCACACAAAATGTAATGGTAGAATGTAAAGGGGCCATTATATTGTCATCATATCATATCATACACTGCCACAGTTGTAAACCTATATTCTGTCAAAAAAAAGACTTTGAATTTGATGTTTATCTGTTTATGCCCATATCCTTACCTAGGATGCCATCTATGACCTTGCCAAATTTTATCGAAATCTATTCAGTGGTTTACGGCAACGGTAACATACAGACTTTAGAATTTATAATTTACTAGCATTTCGCCAACGCCTTCGTCCGCATGAAATTTATAGCTCATGTTACTCCGCAAAAATGTAGCTTTTCATATGTGATAGAATTTTTTAAATCGGTTAAGTCGTTTTTGAGTTTATCCATCATCAAGAATCAAAAATCTTTCGTCTTTATAATATTATTATAGTGTCGATTAGTATGGACACATATACAAAACATCACGCCTTATAATCCACGAAGGATTAGGCTTAGGTGTACCCGTAGTTATATCCAAGTCTCATATAACAGGGGACGAGCCTATTGTCATCAACAGGCACAAATCTAGACTCCGGGCTGCATCTGAGAAACCTTATCACATGATTTTCCTCGACCTGGGAATCGAACCTCATGTTCAATGGAAGCGCTTGTGACCAACGAGTCAATATTCACCCAAAATATCGGCTTTGACTTTCAACGCTTAAACTTCCAGATTTATTTACCTACCTGACCGTATCAGCCCCGTTTTACGCTACACTTTCCCATCCATAACCCTATTCGATTTAACCGAGGCGTCGGCTTATCAATGAACCGTCTTAGAAAACGAGTAACGTTAACGTCAGGACGTCTTTATCGGACGGTATCAGCCACTAAATAGATAGCTAAACAGAAGGGCAGCTCCGTACATCTCCGGGCTAGCCTTTTCCAGTCTCACCGGATGCAGCTGAATATCAGCATCTTACATGGAGCGACTGCCTATCTGACCTCCACAACCAAACTACTGGTAACACGATACCCATTGGTAAGACTGGTTTTCAGACTTTCGGGCTTCTACATACACAGCTACATTCTAACAGCCGTGACCAACGGCGTAACGTGCTTTCCGAGGCATGGAGGAGTCTTTATGTAAAGATGGTCAATCTGTTCACGAACCCACCGTGGCAATCGTCCCGTGCGGCTGATATTACCATTAGCCATGAGACAAATGCACGCAAAGACACGCTTCAGGTAGGTACAGCAAGTGCAAGAGCACTCACGACGCGACTGTCATGGCCGCTCTCAATGATCTTTTGGATCCTAAACCAACACACGATCTGTAAGAGGATGAATGGACGATGATTTTATTGGCATGTCAGAGATACTGTCAGAGGGATCCGTGAAAGTGCTGTCAATTTTTTTTTATGTTTTATGACTTAAGTCATTTTATTTCCAAAGACTGGAATACGACGTGGCAATGCTGCCAGGCTTTTAGGCATTTTTCTTGTTGATAGCGATGCATACGATTTTTTTGATGCCCTTTTCCCTCTTTTTTATACACATGTCATATATATTATGAATATTTTTTTAAGTCTGGTGCCTTATTATGTTGAACTTAATTTTGATGTCTTTAATAATTGTGATCTTCGTACGCGTGTCTGTGTGTGCGTGTGCCTATTGTGGCTCATCGAACGAAAGCCTTCTGTACCTATTTATTTTGTGTATCACCTACGCTTCGTAGTACCTCGTAGCGCGGTATCGCGTCCGCGGACGTGTAATATCTGGGATAACGGCCATCCGTACGTTAGTTTGGGCTTATGTCGACCTGTTATCAATGCGAAATGAGCTTCGTCCTGCTAATAATGGATCTGTTTGCTAATATAGGTACGTATTTTCTATCGGCTGTCAGTGATTGCATGCTCAACCGACCACGGACAGATAATTCCTGATCGTGGGCGGTTTTAGTCGGTATTGGCCGATAAACCATATGATTTGATGGCGTCTAGTTTTATGTTCCGCTTTATGTTTATCTAGGTAATGTATTTGTGGAAGTTATTGTTCTTTTTTAGATAGTGGGAGGCTACTATCTTGATTATGTGACCACTGATAACGTTATGTAAGCGTAACAGGATATTGCATAAAACAACATGTGACGAAGTAAGTTATCTCTATTAGAAACCGTTAGTATTGCCGGTGTTAATTCTTTAATCGAGAGATTATTTCATATAATGAAACTCTCACAAAAACTGGACGCAGAGGGGTAATTACGTAATACATTTAAGTAGGAATAGGTTTCATTTTGACAAAATCAAAATCAAAAGTCATTTATTCAAATTATGCTGAGAATCAGCACTTTTCGAATGTCAAAATTACATAAGACAGTCCCCCAAAACGCCCGCCCTTCACCACTTCCTAGTGCTTTAGCTGGGAAGAAGTGGCGCAACAAACTCCCCAGCAGCACAGCCTTCTGTTTAGTTAGATAGACTTGATTCTATTCATAGGTAGGCAAAGTAACTTACAAGACACAGAAATTGTTATATGTCAGCTAGCCATGCCAATATACCAACAAATAAAATGCACAGACAGACAGTTCAACAACATTTATTGCGTTGGTTACGTTGTTGAGCAGACACATTTTTCGAACATATTGATTGATTAACAATACGTATCCTTCAAAATAATTTAGATTTCGATTGACGGTGTAGCATGCAATTAGGGTGCAGATTTTTAAGGTGGAACCTCCAGGAAGCCCGCGAAATTCAAATTTTAGTAGCGAATCATATTTTGTTTAACATACAGCCTGACACTGACTTGCAAATTGTAAGAAAACGCATGAAGTGAGGTTTTAATGCCCTTTTATAATCGCAAAAACGTTAGAAGTGACGTTTTAATGCCCTTCTGTAATCGCAAAAAACGTAAGAAGTGACGTTTTCATGCCCTTTTATAATCGCAAAAACGTTAGAAGTGACGTTTTAATGCCCTTCTGTAATTGCAAAAATGCACAAAAACATTAGAAATAACGTTCCTGTTAACAATATTTCAAATAAGTTACTCTCAACATAGATGACTGTATGACCGCTCATATTTTACTTTATTTGTTCAATACAAGCGCAAAAGTGGTGATTCCATAAAAACGTTCCGGGGCCCAAAGAAGATAAAACTCAAGCGGAAGTTTTTCAATCTTTCTGAACTGTTCCAATTTCTATAGATACAGGCAAGTTAACCTTTACAAACTTTACTTTTATATGGGAGTTTTATAAAACCCGATAAGTGTAAAGCTCCAACTAGTTCTGCCCTATGCTGTAGTTTAGATACTAGTTTAGTAAAAGAAATAGGATCAAAGAGAAATGTATCGGAATTCATTACCACGAACATGGGTATAATTAGTCAAACGATTTGAATACAAATTGCTGAAACGTTGTTTGAATAGCGCCCGATTTTGGCGAGCTTCGAATTTTATTTATTTAAGTATTAAATACTTTAAACACATAAATTTACTGTGGAGGACATATTGCTGCATGGTCATTTTCTACCAGTATGGGTGACGCAAACATAAACAGTAGTAGGTGCAGGAACGAAAATTGTGGAATCAATATTTATTTAACTTTAAGCATATACATGTATAAAAGGTGTAATTTTAATCACCAATAAAATCAGCTGTTCCTTACATTTTGACAAGTTATGCGAACATAAATGTAGGGAACAGCTGATTTTATTTTCGCGATTTCAGGTTTGGGCCCATAGTAAAAGTTGTTCATAATGATGACTACAATGACCCCTTATGAGGTTAACGGTGATTAAAATTACACCTTGTATACCTAGCCTCCCTATTAAATACTATAAATAATACCTAATTGCCAGCAACCAGAATTTTATGCTACCTTCCTTAGCTACGAAAACTCTGAAGTTAAAAATATTTTAAATTACATTTATTTAATATCTTGAGAGCCAATAAATGAAATAGCCCCAATAGTTTTTGGTACCTCATATCTAGAATGCAGATCAAATTGGCAATTCTCCAAAATAATTTTTCGCTTAGTTTCATATTCCGACCGCCATAATTGTCGGTTTTCACAGACAAAAACAAAACTATAATTATTCGTAAAGTAAATTAGTTCATTAATATCTTTTATATTTCGTAGAAAAATGGTTTTTTCAACATTTTTAAAACTCATTTTCGTTTATCTCACGTCGTTATAAGTAGAAATCAATATGCATCCATCATGCATTATAACATTAAACCCCGGCTTGGTGGTAAACGAAGATAATTTTATACTTTATTATAATAAACGTGTAACAATTTTCATTTAATATTCTTAAACTTTAAGATCCATCTTCGTAAAAGTTGTAAGAAGGGGCAATACTTGGCCAAAGATGTTCGAGATAGGAAACCAGCAGTAAAAGCCGGAATATTATCGTTATTTTCCCACAATATTTTCCTTCGCAAAACTTACTATTCCCAAACTCTTTATGTAAATTCACCGATGGCTTTGCTATGAATTCTAAATAGCTTACCGATAAAATTATTAAATTCATGTCAAATAATTAAACTAATCCTAGATCAAAAAAGGAGTAAAGTAGTTAACTTACAGTAATCAACTAACCATGCTTTTCTACAAGTCCAAAATTGTAACTACCTGTACTTTAAAATCCGTTAAAACATGCAAAGTCAGCTGTCTGGCATCTGCTAAGCAAAATTGCAACAAATGACGCAGACGCTGCAGACTGTCATTCGGGGCCACGGAGTAAATACAAAGAGGAGACGGCCTAAACAACTGTGCACTGTGATTCTCGACTAAGTCCTGACGTCATCAAGTAGGCGTGGCCTTGTCAGTGTATTGTTGGCGTTCGTCCTGACAAGTAACAAAAACACAGGGCCGTAATGGAATCCAATTATTGTACTGAATATTCCGCAGCTGTCTCATAAATGGAAATATACTCATTAAAAATACAATCTCCTATAAATTAAATATTCCATCTAAAATAATTTATTTAAAGTACTTTCCCTCCGTGAGACAACTATTATGGTGCATACTAGTTGTCTCACGGAGGGAAAGTAAAAAACAACTACCATACTGTATGGTAGTTGTTGTTTACTTAATTAAAAGTACTTAAAGCCTATCTAGTTTATTTAGTTAAATTTTGTACTAAATGATGTACTAGATTTTTTCCGAAGATAATCTAAGACAGCAATGTATTACAAAAATTATTATCACTATTTCAATTTAAAAAATACGTACCTAACTGGTCCGCAAAATTAATATAAAAAACGGAGTTAGTAACTTACTCCCTGGTACGAAAATTCTGAGTACGACCCTGTTGCATCCTGCACTTAGTGACATCTAGTGTGAGAAACTTACGTCACTACAAAGTAAAATCTACAGAACGAGCGAGTAGTTTTGCCATTGACCGGTAGATGGAAATTAAAGAAGTGGGCGGGATCTAACACCCCCTCACCCCGCAAATTGTCACGCGTTGTTCCTTAGGGAAATCTAATTACACCATCTCCTCTTTGTATTTGCTCCGTGTTCGGGGCCCCATTCCGCACAGAGTGCATAAAATTTTGGACCACATAAAAATGTTAGATATAAAAATATTGGAGGGTAAACAGAGAAAAGTGTGTAATCCAATCTCCTGTCGACAGCGGATCGATTTATTTTATACACGACTTTATGCTCCTAGACATACGACGGTCTTAGCACGGATCTGACGATATAAAAGATGACAAAATAAGTACACAGCTTCGTCGTCTATATTCACACAACCTAGCCACTAGCTACACATTCGTAGATGACAACAGTTTTATGGATAATCTACCTGTTTATTTAAATCCTACATTTGGATATTTTTATCGGACTCAGTCCCGGCTGGACTGACAGTTTAAGCAGATATGACATGTTCCCTCTTTTATCAAACTGCTGCAGGTCTACATGTTTTAGCTTATTGTGATACTTTAATCCTTAATCCGAAACTACAATGCCATTATGAGACCTGACGGGTCAAGCCCACGGGAGAGGTTTTATATTAATATAAATTCTGAATATTACACGAATTTCAAAAAATGTCTCGTTTTGCCACGGTGCTTCTTCACCATAAGCGAAACGTCTTTGTAAGCTACAATTCATTTCAGTTTTCAAAATGTAATTCCCTTAATATTCGTATGAATACAATCAAAAGACAAAAGACTTACCGAAGGACATAGCGCAGCCAGGAGCTTTGACGGCTCTCACTAAATGTAATCCCAAAATTCCCCACTTACTCGTGACCAAGTAATCAGCGGGCATTACGAGGCCGACACGCTTTGACGGCAAACGCCTCTAATGTTGGCTGGGACCGACAGCTTAACGTGGTACGACCGATCATTAATCTAGTTTAAAGTACGCCGCTTGACGGACCCACTAAATGTGGCCGTCTTGGTCACTGACATGTTGGGAACGCGAGCTAGAATCTTTTAGTGTTCAGACTTTGTTTCAAGCATATAAAATGTCGGTTATCTAGAACACATCATGCCAACCAGGCTGCATTCCCTCCTAAATATGCAATGGTCTGTTATAAAACCACATTTTGTTGATTTCAACATTTACCAAGTATAAGCATAAATGTTAACTCTGGGATAATACGTAGTGATGTTCCGTCCAACGACCTTTTAACAACGTCTCACAGAACTCCTTTAAGCACTCGCACACACTAGGGTAGTATTACAAAAGTACCATCCTTGGCAGCTCGTGGCTGATGTGGTGGCCTGTCAACATAGGCGCCGCAGAGTAGCAGGCCTTGTAGATCTGGCCATAGGACCGCCGCGCTGGTAGCGGTTACTTAGCATTGTTTTACAACATACTTTTTTAAAAAAAGCTGCTTTTAGCAAGAAAATATAGAAACGTTTGTCACACTTTACTTTGTCGAGCGAAAATTGTACGGTGCTATCGCTCGTCGATCAAAGTTCCGTCGTCCTGTCGTTTGTCGAGAAAACAATCAGTCGCATTAAAGTACGTTGCGCTGATGTGCTGTCGCACCACTGATTGTCGAAATTTCGTACTGTCGCCATATCTTTTGTCGCGTATTTGTTTGTCGCGAGGAATTATGATGCGGAGTCGTCTCACAGACGTGTATGCGACCGATAGATACGTAGTCCCAATAGGTTTTATATTGTCTTTCTTATAAAAGCTTTTAATAGCCTTGGGCAATCAGCACGCTACCATCTTGCTATTATTATTTTTTTACCATGGAAAAACTTGTCACAAATAGTTTAAAACAATACAAGAGAAGTATAGGTTTCTAGAACAAAAAGCTACATAACTATGCTAGAACGTTACCAATCAAAAGTTCTCGTATCAGAACATGTCCCCAGACTCGGTGACTACAAATCTCGTTTAGTATTTTCCAACTTCACTCGTCGGCAAAGCGGTCCCTTGCTTTGGCGAATGCAAGTTGGATGCTACTTTTCTTTTGTCTTTTATTCTTTGTTGCAATTAAATTTAGTGTTCCCTAGACGTAGCAACTGATTTTTCTTGGTATTTGGTGAACCGATATACTTAACTAGCTTTTAATGCCAGTACTAAAATTTTAATTACAGGTTTAAATAAGAAATAAAATGGTAAAATGCAGAAAGGGCCATTGGCAATGGTTGTAAAATTATAAAAAAAAGGTGTAAATGAATGATTCGGTTTAAAGAAATTATTTTTAAAAAGAACCATACATCGTTTACTTAAATATGAGAAACTTAACAAAACATTTTAAGTAAACTTAGTTGTATTTTGATCTATAGAGTACATACAATGATTATTATGTTTAACCGACGTCATTGAACTACAACCGACTTATAAGTCGATTCGCACGAATTTACTCGCCCGAATCGATTCGCCTCAATTAGGCAATTACACGTTTTCATTTTTATACATCTGATTACGTGTACTTGCAGTGACCGTTTTTTACAACTTAATTGATCAAAATTTAAAACACGCCGATTGCCTAAAACGTGTTTCTGGAGGTGTCGATTTGCCCACAAATAAATTAACTTCATGTGACTTGTCTATTGAAAATTATATATGTGTATAAAATTATATTTAAAAGTATCGTAACGTATTCACCCGATTTAGACAAGTTCCACAATGACATGAATCATGATGTATCAAAATGTGTAGTCGTATGATACATTAAAGGAGCCGCTTCGTAAAAACTACCTACTTAGCTATTAGGTTATTTGAAATTAATCATTATTTTTACAATTTTAAGCTTTCCGTACATATTGGGCATTGTGTCCGCGCGTTGTAACTGGTCAAATTTTCGTAGATTTTGGAGGGCAATCCACCGGTAGACCTATTTACCATAACAACAGGAATTTTCAATTAGAATTCAGCTCGGCCTGAGGGTGTATACGTACGTGATTCTTTAACACTGCCTTTGCCTTTGCCACGTGCCAGGTGTGGAGTGCAATTTAACTACTTTTAGATACCGTGACTCTGAAATGGCGAGCATCGGAGTGTAAAGAAAATTCTGCCAGTGCCGACCTCTTTGCCATAGATAAACGAATAACTTTTTCGAACTGTGCTGAATCGTGCCTGAATGGAAAGGTCTGCTTTGAGTATCAACACTGCACTTTGTGAATTCATTTCTTGGGTAGTTATTTTTTTGGCTTTTTGTTTCTTTGTCCTTTGTTCTGTTTGAAAACGAAGATCAAACGTCTGTTACGTTTGATCTACATTTTTCCTATTGCTCCTCTGCCTCTGTGAGAGGGAGTTGGCTACAGTCAACCACGCGGACCCAGTGCGGATTGACGAATGTCACATGCTTTCGATTTTTTGGTTCTAGGACATGTATTCCTCACGATGTTTTCCTGCACCGTTTTGAGAGCAGTGGTGGTGAAATTTACAAAATGTAAGGTGCCTGCTTGAGTTCGAACCCACGACCTACAACTCGTAAGTCGCGGCCGTTACCACTGGGCCACCACCACTCTCATAAACTCCAGGTATATAGCTTCTGCCCGCGATTTCGTTCGCGTCTAATTTCTTGCTCCCCGACCCACCCCGTCGCTCGCCTCGCCTACCGGTGCGAGTACTTCGTATTCAGGACATTTTTTTTCTTTGCTCGGCTCCTCAGGGTCTTAGCGTGATGTTATATAGCCTATAGCCACCCTCGATAAATGGGCTATTCAACACTAAAAGAACATTCCAATAGTTCCTGAGACAGGCAGTTTCTGAGATTAGCGCGTTTAAGCAAACAAAGTCTTCAGCTTTATAATATTACTAGCTTTTGCCAGCGGCTTCGCCCGTGTGGAGGTCGGTGTATTATACATATAAACCTTGCTCTTGAATCACTCTATCTATTATAAAAACCCGCATCTAAATCCGTTACGTAGTTTTAAAGATTTAAGCATACATAGGGATATAGGGACAGAGAAAGCGACTTTGTTTTATACTATGTAGTGATATATAGTATAGAACTATAGATAAGTATTTTTTTTATTTTTTTTTTATTTACGAAAAGTTACATAGAAAAATACATAAGTCTTCTGCCAAACTGCTGTACAGTTTGTCGGCAGTGTTCTCGTGGATACACTTTTGTGATTGACTACTTTATAACATACACATGGACGCAAAGTCGAAGCAAAAAGAAAAGAAAAAGAAAGGAAAGGACACTAAATATCTAACGATGGGCTAACGATGGGCTCACTCAGGCTCACGTCTTGCCCACCAGTCTGGCATGAGCAACGCATGCATTGCGACGCAACGCAATATAATATATTAGAACCCATTTTATCAAGTTACCATGCTTATGGATACCTACAGTAACAAAACGTTTTCATCCCTTTTCCCCTTGCAACTACATAATATCTTCTCAAGTGTCAATGAAATCGACGGGTATCTACGCCAAATGGTAAATACATTTCCTTTGATTGTGTCGGTATCAGTGTTTCAGAAATAAGGAAGGGTTCCCTTTGTTCTGTCTCTTTTAGCAATAATTATTTAATCAGATCCGGATCGCATATCATCATAGCATCACGCCTGTAGTCTTCAAAAGGTTAGGCAGAGGTGTACCTATAGTAACACCTACATTTTGCTAATTATGTTTAAGTCAGATGTAATAGGGGGCGAGCCTATTGCCAACAACCAGCATAAATCCAGTCTCCAAGCTGCTACTCACAAATTCCTTTTTCCATTTGATGGAAAAACTCAATAACTCTTTGTCCAGCCTGGGAATCGGATCCAGGACCTCACCCACAGTACTACTTCCGGCAACTAGACCAACGAGGCAGTCCACCACAGCCACGCGAGGCACTGTTTACCACTGTCTTCTAGTTTATTCATTTGTGTAGGTCAAAAATTATCCCACGGAAATGTACTACCGGGATAAAAGTATCCTATGTTTTAATCCAGGTTTTAAACTAACTGTGTGGCAAATTTCATCCATATCCGTTCAGCCGTTTTAGCGTGATTGAGTAACAAACATCCAAACTTTCACAATTATAATATTATTCGTTGGAAAGAAGGATAGTAGGATATTAGGATAGTAGGATTAGTAGGATAGTATTAGAATCTGACAAGAAGAAAAGAGCACGAAAATAGGTACAAAAGTGATGCTTAGACATTTCTAGTAGTATGCTTATATCTACTAGGCTCCAATCTGCTATTCACAAATTCCTGATGGAGAAACTCAATAACAATTTGTCCACCCATCGAATCGGAACCATGCTCAGCGTAACGGTGGCGCTTGTGACCACGGCCACTGGTTGGTCGCAAACGCTAGGGATTCTGAATTATTCCAATAGAATTTGTGTGGTTCTGTGAAAAAAATTAACCAATGAAATTAACATGGAGTATGTTAATTTCATTGGTTAATTTTTATATTATAGTATGTATGTAATGTTATTAAAATAAAATAAGTGGGCGGTAAATAAAAGTATCATTTCTGTAGCATGAAATATATTTCTTTGACAACTGTACCTTATTTCATAGAGTTACCAATATCTCGTTTTTATATTTAGGTTATTCGCCAGATTTCCCTGGCGACGTAGAGGACATATGCCTAACCTATATACAACCGATTTCTTATTTAAAGTTGCCGTGACTTTGGTTCGGTGCTCAGTTTGGCGTCAAAAGTAATTAATGGTAAAAATAATTGAGATTAAATTATTTTAAACTTTTTAGTTCGTTTTATTAACAATTATTAATAAAAGTTTGTTTAAAAAAAACTTTTTTTTCTTTTAACTTTTATTTTACCTTTTTTGTATTTTTAATGGGGGATTTACTACGGCGTAGTTCGTAGCAGCGTTTTTCGGTTATGTAGGTCGTAATAATTCGTAGAACCCACACATATGTGTTGTTTTGAGCACTTAGAGTGTTATGTATCTGTGGCCATCTTCCAGTTCCAGCATCAGACCCTGGTTACCATAGGATCAAAGTATCTGCTCATCAAACGAGCCCAAACTCGGTGGGGTTGTATCGTTTTATTGCGGAGTTCCTATAGCCTTTCACCACTACAACCTTCCAGCTCCAGCATCAGATCAGGGACTTACTACAGAATGGGCAACAGCGTTCTCTATGCATTTTACCACCATACTGCGATCGCCAACCCGCCTGCCAAGCGTGGCGATTATGGAAAATCCCCCTTTTTGGGGGAGGCTTATGTCCAGCAGTGGACGTCTTTCAGCTGATATGATACATATGCATGCAAAATTTCAACTCAGTCGGTTAAAGATATCTGCTTCAAAATTGAGTTGCAAGGTTCCACCCTAACAAACATAGTTACATACATACATTGCAAGTTTATTATAAGCTTGTAATAAAGACAGAAGTTGTACTTATTGGTCTAGTAGACACAAGCGCTAGCGTTGAGCATGCGGTCCTGGGTTCAATTGCCAGGTTGGACAAAGTGTTATTGAGTTTTTCCATCCGGAGTTTCGTAATAGCAGCCAGACTTGTGCCTGGATGATGGCAATAGGCTAGCCCCCGATTACATGGGACTTAAACATAACGGTAGAAATGTGGGTGAACTACAGAGACAGTAACTTGAGACGATCGTTTAGTATGTACCATAATAAAGCCACCAACAGCAACGACGCATGTAAAGACAAACCCCTTTTGTCCATTTTCTGTTTTTCGTGTCGTGTCCGTGCAAATTTAGGAAAAAGGGTAATTCTCTGGTAATGAGATTACTTAGAAAAGTAGGTACGCCGAGTTTGCTGGATGTACTGTAGCACCCTCACTCGTGACGACTCTTTTAATACAATACTAGTCGGTACAATTCGATGTAAGACTAGAAAACCAAAATGACGACGGTTGGAAATGAAATAGGCATAATCGTCATATGCATATACGTACACCTCTAATAGCAGTAGGTATTATTTTATTCTTGTTTTAGTGTGGGATAGAGATAGATATATACAGGTCGTATAGCTCCGTCTCTATAATAATACTGCTAGAAGAGGTGGTGGTAAGCCCCCAGTCTGTTACAAGCTGAACATAAGCCTCCTTAAAGACAGCCACAACAGTCATAAGCCTTATTTATTCCTTCCTTATCATAGTATCCTTTCCAAATTACTGGATCTGATACTCATGACCAGGGAGTTTCATAAAGGGTCCATATTTTCTCTGCTTCCGACCGTTATCTGGCTCTGACCCGAATTCGGTCTTAGTGTAAGCCATATTTACACGTATTACTTGTCCAATCTTGTTCGCTGTCAATGGGAAGATAACGTAGTCCCATGGACCTTAGCAGTTTAATGTTCATAGCTTGATTTGTATTTACATAAATGGTCGATTAAAGCATTCATATAGATATTGACCGTCGGAACATGTGGAATGGTTTTCTGCTCATTGGAATCGAACGGATTAAAAACAAGCAAAATAGTTCCAACAATGGTATAAAAAGAGTAGCTTACATAACACAGAGTTACTCCACTGTTACATTTTTGTAATCTTTGACCTGAGACTTTTTGCTTCGTCCGCACTTAGTAGTGAATCACCACATTCAACATTAAGTTCCGGAATAAAGATAAACACAGATACAGCTAAGCAACCGTAGATAATCTAATGTAATAATATTATATTTGTGATAGAAAATTCATATACCATTGATTAGAAAATTCAGCAGTATTAAAACAGATAGGAAACATTTTTCATGACGTTAGCCACGTTCAAAGTTCGACCGTGTGGTCGCTCTGCGGGGCGAAGTAAATTCCATTTTCAAATTTTGGACGTTATTTGGCGTCACCTTGCGGTACGAGGGACGGCGCGGTGAACTCACATGTGTCGTGTCTGTGTAGTATATTTTACTAAATTTTCAATATCACGTAGTTTATAGTTGTTGATATAGCCCTCTGGGAGTTATACGGCAATTTTCCTGTCTAGTTTCAAAGACCAGTAATTACCAAACTTTAGTTTGCCTATCGAATTTGCCGATTGAAAGTACGTGTGGTTTCATTAGTCGCTGTTACTCATTAGTTTTCGGTGTTAGTTCGTTTCTGAGCTTCTTTGATAAAAGCTGACTGAGAAAAATTTACTAGTTTGTGTTCAACTCTTTTTATACTTCTTGTAAAAACGAACAGCCAAGGCAATATTTTTGCACGAATTTTATCGGTTCTCTAAGTAATACCGGAGCAACTTAAATAAACATCGCGAAGCTATGCTTATGCAGTACATTTAATAATTCATGAGGGCGCGAAACGGCTTCGACAAATATTTACCTGCGTAGACGACAAAAGCGAAAATATTTTCGCGGGAATTAAAAACAGACGGGGCTGATGGAAGACATCTTTTTATTTGTATTTCATTGTATAGATTTCATTTAACTGATAATTTCTGACTGAAAACTTTAAAAGTTATTTTTCTTTATTAACACGCTGTGTAAAAAAAATCAAAATAAGGATAGAGTGCGAGAAGCGTGGGGTGATTTTTGACATATTTCTATAATCACTTTACCTATATCAAGCATCCCACGCATTTTTACGTGAAAAAAAAGTCATTTATTTATCACTCTATCTTTATTTTGAATTATTTTTTTATTATTTTCTACTTTTTAGTTTGGTTTTCTATTAAAGCGTGTTTTTACATGTCCCTACTATAGTTAACTATAGTACTTCCACCCTATACGGTTGTAACTTCAAGCGTTTGGCTACACACGTTTTTGCCCTCAGTACCTTTTCATGATCTTTTCTCCGTAAATGGAAGGAAAAATGTGAAAATATATATGAGCCGCATACCCACGTTTTTCGCTCTTGTTATGTTTTTGTTGTGTGCGGTGTGAAAATTTTCCTTTTTCTTATTTGCACTGCTGGCTGTTTCATGGAGAATGAAAAATGAATTCATTTTTGTATGTATGAAAGTCAATGTTGGTAGCAGTAATCAAATATCCATGTACTGGCGACCCGCCTTGCTTCGCGCGGTTCACGACATGTCAAAATCGATAATTTTATTATTTTAAAGTTTAATGTAAACATGAACTTCCTGGAATGACTTCTCTAATTGATGGTCAAAACGGCCGGCGCCACCAACAGACATGTAAAGTCGACGTTCATGCGGACGTAATAATATCACGGCGGGGTTTTAACGCACACTGGATTTTCAACTCTCGGAGCTGATCCGAGCATTGAGAATCCAACGTAACAATACAACGTAACAAACATCCAAAGTAACTCTGATTGTCTGTTACGCTTTCACGCCTAAACCGCTGAACCAATCGTCATGAAATTCCGCAGAGATAGAGCCTAGGATATGGAGAAAGACCTAGGCTACTTTTTTACGCGATAACCAACAACCACGCGGGCGGAGCCGCGGGCAAAAGCTAGTTCAAGATAATTACGAGTGCAGATTCTCATAATTATAAATGTTTCTACTTAAGTAGGCTTTAGTTCGTTGTTCACGATATAACTAAATGACGCTTTCTATAACTATATGACACCTTATTTAACCTGAAATTAGGAAGGAACTCATTGCAACAGATAATAATCAAATGTCTCTTTCACATAAAAGCTCTCAATACAATCAAACACGCAACACCTTTTTACCGCACTTTACCAAAACAAAAGAAGGACTTTATCGGCGATCTTCCTAATGATGATTTAAAGCCTCTTTTCAATAATGGAAACGCGTTATGGCGGCGTTGTAGGGTTAATTACTAGACGTGTCATGTTTTCTCACTGCCATGGGTGCAATCAAAGTCCATTAACTAATGGTAGGCGATGTATAAACGCTGTTACGACGTAAGGATTTTGCGGGCGATGTACTCTGTTACGTGTACATCGCGCATCGTCCATAAAATAGGGTTACAGCACTGTAAAAAGGACAAATATTTAACAGATCCTCTAAAAGTTATTGACCTTCTAAAGATGAATTCGTTCTCGATGTTGTCTTCGGTATTGTTCTCTTTAGTATACATATATTTAAAACCTATTAATTAGTTTGAAAAGGTGGCTTAGACAGACTGCGGAAGGCGGAGGACAGAGTGTTATGCCACAGCCTGGGAGAGGACTATGTCCAGCAGTGGGCTGTGATAGTCTGAGTTGACTGATAGAGTGTTTTTTTTTTAATTATTATACAGGGTGGTAGGGATATTGACGCGCAAACTGAAACCATGATTCTAGATCATTAGAGATGTCAGCGTCAACTGGTGGGGATCGCAAGGGCCGATGCCTGCCAGGGGTGCGGGTTGTTCGAAAGAGATACCGTGGCACCAGGCACACACGCAACTGAAGGAACACGGCTGGATTTTAATCAGTAAAAGTCTGACCAGGCCTCCTGCTCCACCCAGTCCGGGGGAAGTTATTTCATGATTTCCCACCCTCAAAAAAAAAATACATTTCAAAATACGTTTTCAAAATAGAAATCTGTTGTTTCATAGAAAAGTTCCATCCATACCTACTAAAATGTATGGTAAAACTATTGTTTTTTTTAATTTTGCAAAGAAAAAATTCAATACAAGTGAGTTCAGTTGAGACTCCTGTACTGAATCAAAATCAAAATCAAAAGTCATTTATTCAAACTAGGGTGAGAGTCAACACTTTTTGAACGTCAAAATTACATAAGACAGTCCCCCAAAACGCCCGCCCTTCACCACTTCCTAGTGCTTTAGCTGGGAAGAAGAAGTGGCGCAACAAACTCCCGACTGAATCTTTGGTAACAGGATGTGCGTCGATGTCTGATTGATATGCCCGTACCAACATGATTGACGATCATGTTACTACGGGCTGTGTACGGAGTAAAACAAAAACCGATCAGGAGAAAAGAACCAATAGAATCACGTATCAAAGAAGTATAAGGTACAATATGCCAATACAAATAATTCGGAACAGGCAAGCAATCGCTTACAACGACCCTTCACCCTCATTCCCTAGTTGACTCTTACAAACGTGTAGAATCTTAAGTAGGACCTCTTTTATCCCAAATCATGGTGATAATACAGTACCTACGTAATTATGCAAATGTAACAATGTTTGCTAACGAGATGATATCTGAACAACGGTCAGTCTGTCTGGGAACCTTCATTTGTTAAATAGAATTTCTAAGTGTTGTTTTCTGAAGTTTTGATTGCGAAGTTCTCTTTTTACTGCTTCATTTTCAACTCTTTCGCTTGTAAAAGTTTTTTTTAATGATAAGACTATGAACACAATTTATTGTTTGATTAAATATAAACAATTTTTAGTTTTCGATTTAGTGCATAAGCATTTTGAGTCTATAATGGTTTGCTAGGACACAGGTCTCCTCTCTTCGAGACGGACTGGGCCGTAATCCACCCCGCGAGCCCAGTGCGGGTTGGTCGATGTCACATGTTTTCGAATTTTTGGTTCTAGGACATGCCGATTTCCTCACCACGTTTCCCTTCACCGTTTTAGAGCATTGCTGATCAAATTATTTATACAAAGTAAAGCGACTGCCTGAGTTTGAACTCATGCCCTTACAACTCGTAAATCAGGGCCGTTACCACAGGGCCACCACTGCTCTTTCTTTCTAATTAGAGAAAATGCATAAATTATTATTGGTGAATTATACTAAATACTTTATTTAGTGCATTCCACATGTAGGTATTCTTAGGTGGTAAAGTTACAAGTAGATTTAGCAAAACTACTATATTATAACATTCATGTAGGTATTTACAGAGATAATCTAATAGTAGTTAATAATCTAAAATATAATTAATAATTATAAAATAAAATATAATTAATATAAAATATAAACAGGTCTAATGAGAGATGTAATAATAATTAATATGTTTAATAAAATTTAACGTTGCGAGTACATAAGTTATGACTTTATAAGTCTATCCCTTAAATATTCGATAATCGAGTAGTAGCTTTTATTTAACAAAAATTGTCTAAGTTTTTTATTTAAACATGTCAAATTCATGCATTTTCACTTATCAGCACATTTTTATCAGTTAGTTTTATTTCCTTAGTTACAGATAGCTATGGTGACAACGACAAACTTCCATATCAATCGAATATTTTCCTTAATAATAGTGTATTTCAATTTTATCATGCATCATCTAGTATTTCTGCCGAACACTATAAAAATGATAAACCTGTACTCTGATTTTTTATTTGTTAGACCAAAATGAAAGCTGTCAGTATCGCTTATCTGTCATGTTCACAAAAAAGGTCAATCGCAGCTGTCTTTTCAGTCTAGTAAGTTAAAAAACAGAGTCTAGTCCATTGTCCCTATAGATAGCTAGATCGACAAACTCACTTTCGCATTTATTATAGCTATACTTATATTATGTAGGATCGTAACGCTACATCGCATCCCTTCCTATTTATACATATTCGGAATTTGTAAAGCGGATCCGGTCTGGGAGTTTTGACAGTAGATGCAAATGAGTTGATCGTCAGCTGGCGCTTTTGTAGCAGCCTACGTAAACGGATCGCCTTTCGTACAAATTGTTCCAGTTTTATGTAACTACCTGCCTTCAGTTTTGACAAGCTTTTCAATTTTCAAGTCCGTGTACCCGAGCACTTGAGGTTTAAAACATTGATAGGTTTTTTTTGGATGGGAAATCATCAAATAACTTCTCTCGCTCTGGGTGGAGCAGGAGGGCGTATCAGACCCGTGTTCCCTCAGTTGCCTGTGTTCCAGGGGCCGCGGTATCTCTTTCGAACAACCCGCACCCCTGGCAGGCATCGGCCCTTGCGGGCCCCATCAGTTGGTGCTGACATCTCTTTGAGGCGCGCGTGGAACACAACGCGCTGTCGACCCGGGCTTGGTCCTTACCGGGCACCACTTAACTTACCCATTACTTGCCGCCAAAAAAAATTTATAGGTTGATTGGTATGTAGAATTATTAAATTTATTTTGAAACCTGAGAACTAACACCTTACTAACGTACCTAATATACATTGGTATGTTTTCAGCCTTCGCACTTTCATACGCATTGCTACTATAAAAGTTCCTAATTAATACCACCCACAGCTGGGACACACTGGCCTGCTTTCTGTGAGATGAGAGGGAGTAAGCCGTAAGCCACCACGCGGGCCAAGTGCGGGTTGTTAGATGTCACATGTCTTCAAATTTTAGGGTCTAGGACATGCCGGCTTCCTCACGATGTTTCCCTTCACCGTTTTGAGAGCAGTGGGGATGAAATAATTACCTACATAAAGTAAAGGGCTTCTCTGGGTTTGAACCTTTTACCTATACCTAACTCGTAAGCCGTGGCCTATAGCACTAGGCCACCACTGCGCAATGGTATATTCTTAGTAAAAAAAAAATGGTAACGGCCTATTACCTAATTAAATAAATAAAAAAGGTGTACCTGCTTGTAATTCATGAAATCGGGTTAAATTACATCAGGCAAACTAAACATTACTGAAATACTTACTTCGTTAAAAAAAAACACGGAAATGCCTAATCACCTCTTTAACCCATTTTAACTCAAACGAAACCGCTCAGTCATTTTTCTTTGAGCTTTCAAAACGTTATAAAAAGGGGCAGCTGATAATAAAATTACGTTTATTTTATACGAAAGTGATTCTTGCGCCCCCTCGTGGAAAAATGACGCAAGATATGTTAATGTGCCACTCACTTTAGGTTATCTCGTGACGTTTTGGCAACACGCACGCCCCGTTTATTCAAGGGTTATTCGTTATACAATCTGAGTAAATATTTACCCATTCGCAGCATTGAATTTTTGGAAAGTGAAACTCTTTATGAATAAAATGGTCTTGAATACAAAATTCAATCAAGATTTTTATCGCAAATTACACCGAAGACATCGACGGGATCTTCAAAAAAATTTACTTCCAATATTAAATTATAAGAAACTTTGTAAACATTTTAAAAGTAAATCTTTCCTTAACTAAAATCAAGTATTTAATGATTTAAGTACTAAAAATTTAAACATTTCAATTTGGCTTTAATAATTTGCTGTAAATAAACAACAGCGGCGTCTCAATTTATTTCTCAGTTTGCCGATACTTGGCGGAGGACTAAAGAAAACACCGTCGAGGTCGCTAGAGATTTATGTCAATCGAGCTCAAGTCGGCCATTTTGAAAACGAGGATCAGCAATGTTTGAATAACTTATGTGCAGTGACCCTCATGCTTTTGACCACCAAATATTTTTCAGAAAAACGTAGGGAATGCAGAATGTCGAAACACCCTATTTTACAATATAGGGTGCGCTTATAACTCAACCTAACTCCTCACTACCAGGGGTGCGGGACTGCCAAGGGTGCGGGTAGAGATATCAGCATCAACTGGTGGGGTCCGCAAGGGCCGAAGCCTGCCAGGGGTGCGGGTTGTTCGAAAGAGATACTGCGGTCCCTGGCATACAGGCAACTGAGGGAACACGGGTGGGTTTTAGTCAGTAAAAGTCTGACACGCCCTCCTGCTCCACCCAGAGCGGGAGAAGTTATTTGATGATGTCCCACCCAAAAAAAAAACCTAACACCTCAAAGCATTGATTTCAAATAAACCAATTACATTTGAATTGTCGAACGAGCAGTAGTGGCCCAGTTCTAACGACCGCGACTTACGATTTATAGGTCGTGGGTCCGAACTCAAGGGGGCACTTTACTTTGTGTAAATTATTCCATCACCACTGCTCTCAAAACGGTGAAGGAAAACAACGTGAGGAAACTGGATGTCCTAGAAACAAAAATTAGAAGACATGTGACATCTACCAACCCGCACTGCCTCTCACAGAGAGGAAGCTTGTGTCGAAGCAGTGGGAAAAATCAGCTGATTATACAGATCACTGCAAGCTTGCGCCCACCAAACATTTTTCAGAAGAGCCTGGGAATTGCGGACTGCCGGAGCACCCTGTCACAATACAGGGTGCACTTATAACTTAAAATCTGCCATCGCCAAAGTGTATTTTTCTGTCGGATAGTAAAAACTACCCTTACTCTAAAACTACTTATTTTATCCAAAATATATTTAACCTCAAAATAGATATTAATTCCCAATGGATCAAATTATCGTTACTCAAAAATCACAAACTGTAAACTGACTATTAAAGATAACTAGTAACGGTATTTCAGGATAAGGCAAATAATATGTAACACTAAGATATTTTGACATTCATTTATATTTCTTATGCAATCATCACTTACATAAATTAATTATTGATGGGTATATTGATGACCACTCGTAACACGTCCGTATTCGATGCTGGCCCCGAGCAATAGGCCGAGTGCACCCTGCGTTCTCAACCGTCATGACCGAAATGTCATTCGTTCATAGTCTTGCCAGTATAATAAATAAAATATCCCAATTATCGACCAAGACAATTCGATATATTATTTCAAA
Source organism: Polymixis lichenea (assembly GCA_949091785.1). Lineage (NCBI taxonomy): Eukaryota > Metazoa > Arthropoda > Insecta > Lepidoptera > Noctuidae > Polymixis > Polymixis lichenea. The sequence continues at coordinate 16,313,127 of OX420932.1, read as the reverse complement.
ACCTAACAGTCGCAGTGTATCGGTTTTGTAAAGGTTTCAAAGATAAAGATTTCCCACGTAGACACATTATTCAAAGTTCACCCATGGTTTTTTATTTCACTGACTTTACCTTTGTCAAACTACCATATTTTAAATAGACGAGGACGCGGGTAAGGATATCCCTTACTAAGCTTAGCGACAAAAACCTCTCATAATAAAAGGGTAATTTTATCGTTAAATACGCAAAATGAAGCAATTATGGAGTATAAAATAAATTGGTCTGATTAAAGATCCGTTAGCGAAAATTATAATTTCGTACGAGTCGTTCGCAAACCTAAAAAGAAATAAGTATTGGAATTTTGCCGAGGCCAAATTTCAGGAAGTATAATTTGTAACGTTCTTTATATAATTTCTGTACGTTACTGATAGTTCTTGAGTTAGTGTTGAGAAACATACATTGTTCCTTAACAGGCTTAGGCTAAGGTTAAAAAAACCGCTCCCAAATCGTTTCACCCGTTTAAGAGCTACGGTTCCATAGACAGACACACACACCGGTCAAACTTATAACACCCCCCATTTTGCGTCGGGGGTTAAAAACAGAAAACAAACACTAAGCCCGTCTATGGCATTAAGTTTGCCTGAGTACATTTGTATGCTTAAAGTATTAAACAAATAAAAAGGAACTATTTTTATTTATATTTATACGAAAATGATACAAAAATATTCATAACTTTTCATAAATGAATGCCCGAGAGACGTACCACCCCGTTTTGCACAGGCTGTTATTCTGACGTCACTGATTACTCTCGAAACATTAACGACGCTAAATGTTAGCGTTGTACGATTAACTATTCTTATAATACCACGTTATAATTATTCACAAACACGTATTGCAAAGGCAATTAATAATCTTGATGTCGCATATCGTAAAAATCCTACTATAGATATTTTTTAACCAGTGCGCAAACTGTAAATTTTTCGCCGGTTATACAAAAAAATATCAGCTGTTCCATACATTTTGACCGCGTAGGCTTTCTATGAAACAGCTGATTTTTTTTTGTATAAACAATGTAGAATTTCTACTCTACCGGGGTAGCGTAGAAATTTTTGACTGTAACCATGAATTCAGCATATCATTCTAGACCGGGGTCTAGAATGATATGCTGAATTCATGGTTACAGTTTGCGCACTGGATAAAAATGTATCCTGTATAATAGAACTAGCTGCACCTCTCGGTTTCACCCGCATAAGTCTCGATCCCGGGGCAATATCGGGGTAAAATGTATACATGTCCTCATGCAGCAGGCTTAGCGTGACGCTTTCTATTGTAAAATAGAAATCACTTGTCTACATTTCTCGGTTAAAAACTGTCCATTGTCTACACGGAGACGTCATTTTTGTCTACTCTTCAGACGACAAAACGCTTGTCTACGGTTCTCGTGCTAAGCCTCCTGGTCATGGTCTACCCATATGCCTACTTGCATCCAAATCCGATCAGCCGGAAATACCAGTCAGAATTGTTTTTTTTTTAACCGACTTCAGAAAAAGGAGGAGGTTCTCAATTCAATAATTTTTTTATGTTTTTTACCTTATAACTTTCGACTGGGTGAACCGATTGTGATGATTCTTTTTTTTATTTGAAAGCTCGTGCTTTTCTTGTGGTTCCATTTCAATTTCATATAGATTTGATGATGCGTTTCGGAGACAGACAACGGAACTCTTCAAAAAAATAACAGTAAATAAACCGCGATTGCTGCTATCGCATAAATATGCATTGTTTTGACCACAAGAATGATGAAATTTCGAATTAGTGGGGGTAGGTACTATAACTAAAAAGTGAAAAATAAAAACTTTTTCCAAAAAAAAAAACAACCGACTTCCGAAAAAACACTACAAAATGAAAATGAATACAAAATGAAGTAGGTTGTTTTTTTTTGGAAAAAGTTTTTTTTTTTCATTTTGATAGCCGAATTCTTACGGAAATCTGTATACAGGGTAAAATGAAATAAGCTGTAATACTTTACCCACCTGTTAGGTATCCATATCGAAAACAAATGCAATTTTTTTTTCTTCATTACTACTTTGGTCAAAACCTAAATGAAACTTTGACATGTGCACTACAAACTCTTATGTCAACTGCATATATATTCGTACATTTATGTTGTAGATATATAATTGTATTATGTAGCCGTGGGTATGGTATATGGTCGACCTTCCACTTCATCTACAGCCTCGTTGCGCTTCGCTAAGCCTCTTATAGCCGCAACACTGTTTGTCATTTAAGTGTAGACTTGAGAAATCTAATACAAGATGTACTGGGTTTCTCAAGAAATAGAACGGAACAGATTTATAGTACACATTGTTAGAAACTAAACGTTATTAGGAAAGCCCTGAACCACAAATGATGGGATATTAAGCTTTGGCTTTTGGCTGTGAATGATGATTGGTGGTACCTACTTATAATCACAGTTTTTGGTATACCTACCTAATGGTTCTGATTCATAAAAGATACATTAATTCAGGTTTTTGGAATGACATGAAACATAATTATCATCATTTTAACCCTTATCCCAATTTATTGGGGTCGGCGCAGTATGTCTTTTTCTTTCATACTTTTTTTATTTTTATCAGTCGATCTCGATATTCACCACCCTTTTTAACCATATCATCATTTACACAATCAATCCATCCAAATTACTAAAAAATTAGTAAGTAGCTACCACGATTCTAATGTTGGCTGCCCATACAACTAAGTTGAAAAAAAAGGTCAAATAATAATATGAGTTTTGAAACGAGAAGCTGAGATTAAATTGCCTACCTATGTAATATTGGTTTACCGTGAAAAGTTGCTGTAACTGGATCACCATTGAGGTGATGTTCTTTTATAACATTTAAATGAAAAAGATACGTGTTTCTACAATAATCCGCACAAATTATGTAGGTAGTAGGTACATGTTAAAAGGCATTCAAGACAAGTTGTGACAGAATGGTACCCTAGAGATGGCAAAGGAACAGGGCAAGACAATATAAAATATGGGAAGATGAATTAAAGCTCAAAGTGGGTCCAAATTGGAGAGGAGTCGCTAGACATAGGATTCAGTGGAAGGTATTAGAGGAAGCCTTTGCCAAAAAGCACACTGAACTAAGAGACATATTATAAACTACTGAGAAAACGCTGCAACGCAAAGATGTTCAGAATAAAAAGGGATTATTATAAATGAAAAAAAAAAATGTTTCTATTAAGTATTCCCGTTTGAGCACCTATGCATGAGCACCAAAGGTATTCCCTTTTGAGCACCAATCAATATTTTAACGTGGTGCTTAAAGGGGAACAAAAAATAATAATCTTTGTATTTGCCTACCAGTACACATATTAGGTACAGGCCTATCGTTGTAAGGGGATCGTCCGATGTTTAGTGTCAGATAGCCTTTCACGAGCCTGATTGAGCAACAATATACCATGAACGTAATCGAATGTGAAACCGTTCACATACTACGTTAAGTACAATGACAGCCCTGTTGGTCACGTGATCACAAGCTGAGCTGAGTGTGTAGTCCTGGGTCCGATTGCCAGGTTGGGTGAAATGTTATCGTGTGTTTCCATTACGAATTTCTCAGTAAATGTTTGGAAGTTGGTGGTGTGATAACCCTGTGCCTCAGAAAGCACGTTAAGCCGTTGGTCCTACGCTTGATCTCTCTCCGGTCGTGTTGGATTGCAGTTCCGTCGGGATATGAAAGTGAGGGAAGAGAGTGCATCTATGTCTGCGCACACCCTTGTATAATAGCTCCCGCGTCGATGGCTAGTCTCCGCTGAGAAAATTTGTAGTTTTCGTTATTGTCTGTTGATAAGTTCTTCATATGATGATTATGTAAATACAAAGATGATTCTGTGTGCTAATATACCTATTAGGTAGGTTAGTTTTCTGTTTTTTATACATAGAGGGTGGCAGGGACATCGACGCGCAAAACTGTAACCATGAATTCAGCACATGATTAAAGAACGCAGCGAGTTCAGAATGATGTCCCTGCCACCCTGTATAATAAAAATCAGAACGGAATTTAGATGATATTCTACACACATATAGTTGTTAGTTCTACAGACAGATACCTGAAATAACACATAGGGTAATTTGAATTCGATTCCCGTGATATATTTTCTGATATCCACGCTGGCGAAACCCCGGCTTTTTGCCGTTCGAAATAAAATTTATGATCCCAGGATTGTTTAAGTTTTTATGCGTTTTCTACAGGGCTGGCAATATTTTACTAGTTTTTATCTCAAATACGAACCAAATCTGTTCAAAGTCATTTGAATCGACTATAATTTGAAAATAAAACTAGAACACAGTCCTTTCAGCGTATTTTAAAATTCTTAGGTTTCGCTTAGTACCCACCAGAAACTAGGATACTTACCTAGTTAATGATAACCCAATTCACAACATGAATTAGTTGGTACCTATGTAGTATGTATATTGAATATTCAATAGAGATGTCGGTCGTCCGGCGACAATGTGGGTGGAAGACATTGTTGCTATCACGGGCAAAACCTGGATAAGGCTGCCACAGGCGACGTAGGGATTGGCACAAGAAAAGAGAGACGTATACCCACCGGTGCGTAAATTCGGGCTGTTGATGATAGTGATAATATATATTGCATGCTTCAATTTAACAATATTGTCTTTACGATAGCACTTCAACGTGAAAAAATTCAAGCATTTCTTTCCAATACAAAAACATGCAGCTAAAACCCGCAGGTAATTGCTTTATTATTCACTGAACAGTAAATGGGCTAAACACACAGAGCCTAGCCTACTCAATTACTCATAAAGAATAACAGCAATTCGTACTGCTCGTTGCATTGGTGCATTAGTAATGTACACCACAGCTCAGCGGGCTAATTGTATAACACACTAACGGTAGGAATGGCTTCCATTTTGACAGTTCAACAACATTTATTGCGTTTTTACGTTGTTTAGCAGACAACTTTTTCGAACAAATAAAGCAATGGATTAGCAATAGCCTGCAATATAATACAGATTGTGTGTTAATTAGGGTGCAGGTTACACATCGATTTACTACAGTTGCTACAGTTTAAATTAGTGTCAACCTCTGCAGTTAAGCTCTGTTTGACTGTGTTAGGAACGCGTTAACTGCTATAATTTAACTGAGTAGTATTTTGAATAACGGTCCTTTGCATCAGTTGTTGCGATGATTATATTAACTCACACACTGACTTATCATTGGTTAATATTCTAGGAAAATAGTATACTCGTACTTACTTTTCCAATGTTTGTAAATATGTTAGCACAATGTACCTATCATAAAATAAATTTATCTGTAATTGCTTCACTTTCATTCATTTGCCTATTTTGTATGGTCATTTTAACTGGGTGCATCGTTTTCACACATAATTACATATATAAATGAATAAAGGTTAAATATTGTACTTCAAATATTTTAAAAGAGTAACGGTGGAGTTTCTTGCCCATTCTTCTCCATACGAAACTACATTTTGGAAGTGGCGACTAGAATCAAATCTATTTTAATGTAAATGTTGACGTTCAAAAGTGCCTATTTGAAATAAATGCTTGGACTTTGCCTTTGACTTTGTGCAAATGTAATATTATTAGATTCGTTTTTTCGCACTTCAGGTTAAATAATAACAGTCGCACGGGTAGATCGATGGTTAAGCTACATTTGCCGCAGTTCGTCGTTGGGTGATCCGTTACAAATGGAGACCCCTCCGTGCCTCGCAAAGCACTTAAGCCGCAACGTCCCGGCTGTCATTCATAGATCTTTAACAGTCATTACGGGTTGTCAGAAGCCCAAAACTCTGACAGCATCGTGTTACCCAGTAACTGGGTTGTGGACGTCGGATAGACAGACGCTCCATATAAAATACTGATATTTTGCTGCATCCGATTGTTCTGGAAGTTGACCCCAACATAGGAAAGGCCATGCAGATAAATTGAAGTTTTTTCGTAGTCATTTATATTTTCTCGGTATACAATGGTTTATGAAATTTGGCAATAGCATTTCCCTTTCAACGACTGAATGCATTGATGTATCAATGGATTATTTTTTGCAGGCTGTTGATGCTGACATGTTTATCTGTCTGGTGTATTTACAGGTACGTAACACTGCGTCAGGTTTATTTGCCTGACACATGCTGAGCTGAACTCCCATTTGATACAGGTCATATGAATTACTATCGTTGTTTATTTAACTTGACTGCATAAACCATTTTTTTAATTTTTCAATAAAATTTTCATTTATTGTTGAATGTTAATTATATGCTATTATTGTATAGAATCAAGTTCTTCCAACATAACAGACAGCTGTGCTGCTGGGGAGTTTGTTGCGCCACTTCTTCTTCCCAGCTAAAGCACTAGGAAGTGGTGAAGGGCGGGCGTTTTGGGGGACTATATTATGTTATTTTGACGTTCAAAAAGTGCTGACTCTCAGCCTAGTTTGAATAAGTGACTTTTGATTTTTATTTTTTATTTTGGTGCAACCTTGAGACGCACACCGCACCTCGTCATTTTATTCGTAATAGTGTCACTATATTCCAAGTATGTTTTTTTTGTAGATGTATTGGCATCTTGTTTTTATTTCAATTCATGTTATTTGTTGATTACAAATAATTTATTTGTACTTTTGTTTGTAGTGGTTAAGTCTTTTGTGTGCATTAAATAAAAGTTTTATCTATCTATACCAGTCATTTAAAAGGCTTATCAGAGCTAGATTTCTATTGAAGTCTGGCGGTAGTCTAGCGGCCTTAATTTAACAACAATTGAAGCAGGCAATTAAGGCCACCAAAACACAGATCTTTAAACGCGAAGAACAACATAGAAAGCCTACACGTTCGCAAATAAATTATTTCAAATGAAAAACGACTGCTCGAATGGAATTTAACTAGAACATGAGATTAATCATTTCTATGAAATTCACGCCTAACAAGAATGAGTAAATCTCTCCAGCGGCCTTGTTGGGCGAAAATAAAAAGTCACGTCCACCCGATACTTTTACTTTTTCATTATTTTAATCTGATTTGTGACTTATGGTTCGGGACATCTATAAAATGAACGGGTTTTATTTAACACGTTTAAGTTCTCCTAGAAGGCTCTATCTAGTCGCATTTAGGTTGTCGTGGTGGGTCCACTAGTAATATGTTTGGCAACAGTGCATATCATCACTATCATTGTCAGTCCAGCTTTTTCCTATGATCCATGATTTTATTTCTGTAAGTAGGTTTATACAAACACTGATACACGTCAATCATATTTTTAAAACTAGATGAGGTCGGCGTTTCCTATCTGTCTACTCTGAGAAGAATGGTCGAAACAAACTCAGAGGTATGTTTGGGGTTGGCTTCCAGTCTAACCGCCTGCAACTGAATACCCTTTTATTACATGAAGCGACTGCCTGTGCAACCTCCACAACCCAGTCCAAGTTAAGACCGGTTATCCGACTTTCGGGCTTCTGACGACCCGTAACAAAAGTCAAAAATCATACGAATGGCATCCGGGACCAATGACTTAATTGGATTTCCCAGGCATGGAGGGGTCTTGATATCTAAAAATGGTCACCCATCCACAGACCAATCGCGAAAAGAGTAACTTAACCTGATCAATCGACCCGTACAGCTGTTATTATTTATCCACAAACCTCTCCTGGCTTATATGCTCTATGGGTAGACTCGAATGAGTTAAAAGAAATGTCTACTTTTTACCCGACTGCGCCAGAAGGAGGGTTATGTTTTTCGAGAATATGTATGTATGTATACAATATGTAACAAAAACCCTGTTGTTCCTTTTAGGGACGTATACACTTACCTACAAGCACAACATTTACGAAGTTATAATTAAAAAAATAAGCATTGGCTAGTCGAGAGTTCAATATCAAATAACTATTAAAATCGACATATTCAAAAAAAATGTTAACAGGATCTGATTTTACAAGTATCCTTATTTCGCACAATAGCCTACGAGCTGCCCGGCTTTCTTTGATCTAATCAAAATCAGTTAAACATTACAAATATTCATAATTACATATTTATTTTAATTATTTTTGTTAAACAGTTTTTATAAATAACTTGCTTTATTACGTATGTATACCGATTCTGAAAACGTGGGTAGAAGGAACAACAGGGTTTTTGTTACATATTGTATATGTATAATTGTTTGGCACGCTCTGCAGCCTGAACGGCTCGATGGATTTTAGCTTAAGAGGTGTCGTTAGATTTGTATTTACTGTAAGAGTGACACTGGGTATATCAAAATAAAATAAAAAACAAAATTACTGTGAAAGTGGTATCGTAATAAAAAAAACGGTAAATTAAAAAACTAAAAAACCCGACTGCTTTTCTGAGTATTCATGGAAAAGGCCTAAAACAAGAATCTAGAAATGGAGGCTTAGTGAATTGAGAGCACATACGTATATTACATTGCAGATTACTCCAATCTACTGACTAGACTGACTTTCTAGAATGGGTCCCGACTGCTACAACTCATCTGCTTATAAGCATCGCCTTAGCAACATGAATGAATACTCAGAAAAGCAGTCGGGTTTTTTAGTTTTTTAAATTACCGTTTTTTTCTGTAGGAGTGTTTATGCTTAAACTATAATAAATTTCCTTTTATCGGTACGTAGGTGGGGAAAATTCCTTTGAGTTTTCCACAGTAGGTTTAGTGAGACGAATGTACGAATATTCAAGAAAAATAAAAGGAAGTAAAGCGCGCTGTCTCATGTTTAACGATAGTTGTTTACATTGTTTCGATTACAAAAGCCATAACAATATTATTATTATTGTTATGTTTGTCCTACTGAATAATTCCACATTGTTTTTACACTTTTTCCTTATTTACTTATAGCTAATTAAGGACAAGTCTTTGACTTTGGCCACGACTTTGACGCATCTGACTATTCATTATTTACAGTAACTTTTTAGAAAGAGTAACTTATAATTCAGACTAACAGTCAAAGTTAGATGAGTCAGGTATGAATGAACGATAGGGCATCAAACTGTCCATTGAAACTTACAGTCAGGTATTTATTTTACAGTATTTCTTGTTTTAGAATTGAGCCTGCTTCATGATCAGACAGATTCCGCTTATCGAACTCAAAATCAAAATCAAAATATTTTATTTCACATAAACCTGCAAGGGCACTTGTGAAACGTCAGAAGCTAGGTACACGGTTCCAATTTGTCGCTTCCTATGGAGAAGAGCCAGCAAGAAACTCCACGGTTACTCTTTTAAAAATAATTCGCTTTTAGAATGTTTTCAAATTACAGTGATAACAGGTATGGGAGGACAGGCCTGTCAATAAGTACCAGGTACTTGAGGAATGACTCAATTCCGAACCTTTCTTCAGAACTCTGTATCTCACTTTTAGAACTCCTTAATCACAGTGAATCTATTTCCCAGCTTCACATAAACATAACACAACTTAACATCACGCCTGTATTCCTCAAGGGTTAGGCAGAGGTGCACCTTAACCATTAGTAGTAGGAGTACACCCACTTTTCGCCAGTTATTAGTTACCAGCTAAATTCCATGTAATAGGGGGTGACCCTATTACCATCAATAAGGCACAAATCCAGACTCCGGGCTACTACGGAGAAAGTTCACCTTCACTATGTATTTTGTATGTAAGTAAATTTTGACCCGCATAAAAAGTGTTAATTCTCAATGTTCAGCGGAATATGAATTAACGATAGTTATTTTCTTTTTAAAGAACTGATTTTAATAGTTTTTTTTTTGCAAAATAGCCTAGCAGTAATTAAAATAATGGCCAAGTGGTGTGATCCTATAGTTTCGTGATCCCACGTAAGGACGGTGTAGTGTTGTTTGTTTGTGTATAATTAAAATAATTGAATGAGCCATGTGTTCGGCTAAAAATACGCAACCCAATCTTTCTCGAGGGCGCCATTAGGCGGTGGCGACTGAAGGTTAATGCCGAATAAGAGAAAATAATTAATGACTATGTGCGTTAATGACAACATAGTGCGATCACCGTTACGATAAATTAACGTTATAACTCTATACCTCCAATGTTTGCCTGCCTAATCTCAACTGAATATTGAGTGAATTTCGTTTTTGTATAAAAAATCTACTTGTTTAATTTGGAAGATTCCCTTAAAAAGATTTATTAACATCGTCTATAAAGGGTGAATTTATACCTAGAATAAGTCTTATACTGAGAATAAATTTTAAATGTTTGACAGTAATTCCACACTAGAACAAACCGTAACTTTTATTCCTCGGATAAAAAATGACTGACTTTGATAAAATCAGCCATAAGAAGAATTTTATCAAATCATTGCCAGGACATGTGAAAACGTAAAAAAAAACTATGGCTTTTTAATTTATTAAGGGGTCCAACAGCGAAAAGTTACGTGTCGAAATAAAACGAGTAACTTCGACACCAAAAACCGAATAGCGGAGAAGATTGATCCCTAACTAATCATTCATCCCTAAATGAGATCACGTCCAGTGTTTTTAACGAAAGCCGAAGTCTAGTCAGTTCAATCATGATCTGAATATAAAGCCAACAATCTACGCTACCATGTAACCCCGTAACCCTTATATAACACGTGGGGCTACTTTTTAGATCATTCGATTCTCAGCGCAGCTGTGTCTCCGTTTTTTATGAGTTTCACACGTTTCACACAACATTTTTACATATTTTTTGGGGTTCGAATAAAAATGAAGGAGATCGGAATATGTTTTTCAGTGGTTCTTTAAGTAAGTGCGAAGAATTTTAGTTCGAGTAGCAACGGGATTATATGCCAGTCATAATTAGTTAAAAGCTGACGTTTTGTTTGACGTTTTCAACAGTTTTATCTGTCACTAAAGAGTGCCGATATTTGCAAAATGATGGTAAATAATAATACCTACCCATACATTTACAAGTTTGTGTTAATATAAATTTTATGTAATTGATTAAATCGTAATAGCGAACTGTGTTTTACCACTATAATATATTCCTTAGTCTTATTCTATGATATTGATATAACTACAAACCTTCTTATAACGTATTAAACATTTATGGGATCCGAAGAACACACACCATAAACTGCGATAAAATATTTTCGCTTTCGAGAATTGAGTGCTACCCTTCCGTTCAGAGGTCACATACCGCTGCAGCATGTTGACCTCTATTTTTCATGAGAACCCTCATTTTTTACTTTTACAATTCTATAAAATAAAATCTGCCAAAAACTCGAACAGAAAAAGACTACAAAAGTAATTATAATTTCAAATATTCCGACTAATTAAATACTTCACCAAACTACTTTCTAAACTCTAAAATTCGTAAGTACTTGCCTTAAGCACGTGTAATAATTATTTCCAAGGAACAGTAAACACTTAATGGAGTTGCGGAAAGTGATCAATCGTAAATGTTCTGTGTGAAGTTGCGTAGACGTCGAAGTCGCGGGACAGCGGCGCGGCGACGGCCGACTTCCACGGACCGCACGCGCTGACTGAGCTACGAACGCTACGAGCGGCTACGGGCTACGGGCTACGCGCTACGAGAACTGTGCAGATACGATATGGGATGTCGGTTGGTCAGAATTAAAGGGCCTTAGTCAAAATGTTAAAGGTGTTTCAATTAAACCTAAGAATGGGTTTAATATCAATGTAAAACTTGGGAATATTTTTAACAGTTAAAATTCAATTCATTTGGCTATGGTATCTACCTACTTATTTTTCGATACAGTATGTAATTTTAATTATTCGATTAAATAGTCACATAACAAGTATCTGCTATTCGAGATCACGTGAACAAAACTTGCCCGCTTTTTGTTATAAAAATCCACTATACAGTTACCACAAAGTTTTTCATTAGCACTGTTACAATAGACAGAGAAAGATATTTCTATTTAAACGGGCGAGAGGCAACTCTTTCGTTTTATAAGAGTAACTGTGCCAAGTGAATGGAACTAACTTTATTGTTTTACAAACAGTAAGAAACCGGGAGAATGCTGGGGAATCGACGCCTACCGCTTGAAACGCCTATAACTTAAGGCAGGTACAGACACGTCACTTTAAAAAAAACTACAGGTAAGGTAAAAGTATGGAAAAACAGTTTTAGAATTTTAAATAAATTAACAGAAAGCAAACGGTATGTATAACCAGCCTATGATATACCCACTGTTGGCCACAGGCTTCCTCTCTGCGAGAGGGAGTGAGCCGTAATCCACCATGCGGGCCCAGTGCGGGTAGGTAGACGTGTGAGCGTGTTTCTCACAATGTTTTTATTTTATTTATTTAAATTTATCAGTAATCTATACAACGTGTAACGGAAAGGGTATATACATACTAAAGGCACGGCTTTTTTAGATGATATCAAACGATATTGGAAGGGTTTTTTAATCATATCTCTACATGTTCGGAAGTTATGGGAATTTTTAATACATTGATACCAGAAACTGAACGAAACCAGTTGTTATCATTAGTGCTTAAGGATAGCAATAGGGTTTCTGTTACACCCTGTATATATAAAAATGAATTCCTATTTCCCTTGGTCACGGCATCAGACGGCTGGACCAATGCTAATTCATTTTTTGTTGTTTGTTATTGTCAGAGGAAGGTTCTTATGCAAGAAAAAATTGAAAAAGTTGCGCATAACATGTATTTATATAAAATGCGAATTCAGTATTCACAGTTAAGTCAGGACAACGTCCGTTGGGTCAGCAAGTCAATTCATAAAACTTAAGCTAACGGTAAAGGTTATTAATTACTTATTGATAAAATTGTATTACCCACACTACCAGGTATCAAAACATGGAGGCGTTAATCACACACATTATCGACATCATTGTTAGTTAAAGCGTCCTACTATTTGTCATCCATTGTGCGATAGGCACGTGCTTCCAATTACTTTTCCATTTATACAGGGTGTAAGGGACATTGACACGCAAACTGTTACCATGAATTCAGTTAGTACATGGTTTTAGATCCACGTGTGTTGAAATATGACGCCATTTGTTGTTAAAAAAAACTGATCCATATATTTTGACCGAGTATTGTGAGAAACAAATGATTTTTTCGAGAACCAACGATATGTCTCATTCTCGTTCTACGCTGGGATCATCATAATCATAATCAGTCTATAATGCTCCCACTGTTGGGACACAGCCCTCCTCTAGAGGAAGTGGGCTGTAATCTAGCATGCGAGCCCAGTGCGGGTTCCTAGATGTCACATTTCTTCGTTTTTTTGTTGTTGTTATAACAAAAAAAAAACGTAATGAATAATTTAATTTATTTAATAAATAAATTAATAATAATGGAGACGCAGTTGGCATCGCAAGCTTAATAATCGGGTTACGTTGGCACCCTTTGAATATGGAGCCCTAAAAATGATTTGCGTAAGCGTCCTCCCTCTCTCGAATGCCTGTTATGTAGTTAAAAGTCGTCCATCTAGCCCTACCGTTAACAGCTAATAATGTATTTACCACAAAAGTTCTGTAAGTTACTTAAACGTTAAACGCTACTTACGCAATGTTTGCGATAGATAGTGTAAAGTTTATCCTTATCGTATGTATTTTGTGGTCGTGAGTACATATAATACGTCAGAGTTCTGGAAATGGTCTTATTATTCCATCTTCGTTCATTCTTCGGCAGTGTTTTGTTTCAGTCAAGTTTGATTAAAGGAACTGTAACCAGTCTGTGGCTGTAGGAGTGTATATTTTTTTATCTCGTTTCTCTGTTTTTGATAGAAGTATGACCGCCATATGATTCGAGGTCACTTTAAGGCTTCTTTTTTACGAAATGGACCAGCTTCGGTCCACGATCTCGCCTTATGAAAAGCGATCGGGTCACCTTCAAAGAAAGAGTGAACCGGCCCTCTTCAGCAGGTTTAGCACTAGAACCGTAGAGAAGCGTTTTATCGATGGAAGAGTTGACACAAATGACGTTTCCGTGTAGACAGTTGACGGTTTTGTACCGAAAAATGTAGACAAGTGATTTCTATTCTAAGGTAGAGTAGAAATAGAAAGCGTCAAGCTAAGCCTGCTGGGCGCGCTTGTTCCATCATAGACCTCATCCATTACTGCAAGAGCAGTCCCCTGCATCAATAAAAAACTTAACATAACGTCACGCCTTGTTCCTCTGAAGGGTTGGGAAGAGATGTGCCTTTAGTACATCCACATTTCGCCAGTTATATAATAGGAGGCGAGCTTATTGCCATAAACCGGGTACAAAATCTAAACTAAGAGCTACTACTATGAAATTCTAGTTGGAAAAATCCAATAACACTTTGCCTGACCTGGGAATCGTACCGAAGACCTCATGCTAAACAGTAGTGCTTGCGACCACTAAGACAATGAGGCAGCCAGAAAAATCTATGATGAAAAAGTTTTTCTAATAAGTTTGATCGAAAGCTTATTTTACGTTAATAGAATTCGAATACGTTTGTCCGGGGTGGCGATGGTGTAACGCGTTTAGCAATAGACTAAGGGTGCGTCCATACCTAGCGAATGTGCCGCTCGCGAGCCGCTTACGAACTGCGCACATGTTGCTCGCGTGTGGTTACAGCCTACGTTTGGTGCGCCGCTCTAATGCAACTCCGGCAAGGCCTAAGGCGTGCGTGCAGCACGCACACAGCGCGCGCGCTGCTCGTGCGCACGTAGCTTCTTTCGCTTTTGAACTAAATATGAGGGCGAGGGTGGTGCACCGCGGGCGGCACGAGCGGTCCTCCTGTGCTGTTCGAGTACGGCGCGTAGCTTGCGCTCGAGCGGCACGCGGACGGCGCAGGGGCTGCGTACGAACATAAAATGTACGCGCGCAGTTCGCAAGCGGCGCATTCGCAGCGCATTCGCCAGGTCTGGACACACCCTTAGACACAGTTTATGTGTTCATTACAGGAAACCAGATTAATCCACCAGGAACTTAATTTGCGTGGATTTTAGACAATCAATCAGTATGTGACGGACATGTTTAAAGTGTAAGAAAAAGAACAAGTTTGTTGTTTTCGACCTCGGCCCACTTTCTAACGTAAATAAACGTGAACAGAAAATATAATGCGAAAACTAACTCGGTTCACAAATAACTAAATCCGTGTGTCAGAAAGAATGTAGTTACACGATGAATGATGACCACACTACGTGAATTCTGTTAAAAACTGGCAACTCATTCATCCAGCGAAACGATGACAAATGTGTATTATTCATTCTGATGACTAAGACCATGCGCACATTAAAAAGATAATAATTTTGTTCAGGTGCCTATTTAATAAAACTGACAGGCAACAATGCCAATGAGACAATGCGACAATTCGACAATTTTACAAGTTTTCTTTTTCATAGTTTAGGCAAGGGCGTATTCTACCAAATAAACAGCGCAATCAGCACATCTAAACCGCGTTCAAGACCTGTCACTGTCACTCTTGTTCGGGAATAATGACACTGACAGCTCTTGAACGCAGCTTAGATGTTCTGATCGCGTTCAGTTTTATTGGTTAAAATGTGTACTGAAACAGCACCTGTCGTGAAAATGTGTCAATTTTGTATTTTTTTACCAATATGGCTTATTGTCAGTTATATTCAATGTCCCTTGGTTTTTCTGTACCTACATTTTGTTACCTAGGACTGATTTTTTGATTAAGTGTTTGCGCCACTATTTAGTTTTAATAGAGTCTGTATAAAAGACAGCTATGATTCGGTCTACGTCTACCTTTACTTAGTGCAATGGCTGACAACTTAAATTTCTGAGTAGATTTGGATAATACCTTCGATTCCCGCACAAAAACTAAAGGTACCAATCTGCTTTTATTTTAGGAAAAATACGAATAAACCAAGAATGTTTAAGGTAACACAATTTATTTTTTCCGGGTCTGACCTCAATGAGAGATATTTGTACAAACAAAAAGACCAAAAACGTATAAATTAAACACGAATCGGAGTACATGTACATGAGGCAAAATTATAAATAGGTATATTATTGGCTGGATACAACCGTTTGATTGGAAATACGTTTGACCTCGACCTAATTGTAATTTTGATTAGCAAATCGGTTTCGAATACACAGTAGAAAAAATATTTTATTTCTGTAATTAGATTTGTACAAACACGTCAAACAAACTCAGAGGTCTAAAGTCCAGACATAATCTTGGTCGGATCATGTAAAGTCCATCTAGATTGGTGTCTAAAATGGTCTTTTGAGGAAAGAACCACACAAATTGAGTGGACTTGAATATAAATTACAAAACTGAATTTCAGCATATTTTTATATTTAACTTGACATAAACTGTAAAATTTTCCTCATAACATAAAAAGATCCATTGGTGTCCGGAACAAAAACCATGGTTTTTTTTTCATGAAACGTTCATTAAAGTTTTTAAAAGAAGGTCAATTTTGTAGTACCTGATAAGGCACACACGTAGATGATGGTGATGACTGGTGATGACAGAGACGTCTGTCCCATAAACTAGTGTGATGTTTCGTTCTAAAGCTCGATGTAAATAAGATGGAAGAGGTGCACTCAAAATAAACAGCACAACACCTAAAATCACAATTAAAAGACAACAAAAATTAGGTACTTACATCATCATTTCAGCCGAAAGACGTCCACTGCTGGACATAGGTCTCCCCCAAACACGGCCACCTCAACCGGTTCTGGGGGGGGGTTGCCATAATCGCCACGCTTGGCAGGCTGGTTGGCGATCACAGTATGGTGGTACAGTCGAGTTCATTGATACATTGGCCCTTTCAAGCTTCAAAAATATATGAACGTCAAAAAAGTTCTAAATATTGTGACAACTATAAGCATCATTAATATGAATTGTGGTGAAGATTTAGATTCATTAATATGTGACTGCCTTTTCTCATAATTTTTCATATTATTGACACACATAATGCATGCACAGCATAATTATTAAATCGTTCACATGAGGACCTATTTTTGATCTATATGTTCTATAGAATTTATTGAGCTATCCAACGCTCACAATATTTTGAATCCTTGACAGTGCCAATATATTAATGAACTCGACTGTACAAAGCATAGAGAACGCTGCTGCCCATTCTCTAGTAAGTCCCTTAGTCGCCCCCTACGACACCCACGGGAGGAAATGGGATGGTGCTATTTTTTACGTCCGGCACCACACGCAACCATGGAACCATGGAACCAATTAGGTACATGCAAAATCAAAATCAGCTTATAATATTCCCACTGCTGGGACAGAGGGCTCCTATCCGAGAGGGGTGGGTTGTTTGTAACCTACCACGCGGACTTAGTGCGGGTAGTAAGAGTTACAATGTCACTTCGATTTTTTGGTTCTAGAACATGCCGGTTTCCTTCACCGTTTTGACAGCAGTGGTGATGAAATAACTTACACAAAGTAAAGCGTCGACTTCGAACCTATGACCTATGTATACAAGGTGTAATTTTAATCACCGTTAACCTCATAAGAGGCCATTGTACTCATCATTATGAACAACTTTTACTATGGGCCCAAACCTGAAATCGCAAAAATAAAATCAGCTGTTCCCTACATTTATGTTCGCATAACTCGTCAAAATGTATAGAACAGCTGATTTTATTTTCGCGATTTCAGGTTTGGGCCCATCATAAAAGTTGTTCATAATGATGAAGAGCAAATTATATTATGTATTCTACAGTAAACCTTAGCATTGGGAAACGTTCTCGTTCGATGATGTTTTGATCGTGTATTTTTATATTTACGCCCGGGCACTGTAGGTTCCAAAGAGGCAACATGCCATTCAATATTCAATAAAATCCGTCAGACGCTTTGAAGCGTGAAAGCGTTTTAAGTCAAATCCTATTTGGTTGGCATATAAACGGAAGTTGATTGTCCCTTAGTTTTGGAGACGCAAACGGTCGTGACAAGCAAAAAGTTCCAAGTTTTATTTTGGTTTCTGAACGGCCATTTCAATTTAATGTCATGTCAAGTGATTTCATTGGATGTTGTTGCCTTTATCCAATCAACTGATCACATAAGATTTGACAGCGCACTCTTAATCAGAGATTTAAGCAGCCTCTCAAAAAGTAGGTCATAGTGTTTTATGGGAAAACCCTGGGATCGGTCGCACTTGGTGATGGGGCCTGCTAAGTCTCACAAATAGGGGGTGCGGTGAATGCTCAAGTATTTTCTGGGCGTCCAACTTAAGTTAGAAGAGAACTCTGACAGAACCATGAGGATTTACCCGCCGAGAAATGAAAAAGAGCTTAGTCTTTGGTTAGGATTCTCTACAAAGCAATTGTCTATTGCAGCTTGTTTGGAAATGCATTTGATAGGTGGTCATAGGATCGCGTCGCTGTTCATCTTTGTAAAAAAATACGTAGGTACATAGCAATAGTTAACGAAATTATGAGCCCCCACAAAGTGACCATCATTAAGTCGGTACCTTACCTACATCTGAACCATTTTACTTTGCAGCGTTAGCGGAATCACAAAAGAATGGCAAATGGTGTCTGAAGCGAAAGCGAATGGTGGCAAGATAGAGGCAACCACTGAGTTGCCCTCAGCGGTGGCTGAGAAGCCGGGCGGTGGAACATAGATACCACTGGCAGGAGGCCCATTAATGAGATACGCCAGACAGCTGCATACACCAATAATAATAAGCTCATCCTGACAATCATTGTTTGTAGTATCGAGATAAAAAAAACGTTAATTAACGTTGTACCTTTCACAGAAGAATGGAACAGTAACAGCTAGGTTGTGTACAAATATGTGCAGGCACTTGGTAACTGGGGCATACGTATCATGAACTATAGTGTTGAGCATTGACCCACTGCAGCTAAAAGGTCATGAGTCACCGAACATGCTTGTCGCAGACGTATAAACTTGATGTTCGCGGTAGTTAGTTTATGTTCCTTTAGTATGGGCAGCATTAGAGACGATTAGATTCAAGTGTTAAAGAACTTGTATCTACAGATTTTAAGACACTTTTATTTTTACTCGAAAGCGGCTCAGCGGTCGAATTTCGACTGTTTTTTTTTAATAAGTTTAATGTATTTCTAATGCATTATTATATTAAAAAATCGCTTTCCGCACTACTTCTACGCATAAACTTTAACTGTGCCTAATTTCAGTCTCCGCCGTCAGCGTTATTTTCGTAAAAAGGTACAAAGTTTTTGTTTCACGTATTGATGTACATTATATATTATAGCTCGAAAGATACGAGTTCGAAAATTATCCCACGAGAACGTACTATCGGGATACAAAGAATCCCGTATGGTAATCCACGTTTAAAACTATTTGAGTGCCAAATTTCATCCAAATCCGTTCAGCCGTTTTTGCGTGATTGAGTACCAAACATCCAAACATCTAAACATCTAAACTTTCACATTTATAATATTTGACGGCACGGTTGGCGCAGTGGTTAAGCGATTGACTGCTGCGCTGCGCGTCGTGGGTTCGATTCCCGCTCGGAACAAATATTTGTATGACCTACAAGTAGTTGTTCCGGGTCTGGCTGTGTATGTGAGTTTAAATATTTGTAAACGCTTCCAAAATACAGGAGAAATTCTTAGTATTTAAACTCGAACGTTATTTAAAAAATTAAATACAAGTAGGATGAATTGAAACCAATTTACAAGCACGACACTAAAAACATCAGGCTACGAACCTTTTGCTAATAATAAAACCTTCCTTTACTAAGCAGTCCAGGTATTTTTCGCGACTTTCAGGTCCATTATACATATCCAGAAATTTTTAAATCTGCTACTTAAGTAAAAATTTCTGGACATTTATCATCTCCTCTTTAACAAATTATCTCTACCATTGTGTTAGTACAGCTCAGTTGGTAGGTATTCCCCACTTTCAACATTAGTGTAATATCTAACGACCAGTCCCATTAAAGCGAGTCATTACGTATCTAAACCATCTAAAGTGTCAAATACATTTTCAAGATAATTTGTGGTAAAGTTAAGCAAGTCTAACTTGACCTATTAAATTCTTCTGCTAAAGTTATAATTTCTTTGTTAAAGCTTTTAACGACATCCTGACGAATTACTTTAGTTATCTACTCAGTTATTTTAGATTTCTCAACAAACTTTTCACTTTCACGAGCTTATATATTGCATAACAGAAAGTTGAAAACGCGGTCTTTGTGTGTTTATGTCAAAAGTCCAGCTACATTAAGAATGACTTCCGTAAATCTGCGCTCCATTTTGTTGACGAGGACAAATATTGAACGGTAGATTTTCCTCACTCATATTCTGCGCATCAAAATCATCCGATTCATAAAAATGCTAAATGCGTTTCGCGTGAACGACTCGCAGGCACTGAATGGAATGGAGTGAGTGACACACATGAACGGAGCGAGGGATGAACTAAGAGACGAGTGATTCGCACTCACGCGTCACTGGCGTCGTTATTGCACACTCCGAGTGCCTTTTTTGTTTATGTGTGCCTGGTACCCAAAAGTACCAGGCACACATAAACAAAAAACTCTTTTAAACAGTCAAAACATTTGACTGTTTAAAAGAGTTTTTAGTTTATTTTGCGCGACACGATAACAACATATGTCTCTACGACTTACATTAATAATTTTATTACTTATGGATTGGTTTTTAAATATTCATGCCTACAGTATCTCATATAACTTTTTCTCTTTTATGGGTTTTCCATTAGACTAAGATAATTATGTGGTTCATTTTAAAGATTTACTGTCAACATATTTTTAGATATTATTTATGTAGGTACTTAAATAAATATTAAAAAATGTACTTAAGCTGCACCGCGTAGTCTAACAACGTTAACTCAATAAAGTAGCTGACGCAGTGACGCTTATCGATATTTTCTATAAATAAATCTCTCACGTGAAAAATATGAGCAAAATCTAGACATTTTACAGGAGAAACTTAACATAGGTAACCTATATTCCCGATGCAAAAACTTCAATAACACTTTGCTCAACCCGGGAAATTAACCCAGAACCTCACGCTCAGATAAGTAGCGTTTCCGACCACTAAAGCAAAAACTCAGTCCACAAACACAGTCCAAAACAAAGTACAAACAGGACAGGAGAAAGTAAATAAATAACCCGTTCAAGCTTACATTGCGTAGAATATTTTCATATTTAATTTATTCTGTATAATCCGCTGATACCTACCTACAAAACAATAAAACCGCCCATCCATTGCTGTGAATATTTACCGCAAACAAAGAAACGCAATGTTTTGTTTTTCGGGATTTATAATCACCGTGTAGCGATGAATAAAGTCATAAAAAGAAATAAGGATGAACTGTGGAAGGTTGTTTAAGCATTAATGTGCTTGCTGAATGAATTGTATATTTAGCAGAAAAATGTTTTGAAAATTGTTTGTCGTACCTACTGGATTATCTTGCCGAAAATCGACTAAGCAGTAACCTGATTAGGATTTTTTTTTAGTAACGCTATAGCAGTCCACTGCTGGACATAGGCCTTTCCAATTGCAAACCATTTAGCTCGATTCTCGGCAACTCTCATGCAGCTGCAACCAGCCACCCGGCGAAGATCGTCGCTCCACTTAGCCCGAGGGCATCGTACCTTACGTCGCCGTTTCGCGGTCTTCAGTCAAGAACACGTCCATCCCAACGGTCATCGGTTCTACGGCTTTAATTTAATCGACTAAGAAGTAACTTGATTAGGAATTAACTTTCAGTAACGCCATAAATTCTTTCATAATTTTCATTTTATTAATGCAATTTCTAATATTTTTCTCGAACCAATTTATTATTTCAATCATTTAAGAGAATCTTTGTGAATTAAATCTTTTTTTTAAACACATGCCATAAACATTTATCGGTGTTATTAAAAACTTGTATCAAATTTTAGTTTAGGTATACAATCAAAGTCAAACGAGATAGCCGTATAATTTATGAACTATTGCAAAATATATGCAAATAACAAAAGTTTTAGAATGCTGCTTCCTGAGGTGAGTGAATCTAGCTTTATCATGCTCTAGTTATCCAATCAAAATGCAAATGTGCCTTCTACAACAGCTGACTGACGTTCTATAAAATAATACTTAAAAAATTGCAGCCCCTCATTTAATATTAAAATGGTCTTCCATTTGAAGCTTTCATTCATGAGTTTTGGAAAATCAAATTATGTTCCTTTTAATATTTGATCTTTTAAAAGATTTGGATTTTCTATTTTATTTACATGTTTGCCACTCACTTAGCCTTTTTGTGAATATTCATTAAATAAACTACTTAATTTTTTTTATGGAATTATTTAGTTAAGTGGATTTTCTCTCAATCTTAGTACCTATACTTTATTTTAAGACGGCAGGTATGTATTTGATCATTTTCTGCTACAAAATTTTTCAACCAGTGCGCAAATGGTAACCACAAAGTCGGCATTTGATTCTAGCGTAGAAATTTAAGGTTGGTTTTAAAAAAATCTGCTGTTTCATAGAAAAGTGGAATACTTACGCGGAGTTACGCGATCAAAATGTATGGTATAGTTTTTTTTTTATAACTGGCGACAAAATGTCTCCTTTCCTCGGGGGTCTAAAATATTAGGTACACTGAACAATTGGTTACCATTTGCGCACTGGTAAGGAATACATCCCGTATCTAGTTTTCTTCATTTCATTCAATTGGCAGCTAAGTACCTAGTGTAGTTATCAAACATAAAATTAGTTCAGTCTAAAAGAAGCCAACAAAACAATTAGCTGCAGCAGGTAATTCACAGCCTGTTTTTAAAGCCGTACACATGTTGTCTTTGCATACCTAGATGTTTAAATAAGGCGGCATGTGTCGGATATACACAGTTAGTTATGATCCTGTTAATATTAAGAATGCGAAAGTCTGTATGTTTGTTACTCAATCACGCAAAACCAGCCTAATGGATTTGGATGAAATTTGGCACACAGATAGTTTAAGACATAATACTTTATAATAATGTTGATCTTTGCCTTATGCTCGTGAACGGGTGCTACTTGTGGTGACTGGTTGTCTTGCTGACCATGATTTTGTTATTGTTACTAATAATAAATTCTTATTTAAGTAATAGGCACCAATGTGTAGATATTAATGGTGTGAAATCTTCCGGGCTACCAGTTCAGTTAGGTGTACCTCAAGGCTCAATACTGGGTCCACTCTTATTCTTAGTGTACATTAATGATTTACCATTCTATTAAAAGGGTATCTGTGACGTTGTACTGTTTGCTGATGATACCTCTCTTATCTTTAAAGTAGACAGGAATAGACAAGATTTTGACGACGTAAACAGTGCAGTCTCAAGGGTTACGCATTGGTTTACCACGAATAATCTAGTTCTCAATGCCAAGAAAACTAAATGTATAAAGTTCGCTTTACCGAATGTAAGAAATCTGAGACCCAACATCGTCTTAGATAATGAGGTACTTGCAACTGTAGAATCGGCCGTTTTTCTTGGCATAACCGTAGATGCCAAACTTCTGTGGGGACCACATATATCAAGCCTAGCGGGAAGGCTCAGTTCGGCCGCCTACGCCGTCAGAAAAGTAAGACAATACACTGACGTAGATACAGCTCGGTTAGTCTATTTTAGTTATTTTCATAGCGTAATGTCCTACGGCATTCTGCTGTGGGGTATGCCGCTGACATTCAAAATATTTTTGTTCTTCAAAAACGAGCTGTTCGTGCAATTTACCAACTAGGTGCTAGAGTTTCTCTGAGAGAATTTTTTAAAGATATTGGTATTCTCACGGTGGCATCGCAATTCATCTTCGCTAACATCTTATATATTAGGCAAAATATACGCTTATACAATAAAAACAGTGATATTCATAATATTAATACTAGAAATAAGGACAAACTACGTGCTCCCTTTCACCGGCTTCATAAAGTTCATAACTCATTTGCTGGGCTAGGTATAACCTTTTATTACAAGCTTCCCTCTTCTTTGCTAGATTTACATTTTAATGCGTTTAAAGCGAAAGTAAAATCAAATCTTTGTTCGAAGGCATACTATTCTATCAACGACTACTTAAACGATAAGAATTGTTGGTCGCTGTGATTAACTCGAGACAACGTTTGTGTTCTTTCACCAGAACTAGCTTAACTACTGACAGGTCATATGAATTACTTCATATCATTGTTTATTTAACTTGACTGCATAAACCATTTTTTTTTTCAATTCAATTTTAATTTATTGTTGAATGTTAATTATATGCTATTATTGTATAGAATCAAGTTCTTCCAACATAACAGACAGCTGTGCTACTGGGGAGTTTGTTGCACCACTTCTTCTTCCCAGTTAAAGCACCAGGAAGTGGTGCAGGGCGGGCGTTTTGGGGGACTGTCTTATGGATTTTGACGTTCGAAAAGTGCTGATTCTCAGCCTAATTTGAATAAATGACTTTTGATTTTGATTTTATAAGACTATGACATAGATAGATTCTTATATATCCCAAAAGGACGTTCCCATGGGATAATTTCCGACCAACACGCGGGCGAAGCCGCTGGCAAAGGCTTGTCGTTTAATAATACTGTGGCATAGTTAATAAAATTACGAAGTGTGTACCTACACACATCAAGTGTCGGTTCGTCGACGCCATTGCTCGATTAAATTGCTCTGTATTTTCCAGAAAAGAGACTACACTTATTACTTATTTACCTACTTTTATAACATAGCTTCGCCAACTTATGATTATATTTATGATTAATGATAAATGATAAATGATTTTAGTTCTGTAAGTAGGTTTGTACAAACACTTACACGTCAATCATATTTTTTTAAACTAGATGAGGTCGGTTTTTCCTATCTGACTACTCTGAGAAGAAAGGCCGAAACAAACTCAGAGGTCACAATCTCTTTTAAAGTCCAGACATAATCTTGGTCAGATCATGTGAAGACCATGTGGTTGAGGGGTGCACGGGCGGCGCGGGCGCTCGCGCGGCCTCCCGCGCCGAGCTAGCGCCACTTGAAATCTTACCACGACCAAGACACTGCGTGCCTCCACTCAGTGGTAGGCATGCCATGCATCGACAACCACACAGATTGAGTGGACCTGTCCATTCAGTGCACGCATTTATCAGTAATCATGCAGCTCAACTCAGAACTTGAGGAGCTCAACGATTTGATGAACAATACCAAAGACAGGACAAATGTCCTGTCTTATGTGGCCTACCCATTTGTGTACGTACGTACGTACGTAAGTACTCAAACTGCCAGATTAATATTAAAACTAACTGAGAAAGAAATGAAAAAACACAAAAAAAAAAAATAGGACCCACATAGTCCTCACATTCACAATAATTAAAACAATAATAATACTATACTTCTCAAAGTAAATATTCATGTCAATGTTTATATAATAATTATCAAATGTCAAAGAGTATAAGTTTGCAAAAACAAGGGAGGGGGAGTGTGGGGTGTGCTAGAAGAGATTTCTGGAGCAATAAGCATTACCTATGTACGTATTTTTCTGTTCCTTTCTTCTTGTCTGTTTATATGTGTGTGCATAAATGGGTAAATAAATAAATAAACAAATAAACATTTAGTATGCAAAAATTGGAGCAGGTCAATCCCAAGCCTGTTTGGCCTCAATATAATCTTTAATAATAGGTATAAGAGGCGTTCATTTATTCCTGGTTGGACTTTAAACTGATTTTTTCATGATTGCTAGAATCAACTATCACTATTAAATTGCCTACTTACAGTTATTTTTAAACTTAACTATTTAATGTACCTAGTTAAATATTAATGTACAAAAATATAACTGTAAAGTAGGATTCTATTTACACACAATTTAAAAAAAAGCAAAACCCGGCAACGAAAAATGGTAATAATTCATGTACTCGCGTACTCACGTAACATAAATTTAATAGGCACGTTGTTATTTTTCATGTCTCAAACTTTTTGTTTATCTCTTGAGCATAGGATCACGCAGTAACAATTATTCAAAATTATCTCCAAACGATGCTCCGCCTTATCCGTGCAGTCAACTAATGGACGTGACGGACCTCAGAGGGCGATTACAAGCAGACACAACACTTACTAAGTCCATGCATAACAGAGAAATGTTCAGAAATACTACTTCTTACAGCTTGGTATCGAAAACAGGAGGCCCACTCTCTAAGTCCGTAATCGACGATACGAGCCCGTCCAAAAATAGTACGATACTTTGAAATGAACCCTGCTCCCTATTAATTAACTTTTTCGAGCGGCTAAAAACACATCGGACGTAAGGACAACTGTCAAATCATGTTATCATTCATTCTTAGTTCCGACCCCGAAGTAATCTTATGTTCGTAGGTGATACATAGTAGGAAAATCCCGTAACTTCGGCTGCAACTACGGATTTCGTGCTTAGAGAGAATGACTGAATGACGGAGAATGGCTTAAACTCGTTAAGTCAGCGATGAATAATTGGTATATTGGCACAGAAACACGTGGATATAAAAAGTTAGAATAAGCATAATTAGTATAAATAATCATCCCACTGCGGAAACACAGGCCCCTCATAGAGAGGGAGTGGGCCGTACCTAATCCACCGTCGCGGGCCCAGTTCGTCACATGCCTTCAAAATTTTGATTTCTAGGCCCTTCCGCTTTCCTCACGATGTTTTCCTTCACCGTTTTGAGAGCAATGGTGATGAAATTATTAACAAAGTAAACCGCCTGCCTGGGTTCAACCCACGATTTACAACCCGTAAGTCGAGGTCGTTATCACAGGGCCACCACTACTCTTTAACAGGTTTTTTAAAGGCTTGTGGACCTAATGGATATTTTCATTATGGACATAAATTAATTACATAAGCTGTTTTCTGTCCAATGTCTGACCATTCTGTCCAATGTCTTTACACGTAGAGATTTCCCGGTGGAATCTTTTAAACCCTTCAATACTTTCAGTTGTAAGTACTTCCAGGTTAAGAGAAATGCAAGTTGCTTTGTCTAATTAGGACTAGCTCTCAGCAGTGGTCGACTGTCTTTGCAAATGTCTCATTTTATTTTAGTTACCTACACATACAGGGCCTAATTTTTTTTGTAAGTTATTTATAAAATATATGTATTGCCACGTCATACATTCTGAACGCGTAGAAATTGCACTTTTCTGTGAAACAGTTGTTTTTTTTCTTTCTTGATAACCGACGACAAATTTCTAAGCAAGTCCGGGGTCAAGTACTGAATCCGTGGTAACAGGCTTTCCGTCGATGTCAATGCCACACAGTTTAGTAATCTTACTGGTAATGTTCTTCAGAAGGGTCAGGTGCGTCGTACTCGCAACCAGCGAGCGTGTATGACCAGCAGACTTAGCATGACGCTTTCTATTTCTACGAAGAATAGACAGTGCTTTTTCTATACAAAGTCACATTTCATTTCACCATTTCTGATATCACACCTTAGGTTTCCTGGTGGGGTCTGCAAGGACCGATGCCTGCCAGGGGTGCGTTTTGTTTGTAAGAGATATAGATACCGTGGCTCCTGGCACACAGGCAACTGACGGAACACGGGTGGGTTTTGTTCAGTAAAAGTCTGACAGGCCCTCCTGCTCCACCCAGAGCGGGAGAAGTTATTTGATGATTTCCCACCCAAAAAAAAAACCGTAGATATCCTTCTACAATCTGTCATTTTGTCTTTCATGTCAGAAGAATATTTCTTCCCAAACTGTGAAAATCACACTGACAACAAACATTTTACTCGACGACCACAAAGTATATACGATTATCTACAAAAGCATGATTCGTGTAGAACGCATAACTGTGATAATTAATAGAAGAACATAGCTATCTTCACCTTTTGTACATCATTTAGTTAATAGTCATGTCTGTTCTTCCGTCGACAAATCGGTGGTCGTGCTAATCCTGCTGATGTATAAACGTAAACGACGCGAAAGAAAACGAAGGAGGATATGTAAGGATCGTAGCAGGGCCCCAATTCCGTATCGTTATAATGATTCCCCGCGGAATCTCACTACGCTCACACTACGTCAATATCGTTTTTCTTTTAGAAACCGATGTAACGGTAAGGAATCGAAATGTCATATTCTGTATGTTCGAAAACAATTTTTCGATATTATTAATACGATATTAGCAGAATTCGTGTTTGATTGACGTGGTTACGAGTAAGGAATCGTTAAGTGGTCATAGTGAATTCAGGCCCAGGCGTTCTGCAGTTTTTGCCTACCCCCACGCGAAGAAGGCACGGGTTTATGTGTATGTATGAATGAAGGGACTCTTTAAGACTTGCAGTTTCCAAACATACTTACTATCGTTTTTGTTTCGACCTTCTTTCAATATGCTGTTTTACTTTACACTTTGTCCTATCATTGTTTATATACCAAGCCACGCTATTGACCACTACTCACCTACTTTCAACTTGACGCTGACTCACGGATGACTGTTTGTTGCGGCCATATTTTTCTCGCACGGGATTTACAACGCACAACTTATCGCAATAGAGTTAAAAATCCAACAGTGTGTTTTTTTGACGCGCAGAGATGAACTGTTTGATTTTAAATGCTCGGCTCAACACCGAGAGTCGAAAATCTAGTTCTATATTAGAAATGGCCGCGTTATAAAAACCTGCGAATCACGGCTAAATGCGTAACACACTAACAGTAGGAAAGGCTCTCGTTTTGACAGTTCAACAACATTCATTGCGTTATATACGTTGTTGAGCAGACAAATTTTTCGAACGCATGAAGCAATGGATTAGCAATTTTCAAAATGATTCGGATTTTGATTGGTAGTGTGTTACGCAATTAGGGCTAAGTACAGTCTGTTCGCTGAGAGTTGATAAATATTATGATACGTCTCCGAATAGCGACTGTCGCTTAATTATCGCAAACTGTATGGCGGCTGTCGCTTGTCTCCCGCTTACGCCCTTTTCGTGGTACGAGGAACGCATATGTTGAAAACTGCGGCCCGAACGGCGAGTGGACGCGACGTTTAAATAATTAACGGGCCGCATTTTGTAATGAGTTAAGACATCCTGACTGTATCAACTCTCGGCGAACAGACTTTAGTTTCAGTAATTCTGTGCGTAATGGATGTGATTTTTGCACCACAATGCTCTATACGGATTAAACTCATAATGTAAGTTTTAGAACTCGAGTCAGCTGCTACTAAGGATAGTAGAACCACCGTAATGGCTTCATTTTATAGAGCTGTGTCTAGTATAACAATGTTTTCACACTGGCTAGTTTGTTCGCTAGTAAAAAGAAAAGTTTGATTGGCTAATAACGAGGTTGACTGGGAATTTTCCTGATAGTGTTAGGTAAAAATCCGCCTGAGTACGAGTCGGACTCGCACGTGGATTCCGTACTATCATACAATATTTAACAATTCATATTTTATTTTAAACACATTTCTTGTACGGGGACCGCTATAATTTTTTTTTTGTTTATTTTTTTTTTGTTATAGTGTAAATATAAATACGCACTCAATGGAAATTTTAACCTATTACTGTTCTTGAGATACAGCTCATTTACAAAAAAATCACTTTCCTTGTGTGGGATCTTTAATTTTTTTGTGTAAATACACTCTGTGAAAATTTCAATTGTGTACCAGGTCGACAGTTAAAATTTTCCGTAAGCCCGTTAAACAGTACTAGGTAGCCTCGACTTATAACGGTTTACGAGATACAGCCGGCTGACACACAGACGTATGGACAGCGGAGGCTTTGTAAAAGGGTTCCGTTGGCACCCTTGGGTATGGAACCCTAAAAAGACTGGTAAAAAACGTACAGGTATGGCATTTTTAGGCACCCTTTGAATACGGAACCGTAACAAGACTGAAAAAACTTATAACAGGTGCTTAGGGGTTTTAAACAACACCCACCACCTGACCAAAATAGGTCGGTATTAAAAAAAATTAAACTTCATTAACATTTTTTATCATGAGTTTAAAAAAAAGGTAGTCGTTTTCTTCATCCAATAACAATATAGCCTTAGTGCCTAAGTATAACTATATTGACATGAACGCCGCAGCGGTAACTGTGCTTAATTTTAAAATGTAATTAAAAGCATCACGTTAATGTACTTACATTTAAATTATGCACTTCCGCGAATTAATCACCGCTATCAGCAAGCGCGTTTCATAAAAATATACAACGGCTATAAAAATTAAAATGTTAATGTTGTGGTAAAGTATTACCAAGAACGATTTTTCAAGCCTTTGCCTGAAGATAGCACTGTATTCTTGGGTTTAACTTTGGATGCCAAGCTTCAGTGGGGCCCACATATGTATAGATAAATTGTCAAAAAAGCTAAGATCTGCAGCATACGCTGTTAGAATAATTCGTAATTTAACTGATATAAAGACAGCCCGTTTAGTGTACTTTAGCTATTTTCATAATGTAATGTCGTATGGTATTCTGTTGTGAGTAAATGCCGCCGACATTCAGGCTAGCTTTGTCTTGCAGAGATGAGCTGTTCGATCAATTAATAAAGGAAGTCTAAGACACTCTCTAAGAGAGAAATTTAAGGAGATTAATGTAATGACATGTGCCTTCACAGCATATTTTTAAAAATCTTTTACATGCCCATAAAAATATCAAATTGTTTAAAAAAAATACAGTGATATCTATAGTATAATACTAGGAAAATCAAAATCAAATCGAAATCAAAAGGCATTTATTCAAATTAGGCTGAGTATCAGCACTTGTCGAATGTCAAAATTACATAAGACAGTCTCCCAAAACGCCCGCCCTTCACCACTTCCTACTGCTTTAGCTGAGAAGAAGAAGTGGCGCAACAAACTCCCCAGCAGCACAGCTGTCTGTTTAGTTAGATAGACTTGATTCTATACATAGGTAGGCAAAGTAATCAACATTACGAGACATAGAACTTAAAAATTTGTCATATGTCAGCCAGCCATGCCAATTTACCA
This sequence comes from Polymixis lichenea, assembly GCA_949091785.1. Taxonomy (NCBI): domain Eukaryota; kingdom Metazoa; phylum Arthropoda; class Insecta; order Lepidoptera; family Noctuidae; genus Polymixis; species Polymixis lichenea. Next base: position 16,282,369 of record OX420932.1, on the reverse strand, counting down.
ACAAATAAAATGAAAACTTAACTCTAGCACAAAAAAAAGTAAACAAAGCATACTACGAAAATAAAAGCCTCCTGGTATAAATGGCGTGATAGCTTACATATGCAATGCTGGATTATGTTTACAAATGATAACCTAGAACCTACACAAATTTGGTGTACCATCAACAAGGCTCAAGAAAATAGGTGGGTCATTCAGATGTCAATGTATCCGCTTTTATAATAAACTTCCAAGCCATTTTCAAGATTTAAGTCTCAAAAAATTTAAATCGTTTGGGCCCATAGTAAAAGTTGTTCATAATGATGACTACAATGAGCCCTTATGAGGTTAGGGGTGATTAAAATTACACCCTGTATACACTTTGCCATGTATACCTAATTTCTTTGAGAAGTATAATATTATTATTGTTTTAATTATATATATAATTATATAATAAATATAGGTATAATCTTTTGTTTTTTTTTTGTTTTTATGTTTCATCTCTTTCTCAGTTAGTTTTTAATGTTAATCTGGCAGTTTGAGTACTTTATGCGGCCTACCTAAATATCTTTGCTTTGGTATTGTTCGTCAAATCGTTGAGCTCCTCAAGTTCTGAGTTGAGCTGCGTGATTACTGATAAATGCGTGCACTGCATGAACAAATCCACTCAACCTGTGTGGTTTTTTCCTCAAAAGACCATTTCAGACACATTGGTGTCTGACATGACCATATGGATTGCCACATAATCTGACCAAGATTATGTCTGGACTTTAAAAGAGACTGTGACCTCTGAATTTGTTTCGGCCTTTCTTCTCAAAGTAGTCCGATAGGAAACGCCGACCTCATCTAGTTTAAAAAAATATGATTGACGTGTAAAAGTGTTTGTGCAAACCTACTTTCACGAATAAAATTATTTATCATTTATCAAACACATCATGTAAAAAAAACATTCAACAACATTTAAAATAAGTCCACCGCTGGATATTAATAAACTTGTATCTCGTCTAAATTAAACTATCTTATTTAAATAATAACATAAATAAACTTCAATCAAAATAATACGAAACGAATAATTTAATAAAATACAAAAGCACAATACATTGGACCCGGAAAAACGTGACAGCCCGACTGTACTGAAATCACGTTTAATATTTTCATTGCGAATGTACTTAGTAATGTCGGCAACAGTGCTGTGTGGGCCGTTATTGACAATCGTACGACAATTCCGTACAAATACGACCCAATAAACGTATAACCCTAACACTTAAGTAGGTACCTACTGAAGTGTACATAACGTTTAAAAATAGAACAAGGCTTTTATGAAAATTTCTCCGTACGTTTTCAACGTAATTCGCTGATCTTCCGTCTTCACAAATTGTTTAAGTGCCTTTTGGATCCATTAGGTAACAAATACTATAATGTTCTTTTGAGGAGTTTTAATGGTTTAGTTAAACATAATAATGGAGGTTAGAAATTATTTTTGCTTGTGGAAATAAATATAATAAGAATTAAGTAAATTAATTAATGTTCGCCTTTTATTTAATTTATATCGAAAACGTAAGAATTTTGCTTAATTAAGAATTAGTATTACTTATGGTTTCCTACTAAGCCTTTTGATTTCTAAAATAAACTGCGATGTAGTTTTGGTTGGCTGCCATTAATAGAACTGGAATGTTTTGTAAAAGGGGGGCGTTACCAATATAAATATATGTCTCGAGCATTGTGATTATACTAATATACGTCGCTATGAATTGATTACCTATACTATGTCCAGACTTTGTTGTTCCGTGTGGTGCCGGACGTAAAGAATAGCACCATCCCATTTCTTCCCGTGAGTGTCGTGAAAGGCGATTATGGCGAACCTCCCCCAAAATGCTTGGGGGAGGCCTATATCCAGCAGTGGACGTCTTCGGCTGAAATGATGATGATAAATGATGTCCAGGCTACGTCTTGCATATTAAAAATCTTAAATGCATTCACTGACAGCCATCGCACGACCTATGAAAATTTGTATAGAAGTTCAATATTATCGCCGGTAAGAACTCTCATCGGGCGGGGCATACGGCATGTCTACTTAATAAAAATCTTAAATTCATCCATTCACTCACAATGCACTGCCTTAACCGCTACATTTAGACACATTAAATTTTGCACAAGGTTTCAAGGTTTTTCAAGGAATTTTTAAAATCCACTCTCTAAAGGGGTTAAATGGGGGATGAAAAATTGTATGGAACAAATCATAAAATCATTCATTCATTCATCAAGCATGAAATTTTGCACAAGAGTACCTTACGTAACGTAACTCGCACGGCTTGTTTAAGTAGCTATAATATTAATTCCTTAGCAACCTTGAGCTGTGATCTTCTAGCTAAAGGACCGACACAATAAATAAGGGAAGTAACTGAACCTTTTAAACTTGACCGTCAGACCCGAATAATCGGTCAGGGTTAAAAGGTTTTTTTCTGTACGAACATGTTAGATAGAGGTATGGGATAGATTATAAAATCACTCCAGTAAAGACCTACCTACTGCTTTATACTCAAGAATAGTACATTTAAATAAATGCATGAAATGTAGTCTTGAATCTGCATCTTAATTGCGTTGCACACTACCAATCACTATCTGAATAATTTTGTAGGATAGTGCTAGTCCATTGCTTCATAGCTATGCTCTAAAAATTTATCTGCTCAACAACGTGACTAAAGAATAATCTCACTAATCCGGCACTATTAAAAACCAGAGGGTGCCGGATTATTGGAATGTTCGGATTATTGGATTATATAGAAAAAATCATAATATGTAAATAAAATAAAGAATTTAATAAAGAGAATATGATATATTTGTACTAATGTCATAAACATCTTTTTTACTGTAACATATCTAACAACTAAATAATTACATAGTTTTAAAATAATCCTTGATTAAGATCTGTTTTTTTTGCAACTTGTAGTCCTTGTTTGTTGAAAACCTTTTCTGGCATTTTTCGAAGAACTATAATATTTCTAGGCGCGGGCGGTGAAGTGCCGGATTAGTGAGATTCTACTGTATAAGAAGTTCCATCCATGAAGACGCGCCCTTTGACACTTGTATTGAAAGCGGTCAAAAACAAAGGAAAGGGGCAGAGACGAGCGTGATCGTTGATAGAACTATCTGTCACCCAATTAATGTTGTTGGACTTCCAAAATGAAAGCTTTCCTACTGTTAGTGTATTACGCAATTACCACTCTGGCAGATTTCTAGTAATTTTCATCGTATAACCCAATAAACGTCCATGCTGAACGTGACTCCAGAGCAAACAAAATAAACTTCTCCAACTTAAAATCTCTACAAATAAAACAAGATTACGTACTAAAATAATAGTTGACTAACATAATCAGTAACAACAAAAACAATCCTATTTCAACAAAAAACGTGTTTGTAATACCAACAGCCGACCTTTTCGATTGCACTGTTAGTACGGCCGGGACGTTGGTAAACGACTTTATTGCATTGAGTGAAAAAAGCGGACGAATGCGATTCGGACTCCCACACGTAGGGTTCCGTACCACCGTTTATTATTTAAAACATTTATTTTTTTATTTATACTTTAGTGAAAAAAAATGCTAAGAAACGCTTTTTAAATTTTTGCTTAATTTTATACTAGATTTCTCCCGCGGCCCGCCCGCCTGTTTGTCGGTTATCTCGTAAAAAAGTAAGCTAAGTCCGTCTCCATATCAAAGGCTATTTGTCTGCCTAATTTCATGACGATCGGTTTAGCGGTTTAGGTGTGAAAGCGTCACAGACAGACAAAGTTACTTTTGCATTTATAATATTAATAGGGATTCATTATTATTTAGTATAGCGACCATGGGTATGTCACCGTGTGTACTACACACACGGTGACATATTAAGCTATACATTTCCAATTTTAGCTGACCACACATTGCATACGCTTGTCGTACAATGAGAAGTCAACTTATACTGGAAATATTTAGCTTGGTATGTCGTCGTGCTAACACACTGTGAATTTCAAGCGTCTACCTATTACGGTTCAGAAGATACAGCCCTGTGACAGTCAGTCAGACGTACAGATAGAAGGTTCCCGTTGACCCTTTTTTGCGCGGAACCCTAAAAACGCTCCTATTTGCAGCCTTTCGGCTCTCGGCACGGCGCTCATATATTTTCTTTATCACTACTTACGCCCCTTGACCCTTTCAGTCGACTACGATTGTTTAGAGCTTTAAAAAGCGAAATGTGTGTTTGTTATTACCACCCGACGTATAAAACGCACAGCTCCCTGCTCTCTACGACAGCATAACATTGAGACATTGAGTTCACGAGTTATTTAACTAAGTGCCAATTTCACCAATGTAACTGAACGCGGTTAGCACATCTAAACTGCGTTCAAGAGCTGTCACTGTCAACATCCCAAAGCAAAAAATTGTATGCCCTGGGCCTAAAAGTTCCTTACGGTTTTTTTTTCAACTCCAAATGTAACGTCGTTTACTCCATCTTTAAAATACTCAAAATTTATTTTGACCTCACTATTTATTGGCTTCAGAACCCTCGAAAAACTTGAAAACGGCACCGATGATTTAAAAAAATGTAAATTTTCGCAGCGGCCATCTTAGATTTCCATTTTATAACCTCACACTATTTGCTTCAGCACCCTCAAAAACCATGAAACTATCTCACTCTCTCTCCGTCTCTTTTATAATATATAATAAAAAGTAGCATGGAGGGGGCATAACTCTTTTTCGTTCTTCTTTCCACCAATAATGACACTGACAGCTCTTGAATGAGGTTTATAAGTACTGAAAGCGTTCAGTTCAGTTTCATTGGTGAAATTCGCCCTACGTTCGGTGTCAAAACACAAGGTCTAGTATAATTCGAGATAAACATAGAACCTAAATTGGTCTCATGATGCTTTCTGATGTTTACGCGACATTGCACATTGAAATGAAAGTGGCTCGAGTTTATTCATGACCACGAATCCATGAAGGGACTTAAAACGTTAAGAATATAAATTTAGAAGAAGCCAAGTAACCAATAACCTTGAATTATTTTTTAATAGATTAATATTATGTGGATCGTTTATTTTCCTTCAAGTAGTTCAAGTAATTTTAAGGATAAAAACCGGCCAAGTGCGTGTCGGACCATACACAATGAAGGGTTCCGTAGTTGGGGTGCGTTCAAACATACTGAAATCTACTGAATATCCTATTGAAGGTCGTGCGATCATGCGATGCGACCAAATTGTTTAGTTTTTGTCGCGCGACCATCGACACATCTTATTGATCGGACGATTGTCCGATCAAACATACTGATCAGTGCTGACCAGTACCTACTGAATGTCCTAATGACGCTCGTTCGACTAAGCGGAGAGGAGGCAAGGGAGGGGTAGGTTTTTTTTTGGATGGGAACTCATCAAATAACTTCTCTCGCTCTGGGTGAAGCAGGAGGGCGTGTCAGACTTTTACTGACTAAAACCCACCCATGATCCTTCAGTTGCCTGTGTGCCAGGGGCCGCGGTATCTCTTTCGAACAACCCGCACCCCTGGCAGGCATCGGCCATTGGGGGCCCCATCAGTTGCTGCTGACATCTCTGGGAGGCGCGCGTGGAACACAACGCACCGTCGTCCCGGGCTTGGTCCTTACCGGACAGCGAGCTACCCATTACTCGCCGTCTGCAAGCCCGTGCCTATGGTGGCCGTGTATCAGCCTGGGATTCCCGACACCCAGGGCGTCTCCTGCGAAGGCCACGGCCGTGAGGGCGCATTTACTGCATCTCCCTCACGTGCGCCACCTCCCTCTTAGCGAGCATAACTGCTTCGCTGAAGGAGGCGACTGCTAGCCATGCACTCTCGCTCCGTACCGTGGCCTGGACCAGGGCCGGACGCGAGAGATCGCCGCCGCCGCATCGTGCATCGCAGCTGAGGCGGGCCGCGATGTCGAATGGGAGGCATCGCGGCTGAGGGGTACAGGCTGCGGCAGAGGAGGAGTGCCGGTACTTCTGAGTAGCGCTCTTCCCTTCCGCGGCCTAGACGGGGCCGCCACCGTTTGATTGCGGACGCGGTGGAGTCGCAGGGGAGGAGGAGTGTCGGTATAGCGTTGGCCGCTCTCCCTATCCCCTGCGGCCGAAAAGTGGTAGGCGGCGGGGCCACTGTGCTGACCCGTCGCAGGGGGACCAAGGGTGCCAGACACGGGGTCGTCTGGGGCCCGTATGCTATTTGGTTCCTGGGGTGGTTACGGCGTGCCATGTGTCCTGGTGCGCCGGTGATAGGGGTGATTCCACTCTGAGGAGGGTCCGGTGACGGTGAATTTAGGTTCGCGGATGGCTTGCGCTTTTCCGTGTTCCCGCCTCAAGTTTCACTGGAGGACACCGTGGAGTTTTAGGGGTTACAGTCACACATAAATGCGCTATCTCCCCGTGGTAGCGCAGTAGACATTTCTCCACGATAAAAAAAAATATATATATGCCTGGGTCGACAGCGCGTTGTGTTCCACGCGCGCCGTCAGAGTTGTCAGCAACAGCTGGTGGGGTCCGCAAGGCCCGATGCCTGCCAGGGGTTCGGGTTGTTCGAAAGAGATACCGCGGCCCCTGGCAAACAGGCAACTGAGGGAACACGGGTGGGTTTTAGTCACTAAAAGTCTGACACGCCCTCCTGCTCCATCCAGAGCGGGAGAAGTAATTTGATGATTTCCCAAAAAAAAAAACATCGCCCGAGCGATGGCAATACGACGAACGTTTTTTCATCGTGCGAGCGGTTTCATCGCACGATGACACCTAAGGGATCCGTTTCTCCTTTTAAGGTATGGAACCCTAAATACGTCATAATTCACAAAATGTTTAATCTGATTTTGACGAGATTCGATACGCGTTAATATAATCAAATGAGTTGCAATTCTGTAATTGATTTTAATTTTGAAAATTAAATAGATATTGATTTCAGATTAGACCTAGAATAAATTCAATTTATTACCCTACTATATAACCTAACACCTATTATTAAAACCGGTACCTACCTGTGTTTTATGAAATACCTAGCTGATAATAATTCATACCGTTCGGTTCACTCTCAGTTTTCCATGAGAATGAACCAGCGGCTACCTATAGGCATGCTCTACCAATTCAATGAAATGACAAGACAAATTATCTAGAATGGATATGCCTAAATTAAAATTAAAAACAAAAAAATACTGGCTCATTTCTATACTTACTATAACTGTTTGCACCGGCTTAGTTCAGGCTCGATTCAAGGACTATAAGTAACATGACGTTTCTGAAAAGAAAGAAATGCATAATCTCTTATTAATAAAGAAATGATATCCCTAAGCGTTTTTATTATATTTTCAAAATACATTTATGGGGGAAGTGGGAAATTAAAATTTTCTTGCAACTTTTTGCAGGCCAGTGTCAGGTTCTATGTTGACTAAAATATGTGGCTTTAAACAATAGGATATTTTACTCATTATGAGAAAAAATTTATAAATAAATAAATATTTTTGAGATAGCTTAGGCAAAATGCAGTCGGAAAATATTAGTTTTAGTATATGAAATAACAAAATGTTTTTTTTAATTCAATTCAGATTTCAGTTTTATTTTAATCTGTTTTTTAACACCGTGAAATAGTAGCCGCCATGTTATTACGTCATATGGCGTGTCAATTGAACAACTTTGTACTTTTATTATTTTCGTAACCAAAGTAATTGTTTTTTAAATAATATTTTGCATTCAGGGACAGCAAACCAACGACAAGTAGAATAATAACTATTTTTTTAAATTATAAACAATTATCATATGAAATATGAGCGCAAACTGACGTCATACCCACAGAGCAATATGGCGTCCACTGCATCCAGCGTTTTCGTGATATTACACGCGAAATTTGAAAATGTAAAATTTTAAAGCATTTTTACGACACTAATCGATTAAATAAAATGTTGTTTTTTTGTGGTTTATTAGCACTTTAGAAATAATTAGGACAGTTTTAAAAAATGGGTGTTATACCGTAGGGTATTACACCCATTTTTTTAAAGTAATTCAAAGAAAAATCATTAAAATCATCAAAATAACTTTCTAGGTTCATATAATCCCATTAAACTTGATTGTATTGATGATTTTAAAGCCATATAATTATATTAAGGTTGGGAATCAGACTTTAATCAACATATAACCTGACACTGACCTCCAAAATCCAAAAAAAAATAAGACAATTAGAATTTCGCGTGCTAAGTGTAAAAAAAAGGAAAAAAAAAAAAAAGTAAAGTAAGTAAGTCAGTAGTGTAAAGTGCAAAGTGTAAAGCGCATCGTTCAAGTAATAGACGCGATCAAGACGAAAAGTGTTGAAACTGAAGAACATTGCAAATCATTTTGTATCACAGTCAGTTCAGTTCATATTTTGATACCTATCATCTTGTCTAAATACTATAATACGATATATAAGCTGTCGTGAGCTTTTCTTATTACATTATACAGAATTATTCTTTCACGATATTCTATATTATTTCCTGGCTTGACGTGTTCAATATATTGTATTAGTGTCGGATCGCGGCACACACGTGATGACACGTGGTATCGCCAACTGTCAGCGGGCTGTGATTGTCGTAGCTGACTGTACCGTTATTTTCTACTCAGTTCCAGTTCCTATTTATAAACAGAACAGTGCTTAATATTACTTTTTCATTCATTCATTTGAGTTGTACAATCGTGAATAAAAGTGACTACGCTTTGATAGTAAAAATGTAAAATACCATCATAATCACAAACATTCATCACGTTTGTGATTATGATGGTATTTTACATTTTTAATTAAACAACTTCAATAGTATTAGGATGAGGTTAAATATATATATATGTTCATCTGTATGATTTTTTTAACTTTATGCATGTATTCTTTATATTCTCGTCAATTGTGGACCGATTTTGGAAATTCTTTTTCTTTCATTTGGTTGAGGAAGCTTGCGCGGTGGTCAATATATAAATTTTATTAACTTAGGTTGGGCAGTTTTTGAGTTAGCTTCGACAAAACGTATGTAAGTATCTTGATGTCACTGTTGTTTACATAGAAAGAAATATAAAACAAAATATGCGAATTTCGAAAGTCGGTGGCAAAATACCATAATACAGATTTAAAGACACTGACTTCTAAAATAAAAGTAATTTTTCACTTTGTAGTGTTTTTGGACGGATTCATTCGTGAGCTTTACAAATTTTTGAACCGTTATCGAATTGGGCAGTAACTCTAATTACTAATACTTTCACTACCCTAAAATCGTTTTAAAATTTCGGGAAGTAACCGAGAAAAAATACCTACTTTGCGGCGTAAAGCCCACAATCATGAGAAAGCCGAGGTGCCCGGCCAATTGACATTTCCAATCAACTTTTTTCCGAGCCAATTATCGTCGATCGTTTTCTTTCGCAGAGACCGCTTCCTCAGCTACTGAAGAGGAATAAAACTGAGCTAATGAAATAATAGAGGGCAGCCGTCGTCCGTGTCGGGACCTATCTTCGTTAATTAACAGCCATTCGGAATGTTTACCTACACGAACAATATTCAATTATTGCCCGTTTTATCGCACACCGCAGTCATTGCTGGGAAAAAAAGCACTCGTGAATATTTTCTACTAGCTTTTACCAGCGGCTTCGCCTACATGGAGGTCGGAAGTTATCCTACAGGAACGTACCTACTAATGGATTAAAAATATCCTATGTGTTAATCCAGGTTGTAAACTATTTGTGTGCCAAATTTCATCCAAATCTGTTCGGTCGTTTCTCCGGATTAAGTAACAAACATCCAAACACTAGTGGCGAGGTGTCAATTTTTCTAAGAGAGAAGCCGAAGCGAAATTGGCTTTAGCTTACTGATTTATATTTACTATAAATAAATAAATAACTAATATACATTTTTTGACAATAGTAGCCACTATTGACGTGCCATTTTTTAATAGCGATAGAGTTGCCGATGCGAATCCCCGAAGGGAAGCTGGTAGGAATCGTGTTACATAGTGCTTTCGCCACTGCCAAACACCTAAACATCGAAACATACAAACTTTCATATTTATAATATACTATCTTTTGTCAGCGGTTTCGCCCGCGGTTGAAAATTATCCCACGAGAATGAACTACTGGATTATAAAGTATCCTATGTGTTGATCGAAGTTATAAACTATCTGTGTGCTAAATTTCATCCAAATCCGTGAGGCCATTATTGCTTGATTGAGTAATAAACATCCAAACATCCGAACATACAAACTTTTACATTTATAGTACTAGTAGAACTAGCAAGGGCCTGTGCACACCACGTTTTCTAAACGCCGTTGACGCGCGTGTTAGAAACGTGCGTCGACAGCGCGCTTTTATCCGACATCTGCACTCTAATTGCGTAACTCACGATTAATCATAAACTGTTTCGTTTTGAAACAGATGGCTAAACCATTGCTTCATATGTTCAAAAAATGTATCTGTTCAACAACGTAAATAACGCAATGAATATTGTGAACTGTCAAAATGAAACCGATTATGATTAATCGTGTATTACGCAATTAGGGTGCCGGTCTACAGGCTGCGTCTGACTCGCGTGCGTATCGCGTATGTATCGCTATAAACGAGCGTCAACTGCGCGTTTAAAAAACGTGGTGTGCACATGCCCTAAGATAGCTTCACGTACCTGCCAGACCAGCGCTCCCCGCGATTGTTGAACGACACTGCGTTTATTTTGAACTGTCTGCAGCAACAAAATGTTCCATTTAATTTGTTTGTTTATTTTCCTTCTGGGTAAATTTAACTTTACAATGTCCTGATGTGATTTTGTTGGTGTCTCGTCCTGTTTTGGCATGACTAACAGGATAATTATGTTGATTAAATAACTATTTTAATTCAGTTTCCTTTTCATTTACACATTTTTGCTTTACCTACTGGAGTAACAGTCAATGCCTGTTACTGTATTTAATATACAGGGTGACAGGTACAGGGCCTTGGATTCAGTACACGATTCTGAAGCCTCCTGTGTTGACATTTTTCGTCGGTTATAAAAAAAAGAATTGCTGTTCAGTACATTTTGACTGCGTATTTATTGTACCTTTCTATGAAACAGCTGATTTTTTATACAGGATAAAATTTTAACCAGTGCGCAAACTGTAACCATGAATTCAACATATCTTTCTAGACCCAGCGTAGAAATTTTTCGTCGGTTATACAAAAAAAAAATCAACTGTTTTATACATTTTGACCGTGTAGGTATTGCACTTTTCTATGAAACAGCTGAGTTTCTTTTGTATAACCGGCGAAAAATGTCTATGCTAGGACCCCGGGGGTCCAGAATCGCGTACTTAGTGAATTCATAGTTACAGTTTGCTTGGCGATGTCCCTGTCACCCTGTATATTCATTCGCTATAACGAAGTGACAGAGGGGCTCGTGGTCAAATCAGTAATAAAAGCCGCGTCGATTTTCAAGGTGAAGCAACGCTCCCCTTGGTCAGCCTACAATGTTTCCACTGCTGGGACACAGGCCACCTCTCTGTGAGACGGAGTGGGCCATAATCCATCACGGGGGCCCAGTGCGGGTCACATGTCTTCGAATTTTTGGCTCTAGGACATGCCGGTTTCCTCACGATGTTTTCCTTCACAGTTTTGAGAGCAGTGGTGATGGAATAATTTACACAAAGTAAAGCGTCTGTCTAACCCACGACCTACAACTCGTAAGTCGCGGCCGTTACCACTGAGCCACCAGTGCTCTCTCTCTCACGATGGACTTCCATAAAATCAATAAAGAATTTTAAGCAGTTCGTCCTGGCTGTCATTCGTAAAACTTTGACAGTCGTTACGGGTAGTCAGAATCCGCGAAAGTTTGACCGTAAGTGTTACCACGGAATTTCGTGTTGCCCAGTAACTGGGTTGTGAAGGTCGGATAGGCAGTCGCTCTATGAAAATGGTGCATCTGGTTACATTGGAAGCCAACCCTAACATATTTTGGAAAAGGATAGGTGGATACTGATGGCACAAAGTGGCAATGTGTAAAATCACATCTTACATAGAAACAAAATGGGTATTTCCCGCGGGCGGACATTTTTATTACGTGAACGTTGGGCCGTGTCCATCCAATTTGATCTGTAGCACTCCCGGTTGGCCGTCACGCTCGCTGTAACTCTACAAAAATGTTGTTAAACCCATCAGATTGCACATAGATATTCATGCATTAGGTAATATCGGGGAAATTAATTGGTAACCAAATTGACTACCAGCTTAAGTTGTCCGGCTATATTCAAATCACCATTGTCTATGGATATCAATTTTCATAATTAATTGCCTCTGACTGTATTCGTAAAGATGGCACGGTCTTCTTCACAGTGGTCAGCTAATATGCATAATATCCTCCAGGGACTTGTCGAACGATCAGGTTCAGCTACGCTTGCCGCGGTTGGGCCGTGGATGGGTTACATACCAAAACCCCTCCGTGCCTCGAAAAGCACGTTAAGCCGTTGGTCCCGGCTGTCATTCGCGGATCTTTAACAGTCGTTACGGGTCATCAGGAGTCCGAAAGTCTAACAACCAGTCTTACCAAAAGGGATATCGTTTTATTTAGTAACTTGGTTGCGGAGGTCAGATTTTTTATTTATTTATTTATTTAATACTTCACGCACAGAAATGTACAGAGGCGGACTTAATGCCGTAGGCATTTTCTACCAGTCGACCTTTGGGCGATGCAGAGACAAACAGTGGTAGGTGCTATCACATAAGTCGTGTAATTAATTTTTATTCAAATGTAAGTAAATATACTCATAATATACCTATATATTTAAACTATAAATATGATATATACATAATGAAATATATGCACAAATAAACATACATAAATATAATAAAACAAATAAGACAAACAATGACAAAACATTATCGTTGTGAAGATACTACCAGCTTCTTTTGAATGTGCTCGCGAACTTTGACTTTAAAGGATAACCGGTTGGTTGCCATCCTGATATCAAAGGGGAGCGCATTCCACAGAGAGATAAATTGAACGAAGAAGGAAGAATGGATAAAGTCTGTGCGGTGAGTGGGACATAGAAGAAGGCGATTGTTAGAGGAACGAAGATTTTTGGATAGAGACAGATAGGCAGTCGCTCCATATAAAATACTGGCATTTAGCCACTTTGGTTAGATTGAAAGCCGACCCCAATATAGTTGGGAAAAGCCCAGGCAGTTGATGATGATACCTACAGAAAAAGTTCACCGTGTAACCAATAATTTGCAAAGCTTTCGAAACAGTTAACTGTGGCTTTTTTTTTCAATACAAAATAAATAAACCAATATCATCTTACAGTTGACACTCTACACGGAAAACTAATAAGAATCTAAGGTGGGAATAGTTAAGGGAAGCGACACGACGACGCGACGACGGCGCCATACGCACGAACGCCATATCGATGTAGCGAGCTACTGACAGTTCTTCAATTAAAACTGCTTACTAGATATAAGAACGTGAGGGTAGGGATACTGTCAATACTTGCTTTAGTGCCGATGCGGGAGTGAAAATATCGATATTAGATTAGTCAGGCACTCACTACATTTTGCTCGTATGTTGGTAAAATGCTCTCAAATCTTAGAGCTTTTCACTTGCCACAACAAAAGCCATTATTTTGCGGTTTTTCTCATGTACATTTTTCGGGATAACTTTAATCCCTGGCAAATTCTGTACGGATATAAATTTATAATGGTATCAGCCATATTAAGAAAAACCAACGATAGTCTTATAATCTTAAAAAAAACACTGTGAAATTTATTATAACAGAAAGCATATATTCCTATCTAAACCCATATTACTAAATTTTTAAATACGTTTTTCTATGTATTCTATCCATATTAGAATATTACTTACCTACTTATTATTTTACACCCTGAAGGATGTGTTATACCGACAATTTTTTATTTTAACTACCTATTATATTATAGTTTCAGAATCAAAAGGACACCTTCACTGATGAGATCTGGAAGACAGAATCAGAATCGGACTTGCAATCTCGAAACCTAAACGTATGTACTGCATGCTAAAATAACCAACAAAACACATATCAAAAGTTATAAAATAAAATAGATATACGCAGCACAGTTTTATTTCTATTTCCTATACAAACCTAGAAATATACCTTTTTTTAATTTAATTTAATTTATTTATTTATTCTTCAAAGAGCTTACAGTCTAATATCTACTTAACTAATATACCTACATTTAGCGCTTCCAGTTGCCATCTACAAGCTTCCACAAATTTTTGGAAATGCATCGGTTTATGTCCAATTCCATTACGTCAGTCCATAAAGATTCTATGTGCGTTCCAGTTGCTCTGCTTTAGAGATTCAATAACATTATTTATGGTACTTTAGTGCTAGTATTTTCTTAAAGAATCAGTCATAAAAATATAATAGGTACAGCCAATGTGGAAATCGCGCCTGGACTCAAACAACGGGTACCTAAAGCATTTTAATATAATAACTACTGCTCAAGCACAGATGGTTTTTATCGCGTCTCATATCATAAAATGAAAATTTCTCCAGAATATGCTTTAATTTTTTGGTTAATAGGTGAGGTTGTTAAGTACCATATCGTAGATGTAAAAACGTAATAAGGAAGGTAAATGTACCTTACCCATTATGCAAACCAAATCCCTACTAATATTATAAATGCGAAAGTAACTCTGTCTGTCTGTCTGTCACAAACTTGGACAAAAACATTGATTTCTACTAAGTAGAAGTAATTATTTGTGTCTAGCTACTATGAAAATAGAAGCTAGACATGTAAGGCCCTATCCTTCAAAGACCAAGTCCGTAACTCAAAAATCCGACGTAGTACTAAAGTCCAAAATATCAGACTACGGCTAGCGGCTCTAAAAGGGAGCTGGCAGGTTACAGGTTAGCTAGACGTGGTGATTACAGGTGGCTGTGGCTCAGACTCAAATAGGGCCACAGCATTATGCTGAGCGATCTTTAAAAGTTTTGCGTAGATGACGCGTATTATCCCCCAGTTGTCATTTTTGTGTGTTTTTTCTTTGCGTTATGTTTGACGATTATAAACGAGTTCTCTTAACTTCTTCTTTCTTTTTAACGGACGAAAAAAAAGAAGGAGGTTCTCTGTTCTCGAGTCAACGTGTATATCTGTTTTTTTATGTCGAGTCCTTACTGAATGGTTGCCGAGAGTCGGTACATTCAGAAGAAGGCGGGTAAGACCTGGTTGAGACCCGCACTGAACAGGAAAACATGGAAAATAAAAGGGAGGGTGCCTAAACTCAGCCATGGATCGAACAAGACGCCCATAAAGATGAAAATGATGATAGAAACTAGACACTTCTGTGCTAAAGATGTAGTTGAAACGATGAAGGAAGTTCCTACATACCCACACAGGTACATACCTTTCTACTTTCCTAGTAACGCCTCCTTTCCTTTGACGTTTAATGGCTTCGTTTTCCCCAACAAATGTGAAGGAAAATGCTTAACATTATAGTGTGTCACTTTGTTACTTATTACACCCAAACATGCCATTATTTGAGCCATTAAGTTTACCAGGAAACGGCATCCGCAAAGACTTTCGGAAACATTACTCAGGGAATAAGTACCTACTTCATTAAAAACTCGTTATAAAAAACATACAGGGTCAAATTAAATTAGCTGGTAAAACTGCAGATGTGATGGATATTGATAACTAAACAAAAAATAAATAATTTTGCTGACTTTTTTGGCTTGGGGTCATCCATCGCAGTTGGTGTAGTCACTTGATATATCAGTTTTATTTTTATTTTTTATAGACTTCACAGACGTGTTTGGTATCAAATCTAAACACGATAAAACAAAAGAAGACAGATTTTCTCAATTCGTACTTCAAGTAACAACACTTCCAGCGGTCATTGACGTTCCAAAAAAAAATATCAACATCTGCAGAATTTTCATAACAAATTTTATTTGACCCTGTATAAGTAAATAAATGTATTTAAAATTTTACATTTCAAAGTGTACCGTCGAAAATAAATTGTAAACACATAGGTATCACATTAGATCGCGCCCGTAATCCCCGAAGAGTCAGGCAGAGGTGTACCAATAGCACGCCCTCGGTTGACTAGAGGGGGCGAGTCTCTCTGCCATAACCCGGGCAAAAACCAGCCTCCGGCCTGTTACTCAAAAAATCTGATAAAAAACCCAATATCACTTTACCCGACCTCGGAATCGACCCAAAATAAAATAATAGTAGGTCATATTTAAAGGTCATTTTAGAAATCCGTTTCCAAGTTCTGTTATCTATCAAACGTATGCGCAATGTATCCTTCCGTTGTCACGCATTTCGGCCAACTTTTCGGAGGCTCGTATTTTTTCGGTGAAAACTATTTGTCTTAGTATATCAGTGACAAAACGTTCCGAGCTCCGCTCGTTAATCAAACTCTAGGCCGACAAACATTACCGACAAATAGATTTTCTTTTAGAAAAACTTAACAAAAGGCGTTTAATGGAAATATGAATTGAAGTTTCATTTAGTTTTCATTATCAATGTCTCTTTAATGTATTTTCACTACATTATTGTGTCCTTAATTTTTCCGCTTGTAGCATTTTATTTTTCCGAAATATTTCTATCGTCCTACACATTCGTATACATTTTTCTTTCTATTTTTATTGTTTACTTTCAATTAGGTATCCTTCATTTCATGCATTATCTTCATCCGTAGATCAACTTCAACTGTTGATTTTTAAATAACGCTATTGTTTACCCCCACTCCTAACAGTTGATATGGACTGATAGCTCTAATAGCACTTACAAACTCATAACCTGTCGCCTAATATCTTCTTTAATTACTGGCATACAAGTGCCGTAATAAAACTACCTACATGTGTACGACTCTCAAAGGTCAAAGTTAAAATCTTCATTGAACTTTACCAAGGTCAATGCGCAAAACTAACACATTAGCAAAAAACTGAGTCAACCATAAACACCGTTACGTGTTCCCAAAAAAAGAACACAATTCAATTTAAAAACGGCTCGTTGAAATTTTTGTTTCACTTGCAATATATTCAGGGGCGATAAGGTCGTCTATTATTCCAACCTCCGTTGTTGTGGAGCCTGTGGTCCCACGCAGAGCCCTTTACATGAAAATAGAATATCCTTAACTCAGCCTCGCAACAGCGGGGTTCTGGCTAAGCAGATTGTCCGAGTAACAAATGAGCCAATTCCAAGGGAAAGGCGATCTTTTAAAAATACTTTTGTGGATTCACAAACAAAATCTTCTCAATTTACCGCTCTAGTACGATGTAATGGCCGGCCGAAGTACGTGTTTTGCATAATTTAATTACGGTCATCTGTTATAATGTGTGTGAAACTAGTAAATTACGATAATCGTTTGGTCATGCAGGTAGGATTAAAAGGTTAGTATCAGTATGAAAATGATGCCGGTGAGAGCAATGTCGTTTATATATAGAGTGGGTGGTATTTACCTCCCAATAATAATTCATAACCTATCTATATTTCAATACCCAGGAAAAAAAGACAAACCAAGCTTGGCAGGGACTTATCTCCGCTTTAAAATTGGTCCACAAATTGCTTTGTCGACATTTCCGGAAAGAGTTCCCGACAACAATGTTTGAAGCGATAAAATCTAAGAGAAGGTTTATAGGTCCCATACATAAAAGAATTGTTGGTCCCATAATCCTGTCCTATTTAACAAATGCGCTTGTTACGTGTCCCCCCCCTTACATCTATAGATAAATCATGGGAACAAGACAGGTAGCTCCAGTTATCGTCTCTAACGGAATTGCACCCGTCAACGATTTTACAATGTAAGGATTTTACGATACGTCTTCAGCTTCTTATATCTTTTTAAGATCGTGATAAAATGTTGGATGGATTTTGCTACGGTATATTGGCACCTGGTAATCTTATTGGGCTACAATTTCATAATTCAAAGTTTGACTGACCCTAATTTGTGTCATTGCCAAACTCGCCAAAAGTGAATTTGTCCCCGTCCTTTCTTTTGTCAATTCCTTCTTTAGTTGCCTGTTTAATGGTGTTTTTAAACAATCCTAGCGACTTACCGCTGCTTCGTACGGTTTCTATGACTTGACAAATCATCGAGATCTCTTTATTATTATGACGATGTAAGTTTGATATCAATGAATTAAACACATAAACCTTCTGGAAGAAAATCTCTAAATGATGGTAAAAACAGTTTCAAAAGCCGTTTAGAAAAACAACCCGGTCACGGAGACACACATGTTCTGAAACAAATGAATCAACACTTCCTCCATATCGCAATGTATACAAAATGACGGGGACAGATAGAGAATCCGATGGTATCGTGCAGACACGTACCACTGCAGTAACTTGTGACGTTGTGACAGCTTACCACTGGTGTAGACTTTCTAATATCTAAAAATAACGAACAAAAGTAATAATAAATAATCTTGTAGATTATCAATGGGATGCCAGTTGTTATCATGCTTGTTTATTCATGGTCTATGCTAGCCAAAATGCGATTGATTGTATATAAGTTTTCTTTTTTAATAACGCCGCACTTACATAAGGAATGGTATAGATAAAGATAAAGATAAAGATGCTTTTATTTGTATAAACATGTGTAACATGATACATAAATATACACATATGGATGGAAATTCGTTTAAAATTGCTGGTTCAACATGTTTCGCCAAATTCGGCGTACAAAATAGTTGATAATATTTAGTTTAAAATTATAAATGAGAATGTTTTTAATAATAGTCAAAATTCAATAATTTCAAATACATAATCAGTCAATACAAAAATATAGTAAAAAAAATAATAATCATAATTGAAACAAAAAAATAACTAAAACTAAAATACTTATTAAATTATCTAAATTTAAAACTTTTTATTCAAAAACTCCGTAACATTTTTTTTTTTTTTTTGTACCGGAGCTGAAGCTATCTGTGTTCTTGGATAGTAACTTATTGCCAGAAGGAGTCATATTTAGACGATTTATAAACTTTCGTCAGAGGACTACGAACGGTATTTACGCTGTGTCAGCCGATCAAAAAATAAAATAATTATGGAAAATAAGGAATTTTACAACTTTATAAGTTTCAACTGTAAGAACGTGAAGCGCTCAATAGATGATGTACGGCAGTTATGTCGAACATCCCACATAATTGCCCTACAAGAACATTGGCTGCTGCCGCATGACATTGATTTCCTGAGCTGTATCGATGATGACTTCGCTTATACGGGTGTGTCGCCCATGGACACGTCAAACGGGATGATCTCAGGACGACCGTGGGGTGGAGTGGCATTATTATGGAATAAGAGAATCTTTAACAATGTAACAGTAGTGCGATGTGATAATACTCGAGTGTGCGGTATTAAAGTTGTGATAGGGCAAAGGTCATTCTTAGTGTTCAGTGTGTACATGCCGACTGATAACACGGTGAATCTAGTCGAGTTTACGGATTGTTTGGGGACGCTGAGCGCAGTAGTGGGCAATGAAGGTATTGAGTGTGTTTACATGCTCGGTGACTTCAACGCCCACCCGGGTGAGCAATTTTATTATGAACTTTTAAATTTTTGTAACGATTTGGATTGGAAGTGTGCCGATATCATTAAATTAGGTTTATTGTCTGACACATATAGTTTTATAAGTGACGCTAATGGGGCGCTAAGATGGTTAGACCACTGTGTTGTAACTGAGTCGGCTTTTCAAACTATAGTCGATACACACATCAAGTATGATCCGGTGTGGTCTGACCACATGCCACTCATTATTAAATGCAATATAAATAATGTAAAACCAATGATTTTGCAAGAAAATTTTGAATGTAATAAAATAAAATGGGGAGAGAGAAACCTCGAACAAATAGATTTATATAGTAAATTATGTAGTGATAGTTTAAGAAAAATTGATTTTCCGCCTGAATTCAGTAACTGTGGTGATAAACGTTGTGACAACCGAGACCATAAGCGTATAATTGACATTATGTATCATAAGATTGTTAATGCGTTGTGTAAAGCCGCCTCTGAGAGTCATACTATTGTTAAACCGAGAAGGAAACAGCCGGTGATCGGATGGAACAAACATGTGCGTGACGCTCACGGGATAGCTCGGTGTAAATTTATGGAATGGGTACAGTGGGGTAAACCGAGTGAAGGACGTGTTTGGGAGGAGATGCGGGAGAGTCGTAGAATCTTTAAATCGCGCCTAAAGTGGTGCCAAAATAATAGGGAGCAGATAAAGATGGATATCCTCGCTTCTCACCATTCGAAACATGACTTTCGTAACTTTTGGAAAACAACGAGTAGGCTAAATAATAAGCCGGGCGTACCCGTGAGCGTCAACGGTGTGAGTGAACCAAAATGTATTGCGGATATATTTAAGGATCACTTTATGGTGAAATCGCCATTGGGGCCATCACGGTCATTCAGTATGGAAGGGTCACATGGACAGGAGATGGACACCAGTTTCACAGCGAAGGATGTTCGGTTAGTTATAAAGTCAATGTCCCGTGGAAAGTCTCCTGGCCATGACAGCCTGAGCATTGAACATCTAAAGCATGCCGGCGTCCACCTGCCCAGAGTTCTTGCCATGTTATATACACTTTGTATAGGGCATGCGTACTTACCAGAAGAGATGATGAGGACCGTGGTGGTACCAATTGTGAAGAGTAAAACCGGTGACCTAGGTGACACGAGCAACTACAGACCAATCTCATTAGCCACAGTGCTTGCTAAGGTTCTTGACAGTTTGCTTAGTACACAGCTTGACCGGTATGTAAACACTCATGACAATCAATTTGGTTTTAAACCGGGACTGTCTACTGAGTCAGCTATCCTGTGTTTGAAGCAAACTGTCAAGTACTACTCCGATAGGAGCACACCTATTTATGCCTGTTTTCTCGACCTTTCGAGGGCGTTTGACCTGGTTAGCTATGACATCTTGTGGGAAAAATTAAATAACATCTCAATGCCTCTCGAATTGATAGAAATTTTCAAGTACTGGTATCTTAACCAGGTCAACGTCGTGCGATGGTCGAGTGCTCTGTCGGAACCGTACAGGTTGGAGTGTGGCGTGAGGCAGGGAGGGCTGACCTCGCCGAGGCTCTTCAACCTATATGTGAATGCACTGATAGAGGAGCTCAGCAGCACCCGTGTCGGCTGCCATATTGACGGTGATTGTGTCAACAATATTAGTTACGCGGACGACATGGCGCTGCTGAGCGCCTCGGTGTGTGGTCTGTCTAGGTTGCTGAGCATCTGCGAGCGTTATGCGCTGGATCATGGTTTGCTCTATAACGCAAAAAAGAGTGAATGCTTGGTTTTTCAGGCCAGGGGTAGGAGCTGCCCGGATTCTGTTCCACCTATCAGATTGAACGGTGATGAGTTGAAAAGGGTTCAACAATTTAAATACCTCGGGCATATCGTGACCTCTGACCTGAGAGACGATGCGGACATCGACAGGGAGCGGAGGGCGTTGTCTGTGAGGGCCAATATGATCGCTCGCAGGTTTGTTCGTTGCTCGGGGGCCGTCAAAATAACTCTTTTCAGAGCATTTTGTACGTCCCTATACACAGCCAGCCTGTGGGGGTCATATACCCAGAAGCAGTACAGCGCACTCCGTGTTCAGTATAATAATGCATTCAGGGTGTTGTTGGGGCTGCCCCGGCACTGCAGCGCATCAGGGATGTTCGCCGACCTCCGTGTCGACTGTTTCTACACGACGATGCGAAAGCGGTGTGCATCTCTGGGGCGCAGGCTCCGGACCACCTCCAACACCATCCTGAGTGTATTTGCGAACAGGTTTGATTGTCAGTACATTAACCATTGTTATATGATTAATGTAATGACAAACAAACAAATGACTCAAAGGCAGGCGTATTAACAGTCGATCTATTTTTATGAGTTTAGTTTAATTTTATTTATTTTTATTTTATGATATTTATTTATTTTAGTTTAATTTTATTAATTGTAATTTTGATATCATTAAATTATTGAATTAATTATTTTTACTTATATTTATTAACATTATAATTTTAAAATTTAATTTTGTTGCTAATATTAAATATTATTCAATTATGATCTGAAGTGGATTGAAATAAATGATTTTGAATTTGAATATAGTAAGTATCCCTTACTAATTAGCTATGATATATTTACATAGTTTAGCTATATTATGATATGTCTTGTACCTACCTAATTGGCATATTCGGATACAGAAGAAATTCGTCTGAGATATTTATTTAAAACCGTATGGGAGATACCCGGGATACCCGGTACTGTATCCTACCTTATTGTCTCGGTTTGGTGAGCTATTACAAATTAGAAATTAGGAGTGAAGTGACACTGGTTTTTTTTTCGGGTGGGAAATCATCAAGTGACTTCTCCCGCTCTGGGTGGAGCAAGAAGGCGTGTCAAACTTTTACTGACTGAAACCCACTCGTATTCCCTCAGTTGCCTGTGTGCGAGGGGCCGCGGTATCTCTTTCGAACAACCCGCACCCCTGGCAGGCATTGGCCCTTGCGGGCCCCATCAGTTGGTGCTGACATCTCTTTGAGGCGCGCGTGGAGCACGACGCGCCGTCGACTCGGGCTTGGTCCTTACCTGTCAGCGAGCTACCCATTACTCGCCGTCCGCAAGCCCGCGCCAAGTGACACTGGTAATGTATATTTTCAAAGTTTTAAGTGGTAGTATACAAAACTCAGGTATACTATCAGAAATAGGGTGTAATTTACCGGATAGGTACGTCGCGCGACGGCGCAAGCCGCAGCTGCTGGTGGTGGGTGCCGAGTGCGCACACTAACCTGCTCGCGCACGCACCGCTGACGCGTGCGCTGCGCACTCTCAACGCGGTGGCGGATGCCATAGACATATTCACCTGTACACCGGGTGAGTTTACAAGAGCCACGTACTGTGTAGCATGTAAGGTATATTTATGTATATTTTAAGTTACTTTGTCGCAATAGATTTTTTATTATCTGTAATGGTTTAGAAAATACTACGTGGAACGCTTTTTTCGCCTGGTGCCATGTGCAACATTTTATTCTCGTCCCAGAAAACAAAAAAAAACAATGCTTACAACTATAGCAAAAAGTATCGTTACAACTTTTTGTCTTAATTTTTTCCGTCTCGCCCCCTTTCGCAACGCGCGATCGATAATCAATCAATCAATCAATCAATCAATCAATCAATCAATCAATCAATCAATCAATCAATCAATCAATCAATCAATCAATCAATCAATCAATCAATCAATCAATCAATCAATCAATCAATCAATCAATCAATCAATCAATCAATCAATCAATCAATCAATCAATCAATCAATCAACGTGTGTCGTTACAACTTTTGGTCTTAATTTTTTCCGTCTAGCCCCCGTTCGCAACGCGCGATAAGGAACTTCGTTCCATAAACTTTATAGCTGATAGCAGCAATACACACACACCTAAGTAGGTACACACTTCATTGTTACCTGGGTATACATTTTCTCTGATCAGTTAACATATATAGGGTGGTAGGAACATGGTCGCATAACTTATTACCTTGGAATCACTGCATGATTCTAAACGCTGTGCGTTATTGCGAAGATCGCCCTGAGGACACGGTGGAGCATACGGAGGTCTGCCCGGCTTGGGTGGAGCACCGCCGTGTCCTCGTGGAGGCGATCGGCGGCGACGATCTATCGCGTCCGGCCCTGGTCCAGGCCATGGTACGGAGCGAGAGTGCATGGGTAGTCGTCACGTCCTTCTGCGAAGCAGTAATGCTCACGAAGCGGTGCACGTGAGGGAGAGGCAGTATATACGCCCTCACGGCCTTAGTCCCCGCAGGACACGCCCTGAGCGTCGAGAATCTCAGACTGAGTCCCAGCCACCGTAGGCGCGGGCTTGCGGTCGGCGAGTAATGGGTAGCTCGCTGTCCGGTAAGGACCAAGCCCGGGTCGACGGTGCGTTGTGTTTCACGCGCGCCTCCAAGAGATGTCAGCACCAACTGATGGGGCCCGCAAGGCCACCAAGGTATTACACTTTTCTATGAACCCACAGATATTTTTAGATAATCGACCAAAAATTTCTACGCTAGAGGGTCTAGAATAATGTGCTGAATTAATGATTACAGTCTATGTCCGCAAAACGGCAAGGGAGTGCATACTGCGAAGACACAAACATCGGAGGCGTGTGGTAGTGCCCTATTACTGGAGTACCTAATAATATTTGCCTATATATACCTAATAATATTTTCCGCAGCTAATTTTCCGTATACTACAAATGCCACCTATATTATTTCTACCAATGCAACAACATTTGGCATGAAAGCTCCCAAATTTTCAGCACTCAAAGCTGTTACTTAACAGTCACCTGAAGCGAAGAACGCGCGCAGATTAAATATTTAGCCAACATTCTTTGTCTAAGTAAATTGCATACAATCTTGAAATTGCTGAACAAACTGAACTTATAATGGGCAATAATTCACGGAGATACCTGACGCCATCGTTAGCGTGAGCTCAGAGCTGAACAGCCTTAGTAGATTGTTTAATATTAGTCGGTACAGGTATTTTATCGGTATCAGAATATTCAACGAGATTTCAGATAGAAATTCAGATTTTTTTGGAATTTTAGTATCAAAATATGTGTTAGGCTATATTTCGTGCATCATAAGTGGTGTTTTTTTTTGTTTATTAGATATGTATTATTTTAATTAGTTAGTAAGTAATTGGTAGTATTTGCTTAGTAATATCTCATATTACCCTAGGGAATGTAATTGCCACTTACTTATGAGCCTGAATTTCAGCTCTCAACAAAAATTTGTAGACATGTTGACTACGACGGCCAATTAATTCTGCCGAGCCTTGAGAATTTCTTAAGCAAAACCAAATGTAAATATTAGACACGCTTGAAATAAGTAACGCCACATGATCGATTGAGTAATTACGTAAGAGCTAAGAAACAATTTAGATTTTCAAGAAAATTCACACACATACACACACAAATTGAACTGAGATGAACTACATAACCGAGTTTATAAATTGTAAACTCGGTAAGCAGGTACGCTGCCTAGTTCTTGCTTAACTACTACTAATATTTTATTCATTGCAGGGATAAAACACTAAAGAACAATGATTTCTCTCGAGAATTACTTAATCAAAACAGTATAAAACACTAGATTGGCACTGTAAAGTGTCTTTACAATTACTGGGCAAAAACTGATATTTTAAGTGTGCCTTCTTAAAAAATGTACTCTTTTAGTTTATAAGTTACTTTTATGCATAGCTTATATACCGTTGAAATACAGCGTCCGACTTCAACTTCGTAAAATTGAGATTAATTAATGACGTCATAATAAAATAATATCTCATGTAGTGTTCCGTGTGGTGCCGGACGTAAAAGAAAAGCACCTTCCCATTTCTTCCCGTGGGTGTCGTAGAAGGCGACTAAGGGGCTTACTAAAAAATGGGCAGCAGCGTTCTCCATGCATTTGACCACCATACTGCGATCGCCAACCCGCCTGCCAAGCTTGGCGATTATGGCAAATTCCCCCATTTTGGGGGAGGCTTATGTCCAGCAGTGGACGTCTTTCGGCTGATACGATGTAGTAAACTATCTTGGGGTCGGCTTCCAGTCTCATCGAATGCAGATGAATACTAGTATTTTAAATGGAGCGACTGCCTATCTGACTTCCACAACCCAGTTACTGGGTAATACGATACCGCTTGGTAAGAGTAGTTGTCAGACTTTCGGGTCTGTGACTACTCGTAACGACCGTCTAAAATGTACAAATAATCAGAGGCGTAACTACGGTGGGGCAGGCCGGGCACGAGCCCTGGGCGCCTATCGGAGGGGGGCGCAAAAAGTCGCCAATTATTAAATAAAAATTTAAAAAAATATCAATAAAGCATTTCATACTTGTTACCTATACACCGTGACATTTTAGTCGTCTTACAAAGGTGGTCTACTTAATGTATCCGTCATAAAATACCTCTAGGCGCGATTAAAACATTGTTACCATTAATTAATATAATAGGTACAAAGAAAAATAAATAGTGCTTTCGAATTATGAAACGACCTCCCTGTTAAAAATGTTTAAGTATCAAACGGTACAAGATATCTACCTACCTACCACTACATTCCACCATTAATTCCATCTCCTTATCAGGGTGTTTCAAACTACGTCATGCGTCTTAGTGAATTATATATATTTTTTTAAATTACGCAAATGTTCAAAACTTTCATTTTTTTTTTTTTTTATAAATGATTAGTAGTCATTGGATACATGAAGTGGGCTGCCGTTGTAAGACGACTAAAATGTCACGGTGTATATCTAAGAAATCTGAAGATCTACTTGAATATATTGTGTAGTACGGGGATGAAAGCGTAGGTATTTCCAAATCTGCCTATTTCTATTCAAATTCTGTTAAAATTGCAGCAATACAAGTTGTGAGTGATTTTTTAGCAAGTTGAAATGAATACCTTCGTTATTTAAGGCGTCAAGAACGGTTATGCGACCTAGCTCTGCTCAGTGTAGACCGAGAAGATAATTTACGAAGGGCTGCAAATATGATGCGAGCCCTAAGCGCCATTTTCTATTGGTACGCTCCTGAAAATAATAGTCGGAACCAACGGCTTAACGTGCTTTCCGCAGTCCGATGGGATCTTGATATCTTGTGGAATACCCATCCACGAGCTGCGGCAAGCGTAGTGTAACCCTTAACATGAGCTGTATAGGTATTATGTAAAATATTTTCCGTTTACATCAGTTCTGGTTTGAGATAGCCAACAGCTGACTAGCATGAGATATGGTTGCGCTCAGTACGGAATATGTAATATTCTATCTTGTACAAAATTCAGGGTTTGCCCTACAACTTAACATCTAAAATACAGGAATAATTTTTCATTTCCTAGACAGATATTTTTCCAAGTAAATTTGTAAATTAATACCACATCCACGCACAAACAATCACGGACCAGTCCAACTCCACAACTACACACTCACACACACACACAATCACTCCTCACTGTTATCTTTTAAGCCCATTCAATAAATGTATGTAATCTTCAGTATTGTTACGCAATTACGTAACAGTTTGTAAAATGTGTCAATCCTTCTGAAGTACACTGTCCTTCAAGATACAGGATTCTCCTAGTTTGAAGGGCAGATCTAGTTTCGTTAAAATCAACTAGCTGTGTAATACAATACTTCACCAATATTTCCGTAACAACGAAAGAACATTTTTTTTGTTTGCAACAAAACGAGCTGTGTCGTCATTCCGCAAGCACAAAGCTACCTCTCCAAGCTTTCATTAAAATTAGTTCCACAGCGTAGCCAAAAAACCCTCCAAATCAAAGAGGCAAGCAGACAGACGCGGGCGGGGACAGACAGGATAATAAAAACAAAATCATCCAGACGAAATTCGGGCTTTATTTCATTCGTACACTCTATTTAAACAGAAGGTTGGAAAGCTCTTCGCAGTTGACTCAGGTTTTATTCCAAAACAAAAATGTTGAATGTTGGGATGCAATGTAAAGTGTCATTGACTTGCAAAGCAGGCGGGCCTTCGCGGGCCCCGAGTTGCATGCTGTCAGATTTGCTTGCCAACGTCCTAATCAAATCCTGTATTAGGCTTGAGACTTGAGACTAATGTAATTTATGTCTGTGTTGCATGTTAGGGTTGATTCGATTGAGATCTCTATTTGTCGCTATAAGTCGACTTGCGAAAAAAATGAAAAGTTTGTCACATAACATACAAAACGGGCCAATTGCCTAATACGGGTTTCTGGAATTGTGGAGTCACCCACAAATAAATTAACTTAGTGCGAGTCGCCTACAGAAATTATGGTATTATTCAAAAGTGACAATTCGCTCGATTCGAGCGAGTTATTTCGTGCAAATCGAATAATAACCATTTGTCTAGGGTTTGGTTGTCTATCGATAAAAAAGCTTAGATATTCTCGCCAAAACGCTACTGTACAGAACCCCCAGGTACTTAGGCTCTTGAATTTTAAAAAATTGTGGGTTTGTAGGTATGTGACTCGGTGGCCAAGCGACACGCGCCTTGGGAGAACAATTGCGGAGAAAACAAATGAAATAGTTTGTTTAGAGAAAAGTCGCATCGCTGGAGCCAGTGAACTGGACCTAAACCTACATACTTAATTCGTTTTCCCTCTCATATTCATACAGGATAGCAAGGACATCCACGCGCAAGCTATAACCGTGAATTTCGCACATAATTTTAGACCGGTTAGCGTAGAAAATGTTGGTCGGAAAAGTGCAACACCTACGCGATCAAAATGTATGGAACAGCAAGTTCTTTTTTAAATAACCGACGAAAAATTGCAACGCACGGGGCTTAGGATGCAGGAGAGTTACCGTGGCCCTGGCACAGACATTTAAAGGAACACGGGTGGGTTTTAGTCAGTAAAAGTCTGACACGCCCTCCCGCTCCGCCAAGAGCGGGAGAAGTTATTGGATGATTTCCCAAACTAAATAATGGGACTTAAAATCTTCTACTGGATCATGATGTCTGCTGCCACCCTATATAGGTATCTATATGAATACTTATACAAAATGTATTTATTGGCAAACAAGTAAATACACCAAGTTATAGATTTCTCTGACTCCTGCGCTAGTTATAGAACTTATATGTGCAACACAACAAGTTGTACTAGTACCAATTAAACATCTTAAATACCAACAACAAATTAGGTTACCCACAAAATCACACAGCTTCGTTAGGTAAACCCAACAGAAATAAAACAACACACCAACTATCTAAAACAAGCTACCAACATAATCAAATAACCGAGACTTGTCAACGTACAAATATGATAGCCGCCATGCTTCGGTCCCAAGAGTGGCAGGATCCAACTAAACTTGTCGCGGTACATAACAACTGAAGGCACACGGGCAACTTATTGTCGGCAACTGTGACGTCACGGCAACATCGATTTACTGAAATGCTAAGATTGTGGCGATTATAGAGATACCATAGTCCCAACAGCAGGCTGACTATTGGTATAGTCAGCCTGCTGTTGGGACATAGGACTTCTCTTGGTAAGAGAGAGTGGCCCGTAAAACCAATACGCGGGCCCAGTGCGGGTTGGTATGTTACTTGTCTTCGAACTTGGTTCTAGCACGATGTTTTCCTTTATCGTTTTTTAGAGCAGTGGTAATAAAATAAATAACACAAAGTAAAGGCGCCTGATTAGGTTCGAACTCACGACCTACAACTCGTAAGTCGGGGTCGTAGCCCTGACCTACCACTACTCTGCAAGAAATACCGCCACAACATATCGAAGGGCATTTGACAATTGGCAAATGTTAGGTCCTTAGGCTAGAGATGGAGCGACGATCTTCGCAGGGTGGTTGTGTGGATCTGTCCGAGAGTAACCACGAATGAAGCCAAATGGCGTGCGATCGGAGAGGCCAGCAGTGGACTGCTCATCATCTGCCTAGTCTTTTCACAACTAGTTATGTTGGATTCAGGTTCCAGCCTAACCGGCAGCTAATTCTTCCTCCTCAGTCGTGCATTCTTAACAGAATGGTCGTGGTTGACGATGATGCATTTTCTTTGGATGAAGCAGCCCTCGCGATGCGCCTCCACCTGTTGCGGTCTCCAGCGTCTCGGGAGCTTTGGACCATGGACGTTTGTGTTGCAGCTTTTATAAGGTCTGTCCAACGCGTAGGTGATCTACCGCGTGACCTCTTGCCTTCTACTTGCCCCTGGACAGCAAGTCGTTTCATGGAGCGTTCATTCCGAACAATGTGGCCGAAGTATTTGAAGATTCGCATCTGTACAGTCGATGATAACCTCTCCTTGATTCGAAGTTCCTCCAAGATCGAGACATTGGTCCGAAACGCTGTCCAAGATATCCGCAGCAGTCGCCGCCAGCACTACATTTCAAGTGCATTGATTTGCGTCGCTCTTTGAGGCGAACCGTCCATGTTTCTGCGCCTTACAGAAATATTGGAAAAACCAAACTTCTCATCAGGCGGGCTTTTGTGGCTTTGGTGATATTATGATTGCCAATTTATATTGGGCAGCTAATCATCAATTTATATTGGGCAAACTACCTATCTGACCTCCACAACCCAATTACCGGGTAACACGATATCTCTTGATAAGACTGGTTGTCAGACTTTCGAGCTTCTGACAACCCGTAACGACTGTTAAAGATTCACGAATATCGGCTGGGACCAACGGTTTAACGTGACTTTCGGAGGAACAGAGGAGCTCGGTATATAAAGATGGACTCCCATCCACGCACGGACTGTGAAAAGCATAGCTTAACCTGATTGATCGACCAATGCGGCTGTTATTACTTAGTCACGAGCAAATACTGCACTATAGGCTGACTAATGATATGAAGACATTTTAATAAACTAGATGACTTCCCTCAGCGACTGTTCTAGACAACAATTGCTGAAAAATTTCCCGTCTATGTTCAGCTTTATATCGGGTACATATTTGTGTATTTTCGCCGATATTGACTTGGTCTAAGTTAATAAATATCCTATTATTGGGCGGCGACCTCGGGGCTTAGGACATGTGACTCTTATGAGTTGTGATTCTGAAGAATATTTGAGAAGATAAAATGACGGGTCGGTTTAACACCAGGCATTTACAATCAATGACAAATTATACATAGATGCGTCATACATAAACATTAGAGCACTCAAAACCAGCGTAAACCATTAATGTACCTACCTTCTAATACATAAAATCATACAGTGCGTGAAGAACAGGAAAGACCTAAACCGATTCCTGTTGTTAGAAAGAGATAAACATATATATTTAGTTACGTCACTAAGTCGCCCGCTTCACTGGATGGTACGTGACTAATAACACGACAGGCAATTACCTTGCATTTATCTTGCCAATATTGAGCGGTAACCGAAAACGCATCTTACCTTTAGATAGAATATATCATTGTTTACAATTAAATAGATTTCATTCTTATTGAGGAAGAAAGGCCATCCAGGCCATATCGAGACCCCACGGTTGGTCCGGGCTGTCATTCGTACATCTTTGCCAATCGTTATGGGTAGTCAGGAGCCCAACATTCTGATAAACAGACCAGATAGTAGATAGATAGTCGCTCTATAAAAATACTGGTATCTAGCTTCACCCGTGTAGACTGGATGCTGACATCAACATAGTTAGGAAAAGGCTAGGCAGATTGATTGAATAAAAAAGTAGGAAAATGAAACCGCCGACAACTGAGGACCATTAACAAAACGGTTCTGTTATTTTCAAGCAACAACTTGAGATGGGACGACTATGACTTTGGCTGACTAGCCGACTCGCCGACTAGTCGGCTGTAAAATGGTCGACTAAACGGCCGACTAGTCGGCCAAGCCGATCATTGCTTTCGGTTAAGTTCGGGCTACATCGGTAATGTTCGTGATTACGCTTTCGGCTCGTTGGTGCCGGCCGGTTCGCGGCGCGCGGCGCCCGGCGTTCTGGCGGAATTGTCAGGACGTGTTTTTATTTGCTTTGCATGTATTCTATCATTATTTAAGTGCGAGCCAGCGTTTCTCCCTATCCTATCCTAGATCGCACTGAAAGTAAACTGTAAAACTGGTTCTATAATAAAAATAATTACAGTAGAGATTTCAATTTCATTTCAATGACCGTCTTTAAAATTTTTAAGCATATTATTACGAGTAAAAATTGGGCCGACTGGTCGGCACTTTTAGCCGACTAGTCGCCGACTAATTGCCGACTACGACAAATATGGTCGACTAGTCGGCTTTGCCGACTAGTTGGTACATCACTAAACATAACATAATCAGCCTACTTATAACGTTCCCACAACTGGGACACAGGCCTCCTCTCAGTGAAAGGGAGCGGGCCGTAATCCACCAAGCAGGCCCAATGCGGTTTGGTCGATGTCCCATGTTTTTCTTTACTATTTTGAGAACACTGGTAATGCAATAATTTACATAAAGTTAAGCGCTTGTCTGGGTTCGGACCTACGAACTATAACTCGTGAGTAGCGGCCGTTACCACGGGGCCACTACTGCTTTTCAAGCAAGACTGTACTTAAGGGGAATCTAGTCGCGGGCTCGAACTCACTGGTGGGCCTGGCTAAAAGCACGCTGTGTCGCCAGGCATCATGTCCGACAGAGGTTAGTATCAGTGATAAGCAGTTAGACGCTAGTCTACACGCACAACGGTATTGAGTGAGATGCAGGATCACTTATAGTAAAACAGGCACGTAAAAATTAAGAAAAGTCTTTCGGAAGATCGGGTTTTATGAAAAAAATACTGCATAAATGAATGACCAACAATATTGATTGAACTTTTCGATATTTGAGCTTTGTCGGTACCGACTTGGTTTTAGACATTTTACACTTCTTTTGTTATTTAAACACGCCCACAGTTAGGTTAAATTAGCAAAAAAAACGAATATGTGTTGGCTCCTAACTTTTTAATGGCTTTTTGTGTCCGTACAGACAGTATTAATAATGCGACAAAACTATATCATGTTTAATTTTTCATGGACATTGTCGAATAGTGGAGTAATACACTCCCAAAGTTTGTACGGAAAAAATGTCGACAAGATTCACCTTAATGTAGGCAATTACACGTTCGCAAAGACGTAAAAATATCTTGGCGTGGCTTTTTCCCGCACTACATCATCAATGCACTGCTTAGCGCCGAGTTTAAAATCGAACAGTGTGTTTTCTCGACACGCTGGGACGCACTCTGTTCGATTCCCAATGCTCAGTTCAACACCGAGAGTTCAAAATCCAGTGTGCGATAAATCCCGCCACGACATTTTTTCGGCCTTTCGAACTTGGTCGAATTCTGTCGCTCGGACGCTGTTTATACTTTGTTGCTGATATGTTTTCACCCTGCAAGATTTCAAAAGCAATCTCTAAATAGGATCTGTACCTATCCATCGAACAGGATTCTTCAATCATCTGATTTCTTATGTTAGATAAGAGAAGCAATCTGCACAACACAGACTCAGTCCTATGATTCGCTGTTTTGTTAGATTTGTGGAGGTTGTGTTTAGTGCTAGATTTACCTAGAGATTATAAGGACATGAATTTTTATCAATACTTACTCACCAACTAGA
The DNA here is from genome assembly GCA_949091785.1 of Polymixis lichenea. Classification (NCBI taxonomy): domain Eukaryota; kingdom Metazoa; phylum Arthropoda; class Insecta; order Lepidoptera; family Noctuidae; genus Polymixis; species Polymixis lichenea. The sequence continues at coordinate 16,249,353 of OX420932.1, read as the reverse complement.
CTAACCCGTTTTACGTCGCACGATTTTTACGATTTGATACAACATCAAGATTTATTTATTATGATATTTATTTAAGTTTAGCGTTATGTAATAATACACCCAAATATTCCGAAAAAAAAATCTCTAAGTTATGGTGAAAATCGCTTCAAAAATCCGTTGTGAAGTTTGTAAGAAGAACGCGGTAACAGACAGATGGACACGAAAACCGATATACAGAGTAAGTTTTTATCCAATGCCATGCAAATTATAACCATGAATTCAGCATGTCATTCTAGACCCCCCAGCGTAGAAATGTTTCGTCGGTTATACAAAAAAAAACTGCTGTTTCATAGAAAAGTGCAATACCTACGCGGTCGAAATATAGGGAACAGCTGATTTCTTTCCGTATAACCGACCTTCTTACATACTGGCACCTATCAAAATATGTCAGAAGCTAACATGCGTCTAATCCACCTTAAAATATCTTACGAATACAACAAAATGATTCCCAAAAGGAGTTAAAAAACCGAACCTCATCCGTTTAATCGCGGTAAGCCAGCGTAGTTACTGCGACCAAGTGTGAGAAAAGGCTGGTCATTTTAAAAAGGGTTTTTTTTTTAAAGCTGTACATAATTGCAAGCTCAAAAAAATGTAAGAGCTCAATTAATTTAAAAAAATATTCATCATTAGAAGGTCAATAAGTTTTAAGAGGATCAGTTTAACACTTTCCATTTATAAGTATGTTCAAATGGGGCCTCCACTTCTGTGCGAAACTGTTGGTAGTCAGGGCTCCAATTCTGTATCGTTATAATGATTCCCCGCGGAATCTTACTACGTTCCAACTACGTCAATATATATTATTTTTTTACCAATGTATTTTTTATATTCTGTATGTTCCAAGCCAATTTGTCGATATTAGCAGAATTCGTGTGTGATTGCCGTAGTTACGAGTAAGGAATCGTTATTCGTCGGTCATAGTGAATTCAGACCCAGAACGGTGGAGCCGGTGGAGTGGGCGGCTTTTTACACACATTCTTAACTGTCTATACCACTAAACAAAGAGCTCTGGCTTTGAAAAATACTTGTAATTTATCTTTATCGTATCTTTGTAGCTTAGGCCTCGTATTTTGCAAAAAAAATACCTTATTTTGGTAGGTAAACGATAGTAGAAAAAAAACAAATATTGGAACACAAAATGATTTTTTTTTTAAAGTTTATTGACACAAAATACCTTTGTATACAATAGCAATACGTTAGGTAGGTTACATTGGTTTCTGGGAAAAGGTTGCACAAATAGTGGAAAACCTTGCCTCCTAAACTAGGGGAACCCTGTGACATAGGAGTCAGTGTTCTACTGTAACTACGTGTACCTAAGAAACCTTTATTTATGTGTGTTAATAATAATAAACCCATAATGACCTGATTTAGCTACGAATATGAATGTGTGATTATTTTGTGTGGGGGCATGGTTGTGTGAATGATTACGAATCTTGATTTAGTGACGAAGAAGCCTGTTCATGATCTTCGTTCGTAGTAATAACCCTTCTAGTTATACAAAAAACGGGCATATTCATCTGTTCAATGAAACCCATAATACGATGCAGTCGGAAAAAGGGGTAAAAATACAATTGCCGCATCTATGAAAGATCATCGATTGAGAACGGCTCGACCGATTTGGCTATTTTTATTGTATGTATTCGTAAATGTTAGGAGAAATCGGTATCAGAGAGGTCATTGCGAACCCCACTTACAGTAAGAATGGCTTTCATTTATACAGTTAAACAATATTCATTGCGTAGTAAAAGTATTTAAGTTGTTGAGCAGACAAATTTTTGGAACAGAATTATTACTTCTAGTACTGAATTAGCAGCAAAATGATGCCGATTCTGTTTGATATGTGTTATGCAATTATAATGCTGGATACACCGAAAAATCGGTAATTTGCATAATTTTTGTACGAAACTTTCAACCGGGCACGTTGGGCACCAACAGCAAGTTAATAATAAACACAAAACCATAACTTTTAATTAAATACTTGCAGTTCATTTTTATCGTAAAATATCTTTGTTGCTCAGAAATAAAGTGAACAAGAGGCAAAACAGAAAACTGCCCTCTAAACTTTGCAAATTAATTGCATCAAAGCAGCGCATAAACTATTTACTACAGTGCTGTGTTAATGGACGATATTGCTTCCTTTTCAGCAATATACAGGAGGGACTGTAAAGGTCGTCTGCAAAATACGACCTTATGTTGTAGGGTACAAGCTGGCGACAAAATAACTTTAATCATAGTCGAACAGTCCAGCTAATGTAGAAATAGAATAGTAGAAAAAAACAGTAGGGGTGAGATTTGGCTGACAAGCAGAAGGAAAAAGATTAAAACAGACTCGTAGAATGTTTTTGAAATCACACAACAAAGGTGTATTCAAAGACGTACTCGATTCCGGTACGGGGAGTCCTTAAGTTATGCCTATAGTACTGTGATAGCTACTAATTATTTAACTATCTGTGTCTGCAGCTTCGTTCATGTTTTTTAACATGTTAACTTAAACTTGATAAGTAGTAGGTATCTACTTAACTAAATAAAACATCCTTATTCCTCCTGGGTCCCGACAGTTAAAATCGTTCATGCAACATAATGATATTAAATTAAAATTGGTATAAGTTATAAACAATGTAATGTAAAGTAGGTACTGTTATGTTACACTAAAAGCACAATATTTCATGCTTCGAACATGTTTCTTCCATTAGTTCCGTTCAAAACCCTGTTAAAGGTATAATATTTCGATAAAGAGGCCCAATAATTGCCGTTTTCCCATCAAACATTCATTAAAAAGCAATCAACACGTTGCGCCGACACAGTCGGGAGAGGAACTCGCTAATTTCTCACAACAATACAAGCCTATCTCAGCCATATTTTCGCGAGATTTTACTTTCGTCACAAAGTTACGAAAATACTCATCAAGACGAAAAACACTCCCTGAAAAGTAGTGAAACTTTGGAACTGCTGACCAAAGGTTTATTTCAGGCCAACCTACTAAATTACAAAAGTTTTCGTGTAAAACGAAATTTACACACACGGTTCGCAATAAACAATCTAGGTATCTACATCTTAGTACTACTCAATGCATACAAAAAAGTCCCAGTATATTGGCGAACACCTGAACGACAAGAGGTCTACGGGTTCGCTTACGAATCGCTCCCGATATTCCGATCACGTACTCGTAGGCTTAACTCGACCTCGATTCCACTCAATTTAAACGTCTAACACGATTTTATTTCCTCTAAAAGTATCAACGGGTAGTGGATTGTTGTCGACCTGTAATTTGAATCTGAAAACCTTTGCCAGATGGATGGAACAAACATCCGAACAATCGTACCTCAAAGCGCTTATGCAAACTATCTCTTTATATTTCGAGTGCATTTTTCAACTGTTGCAGCGTCTCGACCTTAATAAGTGTGCAGCAATTAGCGCTGAGAGAGACAACAGCGCACGATCGCGGGGTTCATTACCGCGCGCATTCGCCATCCGACAGCTTTAATGATCGTCGCTCGAGAATTATGCCTAAAGCCATCCCTATTACGTCAAAAATTTGAAGATGAAGGATTAGGGAGGTTCCATCGATTGACGCGTTATTCAAAACGGGCCTATTCACTCGATGTTAGAGCTGACAGCTTGATCCACCCAGCGCTAACGCAGCGGGACGCAGCATTGCGGCGCGTCGCTTCAATGTGGCGTAGAAAAAACTTCAATAAAACCAACGTAAACGTCTCTTTGTGCTTTATTGCTTGAAAGTCGTTCACTTTCTGAAACAACTGTCCCGATGCGAAGACGTTCGTTAAAATAGCTTTTACGACGCCGTTGTTATGATATTGCGTAGGAGTGTTGCTTACATAAAATATCTACCTGTATAATAAGTATGAAGACAAATTATTTCCTTCATGTGCGAAAAAAAGCGTACAGAACATGATACAAAACACTACAAAGTATAAAATAACTTTAATTTCAGGCTTTGGTTTTGTATTACGTTTTTATGCCAACGAAATTTAAAAAAAATTAACCGACTTCAAAAAGATTCTCAATTCGTCGGAACCTTTTTTATTTTTTTTATGTATGTTCCCCGATTACTCGAAGATGGCTAGACCAATTTGGATAATTTTATTTTTTTTTTGTTTCATAGGGTATAGTAAGGGTATAGTAGGCTTCCCAGGTGGTCCCATGATCATCATGTCAGGATCTGTTGATGGTATCCTGGGGAAATAGAGAGAACTCTTCAAATTTTATAGGCACACTTGAAGCGATTTGGGTAGTTTTTGGAAGAGTACTTTCTCGGAGTGGTCCCATTTCAATTTGGTGAAGATCTAATGAAGAACTTCGGAGATAGGCAACCGAACTCTGCAATAAATGACAGCAAATGGACTGGAATTGCTGAAATCTCATATCTGTCTATTGTTTACACCAGTTCATAACATAACATCACGCCGGTACGCTGTGAAGCATATGCGAACCACTAACAAGTGAAAAATCAAAAAAATAAACAACCGACTTCCAAAGAACCACTACAAAGTGAAAAATAACTTTAATTTCGGAAGGCGGTGACAAAAAATTTAAATACGTATCCAAAGTCACCGACTTCCGAAATTAAAGTTATTTTTCACTTTGCAGTGTTTTTTTTTTTTTGGAAGTCGGTGGTTTTTTTTTTTGAAATACGTTTTTCGTTTTGTAGTGTTTTTTTGGAAGACGGCTGTCTAAGAAAATAAAACTTTTAATTTTTACCATTTCTACTAGTTCCGTGTGGTGCCGGACGTAAAGCACCATCCCATTCCTTGCCGTGGGTGTCGTAAAAGGCGACTAGAGAATGGGCAGCAGCGTTATCATAGCGTTACCATACTGCGATTGCGAACCCGCCTGCCAAGCGTGACGATTATGGCAAACCCCCAAATAATGCACAGAACCGGTCGAAGTGGCTACGCTTGGGGAGGCCTATGTCCAGGAGTGGACTTATTTCAAAGTGTGGAAAATAAAGTTGGTTAAAAATACTTATTGAAGGTAACTCAAAAACCACTAATCAGAACTTGGCAAAATGTATACGGGACCACATCGTACTTATACCCTTTCAAACCAAAGAAGAATTTTTCAAATCAAAGAAGAGGTCTCAGGTGACGGAAACGGTTCTTTATCCTCTACTTTGTATTAAATTTGTATGCTATATTAAGGCAGAATTTACATTGATCCTAGTATATAATTTAACAGCTTATTTTTATGTACCTACATTCTAAGCAAATAAAGACCTATTCTATTCTATTCTATTCAAACATAAAATATAAAAACAATCGAATTGAGAACCTCCTCCTTTTTTGAAGTTGGTTAAAAAAAACACTCATTCAGTTTTTCCTTCAAGAAGTTGCTGAAATATGATCTGACATAAAGCCACTTGTTAGGAAAAACGATTCTCCGCCTACTTACAAATTCGGTCCACGCATTGTACACCATCCGCACGTGTCTAGCGGACAAAAAAATGTTCTCCACTGTGTTCTAAGGTTATGAGTGGAGTATAAAAAGTTTGCACGAAGTTGCACGAGTAAATTCGCGGGCTTTCGTTTGTATTGCCAGATTAGGTGTGCTCCACACTAAGCCCCGTCCTTACTCAGCGCAGTATTGAATGCTTAGTTTTATTGCTCACCGATTTTAAATTACCGTATTGCTTGACTTAAACCTAAAGGTCTGCTTACACGAGCAACTAAAATTGCTCCATCCTGGTCAATTCTCGTCAACTATGACGTTACGACTAGATCCAGCAATTTAGAGCAATGGCAACATGTAGCAACCTGTTGCAAGAGATACGGCCACACAATATCATGCAATATGGAACAACTTAAAAAGCTAGGCTATACGCCCCCTCTAGGCCCACTATAGGCCCCGCCGCCTCTGTCGCCGCGCCGCACACTGGTCCCAAATTAAAAAAAAGTGGACATTGATAGTAGACCGCTGATATTTTTTTTTATTGTTGATATAATGATAACAGATAAGGCAAAAAAATATTATTGTCCTACTTCAAATACTTTTCTCTATAAAAAATATTTCTTTTTTTTTTGTATGGGAGTGATTACATTTTACTCAATTTCTCAAAAACCTTAAGCGATGTCGAGATGGCATTCACATATGTTAGAAAACTAATAATTCTGAGTATTTGGCTCGAAGAAACTTATTGCTTATCTCTGCGTACTTTCGAGATAATAGTGACAGAAAATAACAATTTTTTTTAATGTTAATTGTTCGCTTTTTTTTAATCATAGCCTTACTCATATCGCAATAGGTCCGCTGGCCAGCAAAATGGAGCTTCGACGCGAGTTTGCCGGGATAACAAGATGGCCGCCTCTCATGACGTAACGTAATACGGTCACGAATCGCGCGCGTACACCTCACTCAGTGTACAACTAAATGTGGTTGCGATAAGACGTGTCCTTATTTTTTCTGTGCGCTTGAAGAAATGCTTGTTGTTTGTTTGTTTTGTTATTGTTGTATTTTGAATCTTTGGATTTTAAAATCAAATAATTTTTGTTTGTCTTTCTTTCGTCGAACTTGTTTTCGTAATTTTTTTTGTTAAAATCAAAGTCACTTTGTCTTTGATATCTTTGATTCTAATTTGTTTTCAATTTTCCTTAAAATTATAATATGTCCGCATTTGTCACCAACTTAGACTTATACGTTGTTCTTAAATCAGGAGGTGGTTTTAAAAATGTCGAATTTTTATTTAATGCCCTTATTGAACGTATTGGTGTTGAATTGTCTTCCGAAGATTTGAGTAATATTAAATTATTTTGTCGTAATTTTTCAAGTAATATCTCAAAAAGATGGTCTGCTTCCAGTAGAGCTCAAAAGACCTTTCTTAACAAAAATTCAGACTGGTTACAATCCCAAATAGTTTGGCCAAAATGTCAAAATATCGATTTAAGCAGCATTTTTAAAGTTGCCGAGGAAGTAATTCCAAATTTCGAAACGCAAGTGGATACTCATCAATTAAGTTATGGTACAAGTAAAAAACCATTTGTTGATATATCTGATAAACAGAAGAAAAGGCGTTCTCTAACACTTCTAGATCACACAGAGGAGGAATTAGTTTATGCTTTATGTGCCAAATTAAAAGAGTCTAAAAAAACAAAATTAGCAGCTATATTAAACGAACTCAGCCAAAACAAGGAAAAATGTGAGATGGTATATGATGTACTATTCGCTAAAAAGACTGACAAACCGTGTTTACCAGATGATAAAACGTTAGCGCTTTACACCTCAACAAATTTGTCAAAATGGCAATATCGAAATTTAAGAACTATTCTTGCTTCAGAGAAAATGTATGGTCTTCCATCCTATCAAAAGCTCCTGGAAGCTAAAAAAACTTGTTATCCTCCAGAGTCAGACATAACTGTAACTGAATCTGATGCTAAGATAAGACTTCAATCGCTTCTAGATTTGACAACTAATAGGATATTAAAAACAATTCAGCACAACTCTGCCGACAAAAAATCGCTAAAACTAATAAGCAAATGGGGTTTTGACGGGTCATCTTCTCAAAGTAATTATAAACAAAAGTCACACTCCGACACTAAAATTGACGATTCTTCAGTTTTCATGATTAGTTTGGTTCCGCTTCGTTTGGAAGAAGAGAGTGGTACTATCTTGTGGCAAAATCCTGCTCCCTCTTCAACAAACTATTGTCGTCCAATTGGCTTTATATTTGCAAAAGAAACAAATGAATTGATAAAGAAGGAAAGTGCATCCTTAGAGGAAGAAATTCGTAATCTTGTTCCCACAATTGTAGATAATTTTGATATTAAACATGATTTGTACATGACTATGATTGATGGGAAAATTTCTACTGTGATTTCCAATACTTCTTCTGCAGCTGTTTGTAATATTTGCAATACCCCACCTAGCAAAATGAATGACTTTGTATCCAAAAGACTCATCAGAGAAGATATGTATAAATATGGTCTGTCTTCGCTTCATATGTGGATAAGATGTATGGAATGTATTTTACACATTTCGTACAACTTAGACTTCAAAAAGTGGGCTGCACGAAAAGAAGATAAATTGTTAAAAGAAATTAAAAAGAATTTGACACAAGAAGAATTCCGGGAAAGAACTGGTTTGTTAATTGACATAGTAAAACAGGGATTTGGTACAACCAATGACGGTAACACGGCAAGAAGGTTTTTTGAAAATTATGAAGTATCTGCTGAAATAACGGGTATCCACCCTGATTTAATCAAGAGATTTGCAGTCATTTTACAAACAATTTCATCTGGTCAACTTATTAATACCAACTTGTTTAGGGAATATTGTAAAGAAACAGCAATGCTATATGTAAACTTATATCCATGGTATTACATGCCTTCAAGTGTCCATAAATTGTTGATACACGGTGCTGATATTTGTGAAAATTTCTCCTTTATTCCGATAGGCATGCTTTCCGAAGAAGCTTCCGAAGCGAGGAATAAAGATTTCCGGAATGTTAGAATGGCACATACAAGAAAAATCGGTAGAGTTCAGACTAATTTAGACATTATCCACAGCTTTCTAATTAGCTCAGATCCTTACATCAGCCATATCAAACCAAAGTTTGCTCGTTTACATAAACAGTTGTTTCCAGAGGCTAGTGCTTTGATCTTGAACAATGAATTGCTTTCGTTGGAAAACGAGGAAATAGAGATTTCTCAAGAGAATATAGACCCAAATATTAATCTTTCACCATAATATTTTTTCAGAATCGTTTGTGAACATATTCAACTTTATGTTTGCAGCTTAATATGTCTTCATTTTGATTGTTTTTACACTGAAAGTACTCCTTCAGAAAGGTCATAGCTTTTCAGTCATTAGTGAGCCCCCATAACCTCTTTTACAGAGAAGTCTCTTTTTACTTATTTGACATTACGCATACATTATAATTATGTGCTAAAGTAAGGCTATGATTTAAAAAAAGCAAAAAATTAACATTAAAAAAAAATGTTATTTTCTGTCACTATTATCTCGAAAGTACGCAGAGATAAGCAATAAGTTTCTTCGAGCCAAATACTCAGAATTATTAGTTTTCTAACATATGTGATTGCCATCTCGACATCGCTTAAAGTTTTTGAGAAATTGAGTAAAATGTAATCGCTCCCATACAAAAAAAAAAGAAATATTTTGTTTACAGAAAAGTATTTGAAGTAGGACAATAATATTTTTTTGCCTTATCTGTTATCATTGTATCAACAATAAAAAAAAATATCAGCGGTCTACTATCAATGTCCACTTTTTTTTAATTTGGGACCAGTGTGCGCCGGCCGGTTCCTCTCGCAAAAACGAGGCTTAGTTACACGTACAAACGAGATAGAAAGAAAATTGACTAATAAATTCCAAACCGATTGGATATTCGGCAACTCATATTGGTGACATGAAATGTGAAAGATATGGAGCAATCAGAAGCAATATTCCCGAAACAATTCCCGCATTTTATTGTTGTTGCTCCAGATTGCGCCACTTAATTGATCCAGATTAATCCGATTAGTGTTGCCGAGCAATAATTTCTCAAATAATTGCCCGTGTAAGAGCACCTTTAGACTTAGAGAAACCGCTACTTTATCACTGCATGCACCTTTCTCTGTCATAAACTACAAAACTTTTTCTACATGAATTCGGGGCTTTTGGAAACTTTGAATGTGTGCATTTTATGTATCTTTTTTACTGTATTTGTATTGCGCGTTTTGTTTGTGCATAAACAATTTTACTATGTCTATTGGTAGAAAAACCGCAAGAAAATCCGTTCAGTAGTTTTTGAATTTATCGCGAATAGACAGACAGAGCGATGCGGAAATATGTAGTGTACATACATATTATAAATTTAAGTCGCTTTTGTGAATGTTTGCGTGACCGCGTTGTTCTTCTTGTAAGTATGCAACGGGTTTTGATGCTTTTTTCGCCATCATTTAGAGAATTATTCCGGAATGCTTATGTGTTTTATTAATGATGATCTGTGTCTTCTTTTCTCCTTTTTAGTATATGTTGCACCTTGTACTTAGCTATTTCCTAATATTCATGTAATTAATAATTAATTTGATCGTGCTTTTGTATGTTGTGCTATGTCTTTTATGTGCTCCAAATAAACGATTTATCTATCTATTTATCTATTAATATTACAATGTTGTGTAATAAAGGAATCTCGATGTTTTATCAAGTCGTAAAATAGTGCAAAGCAAAGGCGACTAGCTAGTTATGTTTATTTTGGCATTTTATGTTACTTCAAAATTTGCTAAAATACTAATAAAACAAAATTCAAACACTTTTATATCTATAGGATGAAAAAATTTGCCGTATCATCTACTTATGTATTACATAATAATATCATAGTGCCATCACGAATCCGGCCGCCACGTAGTAATTATGGCAATATCCCAGGGGATTTTTCGCTGAAAGAGAGGCTCAGTTATGAATAATTACTGGTTGATATGAAAAATATGGAAACAAGTACCTACATCACCGCATTCATTATTTTAAGTCGGTATTCCACAACCGATGGAAGAGTTTTTCAATTACATGTGTTGGTATATTTGGTTTGGGTTGTACCTTGGTCTACGCAAAGATGCTAGAACAAATTACCTTCAAATTTTTGAAGCTTTGGCAATGAATATTGAGAAAATCCCATCCTTGCTTGCATACAATATACCTATATATACCCAATAATATATTGAGTAAAAAGTGGTAGTGGATAGGTTATTCGCGCTCCACAATTGACACGTCAAAACTTGGCTAGTTGGCCAAGTTACATTTCGTTTTGTCTCGTTTTCGCTGCAGATAATTACGACATGCCGTTTGTAAAGATCCGTATATTAGACCAGTAACCTATGTACCTACCTGTTATAATATCATTGCCTACTACACCTAATAATGTAGCCAGAATGTTCAATAGTTTTCGTATTTTCGAGAACACTGATCGATCTTCAACATCCTTTTGGCTGAATTCTTTTATTTAATCCAATGATTGAATATTAGAGAGTGTCAGAGATAGACGTTTGTTAGTACTATTTAACTCCGCAAACAATAAAGACCGCCATAAGAGTTTTATTGAGTCGTTTATCTCTGCTAAATCTTCGCTGAATCTCAGTTTCAATCTATTTTAACGAGGCCCATAATATTTATATCCTCTCTTCCTACCGAATTAAATAATTAACATTCTATCAATCTTACTGACCAAGTATAGGTATTTTATAAACATCATATGTTATCAAATAAATTGAGTGCGAAAAATTAGAATTTTTGGATGAAGGTAGATATGGATGAAAGCGTAGAAATATGAAAAACAGTATATCTATGCATGAGACAGCCGTTACGGGTAATCAGAAGCCCAAAAGTCTACGGCTAATCTTACCAAGGGGTATCGTGTTACCCAGTAACTGGGTTGTGAAGGTCAGATATGCAGTGGCTCCTGGTAAAATATTGGTATTCACTAGTATTCAGCTGCATCCGGTTAAACTGGATGCCACCCCAACCACTGGCGTGCAGTCCATAAAGACAGACACTGCCTACCCTACCTAAATCAGATAAATATGTAAAACTAATATTATTTTATCAATAAACAAAAAATCTTTATTCATAAAGCAGCGCCACCTATCGAGCGTCGGTCGCATTATTAGTATCATCGACACACTATCCTGTTCGTTCGTACAATTTGACGCAACTTCGCATTGCGATGCACTAGCGCCGCTGGGTGCCTCGGGTAAGACACGAACTATTCGTGTCTCAATGTTTGTATGAGTGCTCTCGTGGTCATGCAGATTTATTCAGTGTGCGTTCCAATACATACGTGGCACACAATGTAACAAATAACGCACACAACTGTACAGGGTTTTTACGATTTATAACGAGTCGAATTACGAAACTTACCGTAGTTTTCCGAACAAAGTTGGTTCTGCGACTATTTTAAAAAGTAGCATTTTTTCATTGAATTTTGACTACGTATACAAACATAATTTCTTTGTCGTATTATTTTCATTTGCCGAGTAATTCGGACGCCATTGTTTGTTTTGAATTATTTGTTTTAGTTGTGAGCTATGATGGCATGTATTTAAGATTTTAACATTGATAAATAGTGTGAAAAATATCTAATATTCACTGTGAAAGTTGTTAAGGTGGTGTATGTAAAAAGAAAAGAAAAATGATGCATTTTCAAAACTATCTAGCATGAAAAAAAAATGCATGCATGAAAAAATAAACAAGTATCGTGAAAAGTAGTTGTACTTCGGATTTGCAATGAATAGATACAAACTATAGGTAAAGTCAATCGTAAATTCAATACAAAACAAAACTATATGATTAATTTAATTGCCTCACAGGTTGCATGCTGTGTAGGTAACTAGGTAGGTACAGCAATCGGTTGTTCTGTTTTTTTTTTGCCTTTTTCAAATTTCTGTGCACGCCAGTGACCCCAACATAGTCGGGAAAAGGCTATGCAGATTTCTAATCACAATATTCACTGTTGTAGAGATTCAGTTGAAAATTCAATTCAGTCGAAGTCACTTTAAATAATTGAATTGAAAGAAAGTAATCATCTTAAATCAGGGGATTGTCAGAGTTTATTTGGTTTGTAAGCGATAAATAGCTTCTAGCTTAAGTAGTAACCTTTTAAAGGCCGCGAACCGTATTGACGTTTCTTTATGGTAGGAATGTAGCAGCCATTTAAAATGGGCTTCCTAATTACTGCTGCAATATGAAATGAAATGTTTATTTATTTATTTATTTATATATGCTTTATTGTACACCAGAAAATACATTACAAAAAAAAAATTAACACTAAAAACATACAATGGGCGGCCTTATCGCTTTCTGCGATCTCTTCCAGGCAACCTTGGAATGGACAGTGATTGCGTGGACATAAAAATGGGGTTGTCATTGGTGCAAAAAATAGATACACTATACTATATATACATAGGTATATTCATATATATGCTGTATAATAGATACTTATATACATACATACTACTATATAAGCAAAGACAATAAATGACGACTACAGATTATAACAGCTACAACAAAATCACAACAACAAGTAATGCTCCTTCACGAGTCTCTTGAATATAGGTAACGATTGCGCGCGTTTTATATGAACTGGCAATGCATTCCACAAACGAGCGGCTTGAACAGAAAAGGATTTGTCAAAGAAAGTTGTGGAATGCATTGGCATTTTAAGCTTTAAGTTGTCTGATGACCTCAACAATTTCGTGTGGGAGTCGCAAAGATAAGTAGATCTTAAAAGGTAAGTAGATCTTAAAAGACACTTTTACACGTTAATATTTTGTTGGTCAATATTTTAAAAACTAGATGGCGCCAGCATTTCCTAGCTGACTGTTCCCTGAGAAGAAAAGCCGAAACAAACTCAGAGGTCATGGTCTCTTCTAAAGTCCAAACATTATATTATTTAAATTTTATGTGAGTCTAACAATGCAGGGTCTGGAAGGGCCTTTTGAAGAAAGAGCCATTGCAGCTTTGAGCTGACCTGTCCCAACAGACGGCATGTATGTATCAGTCACCCTGTAGCTCAACCCTATTTTAGGGAGCTCACCGACCCATCACAAGACGCTACCAGATTTGCAGGACATTTGCGTAGGCCATTTACAAAATACTCAAAACCACCGGACGAGTTATAAAGTCATGTGTTCAATCTATAGCCTGCATAGTACTCACATTCACAGTTAGTTTTATATATTTTTAATGAAGCAGTTGTAGCAAAAACTTTACGGAAAAATCGACATTAGCCAAAGAATCAGCGTTGCCATACAACGGGGTAAATGTGGCAATGCTGCAAGCCTTTTGGGCGTTTTTTTTACATCGATGCGATCGATTTTTTAATGCCCTATGATTTTTTCCCTCCATATATATACATGTGTACATGTTATCTTAAATATTATATAAGAATCATTTAAATAAAGATGTTTATGTATTTCTTTTCTTTCTTTAAATATTTGTATTTCTCACCCGTCATCTATCATCCCAAGTGAATGTATCGCGTATTCGCGTGGCACCACATTTCACCGCTACATCAAATAACTTAATGCAAATGGAGCTCCCTGCAAGTTTGTAAAAGCACGATAAGTTGGATCCTGAGAAATGAGCTCGAGACCGCTCCACATGTGAAAATTACGAGTCTGATACTGGGGTTTTTGCTTTTGTTTTCAAATGTGTACATTTAGAATAGTTTTACCAAGTTAAAATGATTCATATTGTAATCAGTGTAGAATAAGTATTCGATTTAAATATTTTTTTTATGGGACGTGGGACGGTCAATGATAACACCAAACAGACGAGGCCTAGCAATATCTAATGCATGCTATTGTAGAAAGGATAATATTTTCATTAGCCGTCCTCCGACGCGACGATGCTTTGATCAAAATATTACCTACAACTTCTTATTACCTAAACTTAAAAAGCTTTACAGACATTAAAGTGCAATACATACAGTGCAAACTGTAACCATGAATTCAGCATATCATTCTAGAACTCCCAACGCAAAAATTTGTCGTCGGTTGTACAAAAAAAAATCTGCTGTTTCATAGAAACCTGCGCGGTCAAAATGTATGGAACGGTTGATTTTTTTTTACGGACGAAAAATTTCTGCGCTGGGGGGGTCTAGAATGATATACTGAATTCATGGTAACAGTTTGCGCTCTGTTTAAAAACTTATCCTGTATATTTTTTTACGTTTTAGATGTTTTCGTTTGTGTTGGGGTGTTTTTTATATAACTTTTGTTGCAGTTTGAATTACATTTTTAAAAACTACCTAACTCTGCCTACTAGACATGGGCAAAATATGTCACTAAAAAGAAAAGATTGAAATGTATGTTTCGATCACTGGAATATGTATCACTCTTTTATATCTTTATGTATCAGTAGCTCACGACTCTTTTATACTTTATATCTATCCTTATGTATCAGTAGCTCACGTTCGCGCGCACGGCCCGCAGCGCTTTGAACTCTTCACTGCGCTGCTCTGCTTATGGCTCGCTTAGCTCAACTCAATCCAATAAATCACTAGAGTGGTAGATAGATACCTATAGCTGTTTGCACTTTGCTTGTTTAGTCGTTAAAAACTACTTCAAATCTCTTTCTTTTCGTTGCAATTAATTAACGAAAACCATAATATTATTACGTTATTACTACCGATCCCGAATACGGAGGTCAAGGTTGAACTAATGATGCAACCTGATATTTTGTTTAATTTGAAATCGCAAATCTACTTTTAGTCTATCCTGATCCTAAAAACGATGGTTTTATGAACGAAATCAGTTTGTTTAGTTTACTAAAACTTTTTAAAGGAAAGTACACGTATACTTAAAACCAGTATAGTACCGGTATAGTATAAACCAGTATAGATCATGTTCAAGTTCCGCTTAACGACTTTAAGCCCTACGCAAAAGTAATAGAGTTATTACTTTACCTTTCTGTGCCAAATAATATTATGTATAATGGTCAAACAACTCACTCTCTCCGTCTTGCGAAAGCGCGACAGAACATTCTAAATAGAGAGGTGCGAAAGAGACGTCTGGACTGCGGTTGCGTTGCGATACAGATTGAAGAAAAAGGCCATGAGTGAATGAGTTGTAATAGTTGGAAATGAGTTGTAATAATACACTGATACACTGATACATTCGGATGTGACTGGATATAAAGAGTGATTGATGGAAACGGATTGATTCATATCTTTTTTATCTATCTCTCCTGAGTTACCCATCTCTATTGCCTACCTTCAGTACCTACCCCATCATCTGCCTAGCCTTGCCCAACTATGTTGGAGATGGCTTTCAGTAAACCTGATGCAGCTAAATACCTTACCTACCTTGAACGTGTACTACTCTGAATACATTATTAGATAAGTAGATTCAAGTAGAAGAGGCGATAGGATCGATTTCAAACTCAAATTGTAATTAGTGAATAAATACGAACATAGAAAGCCAACCTACTTATTCGAAATTAATATGGATAACCCAATTCAATCAATTCTTTAAATCCACACAGAAACACATACGCGTAAGTCTCTAACATAAACCAATAGAGCTGTGATAGAATTGAATTGTTCACACATAAAGTTTCGCTGGCGATAAAATTGTCTGGCACGAAGTTATCCCATCGGGCGTGTAGTGATATTATGAAGCAATAGCCAATCGAGACAACGTATCCCAGGGGGGCAGCGGACGACAACATTCATCAGCTGCAGTATACTATAGACAACAATATGGTGCTCTTATTTCATGGTTATTACGCTCTCCTGAACTCGAATGCAGATCTCGCTATGTTTGCGAATGAATGGGAAGATGATGCTGTCAGAATGTTTAAATTTTTGTGAGAAGAATGCATGACTGTGTTAAATAGATTGTAATGTGGATAATGATATGTTTAAATAGTGTATTTGGCTTCAGTCGTTCTATTTAAAAATAAATAAATGGGCAGTGATATTCCACAGAATCCTCGTGGCTTAAGATCCGAGGTCGGTCCTTCGATGGTCCTAATACGAAAGACACCCATCCAAGGACCCCGGCGGCCCCGGCTGCCATTCACATCACCCATCATTGTCATCTTTGACAGTCGTCACCTACGGGAAGTTAGAAGTCATCGGTATCAGTGTGTCAGCCAATATGTCACTGGGTTGTGGAGATCACATAGGCTGTCGCTCTATGTGAGTCACTGGTATTTTGTATTTTTTACACCTACAATAAAATCGATTTCCAGCAATAGTATTTGTACAGTTCTATTAAGTTTGATTAACGGAATACGTAACCAACGGGTGAGCCTTCGGGGTTTCGGACGGCGAGTAGGTAGTGGGTAGCTCGCTGTCCTGTAAGGACCAAGCCCGGGTCGACGGCGCGTTGTGTTCCACGCGCGCCTCAAAGAGATGTCAGCACCAACTGGTGGGTCCGCAAGGGCCTGCCAGGGGCGCGGGTTGTTCGAAAGAGATACCGCAGTCCCTGGCACACAGGCAACTGAAGGAACACCGGTGGGTTTTAGTCAGTAAAAGTCTGACACGCCCTCCTGCTCCACCCAGAGCGGGAGAAGTTATTTGATGATTTCCCAAACCAAAAAAAAAATGGTTGAGCATTTTTACACCCTGTATTATAAACTGCAGCGGTTATGATAATATACAGCGTCATCTTGTGCAGTGACATATCTGGAGTAATAAAGTATGAGCCGATGCTGTTTTCCCATGGGACGGGGCTGTATCGATAGGCTATTGTTTCATACCATAATCCAAGGGATAACTACGCGACTATTTTATCGATAGGAACTTGTATGAATAATGTTCTGTTATATAAAAGCCGTTAGTAACAACCTAAATCTTTTCCGTATAAAAACTCGTACTAACAACCTAGCAATAGCGTTATGGGAACCAATAAATGACAGTGGCTCAATTAATAGTAATAAGTAATAAGTTTTATTGACATAAAAAGAATACACAAATTTAAATCCCCTGGTCCCTAAACTAGTGTTAACTGTATCATAGGGACCAGTGTCTTCGCCTGTTTAATTTACAATGTCAACATAAAACAAATTAAAAAAAGGTGAAAAGGTAAGAACTATTAGAATCTAGGATTACAATTTAACATTTGATAACGAGTGTGTGTTTATGTGTATGTAGTGTGTTGCTGTTTAGTGTGAATGTGAAGTAATAAATATTTAATTACCAACTGGAGATCAGGTTTTCGATTTCATCATAATTGTACTGTTTGAGCCAGACTGTCAGTTTGGTTTTGAAATTACGAATAGTATAGGTTTTGCAGTCTTTGGTAGTTTTTAGGAATAAATTGTATAATTTAGGGGCTAGAATATCAATATGACGTCTTGCAAAGGTAGTTCTCACACACACAAATTAACAACACATATAGACCTTGTTAACGAAAAATAAAAAGATCATAGGAGACAGCTTCATCACTGGAAGAACAGTTCTCTCCAGTCAAAACTTCTACAACAAAACTGCAAGCCGATCGCAAGATGTTTATTTGCTACTACACTGAGAAAACTGACAATCATAAAAGAGGTGAATTCAGCTTAAAGTATGATGAATTCACTCAAAGGACGGAGCATAGTGATTCACCAAAAAGAACGATGATAATACTGATGTTGATGATAACAGTATTTAAGATGATGTGTCACCATGGATTTAGTTTTAGTTACCTACTATTTTTCGATGCCTTCCTCATATATCCAGTTATATCCTATTAGTTTTCCTACAATTTTTCGGTGACTTCCTCACATATTCAGTTATATCATACAATTTTTCCTACTATTTTTCGGTGCCTTCCTCATATATCCAGTTATATCCTATTATTTTTCCTACTATTTTTCGGTGACTTCCTCACATATTCAGTTATGTCATACAATTTTTCCTACTATTTTTCGGTGCCTTCCTCATATATCCAGTTATATCCTATTATTTTTCCTACTATTTTTCGGTAACCTCCTCGTATTTTAGGTTAGGTCCTCTTACTTTTCCTACTATTTCCTCATATCTCTGGTTATAGCCTATTATCTTACGGAGGTCGCCCTCAATAGGAGGATTGTGTTTTTTAATAAACCAATTAATATCTCTATAATACACCAGTGATTAGTTGTAGTTCTACTCATTCTCCATCAGTAGGACTACAACTAAATACTGGTGGATTACACAGAAATTGTTTGGATTATTAGAAATCACAATCCTCCTATAATTGAGGGCGCCACTGGACTTACATGATCCCCTTATTTTTAAGTATCCAATATTGGTTCTTTCCTTTTAAATATTATTAGGTGTGAGCTCAACATTAAAAAAAACTGAAGAACCCTAAACTTGAACCTTAAAAAAATGGAGAGTAAGTAAAAAAAATAGAAAAAAGTACCTTGGCAAGAATGGTAAGAAGGTGAAAAGGGATGTATGTATAAATTAAACAGAAAATTGAATGGTATTTTTATTTCCATAGTATGAATGAATAATTATTATATACTCTAAACATTTATATTCAGTATAAAAGAAGACTGTTTTGTTTAGAAACATCCTCGCCTTAATGATTACAGTATCTATTTGTCGGTCATTATAAAGAATCATTATATACATTATGTTCAATAATTCTAGTTTTTACAAATTAAAATAAAGGTTGAGACGAGTAGAAATTTAATTTACAAAAAATAACAAACTTTACATTAATGTACCTATAACTAAAACATTTTTGCCCTTAAGGTGATTGCTTCAGGGTAGCCGTTTTTTGCAATTTGCAGGCCAGTGCTAGGTTGTATGTTAATTAAATGTTGCACGCGGGTGTAAGTACATAAGTTGTACTACATACGTCTTACACCCGCGTCTAACATTTCAATCAAAACCTAGCACTGGCCTGCAAATTGCAAAAAACGTAAGAAAATTTGAATTTCGCGGGCTACCCTGACGCTTTCACCTTAAAGCTGCATACAATAAATTGGTTATATTATTATAGTAAATATCTATTTTCAAGTAAAGTGCTACTATAAACACTCCGATGAGACTAATCTATCCCTCATACAAATACTTTACTTTAAAATCTATTACTAAAGGTGAACGCACACTTTTCAGAGCCGAAGGAGGCGAAAGAATCGAATTTTAGAATTACTTGTATGAAATCCTATGGAACCTCGCACACTTACCGAATCGGACGAATAAGGTCGTACGATTCGGTGCGGATAAGTGTGCGAAGTTACATTGGACTTCATTTAAGTAATTCTAAAATTTGATTCCTTCGCCTCCTTCGGCTCTGATAAGTGTGCGTTCACCTTAAACCAGCTATTGGTGCTGGCTCATACCATTACTTTATGCGGACACCGTTATCGGGCCGTCTTTATAGGATATCCTAAAGGGATATCCGATAAATACCGTAACTAAGGGTAGATTACTAGTTGAGCGCACTCTGCTATAAAAAAATAACTGCCCTTGGACTCTGCAGTGCCTCAAACTAGCAACGCCGCGTACGGTATAAGTACATAATTAATAATTATGTAAACGTTTCCAAAAAAAATTGATATTACTGGATTCAAAATAAAAACACCTTAAAAATGAGCAAACGAGTTAACTCGTTTGCGCATTTTCAAGGTATTATAGCAGCGACCGTAAGCCGTTAGAATACCTACAGAATTTTGAAATTTTTACTCTAGGTACCATCTACTTGTAATATATGACGTGTTACCTCGCATTAGAGTGAGCGTGTTAGGACACGGAGAAACGGCATTTTGGCAAGGAAAGCACAGATAATCATTACCACGTTTAACTTCATAAGAATTGTAATGAGAATTAAATTCAATAGTTTCAAACATACAGCAACGGAAAAAAACCTCTTCAGTATCTGTCACCAAAATTGCATCAATTTGGCCAAAAGTGGGTAAGAATTGTTCATCATCTATATCTACAGTAACAATAGAGTTCCGCTGCCATATAACACCAGCTATTGTAGCGGAAGTAACCGAATATTTGAGGACAACGCCAGTGCCGAGAGAAAACTTGACAGTGTCTCCTGAATTTAATGCAGATTTTTTTCCTAGTATTTTTGTTGTAGGTATTGTATTTTTCACAAACAAGTCATTGAGCATAAGTTGACATTTTATTGCTAGAGTCTTGCAAACATTGACTCGATTAAAAGATGATCTAGCCACTAACTTAGATACCCTGTGCTTGGCTTCAAAACGCATAGCCCACATGTTACGTACGGGGCCGAACTTCATTAGCATGGTAGGATAATGAGTCAGAAAATGAAACTTTGGCTGCAGGGGTGATTTTGTTAGCTCCGTGTACAATTGATTAAATTGTGCTATTATAACCCGGAGTTGAATATTGGTGTCACTGAAGACCCTATGACTTAATAACCTGTCGGTGATTTGCCGCAACATAATGTATAATTTCCATACTTTATTTTCTAAAGGAATGTAAAACCCGGCTATTAGGCTGAAGTATCTAATAAGGGTAAGCATTTCTGATGCTGAAGTTTTCAATTTTACTTTCGAACCTTGGACAACTAAACAATTACTTGGTTTTGAATTCCTATCTGGTCCATAATCAAATGAAATTATTCTTTGTTGCAATACTGAGATCTTTAAAAGACCTTCGGCAAGGAAGTGGTTTATGACAAAGGTCATTACATAACGAGCTACACCTTCTAATATATCATGCATTGGGTCTACTGCTACATTTTGAAATAAATCAAATCCTGTCACCTTAAGCCAACAGCATGATTCTTTAATGCCCGTGTTAGGTGTATCGTTTTCTTGCAATTGAGCGTGGTATGAAGTCATATTTCTAAGCAAGTTACTGTTTTCATATAGAGCAGTTTGCAAACCTTTCTTGTCAATGTTACAGATTCTGCAACACTTGTTAGCTGAAAAACTTTCAGTAAACCCGAGAATTGAATTCAGGCCTAAATTATCGCCAGTTATAGCAACAACCTTCAATTATACGGTTCCTTTAAAAAACTTATTTTCTATAAAAATTCCTTTGTTTTGCAAGTAATTCAATTCCTCAATAACAGGGTCAAAAATAGCTTTGTTTCCATATTTAGTTTTGTCAGCAGAATGGCAAATAGCTAACAGCAAAATGTTATTCAACAATGAAAATAAATGTGGTGGGAGTGCTGGCAAGGAAACGTATACACCACCAAGCTTATGCACCCCAGCGTGGCTCCCCAAAGGATTTCCAATTTCAAAATCATCATAGTATACTACTAAAGGAAGAATAATGTCCGACGCCTGCGGTGTACACATTGCCAGCCATACAGATCCCTGCATTACATTTTCTAGACACATTGGCCTCATCGGATTTTCTTCACGGATTATTAAATTACCCCTTAGGTGGTTCAAATAATCCGTTACATCTTTCCAAATAGTGTCAATGGAAAAAAAATTCTTCAAAACCTGGCGAAGTTGAATTACTTGCATTGTACGTGGCTTGGTGTGTAATGTTAAAGTGTTACTCCTTTGTGAAATGTCAGGACAATAACCAACGATTACTTCATGTGGTGGTATAAAAGAACCTAATAAATTCAATTCTCGGAATCTCAAATATTCTGAACGAAACGGAAAAAAGATGCCCTTCAAAGCTGTGTTGAACTTATGAAGTCGTTTATTAATTTCGCTTCCAGACATGCTTTCCTCATCAGCTAGCACAGGGCCGAATACGGACATTAAAGACGGTGCGATATTGTCAAGAAGGGTTTGCAAATGACTAACCATAGCTTGTACAGACGATCGAGATACAGAGGGATTTACATAGAGCGTTGAAATAAATTTCAAAACTTCTTTATGAATAATACTATCAGCATTATCAAGGACTTCCGGTTCACTATCAGCTTCAATGTATATGTGCTCAGTTGCTACTTTGGTAGTCTCTGTTTCACACATAGGAACTACGCAAGCCTCGTTTGAGGTGGATGGCAAATAACGAGTGTTTACTTTATTCAAATGTTTTAAGTTAACATGTTTTCTAAATTGTCTAACGTCCGTGAAATACCGGTAGCATGCGTCTTCACCACATTTATAAACTCCAGTAATATCAATTTTTTCACATTCTTTCCTTATGTGGGTAATAAGTGAAGAAAACGTGGGAAAAGTCCTTTTACAACTGTGACACTTCATCTTAATTTAAATTGTGACTCCGAGAGTAACTAATATCTCCTTCACAGATTGTGACATACGATCGTACGATGTTTTGACTTTGTAAAAACCAATTTGGATAATAAGCCAAATGTTATAGCTTTCAGTAGGATATTTAGCCGCAGTAGCATGAAATATTTTAAAAGTCACATCAACAGCCTCAGTTAGTGTTGTGAACTTGTAAAACGTATTGTCACATACTGTGAAGGAGACACCTGACTGGCGGCACCAAATTATAAATGGTTGGAGGCTAATACCTAGGTTTTGAAGCTTTTGGCGACGCTCCTCAATTACCACTTGCACGTCTGCGTCATCATCCACGATGGTCACAAATCCATCCAATATCTCCGCTCGTGAAGCTTGCCAGTCTTTTCTAGATCGACGGGCAGGAGGAATATTAAAGAGACAGCCGAGTAGCAATATCGCTGCTATTAATTTTGTCTCCGGTTGTTCATCTGGAAAGAAAATAATAATAGTATATTTGACACAACACATCATCATTAACTGAGCAAATAGGGAAAAGTATCAGAACAAAATAAAATCTATCTATATAAGTAAAAATGAATTGCCGAAATGTGTGTCCGCCCGCCCGTTACTTCTGAACGACTGCACCATGTTAGATAATTTTTAAATTCTTTTTTGTCTATATATTTTATAACGGGTTCACCGACCCAGGGAGGTCGAGCACCTAGAACTATATAACAGAATCATTTCCTTACCGTCACAAATTGCCAATGTATCAGCTATTTTTCGACGAAGAAACGAGTCCTTTGTGGTGTTAAGCTTCTGCTGAGCAGCTTTTAGTATGTTTTCCGATGAAGCATCCAAGGCGTCGAGGCCCCCGGATTTATCAGGGAACAGTGCTTCGTAGTCATGAGTCAGGAGTCGCCATCCATCACTTGACTTCAGGATAGGATACTTATTGAAGTACTCCTGTAATGTCCCTTCCTCGTAGTACAAGTACCGGAGGCGAGCTCGCACCGTCTCCCGCCACAGGGCACTGACCTCCTGCCACGGACCAGCTGAAGGACTTGACAGCTGCTCTAATGCTGACGCTACGTCCTCCACTTCACCTGCACACAAAAATTAAAACGATTAATAATTAGTACAATGACAATAACGGTTCTTAGATTCAGATATTTTGTAATTTGTAACGAAAATTTATACTAATTCAGATATTTTTCTCAATAATTTTGTTCTTGATAATTTAATTCAATCTGAAAACATAAAATTTCTTGAAAAGGAGTTACCTTCTTTAAGTCCGGTCAGGTCGATTCCAGCGAGTGGAGGGGTGTCTAGCCTAGGACTGGACTTGGAGCGAGAACGTGACTTGGGCTTTTCAATAAGGCCCAACGAAACTAAATGCTGCCGTCGAGCCCTTCTGGCGGTGACTAACCAGCCAGAGATATTGCGCTTAGCCTGGTAAGCATCAGCCGGCAGGTACGGCGCGTAGTATAGGGGTGGTGACTCCTCTTTAAATAATCTGCCAATGTCGTAGGATAGAGCAAGCAGCTGCGAATCTGTCAGAAGTACCGGGTTTTCGGCCGTAATGAGCTTCTCCATAAGCAGCTTGCATAAACGCCCACGCACGTTTGAGGGTAAGGTGCCCGTTTTCTGCCCAATTGCTATTATTTGTTTTCCCTCGACTGATGAATTCAGTATGGTATTCACCTGAAACACAAATAGTATAAGTATGGCATTACAAACTAAATATGCAAGGTAAAAGTTAAAAAAAAATGTCACTAAAATGTTGAAAATACAGGTTCAATACCTACCTTCCATTCAGTATAATGATCAGTTGGAGTCGGTGCCAGTCTAGGCATCATGCATTTAGTTGTTAGTTATAGCTGTCACCAACTCCAAATATATTACTGATCTTTGTGACATATAGTATAGCTCCTAAACGGCCGTCCGTACACACATACAGGACAGGACAGGTACAGACGTTAAACTTATCTGTTTACGCCGGGGGTTAACAATATTGAATGTCAATTTAAATTCCTTATCAAAAGTACAGGATAATAGGCAATAACTTACTAAATTGCTCCCGGTGGACTCTTGTCTAACTGCTTCACCCACTGACGACGACGAGTCCAGTGGTATCACCAGTATGTCACCATCCTAAAATAATATTTACTTTGAGACAATGTTATAATAGTACATGTAACAAAAAGGTGTGATAATATGAGTATGTACGGTCAATTAACCTCAATAATCGTTGAAATAATCACTAAATGTGTCCGAGTGCGACCGTTAACTAACAGGCTATAGCTAGCCCTAGCCGGAGATAACTCAAGGGAAGTGTTATATTTTTTTACTAGTAATCGGTTCAGCATTGCAGGTGTGAACGGTCCTGCCCTCGTCCCTTGATCCGGCCCTGATAAAAACTAATCGATCAAGATCAGGACTGATCCTGGTCTCAAAGAATGTCTATACCAAATTTTGCATCGGTTCAGTGTCTTAGGTATGAAAATGTGAAAAGGTCCTGCCCCAGCCGACAGATAGACAGACAAACTTACTTTCGCATTTATAATATTAGTATGGATGTAATTACAAATTAATACATATTGCTCTTGAACCAAAAAACAGTAAGTACGAGTACTTTTCTACAATTTTGCAGAACTTACCAAATTTTCCTGGTTAAGTCCTGCTTCGCAGTCTTGGTTGAGGATTGAGCTTTGCAGTCCTTCACACGGTGGCAGAGGCTCTAAGTTACAAGGTAGACTAGTTAACAAGTCATTCCTCAGGACCTCTTCAAAGAGTGATGAATTGTAGGAGTTATCCTGAAATTTAACAAGAAATTTAAAAAGGTAATAATAATGTACTTAGTTGGTAAACTAACAAGACTGATGAAAAGTTATGATTTTATTCCACTTTTTAAATAAATACTGCACCGGTTAAATTGTTAGGTATCTTAAGAAGACTTTAAAATAATAAAAGTTAATAAGTAGGTACCTACCTACCTACATGCAAGTAGGAGA
Source organism: Polymixis lichenea (assembly GCA_949091785.1). NCBI lineage: Eukaryota > Metazoa > Arthropoda > Insecta > Lepidoptera > Noctuidae > Polymixis > Polymixis lichenea. The sequence continues at coordinate 16,223,734 of OX420932.1, read as the reverse complement.
ATGTGCATTTAAGCGACGCAGGGCATGTGTAAGCAAAAAGTTTAAAACAAAATTTACTTTTTTGAAATACAATTTAACATGAAAACAAACCATATCTTTTGGTTGGTCGCTTTTTAACATGGCCAGAGCTGCTTCAAACCGGAGTCTGTCCCCTATTTGAGGGAACATACTATGTATGTCTTGTTTACTAAGCATCTGCATTGTTGCGATATCAATTCTTTCAGCTGAAAAAAAAGGTAAATTTAACAGCGCCCTGATTGCAGCTGTGAAATGCACTACGTCGCATCGACTTTATAAAATGTAGGTTGGTAGAGCTCGTCTAAGCTGAAATGACGCGCCCCACTACTTAAATTTGTATACGTACACTACGGTAAATGCGGTAGTGGGGCGCGTCATTTTAGTTTAGACGCACTCTACCTATTTGTTTTTTTTTGGGTTGCAGTTGCACATCGAATCTAGTGTATAATATAAATATGAATGTATATCTAGGTAGGTGGGTAGGTACCATACGACAAGACTATTCTTGGTTGGAGTGTACAGCGGCCAAAAAAGTGTTATTTTCGCAAATCGTTTATTTTCTCGATTCTATAGTATGTAACACCTAGAAAGGCTAAAAGTGTCTGGGTGTTTTTTTGTCTCCGACCAACCGTTTGTCGTAAAAACGATGTCGAAGGGATCCATAGGTAAGGTTATGTTAGAACTGTGACCTTGAAATTGGTCGCGAAATTTTTTTAACCCTTAAACCCTACCCGGGGGTCCAGCAAACCCCAGAGGATGAATATTTCTAAATATTTTTGCAATAATTGAACGCACTTTTATGTCACTCGAGTCTAATCTCTAGTGACGTCGGCGGCCATCTTGTAATTAGTCGAGCGTCAGCGCTTTCACTGTTTTGACGGATTTATTGCAATTTATGGGTTTGTCAGACCCCAGGGTAGTAATAACGCAATATATTGTCATTTCATTTCGTCGATATATTGGTGAATGCTGTTATTTTTTATATAATATTATAAAGGGTAAGTTTCATATTTTGATGTAGTTATTACAATAACAGTGGTATTTTATTCTTTAGAAACAATTATATAGACAAGTCAAGCAATTTTGTTGTTTCGTTTTTACAGTTCATTCAATATTGTGTTTTATGTTATTGTTTCAGTTTTAACGATCAATATTGCATAAAATGGACCAACAGATTACTCAGTGGTTGTATGAAGACGAATCAGAAGATGAAGAGGCATGTGAAGTCGATGTGAAGAGCTACAAAAAGACGTCATTTCTTGAAAAAACTTGCCTTAGATCTGATCACCCCTCAAATGGAAGAACGCTTTACATGGCCCTCTTTGCCCATGAATCTTCAAGTTCTCTTAGGTGGAATCTTGCAAAAGAAGCGGCCATTGCAAGAACCAAGTTCTGCTCCCACTGCTAAGAAAAGATGTGCCATGTGCCCAAGGGGTAAGGACCGGAAAACCAAGGTCACCTGTGGCATGTGCCGAAAACCTCTTTGCGGTGAACATACTGAGGCTATGTGCCAAGAATGTGTTACCAAAAACAATTTTTTTTTTTTTGTATTGTTAAATAAGCGTTCATAATATTAAACAGTAATTGTAATTGAATTGTAGTTTTATTTTGTTAGCATAAATTTTTATGTATTGGGGTCCTTAAAACCCCTGGGTAGTAATAGTGTTTCTCCAGGAATGGGTAGGGTTTAAGGGTTAAGTATATTTTCATAGTGCCTCTAAGACGACACTCTGACCCTATTCTTGCTAGAAATTGGAATGTGTGAATGTAATGTGTGAGCTCATGCTAGCAACTTACTAGGTAGGTTTGTCAACTTACTTTCAAAACGATCGATGTAGCGTTCCAAATTCCACTTCTTCAAAAGATCACGCGTAGCCATATCCATTTTTGCACTGATCAAACACGTTCACTGGCACTAATGGAATTGTTATTGCTATTAATTAAACGAGTCGTGAGTCGTGACTTGCCGGCTGTAGCGGTGAAATACAAATGGCCGACCGAAATGGCGCGGCGGCGGAATGAAGTGAGAGAGGGAGACCTCATTATATAATGCCGTCACCTTAAATTTGTAGGACATCATTCAAATGCTACTCATAAATGGGTCTCTGTAATAATAATTTAGTAGGATACACATAAAATAATATGACTATATTATTGAACTTTGATGCTTACTCTAAAAATATGAGATTATTTAATCGTATTATCATAGGATTCACATAAAATAATATGACTGTAATATTAAAAAATGATGCTTACTTTAAAAATATAAGTTTAAAGCATTATAATTTAATATAGTACATTAGGGGGAGGTCATCGTATTTTTAGAGATACTTCTTCATATTAAACTATGAAATCTATTTATATTACGGTGACTGTCATTGTGTTTTTTAATTAGAATCTTATTTATAATTATCATACTAATTTATGGGACAGTGGACCATTTTCTATTACATTGTGTTATTATTTGAAGAAGACAATGTTATTTCATAATTACAAATTTTTACGATGACAAGTATCATAATATTGCATTATTTACCCAAAAAATTCGATTCCATCTTAACACATTTCAGTTCTAGCGTAATATTTACTTATTATCAACATATTATAAGACAACGCATCTATTTTAAACCAACGTCACGATATTTTAAGATTATGCCAAAATGACATTTTTCTCAGTGTAATATTATAAATGTGAAAGTTTGTGAGGATCTTTGGATGTTTTTTACTCAATCACGCAAAAACGGCTGCACGGATTTGGATCAAATTTAGTATACAAATAGTTTATTATCTGGATTAACATATAAAATACTTTTTATCCCGGTAGTACGTTCCCGTGGGATAATTATCGACCTCCACGCGGGTTAAGCCACTGGCAACAACTAGTAATACATAAAAATATGTTCTGTAATGCTTAAAAATGAAGAGAATAGGTAGGGTAATGTTCATAATTTTATTCATTTATTGTAAGGACAGAGATCCGCAGGAGAACCAAGGTAACCGACATAGCCCGAAGAATTGCCAAACTTAAGTGGCAGTCTGCCCACTGCCACTTAACTTTAGTGAGTCGTAAGAAATTTTAGTGATAGTTTAGTCAGTTTAGTTCGGTGTACTACAGCATTGGACCGTAATGCAATGCTGGATGACCTCAGTAGAGCTTCCGAAAGAGTGAGTCTTAAAATGAACATGGACAAAACAAAGGTCATGTAACACCCACTCTCATGATGATCGGAGGCGCTACACTCGAAATTGTGGATTAGTACGTTTACCTAGGACAAACTGTCCAGTTAGGTAAGTCCAACTTCGAGAACGAGGTCAATCGTCGACTCCGACGCGACTGGGCAGCGTTCGGGAGGCTCCGCAATATCTTCTCGTTCCAAATACCGCAGTGTCTTAAGACAAAAGTCTTTGAACAGTGTGTGTTGCCAGTGTTGACCTATGGCACAGAAACGTGGTCGCTCACAATGGCTCTTATAAAGGGCTTAAAGTCACCCAAAGGACAATGGAGAGGGCTATGGTCGGAGTTTCCCTACGTGATCGAATCAGTAATTAAGAGATCCGCAGGAGAACCAAGGCAACTGGCATAGCCCGAAAAATTGCCAAACTTAAGTGGCAGTGGGCAGGGCACATTGCTCGCAGAACAGATGGCCGATGGGGTCGAAAGGTTCTGGCGTGGCGACCGCGTACTGGAAGACTTAGAGTGGGAAGGCCTCCCACAAGATGGACCGATTACCTTGTGAAGGCCGCGGGAATCCGCTGTATGTGTGAAGCACAAGACCGGTCGAAGTGGAGGAACCTGGGGGAGGCCTATGTCCAGCAGTGGACGTTATTCGACTGAAATGATGATGGTGAATGATGAAGGATGTTACTCTTATTCCTAGACTTACAGAATGTTATGTGGTATGGTCTACACAAACTACTGAGATACAATAATTACCAGAATTTCAACACCTGATTTCGAAATTAGACGGACCAGCACCCTAATTGCGTAACACATGATCAATCATAATCTGTTTCATTTTGACAGTTCAACAATATTCATTACGTTATTTACGTTGCTGAGCAGACACATTTTTCGAACATATGAAGCAATGGTTTTACAATGTTTCAAAATGATTCAGATTTTGATTGATCGTGCGTTATTGAGCGTGCTGTTTTATCGAAATCAGTTATTCCTCTAATGTTTACCGTCACCCTGTAGTCTAGCATCTGTGGTATCATAGCGTATCACATAACAATAAGTGACGCATTTGGGCTAATGAAGACTAAAGCCGAAGATGGTGGGAGGCCCAGCCCTCGTGGGATGCACTGCCTCGATCGAGTATCGTTTTATAGCATATCCGGTGGGATTAAATCACGCTACTTCATTTTTTGACTAGAAACATTTACGATTTGTGTTGTGTGTTGCCTACGTTTTAAAGTGTGGTCTACTAGAACAGACTTTCGTAGTTTCTTAGATTGGGGTCGGTTTCCAGTCTAACCGGATGCAGCTGAATACTGGTTTTTCACATAAAGCGACTGCCTATCTGACCTCCACAACCTAATAGCCAAAAACGCAATAACCAAAAATACAGAAATTCACAGAATCAAAGAAGAATTACCTATAAACTGGCCATTTTAATAACAATGTTAAAATTGCATCGTTTCCAGCTTTATGTATGAAAAGCAACCGAGCTGCATATCGTTTCGTACAAGCTCTGAAAGTTAAATTGGAAAATATCAAGTACGTATTGTAGAAATACATTCAACAAAAGAGTTAAGTATGCAAGCAGCTAACCCACATATTAATTATCACGTTTCTATTATAAGCCAGAGTCGGTGTCGCTGTCGGGTCGCCCTATGTACCTACTTAGGTACATAGGGTAACCCCTTTGATTAAATAATGTTATAATCAAAGAGCAACCCGACAGTTGTGTTTTAAGTACTGGGAATTTCCCTATAAAAAAATCCCAATAGCTCTTCTCCTGAGCCGAGGATAAAACCAGGACCCTACGCTACACTCAGTTGTCGTTACTCCCACCACAGCTACGAGACTTAATTACAACTCCATCACATTGTCAATAAAGGCTCCCGCAAGCCGGCGCACAGTGGGTCGAAACGATGATTATAGTGACTTAGGGATCAACTTTGATTTTTTAATTTTTTCTTTATGCGGATCGATAGATCTCATTAACCTCAATAATAATTGTTCTGATAATTTTTTTCCTAAACTTGCTCCTTTGGGTGGAAAAATGCATTTTGATATTTTTTTGTATGGAGCGGACCAAATTAAATTAAATTTCTGCCAAGTGGCGTGTGATCCCGCTTTGAAACTATATTTTTCTTAGGGGTTGTCTAGTCTACTATCATTTGATGATTTGAACATTTGCATAAAGTTGCAACACTGCTAAATAAATGGATCGAAAAAAATACTTTGAATAAAAAGCTTCATTTTTTATTTTCGGATGTTCTTTTAAGTTATAATTGATATAGAATAGTAAGTAAAAGCACTTAATAATTTACGTAATTACTTAAAGACTAACGACAATATATTTAAAGGTCCCTGATTTGCTTGAATTTACTAAGTACGTATTGTTTAAAAATGTGGATCTATTCATTTCTATTTGTTTATTTAAATTAGAAAAAAGAAAATCTTTTAAATTAGATTTAATACTGAATATTAAGTAAAGATACATGCAAATACAAATTTACTAAAGGTAAAAACTTAAAACTATATACAACAACAAATTATTATAATTATAACATATAGTTATATACAACAACAAATTTACTATTTCCTTTCAGTCATGACATACAAACTAATAAAAAAAATCATGAAACTTACAATCTATCAATAATGTTATTCACTATCTTGTAAATTATCTACATCAATAAAATCTAAATCGGATTCTGAAGGAAAACTCAGCAGAAGCTCTTTGACTTTTGGAGAGAGAACCATTCTATTTTGTTTCGCCAATCGAGGCTGTAGACTTGTGATCTTTGGATCAGACGACAAAAGAAGATTGTGTAAAACATCCTCATTTGTCGCCGTTCTACTTACCTTTCTAGAATGACTCTCTCTATATTTCCTAAAATCTTTATTACGAGCTTCCGCTGCCTCTTCCGACAGTTTCCCTATAGGTATGACACCAAAGTTCTTTACTATGTCACTCCCATGTACCAACAATTTATGTACACTGGAAGGCATATAATACCAGGGATACAAGGTAACATACAATTCTGCCGTATCTTTACAAAATTCGGAAAATTTAGAAATGTCCACGCGCTCTCCAGATGCAACGGTTTGAAGAATCACGTGAAACCTTTCTATCAAATCTTCACGAATCCCAGTTATGCGGGCTGTTGTTGCTGCATCCCTGAAAAATCTTCTGGCAGTATTGCCATCATTGGTTGTGCCTACTCCTTGTTTGACTATGTCGATGAGTAAACCGCATTCCCTCTTAAATGCTTGCTGTATAGCACTCTTTCTAAGGGACAGTTTTAATGGAAAACAGAATACAACAACGAGCAGTGGTCTGATAATATAATTCGTATATTTTGTGGTCAATATTTTTACACAAGTGACAAGGCTCATAAAAAACATATGCCGTAACAATATTAATTTGAATCGGTGACAGGCATGTGTAACAGGCCAGTGCATACATATATGCGACCTCTTCCAATACGCCCCCTTAATATAGTTACGCTGCGTATGATCACTTCTGTACTTGTCAGAACTCGGTACATAAAATTAAATAAATCACCAACACTTCTGTGTCCGACTGTACTACGCTGTACCCAAAAGTAGAATACAAAAACAGAAGAAATCTAACAAAATAAAGTATGCATAACGAAACTAAATTATCTATTACACAAAGCACAAAAAAAGAACATAAAACGTCAAAACGTCTAACTACTCATCGCCCCCTTAATAGAATAATTTGACAGGGATAAATCCTTTAAAAATTCTCTAAGCTTCGGGCTGTGAACACTTTTAGTTAAGATGTCCGCTATCATCATATCAGTTGACATGTACCTTATTTCAACTTTGTTAGCTAGTACACATTCACGAATAAAATGATACTTGATATCTATATGCTTTGTCCTATTATGCATCATTTTGTTAGCTGCAATTTTATGCGCCGACTGATTGTCATTATAAATTACTACTGCTTTACTATCCACAGCTGTCAAACTGTTAAGTAAACTACGTAAATAAAGAGCTTCCTTCGAAGCTAGACTCAATCCTACGTACTCTGCCTCTGTGGAGGACAAGGATACTGTCGCTTGCTTCCTACTCTCCCATGACACTATATTTTTACCTATCTTGAAAATTAATCCTGTGAAAGATTTTCTATCAAGTGCCCCTCCCCAATCTGCATCAACATAGCCTCGTAAGTCCAAATCTCCCGACTTCCTAAAAGTAAGACAAAGGTTAGACGTACCCTTCAAATACCTTAAGACCCGATTTGCACATTTAAAGTGTATTTCGTCATAACACGAATTAAATTGTGAAAGTACACTCACCGCATGTGCTATGTCTGGTCGCGTATTACAGGCTAAATAGTTTAGACACCCTATTATGCTTTGATATGGCAGATTACTATGGGAATTTGTCGATCTTTCTAATTTCATGCCGACTTCCATTGGGGTTGAAACTGGCTTAGCGTCTGTCATGTTAAAGTCATTCAAAATTTCCGAAATGAACTGTTGCTGATCTAGACAAATAACATCTTTATCTCTCCTCAGCCTCATGCCTAAAACATGCCTAGCCGCGCCTAAATCTTTCACTTTAAACTTATCAAGCAAATCGGTTTTTAATTTTTGCTTTTCTTGTTCACAATTTCCAAAGATAAAAAGGTCATCTACATAAATAACAACAATTAACTTGTTATTGTTTTTAAGCTGCTTTTGATACAAACACGGTTCTATTTTTGATTGTACAAAGCCTGAGTTCAACATCTCTTTGTCCAATTCCTTGAACCAAGCATTCGAAGCTTGTTTCAATCCATACAAAGAACGCTGCAGCTTACATACTTTGGTTTCTTGACCTTTGACTACTGCTCCTTTCGGTTGGAGCATGTAAATGTCCTCTTTAATCTTGCCATATAAAAAGGCAGTCGTGACATCCCATTGGTCAATAAACCAACCGTATTCAACAGCTAGCGAGAACAACGTTCGCAGAGTAGAACTTCTAACTACTGGAGAATACGTCTCAGTATAGTCTACACCACGTACCTGTGTGAAACCTTTTGCTACTAATCTAGCCTTATACTTTGTTACCTTGCCGTCACTATCTCTCTTGATTTTGAACACCCATTTGCACTGGATGGGCTTCTTATCGATCGGACGATCCACCAACGTCCAAGTCTGGTTCTCCTTTAGTGACATAAGTTCTTCATCGATCGCTTTTTGCCATAAGTCACCATCGGGTCTCGCCAACGCTTCATTAATAGTCAATGGATCATCATCAAGATTGCTCTTGGCATACATAACATTGCATCCATACCGATCGACTTGTCTGCGTTCTCTTACAGGATACCTTCTTTCCGATTCAGGTATTGTGACTTCCTCTTCAGTCAATACGTCAATCTCTTGCTCTGGTACTACAGGCTCAGGTTGTATCTCCTCCGATACTTCTACGTTCTCGTCTATAGCATTACGGTACACATCATCGTGAGCCTCCAAGGGTTCCGATCTGCTTGTAGATCTGTTGGGTAAATTGGCATGAACAGAATCTGTATTTAGGTTTATGATAACTTCCGACTTTTCCACGTTTTCTTTTTGGAAAAAGACGTTTTCGAGAAATTTTACATCTCTTGCAGTTTTCACTTCACCTGTCTTAGGATTCATCAGACGATAACCTTTCTGATTATCTGGATATCCAATAAAAATCATCGGTTCCGTCTTCATGTCTAGTTTCCGTCTCTTTTGTTTTGATATCAATCTGTACGCCAAACAACCAAAGATTTTCAGATGACTGACATCCACATCTTTTCCAGTCCAAAGCTTCTCTGGTACCGCATTATTCAATGCTTTCGTGGGGCTTCTGTTCTTTAGGTAAACAACAGTATTAACAGCCTCGGCCCAATACTTCTTGCTTAAGTTCGATTCTGAGAGTAATGTTCTTGCCTTTTCTATTATAGTCCGATTCGCTCTCTCTGCGACAGAATTTTGTTCCGGCGTGTACGGTACAGTCGTCTGGTGTTTTATACCTGCAGACTTCAAAAATGATTTAAATTTATGTTGACTACTGATTTACGGAGGGTGTTTAAAACACGTATAAGTTATTTAACATATATTAATCCGAAAACATTAGCAAGCACAGAAAATCCAAAACGCGTTTCGCGGCATTCCGAAAAATTATAGCGGGAAGTTCCTTCTTTTTAAAAACTTCACAGACCACGCTCGAAGTAGCTTCACTCAGTGTTGCCAACACAACGCTCGAAGTAGCTTCACTCGGTGTTGCCAACACGGCCCTCCTGCGCCGTGCATGTCCTCAGGCACATCCTACACCATCAGTCTTACTCAGCTTAACGAAAAATGCAACTGAAAGTAAACACTTAATGTAAATATCTTAATATAAAACAATAATGCTTCGGCCAATCATGATTCATAATACTAATAGAACTCCAGTTGCAGGGTTTACATCTATTCTGTTCCTTTAGGCTTAGGAACTCTCACTACTCTGCAACTGATAATCCCATTCATGAATCTCCATTAGCCCTTCTACTATCCTCGACCGTATATTACAGAAATCAAAACTAATCCCCTTTATACTTAGGAGGCTTTGTGAATCATTTTGTAGTAATTTATTCACAATTCAAAATGCACTGGACACCAAAACAGAGTTGTCTTTAGGCTTAGACAACCTCTTTGCTACGGTCATTTTAGCTCACTCCCTTAATCCAAGGTGGTGCCTGGTCCAGTTCACTCCTTTAGTCTTAGGCAGGAACTGTTTCAGCTCACCATCTCTATTCTGGTGAGTGACTACAAAACCTTTTTTTTTTTTTTTTGAGTTCCAGTTTTATCTGAATTTTAACAACTTTTGCAGAAACTAAAAATGTACAAATCATTTTTTTTAAATTAATAAACTAGACACTATGATTTTTTTTTTTTTTTTTACCTTGCCAACACTCCTTTTACATACATTTGCACCCACTGATGATGCATCAATCAACACACCAGCTATCAATTTTAATCCAAGGTTTAATGTTCTCAGCAGCGGCTACCCCATTATACGATCTATTACTTCTTTCACTGCCCCGCATGTCTTTGACTTCATATCTATCTTTATCCAGGCATTTCATTATTTGGAATGGGCCCTTAAAAGTAGGCAGTAATTTTTTACTTCGTCCATCATTTGTTTGGCTTTGTATTTTAATAAGGACTAAGTCTCCTTCACGATAAAGTTTAGCTTTAGTACGGCACCGGTCGAATCTTTTCTTCTGAGACTTAGCGCTATTCTTTATATTTTCGTCCGCTATTTTACGCAACTTCGTTACATCCGTACTATGCTCGTCTTCATGCTCAAGCTCAGGCCCGAAGCTGTCACTATCGGTACGTAATCTATACCCGAACATGACCTCATGGGACTGCCTTGATTGTTTTGTGATACGTACTATTGATCGCCTGTTGTAATGGTGTAATACAATTATCCCAACCATCTTCATCCAAATCTGCACCCATAGTTTTCATTGCCTCTAGAATTGTTTTATTAAATATTTCGGCTTGGCCATTTGAGCGCGGCATACCTGTGGCTATTGTATGTAGGCGAATATTTTTACCGCTGCAAAATTCCTTAAACCTTTTTGACGTAAAAGCGGAACCCGCATCCGTAACAAGTCTATGAGGGTTGCCGAATATTTTTGCTATACCTTCAAGCTCACTAATTACGTGACCACTATCTGTATTACGCACCGCCGCGATAAATACAAATTTAGTAAATGCATCTACTGCGACCAACAAATACTTGTTCTTATTTTGTGTTTCAACAAAGGGACCCAAATGATCCACATGAATCGTGTGGAATGGCTGTGCGTATTTTGGTAGTGGATATAGCTCACCTTCGTTCGGCCCGCCTTTTTTTTTAAAGTAAACGCAGTTTAAACAATTTTTTATATATTTCTTAACTATGTTTCGCATCCGAGAAAACCAATACCGACTAGAAATTCGTTCGACTGTTTTATCGACCGAGAAATGACCGAGGTCGTCGTGGTTATATTTGATAATTTGCCAAATGCATTTCTTCGGGACAACCCAACGACGACCGTAACTTGTACGACGATATACTTTATTGGCAAGAAGTTCGTATTTGTTGAATATATCCCTATGTTTGTCTGCTTCGCCCGACTCTAAAGTCTGTCTAATAACGACTAACTGGGGATCCTGCAGTTGAACTGAGAGCAACCAATCCGCCTCCGTTATAGACATGACAATTTCCGCATCAGATTTTTCCCCTGACTTTAACGGGTTCCTGCTTAAAGCATCTACATGCTTCATACGAGTGCCCTCTCTATGAGCAATGTCAAAAGAGAACTCTTGCGTAGAAAGCACCCATCGCGAAATACGGGGAATTATGTCTTTTTTTGTAAGCGCATAACGTACCGCACTGCAGTCTGTGACTATACAGAAATTAGCCCCCAACAGATAGTGCCTAAACTTTTCCAAAGACTGGACGATAGCTAGCAGCTCAAGCTCAAAAGAATGGTATTTTTTTTCATCTTGGGTAGTTTGGCGGCTATAATAATGAATAGGTTTTTCACCATTATCCGTAACCTGCATCAAAATGCCTGCAATTCCGTCTCTGCTTGCGTCAGTATATAGTATGCTTTGCTTGGCAGGGTCAAATAATGTTAAAATATCGTCTGAACTTAACGTCTCTTTTAATACCGTGAAGGCGCGATCTTGTTCAGAATTCCAAACCCAAGGGCTGTCTTTTTTCAGTAATTTGGAAAGTGGGCTAGAAAGCATGGCACAGTTTTTGATGAACTTGCGAAAATAACTGATCAGGCCAAGAAACTGGCGAAGCTGGTGGATTGTTTTTGGGACCGGGAAGCCCTTAACTGCTCTAACTTTACTCTCACATGGCTTCAAACCATCAGAGTTTACTCTATAGCCCAGGAACTCTATTTCTGACTTTAAGAAATGGCACTTCTTTAGGTTAAGCGTAAGGCCATTTTCCTTAAAGATTGCCAGTACCTTCTCAAGAAGATGAAGATTTTCTTCAGCCGTCTTACTAATTATTAAAACGTCATCTAAATACAGAACAATCGCACCAAACCTCAAGTTCCCCATGACCTTATCCATCATTTGCTGAAAGCATGATGGTGCATTGGCTAAACCGAATGGAAGTCGCAAAAATTCATAATGTCCGTCCTCAGTTATAAACGCTGTCTTGTGAACAGATTCCTCTGCCATTTTAATTTGATAGTAGCCACTTTTAAGATCCAAACTTGTGAAAAATTTACAGCCCTGTAGTCTATCTATCAAGTCTTCGATGCGTGGCATCGGATATTTATCTTTTGTTGTGATTTTATTCAATGCGCGGTAATCAATGCACAATCGTTTTTCACCGTTCTTTTTATTTACAAGCAGAGCTGGACTCGCATACTCGGATTTACTTTCACGGACTATACTATTCTCTAAGAGTTCGTTTACCATGCTTCTTACAATTTGCCTATCAGTATGTGATGTCCTGTATGGTCTACATTGCACAGGTTTTTTATCGTGTAAAGTTATAACCATTTCATGACCTTCTACTTTTCCTAGTTGATTTATATTCGTAGCTACACATTGCTGATATTTACCGAATAGATTAACCAACTCATCGCGGTGAGAATCTGTATCGAACTCTAAGGAAATTTCACCGACAAAGTTGCAAAAGTCTTCAAAATGATTTACGTTTTGAAACGTTAATGTTTCACCAATTCGCGAATACATTAAATCAGATCGTTCTGTCACGTTGCGTCCTATCAGTACGTCACATCCCGATAATTCATTAAGTAAATATAACTCAATCTCGTCTATTTTCACAGAATCTAATTGTATGCCTACCTTCACCACCTCCGTTACGCTTTTTAAATTGTCTTTTGAAAATCCCTGCAGTATTATAGGGGAATTTAACGGAATTCTTTGGAGACTAAATTGTTCTGCCAAATTAGATGTCATTATGGAACAGCTACTCCCGGTGTCTATGAATGCTTCATGAACAAAACCGTTAATGCCTATTTTCTTACAGAACTTGTCTTTCGCGTTAGAAAGCTGTACGTATTTTGTTTCCTGGTTATTTGTTCGTTCCGGTTTGTCAGTTTTTGAATTATTTTTGTGAAAACATGAAGTTTCCGAGTGGCCTTTTTTACCGCAAAATTCACATTTTACCGAACATTGAAATCGTTTGTGATTGCCGCCGCAATTATAACACTCTATGGGTTTACGTTGACTTGGAGTTCGATTAGTCACGTTTGAGCCGGTTGTTGTAGTTGCCGTTGATGTTTGGGAAACAGAACTTTGAACTTGACATGGAACGTTAACATTGTCACGGGTGTTGCTGTGATTATACGATTGTTTAACTGATTTTGCTTGGTAAACGCGGCTGTGCAAAAATCCAGCTAAACTATCGCATGATTTAAAGTTGCTAGCCTCAACGGATGCTGATATGTTACTATCACCAATATTCCCCAATATTATCGAGATTACGTCATTTTCAGTAAAATTTAAGCATAGACTATCAATTTTCGATTTTTGTTCGAAAAAGAAATCATACAGCGGTTGATTTTCGACAGGTTTCCGGTCGATGATCTCCTTGAGTAGGTCAAACATATTTCTCTTCACTCTAAATGTATTAGAAAGATTTTCCTTCCAATCATTCCACAGCCAACTTGTCCACATGTGATCATTACGCAATAAAGACTCGTACCAGATTTTAGCAGATCCTTTGAGCTTATTAAGTGCCTGATAGCGTATCATACTATCTGTCCATGAAAATGTTGATGCATACGACTCTATCACGTTTAACCAAGAAGTAATATTATCGTTCAAAGGGTCAAAATCCGGAATCATATTATGCAAAATTGTACTCACATTTCCGGTATCTTTTGTCTTAAATACCTTAATCCTTTTGTCGGGTGCCAGCGGGGGTGTTCTTGAGCCGCTACTGTTAGAACTCGTACTGCTACTGCTAGAACTCGTAATACTGCACCTAGATGATTTACGAGCGCGCTTTGTCCTGTTTTTACGCTTACCTAAGCGTCTTTTACCCATTATTCAGTTTTACTTTATTTTTGGGGCGCGAAAACTTTTATGCTCACTTCTGATGTTGACTACTGATTTACGGAGGGTGTTTAAAACACGTATAAGTTTTTTAACATATATTAATCCGAAAACATTAGCAAGCACAGAAAATCCAAAACGCGTTTCGCGGCATTCCGAAAAATTATAGCGGGAAGTTCCTTCTTTTTAAAAACTTCACAGACCACGCTCGAAGTAGCTTCACTCGGTGTTGCCAACACAACGCTCGAAGTAGCTTCACTCGGTGTTGCCAACATTTACTATTACAGTACTCTGCGCCGTTGTCAGTTCTCAGACATTTAATGAATTTACTGGTCTCATTCTCAACTTCCGCCTTGTATTCACGGAACTTATCGAAAGTTTCACTTTTGTTCTTCAAAAAGTAAACATGAGTCTTCCGAGTAAAATCGTCGATAAATAGAAGAATATACCTCGAACCTCCGAACGACGGCTCCTCGATTGGTCCGCAAACGTCGCTAAAAACCAGCTGTAAGACCTCGTTCGCTCTCGTACCTTGGTGTTTAAAGGGACTTTTGCAGGTCTTTCCTTCGATACATGGAATACACGGCTCGCATAAATCGGTACTCTTAAATTCCATACCGGTTACTAAAACTTTCATTTTATTCATATAATTACGCGATAAATGAGCTAATCTTTTATGCCAAATGTTCGAAATATTTTCATTTTGTTTTGACAGTGTCACATTCACGACGTTATTTTTATTTTCTGTCAACTCATAAATTCCGTCAACCTCTTGACATCTTGCAATAATTCGATTCTTATTTTGAATTATGCAACCTCCATTGTCAAAATTCATGCAATAATTCTTCTTGGTCAAATCGCTCACCGAAATAAGGTTCATGGATAAATCAGGAACATGTAAAACGTTTTCTAAAATTAATTTTTCGTTTTCGCTGACTCGTGGCTCAGCATTTCCTCGTCCTTTCACCAACAATTTCTCGCCGTTTGCTACTGCAATCTTCATGTTGCCCTTTTCAGGTTTATAAGACAACAATTTGTTTTTATCGTGGGTCATATGATTTGAGCACCCACTGTCTAAATACCACTTATCTTTGTGTATCACCTTCTTCGTATTCAGGCAGATATTCGCGGTTTTGATCCGCTCCTTGCATTCGGACGCCTTGTGTCCTTGCTTGTGGCACTTAAAACACTTGTAGACGAATTTCTGCTTGCGATCGTTAGTTTTTGTGTTAGATCTTGCATCGTTCTGTACTTTACGTGTAACTAAGGCTTGTTCGTACTCTGTATTTAACTTACTCTGTCTACTTCCTTCTTGTAACAATTTCGTTTTGATTTGCTCCAACGTGATCTGTTGTCCACTATTATCTACAGCCATGATGAGAGGGCTGTACTCAGCGGTTAGTCCACCCAGCAAAATCGATATGATTCAATCATCAGGAATATCAGCATCAATATCGGACAATTGTTGTGTCAGGAATGTAGTTTTGCTTATGTAGCTTTCCATAGAATCGAAATTCTCTAACTTACAGCTGAAAAGCTCTCGCTGAATATGTATACGTCTTCCCCAACCTTTGTCTTCATATGCTTTTTGTAAGCTGTTCCAGGCTTCTTTCGCAGTCTTCGCATTGTAGACGTGGGTAAAGCACTCTGGTTCTAACAACAAACATATTGTCGTTCGTGCCTGCCGGTCTACGTCAGCGTTTGCTACATCTGTAGAAATTACTCCCCAGCAGTTTTTATTCTCCAAGTAATTTCGCACCAAGAACTTCCAATTTGGGTAGTCGGACGATCCTTTCAGCTTCTTGATACCACTTATACCAACTTCAGCTGACATAATTAAAATTTCGTAAGTTTTACAGCAAACCACTCATATAAATTATACGCACTATCAGAAAAAACTCCAGCACACTCCTGGGCCCATAACCTAATGGAAAACAGAATACAACAACGAGCAGTGGTCTGATAATATAATTCGTATATTTTGTGGTCAATATTTTTACACAAGTGACAAGGCTCATAAAAAACATATGCCGTAACAATATTAATTTGAATCGGTGACAGGCATGTGTAACAGGCCAGTGCATACATATTATATGCGACCTCTTCCAATAATTTTTTCTTTGTCGTCGCCTCTGCAACTAGCTGCAAAAAAAAGAAATGTCACTTAAAAATAATCTCACAGGAAACTACAAACATGAAAAAATATGAAGTAATAAAATTATATTTACCGATATGAAGTAAGCACTCCATGCATCTTATCCAGGCATGTAAGGATGACATACCATACTGGTACATTTCCTCGTTTTTTTCTCTTTGAGAAAATGCCTCTAAATTGTTCATCTCTTACGGTTTTGCCTTGCAAATATCACAGACAGCTGCAGATGTATCCAACAAACATGATGTTATTTTACCGTCTATCATCGTCAGGTACAATTGATGCTTAACTTCTACTTGGTGGATTCTTGTTGGCAGACGTCTTTCTATGTCTTCTGTTATGTTACCCTATAGAGTTGTCACTGTTGTCTGGGTTTCTTTGGTAAATTTAAACATTATCGGATGACAATAGAAAGTCGATGATGGTCGGTCGTTTTCCCAAACAATTGTTCCATCAGATTGTTGAAGCCTTATAGGAACTAGACTGGCCATCAATATAGTAGAGTCATAAAACTCTTTCTCAGTCTTTTGCTTGTAATTGCTTTGACCTGAGGCTCCATCAAAGCCCCATTTGCTTATAAGTAGTAACTCTGTTGCCGAGTCCAAATCCAAAGCAATTACATCTAAAAGCCTAGAAACCGTCAAGTTGAGTAATGCTTGCAGTTTAATAGCAGCTCCTTCTTTAGTTATGGTAATGTCTTCTTTCCCTGGATAACATTTTGACTTTGCTTGCTTAATTTTATAATAAGAAGGGTATAAATCAGACCCATTTTCACTGGCTGCTTCTCTTAGGCTTATATATTGCCACTTACTTAATTTAAGTGAAACTAATAAAGCCAGTGCCTTATCGGGTGAATAAGTACTACTGTTTGCTTTATTTGCACTTAAACACTGCTTAACTTTTTCTAGATCTTCGGGGTGATTTAGCAAATGGTTCATTATTTTTCCTACATCCTCATTTCCAGTGTTTCTTAAACTAGCAATTGTAGTAGCTTTCAGTTCATCCGGAGATAACGAAAGCGATTGGTTTATTTGATCAACGCGTCTTCGTTTTTGCCTGGAGCCCAATTCTTCGAAAGGTTTTCGAGGTGTAAATGTAGATGTTGAAGCTTCTGTAGAAGATGGTGGTAGATTTTCAACATCTTCAATATCACAAATCTCGAGCTTTTCCTGTTCAGTGTTCAGAGTTTCAGGTATACTATATATACTCCTTCGGGCCAGTTTATCGCACTTTCTAACCAATCACCATTTCTTCTTAAAAACGGTGCTAACGTGCGACTACTTCGTTCCCATCTTGCACTTAAATTTGAACATAAGCGCGTACATAATTTTTGGAGCTTAGCACTGTTCTCTTGCGTCACGTTTATTTTATTTTGTAGGTATTGGAAGAGTTTTTTACTATCTGACAGCGACTTAAGCTGCTCTCATACATTCATAAATAAATCTAAATTGTTAACTAAATTTTCCATTATAACGAAAAGGGACGATCACAATCACAATAGATGTTAATAGTAGTACGAATAAACGAACACTAGTAAATATAAATAATAAATATGGTAATTTTATACTTCCAGTGACAATCAAATGTTTACTAATATTTCTACTACCCTCATTAACATTAAAGTAATGACTGAAAGTGAAAAACATTGTTTTTTTATAAAGTAAAAAGTCAAGCTAATTACAGTCAATAGAAATTTATAAATGATATCCACATTTTTAAGGAATAACATAATTAGTAAATTTAAGCTAATAACGAACCTTAATATATTGTCGTTAGTTGTTAATTAATTATGTGAATTATTAAGTGCTTTTACTTACTATTCCACATCAATTTGAACTTAAAAGAACTTTAGAAAATAAAAATTATTCAATGTATTTTTTCATTTTTTTCGATTCATTTATTTGGCAGTGTTGCAACTTTATGCAAATGTTCATAGCATCAAATGATAGTAGACTGGAAAAGCTTTAAGAAAAGTATAGTTTCAAAGCGGGATCACTCGCCACTTAGCAGGAATTTAATTTAATTTGATCCGCTCCATACAAAAATATCACAAAATGCATTTTTCCACTTAAAGGAGCAAGTTTAGGAAAAAAAGCATCAGAACAATTATTATTGAAGTTAATGAGTTCTATCGATCCGCATAAAGAAAAAAGTAAAAAAACAAAGTTGATCTCTAAGTCACTAAAATCATCGTTTCGACCCACTGTGCGGCGCGACGCCACAGCGCGACATGACTCCAATAGAAGAAAAATGAAACTTTATGTAGAAAAAATGTTACACTAGAATCGCTTTGAACCATCGCGTCGTGCCTGTCTTAGAGAGCCTTAACTGCAGTCAAATCATTGATTTCCTTTGTCTGCATTTCTAGGCGTAAGACGATTACGCACGTAACAATAAATGGATATCGCCTACGTTCCTGCAGTGATATTTATTTCTTTTTAACCCCCGACGCAAAAACGACGGGGTGTTATAAGTTTGACGTGTCTCTCTCTCTCTCTGTGTGTGTGTGTGTGTGTGTCTGTGGCATCGTAGCTCCCGAACGGATGAACCGATTTTGATTTAGTTTTTTTTGTTTAAAAGGTGAATTAGTCGGGAGTGTCCTTAGACATGTTTCATCAAAATCGGTACAGCCGTTTAAAGATTATTAGCTCTTTTCTGGTTGATGAAGGCATTTGAGCATCGTCCACGAGTCTGATCAAGTCGAAATTTGGTATTCTATTACTTCAATGATATTAGACGAACAAAGTGACCTTGAACTGATGCTGGAGTAACACCTGGAATTTCCAGGATACCCAAGTAACTCATCAACAAACAGCAGAAGTATCGTGTTTGGGCTCATTGAAAAGGTCTCCATGAATAGGTTATAGATAAATAGTGATTAGGACGAGGGATGAGAATAAATTAAGAACAAACTTCACTGTTGGAAACAAACGTAACGTTGCGAATATTTAAGCGAGACATTAATTTTAAAAAGTAGGAAATAAAAGTTAAATTAAAAATAAAATTAAAAATTTTAAAAACCCCCGACCCAAACAAAAACTATAAAAAGTAAGAAATAACATTTATTGGCCGTTTAAGTTGTAGGTAGTATTTTGATCAAGGCATTGTCAAGTCGGGGGACGGCTAATGAAAATGCTAGGCCTCCTCTGTTTGGCGTTTTCGATGACCGTCCCCCGACTTGACAATGCCATGATCAAGGCATTGTCAAGTCGGGGGACGGTTTTACTTTTTATAGTTTTAGTTTGGGTCGGGGGTTTTTTAAATTTTTAATTTAACTTTTTATCTACTTATAGATGACGTAGGTAATGCACTCACAACTCATTCAAAGCGGAGTAAAAGTTCTATATTTGACAACAAGTGAACGCGAACACAGTTACACGCACGTAACACGCAACAGCGCGCGTGCGGTGTGTACGTAACAGCGCTGCCGTAAAAATAAAAAAAACATGAGCTATACGTACGGTATAAAATTTAATTTAATTATTAGAAAATAAACAGCATATTTATTTAATCAAATTTCATTCGAAAACATCTATCGGTTGCTTACTAAACTTCAACTACATCCGTCAACCCTGGTTACCTAAACATCTCTTTTGGTGACTGTACATACACTGCTAGATGTATCTTTTGGCGACCGAATGACGTTGACAGGGGGACGCTGTCAGTGAACATTCGTGTAATTTATTTGTGAAATGTCAGTTGAAATATATTGTAAAAACAAGATGGCGGCCTTAGCTCCGATTTTGGCCACACGCCATATAACATTGCAGCGCTATAAAGCAGGCACTAGGTCACGTCTATGGATGGTACGCGCCGTGGACTCCTGCGCTTCACACACATTCACAGCGTGTTTGGACACTTGGATACCGCAAGTAAAGCGAGCGTTGTGAGATATAAGTACTGTAGTAACAGTGGGATGTTGACCTATGATCCCAACTGTTTTATCGTAAAATATTGTTCGATAGCGACGTGTAAACAGCCGCAAAGTACGCTGTAGTAAACTAATCTGAAATGTGGCATTCTTTTATCAAAAGAGAGTTTTATAGCTCGTATATAGCGTAGCTAAGTGCGGCATCCGCCACAAGACGCTTGTGTCAAATTACTCTTTTTATTTCCGCAGTTTTTATTATGGTAATAACGCGAAAAGGCCCATGAATAATGTTCAGCTATATCATAATGAGCGCGTGAAGTTCTTTGGCCCTTGTTTCTTGTTACCTACGTAACTACATTATTGAATTCAGCGTTATGATAGATATCTAGGTTCTGCGTAAAGCCTACCGATGCCCTCATTAAAACAAAGTTTTAAGTACACTGTTAAATTCGATGAATTAATTAAGTAAGCTAGGTTTCTTGTTTAGTTATAGATAGTTACGCCTTTAAATATTCTTGTTCACCAATCACCACTTTTGGCAAACGTTGTTTAAACTCAACATCCAATAACTTACCACATTGTCAAGTTTTCGATTAACCTACCTATTAAAAACAGCCTGAAAATCAGCTTTTCTTTATATTCTCGCCAAGTCTGAAAACACGCGCAATAATTACAGTTACAACAATGTTTAAGAGCCCTAAACCAAAATTGCTGAATCGTTTTAGTAGGTATACCTAAATTGTTTTAGTCATGAAATTAGCATTATTCAGGTATAAAATAATAATCTTTATCTGCCTGTTACTTTTTCACGCCTACACCACAAATTATCACCTACTACTCCCTAAGCACGAAGTACGTTATTTCGGTCGAAGTAACGGGCATTTCCAACTCCGTATCACTTACAGACAGAAGATTAGTTTGTAGCCCGAACTAAGAATGAATGACAACACGATTTGACTGCTGTCCCTACTCCCGATATGTTTTGTCAGTCCAAAAAAGTTAATTAATTGGCTGTAGGATTCACTAAGAAGTTTCGTACTACTTTTGGACGAGCCTGTATCTTCGTTGACGGAGTTAGAGAGTAGGTCCCCAGAATCTAAATAATTTTGAAGGATATCGCTAATCCATTGCTTCTTAAGTTCGAAAAATTGTCCACTCATCAACGTAAACAACGCAATGAACGCTGTTGAACTGTCAATATGAAACGAAATTTCCCCGCCAATCGTGATAGGTAAGTATGCTCGTAGTTCCTGAGACATGCGATGGAAGATGAATTATGGTAGGTTTGTGGGTCATAAATCTTGTCTTTATAGCTACCCGCTCTTGTCCAATTTTCCTGTGTATCAAGTACTGATTTGACTAGTAACATTTATAGTTTAAAAAAATTAAGATCTCTAAGTACTTCATTTTTTTTACTATAAATGTTACTAGTTAAATCAGTACCTAATATACAGCAAAATTGGACAAAAGCGGGTAACTGAATATGTGAAAGGAAGGTCAAAGATAAAGTAGGCTTTATCTTTGACCTTTATTTTCACATAAATCAGTATCAATTCATACTTTTTTGTCGATACAACGAGACGGTTTTTTACAAGCTAACAGATATTAATAAATTCGCTACCAAGTTGACATTCACACGGATTTTTTCACGCACTGAATTTTCAACTCTCGGTGTTGAACTTATGATTGAACCGAACAGTGGCTAGTGTGAGTTTCATTTAACCATCTCGATCAAACGCGTCGACCGCATTCGGCGCTCCGATTGGTCCGTCACCAATCCAGGGCCAATCGGAGCGCCAAACGCGCTCGATGTGTTTAATCGAGATGGTTAAATGAAAATCACACTAAAGCCTCAGAGCATCTCAGCGCGTCGAAAATCGAACAGTGTGTTTTACTGCTCGATTTGAAACTCTCGGCGCTAAGCCGTGCTTTGAAGATCCGTTTGCGAGAAAAAATCCAGTCCCGATTTTTATCACGTTTGTGGGAACGTGGGCTAAGTTACGTATTAAGTAGGTCATAATCAATCATACCCAAACTAATATCATAGAGAGGACAGTTCCGTTTGTTTATTCGCGCATAAAAACGGCTTATCTGATTGATAATGAAGCTCTACTATCGGGCTTGATTATTAATGTCCAGATTGATAAGGTTCACGTATATTAGCAGGAATTCTGGAAACTAGTTCGTCAACACACTTGAAAACTAGCTCCTATTGCTGCTTTTATTATTGACCTTTTTAGAATAGCAAGAAGTATTTGGTGTGAAAAGCACCGTGTAGTAAAAGGAAAATAACCTAACCTTTGTTTATTTTTAAATTGCAAAGTAAGATCTTTTCAAAATTAAAATAAGTAAAATATTTCTATGTTAACAGTTGTAATATTTAGGTATAGAAAACTAGCAAGTAGTGACCCAAAATATGCAATATGGCAAAATATGGAGATATTTTTATTATTTTATCATCACTATTTCAGCTGTAAGATGTCCACTGCTAAGGCCTCCTGCAAGCTCCTCCAGTTGAACCGGTTCTGTGCTTCCCTCATCCAGCAGATTCCTGCAGCCTTCACAAGGTCAGCGGTCCACCTTATGGGAGGCCTTTCAACTCTACGTCTTCCGGTATGCGGTCACCACACTAGAACCTTTCGGCTTCATCGGCCATCTGTTCTGCGACCAATGTGCCCTGCCCACTGACACTTAAATTTGACAATTCTTCGGGTTATGTCGGTTACCTGGTTCTCCTTCGGATCTCTTCATATCTGATTCGATCACGTTAGGAAAACTGCAAGAATAGCGCTCTTTATTGCGCTTTTGGTGACTTTTAGCCATGACTTATAGCCTCATTATCTGTAAGTTTATTCATGTTTCATACACATAAATCATCTGGAATTAATTCTAAACACCGCATCAAAATCCGTTGCGCAGTTTAGAAGAACGAATCAGCAATGCACGCTCATTGAGGTAATATATGTACTTAATACATATTGTGTGCACGCTCGGTCGATCTCAAGGCTGTCGAGAACAGCCAAGACATTGTCTCTTCGAGAATAACATAGCAGCATTCAGCTATGCTATTCAAATCAAATCAAATCAAAATATTTTATTTCACATAACCTGCAAGGGCACTTATGAAACGTCAGAAGCTAGGTGCACGGTTCCAATTTGTCGCTTCCTATGGAGAAGCCTAATATTATCCACGTCTTCTAAATCATCATCTTCAGCCTATAGCAGTCCAATTGCTCGCCATTGCGTGCAATTGGAGAGGCCTATGTTGAGCAGTGGACTGCCAGAGACTGAAGATGATGATTTAAAAGACGTGGATAATATTTCAGTCCGCTAAAATAAACAACAAAATGTAATGTTATTAATACTTCACAGGTGTTTATTGTTTACGTGCTCTTAGAATTACATTGACCTACTTGTGTGTGGCTCATAAATACTTCATAACAAACTAATGCAACTCAATGTTTTCGGATGCTCCTGATTGGCTGCCCGCAGAGCTGTCAACTGAATCATGTGGTTTATCTTGAGAAACATTTAATGGTTGAAAAATAAAATGTGGTAGGATGAAAACATGTGGAATTAATAAGTAGATGTAGGAAGCGCATAATGGCATAGCGAAACTGTTATTATTTTTCAAAGTAAGTTCTGTTACCGTTTTTTTTTTTGAGGGTGGAATTAATAAGTAGATGTAGGAAGCGCATAATGGCATAGCGAAACTGTTATTATTTTTCAAAGTAAGTTCTGTTACCGTTTTTTTTTTTGAGGGTGGTAATCATCAAATAACTTCTCTCGCTCTGGGTGGAGCGGGAAGGCGTGTCAGACTTTTACTGACTAAAACCCATCCGTGTTCCTTCAATTGCCTGTGTGCCAGGGGCCGCGATATCTCTTTCGAACAATGGCAGGCATCGGCCCTTGCGGACCCCACCAGTTGGTGCTGACGTCTCTTTGAAGCGCGCGTGTAGTGTACCAATACAAAACTCAAGTAGTATACCAATTTTATTCATCTGAGATATACTGAATATACGTAAACAATCTAGTAGTAATATGTAGGTCCTTACTTCATTTTAAACTTTGCGGTGAAAATAGAAAGCTAAAGAAGCGTGAATTTAATACAGGTTTTTAATACAGGATAATAATAATCAAGCATATGTTTTTCCATCCATTTTGCCATCTTGAATTTTCATATCGACCTCGCTATCGGCTTTATCACCCTCGAAAACCAAGGAAACGACACCCATTACGAAAAAAAAGTTTTTGTTTGCAGCCGAGATCTTGTGTTTTCATTTTGACTTCACAGTCGGCTTTACCACCCCCTAAAATTATGAAAACGACACCCATGATGAAAAATTTAAATAAAATTCGCTGCTGCCATTTAACGCTGATGCGCTGATTTTCATTATAACCTCACTATGATTTCTACCTGTTTACTGATACCGCATCGCAAGCTGCGTTATAGGACTTCGTTCCAAAAAACTATTTTGAACTTCTTTCCTTGTGACTAGGGTAGGTAGAGGTATCTACACGTAAAGACGCCTAGCCTGTTTGTACATATACGTGTTATCGTAGCTACTCGAACAAGTTACTAGTTCTTATCTAAAGTGGTCTACATCGCGCGTCCACTTGAGGAGTTCACCATACTATTGGAAGGGAAGTGGTAATTCATCAATGAGCATTGCGAAGTGCGGCTATCATTGACCATGGCATTAAGTTTAATGATAAGTGATACCGCAAGCAGGTCCGGACTTGAGTCCCAGGGCCCCCAGGCACTTGACATTTTGGGCCCTACGCCATCTCCACGCCATTTTGGAAATTTAGCTAATTAAATCCTATTCCATTACTACTTAGAGAAAATATATTTTTTAGGGTTCCGTACCCAAAGAGTGCCAACAGGACCCATAACTATGCCTCCGCTGTCCCTTCGTCAGTCCGTCCGTCTGCCTGTCAGCAGACTGTATCTCACGAACCGTAATAGGTAGACATAGCACTATAATAACAAATAATTTTATTGACGTGTAAAAGTGTTTGTACAAACCTACTTACGGAGATAAAATCATTTAGGTATCAAATAAAATAAAATAACCCTAAAAACTAAAGAGTGTCTCCATACAAGAAACGTATATTTTTCGCCTTTTTTTGCCTTGTAGTCCGTAATACTTCGTATGCGAGGCCGACTCGCACTTGGCTGGTTTTTCATTTGGTAAGGAAAGGTCATTTCATTTCTCATTTTGGTTCAATTAGCCCAAAATCAATGATTAATTGACCCATAAATACGTGGGTAATATAATATTCTCAATTTCTCATACATACGTTCTAATAAATCTTCAAAGGGAGCTTAGTACGTAGATAATGCGTCACGCGCGCTGTTACGTAGGTAGGTACGTATGTACATAGAATTTATAACTGTGAGGATTTGCTCGCAAGAAATTCGTGTTACAAACACCTGCGACTAACCGTACAATAAAGCGTAAAAATAAAGGTAGGTTTATTATAATAAAGCATATTTTTAAATAAACCGTGATGGTTTTTGTGTTAATTGGACTTTAAAAGGTATACTCATTTATTTTAAAGAAACTACACTCGAAGAGGGCAAATGCGAATGGAAGCTCCGGACGTTCTAGAAGGACAGGTAGGTAAGTAAAATGACCTTTTTAACCGACACGTCAAAAAGGAGGAGGTTATCAATTAGAGGTTTTTTTTTTAATGTATGTTCGGGCATAACTCCGTCATATATAGACGTATTTACAAATTCTTTTTTGTTCAAAAGGGGTTTATTCCCAAATGGTTCTATTTAAATTTCATATAGATCTGATGATGAGTTTCGGAGACAAACAACGGAACTCTTCAAAAAATGACAGCAAATCAACCGCGATTGCTGCTATTGCATAAATATGCATGGTTTTGACTCAAAAAAGAAATGAGTTTCATTTAATCATCTCGATCAAACGCATCGAGCGCGCTTGGCGTTCTGATTGGCTCTGGATTGGTAACGGACGAATCGGAGCGCCGAATGCGCTCGATGCGTTTGGCCACAGATGTATTCGAACGTAAACAACCCTAACGGGGTATGTAGGGCGATAGACGTGATACGTGGTGAATTAGTGATGTAGGTACGTACAGTGGCCCTAGTGTACCTAAGTTTCTTTTAACCATCTCGATCAAACGGACCGAGCGCGTTCGGCGCTCCGATTGGCCCTAGATTGGTGAAGGACTAATCGGAGGTTAAAAGAAACTCACAGTAGGGCTAGTTGGCATTCAGTAATTTATGCCGCATGGGAAAAAGCCGTCCATTTATATATAAAATAATAATTAAGGGCAGTTGTACTTACCTATCTTTCTGCAGGTCATATCTACGGCTAACAAATGCAATGTGGGCTGCTCTCTAAAAATGCATGAGTACCTTCACCAGCAAGATGCAGCAGCCTGGCGACTTGATAGACGAAAGGGGACTGTTGGTCAGAAGCAGGATAATAAAATATCGTAAATGGTCATGCTGCCGTGTCACGCACAACTCTTCTATCTTGAAAAACAGCGGTTTGAGTAAATCGTCTTTGAAATGTTAAATAAACTAATGTATGTATTCCTTGTGTAAATTGTATAAAGTACTTAATTATAATTACTGTTGAATAAGTTTTTAAAAGAACTTAAGAATATGGGGCCTAATTCTTTTTTTGTAAATTTTGAATATTAAACGTTTTATTCGAATAAAAAGAGTTGGGCATAACCACTGTTTCATACAAACGCGGTCACGCGTTATGTATTATCTTGAGTTAGAAGATTTTTGCGCAATAATGTATTACCACGTGATTCCAAGACCTATGTCTGCTAACTAATAGTTGAGTGAGATGTGTGTAACTTGTCAGGTCGGTCGATTTAGAATACTCATCTAATTTAAGGGTAAGTAGGTAAATAATAAACCCTGAAATATGAAAAACTATAGTTTAATTAATCAAATTAATGTAGTGGGTATTCAGTCATCTTTATTCATTAAAAATAAGTATTAAAATAAAATTGGACTAAGTAATTATCTACTTATTGAACAAAATAATCAGTAAAAAAAATTTTGTTTCTTTTTTGTGATTTAGTATACTTATAATAGTATCTACGTTAACTTTTAAAATAATCAATTAAACTGATTAAGAAATCCATAAAACAGTATCAACATAATTATGTTAGTCTGTTGTAATAAAATAAACTAAACAAACTCCTTTAACAAAAACTTTTTATCACTTAGCATTTTTTCTGCTGATATTAGTGACGGTTAGATTGGTTAATTCATCGTCACTATTATTAGCAGAAAAAATAAAGTTTGTATATTTTGAACCGGGTCACACATATATGGCGGGTGATACTGAAGGTACAAGGATGTATAGCAAATAATTTTTTTTTTTTTTTTTTATTGATTTTGGCTTCACACGGTTTGTGCATTTAGCCAGTGTCAAGTAATTTTTATTTTAGATCAAGTAAATGGCCCGATATCGGGCACGAAGTTATAAAACAGTCATAGTCGTCTTTAGTCAGTCAAGTCAAATCAAAGTTATTGTAAAGCGGTAGTAACTTTACAACAACCTAATAGGAGTTTTTGGGGGGAACACGAAAAGTCCACGTTAGTCACTTATTTTCACCTTCACTACACTTGTGCACTCACACGTAACTAAATTGAATAATTCACTATCAAAATTATACAATTTAATTAGCTATTTCACTAAATTCCATGAAAATGAAAATTCGTGCGACATGTTCCAACGCGATCCCGCCAAAAACTCCCAAATAAATTTGGTAATGTAAAAGAGAAGTATGACTTAACAGATTATACAGATAAAATTAAGAAATCACGAAAAAATATGACAGTTCATCATTCGATTTTGTTTAAAGATGAATTTAAAAAGACATTTCCAAAGGATTACAGCATCAAAGCATTGAAAATGATTGAGTTTCGACGAGACACAACAAGTATATTTGTTAAAAACTCATGTTTCGAATGATTTCAAAGAATAAAAGTTTATGAACAAAAACTGTTTTAATCCTAATGACTCTGTGGACTTTATTAGGAATACAATATTCCTTTCAAAGAAAGTCCTCGAGGAGTAAGTGCAATAAAAAAACGGGAACTGTTGAAATTGTGTGATTCAATGCCAATTACACGTAGACCATTAATTGAAGAACTGGCGGTGAATGATAACGTTTGTGATTTAGATGCTTTATTTGATGATTAATTAAGTACCTAATTTAATGTATCATTTCAAATCATTAATTTGTTTATATTCTTGTTTATGTTGATTTCGGTTGATTTTAACTAGTCTTTACGTTGTTACTATTTTTTATTATTGTTATAAATTTATTACAAAGTTATAAAAAGTTTTTATAACACATTTGCTCGTAAAGGGTCTCTTAATTCACCAATTTCAATATCGTAATGTATGTCGTTACGTACTTGTGCGTTATTGTAATGTAAAACGCACGAGTTTCTTTTTAATAAGGTAAAACGCAAGGTTTATCAAGATGCTCCGTCTAAAACGAACGGTACTTTTTTAAATATTAGCAAAGAGTTTTTATTTCAGAAAAATGGTCAACATTTTATGAATAAAATTAACTTTGAGAGATATAAAAAATAAAAATTTAATTCTTTAATTTAATTAGTTTTGACAATAAATTACAACCATTTATCTGTAACAAAAACAAACAAATATTAATTTACTTTATTAGTAATACTGGTTGTTTTCGTGCCTTTGCCTTAAAAAAAGCGCTGATGCGCGCGCGTCGCTAATTTGAGAACAAGTAAAATTTATTCCGCGCGCTTTTTCTTTTCGCTGTATTGTTTTTATTTGAAAATGTCGTCAAGTAATGATGAATTTATTCATTCGACACCGCCAGAAGTCTCAGAGGCAGCGAAAAAGGCTACTCTAAGCCTTTTGCCCGAAAAATCGACCGATAGATACTTACAAGCGTATCAAAATTTCATCTTATGGAAAACAAGCAAAGATGCAAAATTCATTTTCAGAAAGTGTGTTTTTAGCCTATTTCATGGAACTTTCTGAAAAATATAAGTCAAGCTCATGGTGGTGCTACTATTCAATGCTAAAAAACACTGTGCAAACAAAACATGGTATTGATATCAAGTCATACTCCAACTTACTGGCATTTCTAAAAAGACGCTCTAGTGGCCATGTGAGTAAAAAGTCGAAAGTATTTTCGGAAGACAATGTCAAGAAGTTTCTAAAAGAAGCTCCGGATTGCCGATATTTAGCAACAAAGGTCAGTTGAAACTAAATTATTGTTATTAACTTCTTTCACTTTCGTATTTCTTTACAATATAAGTGTTTTGTACGCTGTTTTTATCTCTTTTCAGGTTGTATTAATATTCGGCATAAATGGTGCATGTAGACGACGAGAGTTGGCAAACATCACAACTAATGATGTCGAGAACCATGGGCGGGTTCTTCTTGTCCAGGTCAAAAACACAAAAAATAAAATTCCAAGATCGTTCACAATACAGGGGCCTTTTCACGACATAGTGAAGAAATACGAAGCGCTTCGTTCAACGAAAGCGATGTCTAACAGATTTTTTCAAAATTACCAACATGGAAAATGCACTAGCCAACCCATTGGCATAAATAAATTTGGAGCAATGCCGAAACAAATTGCCACTTTCTTAAATTTGGATCATCCACATGAATACACAGGGCACAGTTTCAGAAGGTCCTCGGCTACATTGCTCGTCGATTCAGGTGCGAACTTATTGACACTAAAACGCCACGGAGGGTGGCGGTCGAACGGTGTAGCCGAGAGCCATAGATGACTCGATGAGAAATAAAGAAGAAATTAGCTCCCGCATTACAAGGAATATAAATTTGGAGCCAAGGGTTGACTCTCGACCGTCTACGAGCACTCACGCGTACATTCCACCATCGTCGCCGCCGCCGCAGCCGCCTCCGTCGCCGCCACCGACTGCAGAACTCTGTGGTCTCGTTTCTCCTACTTTCACTCAAGAGAGTCAGAGAGAAACTGGTGAAATTGTAACTAATAATAATAACTTGACAACATTAAAAATGCCAACTGGCAACGTAATAATCAATTTTACATATTGTTAAAAAAATTCTAACTGCTTTAACAAGTGATTAAAGATTTATTCGTTTAAGAATATTTGAGTTTTATTTATTTCCTCGCAGATATGTTATAAACGTCGTATGACAGACGTGCGCTTTGATAATTACAGCCTCTGCTTTCTTGTAGCCCTCGCCTACGGCTCGGGCTAGCAATATCGCCTTGGCTGTAATTTTCAATTTACCGCACTTATATCATAATGTACTATTGTTATACGAGTTTGTTTAGTTTATTTTATTACAACAGACTAACATAATTGTGTTGATACTGTTTTAGTGATTTCTTAAACAGTTTAATTGATTATTTTAAAAATTATCTTATCCACTATTTTAAGTATAATCGCGCGCGCAGCGACCTCGATCACGCGCAACTCTTCTAACTAAAATCTAACGAAATTGAGATACGCTGCAACAGCTACCGCGGTAGCTGTTGCAGCGTATCTCAATTTCGTTAGATCGTGCATTACTCGCGAGTAATGCACGTTTTCTAACTTTTGAGTTAAAAGAGTTACGCATGATTCAATCATTAAAAAATTAAGTTGAACGAGTTTGCCATTACAAATATCTCGGAAACTAACTACTATTTTTGAAATTCTGTTTTAGTATTGACGATAGTTATGGTGTATAAAATTATTTTGCAGTGGTTAGGCGAAACTCAATTTTTTTACGATAGCAGAGATGTGCGTGACACGGCAGCCGGTCTTGGTACTATAATGTATTAATTCTTGGGTGATGTATTTATGGGGACGTAGTGGAATTGATACGATTACGATTGAACGTTTATTGTGGAATAAACGTTATAATTAAAAGGAAAAAGGAGCATTGGAGTGGTCCAATGCTCCGTTTTCGACATTAAAAGCCTATTCGGAATGCATTTGAAAGCTCAAAAAAACGCTCGAATGTTCGAATGTAGTTTATAAGCCAGCCTAGTCAAAATAAGGTCGACACTTGCAGACAACCTTTACAGTATCTACCTTCAGAGTTCAACTGTGGCAGTTTCTTATCGCCTCGCAGAAAAAACTTGGTATGACTGTTCCGAACCTGTCCATAATAAATCTAACTGGCTGTCGTGTCCTTTCAGAGTTAGTCTGTTAAGTTTGCATTTTTAGCGTAAATCGTGGTCGCAAACCTGTGAACAAAGCGTACGCAGAGTGTAAGCGTAAGCGTAATCATTTGTGGATATATTGATAAATAATGATTATGATACTTACACATGTTGATTAATCGATAGGTAGGTAGGTACGTAGAAAAGCTACAAGCTTCATCATAAGGAAAAAAATATATATTTTGCGCGCCAAACGTTTTAAACAAAAATCGCTTCCTACAGTTTCCTCACAAATAAAACTTTCTCCAACAAAATAGTTGGTATCCAAGCCCTAAAACTTACGCAAAAATAATGGCGAATATCGAATGACTACGCAAAAACACGATAGTCTAAGAAAAAGGTCCAAACTGAGTGAGGTTGCATTTATTCTTATTCTATGAAATAACATCGTCAGTCATTTCTTTTGAAAGGCGATGGCCATCGGTCAGGTACCTACGGGACACAATCCTGGCTGGTTGCCAAACGCGGCTAGCAAAATTGCCATAACTTGTATGAAGGCATAAATCCGTAGATCAGTTCTTCATTATAGTAGGGCACTCAACACTGGCACATAGGGGATAGATTAGGTCAGGTTATATATAATACTAGCTTTTGCCAGCGGCTTCGCCCGCGTGGAGGTCGGTGTATTACACATATAAACCTTCCTCTTGAATCACTCTATCTATTAAAAAAACTCGCATCAAAATCCGTTGCATAGTTTTAAAGATTTAAGCATACATAGGGATATAGGGACAGAGAAAGCGACTTTGTTTTATACTATGTAGTGATTATCTATTCCTGTGTCTGTTTTATATTATAACAATATTTAAAAAAACACTAAAAACTGAAAAATAACTTTAATTTCGGAAGGCGGTGACTTTGGATATGTTTTTTAATTTTTTGTCACCGCCTTCCGAAATTAAAGTAATTTTTCACTTTATAGTGTTTTTTTGGAAGTCGGTTGTTTTTTTTTTGAAAAAAGTTTTTATTTTTTTCGAAAATTTCGAATCGCGATTCGTGAGACTGCCTTAGTGAGAAAGAGCGTTTTAGGCATGTCAACAAATTACCAGGTGTCATAAAAAAATTGAATTTTACACAATTAAAAAAAAAATTAAAACTGTTATTAATTCAAAAATGTTACTATACGACTGATGAATTCCTAAATGATAAATTAATGTAGACTTATTTATTTGACTGAATATTGTGACTTTATGATTATTTATTTATGCATTGACCGTAGAAATCATTCCACATAGTGACATTTTTATTTGTTGTTTTTGTTTTTTTATTATAATTCTATTAATTTTGACATACCAACCAAATATTTTATGTTTACCTCTCGCATGGTGGTTATTTTATTTCGCATGCAACCATATTTGTACGCCTCTTGGCATAACATAGCGACCTATGGCTCTAATTTAAAAACTGTATACACTACCTATGTTACACAAATAAAAATGATTTGATTTGATTTTGATTTGATTTGATTTGATTTTCATTTTTTAGTGGTTCACATGTGCTCACCCCTTCACAGCTGGTGGCTTCACACTTCACAAACTGGTGTAAACAATTGACAAACATGACATTTCAGCAATTCCAGTCCATTTGCTATCATTTATTGAGGAGTTCTGTTGCCTATCTCCGAAGTTCTTCATCAGATCTTCACCAAATTGAAATGGGACCACTCCGAGAAAGTACTTTTCCAAAAACTATACAAATCGCTTCAAGTGTGTCTATAAAATTTGAAGAGTTCTCTCTATTTCTCCAGGATCCCATCATCAGATCCTGACTTGATGATCATGGGACCACCTGGGAAGTATACTCTTTCAAACACAAAAAAAAATCCAAATCGGTCTAGCCATCTTCGAGTAATCGGGGAACATACATTAAAAAAACAAAAAAAAATGTTCCGACGAATTGAGAACTTCCTCCTTTTTGAAGTCGGTTAAAAATACCTGTTCGTATTAGTACGGTTTCGATAATCGGTTTGTAATATCTATCAATAGATACTTTAGAAGACAGTCGCTTTTGAATCATGCGTAGGTAAGTAGGTATAAGGTGTACGGGGTGGCATGGACATCGATGCGGAAACTGAAACCGTTATTTCGGCACATGATTCTAGACCAGTGGTCGTCAAATTGCGGCCCGCGCGGGCCGCAATTTGTCACAAAAAGGTGCATTAGAGCCATGTGTGGTCTGAAAACAGATGACAGATGTGCACCGTATTTTAAATCATTAAAAATACTCACGCTACCAGCTAACGCTGACGCAGCGGACAGAGCTCCGGCGGTATCTCATGGCGACATGAAGAGTGCTATTGTCGCAGCCCAGTGCTGGGCACGCCACGATTGCGGCGGTAAGACCCCTCTTTGAGGAGTGGCTTGAGAGACGGTACGGCGTCCTCACCTTCCGCCTGACGTAGGTCCTCACCGGGCACGGTTGTTTCGGGAGGTTCCTGTTTCGGATAAGACGGGAGGAAACGCCCGGGTGTTTCCATTGCGAAGATCGCCCTGAGGACACGGTGGAGTATACGGTGGAGGTCTGCCCGGCTTGGGCGGAGCACTGCCGTGTCCTCGTGGAGGCGATCGGCGGCGGCAATCTCTCGCATCCGGCCCTGGTCCATGCCATGGTACGGAGCGAGAGTGAATGGATAGCCGTCGCTTCCTTCAGCGTGGCAGTGATGCTCGCAAAGAGAGAGGCGGCGCACGTGAGGGAGAGACAGTATATGCGCCCTCACGGCCGTAGCCTTCGCAGAAGACGCCCTGGGCGTCGGGAATCCCAGGCTGATTCAGGGCGTATATACTGCCTCTCCCTCACGTGCGCCGCCTCTCTCTTTGCGAGCATCACTGCCACGCTGAAGGAAGCACCGGCTATCCATGCACTCTCGCTCCGTACCATGGCATGGACCAGGGCCGGACGCGAGAGATTGCCGCCGCCGATCGCCGCCACGAGGACACGGGGGTGCTCCACCCAAGCCGGGCAGACCTCCACCGTGTCCTCAGGGCGATCCTCGCAATGGAAACACCCGGGCGTTTCCTCCCGCCTTATCCGAAACAGGAACTTCCCGAAACAACCGTGTCCGGGGAGGACCTGCGTCAGGCGGAAGGTGTGGACGCCGTGCCGCCTCTCAAGCCACTCCTCAAAGAGGGGACTTACCGTCGCAATCGTGGCGTGCCCAAACTTAGAGGGTTGTATTGATAATTTTAATGCTCATACTTCTGTAAAGCCATATTTGTTACGGTCGCGAACCATATTTTAATCAGCATACAACCAGACACTGGTCTCGTCCTTAAGGTGAATCTAGTCTACATTATTCCGGCTTATTCCACTTTTCCCCCCTGAGAGAATCCCCCTCAGGGGGGAAAACTGGACTCTAATATAAAAGAAGTCCAGAAAGTCCCCTTTTCATTTTAAGTTAGTCCACTTTTCCCCCCTGAGAGAATCTCTCTCAAGGGGGAAAACTGGACCTTAATATAAAAGAAATCCAGAAAGTCCCCTTTTCATTTTGGATCATTCCACTTTTCCCCCTCATTTTTAGTTTTGATTTGTACGCTCTTAAAGTACATAAAAAATAGTAATCAGATACAATGTAATTAACAAAAAAAAACGACAATATGATATATATAATATCGTTAATGAGTCTTTTTTTTCACAGACTTTTGATTTAATAAAATGTGATGAAGAGTAAAAACAATCACAAAAAAACTGCGATGAGGGATTGGTCATCGGTTGATTTTTGTAAAAATAATAATTAAAACTGTTTAAACAAAGTACACACAACCTACCTAGAAAAACTAAATTATTTAGATGTGAAAGTTTCCCTTAATAACATCACTTTGTTAAATATAAAACAATTATCAAGTTTTTCGGCAATTTTCAGATAGTAAAAAAAACCAAGTACAAAGATAAAGAGATTTTCCAGGAACACGGACCTTCCGTGAGAAATAATACCAATAATACATTAGGTGCAGGTACCTAATGTACTATTAGTATTATTTCTCACGGACCTTTTCCTTTCCTTTCTTTTCCTTTTGATTACAAACAGTAGGCTGTTTGTAATCTATATCTATACTAATATTATAAAGAGGTTAAGTTTGTGAGGTTGTAGGAGGTAATCTCTGGATCTACTGAACCGATTTTGAAAATTCTTTTACTAATAGAAAGCCACGTTATTTTTGAGGCTATATGTATATTAACCTGAAAACGGTCAAATGAAAAAAAATGGGATCCCACACGTGGGAAGCCGGGACGGGCAGCTAGTTTAATATAATATGGTATGTTCATTTAGTGATTTTCTTAAAGTCATTAATGTTGTTGCTTGTGACTTCGGTTATATTGCGTTCCCTAGGGACTATTAACTAGGGAATTTTAAAGTATCTATGTACTTGAAATAATATGGTATGTTCAATTGTGATTTTCTTAAAGCCATTAATGTTGTTGCTTGTGACTGCGGTTATATTGCGTTCCCTATGTACTTAAAAAATTCAAAACAAAAAGCATCCTATGTGTTTTCTCAATTTTCAAACCGAGTTTCATAACAAACGATTGAGCCGTCGTTGCGGCAGCGTGAAGACATATCAAATCAAATAAACAAACAAACGCACTTTCGCCTTTATAATATTATAGTTAGAATCCTTGCTAATATTCTAAATGAGAAAGTGAGCTTTTTTGTTACGCCTTCACGCTAAAACGGCTGAACGGACTTGGATGAAATTTGGTACATGGGTAGACCATGACCTGGATTTGGACATAGGATTATTTATCCCGATATTCGTACGGGATCGAGCGAGACTGCGGGTGTAACCGCGGGGCGCAGCTACTTATGAATAAATAAGGAACTATAACATGTCTGCTTATTTAAAGTATTTAAACTCGAATTACATAAAATAATTCAGTATACATTTTATATTAGCTTTATTGAATATGTTGACAAAGGCCTGCTTGACGGTGCTCCTATTAGTGTGTGAATGGTTAAAAATTATTCCCAAGCTCGCTTCACTCGCTCCTGCATTCTAGGTTTTCTAAGTAAAATATCTGCCGGCGCCCGCTGTAAATATCTTAGCAACCAGCACCAGCGAACAAATCGGTGCCCAGCACCGGTAGCAGAAGCACTCCTTAAATTTTAATGACCTCAGGGGGGATTTCTGGACGTTGGTTTTTCAGATTCCAGTTTTCCCCCCTAAGGGGGATTATCAGGGGGGAAATCCACACTTTTTATTTATAGATTCCACTTTTCCCCCTAAGGGGGATTTTCAGGGGGGATTTGTGGAATAAGCCCATTATTCCCATACAAACTTCGGGATTGTATTACTCCACTGTTCGACAATACATCAAAAATTAACCATGTTAAGGTTTTGTCTCATCATTAATATTGTCTGTACGGAAACATTACACTAAAATAAAAAGCCATTAAAAAGTTAGGAGCCAACAAAGATTCGTTTTTCTTGCTAATTTAACCTAACTTTGGGCGTGTTTATGTATTAAAAGAAGTGTAAAATCTCCAAAACCAAGTCGGTACTGACAAAGCTCATATGAAAAAGTTCAATAAACTTTATTGGTCATTGATTTATGCAGTGGTTTTTTCATAAAACCCGATCTTCCGAAGGACTTTTCTTAATTTTTTACCCGCCTATGTTACTATAAATGATCGCGATCGTGTAGACTAGTGGCTAACTGCTCATCACTGATACTATCTCTGTCGGACACAATACCTGGTGAGCCAGCGTGCTTTTTAGCCAGGCCCACCAGTTAGTTCGACACAGCAACTAGATTCCCCTTAAATGAATTCCTAGATATCACCTATTTAAATGCTGTCAAGCTTGCGACTTCCTCGGTATGTAGCTGGTTTCTCCATAAAACGAATTGCTAGGTTAGCAGGCCTTTCTTACTCACATCTATTAAAAATTCGCCGAATCTTCCAGATTTTTATGGCACACTGTAATATCTTACTAATACCGATTTATCGCATTTTCACGGCTCAATTCTCTACGTTATCCAGAGGTGGTAGTAAATCAGAAAGAAATTACAAGGGATGAAATATTGTTCTCTTACCTATGTCAAATGCTAAATGTATTTTTAATATCTGTATAAGTTTAAACGTTAACGTTCTTTTACCAATTCAATATTTTCTTTGAATAATATAGGGTAGTTACTTTTGTTATTATTTAT
Source organism: Polymixis lichenea (assembly GCA_949091785.1). Taxonomy (NCBI): domain Eukaryota; kingdom Metazoa; phylum Arthropoda; class Insecta; order Lepidoptera; family Noctuidae; genus Polymixis; species Polymixis lichenea. The sequence goes on along the minus strand of OX420932.1, from coordinate 16,186,094 downwards.
AACAAAAGTAACTACCGTTTATTTCGCCATTATTATTACCATCAACTGGGCAGGCACAAATCCAGACTCCGGACTGCTTCTAAGATATTCCCGATGGTAAAACTCAATAGGGTATTATTACACCCATTTCTGAAAAGTATCTTTAGATTCTAAAATGCTAATAAACCACAAAAAGAAACACTTTTCTTTTTCAACACATTAGTGCTATTTAAATGCAGGCGGCACACAGTGGAACGAATGTATGGGAGCGGTTGGACGTAGACATGTCCGAAAAATAAGAGTAAAATTATGACAAACTAATGATGCCATCTTATTCGATTACTTAATGCCTTCATAAATTGTGGTGATGAATTTCTTCATAACTCCCATATTTCGGGAGTAATTTGAGAAAATGTGAAATTTTACTATGAAAATGAGTGTATCGAGCTCTCTCCCTCCTGATTCCGGGCTTGTTTCAAGTAGCGGTCTCTAATATCGTAATGCTATTACTAAGAGCTATATTTAATACTAAGACACATAGTGCGCCAAATGTGCACTTTCTGGGATAAAAGGAAATGAAAATTTAAAAAAAAAAACGTTTTTTCCCCATTTGTATTTACTTTAAACCGCAGACAGACTTATTAAGAGGTCTATAAATATATTATATATATATACAGAAATATATATTAACAAAAATATTCACAAGAACTGATGAGAGTATGACTTTTAAGTAAGTTGATAATAAATTACCTAGTTTCATTAAAAGTACAATAAATAATTAAGATGTAAGCTCTAATTTACTAAGTTACACATTTTAAAACAATAACATCATTTAATTATCTTCGTCATCATCATCATCATCAATTAATTCAAATTCAGAATCGATGTCCGCTAAATCATTTATGTTAACAAATTCGATATCACTTTTCTCAGAATCCGTAAGCTCATAAAATTCCTTAAAAGAAGATTTTTTTACAAACTTATTTCCTTTTGGACGGATACTTGTAACAAGTGGATCAGAAGACAGTAAAAGATTGTGCATAATATCTTCATTGCATGAGATACTGCTATGCTTTCGAGAATGCCCCTCTCTATATTTTCTAAAATCTTTATTTCTAGCCTCAGATGCCTCTTCGGATAGAAAACCAATGGGCACAATTGACATGTTCTGAACTATGTCTGGCCCATGCATTAAAATTTTATGAAGTGAAGAAGGCATATAATACCATGGGTATAACTCCACGTAAAGCTTAGCAGTATCAAAGCAGAACTCTCGGAATTTAGTTACGTTGATCTTCTCTCCTGATGAAATACACTGCAAGATCACACAGATTTTTCTTAAAAGCATAGCATCTATTCCGGTCAGTTCAGCAGATTTAGTGTAGTTTTCAAAAAATCTCCTTGCCGAGTTGCCATTGTTGGTGGATCCACTGCCTTGTTTCACAACATCGAGAAGTAAGCCCGTTTCTCTTCTTACAGCCTCTTGAACTCTTTTCTTCCTGTCATCAACTTGCCTTTTTGCTATATCACCCCTTACTTGCCATGATTTTATGTCTAATTTGTAGGAAATGTGTAATAAGCATTCCATTGAGCGAATCCAAGCGTGAAGGGTGCTTAAGCTATATTTATACATGTCCTCGTTTGCGTGTTTATCTTTGATTAACTCTAAATTATTCATTTCTTTAGGACAAGCCTTGCATATGTCACACACTGAAGCTGCTGTATTGGATATAATGGAATGAATTTTACCATCAATCATTGTCAACAGCAGTTGGTGTTTGACACTAATTCCATCAGTGATGGTGGATGGAGTTAAGGCTTCAATCTCTGCTTCGATTTCAGCCATCTCTCTCTGCACATTTTCTTTGGTTTCCTTTATAAACTTAAACAATATTGGCCGGCAAAATGAAGTGGAAGATGGTCGCTCGTTTTCCCAAATTGTTACACCTTTTGAGACGAGCCGCAGTGGTACAAGACTAATCATAAAATTACTAGCAAGATCGATTTGCTCATCTTCACTCGTCCTTTGATGATAAATGCTTTGGCTAGATGATCCGTCAAAACCCCATTTGCTGGTCAATACGAGCTGTTGATTGGGATCAACAGGGGTTTCTAACGACCTAATAAGTCTTCTTGAGGTTAAATCCATCAAGGCTTGTAATTTGATTTTTGCAGAGCTCTCTGTAACTGTGAGATCTTCTTTGGCCGGATAGCACTTAATTTTTTCTTTAACCAACATGTAGTAACTCGGGTATTGAAGAGCTCCTTCTTGAGTGTTGAAATCCCGAAGAGTGTTATAGCGCCATTTCGATAAGTTCATCGATACATAAAGAGCCAATGCCTTCAAAGGGGATATTTCCCGTACCTGAATTGATTTACCTTCAATGAAGGCTTTGATTTTTGAGGCCTCTTCTGGATTCTCCGTCAAGTATTTCATAACATAAGCTGTATCGCTTTGTCCTGCCTTTTGAAGCGCCCTTTCGGCCGAAAACATAATTTCAGCGCTGCTACTGCTGCATGAAAGACTATCTTCAGTGCGTCTTCTTTTTTGCCGGTTACTAAGGTCCTCAAAAGATTTACGAGGACTAGGATGTGTACAAGTTGAAGCATCAGATTTAGCAGGAGAAATTATGGGCTCGATGACGTCACTTATATTTTCTGTAGAAGGTTCCATATTTTCATTCTGTAATTCCGGCCATTGAATTGCAGCCTGTAGCCAAATCTCATGTTTCTTCCGAAACTTATCTGTGCTTCTTCCAGACTGTGTCCATTTTGCATAAATGCGGTAGCAAAATCGACGACACCAGTCTTTTAAACTTGTTTCAGCACTTTCACATAACTGAACACAACTGTTATCTTTTAAAACACTGAACAAATAGTTAAAGTCGCGTAAATCTTTATGTGCGCGTGCGCATAAAGCAACGTGAATATCAAGATTTGTATTAAAATTTGGAAAATACATTGCGAGATTAGCTTGGATACAACGAGGTGTAAATCAACACTGATTTTAAAGTTACTAATAGTGACCTATTTATATAAAATCCAGGTATCCCAGGTATCCTTTGTTAAATATTGCAAGGTAATTAGTTATTGTGATAATTAGTAAATGATGCATGCTAAATTAGTGTATTAAGAGCCATTTAGTAATTAAATAATAGCAATGTTCTTATCAGTAATCATTAGTGCATCAGTTTTATATGTAAACCTTAAGTCCCTAATTATATATCCTAATTAGCTTATATCTTCTCTAATTGGCTGCTCAGAAATGTTATTGTAATAAGGTAAACCTTTAGAAAAACGGTTTTAATCAACAAAATAAACAAAAAATAAAAAAATTGTGTTATAAAATAAACATCACTCTTTATCCCAGAAAGTGCACATTTGGCGCACTATGTGTCTTAGTATTAAATATAGCTCTTAGTATTAGCATTATGATATTAGAGACCGCTACTTGAAACAAGCCCGGAATCAGGAGGGAGAGAGCTCGATACACTCATTTTCATAGTAAAATTTCACATTTTCTCAAATTACTCCCGAAATATGGGAGTTATGAAGAAATTCATCACCACAAGTTATGAAGGCATTAAGTAATCGAATAAGATGGCATCATTAGTTTGGCATAATTTTACTCTTTTTTTTCGGACATGTCTACGTCCAACCGCTCCCATACATTCGTTCCACTGTGCGGCACCGCTGCCGCCGCGCGGCACTTTACGGCAAATGTGAAGGCGCCTTTTTTTTTTTTTGGGTAATGGCATCTCGCAGTTGACCTTGAGAGGCCGTGACTGCTTAACCGGGCTTTGCTGCGGTGACTTTTAGTTTTTTAGGCTAAGAGCCTCCAGCCAGGGCTTACAAACTAATTATTAAAACCTACAGCAACTGCGCACTGAGGGCACCCCCTGCGGGGTACGAGCCTCGGCTCAGGGAGTCACTTTTAGTGTGAAGGCGCGCTTAATTTCCTACTACTTATTTTATTTACTTCTGCCATTTTAAAGGGGTGGGCCCCTTTAAAATGCTGGGTACGCCCATGATTCAAATCTGCTGAAGTTCTTCAATCAGAACCAATAGTAGTTCAAGTTGCTGCTGACTTTATTTCAGCATTAACTGCTGCTGATGAATGATGATCAACAGAAGCTATCAGCGCTGAGATGGATGAAAAAACTTTGCCTCCATCTCAGCGCTGATAGCTTCTGTTGAACCGGAATATCGTAATCCTATTCATTTGATTCGCCAGGACATCGAAGATGATGATGTACGAGGGGGCGTTTTTAAGTTCGCGGAATGGAGGGTGAGAAGTGAAAATAAAAATACTAAATTATTTTTCTTTTTCAATATATTCACCTGCTACGCTTATACATCTTTCAGATCTTTCAATTAGCTTATGTATACCTTCATAAAAAAATGTTTTGTCTTTGTCCGAAAAATAAGCTGAAACCGCGTCCTTCACTTCTTCATAAGTTGTAAATTTTCTTCCCACGAAGTTCTTTTTTCAGTTTTGGGAAGAGGTAATAATCACTGGGAGCCAGGTCTGTAGGGTATCCACCCTACAGACCTGGCTCCCAGTGATTAGTGGGCTTCGATATTTTAGACCATCCGGTCTAAAATATCGAAGCCCACCTTATGCAGGGCAGCCAACGCAACACGGCTCTTGTGGACAGGCGCGTTGTCTTGAAGAAGAAGGACACTTTTGGTCAATTTACCCCTCCTTTTTTCTTTAATGCTTTCTTTCAACCTCTCGAGGATAGAAGCATAGTATTCTCCGGTTATAGAAACGCCTTTATCTTTATAATCGGTCAACAGGATCCCTTCTGAATCCCAAAACACTGTTGCCATGATTTTTCCAGCCGATTGTGACACTTTAAACTTCTTGGGTGGTGGTGTGCCTTTTTTGTGCCACTGCATAGAGTCCTGTTTCGACTCAGATTCATAATGATGAACCCAAGTTTCATCTCCAGTAACAATTCGACTTAATAATCCATCCTTATCTTCGTTACAGAGGTCCAAAAACGTGCGAGAACACTCCACGCGGTGTTGTTTTTGAGGCGGCGTGAGCATTCTTGGCACCCATCTTGCACTGACCTTTGTCATGCCAAGATGATCGTGTAGAATTTTGAAAATTGTCGTATCCGATACTCCAACCATTTCTGCAAGCTGTTTCTTCTTTAGTCTGGCATCTTCCAATATTATTTTTTCGACTTTTTTAATGATTTCCGGAGTAGTCACCTCGATCGACCGTCCGGGCCGTGGGTCGTCTTCAAGTGAGGTCCTGCCTTGTTTAAAGAGACTGTGCCACTTGTAAACCATGGTTTTACCCGGGCAAGAGTCCCCGTAAACGGATTCCATCTCTTCCAGTATATTTCAAACTGACTTTCCTTGCTTGGTAAGGAACTTTATTACGGCATGGTACTCGATTTTTTCCACAATTCACACTTTCTTCCCGATTGAGTTGTTTGCTGGATATAGTTAACTTGCTTGGTAAGTATATGATAGTTCAAAGACTAATGACCCATTTTTTTTTTTTTTTGAGTATGGCATCTCGCAGTTGACCTTGAGAGACCGTGACTGCTTAACCGGGCTTTTTGATCCAATTAAGATAAAACCTGGTATTTATACTAATATTGAGTGGCTGAAGTTGTGGCCATCCCGAGAATGACCTATTGTTATCCCCTCCCCCCCATTACGCGAACTTAAAAACGCACCCTCGTAGAAGACCCTGGTGTGCAGTGTCTTGGTATGTGCCAAATTCGGGCGAGACAATGAAATGTGGTTTTGGTGCACTTCTTGTGGGCTTTGGACCCATGCAGATTGCACTGGATAGGACTTAGCCCGCAGTTATGTAAGCGATATGTGTTGTCTACCATTGTTCACACGCTGATCACCATTGCCAACCGATGTTGACAATGGTGATCAAACCTGTTTTTTTTTTAATAATTAAAACTCTAGGGACGTCTGGATTTACGGCGATATTCATGCTGTGCTTTCAAATTATCGTCGCGATGATATCGCCGTATGGTGATTGGTTCATACAGTTTCTATTGACTAACTATTGGTAGTATGACTAGGTAGGTACCTAGCATCATTAATTCTCTAGGGACGTCTGGATTTACGGTTTGCAAACAATCGTCAAGATTTTATTACTTTCCCTTACTGTCGAATTATAGGCACTTATTTGAATGTCGTATAAATGAATTAGCTTCTATCTCCTGTTTTCTGGTGCCGATTTTATCGTTGCATAGGTACCTACCTTGTAGTTTAGTTGCACCTACCTATCATATTGCTTACTCTAAATTGAAAAGGCCAATCAATTATTATTATTATTCCACTTTGCCCCACAAGTAGGAGAAAGTGGAATGTTCGCAATTTGACGTCCACTGTGTCCGACTTAATTGATTTTGGTGGGGCAAATTACACTGGCATAGACTCTTAAGTTAGTTTTTTCCAGTAGTGCTGATACGTTTGGATTTAATTAAATATTATGGTACAAATAAAATAGTTTTATATCTATACAACGTGTTCCTTTTGATATCCCAAACTCTAGCGTATTAATGAGACTATGTCAAAAAATCAACTAGCATGTATTTTTTACAGAGGCACGTAACGGTATGATATGGACGTATGAAATCAAACTCATAAATCACATTAATAATTTATTTAATTGAAAGAGTATAGTATACATTAAGTTCGGAATACTGAACACACAGGTATGTAATTATATCAAGTATTCCTTAATAAGATTAATATTATGACACAAAGTATATAATATTACGTGACTATCGATGGTGCATCGAATACATAATACATCAATCTAGAAATATCCAAAGGCTCTCACAGCTTAGCTCGATTTCCCCGGTTCCTAAATCCAATACGGATCGTAATTTTTACCAGTCTCAACACTTGGTCGTACCTAATAATGCCAAACAGGTCCTTTGAAATCAGTCGACAATTTTAAATAGTTAATTAGTCTCCAATGCTAATTAAAGCTATGAAGGTTAACCTAAAAGTTTTTAACTTTTTGCTACATGCGGCCGGAACAGGGAATCCAGCTTTGTCGGACGACTCTTCGTCATAATGTGTTAAATCTAGGAGAGCATTCAATAAGTTGACAACAGTAGACACTCGAGAACGTTTTGATTAAATAGACAACTAGATCGGTTCAAACAGTTATATTTAAAGTCCTTTACTATAGCGAAAGGACCGAGAATGCCATCAATAAGAATCAGAAATACAAACGAGTCCCTTTAAAAAAAATCTCGGTTCAAATTCTCGGTTCCCGGCAGCTAATATTGGCAAACCGGGTGGAATTTACCGATTCGTGTGCCAGCTTTCACACAATACTACTAGGCAAACGTATCGCCGCCTGAGCTGGTTAAAAGGACTATATTAATAAACACCAAGACTTGATCAGTCTCGGTCATAGACACGTGCGGCTAAGACGTACATACTAAGGTAATAACTACCTAAAAGTCTCGTGTCATCACGCTCCTGCGTTTTATAACCGCAATTGCCATGAACTTTGGCGTACACTATAACACATTATTTCATTATAATACGAGTATTTTACAGTTTTCAAATCATATTTTCCTACTATTTCATATTCAAGTAACTACCTCGCCTAAAATTGAGCCAGTATTAACCCTGTTCTCCAATCATACTTCATAAATAGCTTAAGCCAAAATAGGAACTAAGCAAAAATAGGATCAGGCGAGAGAAACTTGTCTGAATTACATAATTATTATATCTTCTAACAACAGTGTTTATATCTAAAATTAAACGAACGGCACTAATAAAATAGTTAACAATTAAATTAGTTAAAAATAGCTAAAATTATATCACCGGAATCATAACAGCCATATTCAGGGCTACATCAATAAGCATTATTTTTACAATAATTTAGCTGCACCCTGTTATCGACGAATAAGAAATAGTATAAAATACTCCTAAGGGACTAAAATCACGGAGCAAGATTAACCTAAGCCTGCCGCGGTCACAGTTTTATCTGCGCTCATTCTTATTACAGATTCTAAAGACAGGACGTGTTTTTATTCTTTAATGAATCCGCCGAAACAACTGAAAACCAATTCCCGTAGTTAAAACGTTAAAATCTATTCGCAATCTCATCAAAGCTACAAAATATCAATCAAGCTGCGTAGCCTTCGCCCAACTTTGTTGGAGTCGGCGGATTTTACATGGAGCAACTGCGTCTCCACAACATAGTTACTGGGTAAAATGATACTCCTTGGTAAGTCTGGTTGTCAGACTTTTGGGCTTCTGACTACCCATAATACTGTCAAAGATCTACCCTAAGCGACAATCATTGTCAAAAGGTTGACGAAACTTTTGGTAAACCACAGGTCCGTTTTCACTCTATCTTCTGTCAAAAAAAAGACATTCACTGCTGATCTTCACTATTTTGACAAAATTGTGGAGTCTCTCCTACAAAAGCCATTATAATAAGTTAAAGTTAAGATATTTTTGACATATTAATACCGAGATTAAAATCAGAACATTCCGTTCTTAAAAATACTGGAATTTTCCCCTCAGAATGTACTTATTTACATAATTATTGGAACACAGATGAAGTATACACTAGACACAGTACCTATAGTACTTTTTAAAAGCTCCTAAAATCTAAAAAATCGAATGCACCCGTATTTCGGAATCGCAGTAACTGCAAAAATGCACCGAGAAATTGAAGCGATGCCCAAAAAAATCCCTACCGCTTGGCTGTTACGCTACGTAAAATTGCACCGTGCATTCGCCCCCTAAGACTTCCTTAATGATATGAAACAACATATACTTACCGACTAGTACGTAGCTCTAAATAGCTACGCAACAACACAGTGAGTCCTTAAGGAGAAATCTAAGATCATTTATTCTGGTTCAAAACCAGTAAAAACGAACAAGCTATTTGGTATACAGACAAAAATATTCATCTTTGTGCTATACTGCTAATATTGATTTGTTGTGTTTGCGTACTAAATTTTAAGCTTAAATGCCACTGAAAGGAGTGATGTTAAATGAATTGACTCACACAACATTTTTTTTAAGTAGTTGCAAGTCAGCTGCCTGGACCATAACAAATAGCTTGTTTGACAGGAGATTTTGAATAATTTGACACTAATCGTAAGCTTCGCTTACTCCATGTATAAAGCGCACGCTTCATTTCCTTTATCTGCTTTTTCAGCGTCAAATGCCCCGGATTCTGCCAGAGCCTCCATAAGTAACTGTGAACGAAACAAGGCATTGAAATGATTTAAATCAACACAAATACGAAAGTAAGCCTTTCATTTGGTATACATCATTCTGCCTGAACGTAGAGTTCAACTTCAAATGTTCAGGAGGAAAAGTAATTTAAGCAGCTATAAAGTGTGGATTCCATGAAACTAAACCCCATCAATACGTCTACGCCAAACCGCACACACATCACGCTGTCAGTGACTGACAGCTCTTGAAGGCGGTAAAGATGTTCGCGAACGCGTTCAGTTTATTTTGTGAAATTCGCCAGTCTCATATTGTACACTGCACCTTACGGAGTACTGTAGCGACGCAGTAACAGTTACGAACAATTTTAGATTTTAAATGTTAAGTTTAAGGTTTAAAATTGACTGAGATCATAATTTCAGCCGAAAGACGTCCACTGCTGGACATAGGCCTCCCCCATGCTCCTCCACTTCGACCGGTCTTGTGCTTTCCACATCCAGTAGATTCCCGCGGCCGTCACAAGGTCATCGGTCCATCTTGTGGGAGGCCTTCCCACTCTACGTCTTCCGGTACGCGGTCGCCACTCTAGAACCTTTCGGCCCAATCGGCCATCTGTTCTGCGAGCAATGTGCCCTGTCCACTACCTATTTGACTGAGATAAACGAGTTTTATTTGGGAAAATTAAGGGAAAAATGCTGAGACCACCATTTTAGCCCAGGAAAATATGTAGCTTACTTGTTATTTGAAAATTAAATGCAAATCTGCAAATTAAATAAATCCTAGTAAAGATTTATCACTCGTATTTGCATTAGATAGAAATACTGTGTGATAAGACCATTATAATTTCATGTGCGAAAAAAAGTGGAACATAAAAAATCTTAAGATATGTATTTGCTACTGATTTTCAAGGCCTTTGAAAGCTTTTTTTATCGCAATTTTAGTTGCAAACGCAATGCATAATCCCGATTAGAATTCTTCGCCTAGGTTTTTGTCGCAACAAATATCTGGGCTATCTGGCTAAGGAATAAGAAACAAAATTTATATAAAGCTGATAGAATGTGCGGATGTGGGTACTTACAAGATCGCTTTCATCAGGCGGTGGAGATGTAGTATCCATTTGGTGACCGCGGCGCCGCTCTTTCCTTTTTGGAAACTTCGCAATGAAATCTGCTTGGTTCACATAGTTTAGAGGTCTTTCCATCATGTGACCTGGATTTATTTTGATATCTAGAAAAGAAAAGATTTACTATGAGTATTTTATATGTAAGTATATTTTATTACAACATTATTTTCGTTACAAAACAATTTTCTGTACGTTTTTAAATCTCTGCTTACAATTGTTTGGAACGAAATTCCTTAGGCTGGCTTGAGGTAGTAGTTGACTGCTACACATCGTCAAGTAAGGAATAAGCCTCCATGCGACTTTCTATCTTCTATTATATATGAGTGTGTTTGTGCGTGCAAGTATCGCGTGAGAAATTTCGTTCCGTACACTTTTTTTGTTTACTTACTTTTTCCAAACACTTCAGGCACCATGAACGGATACAGCCAGCCCAACAATGGGGTTACTCCAGAAACATAATGGGCCTCTTTGTGGTAAAATAGTAGGCCATCCATTTTCGGGTAGTTATTTGGAAAATGTGGGATTCTCATCATGAAACTGTAATTGAAGAATTATAACTATTATGGTTAGATATTTTTCTAATAGGTAACAAAACAGCGATTATTCCTTAGTACCTATCTATTTTACAGCGATGTGTTTATTATCATCTGCCTAGCTCTTTCCCAACTGAGTTGGGATCGGCTCCCAGTCTAACCAGATGCAGCACAATACCAGTATTTTACTGGAGTCGACTACCCAGTTAGGGGGCGTCCATTAATAACGTGAGGCAATTTTGGCGATTTTTCGACCCCCACCACCGCTCTGGTGAGATGTCGTGAGATTTGGCTAGACCCTCCCCCTCCTCATAATCTCACGTGAGATATTCCAAAATGCGTACTTTTAGTGTATTAACGGTAATCTGTGCTTATTTGCGTTGGATTTGTGCATTGCAATTTGGCTGGCTCGGCTGGCCAGTGGCGATATAACAATCGAGAAGCTACTGTGCTACTTTGTGGCGTTCGCATAACCATGACAAATATTACTTTGTGGCATTTAGACATATTAGCGGATAAACATGTGTTACTTAATTTAAACCAGTTTACTCGCAATTTTACATTGTTTCAAAAAAATATGAATAACGTGATATTTGACGAGACCCCCTCTCCCCCACTTGAGATTGGGTGAGATTCAACGCGACCCCTCCCCCCCTTAACGCCTCACGTAAATAATGGATGCCCCCTTACTGGTTAATACGGTAGGCTTGGTACGAATTAAGACTGGTTGTAAGACTTTCGGACTTCTGACGACCCGTAAGGATTGTCAAAGAAGATCCACGAATGACATCCAGGATCAACAGTTTAACTTGCTTGCCGAGGCACGGAGATCATCCATTCGCGGACCGACTGCGGCAAGTGTAGGACCTGATCGTTCGACCCTTACAGTTGTTATTTAGCCACGAGCACCTCAGAGATGTGTTTATGCATGGTGGTAATTTGAGGTGAGGCGTTCGTAGGAAACAGGCTGGTATAAATGACAGAGACGACGCTACAGCCGCACTTTTCTGAAACCCGATTTGCCATATTTACAGCCGGATACTGTACCATTTGGTTGCCGACAGCTGTCAGAAGTAAGTTAGTTTGGCAAGTGTGTCATGGCACAAGAAAATGGTGGCAAATCTTCAGCTGGCAATATGAAATTTAGCCTGAAATGTTAGTATAATCATACATTCCTACTCATATCAACATACTTATTAGCATATAAAAATACAAAAGTATTAAACCGTTTTTTTTTTCTGACTATATTTCATGTTGTCAGCTGAATATTTTTTATATTTACTCCCATTCGCTGGCCAAACTCTACTTTCTATGTGATGTCATAACGGAAAATGACTTACTCTCTGAAATTTACTGAATCACATGGTACTTTCGGAATAACTTTAAATTTCAAATTATTATTTGGCGAGCGTTTTCCCAATTCTGGTATTTCTTGTATCTGTGTCAGCATCCAATAATGACGGAATTCAGTCTGAAATTATAGAAAAAAAAAATAGTTAGTTACAACATAAATATTGTTGATTTTGTAAAGAGACTACGAAGTCGGGATAGACTATTGCTGTGTCACAGATTTGTCTTAAATTATGGTTAGATTTGGGACTAACTCAAGTGATAATTGTATCGTGTTACAGAAGAGAACAAAACTTTCATGCTTTCACATTCATGGGGGAAGCGCTAAGGCAGCTTGCAAAATTCAATTTACTTAAGTTTTTTGCAGTTCATATAATCCTATTGAATGACTATCTCATAAAATGGGATTATAATTATCAAAAAAATATCAAAATCAAAAGTCATTTATAAAAATTAGGCTGAGAATCAGCACTTTTCGTACGTCAAAATACATAAGACAGTCCCCCAAAACGCCCACCATTCACGACTTCCTAGTGCTTTAGCTGGGAAGTAGTAGTGGAGCAACAAACTCCCCAGCAGCACAGCTGTCTGTTTAGTTAGATAGACTTGATTGTATACACAGATAGGAAAAGTAATAAACATTACGAGACACGGAACATTAATTAAATAATTTGTCATATGACAGCAAGCCATGTCAATATACCAACAAATAAACTCAAGCACAAGGAATAAAAATTAAAAAATGTAAATTATGAACTTAGAGAGTTACAATCCTGGAAAGCCATATTTGTTACGGTCGCGTATGTTGTTTCATAAGATCCACCTCCCTTGCATCCCCACTCCGTCGAACAGTACTCGGCGCAAGCCCTGTCGTCCCTCGACTTTGTAAACTGTTAAGAGCATTCTCCCCACGCGGGCTGGCAACGGCGCATTTATGGCGGTTTTTCGTGATTATTTCATTAAATACAAACAAAAGTAAACATTTTTTTCAGCCATGCACTAGATCGTTGGTATTTTCAAGTTTGTATTATATTTCTATTACAGTTATTTTGGTATTTAGTTATAAAAATCGACATACCGTCAATTATTTTCTATTTGCATTACTAAGTACGATTAAATGTTTTTATGAAATAGTAAATATTTAAAATAATAATAAATACCAACTATCTAGTACTTGGCTGAAGAAAAAATTGTGTTTGTATTTAATGAAATAATCACGAAAAACGACTATAAATGCGTTGTTGCCAGCCCGCGTGGAATGAACGCTCTTAAACAGCAGAAGCGATCTAATCCTATTCACTATCCCCCCAGTGGGGTTCCCGCATTGTCGTTGCGGGGGGGCTCAGTAACCGTGGTTACCCTCCCACGGTGAAGCGAAGAGGAACCCCAAGGTGGGGCCGCTCGTCAGGGCTTGTGCCTCCAAGCCGACGACGTAGCGGCCAAAAAGTAGGTTGCGGTGAGGTGCATCGCAACTGAGGCGGGCCGCGATGTCGAATGGGAGGCATCGCGGCTGAGGGTTACAGGCTGCGGCGGAGGAGGAGTGCCGGTACTTCTGAGTAGCGCTCTTCCCTTCCGTAGCCTGGACGGGTACCGCCACCGTTTGATGGCGGACGCGGTGGGGCCGCAGGGGAAGAGGAGTGTCGGTATAGCGTTGGCCGCTCTCCCTATCCCCTGCGGCCGAAAAGTGGTTGGCGGCGGGGCCACTGTGCTGACCCGTCGCAGGAGGACGTCAGCAGCAGCTGGTGGGGCCCGCAAGGGCCGATGCCTGCTAGGGGTGCGGGTTGTTCGAAAGAGATACCGCGGCCCCTGGCATACGGGCAGCTGAAGGAACATGGGTGGGTTTTAGTCAGTAGAAGTCTGACACGCCCTCCTGCTCCAACCAGAGCGGGAGAAGTCATTTGATGATTTCCCACCCACAAAAAAAACAAAAAAAAAAAACCTATTCACTATTCGTACACTCTGACACATTTGACAAGTTCCACAGAATAGCTTTTAAAGTGCGAAAATTGTATTTCCTTTCGTTTGTGTTTATGGTTTTTCGCCGTATACCCTACGCTTCTCCCTTAAATGTGAAAGTATGAAAGTTTTCATGCAATTTTACTTGCAATGAAAATATTTACTAGCTTACTAGCCAACTGAAGTTTAATGTTTCTTACCTCTCCATCTGCCATTAGGTGGCTGTTCCATGCCAGTAGATCCAAAACATACAAGGTATTTGTAGTCGGTATTAAAAAACCGTCCAGAACGCAGTACCGTCCGTAACGGCCAGCCGACACTTGGCTACCGCCTGGTAAAGCAGACTGAATTGTCCTTATAAGGATACCATCCCGGGAATACAGTTTGGTTTTGCCCTGGAATTAAAAATGTGTACTCAGTATCGCGGGAGGATAAAGTTTGAAATAGTTATTTGTTGTGCAAGGCTGCAAAGTTGTTTTTTAGCGCGAGTACTTGTATTGAAAGCTGAGCAAGCGAAGGATTCTAGGATTGAACCATGAGCGAAGCGAGAGGTTCAAATATAGAATCCTGAGCGTAGCGAGGCTTTCAAGTTACGAGACGCAAAATATCTTTGCTGCCGAGCGAAACACACAATTTTTCACCTCACTACAGCGAGGAAAATGCTAGGTGCAAGAAAAACAGCCTGAATAATATATGCAAATAGTGTAGTTCAATGAAGTATTGGATTGTAGACTTCGAAAACGTTTTCACGCCTTTAGAATGTCTCCATGCATTGAACAATTTTTACGCTTTTATGTACATTTCGCGCGATTTTGCCGGAAGATAACTCAAATCGGCACTATGTGCGGCGGCTTGCACTAACTCTGCAGGTGTTAAATTTATATCTTCAACGCTGCTGGACTCGCTCATACTTTTTTTTTCATGCAGTCTTCCTGCTGACCAGTGCGATTATTATAAAAATGGGATTGGCGCACTGACATGAAATAAGTTTATAGAAAATTATTGAATAGAAAGGTTCGAATTTCAGTCTTTCCACGCTAGCGGGTAAAATGCACTTTTGCACGCAGATTTCGAATGACAAACAGAATCTTTCCGAGGTGGTGAGGAGAAAAATATAAAACCTCTTTGTAATATTAGTTACGATTTCAATAATATGTATTGTATTACAAAGAACTAAAGTTGTTTGTTATTTGATAGAACAGGACATAAAAGAAGCACCAGACAAGACTTTAATTTTTAAAAATCGTTGATTGGCAAACTATGCATATGCGCGTCGTTAAACACTAACATTTTGCCAAATTTCAAAATACTAATTTACATAGTTCATGTCAAAAACCTCCGTCGCAGACGGACACGAGAGTGATCTTCTATGGATTTAAAAATCGAAAATGGATCTTATGAAACAACATACAAAATACGAAACTGCTTACCCGACTAGCCACCACAAGCGTTCTAATACCTTTAGGGCAGGGTACCACATACCACTTTTCATGGAAATCATCTGGTTTTTCTATCATCCATTCTGACTGCATGAGGACGTTCTTGTATGATGATCTATTGAAACCAGCCACATAAATTTGTGGCCTATAAGATTCCTGAAATTACATAAAGTTTTTATTATACTGGGTAGGTTTTTAAACCGGGATTACTAGAATTAAGGCAACTGTATGAGACAGGAACATTTTATATTATAAATTCATACCGAATTTGTCAAATATATTTTAAATGTATTGGTTTTTTGTTTTTGTAATGATTTTTGTTGTATTACTGTAACATGGTTGGCATTTCACATTTTCGTATTATTGTGACATTTTTACTGTAATTCAAACGACTTGACATGAATTTGTATCTTGTATTATTTAATTTTTCCTTACTGTTATTTTAAAATTATAATATCTTAAATTTATATAAATTCAATCTTAATATATATAAATCTCGTGTCACAATGTTTGTCCTCAATGGACTCCTAAACCACTTAACCGATTATAATAAAATTCGCACACCATGTGCAGTTCGATCCAACTTGAGAGATAGGATAGTTTAAATCTCAAATTATAGTCGCAATCTTAATTTATTGCTAATTATTTGTCTGTTATTATTTGACAGTCACAATTATCTGTTAACTCCAAATCATTCTAACAGATGTCGATACCTTTCGACTGGGTTGAGTAAGTAATCAATAGGTGGCGCTGCTATGGTAAATCTACGAACGTGTCATATAAGCTACATTTTAACAGCATAATTACCACGTGTTGTTGACGCTATAAAATTAATTAAATGAAAAATATAAAAATTGTATGACAGAAGACATCTTGCACCGAATTAGACAAACAAATCAATGCCAAAACATAGATTATACACCAGAGATGTACAATGAAGCATTGGTCTTGATCGAGGATTTATGTGTTCTTATTTCAAATTTACCACTTAATCATTATGGTATGCCATCACCTAATCGTCCAGCCACCGACTTAGTCAATACCGATTTACAACGAGAAAATCAATATGACCATGGAAGTTTAGCAACAATTATTATGAACAGTGAACCATTACTGACAGCAGAACAAAAAATTATTTATGATCGGATTATGCTGGCTGTTGCTGCTGAACAAGGCGGTTTTTTTTTCTTGGATGCACCCGGTGGAACCGGTAAGACATTTTTAATATCGTTGATTCTTGCCAAAATACGGTCGCAACAAAAAATCGCATTAGCAGTAGCATCGTCAGGCATTGCGGCTACTTTACTGGATGGTGGGCGAACAGCACATTCAACATTCAAGCTGCCATTGGACGTTCATAATAAACCAGATGCAATGTGTAACATCAAAAAGAATAGTGGAATAGCTGCAGTGTTGCGGAAGAGTTCTATAATAATTTGGGATGAGTGCACAATCGCACACAAATATTCACTTGAAGCATTAAACAGAACTATGCAAGATTTAAACAGCAATAATAAACTTTTCGGTGGTGGTATCTTACTTTTGTCTGGTGACTTCCGGCAGACCTTACCGGTTATACCTCGCTCTACTTTCGCGGATGAGATTAATGCATGTTTGAAACAATCATTCTTATGGCGAAGTGTTGAAACACTTCGATTGACCATAAATATGCGAGTACAATTGCAAAATGATCCATCAGCACAAATATTTTCCGAACAACTACTAGATATTGGGAACGGTAAAATAGAACTGCAACCAAATACGCAATGCATTAAACTACCAGACAATTTTTGCACTGTTGTTCAGGATAAAAATGAATTGATTCAGAGTATTTTCCCGGATATACAGAATAATTATTTGAATCATGAATGGCTTAGTCAACGGGCGATTTTGGCAGCCAAAAACGTTGATGTTGACGAAATTAACTTCCAGATACAACAGTTGTTACCAGGCGATCTGATGTCTTTTAAATCAATCGATACTGTTGTTGATGAAAATGAAAGTGTAAATTTTCCGATTGAATTTTTAAATTCATTAGATAATTTCAGCCATCTATCTACCAGTTAAAGTCCCGAAATTGGTCCTGTCGTTTTAAAGATTAGCCGGAACAAACAGGCAGGCAAATAAGAAATGTTTTCGTTATAATTACCGGTATATACTTACATATGCAAAGTTAAATAAAAATCTGTTATTCTGATATTATACTCAATATCAATACTCAATACTCAATATCTTTAATGCTTTACCATAATGTGTACTTAGGTGGTAACTATATAATTGAGATCATTATGGACCCTGTAGGGCACAGCAAAAGGGTAGGAGAGAGGAAGCCCTGTTTTATTTAATATATTATTATTGCTATTATAATTCATTGTTATTTTAGTTGTATTATTTAATATAAAATATTATTTATTAAAAATTACCATATTGTTAATACATATTAATATACTAGCTGACCCGGCCACGCGTTGCTGTGGCTAAAGTTTTTGTTATATTACATTATAGTAAACAATCTAAGAGAACATCAGTCACGGAGTCCACTATGCTTTTTCACACAGATGGTATTTGTAAAAAAATATGGTGATCTCCTTATTTGACTTTATACTACTATAACCCCCTGTACAATGAAATTATTTACGAACAAAGACGAAAATGTTGATGTTGGTATACAAATTCAAGATCCCTGGAATGCCACCACATAATCTTCGATTAAAGATTGGTTCCCCTATTATTCTCCTCCGTAATTTGAATCCACCTCAATTATGTAACGGTACGCGTTTGGTCATCAAAAATCAACATCAACATTTTCGTCTTTGTTCGTAAATAATTTCATTGTACAGGGGGTTATAGTAGTAGAAAGTCAAATAAGGAGATCACCATATTTTTTTACAAATACCATCTGTGTGAAAAAGCATAGTGGACTCCGTGACTGATGTTCTCTTAGATTGTTTACTATAATGTAATATAACAAAAACTTTAGCCACAGCAACGCGTGGCCGGGTCAGCTAGTAATAATATATAATTTGTATGCCCATGTGACGGTAGAACATGGAGGACTTATAAAATAAAACATCTATGTACTATTTTACTCATGTTTGGACACCAATATATGATTTGATTTGATTTGAACGACAATTATGAATTTTAATTATTTGTTTAGTGAGGAACGTAAACAAACCCTTCCGAAGTCTTCTGCAGAAGACTGCATTAATAGTAATACGGGTGCACCATCTCGCCATGGTGAGACCCTTATTCATAGACTCACATTTGCAATCCAATTAGCAAGCGCTAGGACACTAACGATCTTAACATCCATTCATATCAGTGTTGGGCTCAATCACTAAAATTTTCAATCGACTGATGAGTACAACCAAAAAAATGTGATTAAATTAGTTTTAACTGAATCAGTCACAATTTCATTTAGTTTTAGTTTTCTAAATATTCAATCATCCATTTTAGTTTTTAGTTAAAACTAATCTTCCTTTTTACCCGGTTGCGCCAGAAGGAAGAAGGAGGGTTATATTTTTCGAGAGTATGTATGTATGTGGATTTCTTTGTCGCGCTCTGTAGCCTAATCGGCTTGATGGATTTTATATTTTGATATGGTATCAAAATAAAGGGTTTCATAAATAGGTCCAATTAATGTCAAAAATAATTATATTAACAAAAAAGTGTAAAATAAATAATAATAATACCCGACTGCGTAAAGTGTCTAAAAAACATGGAAACAAGAAACTTTTGTTTGAAGAGGTTGACTATTAAACTGAATACCTACTTTATACAATCTCATGCAGTCGGCGGCACTAGGTCTTGTTATATTTAAGAAGATGCCTTATTAACCCCCGACGCAAAAAGAGGGGTGTTACAAGTTTGACCGCTATGTGTCTGTGTGTCTGTCTGTGACACCGTGGCTCTTAAACGGGTCATCCGATTTGGATGGGTTTTTTTTATTTTAAAGTAGGTTTTCTAGCGGTGGTTCTTAGATATCTTTTAATCAAAATCGGTTCAACTGTTTGGAGATTATCAGGTCATTTCTGGTTGTTGAAGGGATTTGAGAATCATCCACGGGTCTGATCAAGTCGAAATTTGGTATTCTATTACTTCAATGATATTGGACGAGCAAAGTAACCATGAACTGATGCTGGAGCATCTCCTGGAATTTCCAGGATACCCAAGTTACTCACTAACAAACAGTAGAAATATCGTGTGGGCTCATTGAAAAGGTTTCAATGAATAGATTATAGATAAATGGTGATCAGGACGAGGAATGAGGATAAATTAGAACAAACTTCACTATGGGAAACATACGTAATGCTGCGCAGATTTAAGCGTGACATAATGCGTCGATCGTAGCGTGTTTACTATTACTATATTAAGTTTAAAAAGCAGGAACTAAAAGTTAAGATAAAAATTTAAAAAGCCCCGACCCAAACAAAAACCTCTAAAAACTAAAAAAAAATTATTGGCCTTTTAAGTTGTAGGTAATATTTTGATCAAAGCATTGTCACGTCGGGGGACGGTTAATGAAAACGCCAAAGACAATGCCCAGCAATAATTAATGTAACTATGGTATTTTCATTACTTAGCCATGCCCCGACGCGACGTGGACAAGGCTTTTATCAAAATATTACCAATAACTTAAAAAGCCAATAAATATTTTTTTTTTTACTTTTTAGAGGTTTTTGTTTGAGCCGGGGGTTTTTTATTTTTTTTTAAACTGTTTTGTTATTTTTTTTTTTTACATTTTATAAATTTTTGCAAGGTATTTATGAAAACTTCCTCCTTTTTGAAGTCGATTAAAGTAGAAAATAATTTCTAAATTCCAAAACCGACGACAATTCAATAATTTCATAAATCATCATCCTGGCCAAAAAAAAATGTTAAAAAGGGTAGGGTGCTTTTTGAGGTATTTGATAATCAACTAGCTTTTGCCCGCAGTTCCGCCTGCGTGGATGTCAGTTATGGCGTAAAAAATGTTTGGGATCGGCTGTCATGCTCAGTCATTACCAAAGAGAATTAAACCACTTGAGAGCTGATAGACCGATTTCGTCTAGACACACGACTCACCACTGCGGGCCGGGGGACGAAGAAAATACAGCGGTTGTGATTGGCCGATGCAACAATGTCAGGACGAATGTTGCAGAAATAGTGATTCGCAAGTCAGTTTTGCAACAATAATGTCGATATCGATAAAATCGACGTCCATTAATTCTAAATTTTTTAAACATACGGATAAGGTGTTAACTGGGTGCAATTAAATCAATCAGCGAAATTTATCCACTAATAGCAATGTCAATAGCCCTGTCGGAAAAAACAATTAATTCTCATAAATGAAATTCGAATTCCTTCAATTCCGGAAATATTTCGAAATCTAAAATGTAAAATTACTTTTTACCATTGGGAAACATCGACAATTTTTAAAAAAATCAATTTCGATTTTGTTTTGAAGTTGTCATAACACTACAGCATTAGTACAAATATAATGAGACAGACGTATTGACAATACCCTAATGGGAGTTTTTGGCGGGATCGCGTTGCAACATGTCGCACGAATTTTCATTTTCATAGAATTTAGTGAAATAGCGAATTAAATTGTATAATTTTGATAGTGAATTATTCAATTTAGTTACGTGTGAGTGCACAAGTGTAGTGAAGGTGAAAATAAGTGACTAACGTGGACTTTTAGTGTTCCCCCCAAAAACTCCTATTAGGTTGTTGTAAAGTTACTACCGCTTTACAATAACTCTGACTTGACTGACTAAAGACGACTATGACTGTTTTGTAACTTCGTGCCCGATATCGGGCCATTTACTTGATCTAAAAGAAAAATTACTTGACACTGGCTAAATGCACAAACCGTGTGAAGCCAAAATCAAATAAAAAAAAAAAAAAAATACCCTAATGATAGAAAGGGACTTTTCAAAAAGACATCACCGCGGTATACTTTTTTGTGTAATTTTACGTAACAACCAGTTTAGCTTGAGCCCTGCAATTATTCATAATATTATTAAATTATAAATATATTTTACTTATCAATGAGAAGTTATGCCATAATTTTTATAGCTAGATGTTTTAGACGATTACCCACACCATTTAATTGAACAGGAACTCATAATTATTTTTATTTATGCAGAAATGTTTGAATAGGTATCAAAATAACCGTGTGTGCAGAGATCCAATAACTGGTCAAAATTAAAATGACCCCTCATATTGTCATCTAACATAAGTGCAATTTCATTTATGTGTCGTGAGCCTGAGTCGCCCTTATGAGCAGTCAAGAGACTATACGTATAGTCATTGGTCATTACGATGCAAAAAAAAAAATTACGCCCTTTCTACACTTTTAAGTCAATTTTGAAAAATGTACGAATCCATCATTAATATTTTGCATTTTTTACCTAGATAAGTTTATGCCATGTTTTCTAAACCAAACGAATAAGATCTTTCATACAAACTATATCCATTTCACCCTCAAAGGGGTTAAATTTTGAAAAGTCTTTTGTTTCTTTTACATTATTTGACTTATAGGTTATTTAAACCAATTTTCGAGTTAACAAAGACACGCAGTAAAATCATCCCTTGTAAAATGAACTACCCTTTTTTACCCCATTAGAGGTAGATTTCCGAAAAACCCTGATACACGTTATTCGTTATTTTTAGTTTTAGGTATAAATACTGAGTTTCGAGTTAATCAGACCGCGCGTTAAAATTCTTCCATACAAACTTTGACACCCCCAATCCCCCTTAGGGGGTAGTTTATAAAAACATTAAATGACCAACTTTATAATTTACTTTATAGTTTCAAGTTTATTATCTCAAGTTGTATGATAAATCTTATTGATTTTTCATATAAACAAAATTCCCCTTTTCACCCCCTTAAAGGTCGAATTTCCAAAAACCCCTTCTTAGTGCCCCCCTACATTATAAAAGGAAGCCGTGTGCAAAATTTCACATTCCTAGTCCTAGTAGTTTCGGCCGTGCGTTGATATGTCAGTCAGTCAGTCAGTCTGTTTCTCCTTTTATATACCTATATAGATAAATATGAAGCACCACACCACCACACACACGCTTTTTACATTAAAGTGATTTCATATTAATCACTATATTTTGAATTTCTTCTCGTTTGGTTTTCTATTAAAGCGTGTTTCTTTAGTTTATTAAACTATTATTTAATTTCTATTTTTTTAGTTCGGCTTAATAAAAAAGCGTGTTTTTTTTTTGGCCACAGTAATGGCACATATTTATGAAATTATTGGATTGTCATTGCCTTGATAAGTGTGCAAACTTTCAATTTAATCCGACATTTTGAAGGAGGTGAAAATTACGTTCTAAGATACCGTTACATACATACCAAGCAAATAAAAGCGTGTAAATTAGCTTTCTGTGTGCCAAACTTCACACTCCGTCCGCGTAATTTTCGTAAAAAAGGGGTACAAAGTTTTTTCTTCACGTAATAATAATATTGATTTTTGTATGTGATACTGAACGATTACCGAAAACAAGCGGATGAGGATCGGTGAGACCCTTCTCAGCTTGCGCCTTGAGATCTACTACTGTTAGGGAGAATTGCGATGTTAAGTTGCTTAATGACAGCAACATCCATCTTTCAAAGAATACAAAGGAAAAACATAAAATTTGTGTATTATTACTTTTGATTACATAATGTACAAAAAACATTCTCGTCCTTAAGGGTAGGCGAACGATGGGTTTGTGGAACTTTTGCTGATCATTATCGTTACCTAGGGGACAGACAGTCCAGTTAGATAAGTCGGAAAAGAGGCTAATCGCTGAATCGGACTCGGCTGGGCAGCGTTCGTGAAGATAAGAAATATGTTCTCGTCCCCCATACCGCAGTGTCTCAAAACAAAAGTCTTTGACCAGTGAGTGTTGCCAGGGATGACTTATGGCACTGAAACCTAGTCTCTCACAATAGGTCTCATTAGAAGGCGGAAAGAAACCCAAAGGGCAATGAAGAGGGCTATGCTTGGCAAATCAGAAATCAAGAGATGTGCAGGAATACGCTCGATGCGAGAAGCACAGGATGGGTCCATGACATCGCAACGCAAGCAAGCAAAAGGGGTGCGTTGTTTATGTTCAAACGACGTTACCAAACCCATGAACAGCCGACTGAATGCACGCGAAGAGGTTGGACTGGTTAGTCCAATTTCTTGGAGAAACCAACCGGTCCAGCCGGTTGGAGGGTAGGGGTTAGGAGGTCAGGGGGCTATATCTCGAAATGCAAGCAGCGAAGGCGCGGGGAGTTATGGTACATTATTCTAGACACTATTCTGAATGCGTGTATAAATTTTTTGCTAGTTATCGAAACTTTCATTATTTTAACCATAAAATCCTGGGCGATAAGTATTATTTATACACTTTAAAGTTAAGAAAGGTGAAACTAGAAGCAAAAAAAATTAAAAAATATATCCAGGGGGCCAGGGCCACATAAATTAGGGCTGAGTAAGTAGCAGATGACCCCCCCACCTATCCACCATTTTCGTATGATCAACGTTCTGCCAAACACCCTGTATATATAAGTTAGTGCAAACAATCAAGTTCCTCCAATAAGTTAATCATTACAGTTTTACTGTGAACCAAAAACAAACAAACTCAAGTTCTCAATTAAAAAGAAACAACTACACATCAGTGACCCGATCTAAGTCTAACCATTCTTAAAACAAAAAGTGGTGGAGGAATGTGATTTAGATTGATTGATACAGGTTGTTTCTAAGGTTATGCTTTTAATAATAGTACCTTTTCCCTATATTTTGTGTGATGATGATGATGACGTGATTGATAAATAAATGTTTTAAAATAACTGAATGTAGTTAATTAATAAAAAAACCTAACCTGTTATGTTTTTTTTATTATTTAACTACATTCAATTATTTTAAAACATTTATTTTCATGCACATGTTTATTTTGTATGAAACATTGATTTAATTTGTATTTTTTATTTTCATAAGTTGCTTTCAACAATACAGGTGGTTTATTAGTAAGGTAATGTATTAAATGTATGCTTTAACAATCTCTTACTGTGTTTATTTTCTGTACTTTGGAAGTAACTACTTAGGATTGATTGACAGTACATATTAATTTAATTATTATTTATCATTTTTGGTTTCTTAAGATTTTCATTAAAAAATCTTCTTTTAATAGCATACTTAAATTTAGTTTTCTCGTGCATTGCTATTATTTTACAGAATACAAATAATTTTCAGTAGACGTTTTTGTGCAAGTCTTTTTAATGTTATGCAGGATAATAGATTTTAATATACGTAGTTGAAGTGCATGTATATGTCCCACCATAGCTGGACAAACCATAGGATATTGTTGATTCGGGCAGGGTTTTGTAAAGCATGAACAGTTTTAGATATGTAATTATGGATTTTCTAATAGAGAATTTAGCATTTATACATCTTAATTTATCACAGCCCATTAATGTGCTCCTTCCAATTAAATTGGCTATCAATGGTGAGTCCTAGGTTTGTTTGGTTATCTACGAGATCTATGGAGTCGCAGCTGCAAGACTTGGCTACTTTGTTGGGGCTGATGTCATGCAAACACAAGTGCGGGAGTATTTTTTTTTAGAAATGAGTATGTATAATGACAGTGAAAATAACTTTCCTTGATTGACCCAGAAACCAATCCTCAGCACGCTGGTGTGTAATCACTATATAAATAAAACAATTATTCAATAACTCAATCGCCTATTAACTTAGTAACCTAAGATTGATCAGCATCATAATTTATTTATCTTACCGTTTCTTGCTGGAAGATGTTGCTTTCTTCTACAGCTTCCACTAATCCCAGGACACCCCGAAATGTATCCTTAACCTTAGAGCGATTGCTGAAATAACAACAGAGGATGAAACTATCAACATACAATAAGGTAGACTTTGATGGTCTTATTATAAAACCAGTTCTAACTTTAGTTAGTACACACGGCTACACATCAAGCTATACATTTCCAGTTTACGCTGATCTCGCACCGTACGGAAATACTATACAATGCGAGATCAGCTTATACTGGAAATGCTTAGCTTGATGTGTAGCAGTGGCGAAAGCACCATATAACACGATTCCTACCGTCCCTTCCGTGATTCGCATCTCTACCGCTTTTTAAAAATGGCACGTCAATACTGTCTACTATTGCCAAAAAATATAGTTATACTACGGATATTTAATTCACCATAATATTCAACATAAACGCTTACTTTTTAGCTTTGTATTACAACAAAAAAATAAAATGTTCTAAATTTAACCCGGCGGCAAAACGTCCTAATCGATAACTAAAAATTCATACAACAGCGATCCCGGAATGATATCACTTTAGGTCACGTGGCACCGCTTGGTACGGACGAGAGCAAGTTGCTGTATAACAGGTTATGATAGAGACAGATATAGAAAAATGCGTCAGCGAGAACTAGGTGGAGGAATATCGCATATTTTATTAGATTTAAAGCTGTTCAATTGTATTGTATTCTTTAATTTCCCATATTTAGAGTAAGTGTTCTTTATTGTTAAGTGAGTAAGTGAAAGCCGACATTGCTCGGCTTCTCTCTTACAAAAATTGACACCTCGCCGCTGATGTGTAGCTGTGTGTACATAATTAATCAGACAGTATCTACCTAACCCCGTGTATACTTTAAGTTATGTCTGCTGTTTTTGTTTGTCATTATCTGCCTAGCCTTTTCCTAACTATGTAGGGGTCAGTTTCCAGTCTCACCTGATGCAGTGGAAATACCAGTATTTTACATGAAGTGACTGCCTGGTAATAAAATACCCCTTGGTAAGACTGGTAGTCAGATTTTCAAGCTTTTGACGACCCGTAATAACTGACAGATCTACAAAGGACAACCGATACTAATGGCTTAACATGCTTTCCATGACACAGGGGTATGGTATGTAAAGATGGTCACTCATCTATGAACCCACGGCGGCAAGTGTAGTTTAATCTGATTGATCCGCCTGTGGGGTTGTTATTACTAAAAAACAAGGTATAAAGACTAGTAGTATCCAAAACTTGACAAAAATGTTAAAGATGGCTAAAACTTATCTGTAACAGTGTAAACGTAGGCTAAGAACATAACAAGAATGCTGCCAGATCGCTCTAGCTATGATATCACACTTAAATGATATAATAATTGGACATAGTTAAACGAAAAGGATCCAATCCACACAAAGTCTTATGTGGAGTCTATGTTAGTTTCATAGAAATATTTTGCTCCTGCTCATTGGACGAGGCACTTAGAAGTTATTCTGTTGCCCGTTGTATGCTAGTTTCAAACATAAAAATATAAAGTGATTACTTAATAAACACCAGAAGTCATGGTGGCCGAACTTTATTATTATTATTTTATACATATTGTATTTGTATTCATTTGTACTAAAACAATTCTTTATCTGTTTTGTTTTTAATTACTGTGATTTGTGAAAGGTTTGGATTGATTTCAAATTAAAATAATGTTTTGGGTTTAGTGTAAGGTTAATAAATTAAAATAAAATACAGTGTATACAGAATATTAAAACTCACGTTTTTTGAAAACTAAGCATTTTCTTTCGTCTCTCCTCTTGGTTGTCGAACTCCCTGCCCGTGTTTTTATACAATCCATCGAACTTGGTTTTATTCAGTTTTTCCAACACTTCTTCCATGATTGGGTTTTTTGTAGGTACAAGTAGCTGACAAAATAATGCGAATAGTAATCAATACGAAGTAATTTTAAACTAATATCTTATTATCGAACAACATTAATATACGAGCACTGAGTGATACAGACGGAAGGAACAAAAATTCGCTCGCACCGCAAATGATCAATCACAGCAATCACTCACAGCACAGCTGTCAAATCACACACACAGAGTACATTTTATATTCACACATGTTATTGATCTAAACTATCCAGAGTTGTGGTGAACTAACTAATCGACTAAAATTAGAGACGGAGTTTAAAAATATTCATACCTAAATGGTTTTATCCCTCACAGTGGAGTTTTGTCTTTTTTACTCGTCCGTTCCATTGTGTGGGATGGCATCACCGTCACAGAGTACTTTGTACAGACGCCAGCACATCAAGCTACCCCAAACTGTCAATTTTATCCAATTGAATATGAGCCTTAAACGTATGTGCTACAGTTGAAAATTTATCAACGAAATTTGACAGATTGGGGTAGCTTGATCTGCTGGCGTCTGTACCATAATGAAAGATGTAGTTTTTTTTCTGGGTGGGAAATCATCAAATGACTTCTCCCGCTCTTGGTAGAGCAGGAGGGCGTGTCAGACTTTTACTGACTAAAACCCAACCGTGTTCCCTCAGTTGCCTGTGTGCCATGGGCCGCGGTATCTCTTTCGTACAACCCGCACCCCTGGCAGGCATCGGCCATTGCGGGCCCCATCAGTTGTTGCTGACATCTCTTTGAAGCGCGCGTGGAACACAACGCGCCGTCGACCCAGGCTTGGTCCTTACCGGACAGCGAGCTACCCATTACTCGCCGTCCGCAAGCCCGTGCCTATGGTGGCCGGGAATCAGCCTGGGATTCCCGACGCCCAGGGCGTCTCCTGCGAAGGCCACGGCCGTGAGGGTGCATGTACTGCATCTCCATCACGTGCGCCGCCTCCCTCTTTGAGAGCATCACTGCTTCGCTGAAGGAAGCGATTGCTAGCTATGCACTTTCGCTCCGTACTATGGCCTGGACCAGGGCCGGACGCGAGAGATCGCCGCCGCAGATCGCGTCCATGAGGACACGGTGGTATTCCGCCCAAGCCGGGCAGACCTCCACCGTATGCTCCACCGTGTCCTCGGGGCGATCTTCGCAATGGAAACACCGGGGCGGTTCCTCCCGCCTTATGCAAACAGGAACCTCCTGAAACAGCCGTGTCCGGTGAGGACCTGTGTCAGGCGGAAGGTGAGGACACCATGCTGCCTCTCAAGCCACTCCTCAAAGAGGGGACTTACCGCCGCAATCGTGGCGTGCCCAATGAAAGATGTCGTTAGGTTGTCTTACAAAAATATTGGGGTTACATATATTCATTCTCCGATTAAGGGATCTACCTTGGAGCTTTGTTCTTAAAAGAAAAACTATTATTTACAGCGAAGTAGGTTCTAAAAGTTAACGAGTAATAGTCGACCAATTTATAAAAGCTTACTTGAACAGGTAAAACTTTCGTTTATATTCTATGACATAGGTATTGACTAAAAACAGGTGTATTTTATCTTTAAATTGTCAGAAATACTTTACAAACGTGTTGGGTATCTTTATCGAAAACTAAAGAAACAAAAAAAAAATTACATCAAATATTAAAAAGTCAAAATTAAAATTCCGTCAACAAAAAAAAGGTTTTATTATTTTCTATCATAATATCAGCATATTTTTGCTCGTGGAGAGCATAACCGGTGCTGACTATTCCGAAAAAATAATACAGAACATTGAATTTGATTGATTCCAAAGAATATTTTTCGGTACATTTTGCTTTCACCATTACAATTTCAGCCCGGAATCACCCAGGCCACTGCTGGCTACAGGCTACCGTGTATTCACATTTTGCTTTGTCTCAATCAAATTGACAAGATAAGTTCGATCCGTTATTAATTTTTTGGCGAAATATTATATTCGACTATGAAAATCCTTTCTTGCGATAATGATAGATTACGTATTCAATAGCATGGCAATTCAGGGATTGATCAGTTTTGCAGCGGGAAATTTAAAAATTTGTATCTTGAACAATTTCTGTACTCAAGTTTTTCGAACGAGTTTTAGGAACAGTCAATCATCAGTGGTAATTTGCACCACGGAAATCACCCGTTATTTTTATGTCACGAAGCTACGTATGCTTTACTTTTGGTTACCAAGTTTACAAACAAGCTGTAACTGTGTGTGTAAGCGCATGAGCTTTCAGTCGTTACCGTCTGAGACAATGGCAAATTCAAAGTGTGTCTGCGTGTCTGTTAGTGGTTTGCTGAGTACTACTGACGATATTCGTTTTCACGCACACATTCACACCGTTTTTGTACATTTGGGTCCAGTATTTTGTCTCACAAAGCGACACGCGCTTTTTTGTGGTAACTAAGTGCACATACACGCTTTGACTGTATGCATAAAGACGAGTAGCGTCAGCACACAACACACACACACACACTTCGACTTCCTCATTGCCTTGCGCGGTAGGTACCGCGCGCTTTTACGCTTACAGACATTCACAGCGTATTTGTACACTTGGTACCTAACCTCAAGTAAAGCTCGCGTTGCTTCATGTCGTGACATAAACATATGTACCATGAAAAAACGGCCAAGTGCGAGCCGAACTCGCACACGAAGGGTTCCGCACCACAAGACAAAACATGCCCGGAAAAAACACGTTTCTAATCATAATCATAATTTATTTGCAATACGTATTGGTACAGTTTTGGTCTTAAAGTCAGAGTAGGTAATTGAGTTCTTGTATGGAGACCCCTTTAATTTTTAACTTTGCTTTTTAATTTTATTATTGGTTGTTGCTGTTGTTGAGGTTGTAATAGATATTTTGTTACGACAATAATGTCGTCGAGTAGTCAGACGAATTCAAAGTGCCCAATTACGGACATAGTTTACATCAGGCTGACTTTAAATTCATTAGCAAAGCTAGGTAGGGTAGACTGGGAATAATTGTACCAGGGTACGGTCCATCGGGGTTGTCTCATATAACTACGGTCTGCACACCCATTCTTGACGCCCCATAGGGCTCCTAGAACACGAGGCTCCCGCGCGCGTGGCTTGACGCTGACGCTTGTGATAGCGGCGGCGAGATGTTTCTCGGCAGTCAAACAAAATTTTCAATCTATTATTATTAGTTAAAACAAAATCTAAGCATTACTTTTAACTCAGTGTCAGTAGGTAGGTACTTACTATTGTTGGTTTTACATTGTAATTGGATTCGAGTAGGTAGTTTCGATTTCAATATTTTATTTTTACCTACTTTATCATTAAAAAGACCTTTTAGGGAGTTTTTAGGATTGCCTGAGTAATTAAAAAGATTGAAAATGTGTCGGGAACGATTGTATACCAGGGAATAATTGTACCAAGGGGACAAATTGTTACAAGTGTCTTGCCATCAGCCATACAATATGTTGATTTGTAATTTTCCTTAATTTAGAGTACTTTTAGTCTAAGTATTATGGCTATACCTACTATAGTGTATATAATGCTCGCAAGACTTGTTAACCATGTTTCGTAGTGTTATTAAGATAAGTATTATTGTTTGATATAAAGTAGGAAAATCGTGTTTTATGTTTTTCTATTTAATGTTGTTTAAACTGAACTTTACTATGTTTTGAATATGGTTTGATTTGACATTAAAAGAGGTTCTGCTGAAATATTACCGTAAAAAAGTAACAACACTGGTACCACTCA
The DNA here is from genome assembly GCA_949091785.1 of Polymixis lichenea. Classification (NCBI taxonomy): domain Eukaryota; kingdom Metazoa; phylum Arthropoda; class Insecta; order Lepidoptera; family Noctuidae; genus Polymixis; species Polymixis lichenea. The sequence goes on along the minus strand of OX420932.1, from coordinate 16,155,126 downwards.
CCCAAAGGTTAGGGACATTAGTACCAATTCTCCATATCCACTTATTTATGGTTGTAGGTACTGTTTCTACACATCTAAAGGTAATGCTAAAATATAGCCCAATAAACTAAGGACCAAAGAACATTAGCACTATTGCCATAATAATGGGCAGTACCTAATATTAAAATTTAAAATTAACCTTATAATGCTACAATTGTCCCCGGTCTATCCAACCTACCAGTAAAACATACAACTGTGTGTCTGGGAAAAGTCAACATCCGGTACATTTTAATCAAATACAATAAAACTAATCTGGGTTATTTTCGAGTTCGGATTTTGGTGAAATGATATCTGCTAGATTTCTATTTTTATGAAAATTAATCATTGATTAGTGCTCTGACTGCAGTGTTTTAGGGGAATAGGGTATTTTACTCTGTATGAGAAAAAATCTAAAAATATATTATTGAGATAGCTTAGGCAAAATGCAGTCGGAAAATGTTAGTTTTAGTTTATGAAACAACAAAATAAATTTTAAATAGATATTAAATATTTTAATATTTTCTGCTGTTTTTTAACACCATGAAATAGTAGTCGCCATGTTATTAAGTTAGACGGCATGTCAACTGGGCAACTTTGTACTTTATTATTTTCGTAACCAAAGTAATTTTTATTTATATTCATATTTTGCATTCAGGAACAGCAAACGAACGAACGATATGTAGAAAATTAACTCATTTTTTAAATTATAAACAATTGTCATAAAAAATATCAGCGCATTTGTTTATACAGCAAAATGACGTCATACTCACAGACCAATATGGCGTCCACTGCGTCCAGCTTTTTCGTCAAATTACTTACGCGCGAAATTTGAAAATGTAAAACTTAAGTGCATTTTTATGGCAGTAATCAATTAAATAAAAATGTTGTTTTTTTAGTGGTTTATGAGCACTCTAGAACCTAATGACACTTTTCAAAAATGAGTGTATCACCCTATTATATTAATTGTTTTTAATGCAAACCAATGTCATTGACGCCGGCGCCAAGTCACAGCACAAGACTTGAATAGATGGTATAAAACCATAGGTATTCGATTTCTTGTGGGTATCCAATTTTTCAAGTTAATTTTTCGTTCGTAGGTTAAGCTACGCTCGACGCGGTCGGTCCATGGATGGGATCGCATGCCACGGAAAGCACGTAAAGCCAAACAAACAAAGCCTGAAAGTCTGACATGACAACCTGTCTTACCAAAGCGTATAGTGTGACCCAGTAACTGGGTTTTGGAGGTCAGATCAGTTGCTCCCTGTTAAATACTGGTATTCAGCTGCATCCGGTTAGACTGGAAACTGGCCCCAAAATGGTTGGGAAAAGACTAGGTAGATTGTTGGATAGTCATTAGGTATAATATATGTAGGTATTATCTCTTAGCTTATAGATAATCTAAGTTAATTATAACACTTCACATCAGAAATGTAGACCGTATAGACCGTCTACACAAAATTGATTTTAATCTAAACCACTCACAACTCCAATTGAAAATAAATATTTAGTGTTCCTGATGTGATAATAAAATCATTTAGGCGTAACCATGATAAAATAGGACCTGGAAAAGCAGGTCAGTCTAGCGACTTTTATTTGGTACTTACCTATTTGTATAAATTCTTACGAGTTAAAACTGGGTCACATCAATTTTGGGATGGGCTATACATGATAATAATAGTTAAAGTCTAAATTATTATGTGACAGTTTTTCTAAACTGAGATAAATAATCATTCAGCCTACTAACAAAATTATGTGGTGCTCCTGAACAAACCAATATGTCCTTTATTATGTTGGAATGTTCAATGTGTCCATACACCTGAACTTCTTAGGACCTAAACAACACCACTGACGCCGCAATTAGCGTGGTCACCTACTGGGCCCAACTCATCTTACTCTAACATTTTTACCTTTGCTATCGACTTGACATTGAAAAGAAGAAGAACTAAATTAGTACTACTACTCATTCTGTATTTGAATTTGCCGCGTACTGTGGTACATTGTTGATTGAGCATTTATTACGTGTTATTTAGTCTTATTATCATGTTTTGGTGGTTTCACAGTGGGTTATAAAATTTTAAATGATTAATTAACTTTGTATTCATAGCTTTTAGTCAATTACCTCCAACGTTGTTTAAGCAAATTAGTCGTTTCAGTTCTTATTACTCCCACCTATTAAAAGGTAGGGTTGCTATAAAAGTTTATTTCCTCCAAATAGGGGAGAAAGGTTTACGAATTACTAGCGACTAACTTTGTCCATAACATACCTATAAACTCTACCTTATTTTTGTGTTCCGTATTCCTTGTTACATTCTTACGTTGTTGATCAGCCGTAAAAATATGCAAAGCAAAAAGATCTGATACTTCTAGCAATATTTAATAAATGTATGTTTAGGGCCTTAACACACCTCTACTGCTCAACGAATTTCGCTAAGAAATATTACGACATTGCGTCGCGATTCGAGTAACGGAACATCATGAGAGTCACATGAATTGTAGCAATCGGAGCAAAATATCGTTGGTTTCGACTAACACAGTGTAGGTCTAGTTCGATCTTAGTTTCGTTTTTCCGTAAAATCAACATCCATTTAAAAAAAAATTGAAGTTTCGCTTTATAAACTTGTGACTGCCACGGATACGTGCGAAGCAAACGGAGCATCGCAACAAAATAGCAGGCTGAGCGTGGAGGTGTAACTAGCTTCCGAGCAGATCTGTGAAATCACTACTGATGATAAGACTGAAATGACTACTGCGGTTTCACTGCTAAGGAATAAGTAATAAGAACTGAAACGACTAATTTGATTAAACAACGTTGGAGGTAATTGACTAAAAGCTATGAATACAAAGTTAATTAATCATTTAAAAATTTATCACCCACTGTGAAACCAACAAAACATGATAATAAGACTAAATAACACGTAATAAATGATCAACCAACAACGTATCACCTAAAGGATACCATTAGTGGTACTGGAATTCATTTCTGGAAGCCGACCCCAACATAGGTAGGAAAAGGCCAGGCAGATGATGATGATCAAGTGGTAGTTTTAATGAGTTAAAATGCATTTTCATTTATTTATGGTGCATAGGTTTTAGCATATACCTAGTAAAAAAAGTCTGTAAAATACCAGTCCCTAGCCTTCTTCAATTATTAGACTTTATAGAGGTTTAGGTACATATTACAGGAAAATCAAACATAACTTTTCTCAAGAATACTTTTCTAACCATTTTAATTGAGTACCAAGAAAATTGTATTATATAATTTTTTATTATCTTTCAAGGTACGGCTTAATCACGTAACACACTAATAATGACAATCAGAATTATTTTGAAGGATATTGCAAATGCATTGCTTCAAAATAATATTTTCGACAAATTCACCTGCTCGTCAACGTGATAAAAGCCATGAATGTTATTGAACTGTAAAAATAAAAGCCATTCGTACTGTTAGTGTATTATGCAATTATCCTACGGATCTCCTGGGCTCACGAATGCATTTCTCACTTTTGCAGTCCTATGAATAGTAAAAAAAAACTGTTTTTCTTTTTTTAATAGAGTTTTTTTATTTTATCACCAATCGTCATTATTCACAGCCTGGTTTCATCTACTTCTGGGTATAATCTCCTAAATAAAACCCATTATATATTTTTTAGGCTTATCTGTTAAAACTGCTAATTGATATCACGTACACTTAGTGAAACCTTGATAATCATAATCGCATATACCGTAATTTTAACATCCATTGTTAAAGTATGTTTGATGTTATACAAATGTAAGGGGACATTTCAATGTTTAAATTTTAATCCCAGTATGGCAACATTCGTAGCCATTCAGCGGACATAGCCGACATATTCCGAACGTGTGATTAGGTCACGTGGTAGTTTTGGAGTCTTCGTCGTGGCGTAGCTTGTTCAGCTGCTCGTCGAAGCGGCTGTCGGACGGTCGCCTCTCAGCGAGCCTGCGTACGATGTAGCGGCCATTTTTGTTCTAAGTTCATAATAGCGTGCGCATATTTTAATGTATTTCGAAGGACATTTAGGCAATTTTCACGATGACTATTATAGTTTTCCTAATAGATACTTCAGCCTCTATGAACCAAAGAGCTTATTTGGGCGGACGCCCAACGTTGCTCGATGTAGCCAAGGGCGCTGTGGAAACGTTCGTAAAGGTACGTGCAGTGTCATCGACTCGTCAACCGCCTCGTTTTTGTGATCGATTTGTTTATCGCGTGTTAGTGTGTTGGACTGATTTATTTTATTTCATAGGTTCGTCAACGTTCCCCCGAAAGCAGAGGCGACAGATATATGCTTCTAACTTTCGAAGAACCACCCGCGAACATCAAGGTTAGTATATCAGAAACTCGTTGGCGAAGATTGTGGATTGTGCCTAGGTGTGAGTGTTCAAGCCGGTCCGATTGTGTTTAAATGTCAAGCACCGTAATCTGCAATCCAGAACATTTACATATTTTGAAAGTGCGAAATTTACTGAAATAGACAGCACGACGTAAACAGGACGAACCGCCGCCGTTGCTGCCTCCGCGATAGCGCTCGCTACTGCGCGCTCGTCGCACACTCCCATTGGCCGAGCGCACAAACTACGAAATGGCGAATCGGGGGGGAAATTCAAACTGAATCATACAATATATCCAATTAATTTCATATAAGTCTGATAATGTACTTTTCTGAATTAATTAAGTACTGAATGACAACATGCATTGCTACACTTTATGATTATTTTATGATTATGCTTTCAAGTGCATTTTGTGGTTTCAGAATATCAATGGTTTCCCTAGTCACTGTTATCTATTTTGACATATTTCCTGAAGTACTTGTACAAATAATGGGTTCTTACTCCAATTGTTAATTTTCAGGCTGGTTGGAAAGAGAATCTTGCAACATTTATAAATGAATTAAAGAATTTACAATGTCTGGGCTTGACAACAATGGGTGCAGCCTTGAAGCATGCCTTTGATGTTCTAAACATAAATCGCATGCAGACTGGTATTGACACATATGGCCAAGGAAGATGTCCATTCTATCTTGAACCTTCTGTTATTGTTGTAATTACTGATGGAGGGAAACTTTCGAGCAATGCTGGCATTCAGGAAGAGGTGAGTCACTCACATTTTATTAATTTATCATTTTGTTATTCAGATGTAAAAGTGCACATAGTAAGTATAGTAGTGATACCTACTATGTGTGTTCATCATTATTATATTTTTGTGTGTGTAATTTTTTTTATTTTCAAGCTTCTTGAAAAACTATTTAGTAAACCTAAAAATCCCAACCATTTTTTGTTATCAGGTGCATAAGTCTACACTAAACTTAGATAAAAATACCTAGTGAGAGTTAATTTATGCTTTGTTTTTACATAAATGAAGTTTTGGTAATTCATGTTTGCTTACTTGAGAAGCCTTAAATAGGGTCCAATTGTAGACTGAGTGTTGGAGTGTTTTTCCTAAATATGTTGAGCTTACTCGCAGTCTTATTAGTTTCTAAATGTCATGTGTGAAACAAGCTGACCCAACAGTCAACAGATGTTACCTGTTCAAACATTAGGTCACATAAAAAAACAACTTCCAGCAGCAGCTTTTCCAACTTTTCAAAGAAAATTGGAAAAAAATTGCAGAAAATTAAAAAAATTATGATATTTTTTAAATTTCTGCAATTTTTTTCCAATTTGTCTTTACCTAAAAATCTTACTTGGACTACAAACATGTAAGAACAAAAAATTGCAAAATCAGTATCGATCGGTGTTGTTCTCAAAATGTCAAGTGATGCACTTACCAATGAACAGCATTTGTTTTATATTAATATAGATAGAAGAAAATATAACTAACTCATTTACAAAAACCATAAGTTACTCATGAACTAAAATGAACTGCAAGATTCAACATCTGGCAAGATATATTCTTAACACAAGATTATAACAAAGCATAGAGCAGACTTGTTCATTATTAGCCACGATGAGTATGTTCATAACTGAAAAATATAAATCTGTCTAATACCTACATTACCTATGTACAACTTAACCAAGAACTTGTTTGTAACATGAATTGGTATTTCAGTGTCAATTTAAGCAGTGAATTCTAGTACTGCATACCAACAATATCAAAACTAATGTGGTTTTCAAATAATTTTATCTAAGCATGGCAAAAGCTACCTATATGTTAATTGCAGTTTTAAAACAGATTGCACTCATTTATAATTTTCATGCATAATCATGCTTATTTCTGTTAACACATAATAAATAATAGTTTAAAAAAACTAAAAAAACACGCTTTAAAAACCAAACTAAAAAGTAGAAAATAATTTAATTCTATTAAAAAGCGTGGGGTGCTTTTTGAGGTATTTTTATATTCAATTAATATCAAGCACCCCACACTTTTTAATAGAATTAAATTTTCTACTTTTTAGTTTGGTTTTTAAAGCGTGTTTTTTTTAAACTATTATTTATTTTCTATTTTTTAGTTTTGCTAACTTCAAAAGCGTGTTTTTTTCTATTTTTTTTTAAATTATTGAATTGTCATAGGTCCTCAATAAGTCTACAAAGTTTAAATGAAATCTGACCGTTTAAAGTGGGTCAAAATAGCGTCCAAAGGAGTCTGTTACATACAAACAAACATACAAACATACAAGTGAAGCTAATATAAAGCGTGTAAAAAAGCTTTATTTTAAAACTTACAGTAATTACATCCTTTTGGTCTAATTGCAATATTAAAATTGAATAGAATGAGTAATGGAAAAATATTTTGATATTTTTATTGACTTCATAAAAAAAGGAACTAAAGGTAAATACACATCTTCCTCCTCAAAACTTAACCATAGAAGCTGATAGTAAAAGTAATGTGTTCATATCTAAATTGACTCAGTTGCAGTCAACCTTATTATTTTTGCATAATACATAATGACATCATAATATCTGTAATAAATGATGCACATACTTAGATAAACTTAAAAGCGGAAGATGCGGTACGCTCTAACATCGCTATCAGTAAGCCTGGGCTCGGTGCGCAAATACTACATGCAACGAAACTCCCACATCTGTGATCACAGTTGCATACTTACTGTTACCAATACCAATAGACAAAGATAGGATCCGGCACAGTCGTGGGAGCGCAACCGCGTTGTCCACCGAATGTTTACGACTAGGTATGAATGACATTGAGGTAGCGTTAGCGAGAGTCGCGCTGTCGCATCATGTCTCACGCATGTATTTACTATCTCGCTCTCATAAAAATGGTGAAGCAAATGAAAAATGTAAATAATTAATTTAATTTTCAACAAATTAACATTTTAGGCTGTCTTATTTTTTTTTTACTTTAAGTTTTTAGAACACTTTTTAAATAGACAACACGGCATTGTGATGCGTATTTACGTATAAAAACTAAAATATGGTGATGTATCGACATGCGCTATTTAAACGATGGTCCGCGTGTGACTGAGTGCAACTGTGTCTATTGGACTTGGTTCAGTAGAACCGCGCTGTGATCAATTACCGGATATTCCGCTTTCAGTTTATCTAAGTGCTCATAAATACATTATGGCTTAGCTCTGAGACTCTAGGCCCCACCATAATACGTTACTATCTATAGAATACTCTTTTTTATGTACACACGGCTACATATCAAGCTATACATTTCCAGTATAAGCTGATCTCGCATTCTATGGCATTTCCGTACAGTGCGAGATCAGCGTAAACTGGAAATGTATAGCTTGATGTGTAGCCGTGTATACGCTATACGAATTACACATAACATAACATCACGCCTTATTCCCCGAAGGGTTAGGCAGAGGTGCACCTAAACCTAGTACATCCACAGATATAAAAATAATTATAATAGAGATTAATTACATAGGGTGGGTGACACGATACGCGGGTCTTATCGCTAAAAGTGATTTTTGATTCCGATTTTATGATTGATACCTATTTATAACCGCGAGGTGTCTACTTTCGGAATTCGGCTTTGCAGTCTAGCTTTCATGACTGCATAGATGCTGCATGAAGGCTTCTTCAGGCAAGCGCGACGCGACACTTGTATAATAATTTCCCATGAAGTTTTCACAGAAATTGTGCTACGAAAGTCGTGTCGCGCTTGATTGAAGAAGCCTTAATGCGTTTTTCTAGTACTCTGTTACAAATAAGGTAACAGCAACATTTCTTGCGATTACTCTTTTAAGATAGGATCGGGGTCGTGGCCAAATAATATTATCATGTCCATTTATACCTTGGTCAATTATTGTTTGCGTCATTAAACGAATATCCAAAATATTGTTGGCAAATATATGATTTTTGGTACTTTCAAACTCAATTAGTAACCAGGGGGGTTACTTGTAGACTTTTGTAGTATTAAAAACCCTTGGTTGACTGGTAGAGAATGCATAAGGTATTAGGTCCGCCTTTGTACCTTTCCTGTGTGCGAAAAGTTCACATAAAAAAATGTTCCAAATGTCATTTCCCATAAGAAAACAGTTTTTTTTTTCTGGCTTCATTTTGCTTTCACTTTAATATTTGGGTACGAAATGGATGATGACTTGTCGTTTTAGTTTTTAACCGACTTCAAAAAGAGGTTTATAATTTTTTTCTTTGTTTTTATGTACTCCTAAAGCTCCGTCAGTTATAGACAGATTTGCTAAATTATAATTTTTTCGTCCGAAACGGGTTTATTCTGAAATGGTTTTCAAAAAAGGACAGCAAATCAACCGCGATTGATGCTATCGCATAAATATGCATTGCTTTGACCCCAAGGATGTTGAAATTTCGAACTATAACTAAAAAGGGATAAATTAATAATTAAATACATAGCCAAAGTCACCGACTTCTGAAATTAAAGTTATTTTTAACCGACTTCAAAAAGAAGGAAGAAAACAATTCGACATGTTTATATATTTTTTTATGTATGTTCGGGCGTAACTCCGTCATAGACGGATTTGCAAAATTATTTTTATTCGAAAGGGGTTTGGGGGGGTGTTTATTCCGAAATGGTCCCATAAAAATTTCATATAGATCTGATGGTGCGTTTCGGAGACAGGCAACAGAACTGTTAAAAAAATGACAGCAAACAAACCGCGATTGCTGCTATCGTATAAATATGCATTGTTTTGACCCCAAGGATGATGAAATTTCGAATTGTGTGGGGTAGGTACTACAACTAAAAAGTGAAAAATAAAAAAACTTAAAAAAAACAACCTACTTCCAAAAATTGTTTTTTTGGAACTCGTTTATTTATTTTTTTGTTCACTTTGTAGTGTTTTTCCGGAAGTTACAAAAACACTACGTTTTTCCGGAAGTTGGTTGTTTTTTTTTTTTTGAAAAATGTTTTTTAATATACTTGGTTGCTACCAACAAGTTAGGCACGTGTATGCATAACTTCAGCTCGCATCGGTTTGGAGGTCGCGCATGCTTTATTCAAATTTCACCAACAAGACAAGTGTTTTATTAGAATACCGGGTCAATAGAATAGCTAGTAGATTTTTGGGAAAATATGAAAAGTGAACTTACTCTAGTTATAAAAATATTAGTTCACTAAAACTCGGAGTTATTTTACCATTGTCATTGACTTATAATGATTCTTTAATTTTTTTCTTTACTTATGTGTAAGTATTTAAAAATAAAGGAGATAGGTAATAATAAATGTGAGAAGTTTTTTGTATTCAAATATTTATAACGGTAATTTATGTAGTTAATGTAGGATAAGTATACAAATAATATAAACGAGATAAACGTATCTATTACACACTTACGTAAATCCATATTTATGTTACCTACTTAAGATCTATAAAAACCACAAGAAAAAAAAACCAACGAAATCAAATTGGGCCGTGACTTATCACAGATTTAGAGATAACATTTGATGACTCAAATCGACATCTAACGTGCGATTACAAAACTCGCACAAACCGACCGATGACGTATACAGTGTGACAGGGTCATTGCCGTACAAACTGTAACCATGAATTCAGCACAATATTATTCTAGAGACCCCTTAGCGTAGAAATGTTTAATCTGTTAAAAAAAACGACTGCTTTTTCATAGAAAAGCTACCCGGTCAAAATGTATGAAACAGCAATTAAAAAAAAATCGACGAGAAATTTTAACACAAGGGGTTCACAATCATAATTAGACTGAATCTAAGTAACAGGTTGCGCGTCGTCCCTGCGAACCAAATGAAAACCGCTGACATAAGCGCGCCTTTATGCTTAATTTGAAAACTACTTAGGAATGTTAGGTCCGTACCTATACAGATTGTATGTCATAGAAAACGTGTCTAAGTCATTAACAGATGAAATCATTCACACCCACCTCTCAAAAGACACACACACACACATGGTGGGTGGAGGATGGTTAACTTGGTCCTCACACGATCTGTCCAGGATTATGTCTAGACTTTAAAAGAGTTTGTTTCTGTTTTACTTCTCAGAGTAGTACAAAACACGATGTTAGTTTAAACGGAGCCAAAACCTTCGAGACAGATTTTGTATTTCGATCTTTATGCCGACTTAAGTAAAGTTCTTTATAAGACAGCCTAAGACCGGTCTAAGTTGATAGTTTTGTGAAAATAACTGTATTTGGATTTCTGTTACGTACTTATTAAAAAAAACAGGCTCAATGTTGTGTATGTGTAATATGACCGATCTAATTGAAACATCTTATTTTGACATGTAAAAGTGTTAGTACACACGGATACACATCAAGCTATACATTTCCAGTTTACAGTTTTCCTATACAATGCGAGATCAGCTTATACTGGAAATGTATAGCTTGATGTGTAGCCGTGTGTACAAACCTACTCACCTACAGAAATAAAATCATTTATCAATTTTGCCAACAACATCTATGCTTCTTCTAGTTCAATCTGCCGATGAACTGCCCAATACCTGGTTCCGAGTTGACCCGTGAGCCGTTCCGATGGGACCAAAGACTATTTTCGTTGGTGCTGAGACTTGCAGGGACGCCAGCCGTCGAGAGGGACACTGGCTTAGTTCCTTCCGATTCTTCGCCAATCGACGCAATGTGTGAAGTTACTGGCGGTAAGTTATTATTATAAAATCAACTAACGTTTGTAGGTATAGCATAGTCATCATCTAGCCTCTATCAGCCTAGCCTTTTTCCAAATATGTTGAGGTCGGCTTCCAATCTAACCTGATGCGGCTTAATACCACTATATAGTATTATACAAGGAGCGACTGCCTATCTGACCTACACAACCCAGTTACTGGGTAGTACAATACCCTTGGAAAGACTGGTTGTCAGATTTACGGGCTTGAACGACCCATTACGACTGTCAAAGATCCACGAATGACAGCCGGGACCAACGGCTTTAAGTGCTTCCAGAGGCACGGAGAGGTCGTGTTATGTACAGATACTCACACACCCATGGGTCAAGCGTAATAAACGGTAAAGTTCCAAATTGCTTCTAATATGTAACTTTTATCTATATCTTTATCTAAAATTCATTCAAGACCATTCCATGATCAAAAAACTTTCAAGATATCTTTCCTATGTCAATATAAGGACGAGCTTTAAAATTATTCTGGTGGATGCTTAAACAGATAATAATAAACTAAAAATATAAGGAGTCTTAAACAGATGTAGAAATTTCATATTAACAGGGGGATAGTTAAGCCCTTTAGAAAACCAGTCTGACTAGTTTTTGTGCTGTTCATTTAGAGTCAAGGTAGTTGATGTACTTATTCAGATGTAAGTATAAATAATATTTTATACTGCTGAGCTAACAGCTGGCTTAATTCAACAGCCGAGGACTTTAAATAAGTCGTATCGTATCGTTTATAACCGACTTCAAAAAAGGAGAAGGTTCTAAATCTTTTTAAAGTAATTAATATAAAAAATTAAGAACATACTTTGTTCTGCGATAGTTATCTTTAAAAAAAAAAACTTAATCGAATAAGTTACCTGATTCTGACTTCCAAACAAGCGACTAGGTAGTGTTAAATAATAGAAGTCAGCGGCTTTCGAAAGTTATTTTCCACTTAGTAGTGTTATTTTGAAAGACGCTTGTTTAAGAGCGTTTATTCTGAAAATGGGCAACGTCGCAAATAGCTGTCAAATATTTCACTGTTTTGATTAATTTGGCAATATTACTGTATGGAAATATGAAATATCGCTAACTAGTGACCTAAAATATGAATTATGAAATGCAATAATTAATATCTTAACACCGAATATTTAGTTTTAGATGCAAAAAAACTTTTCAAATGCCCTTTTTACAACTAAAACGGTTACAACATCAAATTCAGTGTTGTAATTGCAAATCATTATTCATATTTTAAGTCACTTGTTAGCGATATTTCATATTTCCATACAGTAATATTGACAAATTAATAAAAACGTAAATATTTGACAGCTATTTGCGACGTTGCCAACTTTCAGAATAAACGCTCTCAACTTGTCGTTTGTTAACCCGATTTATGCAATAAACATTAAATTAAACCATATAAAATATACTTACGTCAAAATAAATTCTACTCCATTATGGATTGAATTCTATTACCTACAAAAGTAAATTTTCCTGTTAATTTTTATTTGAATGGAATCATATCAGCAGTGCTGTTTATCACGTGGCGTGTTCTAATTCCCGGTTTTGAGTTGCATGTGTCCTGGGCCCCAATTCTGTATCGTTATAATGATTCCCCGCGGAATCTTACTACGTTCAAACTACGTCAATACCGTTTTTTTAGAAACAAATGTAACGGTAAGGAATCGAAATGTCAGTCTGTATGTTCCAAGACAACTTGTCGATATTATTAATACGATATTAGCAGAATTCGTGTGTGATTGACGTGGTTACGAGTAAGGAATCGTTAAGTGATCTTAGTGAATTCAGGCCCAGGTAGCATACAGTTTTCACTCTAATTATTTTGGGATTCACAGTAGGTACTGATCCATTTATCCGTTCACCTGTCTACTTAATATCATTCGAAACGGCCCTGATCAGCAGACTGGCATTTTCTAGACCATTTTTGTAACTCGGATGGCAACCTACTTCCCACTCCAAAGCTTTAATTTCTCCGAGTGACTTAATGTTATATCTATCAGACATCTCTTACACCTACACAATATTTCGCACCTGAACATTTCGAATTATTACCTTATCATTTTTCGCATAAAAACGGTGAAGTAAAACGCCGTGAGGAAAATATGCCCAATAACCAAAAACTCGATGACACGTGACATAACACAACTAACCCGTATTGGGCCCGTTTGGTGGATTACGACGCATTTCCTATCGCAGAGATGAAGCCTGGCTTCCAGCAAAGGAGAACAGACTGATTTTTTACCCCGATAATTTTCCGCCTGAATCAATCTTTTTCATTGTTTTCCGTACAACTTTCAGGTCGCTCCTACTGCATCACCTCCCACCGCATGTTGATGCAGTGCATCGACAGTTTGGTTCAGAAAGTGCAGAGTGGTGTGGTGATCAACTTTGAGAAGATCGGCCCCGACCCGCCGCCTATAGAAGGGGCCAACAGTAAGGAAGGCGAAACGGAGGATGCCAACCACGAGCCAGAGAAAGAATTGGAAGGCGATGGGGAGAGAAATGGAGTAAGTTGCTTCATTTTGTTTTTTTTTGTATTTCATCCGTAGGAGTACTTGTTGGGAGCTTCTCAACAAAGAAGCTCAGAAGATCACAACGTGAGTTGAATAGAATCTAGGAGAGTATTAGCTAATACCTAATCGTGTTGACAACATTAATTGTTGCGACGTTGCAAGAACCGCAGGACGAACTTTTGAATGTGCTTAGTTCCTTTATGTTGTTTCCTATCTGTCCTATAATGTATCTACGTTATTGTTATTCAAAGGTTTTATCAACTCTACGTGCGTAATAATACTGTATTCCGTATATCTTTATCACTGAAACATGTTTATCTCATTATATACAAAGTGTGCATTACTTTCATTCTTCACTGACAATTTATTATCTTGGAGCACTTTAATCCATTTGTTGCGCTTTCTCATACTATAAACATTACAGTAGACTAACGCGGCTGCACCTCTTGTAGTTTTTTTCTAAGATTGATGTTACCTCTGCAAAATAACGAGTTCTTCAATTTAGGTACGAAACATCAAAACCGGCCAAGTGCGCGTCGGACTATGCACAATCAAGAGTTCCGTAATTGGGCCATCCCAATTTTTACGATGAAATACAGACATAAATATTCTACTAAATATTATGTATTTCATCGTAAGAATTTATTTAAAAAAAAAAGTATAAAATGACAAAATATGCCATATCTCAGAAACGATCGACTTAAATAGCAAAATCACTGAGAAACAACCTAAATTATGAAATCCAACAATACCCCACACGCTGTGAATTGCGTTTTTCATTTCATCAGTCGTTTACGTGTATGGGGGGAGCTAGCTGTATGTTTATAATTTTTAGGGTTTCTAGTTTTTAGGGTTATTACTAAGACTCTGCTGTCTGTTAGTCTGTCTGTCCGTCTGTCACCAGGCTGTATCTCATGAACCGTGATAGTTAGACAGTTGAAATTTTCACAGAGGATGTATTTCTGTTGCCGCTATAAACAAATACTAAAAAACAGAATAAAATAAATATTTAAGGGGGCTCCCATACAACAAACGTGATTTTTTATGCTGTTTTTATACATAATGGTACGGAACCATTCATGCACGAGTCCGACTCGCACTTGACCGTTTTTTTTCCTAATTTAACTACATTTTGCCGCTTGACTACGGAACCCTAGAAATTGACTTTAGAAATATAATATCATAGGAGAAACGTAGAAATTAAGATTAGGCTACGTGAAATTTGAATTAATACTAGGTACCATGAGCAGGCCTACGGCTAATGGAATCACTCTACTGGTGTGCTCATACAAATATCACCAGAATCCATAACATAATACTAATCTGAAGTCACAGATAATTAACAATAGATTTAATAAAATTCTTTACATTTAAACGGTATCTAGTTTGTGTATGACACTTCTCTTAGTCACGCCTACTATGTTCAGTGATAAGCAAGTGCTTTGTGACGTAAATGTTCGGTGCAAAGCGCCTACACACCTTTTAATCTGTATACTTACTTCATGTTTTGTGTTTACATGTGACTGATCCTAAATTACCCTAGTGTGATAGAAATTTCGGTTTTCCTTGTTAAAATTTGTGTTTTCTCTGAATATAATTTGGAAGTCTTTCGAAAACATAATTACATTCTCTAATTCTCCTTTTTTAATCGAGGCCCCAATTCTGTATCGTTATAATGATTCCCCGCGGAATCTTACTACGTTCAAACTACGTCAAAATCGTTTTTTTTTTTTTTGGAAACCAATGTAACGGTAAGGAGTCGAAATGTATGTATGTTCCAAGATTATTTGTCGATATTATTAATACGATATTAGCAGAATTCGTGTGTGATTGACGTAGTTACGAGTAAGGTATCGTTAAGTGGTCATAGTGAATTCAGGCCCAGGGCGGAATGTAACTCGAGAAGTCGAGACCTTAAGGCCAATTCTTGCAATTAAGAACGTTCAAAATCTAGTCGAAGTGTCATCTCGGCGACAAGCAAATGTCAAAAACTTGTCAAAAATGTGTGGAAACTCGAAGTATTTTTGACAGATTGAGACTGAGATCGGACTGTGAAGAATTGCCCCCCTTATTTTTATCATTTTGGGCGGTTTTCGTTGCTCTGTAGTAAGAGTAAATATTTTCCAACAAAAAAAATTCAATCAAAAATTAATTTAAGAAGGTCCGCTGCGAGCAATTAGCGCTGTCAATATTCATTAATCGGCCCAATAATAAGTTGGCCTATTTTTTGTTACTCAGTGGTCCAGTCAACATCAAAAGAAGATCTTAAGTTTCTTAAGTACCTACTCGATTAGAGAGGCATATGTCCAGCGGTGTGACTGCTTGCGGCTGATGACGATAAAGTACTCTGTCGATAAACTTCTTATTCATTGTTTAATAAATCAATACTTATTAAGATAAACAAAAAATACAACCCAATTGAGAACCACGTCCTTTTTGTGAAGTCGGTTAAAAATTGTAGTAAAGGATATTTTCAAATTTAAGATATTAAAATAAAACATTCACAATAAAAAAAAATACACAGGTTTTAAAAATAAAATAATACAGTGGTTGGTCCTTTTAAAAGGTTTCCTTTATAAACACAACAGTCTAGAACTTGTTATGTTTTTAAATTCTTAATAAAACAGCAAAGAAGGGCGTTATTGAGAACTCGGAACTTCACAAAGGTTGAATCCTTCCAAAGTCAGGCCCGGGCTATAGATAGAACTAGGACAAAGAGGTGTACGCAATCGTTATAAGCAGACGTAATTGATTAACTTTGGACTTTTTTTTTTCTTCTTCTATTAATAGTCCTTCTTGGAACCGAGAACAGTCGTCATTCCCTTGAAAATGAGCAGTTTTGGCTATACAGTGTGGAAATCACATTTATACAACAAATGGTACCACAAGTAATACTACTACACAGAATTATAGCAAAATTAAATTTTAAATTTAAAACCGTAAATTAAGAAAGTGAAATATTCAAACAAAATAAATTCAGTAAAAGTCTCTCCGTTTAGACAACGTATAGAAAACTTAACAGCATCGTGATCGAGCACTGCGTGGCAACGTCGCTTTTCAAGGGTTCAAGTTCATTGAACCATTGACCTAGTGATCCAATTCTACAGAGTGTTCAAATTTGATCAAAATTAAAACTGCTTTTTGACCTAATTACTGGACCGATTTAGTTCATTTTTTGTGTATCGTCAGAAAGGCAATAAAATGTACGCGGCTTTCACACGGTATGATTTTTAGAGCAGTATTTTGTTATTGAAGGTACCTTAGCCACTGCTGTCTATCTTTTACACTTTTGGTTTTATGCGGTTTACGCTTTACCGCTTAAGGTCTCACTACTCGATGGCTCGAACTCGTTAGTGGCCGTGGCTAATATGCATGACATAAAGTTTTTTATTATTTAGGTAATTCGACGATATTTTATAACGAAAACGAGCGCGTAAAATGTCATTATGAAACCTTTGGGCGTTTAGATACGAGGTGCATTCAATAAGTACCTAGCCTCATCGCCAGAGGGCGCTGTAGTTTCAAAAGAGTTTTACCACAGTGTAGCACATTCTTTTTTAATTCTTTTTTCAAATTTTCATTCCAATCCTTTCATTTGTTTTAATTTGACAACTTATGGAAGCGAACGTGTCGATCGGTTTTACAAAAATGGAAAAAGAGCGATATCGTTCGGTGATTCGATTCCTATTTTTGGAAGGGAAAACGCGCATCGAAATCAAAGAGCGCTTGGATGCTGTGTACGGTGACTCTTCTCCATCGATGGCCACCGTCAAGAATTGGTTCAACGAGTTTGCACGTGGCCGTACGTCGGTTTTTGATGAACCACGTCCAGGTGCACCGAAAACAGCTGCTACGGAGGAAAACATTAAAAAAATCCATGATCTCGTATTGGCAGATCGCCGATTGAAGGTTCGGGAGCTAGCTGAGACAGTAGACATTTCAGAAGGAACAGTGCATCATATTCTTCACGAGGAACTCGGCATGAGAAAGCTGTCGGCGCGATGGGTGCCGCGTTTACTCACACCAGAAAACAAGCGCAACCGTGAGACCACATCGGAGACGTGTTTGGCGCTGTTTAAGCGGAATCCAGCGGAGTTTTTGCGTCGTTTTGTGACCGTCGATGAAACCTGGATCCACTGGTACACACCAGAGACCAAGGAGCAATCAAAACAATGGATCCAGACCGGGGAACGTGCTCCAAAGAAGGCGAAAACTGTAAAATCGGCCGGAAAAGTTATGGCCACCGTTTTCTGGGATTCACAAGGTGTGATCTACATCGATTACCTCGAGAAGGGTAAAACAATTACAGGGCTTTACTATGCCGATTTATTGGGCCGATTCGACGCCGAATTAAAGAAAAAACGACCCCATCTGGCGAAGAAGAAAGTGCTGTTTCACCACGACAACGCACCGGTTCACACGTCTGCCGTTGCCATGGCCAAATTGGTCGAATTACGCTACGAATTGCTGCCCCATCCACCGTATTCTCCAGATTTGGCCCCTTGTGACTTCTTTCTGTTTCCTAATCTGAAAAAATCACTCGCCGGGAATAGATATGGATCGAATGAGGAGGTCATCGCCGCCACGGAGGCCTATTTTGCAGAGTTTGACAAAAACTATTTTTCGGACGGATTAAAAAAGTTGGAGCATCGCTGGGCTAAGTGTATCGAACTAAAAGGAGACTATGTTGAAAAATAAATTCCCACTTTTCCAAAATTTTCGTTTACTTTTTGTAGGCTAAGTATTTATTGAATGACCCTCGTATTATGTAAAATCTACTGGATGTATGCTTTCAAAACGAAGTTATTTGAATTCTTGAATAAATTATCTGTCCTTGTAAGAAAAAAAAAACTCTGGGAGTTATTTATTTACGCACAAAGATGTGTTAAAATATGGAAGATAGATTCGACACTTCCTCTTCTTAGCGTATCGATGGCAAAAACATTCAAACATCTTTGGCCCAAAATTCGGCTGCGCGAACTCCGCTCACTGACGCAGTCATAAGATCGTCAAATGCACAAGTAACAGGGCATAACTTGCAGAACTTACAAAAAACAATAACATTTTCCATATAGGGTTACATATCGACAAGACAAGTCAGTAGATATAATTTAAACAGTAAAATAAATTCCAAATGAGGTTAGTATAGAAAAATACTGACTAGTGTAACTCTAGCTACGGTTACCTAGAAGAGCGGTGACCGGCACATAGCGTCCGCAATTTACCGGTGAATGACGTCACTGAATCGTTACTTTAAAGAAGTAAGTTAGTGTGTTTTCCAAGAGAGCGCCTTTGACCGGGAAGTCGTTTTTGCCCAAAGATTAAAATCGCTAGATTTGGACTTACCGTCCATAGTCACGCGAAAAACTGTTCATATTGAGAAGAGTTATTTTTTCTTTTTTTTGTGAATGGCATCTCGTAGTTGACCTTGAGAGGTGGTAACTATTTAACCGGGCTATACTGTGGCTGCCTTAAGCGAAGCTTAATGTGGAGTTGGTCCCGCGGCCTAAGCACTTCCGAAAAAAATTACTGAGAAGAGTGAGCACACACATTATTATATAGCGTTTTCATGACAATCAAGTCAAGTTACTGCGTCATTGTGTTTCTGATGTGGCCAATGGAAACAGAAACGCGGTTATCTTTTGACGCGTTAGGGGTATCCAATGAGTTAAATATTTGTCGGTGTCATCATTTCCATGACACCTGTCACTGCGGCAGTTGTGCGGTCAACGCTTTTCTAGGAAGTCGTAGGTACGGTCAGAGAGCATTAGCTTAATAGCTGTTGACCCCGACTTTTGCGATCCAGCATAAAAAGTAGCCTATGTCCTTACTCAGATCATGGTCTATCAGTGTGCCAAACTTTATCCCAATCTGTTCAGCAGTTAAAGAGTAACAAACAAACAAACTTACGCATTCATAATATTCGTAGAAGACATCAAACAAATCCTCATTTATCCCATCTGCACTGTATTTTTCGACTGCAGGAAAAAGGCATCCCTTTCGCCTCTCCTCACATTTCTGTGATAAAATGTGCAATGTGTAATCACGCCTTTCATGGATTTGGATGAAATTTAGCACACGGGTAGACCATGACCTGGATAAGGACAGGATACTTTTATCCCGGTAGTATGTTTCCTTGGGCTATTAATTTCTAACCTTAATGCGGGCGAAGGCGATGTGCTGACAAAAGATAGAGAACACATACATAATCTCACGCCTTTTTCCCGTGGAGGTAGGCAGAAACTATAATACAGAACGCCACTTGCCTACGATCCTTACATACTTCTTAAGGTGAATCTAGTCGAGATTTTTTCCATACAAACTTCGGAAGTGTATTACTCCACAGTTCGACAATGTACATAAAAAAATAAACATGGTATGGTTTTGCCTCATTATTAATATTGTCTGTACGGAAACAGGATACTAAATTAAAAAGGCATTAAAAAGTTATGAGCCAACAAAGATTCGTTTTTCTTGCTAATTTAACCTAACCGAGTTCAGTTCGAATATCGAGAAGTTCAATAAACTTATTGGTCACTGCAGTAGTTTTTCATAAAACCCGATCTTCCGAGGGACTTTTCTAAAAATTTTACGCTCCTGTTTTACTATAAATGATCCTGCATCTCACTCAATAACGTAGTGCTTGTAGACTAGCGTCTAACTGCTCATCACTGATTCTACCTCTGTCGGACACGATTCCTGGTGAGATAGCGTGCTTTTTAGCCAGGCCCACCAGTGAGTTCGAGCCCGCGACTAGATTCCCCAAGAGCTTTAACTTAATACATTTCTCCTCTTACAGCGTTGGAGCAGCGGACAGTATCAGACTCAGGCCGGTCCAACCGCTCCGCAAGCTTGGCATTCATGTCGCCGCCTGATCTACGTGCCGCGGACGGTCGCGCAGAAAGGTTTCGCCGTCGGCTTCTGGCCTATACCGGAGTCCTTCCGATCGGACCCTAACGCGCAAACATTGGTATGTATTTTTTATACCCTAATAACATTTAGAAGACAGATAAGTTGTGTTTTTTAAGCTCTGTTTCTGCTGTGCTCGATAGGGTCCATAATGATCTCATTAAATTATAAGTTACATCCGTCAGTAATCAGTTGAGTTCACATTGTGGAAAGCAATAAATGATTGATTATTGAATTATATTAAAGGCATCTTCTTAAATTTAACAGTAAATACCTTTAGTGCCTCCGACTGCATGAGATCGCTTATAGTATTTAGTCTAATAGTCATCCTTTTAAAACAAGTTTCTTGTTTCCATCTTTTTTAATTAAAGTTCAATTTTTAGGCAGTCGGGTTATTTGATCTTGTAAACTATTTTTTTTATTTCACAGTATGTAGTTAATATAATTATTTTAGACGTTAATGAGACCTATTTATGAAACCCTTTATTTAGATACCCCACTCAAGATACCCCACTCAAGATACCCCACTCAATAAGTTTTGAGAGAAATAATTTATTTTTGAAGACACAAAAATCGCCAATTAAAAAAAAAAAACTATTATGATATACCCAGTGTCACTGTCACAATTAAGACGAATCCAACGGCACCTCTCAAGCTGAAATCGATCAAACCGTTTAGGCTACAGAGCGTGCCAAAGAAGTATACATACATACATACATACGTACACCCGAAAAACATAACTCTTCTTCTGGCGCAGTCGGGTAAAAACAGTATTGTCATAGTACTATACTCACCTATCGCCTTTGTGGAAATTGTAAATTTGGAAATAAAGTTTATTCTATTCTCAATTTTATTTCGGTCTTTTTAGTGCATTGCTTATAAGTTGACTTTTTTGCAGTCGGGTTTTTTTAATTTTTTGTGTTCTTTTTTTAAGTCATGTTTACTGCAAATCAACCTATTTTCTTTCTTTCTTTTCTTGACCAGCCAACTAATTCGCGGTCAGACTATGTAGAAGTTAATCCGATTCATGATGAGTCTCAAGTTATTATGGTTTGTCTTACCTTGTAATGTGGGGGCCTATAAAAGTAGTATATTTAAAAAAAAAAAATATCTCAAAAGGTTGAATGTTCGTCGAGTGTGCTGTTATGTAAACGGTATAAGAAAACAAGCCGTGTGCCCGATGTGAATTCCATAATAATAATGAATTTTTAAAAATCCCTCCTTAGTGCTCACTTTCGTTATTTAAGGAAATCTTTCTTGTGTACAATTTCATGCTTCCTGACCCAGCGGTATAGGCTGTCTGTCAGTGAATTCAAGATTTTTAACAAGTAGATGTGCTACTCATGTTCGTAAACTATTTAATATCATAAAACTTTTTGTAATTTCCAGCCACCTCGCTCTGCACACCCAGTGGTGAAGTTCACATGTTCGAGCCAGGAACCAATGGTCATTGACAACCTGCCCTTTGACAAGTATGAGTTGGAGCCCAGTCCACTGACTCAGTTCATATTGGCCAGGAAACAGCCTACCGTCTGCTGGCAGGTAAGAAAAGTTTTCGTCAAAAATAAATTATAGGCATTATTATTTAATACATAATAAAAAATATTACACCTGTTTCGTATTTGTATGCGTATTTGGCTGCTGTCGGAATCGTATATACCTATTTTAAAATTAAAGGGAGATTTTTCTTTATTTAATTTAAATTTTAAATTATACAGCTTTTCTAAATGATAAGTATTGAAGAATCAGAGTGTCAACAACCTCTATATGAGAAATTTTCGAAAACAAAGATTAACAAAATATGTTATTATATGCAATTGACTACAATTTGAATAAATTATGTAGGTTTATCTTAAAATGAAAGGGAGGTCAGTCTCTTCATTTAAATTTAATCAAATAAAAAAACTATAATTTTAAAGCGTTTCTAAATGGCAAGTCTTATAGCAATTTTCGAAAACAAAGAGTAACTAAAGATGTTAGCAATTGACTCCAATTTGAATTAATTTGTTATGTAGGTTGCCTTGTGTAACGTAAACAAACTATCAAATTGCACTCCACTAACTAGATAATGTGAGCAATTACTTGTTGTAAGTGTTTAATAATTAATTCAAGATAGTCCATGTATGTATCTGCATAGTTTAGCATTATTGTTTGTTTTTGTATGGCTAATGTCGGGTCGTCCCACGAATGAGTCCTCCTGACGTCATAGAAGTTTACCTCGGGACAGAAACTTTCAGTCTTATTGCAAAAAAGGAATTTTCGTTATGTATAGTACAACACATCGAGCCTGTTTTTTAAATAAGCACCTAACAGAAATCGAAATATAGTTATATTTACAAAACTGACTAGGCACTTTGCCTGATGGTAAGTTGTCATTTTCGTATTAAAAACTTTACCCAATTAGAAATAAACTTGAAACGCAAAAACTGGCTCAGAGCTTTAAGGTTAGAATTTAAGTTAGATCACGTTACAAAACGCATCGTTAGTTAGTTGTAGTTTGGTAGTTATACCACTTGTAGGTCTTGGTAGCATACTTCCTATCAGCAAGGTCTTTAACTAGGTATTGTGTACACATACCAACTCTGAACGTGAATGAGGCATTTCGGCTTATAATATGCTATTGTAGCTATTTAAATTAAGTATAAGAATTAATATAATTAATTTTCTCATTTCCAGGTGTTCGTAGCCAACAGTGGTTGTAAGAACTCTGAGATCAACCACCCATTCGGCTACTTGAAGGCATCAACGAATTTGACATGTGTGAACTTGTTCGTGTTACCGTACAACTATCCGATGTTGTTGCCACTGTTAGACGATCTGTTCAAAGTCCATCGGTGCAAGCCCACTCCAGAGTGGAAGCTCGCGTTTCAGCACTATCTTGACAGAATGCCTGCTTATTATGTGGCGGTAAGTTGGAATTGATGTACATAAAAGTCACCATCATCTGCCTAGCCTTTTACCAGCTATGTTGGGGTGGGCTTCTAGTCTGACTGGATACAATTGAATACCAGTTTTCCTGAACCTATTTGACCTCCACAGCCCAGGTACTGCATAACACAATACTTCTTGGGAAGACTGATTGTCAAACTTTCGGGCTACACAATGATGTTAGGTACATTAAAAATATGATGAAATATGATAGTGGAATTTTGTGTCCTGAGAGGAAAATGGAGAGTATTTAATATCCTGTATTAGTTAGTTGGATAGTCAACTGTAATTTTTTTTTTTTGCAATCAGTTTTTTTCCGCAACCTTCCTTGATTTAACGTAACTATTCCAAACTAATATTATAAAAAAGATAACATTTTTGTTTTGTAAGAGATAATCTCTGGAAGTACTGATCTGATTCAACATCATCATATCAGGCGAAAGATTTCCACTGCTGGACATAAGCCTCCCCCAAAAGGGGAACAATTTGCCATAATCGCCACGCTTGGCAGGCGGGTTGGCGATCGCAGTATGGTGGTCATCTGATCTGATTACAAAAAATATTTTTGTATGAGTTTACGCGAACGAAGTCACGGACGGGAGGTAGTAAAAATAATATTTTCGTATATGTCTATTTAACTAAATTATTGTTATTCTTTTTCCAGCCACTTCGTAGAGCGTTGACGAAAATGGGAGCATCCGCGCAACTTCTACAGAGTTTGATTCCCGAGTCTCAAGACAACTCGCTCAGTTTCTCCGTGCTGAACTATTTGAAAAGACTGAAAAATCAAGCTAAAGTAGAATTTGAAAAACTCTGTGCTGATGTCATCAACAAATCCTCCAGTAATAACACGCAGAAGGTATGTTATTCAATTTTAAAGTTATTTTTAGCTACGGACATGCATATTTATCTTTCTTACTTTGCATTAATTAGTCGCTCTTGTGTGTATTTTGTACGCATGAGTGCACAATTAGTCTTCGATTCATGCATACAATAGACTTTTTGAACAATTTTGCATTCTTTCGTTGACTTCGTATCTAGCGTTAGTTATCGCCTTGTTGGCGTCGCGCATAACTACTCATTGTATTGAAACCTATGTCGCGTTGACGCGGCGTTAGCGTCGCGTTTGCGTAATGAATACGTTATCATTGAGCTCCTTAAGTTCTGAGTTGAGCAGCTGGTTACTGACAAATACATGCACTGACTGGACAGGCCCACTCAATCTGTGTGGTTCTTTCCTCAAACGACTATTTCAGACACCAATCTACATAAGTCATCACATTATCTAACCAAGATAATGTCTGGCTTTTAAAAGAGACTGACCTATGAGTTTGTTTCGGCCTTTCTTCTGAGAGTAGGAAATGCCGACCGAGACCGAACCTCCAGTTTAAAAATTATTGGCGTGTAAAAGTGTTTGTACAAACCTACTTACAGAAATAAAATCATGTATCATTTACCATTCCCCGAATGCTTACCAGTCTACATGTGTCTTAGTAACCATCTTACTCAATTGTTACGGCTAATAAAATCTACTATTAATACGTTTCAGGTTGCCGAAAGCGTTCGGGTAATGTCCCGGTCACCACTTCGGAAGGACTTGACAACACATCCGTGTCTTCAAGATAAGTTCTCAGCACTTCGCGATCAGTTGAACGAATTCGGTGGATTTGTCGTCGGACTCTCGCGCGGCAGACATAAGACGCAAACGCATACCTATCGTAATCCGTTTGACATACAAAGGAGAGATTTACTTGATCAGGTAAGGAATAAGGGCTTTTTGACCTATCATAATATATAGGATGGCACATCGTCGAACAAACTGTAACCCTGAAATCACATGATTCTAGACCCTCTAACGTAGAAAATGTTCCTTGGTTTAAAAAAAAAAAAAACTTTTCTATTTATTGATAGAAAACGGCAATAGCTACGTGGTCAAAATATATGGAACAATTATTTTTGGACGTTCATTCAAATTCGTACAGAGCTCACTTAGTTTGACCAGACGAGACTTGCCTAAACAAATGAGAGATGAGATGTGAGTGTGTGTGTGTCGCCATATGGCGATGATGGGATCATCGCCTGCGGTAGCGGATGTTAAACTTTTACAAATGTATTACTTTTTTCAGTTTATTGCTGGACGGGCCTGCTATTTTAATTTAGTAGGGTTCCGTACCGAAATGGTAACATAACCCTTTTACTAAGCCTCTGCTGTACGATCTCTGTCTGTGAGCGGGCTGTATCTCACAAACAGTAGTAGGTATGAAACTTTCACAGAGTGTGTATTTCTATTTCCGCTAGAACAACAAAAAATAAAGATCAAAATTAAAGGGATAGAAGAAACGTGTCTTTAAAAAAAAATGTTTTGTTAGATTAAATTAAATAGAAAACTGTAGCCGAGAACTTCGGCTCTCCGATTGTACAGCAGTTTGTGCGGAGGTTGATTTTTTTTACTAAAACTAGGCAATAAGTTATTTTCTTGTATGTTACTAACAGTATAAGGATATTTGTGTCCGAAATAAAGTTATTCTATTCTAAATATTGTATGGTGGTATGGACCCCTTCGTGTGCGATTCCTAATCGCACTTGGCCGGTTTTTCTCTGAATAGGTGTCGTCTCAGTATTCGTTCTATAATTCTATAAAATGCGACGTGGGATGGTATAGCCCTTCTCTTGACAGCTGTCAAATGAACATTTTTAGGTCCACGCACATGGCCTAGATTAGGTCACGCCCATTTTGGGTCCCCTTGCGTTTAAACCCCGATTTTTCGCTATTTTACCATGAAACTCATATTAAACTGTAACTGTTTCGGAATTTGTACAATATTTTCTATTCAGCGTAATGTAAACATGTAATTGGGTTTTACAAAAAAAATTGTATTTTTTAAATGAAAAACGAGTGTTGTCATTTTTCTCTCACTTTTATCATTCAAGGCCCCAGAAATGTAAATAAAATACAAATTTAAATAATAAAAACACTTAATAGTAATCACTATTACACTACAATAACGATTACATACTAAAAATATTACACCAGGCAGCCAAAGCATATAAAAAAGACGATAATCTTATCTTATGTTTACGCGACTCAAGTGTCCACTTAAAATTATTACGCAACCTCGACTCTCATTCAAGTTTTTTGCTTATCGACAATATGTCGCAGTTTGTTTAATGTTTGTGTATTTAATGAGTTCAAGACTGTTGCTAACTATAAAAAATACTTACAAGTGTTCACAATAAAGGGAAGTCGTAAATAAAACCCATCAAAAAGTCTATTGTTTACAACAACAAAGGAACACGGGCTGCGCACGTGCTTCACAAAAACGAGTTTTTTCTTATGAATTGCTAAATCGATTGCAAATGTGAAAACTATTCCAGAAACTACATTAAATTACCTCCTATTTAAGCGTTCTTGCAAAGTTTTAATTTTTTCTAATAATTTGCTATCTTATCAAAAATCGAGCGATGACGTCATCGGCCTTGCCGTTGCTAGGCACTGTCTGCCTAGCAACGGAGGATTGAAATGTTAAAATTGCATCTTTTTGCTACTTTAATTGAATTTTCTTACAAAACATTGTATATTTATGGATAGTTTATGAAATTGTCTTACCGTTTTAATAGTATTTCAGCCATTTAGTACAAAATACGTACACGAAAAGCCGTCGCAAAGATTTTATATCGCGCCATTTTTTCACTTCGTTGACTTTTTTCCGTAAAATATATGCGAAAATATATTAAAATGCTTATAACTAATACATGTATAGAAATATAATTAACTTAACTTACGTATTCATCCTTGAAATCAGCACTTTCCCTTAAAAATACACAAACTAGAACACTTTTATTGCACCGCACAATGGACGACAGAATCAACTTTCAAGGTATGTCTTGCAATGAATACCGCGAACGTTTGCACTGTTATGTTGGTACAAATGTTAAAGAAATAGCTAGCCTTGTCTATCCTGATCATTTTAATACAAGAATGAAAGAGATAGGTTGCTTAGTTCCACAGAAAAACGCAAAACAGTGCGCCCACAGACTATCTGTCGTTCAACAGCAGATGTCAGTCAACTGTAAATTGCTATCTGCCGTGGTACGGCACGTGACGCTATAGCGGATAATATAATATACCACACCCGCACGAAAGCTATGGTTTTAAAAATGCACGTAAATTATATAAACAAAGAACATTTATGTATTTCTGCAATTGTCTGGCAAGTTTCCAAAATGAAATTCTATTTTACTTACAGATTTATTTTTTACATTCCATATCCACATTGTATTCTAATAAGGCAGTGTGTGTGAGCCATTGTTTACATAATTCATTACACATTGACAGTGAAAGACAACTCAGTATAAGTTGTTTCTCAAACGTCATAATGGGTTGAATAAGTGACTGGAGGAAATGATTTTGTTTAATACGTAAGCCGCACGTCAATGCAGTTTGTGTATTTATAAATTTAGTTACTTCATATTCAGCCTATAATGGTCCCGGCAATGAGACACAGACCTCTTCTCAGTGAGTGGGTATGGCCCGTAATCCACGTAGGCCCTACTGAGTAGGGTTGGTCACTACTAGTGAGGGTTGGTAGATGTCACATATCTTTGATATTTTTTGGTTCTAAGACATGCCGGTTTCCTCAAAATGTTTCCTTCACCGTTTTGAGACAGTGGTGATGAAATAATTTACACAAAATAAAGCGCTTGTCTGGGGTTCTATCCTACAATACTGACATAGAAACATTTCGTTACTTTTTGTATCTAATTTGCACTTGTCTGCAAGTGAATAGAATAAAATAAGAAAGCATCAGAATGCAGAGGCATGGGTTATAGGTTATTTATTTTCAACTTTATTTCAACTAGAGCAAAGTTGATATTTGATAGGCAGTAGACTTTGCTATCCCTATTTGGGGTATGTGATCGACTCAACCAGAAATTTTAAATTCAACAACTAAACATTTACAATAATTATTTTCCAGGTGGTACGAATGCGTGCGAACTTCTTACAACCATCTCTGGCGCATACTCGCTTGGTCGACGAGGATAGCGTCCATTCGATGCCGGTCGCTCAGATGGGCAACTACCAAGAGTACCTCAAGCGAATGACGCCGCAACTACGTGAGATTGAGTCGCAGCCTGTACGACAGCACATGTTCGGCAACCCTTTCAAGATAGATAAGGTAATGTGAACAGCACGTTGAATGCAATTTTATCGCTACAAAGCAGAAATATAGGTTTTCCCTGATGCAAGGTATCGTTACTTACTTAGTGATACTTAGTGGCTCTACTATATGTCTATATTACTGTACACCTGTTTAGTCCAATGAATTATGTATGTTGTTTAGAGCAGTAGTTTTCTAACAATGACGTAATTGTCAAGAGTCTCTTCTGTGTTGTGGTGAAAGATTGTGCTGTAAAGTCAAATGATTTATTTTAATTAAGCAATTATAAGGTATTTTTGAATGTTGACATTTATCAGAAAATAAAATTGATTCTACATTTCTAAAATGTTATGTGGAAGACATTTTCTAGATTTTCAATTGTATCTTGTGGAGAATAGTCAAGAAACTTTATAGTTTCTTTTTTGAATGTTTTTAATCACATTTATATAATCTATAATGTATACCACAAAAATACATTACACAAAAAAAAGAAATCAAATTACTCTATAAAATATACAATGGGGCGGCCGTATCGCTTTCCACGATCTCTTCCAGGCAGATCTGTGAAGATGATTTATGTAAAATAAAATTACGACAATAGCTATTAAGAATTAAAAATGAAGCAATTACACATATGTAATGTGATAGGTATATATGGTGTTCACGAGTTAAATTCAGTATTTATTGTACATTTGCAGCGCATGATGGTAGACGAGGCCGACCTGGACCCGGTGGGCGCCGTGCGCGGCGGCGGCGGCGGCGGGCCCGGCAAGCGCGGCGCGGACGGCGGCCGCGTGCCGCCCAAGCGCCGCGCCGGCCCGCTGGCGCCGCACGTGCGCGCGCGCCGCCCCGCCGAGCCGCCCGAGCCGCCGCCCGCGCCGCCCGCGCCGCCTGCGCCTCCCGCGCCGCCCGAGCGCGTCCGGAGGCCCGTGGAGCCGCGCGCGCCGCCGCCCGCTGAACTGCCGTCGGGGAGGCCTCCTGAGGTAAAATGCGCACTTCATTTGCTTTCTAAAACTGTCGGCCTTTTTTTTTTATTTTTTTATTTTGGCTTCACACGGTTTGTGCATTTAGCCAGTGTCAAGTAATTTTTCTTTTAGATCAAGTAAATGGCCCGATATCGGGCACGAAGTTACAAAACAGTCATAGTCGTCTTTAGTCAGTCAAGTCAGAGTTATTGTAAAGCGGTAGTAACTTTACAACAACCTAATAGGAGTTTTTGGGGGGAACACGAATAGTCCACGTTAGTCACTTATTTTCACCTTCACTACACTTGTGCACTCACACGTAACTAAATTGAATAATTCACTATCAAAATTATACAATTTAATTCGCTATTTCACTAAATTCCATGAAAATGAAAATTCGTGCGACATGTTCCAACGCGATCCCGCCAAAAACTCCAACTGTCGGCCTTACAAAACAAGGTTTTTGTTAGATATGGTTTAAACCAGAGATTCCTAAACTTTTTTCCCGTAGACCACTTTCAACATTTTACTGGGTTCGATGGACCTGCTGCTACATTTCTACCATACTCCCAAAACTCGTCAAAAAAAGTAAAGATAAGATCTGGCAATGGAAATGCCCCCATTTTTTTCACGCCAACATAGTCCCCGTCGAGTACTCCGTGAACCTCTTGAGTTCCACCTGGACCACTTTGGGAATCACTGATTTAAACCATCGACCCTTTTTTTGAAATAAGAACCTAACAAATCGAAATACAGTTCTTTTTACAGAACTGATAACTTAATCCGATGCTAAATTATAATTTTTTTAAAGAACGTTACCCAGATCAAAATATAATTGACGATGCAAAAACTAACTCAGCTTTAGGCTAAAACAAACTTAGATCGCGTTTTTTAATAAAACGGATTGTATTTATGTACTGTAAACTAAATCGATTCTGATAAAATTCTGACGTAATAAACTCACTAAAGAGAATTAATAACATATTCATCTGTATTTTCTTAAGGATACTCATTACACTAAATTTAATTACTATAGCAACCATGTCTGTATTATATTCTAAATAAATTGTATTACAGGAACCTCCAAACGTGGACACAGGCGGTCCGATTGTCGTTCCAGCATCGCCACCTGCATCTCCGCCGGCCATCGCGCCTCCCAACCTACCGCCTGTTGTCAAGCCCTTCCTCAATGGAGGTCAGTCTTTATTTAATGTGCATTCTAACCGCTGCTGAAATATTAAATGGTTCATTAAAAATATTTAAATCTCTTGTAAATGTGCTGGCATTCCCTGACAACATAAGTACAACATAAGAACAAACGACCGTATCAAAAAACCATTTTTGGTTTTTTAAGGACTACTCCTTTCCTATTTAAAACTACAGCCCGATTCTAACTGTATGACGGCTCAGAACATGAGGCGAGTAGCTGTGCAGTAACAAATTCACGTGTCAGTGGGGGTAAGGAGTGAGTTACTGCGCAGCGAGTAGTGTACTTCAGAGCCGCCATATAGTTTGTATCGGACCGTACCTTACTTTCCCAATGTGATAAAGGTTATTGTAGTCTTAGGAAACTAATTTTTCTAGATTGCTTGACTCGTTATTTACGACTCAAATATCCTTGATGTTCAACTTCACATTAGATTCAAAGTCAGTACATAACAAAAACTTTTTCGAATTGAATTTTTAATTAATCATCATCATATCAGTCGAAAGATGTCCACTGCTAGACATAAGCTTAGCTAAGCACGCTTGGCAGGCGGGTTGACGCTCGCAGTATGGTGGACAAATGCATAGAGAACGCTTCTCTGCCCATTCTCTAATAAGTCCCTTAGTCACCTTCTACGACACCCACGAGAAGAAATGGGATGGTGCTATTTTTTTACGACCGGCACGATAAAACAAAAATGATCATCAATGTTCACCAATTGATAAATGATTCTATTTATGGAAGTAGGTTTTTACTTGTCAATAGTATATTAAAAACTAGCTACGGTTGTTGTCTCCTATGAAACAACAAAATTAACTCGGTCAATCTATTTTAAAGTTCAGGCATAATCTTAGTCAGGTCATATGTGGATAATGTGCATGTTAAAATGAAGCGCACTGATTTGAGTGAACCTGTTGAGAAGGAACACGCATTAGTCAGTAATAGTGTAGGGTTATTAAAAATATTCTGTGATTTCAGACGCATACACGACGATGGGCAGCAAGATGCCGCGCTCGCCGTCGCCGCCGAGCGCGCCGGCCAGCCCGCCGCCCGCGCCGGCGCCGGCCGTGCTGCACGACACGCAGGAGCTGCAGATCAACGCCATCCTGCAGGGCGTGGCCGCGGAGAACAACTCCAATGCGCGCTCCAGGAAGCGGAAACGAAAGGTAAACCTATACAAAACTTGACGTAGTACATGTCAAGTTAAGCCAAGTAGGATGTCAAGATTATTCTACCCTTATACCATACCGTATATTGGAGGCCGGCGCAGCATGTCTTTTACATACATACTTACTTATATAAACTCAGCACATCTTTTCCTTCCAAATAACTGTGATAAATAGCCGTAGTTCACAGACAAGATACCACTTCGATATTATTTGCTTAGATGGAATCTGTGGTCAATGAGGTTGCAAACCCTGGAGGCAAAAATGGTAGTAACAATTTTGTGCTACAGTCAGTCAAATAATATTGATATATGCTGATAATTATTATGACGTTAAAATATTAGAAATACATACTCCCATAATTTATGTGGATTTCCCGGGGGAATACATGAATTTGTGATGAAACCTTGAGAGACACCTAGCATTGATAGAAAGCCTCACTGGATTAGGTCACTACTAATATAGAAATCTGTTACAGAACGACAAACAACTAACGCAGTTGACGATGCCGCCACTGTTGACGCGCAAAGAGCTTGCAGACATAAGAAAGCACAATCTTGATGTACGGTCGGAGGTTTTCCGCGCGGTCCGACGACCTGGCAAAGGTAAACAAGACATTTATCTGTGCTTTTATATTTCTGACGTCACGATATCGTGGTTCATGAAATGTATGGAATTATTATTGATAAAGTGCATAATATGGCGTTATCGTGGACGGAAATTTAAAGCGTGTACATATTAATTTTGAGCAGTGGTGGCCCAGTGGTGTTAGGTCGTGACTTACGTAAGTTCGAACTCCGTCAGGTGCTTTACTTTGTGTAAATTATTCCATCACCACTGTTCTCAAATCGGATCCTGTTTCTCTGCACAGGGGTACAAATCCGTATTGGCTAAAAGTCACCCAAGGGGCAGTGGGGAGGGTTAAATTTGGGGTTTCCCTACATGATCAAATTAAAAATGGAGAGATCCGCAGGAGAACCAAGGTAACCGACATAACCCGGAGAATTGTCAAACTAAGTGGCAATGGGCAGGGCAAATTTCTTGCAGAACAGATGGCTGATGGGTCTGAAAGATTCTGTAGTGGCGACCGCGTACCGGATGACGTAAGTCTGAACGCCTCCCCACAAGGTAGGCCGATGACCTTGTGAAGGCCACAGGAATCCGCTGGATGCGGGAAGCACAGAACCGGTATTAGTGGCGGAGATTGCGAAGGGCTGTGTTCCAGTAGTGGACGGTGGTTGAAATGATGATGAATGATGAGGTGTACAGATGGGAAGTGGTTATATCCGCCTTAGATAACTGTATCACCGAAGGTGTGTTCACTCAGCAAATTCTATACTGAAGTGGTACATTAACAAAACTTAGAGGTTGTAGGTGTGGTCTCAATACCTTTTTTAAAAGGCTACTATGATAATACACATTTTTGTTCACGATTACAAAACGTAGATAAAAATGTATTCCTGAATAAACAAATACAATGTTTCTGCGTCGTTTCGTTGTTGATACAGTTATCAGTTTTATCGTTTGCGTTCATGCAGTAAATTCAAACATAACCTAAATTCTTATATATTCATAACATATTTTTTTTTGCGATAACCTTAACATTTTTACTAAATTATCTTTTTATTTACAGATTACACGAGACTGTTCGAAAGTTTAAAACAATTACAAGGTGGTGTGGACGTTAAAAAGGAAGTGATACGCGAAGTTATAAACGAATCGTTAAGGTTCAAGCGTAAGACCCTTGCCAAGCTTTTGGAAGACTTTTTAGCGGGACTAGAGAAAAACGGAAGCAGTGCCTCAATTAGTATGAACAGAGTTAACAACTCAGTGATGTACAGTAACGCTAACAATAACCACAGCTAGTAAAGTGTGAGTTCTGAGAACATTTAATGTGATTTTATTGACTGGCCACATTTGCTGTTCAAAGTCGGGAACTTAGTTTGATGGAATCACGAAAACGTAGATTAAAGACAATGGACACAAGCATGTGCTGTTATGATATTAGTTTCTGTTTTTAATTTTATGGTACCAAGCCAGTGTATGTTGATATTCTGTATGTTATTGTTACTCTACCATATAATAATCATCTTTGATGATTTTGTATTGCGATTCCGCCTGGTAAGTAGTCATGTTGTCATTGTGTAATAACACGAGATGCGATGTTAATGATCTCACAGGCTCGATAGTGTGACGCACTGTTGAGCGATAGTTATTGCATATTGTATGCGAATCATTTTGTTTGTAAGAAACTGAGAATACCTAATCTGTATGGATCTTATAAGAGTTGTCTTGTAATAATTATCATATAGCCTGACCAACACCGCTGTAGCGCGCCTTAGGCATGTGCGCGGCGCGACGGGACAGCAGTGCAGGCCGCTCATTCGTCAGCACTCACAGCGTCCCGTGTCCCGCCTCGCTCGCATACCCAAGGCGCGGTACAGCGGTATCGGTCACGCTATAGTAGAAAACATTTTAACATTCTTATGTAAATCTCATATCATATTTTCATTTAATTTTTAAAGAGCATTTTATGTAAACTCATGCATTACAGCCATGTCTTGCTTATTTGTAACAAAGTTGACCAAGGAACGTGAGTATGTGTCGGCCAAAACTAACTTTTTTCCTGTCATTTTGATTTTCGTGTCTTACACATAGCGATGTATAATAAGCAATATAAAATTTGGTTTTATTATCACAATGTGTCTTATTCAAAGTGGCAGTAAAATCGTGAGTTTCAAGTTGTAAATAAAGTTGTACATATTATTAGAATGTTATAAATAGTAATTACCAATGGAATGTATGTGTAGGATGCTTTTATGCATCGGTCACTGCTACTGTTAATGTGGCTGGACAAACCTAACAGAGTTAGATATTAAATATTATTAGATTAATGTATCCAGGAATGCTAATACATTTTATGGACCTGAAGAATTTAATGAAGACATTTATATAATGTTTTAGCATTATTACGTCTCCAGAAGAATTTTAAATGTTTTATTAACATCATGAATAGTGTTGTTATCATAACATAATAACTATACGCTTACATCACGGTTCGTAAGTGTTGCACGATTTTGTGGACACTTGTACCAAAGTGTAGTTTATTTTGGATGTTCTTTATCGGAAAAATAGCATCATTACATAAAACAGAACTGTGATACTCGAAATTTAAAATGATCGAATATTATGGGTTATCCGCCACATTAACACGAGTTCGGTCAATTGTAAAGTGTAATATATCATTTTTTTAATAAATTATGATCCTTATTGGATTTTTATCCCGTGTTTTTTTGAGGTCTATTTTAACTTTCCCCTAAACCGTATTCTTATATCGTAATTTATTTACCTACACTCTTTTTATTTGATATTTTTGGTCACCAGCGAACGCTGTTTCGTTACATAGTTTAGTTCGTGAACTTCCAGCAACTTTCCATCTTGAACTTTATGTCGACGAATCAATCGCTTTAATTCTTCATACGAAAAGTTGTAATTCAACTTCGCTTGTCAAAATGTTAATTATATTTTAGGCAGTATTTTGT
Organism: Polymixis lichenea; assembly: GCA_949091785.1. Lineage (NCBI taxonomy): Eukaryota > Metazoa > Arthropoda > Insecta > Lepidoptera > Noctuidae > Polymixis > Polymixis lichenea. Next base: position 16,119,666 of record OX420932.1, on the reverse strand, counting down.
AGAGATAGACTTTAATTTCAGAGAGACGGGGATGCTGCAACAACAGAGATAATCTTCACGCAAAATTGGATGCGTCGCGTCCGCCCCGACGTCCCGAGTCCCGACCAATCTATAACGAATATGCGCCTCCGTACCCGGCGACATAAAAGGGACAATATTCAGAAGAGATCATAATCTTAACCGGACATCCTTTATACAGTCTGATGGTATGAAGCTTTTGTAGGTACCAACCCGTATTTCCAAATATATAAAAAGTGGTTTTACTCAGTTTTGTTAAAAAACTTAAACAGGGAACTCTCTCAACTCTAGCAACAAAGGTCCTAAAACAGGGAAACAAATACTTAGAAGTATTTGTTTCCCTGTTTTAGGACCTTTTTGTGTTTATTAGTTCGTCCTTGTCTTGGTCAAGGTAAGGGTTATCTGGAAGAAGGGCTAAGCAGTGATCACTGGTCTAGTCCGTCTTGTCCTATTTTACAGTATGTGTTAGTATGAGCTATGAGAAGACCACTGTTCAACCTCGTGACACAATAGGGTATTACACTCATTTTTGAAGTGTCTTAATTAGATTCTAGAGTGCTAATAAACCACTAAAAAAACAACATTTTTATTCAATCGACTAGTGCCAAAAATATGCATTTAAATTTTAAGTTTTAAAATTTCGCGTGTAATTACGCGCGTCCAGCCTTTTAGTAAAATTGACGAAAACGCTGGACGTAGTGGACGCCATATTGCTCTGTGGGTGTGACGTCAGTTTGCTATACAAATTCTCTGATATTTTTAAGACAATTGTATATAATTGAAAAATTGATTTATTTTTCTACTTAACGTTGGTTTGCTTTGCTGTCCCTGAATGTAAAATATTATATAAATAAAAATTACTGTAGTCACGAAAATAATAAAAGTACAAAGTTGCTCATTTGACATGCCGTATGACGTAATAACATGGCGGCTACTATTTCATGGTATTCAAAAACATTAAAAAAAAACAGAAATCTTTCAATTGTATTTTAAAATTTATTTTGTTGTTTCATGAAGTAAAACTAACATTTTCCGACTGCATTTTGCCAAAGCTATCTCAATAATATATTTTTAGATATTTTCTCTTATATAGTAAAATACCCTATTACTGTACCCTCCTTACACGCGCTTTTTGACATCACGGCTTGGCTGTTTTGGCTCTTGAAAAACTACATTTGTTCTATTTTACCTAAACTTTTATTTCCATAACGTCCCCGTGGTCAAGTGGCCGATACCGCATTAGCTGGGGTTGCCTATGGGCCCCGTAATTTATAGCCAGTGCGAGATTTATTTAGGTACCTACATTTATAGGTATCCATTCCCCTATCTAAATTACCTGTTTTATCGCTATTTGTCTGTTTTATGTGATTTTACTGCAAACGTTAATGTATAATATTCAAATTAAATTAGCTAGCAAAACCACCTAACAAATGATAAAACGATTTTGTGGGGTCAATGATCGCTAAATGCGGTTGTTGACCTCAACTTTAAAAATCATTTGCGATTAAACTCGCAACTGATTTTCTAAACTTATATGTAGGTCTGTTTGTAGACAGACACAGTTAGCTAATTTGTATTCGTATTGCGTTGCATCAGGATAACATTTCTAAACCTAAATGACAGTTTCAAAACTGAGCTTAGGTACACAGAATGCAAGCCAATCTAGCAGAATCAGCGTGGCATATATATATATATATATAGATATATATAGCTCCAAGCTCCTTGCGGCTGAATTATGAGTGTCGTACAAAATGCCTGAAATCTTCGCCTATTATCATGTTTATGGGAAAATGTTCAGCAATATCTTCTTTTCATACTAAAACGGTTGTAAGATTTTTGACGTTTGAAACTTAGAAAGAGCTATTCAAATGAATTCTCGATGTTTGAATGGCGTTGTTTAGGTAGGTCTCGATATGTGAATTATCTATCTATAAAATAAGTAACATAATTAACGCAAGACCTCATAAACCCCATCAGAGTATTGAGTTAGGTAAAAGCATAATATAATGACCTCTTAATTTTTTGAAAGCCAACTATTAGTGTACGTTACCCCAGCAAGAAAGTGTCTCCTAGAGTTATATGAGTAGAACGTATAATTGGTGCCTTATCTGCTGTAAATGTGCCCCTACATAAAAAATGTGTGCCTGTCGTTTTGGAAAAAAACGGAAAAAACTATTCTTGCTGGGGTAACGTTTTTCTAGCAGGAAAATTATAAACGAATGATCGGAGAGAGAAAAATTGTGCATGGCCAGAGAGCTAATATGTGTGCCAAAATGTGCCCCCAAAAATAAAATCTGTGCCCCTTCAGGTTTTCGAGATATTGCATTTCCTGTTGGAGTAACGTTTTGATGAATCGTTTATCTCTAAAACCATTGCATGTGCCCCTGTAGAATAAACATACACGAGTAGCTCTTAATGTGTGCCCCTTAGTGCCCCAATTAGATTTAAGAAAATATAGTTTTCAAGTTATCGCGGTTTTATGAAAACCCGGAAAAACATCGCAGCGCCTAAATGAGACAAGGCATAAGTTCGCTGAAAACTGTATTCGGTCCTTCTTGACGCTAATAATAACCATACAAAGTTTCAAAACTGTTCATGAATGCGTTTTTGAATAATCTTGCTAAAAGTCAAAACGATGGTGTCATAACTTTGACGGCAAAATACAAGGAACCGGCTCAATCCCAGATGTGTAGGTGTAAACTTAGTCAAAAATATATGGTGAAAATATTCAGCTTGGAATGTTTCGCATTAAGCAAATATAAACAAAAAACCAAAATATGTAAACAACGGCTGGTTATCCGACCAAATTCCAATGACTACTAAAAAGCGACGAATTCATACATATCGATGACCTTTATTGGACGTATTATACCTAAGCTGCATGTCGATTCTGTAACCTTCTCACCGCGTGAAGTGAGCGTGGAGTGAGCTGTCATTGTCATCCCACTGATGCAAGGGATTGACCAATCAAGGTGGAATGACACTGACAGCTCACTCCACGCTCACTTCACGCGGTGAGATGGTTACAGAATAGCAATGCTGTAAAACTATTTCGGCGCCGTGAGTGAAGTGAGCATCTCACCTACGCGACTCATTTGAAATGTGAATTTTAACATAGGTAGTATTAAAATGATGATGATTTGATGAATACCTATTCTTTTACTATTGACGAGTAGTTAAGTAGGTATCTAGGGAGGATCACACGGTTTTAAGAAAAATAAAATCGAATCGTCTGAATGGACTGGCCTGAAAACTTGTGCACCAAGATATTGCTTCAATGAAGATCGCTGAAGAAGCAGCCTAGCGCGCATGCGCGGCGCGAACACTTCACGCGATTCATAAATAAAACTATTTCGGCGCCGTGAGTGAAGTGAGCATCTCACCTACGCGACTCATTTGAAATGTTGAATTTTAACCATAGGTAGTATACAAATGATGATGATTTGATGAATACCTGTTCTTTTATTATTGACAACGACTAGATAAGTAAGTACAATAAAATGTCAGTAGGTACCCTAGATATTGGACATTGGTATTACATTTTTTTTCAGTGGCTTACGCGGAGGCGCGGCGTGATCTTAATCACTCCACCAGATTTTCGAAGCTCTATCAAGTACTACACGATGCGCTAGTGTCAGTTGAACTTTGTAGGTATTAGTATGATGATGATAGGTATCTACACTAAAATATTGGATTAATAATCGGCACGTCTTTTTACTTAAATGACTTTTTTTTTTTCATAAATAGTTTGATAAATGGTAAATGATTTTATTACTTTATGTAGGATTGTACAAACACTTTTACACGTCAATCAGATTTTTTTAAACTAGATGAGGTCGGCGTTTCCTATCTGACTACTATGAGAAGAAAGGCCGAAAGAAACTCAGAGGCCACAATCTCGTACATTGTCCAGACAAAATCTTGGTCACATCATGTGACGACCATGTGGATTGGTGTCTGAAATGGTCTTTTGAGGAAAGAACCATACAGATTGAGTGGACCTGTCCATTCGGTGTACGCATTTATCAGTAATCATACAGCTCAACTCCGAACTTGAGGAGCTCAACGATTTGACGAACAATACCAAAGAAAGAACATTTGGGTAGGCCGCATAAAGTACTCAAACTGCCAGATTAACATTAAAACTAACCGAGGAAGAGATGAAACAACAAAATATTACCCACGTAGTCCTCACATTCACAATAATTAAAACAATAATAATAGTATACTTCTCAAAGTTCATGTCAAAGTGTTTATAATATGATGATGTGTTTTATTTATTATATTTATTGTTGTACACACGGCTGCACATCAAGCTATACCTTTCCAGTTTACGCGCTGATCTCGCACTGTACGGAAATTTATACTATACAATGCGCGATCAGCTTATATTGGAAATGTATAGCTTGATGTGTAGCCGTGTGTAAGTGCGTGACGCGCACTCGCGCCTCAGGCAATATAAGGACTATTCTATGGAAATTAGAACGAAACAACATCGAGTTTCTGACCGAATTTTTGTTTTGCTTATTTATTGATAAATACCAGATATATGAAAAACCTCAAAATGCAATTGCGTGATGCACACTTAAACACTAGCTTTGAAATCGTAAGGAAATTATCAATAGAATCAGCATTTTTTTTTTTCATTAAATATCGATTATGATTGATTAAAAAATGTATTTCAATATCGATTATGATTGTAAATATAATGCTGGGGCATCCCTAGCATCAGGTGGAATGACACTGACAGCTCACTCCACGCTCACTTCACCTGGTAAGATGGTTACAGAATGGACATGCTGTTGTCCGTACAGTCGCGTTCAAAAGTGTTGGGGGCTAATTAAAAAATATATCAAAATGCACCTTGTGACTATATTAAATGAAACAGCTTGTTGATGTGGAAATTATTATTTTTATTCCCTTAATTTTAATTCTTAAAGTAATTATTGCATCAAATCACAGATTAAATTTCCTACCTATAAATATTAGAAATTATTTGCACGTTGTGTAGGTAGTAATTATTATTTAAATCACAGATCACTTTTTCATCTAAGTCAAGTAAGTTGTGTAAAAAAAAAAATCACATAAATAATTTTCTTACGAGTAATTTGCTTATACATAGATTCAGATAAAGTGTGTTAGTATAGTAAACCGCATAAAGATATAATTGTAAACATCGAATATGCACAAATTATCTGATGGTATTTGGCTATAAATAAACATATTTCTCCCATATACGTAACAACATTATCACCTGACTGTGGAATGACACTTATATATCTAAAACGCCATCAAATCAAAATTATGTGACACTGCATAATCAGCTTTAATATAATCGTTGGTTAATAATTATAAATCCCTCATAGGTACGTAATACGACATATTAATAAGTACCAAATTTAATATTTCTAAAAATAAAATAAAGGCTGTGTGGCAGGTAATTAACAAAGAAACTGGAAACACACAACAGCGAGATCAGAATGAGTTACGTCTAAAAATTGAAAATGAAACCATTTCAGATAAGTTAAAAGTTGCTGAGACTCTAGAAAATTTATTTACCAACATCCCAATAGAGGTTACGAAATCTCTACCCTCATCTGTATTAGCTGAATCTCTTATTAAAGAAAACATCAGTAAGGACATTCCAAATTTTGAATTGAAACCCATTTCTATTGCCACAATTAAAACAGCATTTAAAAGTCTTAATTTAAAAAAACACTGACACAATTGCCCCAGTCCTAACAGGCATATTTAATCAATGTTTAGACAGTGGTACGTTTCCTGACTTAATGAAACATAGTAAAGTAGTACCAGTTTTTAAATCGGGTAGTAAGAGTGATCCCTCTAATTATAGACCTATGTCTGTGCTTCCAGCATTGAGCAAAATTTATGAAAAAATCATGCTAGACCAGATGTCACATTTTAACTCAAATGGGATTTTACATAGTCGACAGTTTGGTTTCACGAAAGGTAGGTCGACGACTGACGCGGGAGTAAAATTCATCAGTCGCATTTCAAGACCTCTCAAAAGCGTTTGACTGCGTTGACCACAATACATTCTTCTGTAAATTACACCACTACGGAATTCGTGCACGAGCTGCTGATCTTGGACTTTCCTATTTATCAAACAGGCAGCAAAAACCCATATCTTTCGTTCACACATAAATTACTGGATGTATTTTAATGAAATTTAGAATGGAGAAGATAGCTTACCTTGGACTAGCACTTAAGCTACTATTTATAATGTACTTAATCATGTGTAAGGTCATAGAAACAGCTAGTAGAATATAATTCAATAACAACTTTATTTTATTACTTACTAGCTTTTGCCAGCGGCTTCGCCCGCGTGGAGGTTGGTGTATTATACATATAAACCTTCCTCTTGAATTCACCAATCTATTAAAAAACCCGCATCAAAATCCGTTGAACACAACCGACCGACCGTTGTCCGTTGGGACAGAGAAAGCGACTTTGTTTTATACTATGTAGTGATTACTTTTCTACTTCAGTGTACTCAGGCACAACACGCGTGAACCGGTTAGTGAGTAAAGTAAAGAAGGTCATCGATATGTATGAATTCGTCGCTTTTTAGTAGTCATTGGAATTTGGTCGGATAACCAGCCGTTGTTTACATATTTTGGTTTTTTGTTTATATTTACTTAATGCGAAACATTCCAAGCTGAATATTTTCACCATAATATTTTTGACTAAAGGCACAAGATTCTGGTTTACACCTACACATCTGGGATTGAGCCGGTTCCTTGAAACCGCGATAACTTGAAAACTATAAATATTTTCTTAAATCTAATTGGGGCACTAAGGGGCACACAATAAGAGCTACTCGTGTATGTTTATTCTACAGGGGCACATGCAATGGTTTTAGAGATATACGATTCATCAAAACGTTACTCCAGCAGGAAATGCAATATCTCGAAAACCTGAAGGGGCACAGATTTTATTTTTGGGGCACATTTTGGCACACATATTAGCTCTCTGGCCATGCACAATTTTTCTATCTCCGATCATTCGTTTAGAATTTTCCTGCTAGAAAAACGTTACCCCAGCAAGAATCGTTTTTTTCCGTTTTTTTTTATGTGGGGGCACACATTTTTTATGTGGGGGCACATTTACAGCAGGTATGGCACCAATTATACGTTCTACTCATATAACTCTAGGAGACACTTTCTTGCTGGGGTAACGTACACCAACCATTATTATTAAGAAAATCTTGAAAATCAATGAAAATACGCTGAAAATGTGTTTCACCGCTGAAAATGTGTAGGTAGGTGTAAGTACCCATATTAAGTAGTACCGCCGATAATTGCCGAAAACCCAAAACTTTCAGTTAGACTATCAGAAACCAACTTATTTTGATTACAGAAATCGGATTCACTAATCGTAACTACTACTATTTTTTGGGCATAATAAATCCTTCATCCTTGAAGACGCCGAAATTGTATTCTCGTTAAATTTGATTAGGCTAACAAAAAACAGCTTATTACACTTCTCTAATCGTACCCAAATAAATAGTTGCCTACTCCAACAAGTGCATCATCCTCGATAACACAAAAACGTTTGTTAAACATGATCGGACTAAAGTAGTAACAAATCTTCCTTATAGCCTATCGTGTGAGCTCCAGGATGTCGTCCGTAGTGGCCGTGTCGTCTACGTTTCATGGGAGTTACCTATGAATTTTTAATGGCATTTGTTACCGCGGCGAATATACAAATAAAGATTTTTATATTTTTTATGCTACGACAACGCCTTATTAGACTCCGTAAAAATGTTGTTACCGAGATGTTGCTGCATAAAACTTTAAAAGAGTTGTAAAATGCGCAATTGCGCACCTTTTTGACTGATATCTACTTAGTGAAGAGCATAGGTGGTACTTCAGTAGGTTTTGTTTACGAGTCGTGAAGCCAAGCGCACATCACAGACGCGACGAGATGTATTTTCATTTAAAAAAAATTGTGATATGGTCCGCCTGGGTGCTTTGGTTCATAGAAAATGTTCGAAAGTGACGATGGTAACACGTCGTGCGGTGCCGTTTTTTTTTGGAGAATTAAAAGTAGCATTAGAATTGGCTAAACTTCTTTTTAGCGTTTGGCTAAATGTCATCACTCATATATACACCACCGCTCCGACACAGCAAATAGCTTTTCATCCAAGTTAGAATATTAATTCAACTGCATTGGAGTACATTTCACGATGACTATACAGTGTCAATTTAAATTAGCTGGCCCACGTTTTGGGTATCGATATCGGAAACAAAAGGAACAAAAGGAAAAAAAAATGTCATCACGCCCGCTCTCGGCCCTCACGCCGCTCACACGGCTGTCTTCCCGAGCGCGTTGCCCGTAAATTCTTACACTTACTATTTGTTCGCAAACCGGTCTGTACCTAATCTGAAAACTAGCCGGTAGCACATGAACGGTGAGCTAGTTGAGCTACCAACTAGTAAGCGGCACATGAACATCAAGCTGTCACCTCACCGGTGGCGTGCCAGCAGTGAGCTGTCATCTGGGTGATGACGGCGCGTTGGCGATAAGCGGGTGGAATTCCGCTGGAGCGGTGCGGTTTTTTTTTTTTTTTTTTTTAAATTTTGGCTTCACACGGTTTGTGCATTTAGCCAGTGTCAAGTAATTTTTCTTTTAGATCAAGTAAATGGCCCGATATCGGGCACGAAGTTACAAAACAGTCATAGTCGTCTTTAGTCAGTCAAGTCAGAGTTATTGTAAAGCGGTAGTGACTTTACAACAACTTAATAGGAGTTTTTGGGGGGAACACGAAAAGTCCACGTTAGTCACTTATTTTCACCTTCACTACACTTGTGCACTCACACGTAACTAAATTGAATAATTCACTATCAAAATTATACAATTTAATTCGCTATTTCACTAAATTCCATGAAAATGAAAATTCGTGCGACATGTTCCAACGCGATCCCGCCAAAAACTGAGCGGTGCGGTTATAATGAGTAACCGCACCGTTAACTTAATAATTGTGTGTGCGTAGTCCCAGCGGAAAAGTGTCGAATTTCTTAATTTCAGTTTAGCAGATATTTAGTGCATGACGTCGTGTGATTGCGTAAGGTAAATACAAATTTGTGCATCCAACCATTGGGAGCTATTCAACAAAAACTGTTCCCGCTGGAACTACGTCATCCTAGCGGCACTTTTTTTTCCTTTGGACGTACCAGAAAATAATTGCATTCAATAATTAGTGTGTAACGAGAGCTAAATGTGTATGTTGAAATTAAATTTTCCGCTGCGCTGACGTTTGGCTGCGCTGACGAAAGAAGGATAAAATATATTTATATAAGACGGCGGGAAACCCAATGCACGCCGTCTCTGATGTTTCTGGTGTAATTCTTCGTAGGTAAATAGGTAGTTGGTTTTCAATCACACACAACACTTAACTCAAACCATTTATTTTCACTTAAATCTTTTACAGGCACTTTGCATTTTTCATTTAACAGTGAATCAGATAGTTTGAGTTACGAAAGGAATCTAGGCGCCCATTCCAAAACTAAGGTAGGTCTCATATGGAGAAGAACGGGCAAGAAACTCCACGGACACTCTTTTAAATCAAAACATTATGTTACAGAGATTTCATAATCCACAATTTACAATTCTTGTCCTTGTACACACTTTCATAGCGATACTGTCCGACCGCCATTCTTTTTCATCTCCCAAGTGGGCGGAAGTACTGCGTGTCGCACAGAAAGCAGTACTGAATCTTATTTCTTAGTAAGTGTTATAAAATTTACTAACACTGGTCAAATGCTATCAGTTAATACTTTAATAATTAAACAAGCTAGCTTTCACAAATCCAATGGCGTTTTAAGGTGAAAGTTTAATTAGTAGTCATTACATTTTATATCACAAATATCACTACCTTACAACATTTCCGGATTTTCAAGGAATTTAATCAAACAACAGGAAGTCACAAATAAATGTGTGTGTAAATTAATCTTGTTACTTTATCAGTTGTAAATTTTGACTGAAACTGATATAGTTCTCGTATTAAAATATAACAGTCAGTTATTGATCATAAAACTAGCAATCCGCGCCATTTTCGGCACAGTAGGTAGCAATGTATCATAAACAAATGTACTGTGTCAAATGACCAAAAGGTTTAATGACTAAAAGCCCAAAGACAATAAAACAATTATTCCCTTTTAAATGTGGCTGTTTTAAAAGACATCATAATTAGTTTCATAGTTCTTTATCTAGTTTAACAAAGCAGCAGTACTCTACGAGTTTTGTATTACAACCTGGCCAATAGATGGCGTTGCTCTCAAGGAAACCCATAGACACTTCACTGATGCATGCAAATGCTTATAATAGTATTCCAGAGGACAGGAGCACCGGCTTAATGGTGTTATCGCAATTAAATTAAATAGTTACGCATAAGATTACGTTATAATCTTGACAGATAGGCGCTTTCGCGGCGACACGGCCTTTCTGATCGGCGGTGCGCGCTCTGCACCTGCCGTTGCCCTCATTGTAGAGTTGAGTTGGTAGTTATCTGAAATAGTGGAGATAAATTTTGTCGGCAGATTATTGTCGCTTTTATTGTCCTACAACATGCATTGAATTGTAGGACTCGGTAGTTAACAGTTTGAGCTTACATTGACAGCTTGATGTAGATCTACCGTCTACTTAATTTGTCTTTATTTGAAGCCTCAAATGCAATGGCATTTACATAAGCACACTTATCAAGTTTAGTGTGTAGTAGTAGCAGGCATTGTATGATCAGCTGTCAGCTGAATAGTTTCATCTTCATTAGCAGGTAATGCTCTGTGATAGACAGTCTTGTATTTGAATAAATTGATATGACACCTTACAGCACACTTAACAAGTTTAGTGTGTAGTAGTAAGCATTGCATGGTCAGCTGAGAGCTGAATGGTTTCATCCTCATTATAGGGTAAAGCTCTGTGATAGACAGTCTTGTATTTGAATAAATTGATAATGCACCTTACAGCACACTTAACAAGTTTAGTGTGTGGTAGTAGGCATTGCATGGTCAGCTGAGAGCTGAATGGTTTCATCCTCATTATAGGGTAAAGCTCTGTGATAGACAGTCTTGTATTTGAATAAATTGGTATGACACGTTACATAACCACACTTGTTAAGTTAAGTGTGTAGTAGTAGGTATTGTATGATAAGCTGATAGCTGAATAGTTTCATCCTCATTAGCAGGTAATGCTTTGTGATAGACAGTCTTGTATTTGAATAAATTGATATGGCACCTTACATAAGCACACTTAACAAGTTTACTGTGTAGTAGTAGTAGGCATTGCATGATCAGCTGATGGCTGAATGGTTTCAACCTCATTAGAGGGTAATGCTCCATGGTAGACAAATTGATATGGCACCTTACATAAGCACACTTAACAAGTTTAGTGTGGTAGTAGTAGTAGGCATTGCATGATCAGCTGATGGCTGAATGGTTTCATCCTCATTAGAGGGTAATGCTCTGTGGTAGACAGTCTTGTATTTGAATAAATTGATATGGCACCTTACATATTGCACACTTGTTATGTTTAGTGTGTAGTAATAGGTATAGTATGATCAGCTGTTAGCTGAATAGTTAATCAATTAATCAATAATTTATTTTGCTACGCATAGGTATGGTTACAGATGGCATATTGACTAAAATATATGCACTACGTTTTGCCAATAAATGGCATACAAAATCAAGACAAACAAGCAATAACGATTATGAGGTGGCATGCTAATAGAATTGCACTTTTCATAAGCACACTTGTTTAGAATAGTGTGTAGTATGATCAGCTGTTAGCTAAATAGTTTCATCTTCATTAGAAGGTAATGCTCTGTGACACAGAGTCTTGTGTTTGAATGCATTAATATTGCACTTTTCATAAGCACACTTGTTTAGTATAGTGTGTAGTATGATCAGCTGTTAGCTGAATAGTTTCATCTTCATTAGAAGGTAATGCTCTGTGACACAGAGTCTTGTATTTGAATGCATTAATATTGCACTTTTCATAAGCACACTTGTTTAGTATAGTGTGTAGTATCATCAGCTGTCAGCTGGATAGTTTCATTCTCATGGGAAGGTAATGCTCTGTGGTAGTCTCACAAAGTCTTGGATTTGACAGGATATTAGGATGGGATCAGGAACACCGCTCTGTGCTGGCACAAAGTCTTTGATTTGATAGGATTAAAGGGTAAGGAGTTTAGGACCATTGCTCCGTGGCAGGCACGAAGTCTTGTATTTGACAGGATATTAGGAACCAGGCTCTGGGCGGTCTTGTACGCCGTGGACCCAGCGGGATAACATGAGAGAATTGCCGGTCAAGTTCTCCGGTCTTATTTATAGTTTATTTCATTATTAGTTACCTCAAGGGCTTACTAATAGATAATTATCTATTGTGATCATTCTTAGTGAACATCGATGAAGACTAATACTTTGTTGTGAGTATTACTTTTTGAGTTATTTATCAGTTGCCCCACAGATACTAATAGTACAATAATAATTAATTCTAGCCTATTGTAAAATAGACAAGGATTAACTGTTACAGGCAGAATTGCAAAAATATAAAGATGGTAAATATAATTCAAAAAGTACTTTGGTGCATAACATGTGAGCATCATGTAGGCAGGTACTACTAACTTGGCTATTGTATTGAGCTTTTGTCACAGCAAAGTAGCAGTGTTAGCAAAGTGAGTGGAAAGTATTTTGAAAACTTCTCACCTTTTATTTTAGCCATGTTGTGTTGAATAGCAAGCTGGTATGCAGTTGGTTGCGTCTGAGCCGGCGACACGGTCATTTGTTCAACACGCTGCAGCAGAGTTGCCTTTTAATGCGACCTTGATCAACAATCGGCTTGATGAGGTAGGGTAGCAGTCATTTTTAAATGCCCTTGACAGATTCTTAGAGGAGTTTGGGTACCACCCGGTACACAATTCATGTTGAATATCTGAAAAATGCTTCAAAGCCAGTCTAAGGGTGCCAAATGTATAAATGCACCCTTTTAATGTTGATTCTTTATATTCAAGTTGAATGTCAATGAACCAATCCATCCCATGCCGATTTTGGCTACGGCGACTGTTTTTGTTTTCAACAACTGTAGGTAACAAGCACGTGCTCTTATGTGGCTAATGTAACCTATCTTGACTGTAGAGGTACGTGCACAGTGCAGACACGTTAGAATGCTATTGTGGTAATGATATTGTAAGTTGGAAGGTGGTTTATTCTTGAAGTGTTCTCGCTTGCTGTCAAGATCTCTCGTCCGCTGGTCTTCAAAGTCATAAATATTTTGTTGTACCAAATGGCTCCAAACAAGCGCATTCTGTGCCAACTCCTCCCAACGAGAGGGATCTATGTTGCATCTCTTCATATGTCTTTTCTCAATATCTTTGTATCTGAGGAACTGGCCGCCTTGTTTCTGCAAGTTGAATATATTAGTCAGCTAAAACCCTGTATATAAGTCTGGGTCAGCCAGCTTTTTCTTGAGGAAGGCAGTCTTGTTGATGATGATCATGACTTCCAACTTGATTTCATCTCATTCCTGAAGTAGCTGGGTGCAGCATACAACTATAGAAGACTCAAATTTCTCTATGGTTGCCCATAGTAATTTTGTTATGATATCCTTATAGATTGGTTGGTTGTCATTTTCTCTTTGATAAAACAATCACCTGCAATGTGAAAAGTAAGGCAGATAAATAATAGTGCAGGAAAATATGTTCCTACTATTTTAGTAGAAGCTAGTAGTTATAAATTAATTAAATCTATTCTTTTATTTGTTTTTGGTAGATGAAGTTAATTGGAATTACAAGAGAAAGTTAAACAGAAAGAAAGTGTTATAAAAAACAGTGCTTTGTTTGTTTTTGCTGTGTATGCATAAAAACATGTTGTAAACTATGCTTTCCTCCAATGTATCAAATTGTGTTTACATTGTTAATTTTTGTTTTATGTTTCATAGTTATCTCTTGATATATTTTTACAAACCGATTTCATAACTAAATGTTTCTGTATGAATCTTGCAATCCATCCACTATATGTTTCAAGTTTAACAGAGTTATTTGGAAAATCTAACCATCAGTCGAAGTTCTCATGAAATGAATTTTATGAAATTACGATCAATCAATTGATTTTACCTTCAAGTGGCAGTAAAATAGAAATCGCATGCGATTATATTCCAGACAATTTAGCAAAACGCAATAACACATAACAACTCCAATAATATTTGAATAGTGACATTGACGTGATATTGAACAATTGTAAAATAAGATTTGTTATGTCATTCACTATTCAGTAAGCTTACTCGAAGCGTTTTATTCCATTTTTTGTAGGGTTAGGCAGAGCCAATGTCGGTCATTCTGCTAATGATGAAAGTGAATTGGAAAAACAAGTTAGTTTTGTTATAGGAAAGTAACTAATCAATGCATAACATGGAAATGGTGTATAAGGTCCTGAACTTTGCACTAAAAACAAGCTATAGGCAATTTGCACGACAATGGTGCAAATTTAAGTTATGACAAGTCTGTAATCAATCATGTCTACTGAATGTTTTTCTAGTAAGTGCGAATGCAGGCAACAAAAAAATCTTGATATTGTCAAAAAGCACTTAGTTAAATGTTGCAAGAACAAATTCAACAAAACAAGTTTGAAATAAATTTCTTAAAAGAAGCTTATCTTATAATCATTTAACTTTACTCCCACAAGTGTCAAAAAAATGGTGACAGTAGCTTTTAACCTTGCCACAGGACTGTTATCAAATATATTGTACAACAACAAAAAGTAAAATAATAAAACAAAATACTTCCCGGGAATGATGATGCAAGACATCAATGGTCCGTTTATTATGTTTGCTTTTCTGGTGGCAAACCTTTGTCTATTCTGCTGCTTCGGTCATTCTGTGCTGAGCATGCTGTTCTGTTTGAATGCACCATGAGGCTCAACCAAAATTTCTTCATTTGTTTCTTTGTCATTGACTGTTTCTCTTCTAAGAATACTGCTGATTTAACAGGTTTTGCTATATTATGTTCTTAGCGTCAGTTGTGATCATATTGCAGTAGGCCACAGCATGTTGCCGTCTACCAGCCAAGTAGATGAAAATGCACACAACTTTAAAGGCTACTGGCTTATTACTTATGCATCAGACCTTAAGTTCATTATGTGCGTCTGCGCGGAAAATCGTTCTTTCTTGAGTATTCCTTATCATGTTTCCATTGCCACTGCCAACACTCCGTCGCAATAATTATTATTATTATTATGAGCAGATATCATGTTTCCATCAGGCTTGTACTTTGAAAGTCAGAAATATCTGTGGTCTTGGCTGTGGCTGGGCGATTTGGATGTCCGGCATAAGCATGAGCGGAAGGGGATCGCTTGGGCGATCCCACTTCTGATAAGACGGCGGGAAACCCAATGCACGCCGTCTCTGATGTTTCTGGTGTAATTCTTCGTAGGTAAATAGGTAGTTGGTTTTCAATCACACACAACACTTAACTCAAACCATTTATTTTCACTTAAATCTTTTACAGGCACTTTGCATTTTTCATTTAACAGTGAATCAGATAGTTTGAGTTACGAAAGGAATCTAGGCGCCCATTCCAAAACTAAGGTAGGTCTCATATGGAGAAGAACGGGCAAGAAACTCCACGGACACTCTTTTAAATCAAAACATTATGTTACAGAGATTTCATAATCCACAATTTACAATTCTTGTCCTTGTACACACTTTCATAGCGATACTGTCCGACCGCCATTCTTTTTCATCTCCCAAGTGGGCGGAAGTACTGCGTGTCGCACAGAAAGCAGTACTGAATCTTATTTCTTAGTAAGTGTTATAAAATTTACTAACACTGGTCAAATGCTATCAGTTAATACTTTAATAATTAAACAAGCTAGCTTTCACAAATCCAATGGCGTTTTAAGGTGAAAGTTTAATTAGTAGTCATTACATTTTATATCACAAATATCACTACCTTACAACATTTCCGGATTTTCAAGGAATTTAATCAAACAACAGGAAGTCACAAATAAATGTGTGTGTAAATTAATCTTGTTACTTTATCAGTTGTAAATTTTGACTGAAACTGATATAGTTCTCGTATTAAAATATAACAGTCAGTTATTGATCATAAAACTAGCAATCCGCGCCATTTTCGGCACAGTAGGTAGCAATGTATCATAAACAAATGTACTGTGTCAAATGACCAAAAGGTTTAATGACTAAAAGCCCAAAGACAATAAAACAATTATTCCCTTTTAAATGTGGCTGTTTTAAAAGACATCATAATTAGTTTCATAGTTCTTTATCTAGTTTAACAAAGCAGCAGTACTCTACGAGTTTTGTATTACAACCTGGCCAATAGATGGCGTTGCTCTCAAGGAAACCCATAGACACTTCACTGATGCATGCAAATGCTTATAATAGTATTCCAGAGGACAGGAGCACCGGCTTAATGGTGTTATCGCAATTAAATTAAATAGTTACGCATAAGATTACGTTATAATCTTGACAGATAGGCGCTTTCGCGGCGACATATATATTGGCGGCTAGTATTGGCGGCCAGTATTGGCGGCTACTGTTGGCGGCCAGTATTGGTAGCCAGTATTGGCGGCCAGTATTGGTGACCAGTATTGGCGGCCAGTATTGGCGGCCAGTATTGGCGGCCATTATTGGCGGCCAGTATTGGCGGCCAGTATTGGCGGCCAGTATTGGCGGCCAGGATTGGCGGCCAGTGTTGGCGGCCAGTATTGGCTGCCAGTATTGGCGGCCAGTAATGGCGGCCAATATTGGCGGCCAGTATTGGCGGCCAGTATTGGTGGCCAATATTGGTGGCCATGGCGGCCAGTATTGGCGGCCAATATTGGTGGCCATGGCGGCCAGTATTGGCGGCCAATATTGGCGGCCAGTATTGGCGGCCAGTATTGGCGGCCAATATTGGCGGCCAGTATTGGCGGCCAGTATTGGCAGCCAGTATTGGTGCCCAATATTGTGGTGGCCAGTATTGGCGGCCAGTATTGGTGGCCAATATTGGTGGCCATGGCGGCCAGTATTGGCGGCCAATATTGGCGGCCAGTATTGGCGGCCAGTATTGGCAGCCAGTATTGGTGCCCAATATTGGCGGCCAGTATTGGCGGCCAGTATTGGTGGCCAATATTGGTGGCCAGTGTTGGCGGCCAGTGTTGGCGGCCAATATTGGCGGCCAGTATTGGCGGCCAGTATTGGCGGCCAATATTGGCAGCCAGTATTGGTGGCCAGTATTGGCGGCCAGGATTGGCGGCCAGGATTGGTGGTCAGTATTGGCGGCCAATATTGGTGGCCAATATTGGTGGCCAGTATTGGCGGCCAGTATTGGTGGCCAATATTGGTGGCCAATATTAGCGGCCAGTATTGGCGGCCAGTATTGGTGGCCAGTATTGGCGGCCAGGATTGGTGGTCAGTATTGGCGGCCAATATTGGTGGCCAATATTGGTGGCCAGTATTGGCGGCCAGTATTGGTGGCCAATATTGGTGGCCAATATTAGCGGCCAGTATTGGCGGCCAGTATTGGTGGCCAGTATTGGCGGCCAGTATAGGTGGCCAGTATTGGTGGCCAATATTGGTGGCCAGTATTGGCGGCCAATATTGGCGGCCAGTATTGGCGGCCAGTAATGGTGGCCAGTATTGGCGGCCAGTATTGGCGGCCAATATTGGTGGCCAATATTGGTGGGCAGTGTTGGCGGCCAGTATTGGTGGCCAGTATTGGCGGCCAATATTGGTGGCCAATATTGGTGGCCAGTATTGGCGGCCAGTTTTGGTGGCCAGTGTTGGCGGCCAGTAATTGGCTGCCAGTATTGGCGGCCAGTGTTGGCGGCCAGTAATTGGCTGCCAGTATTGGCGGCCAGTATTGGTGGCCAGTATTGGCGGCCAATATTGGCAGCCAGTATTGGCGGCCAATATTGGCGGCCAGTATTGGCGGCCAGGATTGGTGGCCAGTATTGGCGGCCAGGATTGGCGGCCAGGATTGGTGGTCAGTATTGGTGGTCAGTATTGGCGGCCAGTATTGGTGGCCAGTATTGGCGGCGAGTATTGGTGGCCAGTATTGGTGGCCAGTAGATCCTCGCGAAAAGATGAGAAGACATACAAAGCAGTAATCTTCGGTCTTCCAGACTATGTCGAGGAAGTTCTTCCAGCGGAAATCTCCTCGCTTGCTTTCGAGAAAGTGATTGTCCGTAAAATGAAAGTACCTGTTGAAAAGACTTCCTACTGCCCTCCTTTTCTGGTTCAATTGCCACCTGGCGCTGATTTTGCCAAATTTCGACTCAACAACTACACCACCAACAACAACAACAACAACAACAACCAACAAATACTATGTAACACTGTAGTACAAATTCGTAAATACCGAAACAACAATCGCTATGGAACAGTGTTACAGATGTCAAAGCAATTGCAATTTAGCACCCCGTTTTGTGAAGTGTACTGATCCCCACCAGACTGAAGAGTGCCCCAAGAAGACCCGGGTCTAGCCAGCCAAGTGCTGTAACTGTGGTGGAAATCATCCTGCAAACTTCCGTCAATGCAAAATCACGGAACTGTTGGACCTGGTAAGAGATCTTTCAATTGATTTCTTTTCAGTGATTATTTCTTTGAATTCATTGATTGGTGTTTTGTCAGAGACCAGAATATCCCCTCATATCAAATTACACACCCCTGCTTTCACCGGTAGCGGTAGTAACCTGATGGACATGGCCAAGGAGTCGCAATCTTAGTCAAGTCGGACATAGAACATACCCCTCTAAATTTACCTATAACCTACCTAACCTATAATTAACCTATAATTTACCTAGAATGTGTAGGAATACAGATCGCTCTATCAAATCAGGAAATCGCCTTTATCTCAGCCTATCAAACGCCTAACCAACCTTTACTACCTACGGATTTAGACATAATGATTTGTGTTCGGCCTAAAACCCTTATCATGGGTGACCTGAACACCAAACATCCTTACTGGCACTGCTCTCGTTCCAACATCCATGGCGAGGTACTATTCGACCACATGGTTAACAACGAATATGACATCCATGCTCCTTCTACTTCACTCTAGTTCACTACCATAGCACGCATATTCCATCTACTCCTGATATTATCTTAGCCAACTATGTCTACCACCTTTCGAAGCCTCAAGCAATGACGAGCCTTTCTTCCAACCACCTGCCTGTTTGCTTTACCGTTGCTGGTAAAGTCAACAGGGAAGCCCGAATTGTCTTCAATTACAGAAAGGCGGACTGGAAAGGTTATAAATTGCATTTAAATGAGTCTATAACTTTAAACCAAACAACGTTCAACTCATCTGAGGCAATTGACCTCGCTGTTGAACACCTTACCCATTCTATAATTGATGCAAGAGACAAAGCCGTTCCCAAATTACCCAGTGATGGTGGGCGTAAACTCCCTCGACGGCTCAGGTCGCAAATAAAAGATAAAAACCGTTCTCGTAAATTAGCCTTAAAATAATTTAATCCGTATAACCGACGCCAGCTTTTCTCCTAAGTCAACAACATGCAGAAATGCATCAAATCTAAGATCCAAGCCTTAAACGGCAATGTCTGGAACAACAAATTAGCTAAAATAACTAACCCTGCCTCAGACTGGACTGACAGACTGGAGAGTGGTCAAGTCAATAAACTATCAGCCCTTTTCAATACCCCCTCTAATTACTTTGAATAATACCACCACCTCCTCAGAACTTGAACAATGCGAGACACTAGCCAATACCTTTTTAGAAAACATGAACCTTACGAAACAATGGGTAATTGATCCTACCACTGAAAAGGCAGTCAAAGATTCCATTAGGTTGCTCGACTATTACCAATTGGCTGACTACCCATCACTTGTTAGGCCGAATGAGATCTGAAAACTCGTAGGAAAACTAATACCAAACAAAGCACCCGGTTTTGACGGTCTGGGAAATGGTTTACTGAAGAATCTCCCTCAGAAAGCTATTGTTTTTTTGACTAAAGTATTTAATGGCTGCTTACGTCTTCCCAAAGACATTTAAACACGCTAAAATCATGGCTATTAAGAAACCTGGGAAAGCTCAGTCCATTCCATCTAGCTATCGACCAATCAGTCTTTTACCAAGCATAGGTAAACTACTAGAATCCATTATCCATCCCCCGTCTCAAGTATTGGCGGCCAGGATTGGCGGCCAGTATTGGCGGCCAGGATTGGCGGCCAGTATTGGTGGCCAGTATTGGTAGCCAGTATTGGCGGCCAGTATTGGCGGCCAGAATTGGCGGCCAGTATTGCTTGCCAGTATTGGCGGCCAGTATTGGCGGCTAGTGTTGGCGGCCAGGACTGGCGGCCAGAATTGGCGGCCAGGACTAGCGGCCAGTATTGGCGGCCAGTATTGGCGGCCAGTATTGGCGGCCAGGATTGGCGGCCAGTGCTGGCGGCCACTGCTGGCGGCCAGTGCTGGTGGCCAGTGCTGGCGGCTAGTGCTGCAGGCCAGAGCTGGTAGCTAGTGCTGGTGGCAAGTGCTGGCGGCTACTGCTGGCGGCTAGTGCTTGCGGCTAGTTCTGGTGGCTAGTGCTGGCGGTTAGTGCTGGCGGCTAGTGCTGGCGGTTAGTGCTGGTGGTTAGTGCTGCGGCTTGTACTGCAGGCCAGTGCTGGCGGCTAGCGCTGGTGGTTAGTGCTGGCGGCTAGTGCTGCAGGCCAGTGATGCTGGCTATTGCCAGCGAAATAGACATCTCTTTTTTCCAATACAAATCATCATTGGCCTGCCTATATCCAAATTAATTTGGGGTCGGCGCAACATGTCTTTTTCTCCGTAGTCACTAGTCACACCCTTTCTAACCATATATATCATCATTCACACTGTCTATCCATCGTTTCTTTGGTCTCCCCCTACTCTTATAGCCATCGAAATCCATACTCAAAACTTTCCTCACGACATTTTCCTCATTCCTTCGTATCACATGCTCATACTATGACAACCGATTTCCACAACTTTTCAGCTATCGGTGCCACTTTCAGACTTCCTCTTATGTACTCATTTATAATTCTATCCATTCGTGTAAAATACAAGTATTCATGCAAAAAGATAATATGTTGGCAAAAATGCCTATTCGAATCATGCACGATTCATTGTTTCGTGAAAATGTTGTGTGACGTCGCAAGTCTATTAGGGTTGTGAACATGCCCATTGTGCCCACAACGGTGGATCCGCGCCTGAATGTTGTTGAACTGCCAAATTGAAGGCAATTCCTACTGTTACTGTGTTACATAACTGCCGGGGGTTGTTCGAAAGAGATACCGCGGCCCCTGGCACACAGGCAACTGAGAGAACATGGGTGGGTTTTAGTCAGTAAAAGTCTGCAGGGGTACGGGTTGTTCGAAAGAGATACCGCGGCCCCTGGCACACAGGCAACTGAGGGAACACGGGTGCGTTTAAGTCAGTAAAAGTCTGCAGGGGTGCGGGTTGTTCAAAAGAGATACCGCGGCCCCTGGCACACAGGCAACTGAGGGAACACGGGTGGGTTTTAGTCAGTAAAAGTCTCCAGGGGTGCGGTTGTTCGAAAGAGATACCGCAGCCCCTGGCACACAGGTAACTGAGGGAACACGGGTGGGTTTTAGTCAGTAAAAGTCTGACACCCTCTCCTACTTCACCCAGAGCGGGAGAAGTTATTTGGTGATTTCCCACCCACAAAAAAAAACATTTTTCTCGCTAGACTCTAAATAAATGTGTAGCTCTAAAACTTGAGACCAGACAACCAGCAAATTGGCTCTCCATTTTATCTGAAAAATAAAAATAAATATCAATGTTTTTCAACGTAACAAATACACCGTGTTATTATTATTAAAATATATTAGACTAGCGCGTTGCCCGTGACTTCGTCCACGTGAGTTCTGGCTGGCTCGCCCGCACTAATACTTCGTTTTCACTAGCGTTGTTTCCGGATTTTTTTTCTTTTTGATCGGCTCCTAAGGGTATCAAATCCAAAAAGATTATTTAAAATCCGACTGGTAGTTCCAGAGATTATCCCCTACATACGAACTTACAAACATACAAATTTTACCTCTTTATAATATTAGTGTAGCTATTCTCAATTCGCATTTTGTGGGTTATACCAATAGGTAACACAAAGGAGTCTGTAGGGAATTGCTCTAACACAAAATGAAAGAATGTTTTAGCAATAAAACTTAAGATGTTAAGAAATGGCAATAAATATAAATTGGAATTATTTATTTTCATTTTGATCACAATATCAATAAGTATGCAGATATTGAAAATGTAGTTTGGAAAAATATTATGTGGTTGAACCACTTCAGCTAGCGATGCGTTGGCGTATAGAAACAATTTCATCGTTAATGATGATGATGATGAAGATGATGGGACTGCTTTTTCCGCATGTAGACTCCTATTCGGTCCGTTGTGCGTGGTGATTCTGGCTAACAAAGCCAGCCTAGCTCCGCCCAAAAGGACAGAAGCTTCTTGGGAGCTTAAAAGGCTTCGCGGAGCGACCTCACTGTTCCGAGGATTTCTTCACGCTGAGAAGCCACGGCCTCGCATTCCACGATGACGTGGGCGGCTGATTCCTCGGCGTCAAGGCAGCCCCTGTAAAGCGGGCTGTCTGTGGCGCCTATATTATAAAGATGTTTGTTAAGGGGGTTATGGCCCGTAATTGTTCCTATGATTATTCTAAGGTAATTTCTACTCAGGCTGAGAAGTTTTTTGGTTAATCGCGGGTGTACAATTAGTAAAGCCAATTTTGACTGTCTACAGTCTTTTTTAATTTATTTATTAATAACCAACTTACATTAACAGTTTGCACCACACATACAAGGTATCGGTCCAATACAAGTTATTACACATACAATCATAGAAACATAGAACAAGGTTAAATTACAAATAAAACTAGAAAAAAATAAAAGAGATTAAACGATAGAACAAAAATAGCTACAATAAAGTAAAAGTAGGTAACATCAGGTACAATTAGATAACATTAGATAACATTTAATAAAGTTAGACAGAACTGCGATAAAATTAGGATAATAAATCATTAATAAGTAACAAGATGAAATTGGGATACAGAATTATTAATAGCAAGATAAAATCGGGATACAAAATGATTAAAAACAAGATAAAAATTTAATTAATTTACTCCATAGAGATTGTATTGGGAGTGGCAATGGACTCCAGGTATCGAGTAGCCGTGTTCAGGAATCTCAGTTCAGTAATTGCGAAAACATCTAAGGATTTGCCATATAACAAAATGTTGTTAATATGGCTGAGGGCTTGGTACAATGGACTGGTCTTAAGAGGTATGGTACTGGTTTGCGTTATTAAGAAAAGGGGACGTTGGCGAGGGCGAAGCGTGTGTCTAATAGGTGGTGGGATGCTAAAGGGGATGTACTGTAGTAACGAGGAATTGTAGTGGGTACCTCGAATTAAGCGGACCAGACCAAGATTTCTCCTAACTTCTAAACTTTGGTACCCCACCATACCTAGCACAAATGGTGTTGGCTATATGTACGGGTACTAAATAACCATAAAGTTTTAAGTTCAGGTAGCGGACAAAACACTTCTGCACCTTTTCGATAAACAGTGTGTACAATTTTTCGTGGTTGCCCGTGACCATCTGCTGTTATGAAGTTCGCAGCCACAGGCAAGGCCGGTTAAACAGCCGACAACCTCCTAGGTTGACTAGATACAATTCCCAAAAAAAAACTGACAATTACATTCAAACCATAAAAGATCCTTGTAGCATTATACCTTACCTAGCTTATGTTTTTTACATATTTCACAAGTGCAGCTACTAACGATTGAAGGCATACTTACATACCGTTTCAAAATGAACACACTTGACTAAGGACTCGAATGGTGTAGGTACCTAATTAAATGCTTAAACGCTTTTAATGACATAAGCAGTGTAGCGCCATCTACATCGTCACATGTGAACCACGCATTACCTGACTCACGCAAAATCCTGCATCGCGCAAGCATAGTTTACCGCGCAACTATCATAAAATATATAAAACGTCCCGACATCAATCGTCGGACAGTTGCCCTGCAGATACAACACCCGTCTGGTCGGAGGATCCTGCCTTTTTTCTAGAGGATGAGTGAACTATACCCTGTTTCTCTAATTCTCATACCTCTATGGTAGATTTTCAAGTGTTGTCCAATCTTTTACGCAAAACTCCAATGAATTGATGAAATATGAATTGATGAAATTGAAGAAATACTTTTTTTATCCAAAAAAGTATTTCTTCAATTTAAGTGGTTGACACCACGCCGAAGGAGTCTAATCACTTCCTTCCGTCTTCCGTCAATATTCACAAAGAGATTAAATTAAAAAATAAAGCACAAAACTGATGACGACCTGTGAGTGTATTGTTTATAACAGGTGAATAAACGAGTCACATTGGCTTACATAAAGTTTTCCATTAGTTTAAATCAAACCCTCCGAGGACGCCTAGATCCTGCTGAGTAGATACATAAGTATGAAACTCAACCAACTAAGGAAAAAGGTCCTTTCACGCAGTTTTGTGCAGTAAATCACATAAAATATATCAACAACAAGCCGTAAAGTTTTCGGATAACTAAGATGGACTACGACAGGATACATAACGTTATGTGTTAGATATCATATAATCTACACAATTTTTGCTGTCCTACCGCCGTCAATTCATTGGAGTTTTGCGTAAAAGATTGGACAACACTTGAAAATCTACCATAGAGGTATGAGAATTAGAGAAACAGGGTATAGTTCACTCATCCTCTAGAAAAAAGGCAGGATCCTCCGACCAGACGGGTGTTGTATCTGCAGGGCAACTGTCCGACGATTGATGTCGGGACGTTTTATATATTTTATGATAGTTGCGCGGTAAACTATGCTTGCGCGATGCAGGATTTTGCGTGAGTCAGGTAATGCGTGGTTCACATGTGACGATGTAGATGGCGCTACACTGCTTATGTCATTAAAAGCGTTTAAGCATTTAATTAGGTACCTACACCATTCGAGTCCTTAGTCAAGTGTGTTCATTTTGAAACGGTATGTAAGTATGCCTTCAATCGTTAGTAGCTGCACTTGTGAAATATGTAAAAAACATAAGCTAGGTAAGGTATAATGCTACAAGGATCTTTTATGGTTTGAATGTAATTGTCAGTTTTTTTTTGGGAATTGTATCTAGTCAACCTAGGAGGTTGTCGGCTGTTTAACCGGCCTTGTCTGTGGCTGCCTTAATAAATTAAGGCCTTCAGCCAGGAGACATTGACAGTAGGGCGTCGGTTGTGAATATGTTATTTGTCGGCCTTTTTTTTGAGGCTGGGAAATCATCAAATAACTTCTCCCGCTCTGGGTGGAGCAGGAGGGCGTGTCAAACTTTTACTGACTAAAACCCACCCGTGTCTTCAGATGCCTGTGTGCCAGGGGTTACGGTGTCTCTTTCGAACAACCCGCACCTCTGGCACTTATCGGCCCTTGCAGATCCCACTAATTGGTGCTGACATCTCTTTGAGGTGCGCGTGGAACACAACTCGCCGTCGACCCGTATTTGGTCCTTACTGGACAGCGAGCTACCCGTTACTAGCGAGCTACCCGTTACTCGCCGTCTGGAAGCCCGCGCCTACGGTGGCCGGGAATCAGCCTGGGATTCCCGTCGCCCAGGGCGTGTCCTGCCGTATATACTGCCTGTGTCGGCCTTAGTTCCGATTTTTACCACGCGCCAAAAACCCTTTGTATTTACAGTTGTAATGAAATTGTATTCAATTATAACATAAACATATCTAAATCTCTTTAAAATTATACAAGGACATGGACACGCAACCTATTGTTACATACTATGGATTCAGTACATTGATTCTGAACCATTAGAATTTAGTGTTGAAATTTTTCGTCGGTCATCAAAACAAAAATCAGCTGTTTCATAGATAAGTGTAATACCTACGTGGTCAAAATGTATGGTACGGCTAATTTAAAAAAATAATCGACGAAAAATTTCAACCCAGGGGTTTCAGAATCATGTAGGTACTGAATCCATGATAATGACCAAAGACATACACACACACACACACTGAGGTACTAGAAACTGATGACTTGTAAACAAGGCGTACAAGTCAACAATAAGCCATTTTCATATAATGGTGCCGATTCTGTTGTACACCGAACTAAACTAACTAAACTATCACTAAAATTCCTTACTTTTGGCTATGAGAATCTTAAAGCTATTCTGCAAAAAAAGATCTCTAAATTTAAAAATAATTTTGACACAACTAAAATCGAATTTGACAAATGCGACTCCACGTTTGCCCTACCCCGTGATCTTTTTTAGAGCCGGAACCGCGCAGGGGGGGCAGCCTCAACATGTTTTAAATGGATTTTTTTACTTTTTGTATCGAAAATATGAAAAATTATTACCAACATGTTGAGTTTTAGAGGTGTATGGAGTCTTATAAAGGGGGTCGAAATTTTCATTATTTTTACGATAGGACACACCAATTTCGAGATATAAGCAAAAGAAAAGAAAAAAAAGATACAGTACTGTATTTGCGCCCGAAGTCGAGGTGTCAGTGTGAATTTTAGTTCTTGACAACTAATTTTATTCCACACCTTTTTAATCGCGATTAAAAATAGTCAGATTTAGTTGGACAATCGAAATTTTATATTGAATAGAATAATGAATTTGACAACAACAGAATAGCAAAATTACCATTTTCACTAAATTAAAAACTCAGTACAATCTTAGTGCTGTCAAACTAAAATATAGATAAGTTGTGTCACTTTAGTCAATTTCAGAATGGGAAATCGTCGTTTGACAGGAATAAACTAAATTTTAGTGATTTTTAGTTTAGTTTAGAGAATTTTGTGACAAGAGAATCGGCACCAATATATAAATAAATACGTAAGAACCTAAAGAATAATGTTTCTAATATAGTTCGCAACGGTATGGTCCCATCTTCGCCTCGGTTGCGGGCTCGTAAGGGTGCATCGATCGATAACTTATTATCGTAGGTAAATTCAGCCGGTATCGTACTTTGTGTGTCGCTTACACTCCTACTTAACATGCAAGGGGCTTACAGATAGTTTCGAATGTGGGCGATTACATGCGAAAAGCATGCAGAGACAAGGTTTTTCTTTCTTGTTTCTTTAGATAGAACGGTTCTACATAATTTACTTACCTAGAGGTAGGTAGGATATGAACTCCTGACTACTTGTACCTTCTACTAGATAAGTAGATGTACTAACATTTCCTGTTCCTTTCTGTTGGTAATACGACAGAAATCATATTGCTATTATTACTTTAAACAAGAAGTTTTGCAGACAGCTGAAATGTCTTAATTTTTCTTAGATATTATATAATCCCAAGCCGGGACGCCCAAAAAGGACAAAAGAATATTCAGCACTAGCTTTTGCCAGCGGCTTAGACCGCGTGGAACTTTCGTCCCCTATTTAACTCCCTTAGGGGTTGAATTTCAAAAATCCTTCCTTATTCTTTGTCTACATTATAAATAGAACCTTTGTGCAGAATTTCTACTTTCTAGGTCCAAGGGTTTGGGCTGGGCGTTGATGAGTCAGTCAGTCAGTCAGTCAGGAGTTTTCTTTTTATTTATACACCGTGACATTTTAGTCGTCTTACAACCGGAGCCCACTTCATGTATCCAATGACTACTAATAATTTATTTAAAAAAAATGATATTTTTGAACATATGCATAATTAAAAAAAATAAAATATCATTCACTAAGATGCGTGACGTAGTTTGAAACACCCTGTTATGGAGATGGAATTAATGATGGGATGTTATGGTAGGTAGATAGATATCTCCTACCGTTTAATTCGTAAACATTTTTAACAGGGAGGGTGTTTCATAATTCTAAAGCATTATTTATTTTCCTTTGTACCTATTGTCTTAATTATTTGTAACAATGTTTTAATCGCGCCTAGACGTATTTTATGACGGATTCATTGAGTGGACCACCTTTGTAAGACGACTAAAATGTCACGGTGTATATAATTTCATTTATAATTATACAATATTTATTGTTTATTTTATATGTGTGAATGTAATTGGCAAATGTAGAAGTAATCTCAATTAAGTATTTTACATTTTATTGCAATTCTAGTCACAGTTTATCATTCATGTATTCATTTATATTATAATAGCTTTTGTTTATTAGAAATAGCTTTAATTTATTACTAAACATATTATATTTATTTATATTCTTAAGATGTTTCGGATAATATAGATATGATATACCCACAGCTGAGACAAAGGCCTTCTCTCCGTGAGAGCGAGTGGGCCATAAACCGCCACGCGGGCCCAGTGCGGGTAACGGGATGTCAAATGTCTTCAAATTTTGGTTCTAGGACATGCTGACCGAGAAAGCCAAGTGAACTGACCTTATTGGTGATGTTCTTCAGAAAGATTAGGTGCGTAGTACTCGCAACCGTGCGTGTATGACCAGTGGCCTGCCATCCCTGCACTAAGCAGGGATGGCAAATCTTTAAACCTCTACGAACTATTTTTCAAAAAAACAATATGTCATTGACGAGCCAAAAATATCTTGACTTATTTACTACTATAAAAAGGATAAATACTTTCACAATAATAGGTACCTACCCTTTATTAGTAAACAGAAATAGACTTGTACTGTCCTCCAGTAATCAACATTACACCAACTTATTTCTGTAAAAGATCAAATTAGTGCAACTTCTGGTGTCTAGTACCTAATGAACCTAATGGTTCATATATATTACTTTTAGCGAAATGCAGCAAGCTGAATTGGAATCATGTGACATAGGTAGGTACGGTTTCTGAAAGTAACGAGTTAACGACTCAGGCATAAGAAGATGAAATTATCACGCTCAGATTTCTATGTTTGTTTATTGGTCTGAGTGTTTGTTACTGTGACTTAGGCTGCGTGCTCAAAATATTTTGTTGCGTGCCACAATAGGCACGCGTGCCATTGGTTCGCCATCCCTGCCCTAGTGTGAGTTTCATTTAACCATCTCGATCAAACCCATCGAGCGCGATCGGTGGTCCGATTGGTCCGTCACCAATTCAGGGCCAATTGGAACGCTAAACGCGCTCGATGCGTTTGAACGAGGTGGTAAAATGAAACTCACACTAGGGCCACAGAAATATGAATGTGAGCGAAGCAAAAGTAGTTTCAGGATCGTAGTAGGTGGTTCTGTAGTTTTTGCCTACACCTATTGCAGAGGCGTCAGTTTATGCATGTATATAGTAGTAAGATTAAGAAGTACATAAACCTATGGAGAAAAATAATGTAAGTGATTTTCTAGGTGGCTCATATTTTCTTAGTTGCAGAAGGTGAACTCATAAATCCAGATAGGTAGGTACATGAATACAACGGTTCTGAATAGCGGGACTAAGGTCACAAGGTCCGTACTATATTATCACGAGCTTGGAATCTCAACAACAGGTGCCCAATTAATAGTACTTAAATAACCTCCACCACTGTATTATAAGTGCACCTGCGAATGTATCGTCTATTATATGTATTATTGGAATCAATGAAGCGAATATTTTTGAGCGTTTATGATATTTGAAAAGATTTTGGAGTTTTGGATTACAATGCCTGCCGCTGTCTGGGAATTAAGAACGCAATATAGTTGTTCAGATGTGAACAACACATGGTGAAGACGAGACACGACGACTCATGATGTGTGTGTGTGTTGTTGTGTGTGATATAAGTTGTAAAAAGAATTACAGATAAAAAAAACCGGCCAAATGCGGGTCAGACCATGCATAGAAATACCTATAACTAACTTAACAGACAGCTGTGCTACTGGGAGTTTGTTGCGTCACTTCTTCTTCCCAGCTACAGTACTAGGAAGAGGGGAATGGCGGGCATTTTGGGGTACTGTCTTATGTAATTTTGACGTTCAAAAAGTGCTGACTCTCAGCCTAGTTTGAATAAATGACTTTTGATTTTGTGTTTATACATCACACCTTCTTTCCAATTTTCTTCGATGTAGTCTCCGAATAAAATAGTTGTGTGACGTCCCGACGAACAACGGGCAGACAAATATGTATCATCATTATCATTTCATCTGAAAGACGTCCAGTGCTGGACATAGGCCTCCCCCAGGCTCCTCCACTTCGACCGGTCTTGTGCTTCCCACATCTAGCAGATTCCCGCGGTCTTCACACGGTCATCGGTCCACCTTGTGGGAGGCCTTCCCACTCTACGTCTTCGGGTACGCGGTCGTCACTCCAGAACCTTTCGGCCCCATCGGCCATCTGTTCTGCGAGCAATGTGCCCTGCCCACTGCCACTTAAGTTAGACAATTGTTCGGGCTATGTCGATTACATTGGTTCCTGCGGATCTCTTCATTCCTGATTCGATCACGTAGGGAAACTACGAGCATAGCCCTCTCCATTGCTCTTTGGGTGACTTTAAGCGGACGGATATGTATGTATGTCCATATTTTCCATATTTGTCATAAAGTTACTGGACCTAACTGTCACTGTCATGTCCTAATAAGAGACGTACTGACGGTGAAAAAATGTACTCAAAGTCAGAGATACATTCTGAAATAGATTTATGTACCAACCGTCCACATTTTCCAGATTAACAAAGGAAATAAAATTTGAACCATTTTATTCATGTTGATAATGTACCTATTGCAGTAATTAGTTACAAAGCCGTTTGAGTTTCCGATGAAGGAGAAAATACCTTTTTCTACAAAGGAAATTTCAAGAAATTTTGTGCTTGAGTGTGTCTTTATGTTTAATGAAATAGCTTTTAATGTGGAACTTGCTTTAACCTCGACTTGAGAATGAGGAAAAAGATGTAGTTGTTGAGTTCTTGATATGTTAATCTTGACGTTCAAATAAACAAATAAATAAAATAGAAGTGACTGTTTGTAATGTCTATTCTATTCTATTTTATTTTAAAATGACAGCTTTTTACCAAATGGATATGAAACTATATACGGTACTAATATTTAAAAAAATCAATCTATAAAGTTTGTTTGTTCCGGTAATATCCGAAACCCCTGCTCCGATTTTGACGGGACTTTCATGGACACATAGCTGATGTTATAGTAACATAGATACTTTTGGTCTCGGTAGCATGTTCTCGTGGGATAATTTTCTACAACTATGCCTATAGCTAGTTTGAAATAAATACTTTGACTTGAGTCTTGGAATTGACGGAGCCCGTCCGTCACATTGTTTCACAATTTTGTTGTAGTGGGGATTGTACCAGCTGTCCACGTCTTACCATAACTATTAGCAGCGACCGCCTAGGGCAGTTGGAGGTGCAGGGCTGCTGTCCTAATTGTGTTAGATACTTCCAATCACAATCCGAAAGTTTTGAAAGATATACATTAGTACTTCAGCTCTTCAGCGGTTTGTGGCTAAGTAATAATAGCCGCAACCATAAACTCTTACCGTGAGGGTATTGCATTTTTCTAAGAAACACCTTTTTTTTTGATAACTGACGAACAATTTATATTGAAGGGGGTCTAGAATCAAATGCTGTATTCATGGTTACAGATTGCGCATCGATGTCCCTCCCACCCTGTATACCTTCTCATCTTACTTTAAGGTGAATTTAGTCGACATTTTTCCCATACAAACTTCGGGAGTGTATTACTACACTATTCGACAATGTATATCACAAATTAAACATGGTATGGTTTTGTCTCATTATTAATGTTGTCTGTACGGAAACAATACTAAAATACTAAAGCCATTAAAAAGTTAGAGGCCAACAAAGATTCGTTTTTCTTGCTAATTTAACCTAACTCTGGGCGTGTTTAAGTAATAAAAGAAGTGTAAAATCTCCAAAACCAAGTTGGCACCGACAAAGTACAAATATCTAAAAGTAAAGTAAACTTTATAGGTCATTGATTTATGCAGTGGTTTTTACATAAAACCTGATCTTCCGAAGAACTTTTCTTAATTTTTTACGCGCCCGTTTTACTATAAATGATCCTGCATCTCACTCCAATAATGTTGTGCGTGTAAACTAGCGTCTAACTGCTCATCACTGATATTACCTCTGTCAGACATGGTGCCGTGTGAGACAGCGTGCTTTTTAGCCAGGCCCACCAGTGAGTTCGAGCCCGCGACTAGATCCTCCTTAACCTTTCCCGTCACACACACACACACACCCTCACAAACACACAACACACACACACACTTCCACTGCATGCAATCTTTTTTCATCGGTCTCCTTCACGGCCCAGCATTCAAATCCATACTGTGCGACAGATCTTATTACAGTACTTCAAAATCATCGTGCTTTTATATTATGTTAACATGTCATGCAGCCACATCATCTCTTTCCAGTTCTCTAATTGTACAGAGTCGGACGTGTGTTAGCATAATTTCGTCTACTAAGCCATTACGTCACTGTCTGCTGCCACGATTGATCGCCGTATTCGACACAAGCTCTACATGCATTCGGAATTACTTGAAGTTAATCAAGAGGAACTTGGTATTGTATTATCCGTATAAAAAGCAGGTAATCTACTTCGTTGTCATGCGTATAATTTCAACATGAATGATGTAACCAACATTTTGGAACAATATTTTCATTTAAAAACATGTTCTAGAACCCTAGAACCAAAAATTCGAAGACGTGTGACATCAATCAATCCGCACTGGGCCCGCGTGATGGATAACAGCCACTCCCTGTCACAGAGAGGAGGCCTGTGTCCCAGCAGTGGGAACAGGCTGATAATGAATGCTTCGACAACTCTTGCGTTCGGGTTGCCTAGAAACATCAACAGATTTGCAACAAAATTGTCAGACACCGAACTTAACTTCTCTTCTCTCTCCAGCGTGCGTGTATGGCGAGCCCTCTTGCATTACACACTATCAATCAGAATCCGTGTTCCGTGTGTTGCCGGACGTAAAAGAATAGTACCATCCCATTTCGTCCCGTCGGTGTCGTAGAAGGCGACTAAGGGACTTAAGAGAATAGGTAGCAGCGTTCTCTATGCCTTTGACCACCACACTGCTATCGCCAACCCGCCTGCCAAGCGTGGCGATTATGGCAATTACCCCCTTTTGGGGGAGGCTTTTGTACAGCAGTGGACGTCTTTCGGCTGATATGATGATGATGATGATGAACTTGACTTAAAAATAAAAAAACAGGAATGCGAGTGGGACTCGCTTAACAAGGGTTCCGTCTCAAAACTGTACCCGGGTGCAGGTGCACTCATGTGGCCTATGAATTTCCAATTCTGAATTGAATGACAAACTTAATCCTGCCGTTGAAAAATACTTTATATAGAGCGGAGAGTAGACCGACTTGAATGTAATAAAGACTAAATATTACTTCACGATACGGTCTATGAATTTCCGATTCCAGATTGTGGGACATATTTAACTTTGCAGTTAAAGAAGTAATAGCAAATACGAATATTTTAATGTGAAATAAGAAACTACTAATTACCTATACAATTTTTGGGTTTGAAAAGTAAAATGATTAACTAGTTGTAACGAACCGAATAGTTCCTTTGTGGACTAAATTTAAAAAAAATTAGGTGGTTTTAAATATTTACTTACCTAAATGTGTGACAAAGATTTAAAGAAAGTGTCGTTTTGTTATAATCTGATTAATTGAGGTCATATAATTTGCAATTATCGCTGCATTTTATACAAATTGAAAGAAAAACAAGAAAAGGCAGAATTAAAAAAAAGCAAACGATCGATTTAAATTGTGATAATAGTTTATTATTTTCCGAACACAATCAGATATCAGATATCTTGTACATCCTTGTTTGGCTGCAAACAGATACACCCGTAATATACTCATAAATACCAATATAAAAACCCGTATTACACAACACATCCGTAAAAAATACAACGAAGTTACGATTGGCTTAACAACCACCATTTGCAAACTCATAAGGGTAGCAAAAGAACGTAGGAAGTAATGAAATATTCAATAGAGACGATACTCGTCATTGGTTCATAATCAGAATTTATACACACCGTGACATTTTGGTCGTCTTAGAAGGGCAGCCAACTTCATGTATCCAATGATAAAAAACCATTTATAAAAAAATATATATATGTTTTTGAACATAAGAATAATTTGAAAAATGATTATATCATTTACTAAGACGTATGACGTAGTTTGAAACGCCCTGTTATGAAGACGAAATGAATGATGGATTGCAATGGTAGGTAGTCAGATATCGGTTTGATACGAAAACATTATTAACAGGGAGGGTGTTTCGGAATTCTAAAGCATTATTTATTTTTCTTCGTACATGGTAACGATTTTTGACGAAGGAAGGTACATACAACCTTCTTTTTTTATGTATGTTCGGGCATAACTCCGTTATATATAGACGGATTTGCAAAATTATTTTTGTTCGAAAGGGGTTTATTCCGAAATGGTCCCATTTCAATTTCATATAGATCTGATGATGCGTTTCTCGGAGACAGACAACGGAACTCATCTAAAAATAACAGTAAATCACCCGCGATTGCAGCTATCGCATAAATATGCATTGTTTTGAACCCACGGATGATGAAATTTCGAATTAGTGGGGTAGATACTATAACTGAAAAGTGAAAAATAAAAACTTTTTCAAACAAAAAAACCGACTTCCGAAAAACCACTACAAAGTGAAAAATAATTTTAATTTCGGAAGGCGGTGACAAAACATTAAAATACATATCCAAAGTCACTGACTTCCGAAATTAAAGTTATTTTTCACTTTGTTGTGGTTTTTCGGAAGTCGGTTGTTTCTTTTTTGAAAAAGTTTTTTAAATAGTATGATGTTCATCATCATCACTCATCATCAGCCTACAGCAGTCCACTGCTGGACATAAGCCTCTCCAATTTCACGCCATTCATCTCGATTGTCGGCAACTCTCATCCAGCTTCCAGACACCCTCGGATTCTCCAACGCATTCTGTCCGTCAAAGAGACTCCATAGCATACTTGTAAGTTCTGTACATTTCACCACAACATTAGTTTATGGCGTATACATTTTCAAATGTCATTCATCATCATTTCAGCCGAAGACGTCCACTGCTGGACATAGGCCTCCTCCAAACGGAGAGGGGATTGCCATAATCGCCACGCTTGGCAGGGGTGTTGGTGATCGCAGAATGGTGGTAAAATTCATAGAGAATGCTGCTGCCCATTCCCTGGTAAGACCCTTAGTCGCCTTCTACGACATCCACGGACAGAAATGCGATGGTGCTATTCTTTTACTTCCGGCACCACACGGAACTAATGTCATTTATAACTATGTACAATTATTTTCAAAATTGTTATTAAAAATAAGTCCAAAATGAACTCATATTATTATATTTAGGTAATCGTTACTTTAAAATCAATGTCAAAATTGTTTAAAAGTAATTTCGGTTTTATTAGAATATTCTATAAATTCGCTAATGTTAAGTTATATGAAGGTTTCTGATTTTTCTTGAACATGGGGACGGAAAGTTTTTTTAAATGAGTTAGGCAACAAGTTGAACACCTGAATGGAATTAAAATTCGCATTTCTCTTAAATATTTGCAATGTACATTCAGACATAGAGGTACATTTAAATCGTATTTACGTTTATTTCTAGCAGAAGCTTCGTCATCTCGTTAGGTCGAAGCACTAGGGTAGCCCGAGAAATTTAAAAAACTTACGTTACGTCTTACGTTTTTAGCAATTTTCAAGTTAGTATCAGGTCAAACCAGGGCCTCAATTCTGCATCGTTATAATGATTCCCCGTGGAATCTTATTTCAAACTACGTCAATATCGTTTTATCGTCGTTATCGTCGTTTATATAGTTTTTAGAAACCAATGTAACGGTAAGGAATCGAAATGTCATATCCTGTATGTTCCAAGACAATTGGTCGATATTATTAAAACGATATTAGCAGAATTTGTGTGTGATTGAAGTGGTTACGAGTAAGGAATCGTTAAGTGGTCATAGTGAATTCAGGCCCAGGTTGTGGCCATAGTGAATTTAGGCCCAGGTTGTTGTCAGGTTGAACAAAATATTATTCGCGACCGTAACAAATAAATCTTTACATAATTAAAATCATCAACACCATCCTCCAAGTCCATTTAATTTCAAAGAATGACTTTTCATCAAATAGTCATTTTGTCACCCTTAGAACCTCAGAGGTTGCAGACATTGTCTTTTGAGTGAAAAAATGTGAGAGAGATGGGAGAGTGGGAGAGCAAGTCATCTCGTTTTTATCGCAGCTCTTTCAGTTGGTTGGGTCGCATGAATGCGACGAATTTATTGCGATGTACAACCTTCAGTGGAGCGAGAAGAATTAGCCGACAATCAGCCTGGGGGCTTGTGCTAGTGTCATCTTTCGTAGTGCAACCCATTTGTTACAACTTGTTTGTTGGATATTATAAATATCGTAAACTTAGTTTGAACCAGTCTTGTTTTTTTTTTGCAGCTGAAGTTGATGTAGCTCGAAGAATTATCCCGCGGAGATTTGCCAAGTTGCCATAGTATTTTTTTGTTGTCAAATACAACAATACTATAAATAATATTCTCCAACCAAAACTGGGTTGTGGATAGGCAGTCGTTCCATGAAAAATACTGGTATTCAGCTGCATCTGGTTAGACTGGAAGCCAACCCCAACAGGAAAAGGCTAGGCAGATAAAGCTTCGATTAATGCAACCAATGCCTTAATGCCTCTTTTCAACAATTGTTTGCGTAAAAGAGTGTACACATTTGATTACAGCGAATCGACCAATAATACCAGTACAAGGTAAAGAATAATTGCAAACGACACAGGCACATGGAAACCACGCGTTTCCGCGCTCCGATAGCAACCATTTTGGAAAACCCGAAGCTCGCTTCAATTTTATTTTCACGCCTGCAGTTCGGAGATACGCTGAAACTTTCATCGTGGGCTTTCAGTAGAGGCGAGAACGAAACGTAAATTGTCGACGGACGGCTCACAGTAGATGTCTTTATTTTTCAAAAACAAGGCACGTATGTTCATTTGTTTTTTTTTGTTTATTGTTTTTGTGTGTTTGTTCAAATTATTATACATGGCTTGTTTTGAGCAGTTTAGCTGTTGTTTGGTACCTACTTTGATTTGGTTTCTTTGTCAACATCTTATATTATTACTAATATTATATTCGAGAAAGTTTGTATGTTCACAAGTTTGGATGTTTGTTTTTCAATCACAGAAAAACGTCTTATATAACGGATTTGTCACACAAATAGTTTATGACATAAATTAACACTTATTTCGGCAGTATGTTCCGATGGTATAATTTCCGACCTTCACGTGGGCGAAGCCACGGGCAGCAGCAAGTATTCAAATATATAATAAGAAGCTGTTTTATCTTATTAAGTGAACAGTTTTTGATTTTACTTATTTCTTTTTCTCTTTTACTTACACATGCTGTCTACATCTCTTTATCAACTTTCCTATCGCAGGTATGCTGGAAGAGACTTCTTTAGAAATAAGTATCACTTTTTTACCAATTTTTCTGCTCTTTTCTTTTTGTCTGTTTATGCAAGGTATTTTTAAATATTTTTTTTTGATAAATATATAGTCATCAATATTTTAATTATTCATGACTCTAGGGTATGAAATAAGACCATATCAAAGAACCAACTGCCATATGAATTTTTGTTTTTATTTTTCGTACAAAATAATTCGACAAAGTCATGATTATTAATATAAAACAACCTTACGTGAATTATGTCAACGCCACATTTTTTAGCTTTAAATATGAATTATTGGTTTGAATGAAGATTAATTACTCGTATATTTATGAATGAAACTTAGATACCTACACACATCGAGAGTCTAGTGTTAATTATTTTGTACGGTAATTTGGCAACGTCGCAAAAGTAAAGACGGGTGACAATTGTTAACCTAGATTAATTATGATTGATGAAATCTTCGAAACTATGCATTTTTGGACCACATATTCTAGAACTATTTGTATAATTTTTACTTATAGAATATAACCCTAGAGATGAGGGTATAAAAAAACACGTTGTATATGTGTGTACATAAATGGTTTAATTAATTGAATAAACAAGAAGCCAGTGGTGACCAGTGCCTGGCGTGCCTGCGGTGCCTCGTTGGTCTAGTGGTCGCAAGCGCTAGTGCTGAGCTTGAGGTCCTAGGTTCGATTCCCAGGTCAGTCAAAGTGTTATTGGGTTTTAGTATCTGGAATTACTCACTAGCAGGCTGGAATCTGGATTTGTGCTCGGCTGATGGCAATAGGCTCGCCCCCTATTACATGAGACTTAAACATAACTGGCGAATTGTGGGAGTACCTACTTATACACCGTGACATTTTAGTTGTCTTACAAAGGTGGTCCACTTAAAGTATCCGAAATAAAATACCTCTAGGCACGATTAAATAATTGTTAAGTACCATTAATTAAGATACTAGGTGTAAAGAAAAATAAATAATGCTTTAGAATTATGAAACACTCTGTTAATAATGTTAACGTATCAAACGGTAGAAGATACCTACACAGCGCAAGAGTCGAGCAGATCATTCCATGTCCATTACATTCCATCATTCTTTCCTTCTCCGTACCATGGTGTTTCAAACTACGTCATGCGTCTGAGTGATTTATTTCATTTTATTTATTCATATATTTTTATTTACCTTTTTTATAAATTATTAATAGTCATTGATAACATGAAATGGGCTGCCGTAAGTAAGACCATTAAAATGTTACGGTGTATAGGTACACCTCTGCCAACCCTTCGCCTAAACAAGGCGTGATATCAGGTTATGGTCATCATCATCATCATCATATCATCCGAAAGACGTCCACTGCTGGACATAAGCCTCCCCCACAAGGGGGGATTTTCCATAATCGCCACGCTTGGCAGGCGGGTTGGCGATCGCAGTATGGTGGTAAAACGCATAGAGAACGCTGCTGCCCATTCTCTAGTAAGGTTATGGTAACCATCAAATATCCAGTTACCACTTGCACAAAAATCACACATTTTTAAATTTTAAAGAGAATTGGCAGGAGCTCAGTAACACCGCGTTATCAGTACCTAACATTGATAACGAACATCAACATTACCCGCCGCCATTAGCACTTGTAAGTGTTCGCCCAGATTTTATCTAGCTGTCGAGATACAACGTAATTACGCTGCTAATGTGTTTTTAGTACAGTACAATAGATATCTACGATGTATTATGACTAGGAAATCATCGTGGGCAAAGGGTTTCTGATATCGAACTCGGCGTGATCAAAATCAAGACTTTAAGGTCAGTTATTTATAAACGTTGGGATTAGAGACGTTTAAACATCAAAAATGTATGGTTACACAGTTGCTACATGCTTACATAAATGCTATGACACAGGCCTTCTCTCTGTGAGAGGGAGTGGGCCGTACCGTAGACCACCACGCGGGGCCACTGCGGCATGGTAGATGTCACATGTCTTCGATTTTTTGGTTTCAGGACATGCTGGTTTCCTCACGTTGTTTTCCTTCACCGTTTTGTGAGCAGTGGTGATGCATTAGTTTACACAAAGTATTCTGCTGCGGCTGGGCTCGAACCCCCCCCCCACAACTTTTGTATGTTATTGAGCTACAGTTGCTTAAAAGAGCGGTAGTCGCTAAATAACTGCCTCAGGAGGTTTCTTCACTCAGTACGAAGTGTGAAGTATCGGCCGAGGTTACGGGCGTTTCCAACTCCGTATTGCCAACGGTGGCCGGGAATCAGCTTGGGATTCCCGACGCCCAAGGCGACTTCTGCGGCGACTAGGGCCGCGAGGGCGCATGTACTGCCTCTCCTTCACGTGCGCCGCTGTCCTCTTCGCGAGCATTACTGCTTCGCAGAAGGAGGTGACGGCTACCCATGCACTCTCGCTCCGAACCATGGCCTGTACTAGGGCCGGACGCAAGAGATCGCCGCCGCCGATCGCCTCCACAGGGACACGGCGGTGCTCCGCCCAAGCCGGATAGACCTCGACCGTATGCTTCTTCGTGTCCTCAGGGCAATCTACGCAGTGGAAAGGAAACCCTAGCTTGATGTTGGATATCGTTCTGCTTAAAAAAAAAGTAATACAGAATTACTATTTTAAACATTGAATTTAAATCAAGCTTATTAAGTATTCTGCCGTCGTTTAAATTACTTTCAAAAATGTGCGTGATCCTGAGTCGCCAGGTATACCTGGCCCTATAGGGCACCCGTAAAGGTTTCCGCAGACAAGCGCACTGTGTAGAACATTTTTATGGAAATGGAAATTGTTCTACCAGAATTGCTTCGCACCGTCGCGTCGTGTTTCTGAGGGCCCTTAACTCAGTTTAGTCAATGGTCTAATAATATTTTGTATAACATCATTGTTATTTACTTGTATTGTTAATATAACTAATAAGGTACGTGCACACTTTCGTTATTCGGACCTACCTTTTTTTTT
Source organism: Polymixis lichenea (assembly GCA_949091785.1). Classification (NCBI taxonomy): domain Eukaryota; kingdom Metazoa; phylum Arthropoda; class Insecta; order Lepidoptera; family Noctuidae; genus Polymixis; species Polymixis lichenea. The sequence continues at coordinate 16,079,295 of OX420932.1, read as the reverse complement.
TTTTGGCAATCCTCATGGATGTCCTCCGCCCTGGGGAGGGCGGAGTGGTCTGTCAGACTCTTACTGACTAAAACCACCCCGGTGTTCCGTCTCTCACTTGCACCGGGGATCACGGGAACTAGTGTGACTTCCGCATAATCTAACCTACACTCTAGTCTACGAATGTTTGCACTAACTTGATTGTTTTCAGACTGTGTTATTTCATGTATGCCTAGTGTATTTGCAATAAGGAACTGTTTAGGTTTCTCGCCATCAAACGTAAAAGTTTGGCGAGTTTAGAATTTAGTAACACCTCTGTAGTATAATTACTTTTAAATAAATAAATAAAAAAAAAATAAAAAAAAGGTACTTAGTTTTTCCAGAGGAGAAAAAGCTGAAAATGAAATTATTACACGTTTTATTACTGTGTTTAGGTACCTACTTAGTTTCTAGGATTAATTAGTGACGAGTAAATAGGTGGTGCGGCGTCCCAGAAGGACATACACACAATAAATAGTGTGTCATGATTTCCAAATATTTATAAGATTTATAGTGATTTTAAATAGTAATTATCAAATTGAAAGTATCTAATTTGCCTCAAATGATTTTATTTTGTATCAGTGTAGTGACGCTTACAAATTATCTCATTAGACAGAAAATCAAAATCAAAATCTAAATCAATCAAAAGTCATTTATTCAAATTAGGCTGAGAATCAGCACTTTTCGAACGTCAAAGTACATGAGACAGTCCCCCAAAACGCCCACCTGTCACCACTTCCTAGTGCTTTAGCTGGGAAGAAGAAGTGGCGGAACAAACTCCCCAGCAGCACAGCTGTCTGTTTAGTCGGATAGACTTGATTCTATACATACATAGGCAAAGTAATCAACATTACGAGACACAGAACTTAAAAAAATTGTCATTTATGTCAGCTAGCCATGCCAATATACCAACAAATAAAGTGAAAAATTAACTCAAGCACAAAAAATAAAAAGTAAACAAAGCATATACCAAAATAAAAGTCTCCTGGTATAAATGGCGTGATAGCTTACTGGCATTGCTGGCACATAGCAATGCTGGATTATGTTTACAAATGATAACCTAGGACCATCGACGTAAAATAAATAAACAAGTAGGTAATTATTAGCAACAATAACAAAATCATGGTCAGCAAGACAGATATCGAAAAAGTACTGGTGTTTTTAACGAAACGGAATGTAAAAAGAGGGGTGTTATAAGTTTGACCGCTATGTGTGTCTGTCTGTGGCACCGTAGCTCTTAAACGGGTGAACCGATTTGGGTGTAGTTTTCTTTATTTAAAAGTAAGTTTTTTAGCGGTGGTTCTTAGACAAGTTTAATCAAAATCGGTACAGCCGTTTGAAAATTATCAGCTCTGTTCTGGTCGATGCAGGGATTTAAGAATCTTCTAAATTAGTTCTCTTTCCGGCGTGGGTATACGTATATGGCCAGCCCTCTTGCATTACACTATCAATCACAATCCGAATTTTAAAGGATATTGATAATCCAGTACTCCAAAAGTATGTAAGGAACGATACTTACCTTTTGCTGCGTTTACGATCATTGAATTCATCTCGTAAATGCGTAACACACTAACCGTAGGAATCGCTTTTATTTCGACACTTCAACAACATTCATTGCGTAATTTACGTTGTCGACCAGCCAAAGTCGAACTTATGAAGCAATGGATTAGTAATATCCTTCAATATTCGGATTCTGAATGATAGTGTGTAACGCAGTTAGGGTGCTGGCCATACACACACGCCGATTGAGAGTACTACGCACCTGCAGACTTAGCACGAGAACCGCAGACAAGAGTTTTGCCGTCGGAAGAGTAGACAAAAATGACGTGTCCGTGTAGACAGTTGACAGTTTTGTACCGAGAAATGTAGATGTCACTGTATGATTATGAACACCGTTAGTTTATAATCTATCTCGCGAGATTATTAACTGTCAATAAATTGTGAACTGCACCATACTGCTTAACGACCGAATAGGTTAGGTTTGGTTAGAATTGCGACCAATCGCGCGCGAGCCGAGCGTGCGAAGCGAGCGGTGCCGCGGCAGCGGCCGGCGAGCGCTACTTCCAAGTTATTGACAGTTACTATTTAGTAATAGCGCAAGGTACTATCCGTCTTGATACCAGTTTACAATATGACGGTTTCACTTCTAATTTATAATCTACCGAAAAATAATGCGTTAAATTGTAAGCAGTATGTTACGGTTCACAATCTTTCGGCAATTCACAATCTCGCCAGATAGATTATAATCTAATGGTATTTACAATTTTACGGTGACGCAGACAAGTGATTTTTATTCTACAGTAGAGTAGAAATAGGAAGCGTCATGCTAAGCCTGATGACCTTTCTGAAGACATCACCAAAAAGAACATCATCATTACTATTGTGTGTATGTCCTTCTAGGGCGGTATGTATGTCTTTGTAAATAGATAGTTAAGTCGTCAAGATTATCTAAGTATAACTTGAATAAGCGAATAAGTACTCTGCTACTTAAGTGTAGTAGATAATAAATCATTTGGTAAAGTACCTACTCCTACATTGTTACCGAGTTAGCTATGAAATTAATTACGTAAACAAACTTCTCCAGCTAATTAGGAACTTTGTGCGGAAAGATTTTTGTTATTTCGAGGAGGAATAGAACGAAAGTCGATTTTATGTTTATAGCTCGGCAACACAGGGCCACTTGTCGAAAAATAATAAAATTTCTCATTAAATAACTGGCAAAACTGATGATTTTTTTTACAAAATTAGATAAAGTAAAGTAGCTTTTCATACCTTGCCTGTTTCCCATAGGACTACGAAGAAACATAAAAGCACTTCTTATTTCCACGAGAAGTTGAAACCTCTGGGGTTGAAAATACAGTAAACTATGAACTCATTCTAATTATACTCTTTTATCTTTGTCTCTATTGCGTCTGTACACTACGAAATTTCTTGTGCATGTATGCCATTATCGCTTTTACGTTTTAGTTATAGACAAAATCAATCTGGTTACTGATTTATTTTTATTATTTATTATTTTTTATGACATTAATTTAGATTTTGCGATTACTTTAACTCACACACTGCCTTATTAGTTGCCAAATTTTAGGAAAATCGTATACTTATTTTTACAATGTGTGTTAACATGTGGGCAACATGTACTTAACTATCATGTAATTGATTTATCTGTCATTGCTTCATTTGAAATTATTTTTATCTACTGCGGTATGGAAATTTTATTCTAGGTTTTCACCTATCATTATATAATTAATGTATGCAAGTATTGAAGAACATTTTAAAACAGTAACAGCGGAGTTTCTTACCCATTCTTCTCTACACCTTTCGGAAGGGGCGACTTGAATCAATTTAATTTTTAATTTTAATTTACGCAGTCAAAAGTACCTATTCGAAATAAATGCTTTGACTTTGAGTGGCAGCTTTGAAACCTTAATAAGCTAGCGAGCTTTTTTTAATAAGTTAGCGATAAGTAGACATCTAAGTTGCAAGTCGAGTTAGTGATGATGACGACAGAAAAAAAACAGTGAAAAATATCCTCAAAAATGGAAAACAGCATCCAATTTAACACTACGACGTCAGAGGTGTACAAAACAGCGAAACAGCTGATAGAAAGCACAACAGATAAGCGTGTTTCAGACTCACTAAGTCGAAACCTCCCTCAGAGCCGGAGCGAGGCGAAAACGAAAACAATTCAAAGCGATCCCGCTGCAGATCATTACTGAGATTTCCAACTTCAACGATGTTTTAATATATTTTTTTCTCGTCTAGCTATCAGATGCTGCTCCGAAGTAATTTGTAGAGAAACACGTTTTTCTTTAACGGTTTCATGAAAATTAATAAACCGTTGAGTTTGAGCTTGCGGTGTAACTTTTTTTTTTGGTATTGTGGCGTTTATTACTTTTTGTGGCTGTGCCCAATCAATAATAATAGTTTAAGAGGGAGAATGTCCCCCCCAGTGGGGTTCCCGCATTGTCGTTGCGGGGGGGCTCAGTAACCGTGGTCACCCTCCCACGGTGAAGCGAAGAGGAACCCCAAGGTGGGGCCGCTCGTCAGGGCTTGTGCCTCCAAGCCGACGACGTAGCGGCCAAAAAGTAGGTTGCGGTGAGGTGCATCGCAACTGAGGCGGGCCGTGATGTCGAATGGGAGGCATCGCGGCTGAGGGTTACAGGCTGCGGCGGAGGAGGAGTGCCGGTACTTCTGAGTAGCGCTCTTCCCTTCCGTAGCCTGGACGGGGCCGCCACCGTTTGATGGCGGACGCGGTGGGGCCGCAGGGGAAGAGGAGTGTCGGTATAGCGTTGGCCGCTCTCCCTATCCCCTGCGGCCGAAAAGTGGTTGGCGGCGGGGCCACTGTACTGACCCGTCGCAGGAGGACGTCAGCAGCAGCTGGTGGGGCCCGCAAGGGCCGATGCCTGCTAGGGGTGCGGGTTGTTCGAAAGAGATACCGCGGCCCCTGGCATACGGGCAGCTGAAGGAACATGGGTGGGTTTTAGTCAGTAAAAGTCTGACACGCCCTCCTGCTCCAACCAGAGCGGGAGAAGTCATTTGATGATTTCCCACCCAAAAAAAAAAAAAAGAGGGAGAATGTAAAGCACTTAAGTTGATAGGTCCAAAGTAGCCAGTGAAATTCAAATTATCTTACGTTTATTGCAATTCAATGTCAGTCAGTGTGAGGCTGTACGTTGATCAGAATATGATTCGCGACCGTAAAGGGCGGCGCAGACTGAAGTCGCGGCACGGCGTGCTTCGGCAACTTGAAGAACGCTTTGGTATGACGCGGCATGTCGCGGCATGCCGCGTCACGTCGTGGCGTCCTCAACTAGTTTTGCTCTGCGCGGATCCGAAGTTGGTTGTGTCATTATTTGGTTACCGCCGCACCCGTTTCAAATCTTATTTCAATTAGTTTAGCTGTCATAATCCTGTGACCTATGTAACTTGCGCGTGTGACTGCCGCGGTGTGCCACCGTGTCACGTGTCACAAGTCCGTGGAATGAAACGGCATGCCACGACGTGCCGCGGCGCCCTACGGCATGTCACGATGTGCCACGGTATAATTGTATCGAAATAAAGTAATATGAATTCTAAACTCGATGAAATAAGGATAAAAATAACTTGATCAAAAATAAAATCCTTTGCCGTGCCGTGCCGCGATGTCATTCTACCTTAACAAATATGGCTTTACATAATTATAATTATTAAAATCATCAATACAACCCTGTAAGTTTTGATAATGACTTTTTCATGAAAAAGTCAGTCAATTAAATTGAATGATTAACTTGCACTGACCTGCAATTTGCAATAAACGTAAGAAAATATCAATTTTGCGGGCTAGCGTGGAGCTTCCACCTTAATGTATTATTTGTTTTTGAATCGATGTAAAGATCAAACAAGCTTTGTTGATACATATTTTAGTGAAGCCTATTAATATAAATCCCGCGGGAAAATGTAACTAAAGCTTTTCGAAAAAGTGTTACTCCTACGTGTGTCACCCCTAAGGCCCTAAATCCATGCATCAAACACGCGACAACCCTTCAGAACGTCACCCAAAACTCACTTCAAGTAAACTTGATTGACAGTCGGTTTATACAGTTGCCAGCTTAGACCAAATCAATTACCCAGCCATCCACAGTTTAATGTTAGCCAAAAAAAGTCGAAAGCAGGGATTGGAATCCAAAGCTGACCGACCAAGTGAGGTAATTAATTACGCGAGTCGTTTTTGCAGCGGCCGGTCGGAAGAAACGGCGAAAGATTTATTGTTTGCGCCACTTCACTTCGGCGTCTCCCGACGAGGAATTACTAATCTTTTCTTTAATTCTGATCCCTTGTTTTCTCCCGTCTATAATAGAGCCGTAAATACTCATTTCAGACTGCTTCATAATGCATCGACTCGGAATATAACGGAGCAAGAATAAGCTGTATATCTACATCTATACATATAAATTTAAGTCTCTTTTCGTATCTTTCTGTGTGACCGCGTTATTCTTCTGAACTACACAACGGATTTTGATGCGGGTATAACGATAATTTTGTGAATTTATTCCCGAAGGCCTCCCACAAGATGGACCTATGACCTGGTGAAGGTCGGAGAAATCCGGTGGATGCGAGAAGCATAGAACCGGTCGAAGTGGCGGTGCTTGGGTGAGGCCTATGTCCAGCAGTGGACGATGATGATGATGATAATTCCAGAAGGTGGACTTTGGATTCAATCTCACAGCTGGATGTAACTTACTTTGGCTTTCCCGGAACTCTTTAAATAGACCTCGGACTCAGATAGTTCGAAGCAAAGAAAACCTAATCAGGTGGAGATTCACAGATGACTACGCCCTGGAGTGTAAATGTGATGCTGTCCCACAAGCAATGGGGCACTTAATATCTCCAGCGTGTCCTGTTGTCTTCACGCTACAGGCGTTGATGGACGCTGCTGTAGGTGCCAAGATCGTAGTCAAATTCTGGGCTGACTGTATTTAGATTGCTATCGACACGTTAAGAAGCTGAATCCAGAAGGTTTATGAGTTAATTGTAAAATTACGTATAAAAAAAAGCTCTTTGTTTTGTCAAGTCGTAAAAACCATGCGAAGCAGGGCCGTTTCGCTAGTATTACATAATACTTAGCAGGTACCTATAATACGATATTTATAAGGTATTAACTGCGAAGATTAATTACTCGCGTAATACAAAACCAGGAATCTGCTTGTAATATGTGGTGTAGGCAAAGTGAAATTAGAATTTCAATGATTTTAAACAAATATGATCCAAATCCGAATTGATCAATAACAGTAATTAAACTCAAACGAATGAATTAGAAAGTTGGTCGGTTCGTTTGTTTCGACCAAGTATTAATATTATTGGATGTTGGACGGGTTTGCCTATAAGGGTAAATTACACTTAGGTACTTATGTACTTTTAATTAATTAAATAAAGTATTTCACATGTTATTTTGGTTATGAAAGAGAGATGATCAATGTAAAGTATTAAATTGTTTTAATTATCGTGAATGTGAAGACTAAGTGGATCACATTTTTTTGTGGTGTTCTCAGTTAGTTTAATGTTAACTGGATAGGCCAATTCAACCTTTGTGGTTCTGTCCTCAAAATTTTATTTCTGTCACTAATCTATATCTACCTGGTTTTCACATGACCTCACCAAGATAATGTCTCGACTTTAAAAGAGACTGTGACCTCTGGGTTTCATTCTGCCTTTCTTCTCAGAGTAGTCAAATAAGAAACGCCGACCTCATCTAGTTTTAAAATAAGATTGTCGTGTTAAACTGGTTGTTCAAAAGTACTTAAGTACCTACAGAAATAAAAATATTTATCAACGATAGCTAAATAATGGAATTTTCGATTAAATTACTGTATAATATTTACGTACCACTTGACCGGGTTTTGTATCGAGAGGGTGCCAACGGGATCGTATTACTAAGGCCCCGTCGTCAGACCGTCTGTCAAAAGGCTGTATCTTTTGAACCGCAATAGATGCGACACTTGAAATGTCCACAGGATGTGTACTACTATAGCCCTATAACCATAAATTATCATCATCTTTTCAGCCGAAAGACGTCCACTGCTGGACATAGGCCTCCCCCAAACCACAAATGCCTAACTATAAATGATAACATCTAAAATAAATTAAAAGGGGGTCCCCGTACAAGGAGTGTGTTTGTTTCGAGGAAAAACAGAGGGATTACTATTCTACTATGTTCGGTATAACAACAAACAATAAAATTTAAATAAAGAAAAAAAATAAAGGCATCTCACACAAGAAACGTGTTTTTTTCGGCGAAAAAAATACGTATTGATAAATAATGTACAGTCGCACCGAGTACTTTGTGTGCGAGCTCGACTCGCACTTGACCGCTTTTTTTAGATTTAAACAACAAATCGTATGGGACAAATTAAAACATGCTAACATTAATTCGTTAAAACAAAATAATATTAAACTGCTAATTAAACTTTCAAAATGGATCACTTAGTTTTTCAATACAAGAGAAAGGTCGAGAATTTGTCCTCTCATTTATTATGATACCCAAAGGACAGTTGGCAAATGAACTTGTACACTAGTAAATTGGGTTGTTCCCGTAAGGGCCACCTCGTTATATGATTGAGATTGCCTATGTACAGATATTAAGCAAATTACATGGGAATTATCCTATTTCTGATAAATTAATCCTTGGTGATTTATTTTCCGTTTACGATTTATGTGTATTGTGTTGTTTCTTCTTCGAACATGGGCAAAATGTTTACAGTTAGGTTGGCCTTTAGTGATTATGTAAATAAGTACCCATTATTACCTCGATACAATTAGGTTTGTGAGACCTCTTCATGATATTCAGGTTATCCGGAAAATATCTACATCCCCAACTAATGATATGATGCAACTGAATACTAAAATACAACCCAGTTACTGAGTAATACGATACCCTATCTTGAGACTGGTTTGTCAGACTTTCGGGCTTTTGACGACCGGTAATGACTGTCAAAGATCCACGAATGGCAACCGGAACCAACGCATGAGGCACAAAGTGCCTTGGATGAAAGAGATAAAGATGGTAACCCATCCACCGGCCAACCGAGTCAAGCGTAGCTTAACTTGATCGATTGAACCGTGTGACTGATATTACTTAGCCACAAACCACAAGCCATTACGTATTGTCATCAGCATTCTGATAAAATCACTATTCAAAATATGCTTATTTTAATAAAAACAACCGACTTCCGAAGAAACACTACAAAGTGAAAAATAACTTTAATTGCGGGAGGCGGTGACTTTGGATAAGTGTTTCAATTTTTTGTCACCGCCTTCCGAAATTAAAGTCATTTTTCACTTTGTAGTGTTTTTTCGGAAGTCGGTTGCTTTTTTTTGGAAAAAGTTTTTATTTTTCACTTTTTAGTTATAGTACCTACCCCACACCAATTCGAAATTTCATCATTCTTGGGGCCAAAACCATGCATCTTTATGCGATAGCAGCAATCGCGGTTGATTTGCAGTCATTTTTTGAAGAGTACCGTTGTCTGTCTCCGAAACGCATCATCAGATCTATATGAAATTGAAATGGGACCATTTCGGAATAAACCCCTATCGAACAAAAAGAAAGAATTTTGCAAATCCGTCTTGAATGACGGAGTTATGCCCGAACATACATAAAAAAGAAGGTTGTACCTTCCTTCATCAGCTCATCGTTATGAGATGATGATGATAATACGCAAATGTCTCAATAGCTTTAGAAAATAAATAAAAAACATTGTTAATACCTATAATATTTGAGGGTTGCTCTCGATTTCCCTGGGATACCATCATCAGATCCTGACTTGGTGCCAATGGAACCACCTCAGGAGTATACTCTTTCACATGAAAAAATAATTTTAAGAATCGGTCCACAAATGGGGGAGAAATCGGTGAACATACATAAAAAGAAATACGTACCTACAGTCGAACATATAACCTCCTCCTTTTTTGAAGTCGGTTAAAAATAAAAACTAGAATCTTCTCGTACATCACTAGCCTAGCGCAAGTTAAGTCTTTATGCAAAGATTAGCCAGTCAAAGGGGTAATTGCAGGAATAGCTTTTATTTTAACAGTTCAACAGCATTCATTGCGTTTTTTACGTTGTTGACTAGACAAATTGTTCGAACATATGAAGAATGATTCATTTTCTGATTGTAGTCTGTTACGCTATTAGGGTTCAGGAAGGATATGGATAGCAACGGGGTTCATTGCCCCGGAAGTACCGGAAGTAGATACTTAAGTGAGTTCATCTCCCATGGAGTCTCCTGTGAATGCATCATTCCTCTTCATTAATATTAGCTCTAATGAACTAATGATCTACATTTCGTCGCCGTGCAGTGAAAACCTCTTGATTCAAATAGACGTTTTTAACAGAGAAGGATCTTATTATGGGTAGACTAGCTTCTGCCCACGACTTCGTCTGCAAGACATTTCTTGTTTTAACACCAAAAATATCCTATAGCTTCGCATCGTCCGCCGGTGATATTACTTCTTTTGACTTTTTTATCGTTTCACTCAAATCGGAAAACCATGAAAACGACACCCATGATGGAAAATTTAAAAAATAGCAGCCGCGGTCTTGGATTTCCTTTTATCTATCAGTTTCAGTAGCCTTGATAAACTTGACAACGGCACCCATGATGAAAAGCTTCATGTTTCTTTGCAGCCCTTTCTTGAATTTTTATTTTGACCTCACGATTGGTTTCAACACCTTCGAAAACCATGAAAACTATCTGTAGTAGGAGGTACTCCTACTCTCATTCTATTAAATGTCATAAAAAAAATCACATGTTGGGGACATAACGTTTTTTCGTTACGTGACGATTTTTTCATTTTTTTTTATTTTACGATTTCTACAAGTTTACTCCTATCGCGTAGTAAACGCAGATTGCGTTTAAGAACTTCGTTCCAAAAAAAAAACAATTACTTTTTCTTTACGAGTTTTTCTCTGCACGACTACGATTTCCGAATAATATCACCTAATTTAGGATGAGTTATACCTCCCAGCTTATGTTCTTCCTAAAGAAGTTGGAGCTGGCTCACGCTCTGTCCAGCACAAAGCAAAATTCTGTCTAACGATGCACTGCAGAAATGGGGCAGCCGCAAACTAAACTACTTAGAAATGAGTAAGTTAGAATAAGCTTATTGAACAAGAAAGAATTATATTTCCCGCAACTAATAGTTGCTAATGAGCACAAACTATTTCATAGGAAAATAAGGGCCAGGTTACACTGGCCGAGAAAAACGCTTGGGGAACAATCAATCAACAACTGCCACTAAAGTTTCTGAACAAAACATTGACCCCACCCTTCAAAGATTTCCTTATAGTATCGCGTCTAATTATTATGCTAAGAAAACTTGTTACTGACCTCACAGAAATTTTCAAGGATAAGAAAGAAAGAAAAACGCGTTTATTGACATTACAGCATAAAAAAAAAACAAAAAAACTATGATAATAATGCTAAAAGGGCCTCAGCTGAGCATAATGTCAGATGTCAACACAAGGTGTACCACCTGACGCTGATTACCTGCAACCGACGAGTACCATATAAATTCTTTATTTTTTCTTATACTAGTCCATTATATCAGAATCGGTTCCATTTTACCCTTGAAAACGTATCAAACAGTACAGCCAAAGAGGCTCACTTTCATTTGTTAATAGGTTTTTGATATAATACTAAATGACAGCTTACAGGTAAACGGAGGGCGAATGTCATGCGAACAGTTTCAGTGATTGTTATTTGTCCCATTATCTGGCTTTCTAATAGACTATATTTTCACTTTAAACTGCTTAAATGATTACGACACCCACGAGGTTAGTCTGTTTTACTAAGAAGACATAAATCACCTTAAAGTCTTATAAAACGGCCTTTATAATAGACAGAAATACATTTTGACATTTAAAAGGATTTTTTGTAAATATAAGTAAGCATTACTAACTGAGGATAATCCAAGAAGTCGGATAAGTATTTCGTTCTTGAATTATTTGCGGCCAGACAAGGCTTTGCGAAGACGTTATTATATTACTAGGATTCCAAAAGTAAATTGACTACGTATTGTTGGCCTACTTCAAATAGACTTGCGACTTAGCAATTATTCACGTTTTACCAATCAATGATATACACGATCCGTCACGTCAATCATAGTCGCAAAAACGTGCGGAATTTTTACTCGTCAATACGAACAAAGCATGTCAGTCAGAACTAAGCCTTACGAAAAATTCAACCCTTAATTTTTCTCATCAATTTATTTTCCAAAAGATATTTGCCAACTTTTGTCGGATAACGGTTTATTTTTCATACACAAGTACAATCTCTAATGAGGTATGGCTTTAGGTATTGTTGTTGTTCAAAGTTTGGTCGTTAATTAGTGAGTGGGGCGTGCTGTGGAGTTGAGCGTCGGATCCCAGGTGGGATGTGCTCTTGCGTTACACTCTATATTTGCATAAAAGTTAGCGCAGTTACAGAATATAGCCGCCGGTGCACCATGAACTACTGTTGACTGCCAGATAGTTTCCCTGTGCACAAATATTATTTGAAGTAAAATTGTTTTGCGACGGAAATGGGTTCCTCTCTTTATTGTTCATATGAAATGCATATTGAACCGGTTGAGAGTTCATGGAATAATGTTTACGGAAGTTTGAATACAGATTTGTATTAGTTTTCATGTCAGCGACTGATATATCTGAGCTTGTTGGACATCTTATAAGCTGTCGTCACGATATCGCGGCCTTGGCTTGCTACATTCGTATACGTATTTCGAAATGTATTTGTGGACTTTGTGTAAGATCAGTCTTTTGATAAACAAAATTCACTGTGTCATTGCATACAAGAATGGAAGGTATGGTTTTTAAAAGCAATGTTTGTATACTTATAATCTTTTGGTACATCACCGCCTATACAAAATTCTACTAAAAGAATGTGACGAAAAATACATGTCGTGACTCAACTCAGCTCAAAGACCTATCTTAATAAAAACAACTTTATACCTCCTGAAAGTTCCTTAAATTCCCGTTAATTAAGACAGGGGCATGACTTTGTATCGACACAACGTCGAAGAAAACCTGTCTTGCAAATTTAAACTGTCGACAATATTATCGGTTTTACAATTTTCGCCGCACCAAAACTTGGAATAGTTGTCTATAGGCCACAGTGGCGTCTTGCAGATCCCGGCGAGCGTCGAATGAGAGCTAATGGCCCGTTAATAATGCTCGGCAGTCGGTCTGTTAGCAGCCTTCGCCGCCACGAATTACGACTTGGGGCTTTCTGCTAAACTGCCGAGAATCGTACGCTTCGTCCTACACGCTAGCGCCAAGCCTTAATGAGACGTAGATGGGAGATCGCTGCGCGGTCATGTAGGCATGATTAGGTCGCCGCCGCACCACTATTCTCACGAAATTATTACTTTTAGAGGCGGCCGGGGAAATGCTCGCCACACTTAATTATGCCGATATTACTCTCTACTTTCTACTCAACAAAGTTTAAAATACCTACTCATTTGACAGCAGCAGCAATTTCCTGATTGTGTACTCCAATTTGCTATTCAAATATTGTACGAAATTCGCAGAATTTAATAACATGAGTGATTGAGTGTAATTACAAATCGGCGTAGGCAGTTAGATAAGTGTAGTGATGTGATTTGATCGAACACAATGGTAGGTGAGGGGACTGATATCCGAATAGCAAACACTCATTATATTACTGTCTTTGTGTAACACAGAACAATAGTTTGGAACGGCGTCACACACAGAAGAGTCTTTAAAATAGAAAAGGAATTTACAAAGATAAATTGCGCCAGTTCCGTCGCCGGGGTGATTATTTCGGCGATCTCCTCAATCGGCAGTTTTGTCTTTGTGTGCTGTTTCCTGACCTTCCTTCGACTCCACAGGTTTTTCTGCGAGGCAATAATTTTCTTCACTCACGAGGCTCGTCCAAGCGAAAAGAGAAAGATAAAAAAGGTGGTGTCAGCTCTTTTGTCGCGCGACTGTGAGTGGAGCTCGATTTGTAACAGATATCTACGTTATGTAGATGTATGTAGGTGCAACTTTTATTTTCTTACCTCAAACTGTACTGGGGAACCGCTTTGCAGTTTCGCTCTTTGAACGCTTACCTTCGTTGATTTAAACTGTAAGTTTCGCAATAGTTTAAACTCTATACACATGTATTCTCACTTATAAAATATCATTGATAACTTAGTATAGTCGAACTCGTAAACGCGTTCCACTTATGACAACAATTCATAGTAAACAAACGTGACCATATTGAAAAAAAAAACAGATTATAAGATACTATGTTGAAGACAAGAAAGTTTGGGAACAATTCTTTCTGCACATGTGACTGCCCTGAGCCCTTAGACAAAATACATTTCTGTTAGCGTTCACGCCAAACGCTATGCCAAAATGTATGGAAATTACATTACCTGCAATTACATTACAGGACACGACGTAATCTTTCCGCAGGCAATGTCATTCCCGTACATTTTGACGTGGCGTGGCGTGAACGCTAACAGAAATGTGTTTTGTCTAAGCCTGCTGGTACCTCATTTACTGCTCCCAAGTAACAATGTTTATTTATTTTGTACATACTTTGACACAATCTCCTCATTATTTGACGTTATATACCTACAATTCTAATTTAAAATCTTTTATTGTGGTCGTCATGGCGATCACGTCATTTGGTTTAAGTAAGTTTTTATATTTTATTTTTAAACATAGATTCTTAATTTTTGTGAATGTGAGAACGCGGTAGGCCTTGTACACTGTAGATCTGTAGACCAGATTCTATTTTGTTACTTACCTGGCCCTTGTTGACAGGCCAACACTATCCTTCCATACCTTTTCAGCCTGTAATTTCAAAACATTGTCTTTTGTTGTTTATTAATTTTAAAAGAGTAACCGTGGAGTTTATTGCCAACTCTTCTCCATAGGAAACGACCAATTGGAACCGTGCACCTAGCTTCTGACGTTTCATACGTGCCCATGTTTATGTGAAATAACATATTTGGTTTAATTCAAACTATCTAACTGTCAGATACACAAATACACCTTGTATATTAACACTTAATTTATACAAATACACCTTGTATATTAAATACTTAATTTATACAAATACACCTTGTTTAGTAAATTAACATTCAATATTAAATCAAAATATGTTGTTAACGTAACGTAACTGCTTTATCAACTTTAGGTTGAATACAACCTAAGGTTGATAAAGCTGTTACGAGGTCGATTGTACCTACATATCTCATTTACAACCGAAGAAGAAAGGTCACATAAAATCTTACCTCCATTATAAGACATTTAAGTACAAATAGAAGACAAGGATATTTTGCCATTAGCAATACATTTTTTGTCACGAGTTTCTCTACACTTGCTCTGAGTTCAAGATTTGAAATTAATGATTGATTTCTTTTGTTAAAATATTCTAGAACAAGTACCTACTTTCGATATAATTAATTGAGAAAATCGCTCATTTTGTCTAGTTAAAGTACACTACACGAGAAAAACGTCTTTAAAAGGCGAACTTTAAAAGATTTCAGTACGAGAATTACCTACAAGCATAACACTTCTCCCTAGTAGGAGTGTCTTAACGATCAAACAACTTGACGTCGCGCGATCTTCGCTATGAAACGCTCCTTAATTTTATTGGACAAAACATAGTCTTTGTCCCACTGAACAAATCGCTCGGGGATCGTATTATTTTCTGCGTAGATTTATCGGCGCAGGCGGATCGAGGCCCTTTTGTTGGGCTTTTCCATAAATCTTTCTGCTATTTAAACGGTTATTAGGACAGGAGCGATTGATGTCCACTGGATCCTTCGTGGGATAGAGAACACTAAATTCTGTTTTGGATTACGATTGGGTTTCTCGTTGATTTTCGTGACGTAATTATAATTGCTATGGGACTTGGGGAGGTAGTGTATTATTACTATTAAAGGCGTCTCTGTAGGTCTTTGTTCGCCGCTTATTTGGGAACTGCCTACGTTTTTATTAAAACACAAATTTTTGCCAACGGCTTCAACCGCCCGGAGGTAGGAAATTATTCCACGGGAACATGCTACCAGGATAAAAGTATCCAATGTGTTAGTCTAAGTTATAAACTATCTATGTTCCAAATTTCATTCAAATCCGTTAAGCCGTTTTTGCGAGATTGAGTAACATGCATACAAACTTCCATATTTATAATTTTACTAGCTTTTGCCAGCAATTTCGCCCGTGTTAAGGTTAAAATTTATCTCATGGGAACGTACTACCGGGATAAAAGTATTCTATGTGGTAATTCAGGTTATAAAATATCTGTGTGCCAAATTTCATCTAAATCCGTTCTGCCGTTTTTGCGTGATTGTCTAACAAACATAACTTATAATATTAGTAGGTTAAGGTGATACGGCGTTGTATACAATTCATACAAATGACGTCATATACATACATGTACATAGGTACGTGTAAGGTAAAAATTCAGTTCAGTCTTATTACGACACCCGCGGGAAGAAACGGGGTAACCTATTATGGGAGTACACAGCGAATGGACCATAAAGCAAGGAAAGTTTTGGTTGTATGTTCAGGGCTGATACAAATGGGTTTGCTGGTTATCAGCAGGGTGAAAGTTAAAATTCTACTTCCAGGTCACGTAAGAGACTTTGTGATTATTGGCTTCATCTAGCCAGCTGTCGAATGGTAGATGTCACATGTTTTAAAATGTTTGGTTCGAGGACATGCCGGCTTCTTCACGAAGTTTTCCTTCACCGTTTTGAGAGCACTGTGGTGATGAAATTATTTACACAAGGCAAAGCGCCTGCACTTCAGTGGCAGTGGGCTGGGCACATTTCTTGCAGAACAGACGGTCGATGGGGCCGAAAGGTTCTGGTTCTGGCGACCGCGTACCGGAAGACGTAGAATGGGAAGGCCTCCCACAAGGTGGACCGATGACCTTGTGAAGGCCGTGGGAATCTGCTGGATGTGGGAAGCACAAGACCGGTCGAAGTGGAGGAGCCTGGCGGAGGCCGATCTCCAGCGGTGGACGTCTTTCGGCTGAAATGATGATGATAATGAAAGCGCCTGCCTGGGTTTGCCTACAACTCGTTAGTCAGATTCGTTATCACTAGGCCACCACACTGCTTGTTGCATCTAGAGTCAGCTTTAATCGAAAAAATCTAAAATTAATTTATACTCACTGACCCATTTAAGGCAGACTTAGGAGTCTATTTATTTAAATCACTCATAGTTAAGTAGTGATTAATGTCTGCTCAACCGTATAGTTAAAAAAAAAAATCTTAAACTTTTCTTAATTTTAGTGAACTTTTATAAATAAACCCCATAATATCCTTGAGAGTTACATTGTCTTTATTTGTCACTTAAAATTATAGTTCGAACCGAAGCTTAAAAATGAAACCGCAGTCTAAGACCTTAGGCAGTGGACCGAAGTGATAGTTCTGTGGATGAAGGAGAAGTAGACTGTAGTTGAAAGCGGAAAATTTAAGGTTGTGCCGCAAATTCAACCCTATAAAGGAGCAAAACAGCTTAAGCATTTAGTAAATCATCACAACCTCCAGATTTAGGGCAGCCACTAACTTGATTGCTGATGGAAAAAACCCTCATGCTTATGTGAGACCTGCCTAACGCTTCGGGGAATAAAGGTGTGATGTTATGTTTAAAAAATAATATCAATACGACTGTTTTTCAACAAAAAATCTTTCTTTTATTATGTAGGTAGTAAGTAAAAACATCATGTAAGAAGTCGGTAGTCCACAAGGACACGTCAAACGTCGTGAATGTCGTGACAGATCTAATACGCCTTTTTGGAGATTCACCTTCGTAATATTAATGTGGAAATGGCGGCAGGAATTTTGGGTCTTACATACACACTGTATTACAGATACGTAGGCATAGTAGAGGCGAAGTATATTTTAGTTTTTATGAATGTGTTTAGATAACGGGATAATACTATGTTATAGAGTCTAGATGATCAACATGACGCCAAGAAATCTCGTAGGTAATATGACATAATTTAGATTTTTAGGTAGCTAAGAATTTTTTGGAATAAAACCTTAGAAAAACAAGATATGAAATGAAAAAAAAGTATTTATTAGTCTCGTTAATGTTCATTAAAATTAACGTATAATATTTATCTTAATCTACTAGTGTTTGGAGATAAACAAACTTAAAAAAATAGTGATAGCCCGTTTTGCCTCGTGTACGGGGCACAATAGTCATATGCGGGGCATACCCGGACTTATGAGTATAAGACTGTGTTGACCTCCTCCAAGCTTCATGCAGTACGTTTTGTGTTCCTTTGGTAGTGACGAATCATAATTATATCCGCAGAAACAAAAATAAACTTAATTTAAGTACCCGAGGCAAAACGGGTAGGTACCCTGCTCTTTTTGCGCTGCCCGAAATGCCCGGGGCCTTCATATAGAATAAATGGTAAAAGAATCGAAAGAATATTATGTTTATACCTTAAAACTTTTTCTAGGAATTTAGTAACATAATTGAACGTAGTAATTTACTAAAGATCAAAAAAATTAACATAACCGCGATTGAGCTAAATAAAAATGCTTCAATTTCACGGTTTTTCGTGATGTTTACGAGCGAGGTACAGTTAGACGCATGACACCACTTGTCTCGCAAGCGCGAGGTCTAAGAAGGAGGGTACGTCTTATCCTGGGGGCCCGCAATGCCCCGGCTGCCCACCCTACCTACTATTTTCCAATGAAGTAATTAATAACATTGTATACGGCACCTGTTTTCTGTTTCAAGAAAGAATAACGAGTAGCAGTTCTATTTATAATCCCAAAATTAATAAATAACAATCAGAGTAGACGACGACAAAATAAACGTGTAAAAATACGCTTCTCCGGAACATTTGTGGCTAAGATAAGAAACGTGTCAAATTTTTTTTTTCAACGAATTAACAAAACACGATAAAAAACAAGTACCTGAGTGTTCTTTAACAAAATCTGTCCTGCTGAGAGCACTCTGCTGTAATAAATTCACTCACAATTTATCTTTTTGTGGATTGCTTTGCTTGTAATAGCGGCTGGGGCGTGGGAAATTCGGCAAAAAGCCCACTGCGCTCTCTCTCTACTTTGCTGAGCAGACCCATTACACAAAACATTATTCCAAATTACATTGGGCGCGTTACGATAATGTTTTTGTTCATTTGATAAGAGACGAAATGTTGTTTTTCAATTATTATAAAACAAAATTACACGGAGCTGTGCGTCTGTAGTTCTTATTGGTCAACGACCGTCCTTTTAATAGATTTTCTGTTTCAATTTTCTTCGTAATGTTTCCTTTTGTGGTTTTTCTAGGAGTAACTATTGGGTGGTGTTTAGTTTCATTTCTTTTATAATACTCGGATGTTTCTTTTAGGGTTCCGTACTTAAAGGGTGTGTCAATGGGTCCCTATCACTAACTATTTATTGAACCGTAGTCGACACTTGACTTTAAATTTTGACGGAGTGTGTACTACTATAACAGTTATAACAACTAATTTAAAAATAAATTATAGTTAAAAATTAAAGGGCGTCATCATACAAGAAACATGTTTTTTCAGTGTTATTTAAAAATAAAAAGTAGTGTTAAATAAAGTACGGTCAAGCGGAACCCTTCATATGCAACTCGGACTCGCACTTAGCCGCATTTTTATAGTACTAAATTTATCCCGTGATCCGGTTCGTTTTGTTGTAAGTAGTGTCTGCTATTAAATATTTTATAATCTTACAACCTGTTACAGTACGAGCCCCTGGGGTAAACATTTGGTCGGATTTATGTGCTGCATCTCATGCCTACAGAGAACGGACCGACTATAATTTGACGTATTAAGTATTAGTAGAGGTCGCGGTTTGTTGAGCTCGTGTTGTTTATGACATGGTTCCGTATATACATTAAGATAAGATTAGGTGGTTTTAATAAGTTAAGTCTTTAAATAGTATTATGTATAAGTGTATAAATAAGAAGGGAATCAAAGAAAGGTGCTGAAAAAGCTGGCAGCATTGCCACGTTGTATGGCAATGCAGATTCTTTGGCCAAACAATAGGCTAGTCCCCTGGCCAACATAACCAACCAACCAAACCAAACTTGGCCAACATGGCACTACCTGGCCAAAAAAAAAAATCCTCTGGCCTATTTTGAAAAAGTTATCACTGAGTAGCGATGCTTGGGGGAGGGCCTATGTCCAACAGTGGACGTGTTTCGGCTGAAATGATAATGAAAATATAATATCTGGATGACCGAGTTTTGCTCGGTTTTTTTTTGGTTTGACGTTTTCTAAAAATGAAAACTAGCTAGATCGATTTATCGCCCCCGAAAGCCTCTGCATACTAAATTCCATGAAAATCGTTGGAGCCGTTTCCGAGATTCAGATTATATATATACAAGAATTTCTCGTTTAAAGGTATTAGATGTGAAGAGTCAAGATACAAAATAATGAATGCGTTTAATTACAATCCCATGTTTGTAGACAAGCCATAATATTCTCATAGACAGATATTCTGGCAACCAGTCTTACCAAGTGTGGAGGTCAGATAGGCAGTCACTACATATAAAATTCTGGTATTCAGCTGCATCCAGTTAGACTGGGAGCCGACCCCAACGTAGTTGGGTAAAGGCTAGATGATGATAGACAAACCATAATATTTGCCAATTTTTACTACCAGTGGCTTTCGTCCTGGATAGTCTTCCTAACGGCAATGATTTGTGATAAACTTCCTTAATACAGCAAAACAGTTTTCGAACGTTATTATCCGAAAGTATCCAGCTGGTCTTACTTGGAAAATTATTTACAACGACTACTAGAAATTAAGGTAATAAATAATGTAAGGAATAAGTTATGGCGCGCAATGGCCTCGATACTCTATGGAACCTACTTTAGGGTCAGAGCATACTACGCGAGCAAATCTACTGAACATCCACACGACATCGCAATCGCGCGGGTTCTCGCGTTTTCTTAAAACAATCTTTAGATCTCTGCCAGCGGCTTCGCCCGCGTGGAGGTCAAAAATTATTCCACGGGAACGTACTACCGAAATAAAGAATATCCTATATGTTAATATAGGTTATAATCTATCTGTGTGCCAAATTTCATCCAAATCAGTTTAGCCGTTTTGGCGTGATTGAGTAACAAACATCCAAACTTTCACATTTCTAATATTAGTAGGATAATAACGCTTAGATGACTAAACAGAACACGACAAGTTAGGCAACTAAAACTTAGCTATATTGCGAAGCGAACCGTCAGTGCTAAATGTCACACCAGTCAAACGAAGCTCAAAATAAAAAAAGAAACGATAAAAATAACTATTTGAAGTCTTAATAAATTCACCAACATATCAGGACAACATAAACAAATGTTTAGTTTATATTTCCCAAGTGAAGTCTTAGGCACACATGGCTACACATCAAGCTATACATTTCCAATTTACGCTGATCTCGCACTGCACCGAAATCCTATACAATGTGAGATCAGCTTGTACTGGAACTGTATAGCTTGATGTGTAGCCGTGTGTACATTTAAACCGGTGGTCGACCAGTGGCCGCCATTCGACCAAAATTCAATTAAATAAAAAATATTAGCTTCCTTCTTCATATAACCTTTAAAGGGGGTACAAATTGCTTCACGTATTATTAGAAGATTATACGTTAATCGATCAACAACAAAAAAAATCAAAATCAAACAGAAGAGTCGCTACTTGTGAGGAAAAATATTCTTAAGGTATACTTTTATGTCAATTATTATTTTTGGTTTGACAATAGTAGTTCTTAAGTGCATATGGCTGCTGCTATTATATCATGCACGCTTTTCTCAACTCTATTTATGAGTATGTTTGAGTTCATTTCCAATGAATCAATGAAAACTGCTCGAGCGTCTTCTTGCTCTGTCTGTGCTGACCCTAAGGCGGTATTTAGGTGTTTGTGCCAAAATAAATTAATGTCTGAAACTTTTAAATGTTCATTTAGGATATCGGTTTTACGATCATCGAAATGTTTTTGATTATGTGGGTAATAAGGTAAATATTAAGTTAAGGGTTTTCATTTCAATAATTAGCATTCATTTACATTATGTCAGCATCTGGAATGAGCAGATGAGAAAAGTTTTGAGTATGAAAGATCGAAAAACTAAGTATGGATTCGGGCTAGAAAAACAATGCTGAGATGGCTGTTTGTTTCTTCCTTACACTGAAAGAAGAAGATATACTGCACAGATCCCAAAAAAATCAAAACGAAGCAGAAGCAGCTGTCCAACAAACCACCACTCTTAAAAGAAAGACTGAAACTGTGGCGAGACATTGCTTCTTTACCCATTATTACCTACCATTTTTTCCACGTTCCACCTCCTGGGGATCTCCACCTGGGCACGAGTTACCTTGGCTAACCTGGAAGCCTTTAAAAGAACTTCCGACCCATCGTGGCCGAAGCAAGGAAAACTTGTTTAGATGAACATTCATAAACGACTGCCCCATGGAATGCAAATGCGGTGGAACACAAAATAGGACACTTAATATCGTACGCTGCGTGTCCTGTCGTCTGCACATTACAGGAACTGATGGACGCTAGTGATGGTGAAAAACACATAGCCGAATTCTGGGCCGAGGCCATTTATTTTGCCATCGACACGCTAAGAAGAAGAAAAAGCGTACAGAGGCACTTTTAATTACGCATGTGTGTAAACTCACTCTACACCGTGACATTTTAATCGTCTTACAGAGGTGGTCCACCGGTGGTCCATGTATTAGACATAAAATACCTACAGGCACGATTAAAAAATTGTTACCATTAATTAAGATAATAGGTACTAAGAAAAATAAATAATGCTTTAGAATTATGAAACACCCTCCCTCTTAATAATGTTTATGTATCAAACGTAGAAGATTTCTACCATAATACCATTGCATTTCATCATTCATTCCATCTCCATAACAGGGTGTTCAAAATCACATCATGCGTCTTAGTGAATGATATTTTTTTAAAATTAATATTCATATGTCCAAAAATATTTTTTTTTTAAATGAATGATTAGTAGTCATTGGATACATGAAGTGCGCTGCCCTTGTAAGACGACTAAAACGCCACGGTGTATTAGCAGAGTCTTGTTAGATTCAGTTTAAATTTTTATGAAAAATATTGCACTAAAGAATAATGTATTCGCATACAATAAGACACCTTATTATCCTGGATGCATTTTCCTAGCTCGAAATACAACAAAGGACTTTGACAACGAAATTGATTTATACGACACTGAAGCGAAGAAGCCGAACTCGGCTCACCGTACCGATAAGCCCTTTATAATTTTCCGAGTAACAGATAGGCATTTCAATAAGATTTCTCTGTACAAATAAAGACGTTGGGCGAAGACTAATGGGGCGTTAATAATTCGCACGAGTCTCTATTCAATGGAAGCCTCCAAGATTTATCACTACAGGATTCTGGCAAACTGCCTCCTGGCAAGCGCTGATTATGCACTTTTTAAACGTCCCCACATCAAATGTTTCAAACGATTACTTCAAAGATTTAAGTTGGAGAAATTAATTCTAAAATTTTCTTTTAGTAGTGAATATTTTTAATTCAGAATTTTGGATCCCGAAGGCTGTCTCTGGATGTGTCATCGCCAAGCCTTTGATATTTTCTTTTATAGAATTTTCAGATTTAACGCCTTTGTGGTTTTAACATTACTATTTTTGAATAGACTGCCTCGTTGGCCGCAAGTGCTACTGTTGACCATGAAGTACTGGGTTCGGTTGCCAGGTCGGACAGAGTGTTATTGGGGTTTAATATGCATGCACACAGCCAAATTCAAAAGCTTCTCTTAAATAACGATTGCAACCTTGAGATAACTATTTCATTATAATGTGGTTTTCAAATGATTATTTTCATGATACCATAAAATTACAATCAGTACAAGAAAATGACTTTTAAAATTTGGTAAGCGTAGGTATACATATTAGAGCTCGTGACGGTACTATAGTTACACAACTGCCCAACCTTTTGAGGAAACCAAGGCGTGACGAATCAGTGGGTGTATGTGTTTTTGGAATACGTTTTAATAAGTATTGATTATACAGGGCTCGAAAATTTACTCGTCACTACATAGTATAAAACAAAGTCGCTTTCTCTGTCCCTATATCCTTATGTATGCTTAAATCTTTAAAACTACGCAACAGATTTTGATGCGGGTTTTTTTAATAGATAGAGTGATTCAAGAGGAAGGTTTATATGTATAATACACCGACCTCCACGCGGGCGAAGCCGCTGGCAAAAGCTAGTTGAAAATAAATTTTACGAAATTTAATCGGTCGGTAGGTATCTATTCATTTATAGTGTTACATAATAGGTATAACTGTGTCTACATTAACGCATTGTTCCCCTCGGCTTTAAAGCCGGGAAAGGGGTTCCAATGAAGACACGAGGGGTAAGTACAAATAGTTGTCATCTGTCGACTAATACCTTGACGGATGTGTTAAGTATTGAAAATTACTGTACGCTCACCTTACTCAACATAATAATATATTAATTTAAACTAATGTAACATTAAATGTTAGTACGTTAGAGTTAAATTTTCGACAGTTCTTATTTGTCATTTTTTTAATAAAAAAATTCGTGACGGGAGAGCTCTTCAATAGGATACCTACCTTGAAACTCCCTTTACGTAAAGCAATGAAAATTTTGGCAGCCGCCATGTTTGATTTTAATTTCGACATCACTTTCGACGTGATCATTCCTGAAAACTATAGAAATTACTGGCAGAAAATTGATATAATATCGATCGTCAAAAATAATCAAGCTTGCTCTGCTGGTTACACTCGAAGTTAACCCCTACTTTACGTGGCCGAGTATATTACTCTAAAACCCATATAATACAAAGATACATTATATCATAAGTATGGAATAGCATAAGCCATTGATTGAATATTAATAAAATTGTACTAGGAATAGATTAGGTACCTAAGCTATCCAAGTTATCTGCCCGGCTTGGGCGGAGCACCGCCGTGTCCTCGTGGAGGTGATCGGCGGCGGCGATCTCTCGCGTCCGACCCTGGTCCAGGCCATGGTACGGAGCGAGAGTACATGGCTAGCAGTCGCCTCCTTCAGCGAAGCAGTTATGCTCGCAAAGAGGGAGGCGGCGCACGTGAGGGAGATGCAGTACATGCGCCCTCATAGCCATGGCCTTCGCAGGAGACGCCTTGGGCGTCGGGAATCCCAGGCTGATTCCCGGCCACCGTAGGCACGGGCTTGCGGACAGCGAGTAGCTCGCTGTCCGGTAAGGACCAAGCCCGGGTCGACGGCGCGTTGTGTTCCACGCGCGCCTAAAAGAGATGTCAGCAACAACTGATGGGGCCCGCAAGGGCCGATGCCTGCCAGGGGTGCGGGTTGTTCGAAAAGATACCGCGGCCCCTGGCACACAGGCAATTGAGGCAACACGGGTGGGTTTTAGTCAGTAAAAGTCTGACACGCCCTCACATTTGATGATTTCCCACCCAAAAAAAAAGCTATCCAAGTTTTGTACAACAGGTGTAAAAATACTGTCACTAGAACCTTCCGGTTACGCAAGTTACTGGTTATTTAAGGTCAAAATTCTACGATTTTTTATAAAAAACGATTTTTAAATCATCACCATCGTCATAATTTTAGCCGAAAGATGTCCACTGCTGGACAAATATTAGTACTTAATTTTAAATACTCTCCGTACCGATGCATGCATCACCAAGCACAATGTTTTAAGGCTGGTTTACACAGGGTCAGTGCGGTCAGGAGCGGACTTCAAAATATTCGTCTGTGAATATACAAGTCAGCGCTGACTTCATACCGCTGTACTGACTTCAAATCAATTTACATTGGGTTTTTTTCGGGTCAGCGCTGACTTATCTCAAATTCGGAGTCAGTCACTGACCCTGTATAAACCTGCCTTTATGTGCGTTACAATGCCAGTTACTGGCTACCGCAGACAGGCGCGCCGCGACAGGCCGACAGCTCGACTCAGTTTTAATAGAATCAAACAGCAAACAAAAAAAAGCAGTTCCCCAGCAACTGTTTTTGCACAAAGTAATTTAGTTTGATGTACAGAATGCGTAGATGACGGGATAGTGTCTTTTAACATCCTGTATTACAAAATAAGCTCTTATTATTTTAATAACTACGGTACCTTTTACCTAATGAAGCTTAGTTAATAAGGAGGTAAATCTCATAGCAAAATATTTATTGAACTCGGCTGAGAATTATCAAATAATTATGAAGTGTCAAAACAAAAAGCTTGTAAAGGCTTTCATCTTCTAATTTAGAATTTAATTAACAAGTGTTCCACCTCAATGCCGACGTCACCATATTTGATTAAAATTTTTGTGAACTAACTTTTAAATGTCAAATATTTTGGGCGAATGTGAAACGGAGAGGACTTTTGTCTAAAAGTGGGTAGTTTTAAGATTTTTTAACCGACTTCAAAAAAGAAGAAGGTTCTCAATTCGGTTGTTTTTAATGTTTGTTACCTCAGAGCTCCGTCATTTATAAATTGATTTGAAAAAATCTTTTCTTATTTGATAGGGTATACTTATTTCCACTTATTGTACGTTGATGATGTTATAATAACTTCCTGTCACTGAGTGAAGGTATACTTTTACGTCTATTCCCGAAGCCCTCACGGAAATGGGGGCGAAAAATAATGTTTACATTAAGTAGGTAATAAAAGTTATAGAATCATCAATCAAAAGCGTTAACGTAACAGATCTCCCCAAGGTTCAAAACGTTATCTTTATAAAACAACATACTTACTAAGCTATTTACGTAAATCCGAACTTCGCTAATAATTTCCAAGCTGTTCCTGGTTTTTCCTTATTACCACAACATGTAAATACATACATACAAGTACGTATGTACCTGTAGAGACACATAAACTTCGGTATCGGTAACAAAAGTTTCGTTTGCCTGAAACAGGGTCGTAACATAAAATTTTACAACAACTTTCGACGTTACGTTATTATGGCTTTTTGATATCTTGCCATATCTAATAATGGGTTTATTACTTGTAATTTGAACATTTCGCTACCTGTTTTATTCATATATCTGCTGATTATTTTTATAGAATATGGCGTTCCATTGGGATTTAAATGAAGAAAGCAATTTTTGGGTGTTTTGGACTTCTCAAAAAAGTAAGCTCAAAATAGTTTTTGAGTCGGGTTACAGTTAATCCGACTGAAAATTCATGGCTTTCAAGTGAGAATATATTCTTGTTTCAGAATTTTTAGAGAGTGATTTTTCAGAGTTTGTTTTTAGTTTTTGATCTTACCTTATACTTAGAATATTTTGGGCTTAGCTAACAATAAGTACATATTATAAATTAAGCCCTTTCATTTGATACCAAACACGGCAGCAATAAAGAAAACAATATTAGTTCATGACTTTATGTCCTTTAGAGAATGCCATTTATTTTAATGACGTCACATAACCAGCTGACGATCAAGTAGCTTCCAACGATACCTCATTTGTCAAATTATGATAAGCAGTGTAGAAGCTATGAGGAGGATACATTCATTCGTACATACATACCGGTCAAAATCATATCCCTCTTTTTTACTTCGCCGTAGTCTGGTAAAAAAAATACCATATAAGTAAAATTGTCTTTTTCCAAGATAGACCACACAAACAACTTTAGATGGTGTAGCTACCACCTAAAATTATTAACAGAAAACGTTTTAATTATAGTCGATTAATATTTGAAAGGTAATGAACACCGCCAAATATAATATTATATCCTCATCTCCTTGTATTGCGTAGTAAGTAAATGCTCGCTTAATACACGAACAATACCGCCGACTGTTCCAAATGATGCAAAGCTGGAATAAGCCTCGGCTACTACCACCACATTAATTCCCACCTACCAGCAAGACAAACTACAATTTCGCCATAAGAATACAAGGAATCAATAAATCTATTGTACTGGCATAATTGCCTACCGTTATCTTAATATAGCTAATATAATACAACAAAGGTACGGCCGTACAATAGTTAATTCACTACACAAATGAATGGTGCTTTCTTGATGGGTTATCTATATTGTGTTCTGTTCTATGCGAAAACTAATTTTCGCACTTTCGGAGTGGCACATTAGTAAGGTAATTACGTCGTTTCGATGTGTTATGTGCGTTTGTTAACATTGTGGTTGTGGACAAAGAAAAGTAAACCACCTTTCTTATTTTCTTTGGTAGTCATAAAAGAAGTATAGTGTGTGTGTGTGTTTGTGTGTGAGTTTGTGTATGTGTGTGTAGTTTCCGCCTACCCCCATGGTAAAAAGGGGTGAGTTTATGTATGTATGTACATATGTCATAAAAGAAAGGCGGGTGTAGGTGATCAACAAACAGAGTGGTCAACTGTATCCCTATAGTGATCAAAATCAAAATCAAAATATTTTATTTCATATAAACCTGCAAGGGCACTTATGAAACGTCAGAAGCTAGGTGCACCGTCCAATTTGTCGCTTCATATGGAGAAGAGCCGGCAAGAAACTCCACGGTTACTCTTTTAAAAATAATTGGGTTTTACAATGTTTTCAAATTACAGTGATAATAGGTATGGGAGGACAGTGCAGGCCTGTCAATAAGTACCAGGTACTCAGAGGAATGAAAATAAAGAATAGATAATCGTCTACAAATCTACAGTCTGTAAGTCCTAAATCGTTCTCTCATTCACAATATAAGAGAATTTACATAAATAAAATGAACCTATTTAAACCAAGTGACATGATTTCCATGACAATCACTAATAAATAGTCGATATTAGAATTGATGTATAATGTCAAATAATGACGAGAATATGTCAGACATTGTAAAAAATAAAAAGAATAAAAAATTACATTGTAATTTGCGAGTAGCTTAAAGACTTATATTTATGCTGTTAATGAGGTATTATGGATGCCACATGTGCAGAAGGAATTAATACCAAACTTCCCTGTCTTCAACGTAGTCAAGTCTTCAACGTAGCTTGGGATTGACCTGCTCCATTTTTTTACATATGACATACTCTTTGACATTTGATAGTTATTTTATACACTTTGACATGAATGTTTACTTTGAGAAGTATAGTATTATTTTTGTTTTAATTATTGTGAATGTGATGACTGTGTGGGTGATTTGTTTTTTCTTCATTTAGTCATGGTCTGGCAGTTTGAGTAATTTATGCGGCCTACCCAAATGTCCGTTCTTTGGTATTGTTCGTCAAATCGTTGAGCTCCTCATGTTCTGAGTTGACCTGCATGATTACTGATAAATTCGTGCATTGATTGTACAGGTCCACTCAATCTGTGTGGTTCTTTTCTCAAAAGACCATTCCAGACACCAATCCGCATGGTCTTCACATGACCTGACCAAGATTATGTCTGGACTTTAAAAGAGACTATGACCTTTGAGTTTGTTTCGGCCTTTCTTCTCAGAGTAGTCAGATAGGATACGCCGACCTCATCTAGTTTTAAAAATATGATTGACGTGTAAAAGTGTTTGTACAAACCTACTTACAGAAATAAAATCATTTATCATTTAGTCTTTTATCCTATAATATGCTTTTTTGATAAGGACATCAGATTAGTCACACGTGGGGTGGTATTGTGGTATAAGCGGAGCAGTAATGGCCTTGTAGTATCGGCGGCTACTAACGACTTGTAGGTCGTGATTTCGAACATAGGCAGGTATTTTACTTTCTGTATTTAATTTCATCACCTCTGCTCTCAAAACGGTGTAGGAAACCAGCGTGAGAAAACCGGCATGTCCTAGAACCTAAAAATCGAAGACATGTGACATCTACCAACCCGCACTGGGCCGGCGTGGTGGATTATAGCCCTGATTGACGATGTCATCTAAACTGATATTTGCAGCAGTGCTATTCTGTCTAAATCTCACCGTGAAATCTAAGGTGAAGTGAGTTTGAAGTGTCAAGTTAGCTGTCATTTCACCTGATGCAAGGGATTTACACTATTGACAGGTTACTTCAAGCTCAATTAATTTAAGTGTTCACGGAGTTTTTTACTGAATAGCATTACTGAAAATATCGGTTTAGGTGAATACCAGCTAGAATAGACCGCCTGCAGGCTTAGCATGACGCTTTCTGTTTCTACGAAGAATGGACAGTGCTTTTTCAATACAAAGTGACGTTTCGTTTCTCCATTTTTAACATCGCACCGTAGATATCCTTGTACAATCTGTCATTTTGTCTTTCGTTTCTAAAGATCTTTGTCTAGGTCCTTATAAATGTAGACTATTTCAGAAGAATATTTCTTCCCAAATTGTCCAACAAACTTTCTACTCGACGGCCACAAAGTATATACGATTATTTACAAAATCATGATCCGTTTAGAAAGAATAACTGTGATAATTAATAGAAAAACATAGCTATCTTCTCCTATTGTACATCATTTAGTTAATTGTCATCGGTGGTCGCGCTAAGCCTGCAGGTATAGGTTTCCTAAGAAGAAGCCTGCGTTCAGTACCTTTAAAGCCGCTATAAACACGTCACATTGCATTAAATTTAACTTGACACAAAGCGATATTCAGCACCTATCAGTGTCGTAAGCTGGCCGCAATTTAATTTTAAAGTTTATAAGTAAGTATCGTGGGAGGACTACGTAAATTTGCATATTTGTGCGTTTAAGCACAGCGGGCCCTCCGCTGGGGCGCGCTGACTGATTGAATTATTAACTGACTGGCGGGAGGCCCACAGGTATTTTGTCCAGACGTGCGCCACATACGCGCCATGGATTTGGCTGTGCGCTGGTAATTGTTATAATTACCAGCCGCTGTCTCTCTCCGATAATGGACGCACGTTTGCTGTCATAATCCCCTAGTACCGTCTCTTCAGAATAATAATGGCACCACATCGTTATTTATTGTATTTGTTATTGCTTATTGTGTTCGATTGGTAGGCTGAGGCAATTCCCTAAACAGCCAATGTCTGTGTTGTTAGATCAATTGATATCGATTTGAGCTCTTTTGTATACTCAATAATAAGTTTATTGAACAATCTGGACTAGGAAACGAGTTATAATAGTACGCTGTTTTCCTTTTATGAGAGGTATAAAATGGTATTTTACCGTTGGGTTGTCCACTTGGGAGTGACCCCGTCTATCTAGCCACCACGTCAGAATCGTTGTCATGTAGGATTATTCGAATTTAGAGGGTCTGATTCTCGAAAACAAGCAATAGAAATGAACGAATTTTGTTTGATCTAACTAATTAGATTGGGAGGCCAGGAACCTTCGGGTGAGCGAACTTACAAACAAGGGTTACATGCCAGTTATATTTCATCAAAGTTATAATTGAGGAGAACCATATAATTTTAATGGTTACATATCCATGCAGTTTTTAATCATTTATTTGGATTTCGATGAGTTTATTCTGAATTCCTGTCGGGTTTGGTTTTAAAGCTCAATGATTATTACATTAAATTAATCGTGAATTCATCATTCATGGTTAACAGATTAAATAATGCATTAAACTCGATTCAGAAGTAGGCCATATGACGTGCTCTAACAATGACATGTATTGTGTATTTTCGCTAATTTAATGCTCCCAAAACTATAGAACTGTATTGTTCTACATTCTACTACATAAACACATGGTTTTTCCATGGGGGTAGGCGAAAACTACAGAACGCCGCCTGCTTTGGTTCTTAAACAGGGTCAAATTAAATTAGCTGGCTACATACTTACTTACTTACTACACTTACTTTACCCACATGTTGGGTATCGATAGCAAAAACGAATAAAAGAAAAAATAAACATCGTTTAAGTTTTGTTCAAAACTTTAAAATTATCTAAATTACACTATGACGTCATATCAGCCGAAAGACGTCCACTGCTGGACATAAGCCTCCCCTAAAAGGGGGATTTGCCATAATCGCCACGCTTGGCAGGCGGGTTGGCGATCGCAGTATGGTAGTCAAATGCATAGAGAACGCTGCTGCCCATTCTCTAGTAAGTCCCTTAGTCGCCTTCTGCGACACCCACGGGAAGAAATGGGATGGTGCTATTCTTTTACGTCCGGAACCACACGGAACACTATGACGTACATTAAGGCAACCAAATGACGGTTATGTTATGGTTTTTTGGAAAAACATAAAAGATATCTAGATTGATCCACAAAAAATCTAAAAACAGCTGAACGATCTACGACGCGGTTCGCTGACCAGTTACCGGCATTGACTTTCGCCCATCGAATGATGAAAAATAAAACATTTCTGTTATTGTTTTGCATCATTTACTTTTTTACACTTCGTCATACACGCATATCTACTATTACTGCTTAACATTCTATCAACACTAAAACCACAAGAAATTAGATTAGCTCTCAATCGGTTCAGAAGAACAAGTTCTATGATTGTATTTGAGCCACTAAATTAACAATAACATCTACATTATGTTTTATGCTGTTGAGGTTTCAACTACAATATTAGGCCAACAATTGTTCCATAAATCATTTATTTAGGGCAACTGTTTTGGGCCCAGGGAATTATAAGGTTCCTAGGCTTAAAGCTGCTAAGCTAATATACGTAAGGGTTTTGACGTTTGGTACATAACTTACTGAAAACTGACTACATAAGTTGGGCCCCGCGGCATGTGTTTATTTCAGACGTTTGAATGGTACCAGTGTCGGTCATTTGTTTCCAAAGTTTGAACTTTGAAACGTACCGTCGAATGACGTCACTGAAACATTACAGCCTATGTTACCCCTTATAACTTCAGCTATCTGCTAGTGAAAGTCCTGTCAAAATCGGTCCACCCGTTGCGGAGATTAGCCGGAACAAACAGACTGACAAAAATATGGATTTTTGTTATTAGTGCCGTATATACTTCCATGTGCATTCAGTAAAAAGCAGTTATTTTGACTTTATAAACAGACATTTCAATTTATGTGTATAGATTGTTAATTTAACTAGCTGTAAGAGTAGCGTAGACGGTTTAATTGTATTGTTTGATTAAATTAATTCTGTCAATCCAGTCCGTGTGTTTATTCACATTCTGTTAGTGTGTTCAGTAGTTTTTGATTGTATAACACTTTCACAAATAATCATGCTCGAAAATTGATTAATCGAGGCGTAAATACCAAGGGAATAATAATGAGTAACATAAACACACATACTGGCCAACAGCGCATGTTGATAGTAAATGAATAAATAATGTTGCCCACGATAATATTTTATGATAAATTGGCCACTTTATAGCGGAGCGGGTGTCAAGATCACAATGCACACTTGGTGCGATATATCACACATATTATCATGGCTGCGAAAGGCCCAGTGTCGTGCGGTCTTCGTGAAAGTAATTTTACTAGAGCCCGCCCATTCCCGGCAGAATACCTCGCGTAGCCTGAATGTGTAGCGTGACGTCAGTGATACAAGATTCCTTTGAGGTGAAAAGTTCGTTAGGGGTGAGTGTGTGTCACGAGTACCAATGAAGTCTCGTCGATGCCGCAGACGGATGCTAGACGACGCACCGACTGGTTCATAACGCCACTCACATGTTTGACAACGGATGCGGAACCTGGCAGAATGAATTATAATCGATGCATACAACATTCAGGTTCTTAAATCCTTTGCGTCATCATTATGCATCTGTGTTATCAAATTAAACCAAATTGTAATCATAATAGAACAACTAAAACGTGTTAATGCCGTAATCATTCACGATTCAGCAATCCAGACGATTGATTCAATTAAACGTATGCGAAAATTATTATTTATATCATGAAATTATTCGCAAAGTTTTGTATAATGTTGTCAGAATAAAAATGTTGGCACGCAAAGACTTTTTATGAAAACCAGCCGGTAAATAAGGCAAAGGTCCCAGTCGTATCCATTTGTCCCTCCGGAGCATTCGTGGGAATGGGCAAAAACAAGTGAAAATAAAGTGAAAACATTGTTATTCTCGTGTGGATTACCTAGCGCCGTGTTATTCCAGCCGGTGTGCTGTCTCCTCGGATAACAAACTATGGAGTTTACCAGTTCCATACATTTAAATTTAAAAATAATTTCGTGACTTGCCGACTTCGGAACGAGCGCTAATTGAGTCCATTAAAGTTTTGTGGTGCGAATTATTTTTGTTCATGATTATATTTTCGCAGCTATCTACTCTCATAAAAAGGGGGAGCGTAATTACTTAGGCACGTTAATGCCCGTTATTACGGGTAATAGGGTATAATGTGAAAAATTATGTTTGTTATAATATAATTTAGTGGCATAAGACCGTGTGTAATCGGATGGTGAGATAAAAAATGTTGGGTGTCTAATATAATATTATAAACAAGCACTTCGCCCGCGACTTCGACTGCATAAAATTTATAGCTCAAAGTACTCCAGAATAACGTAGGAGTCCGGAGTAATGTTTTGATAGGTGAAAGAATTAAAAAAATCGATTAAGTAGTTTTTGAATTTCATTACAAATAAATTTACAAACAATCAAATCTCTTATAATGTTAGCGCAGATGTGAAAGTTAGGATGTTTGTTACTCAATCGCGCAAAACCGCTGAACGGATATGGATGGAATTTGGCTCACAGGTAGTTTATAACCTAGATAAACACATAGGATACTTTACTTGGTAGTACATTTCCTTGGGATTATTTTCGACTACCACACGGGTGAAGCCAATAACAAAGGCTAGTCCACGAAATACCGTGAAACGAGAATGTAGTCTCTACTTGTTTACGCTATTTGTGTTACTTTTTGTGTTTCATGAAAAAGCGAATGACGAAATCCTTTAAGCTTTGACAAGGAATAAAAAAAAATGATTTCAAATTAGGTAGCAACGAGTAATTTCCATTTGCAGTCCGCTACATTTTGTTCCCAAATAAACTGTAAAGTAATTTGAAAATAAACTCGGAACAACATTATTCTTGTGGAGATTATTTCGTGTTATCTAAGACGTTTATTCTTTCCGTGCGGACATGACTATTTTGCGGTGTTGATACTGTATTCACTTATTATTTTATTTTCACTCCTCTACTTTTCTGTCGCGACAATAAACGTTTTAGTAGATAAGAGTTCCTTATAACTGTTTATTTTTATAATGGTTTACACAATATTCGTTTATAGTATAAAATAACAGCATTTCGGGTGGGCGAGAGGGGTGGTTTGTAATCAATATTAGGGTGCAGTAAGTCCATGATAAATGAACGTAAAGATATACTTTTTGTATTTATAGTTCCACGGACAAGTAAGATCTGCTGTATCATGATAGTTATGATAGCTTACTTTTTAAGGTTACGTATACCTACCCAAAGGTTCTAAAATTTCCCATTTGATGATTTCCGATACTCAAAAACAGGGTGCCAACGGAACCCTACTGCTAAGCCTCCGCTGGCCATACGCCCGTCCGTTTGTCTATCAGCGAGCTGTATCTCATGAACCGTAATAGTAGACAGATGGCATTTCCACAAAGTGTGTATTTCTTTTGTAGCTATAACAAAAAATAAAAAAAAGTTAATAATGAAAGGGGTTTCCATACAATAAACGTGTATTTTATATGTTAGTTGGGTCAAAATATTGTACAGTTGTACGGAACCCGTTATGTGTGGTCAACAGCTGGTAGAAGAATGAAACGATACGTATAATTTCCTATTAAATTGATGGAAATGTCTGAATTACAATCTAAAGTATATGCACATACACAGATACAGTTAAAATCGAATACTTAAAAAAAAATTATGATCTCGGCCTATGTTCTACGAACGTGATCCTCTAAGTAGTAACATGTATATAGTTCAGCCAAATCATTCATTTCTGCGAAGCTTTAAGGAGTTTTTTCATGTATTTGACAAAATAGCATAGCGCCGACAACTAAGGTTCAAAACAGCGATGCGTTGCACTAAAATAAAATTAGCAGTTTTAATTAGATTAAAAAATAAATGCACGGCTCAGTGTAATATTTTTAATTAAGGTAGGTTCTTCAGTTAGTTTTTTATGATTACCCCCACCCCCCCTCCTTGTATCATGTTCCTCAATGCTGAAGGTCGTGACCAACCAATCAGTATCATTTTCTCTCGGATGAACTTTCTCCATCTGTTTTTGTCTCTGGTGGTTGTGTGAAGGGCACTGTGGACTGTGAGTCAAGGGCGGAGCGGATCTGGTCGGACCATCGTATTGGGCTGTGTCCACGAGGTTTTCTCCCATCCACCTTGCCGGTCACGATTAGCTTTTTTAGGCTGCCATCGTCTTTCCTCGCAATGTGACCGAAGTATTCCAAGACTCTGCGCAGGCACGCGGGTGACAGCCGTGACGAGATTTTGAGCTCTCGCAGTATGGATACGTTTGTCCGTTTGCTTGTCGTTTGTATTATCATTACATTAAACAAAATCCCTTAAAAGTAAAAATAAATTCATTTCAAGCGAAACCCATATTACATTAAGGCAAATCGATTGATGTAAGAATCATCAAAATCGACCCATGCGTTTGGTCTCTAAGGCGCCACAATGGAACAAACATAAATACATAGGCTGATAAACACATTCATCATATCAGCCGAAAGACGTCCAGTGCTGGGCAAAAACCTCCCCCAAAAGGGGGTAACTGCCATAATCGCCACGCTTGGCAGGCGGGTTGGCGATCGCAGTATGGTGGTCAAATGCACAGAAAACGCTGCTGCCCATTCTCTAGTAAGTCCCTTAGTTGCCTTCTACGACACCCACGGCAAGAAATGGGATGGTGCTATTCTTTTTCGTCCGGCACCACACGGAACGGAACGATAAACACATTACCCTCCTTTATGTCGCGCAGTCGTGTAAAAATACTGGCTTAGCTGCGTCTAGTTAGACTGGAAGTCGACCCCAACTTAATTGGGAAAAACCAA
Organism: Polymixis lichenea; assembly: GCA_949091785.1. Taxonomy (NCBI): domain Eukaryota; kingdom Metazoa; phylum Arthropoda; class Insecta; order Lepidoptera; family Noctuidae; genus Polymixis; species Polymixis lichenea. The sequence goes on along the minus strand of OX420932.1, from coordinate 16,042,961 downwards.
CGCATATCATGAGTCGTATAAAAATACGGGACCACTTCTGTTACCAAACTAAACTATTTTTAACCGACTTCAAAAAAAGGAGGAGGTTCTCAATTCGACTGTATATATATATTTTTTTTATGTAACAAACATAAAAAAAATATATATATACAGTCGAATTGAGAACCTCCTCCTCCAGTTCACCCAGTCGAAAGTTATGAGGTAACAAACCTCATAACTTTCGACTGGGTGAACCGATTTTGATGATTCTTTTTATTTTTTCTTTGAAAGCTGGTGCTTCTGGTGTGGTCTCATTTCAATTTCATATAGATCTGATGATGCGTTTCGGAGACAGACAACGGAACTCTTCAAAAATAACAGTAAATAAACCGAGATTGCTGCTATCGCATAAATATGCATTGTTTTGACCCCAAGGATGATGAAATTTCGAATTAGTGGGGAAGGTACTATAACTAAAAAGTGAAAAATAAAAACTTTATCCAAAAAAAACAACCGACTTCCGAAAAAAACACTACAAAGTGAAAAATAACTTGAATTTCGGAAGGCGGTGACAAAAAATTTAAATACATATCCAAAGTCACCGCCTTCCGAAATTTAAGTTATTTTTCACTTTGTAGTGATTTTCACATACTTGTTTAAGGTTACAGCTCAACAAGGATAAGTATTTAACAATAATAACGAGAAAAAAAACAATTGTAAGTTTAAAATAATAGCAACATTAAATAAAAAAAGGGCAGATCGCATTTACTCAAACGCACCAGACACACACACACACACTAGCTAATTAAAAAACAAACACATCACACCACGCAGGATTTATCTAAAACGAGGGATCGCGTTGGTCGCAAGTTAGAGGAACTAGTGAATATTTATGGTGCCCTATATTCTAGGTGCTATATAGGTGTACACTAGAGTGGTTGTCGGTCGTATTTGCGAGTGTAAATTGAAACATGTCGAGAGTTAATTGCGTCCAGGCCGGGCGTGGGAGGGGCCGTGGATAATCCTGGGCCCAGCGACCGGCGAGCGACCCCGCGCCTTGCGACCTTTCGCAAAAGATAAACGCTTACCGACACCATAGCTCGGTTAGTGTGAATTAACAACGAAAATTGACGTATTTTGTTTTTGGAATTGCTAGTGTCTGGGGAGTTAGTGTCTTTGTGAATAGTTTCGGTTTTTTTTTGCTGTGCTTGCGGCTTCGTCTGTGTAGATTTCGGAAATTATCCCACGGAAACGTGCTACCAAGACAAAAAGTATGTTTCTATATTACTCCTTACAACATCAGCTAACTGCTTGTGATTGTTCCGTCAAAATCTGTCCAGCCGTTTCGGAGATTAGCCTGAGCAAACAGACAGACACGAAAAATTGTTATAAGCACCATGAATACTGGCATATAATAAAAAGCTGTTATTTTGACATTACAGACACTTCAATTTTAATTATTTGTATAGATGTACAAACAAGCCGTGTGGATAATTTCCTATCGGCGGCGCACTGTGGGCTGGATTTCGTCTTTCATAGACTTATAATCTTAATGTTTCAAGTGTCAATTTTTATGCTTGAATATGATTTGAAACACCAACTACATGCCTAAATATATCATAATTATGGAATAACATTGGAAACAGCACAAATATAATTATTTCTTAAAAAAATTGTATGGAGTTGGTAAGAAAACTCATCATATCTCCGCTCTCGCACGATTGGCCGTTATTCTTTTTCAGGTGATTAATCCTTATATTATTTTGAATTTTTTGACATACGCCATGATACGGCCAAAGGTGCGAGGCGAGGTATTTTTTTAAATGGACAAAAATTATTTATTTTTGAAAATTCATTTTGTATTAAAAATTTAAACTTTTTGTCTATAGGCATTGCCTAAATAATCAATCCGACCACTATTTCAATAACCGTGGCACGAAATGGTTATTAACTTAAAAATATTACCAGGATTAAAAAAAAATAAAAAAATCTACTAACGATTAACTTGTCTAATGACTCCTCAACTATTATTACAATTTCCGATAATCGCGACGAAAAAGGAGAGAAATAAAAAAAAATTAAGTACGTCATTAACAATTACTGTGAAATTTCCGATTCAATATGTAATTAGGTAAATGCTCTTTTTCTTATAATAATATGTCCTCATTATGTTATTGATTTCAATGGGTGCGTATTTAACATGAGATTATAAGTCTATGAAAGACGAAAGCCAGCCCACAGTGCGGCGGCATGTATAACTTCCATACAAACTTTCATACCTTATTCAACCTTCATAGAGTTTTTTGTTTTAATACTTCCTGTGTGTTTATTTTCGTTATACAATATGTAACAAAAACCCTGTTGTTCCTTTTAGGGACGTATACACTTACCCACAAGCACAACATTTGCGAAGTTATAATTTAAAAAATAAGCATTGGCTAGTCGAGAGTTCAACATCAAATAACTATTAAAATCGACATATTCAAAAAAAATGTTAACAGTATCTGATTTTACAAGTATCCTTATTTCGCACAATAGACTACGAGCTTGGCGGCTTTCTTTGATCTAATCAAAATCAGTTAAATATTACAAATATTCATAATTAAATATTTATTTTAATTATTTTTGTTAAACAGTTTTTATAAATGACATGCTTTATTACGTATGTATACCGATTCTGAAAACGTGGGTAGAAGGAACAACAGGGTTTTTGTTACATATTGTATGTATATGTAATTCTTGTGCAATATTACATTCTTCTATCTCCAGTGGTTTAGGCTGTGCCTTGTCTGTCAGTAAATTTAAAATTTTAATTAAGAAGTTTATGAAGTAGTTTTGAAAGACGTGGCGCAGTCTTGACTTCAGTTTTGTTCTGAGGAATGTATCTACAAAGCCGATGGTACCTGTTTACCCAGAATTATACAAAGTGTTACAGAATAAACGTAAGTACTGAAAAGTTTGTTCATAATTGACAACTGTATCGATTTCAGTAACTTTTAACATGGGTATAAAAAAAATCCATACTTACCGCTAACTGAGCCAAAGAAAATTCAATCTTATTTCAAGAAAATAAGACTCAATTTTAAATGCATAAAGTAATGCTAGGGTCAACAATCTTTATAATAACAATTAACTTTAGAAAAAATAGTTTTGGTCATTGTATTATGCTTTTAACTGAAAACTGTAATGGGGGTGTATGAGATCCTGCGTTAAGTATTTTACACGTTGTAGAGTACCGTTTAAGAGTAGGTAGTCGCATATGTACGCCAAACGCACCGTGGATAGTAAGCTACGTTATGCTGGCTTATATTTTGAACAAAATTCGAGCCCCTCGTTTGCATCCAACGCTTTATACAATACACATTTATCAGCAAAAACCCAATATACCAATTTACTAAACACAGTGTTTTCCTTGTTATCCTTACTTCACTCCTATTTACTGGCTTACGTATAAGGCTTGTATACAACAGCGTTCATTTACGAGCTGACAAGTTTAAAAGATAAGGCACTCACTCCTGTTGTAGTAAACGAAGAAAGGAACATTTTCGTTTTTTTTTCTGTTGTCTTTGCATATTCATCATTTCAGTTTACGGTGAAAAGAGTCTTGAAGTCTTGTTACTTTTTCGCCCTTTAGTGAGGTTAAACTTAAAAGTTCCATGAATTTCTAATAATAACCAATAGCATCCAGTTTATTACAATTGTTTTGTTTCTCATCAAGTTTCGAGCTAGTAATTATGTATTGAGTATCTGAAACTGCGTTGTTCTCCTTTGAACTAAATGCTATTGATTAGGAGCTGAGACGGCAATGCCTTGAATTTCTGGTTCATTGTGCCATCTGCTGCATTGCGAAGGATTTGGCGAGCGCACTCGAAGTTGCTATGGGTACTATTATTTTATCGATTTCATTATTGACTAGAGCTTTTAAGATGAGAAATATTAAGCGTCAAAACTACTTTAACACCAATAAACAAAAATCATGAAAAATAGTTTCCGTGTCTCATAACCCGTAACGCACTCTGCTACACCGTAGCCACCATGCTACGATCTTCTGGTATACCTATATACACGCACGTGGAATTTACTTTCAATCGTGTCAAAATTACCAATGAATAATTACCTACAGATTTGTAACATATACATTACATACAATCATACATTTTTGAACATTCTAGCTCCCAGAGCCACACAAAAAATCTCTCACAAATTTCCTACCCAAGATTAACACAAAAGTTTAAAAAGAAAAATTCTCCACCGCCAACCCTGCGCTGCTTGTAGGCCACAAACTCCGCACAAGCCTCCTCACGGAGTGTCATCGAGTAGTAAAACAAAGGCCTCCTTATTACACAGGTTGAGCTCGTCATAATTTCAACAAGTTTATGTGCGTTCAACAAGAGTAATGTCGTACCTGATTTATGTTTGTCGGCTGTTGTAGACTTAGGACGGAACAGGTTTATGAATCTTTGCCACCGGAAACTTTAGTGTAAGGAATGTGTGTAGTGTGGATTCTCTGAAGCAAGGGAATTGAGAATCAACTTGAAGAATCTACGTTTGTTGCCTAAAAGTTTTCTGAGTGTACTTGAAAATAATCTCTGATAGGCTGGTATATTTGGGGAAGTCGTTTCTTGAAATCTGACTCTTGAAACGTAATTATCGCTAATACAAAGCAAAATAGTGGGAGTTGAGATGGGTTTCAGGCAAAAACAAATACCCACTGAACATTATTTTGGCCATAATAATTTATTAGCGTAAATACTGTAACCTTATGGGTAACTACAGTTTTGAGCCGTTTGGGGTCGAAACGCTCGGGTCATGGGACCCGAATGCACGTCTCCTCTTTAAGGAAATTTCTCGCCGGTTGGTCGACACTTCACGTGACCAGAGGGCTGGGTCGTTCTTTGGCCAAAGAATTCGCATTGCCATTCAACGTGGCAATGCTGCCTGTCTTCTGGTCACGTTTCCTGATGACAGCGATGCGGACGAATACTCAACGCCTAAGTGACCTTTTATTTTTGTATTTATTTGTATATTAAGAATGTCAAAAATGTATTACTTCTTTCATAATAATTGTGATGATATCACCAAAAGCATTGTAGCATATCCTTGTACTCCGCCAAATGCTGAAATGTAAGCGACCTTGAGGGGATATTCCTATAATCATCACGATCCTCTCATACCAACCTAATCCCGATCTAAAAACGTCTTCGTAATGTAGGACACGCGCGGCGCCGAATTATTCGACTGTGAAAGAGTGATATTAACTTTACCAACTTGCTCAACTTGAACTCCATCTTAACATTTCGCCGAAAATCATAATAGCCTTCTTTTCGGCTCCGATTCCTCAATGTTGACTTTGAAAGTCGAATTCAAGAGGATTTGTTATCTTTGTCTTTCAAATCCGATTGAATTCAAAGAAGATCCTGTCTTCTAGTATCAGCTTCACAGTCATTTACAACTTGTTCAATAGTGTTCAAAGAACATTAACTCGGCATAGTACTCATAGTTCTTTCATAAGTTTCTCGGCTTCTCATCGCTGCAACTTCATTCCGTTGTTCTTTAAAGCTGCGAGTCAAAGCAATTGCAACTATTCCAAGTGGCTCAAACGGAGCTCCAACTCGAATATTAACTGAGGACTTAGTATTTAGTCGAGAGTGGAAATTGAAACATGTTCGGAGTTAATTGTGACTAGGGCCCGCGGTCGCTTCAGTTCGCGCCGAATTTGGGATTCAGGGCGTCGACACAATGCAAACTTTAGCTTGTTGTTCGACAAACTCTTTGTTGTGTTCATCGAATAATTAATTCTGGTGATTTGTGGAAATAGATGTTTTGATACGACCTTATTAGCGATTTTTCATTTCTTCTAAAAACTAGCTGACCCGCGACAGTCGTTGTCCTGTCCAAATTTCAATAATTCATAGAAAAATCCATAAAAAAGGACTTTAAGTTTTTTCCGAATTTGAATATCTTTGGGAAACTTTTATCCTACCAAATTATTATCCTACAATGTTTGTTACTCTTTCACGCCAAAACAGTAGAACGGATTTGAATGAAATTTGGCACACAGGTAGTTTGTAACCTGGAACAACACATAGGATACTTTCTATCTCGGTGCTACGTTCCCGCAGGATAGTTTTCGACCTCCACGCGGGCGAAGCCGCTGGCAAAACCTAGTTTTCATTTAAACATAATTCGGACAATTACAAAAATTAAAAAAAATTGTCAAATCGGTCCAACCCTTCTCAAGTGATGAGCTTACCAATAAATAGCATTTATTTTTTCTGTAGATATTGTGATTAACGACAAATAGAAAAGCCAACAAAAGTTCTCTATTACTAACATGGCCTCTACAGCTAGACTAGTACAATTAACAAGCTAGATTAAGGAACAAAGACAAATTCTTAGGGATAACATAAAAAGTACGAGACTGTTGTGTAACAAACCATGACCTCTGAGTTTGTTTCGGCATTTCTTCTCAGGGATCAGTCAGTTAGGAAACATCGACGCCATCTAGTTTAAAAAAAATACCAAAAAATAAAACAACCGACTTCCAAAAAATCACTACAAATAGTGTTTTTTGTTTTGGAAAATCTTTTTATTTTTCACTTTTTAGTTATAGTACCTACCCCACACCTATTCGAAATGTCATCATCCTTGGGGTATTCTCAAAGTCAATCAAATCAATACAATGCATATTTATGCGATAGCAGTAATCGCGGTTGCTTTGCTGTCATTTTTTTGAAGAGTTCCGTTGTCTGCCTTCGAAACTTATCATCAGATCTGTAGATCTAAAATAAGAAATAAAAATTAACTAGAAATTTATCCTGTATACAGGATTCATTTTTAACCAGTGCGCAAACTGTAACCATGAATTCAGCATATCATTCTAGAACCCCTAGCGTAGCAAGTTTTCGTCGGTATTACAAAAAAAATCAGCTGTTTCATAGAAAAGTGCAATACCTACGCGGCCAAAATGTGTGGAATACCTGTTTTTTTTTTTTTGTATAACTGACGAAAAATTTCATGGTTAGAATTCATGGTTACAGTTTGCGCACTGGATAAAAATTTATCCTGTATGAAATTTTAATGGGATCATTTAAGAATGAACCCCTTTCGAACAAAACGAGAATTTTGAAAACCCGTCTATTCATGGCGGAGTTATGCCCGATACATAAAAAAAAACATACCGAATTGATAACCTCCTCCTTTTCGAAGTCGGTAAAAAAATGACGTGCAAAAGTGTCTTAAAAGATCCACTTACATAAATAAACATTTCATTTATCCCGGGAAACAAAGGTGTTCGACAGCGAGACGTTAAATTAAACAATTAAATAGATCATTAATGGATGGATAAGTGAGGATGTAAATGAATTGGGTTTCGACAGTTTTGTTTGTTTTCACGGGTGGGACGATGGCCCTTGACTGGAGCGCAAGCCGCACTCGGCCCGCTTTCGTAACCAATTTTACATTCGATATGAGTGATGAGCGTTGCTACATTAAAAGGTAACATTACCGATTCCTCGTTAATTGTTATTGGCTGTCTGTTGATCAGTATGGACGTATGCTCCTCTCTGTACGTATTCATTCTGAAAAAAGAATTTCTCGTAAAAAAAACTGATTGTTTATGAATCGCTATCCATGTTTGAAATTAATTTCAGTTGAAAGGCTCAGTTTTTTATGTAGCAAAAGTTAATTAAACTCTTGTTGAGAGTATCAAAATTCATAAAAAAACTGGTTTTATGGTACCTGCTGAATTATTAATTTGGGGAAATAAATGTAGGTATCTTGTACAATGCTGTGCGTTGATTCTAAAAAGTCAGTTTTTGCTTATAAATCTTGTGTCATGTTATTTAATTGGCTGATTTGGTTGACGGAAATATTGAATTGATCCTCTTAAAACGGATTGGTGTTTTATCGATGCTCGCTTTTTTTTTTCATTAAACATATTTTTCTCTAAAAATATGTTTTTACAGAATCAGAACATTCTAGAATAAGCGCTTAGTTAAGTTAAGTAAGCTAGGGCACCCAACCATTTATCCAATTATTCCTAATCATTTTTGACAGCATTTATAATTGACAGCGGACTTATTAAACCCGATTTTCAGTGGATCTTCCTTTTTATAACAGTTCCCATTTCATGTTAGTTTCATCTACCTTAGCAACTTGTACAAAAAATTTGTTTTACATCGTAATACACGTTGCTTACAGTCGAATGCGATTAGTTAGCTTTAGATAATTACACATTCCATTTGTCCAGTTAATCCGGGCCTAATCGGATGGCGCATGATAAGGGTCGGGCCCACCTTAGGTGCGATACCAGTGACGTCACTACTTTGTAGTACCTTTGCTTTTGTAACGGGAAAATATTTCAATTTTCACATATTGGCTAGGATAGTGTTTGAAAAGGATGCCTACTGTTTTTTTTACCAAATACAGAAAGAAAGGTTATATTTTCCTCTGTCTGATTCTTTTAAATGTATGTTTTAATCGATATTTTCATTAATAATTATTGTGAATCGATTTAGAAAATATTTTTTTGTTAGCATACTCTTGCGGTGATCTAGACTAAGCTACGCTTGCCGCGGTTGGTCCGTGGATAGGTGACCTTCTTTACATACCAAGACCACTCCATGCCACGGAAAGCACGTGGTCCCAGCTGTCAGTCGAGGATCTTTGACAGTCGTTACGGGTCGTCACAACCGCGAAAGTCTGACGACCAATCTTAAGAAGGGGTATCGTATTACCCAGTAACTGGGTTATGGAGGTCAGATAGGCAGTTACTCCATATAAAATACTGGTACTCAGCTGCCTCCGGTTAGACTGGAAGCCGACCCCAACATAGTTGGGAAAAGGCTAGGCAGATGATGATTACTCTTGAGGTGGTCTCATATAGGTAAGTTTGGTCAAGTTCTGATCAGTTACATACAGTGAAGAGATTTCAGTTATCATGGTTATTGATTGGACGATTAATTACTAATTTATAAATAGACTAGCTGACCCGGCAAACGTTGTTTTGCCTTATAAATTATTTAGGGTGAACAACCCTTATGACTTAGGGGTATGGAAAATAAATAATAGCCGATTCTCAGACCTATTAAATACGCATATAAAATTTGGTAAAAATCGGTAAAGCCGTTTCGGAGGAGTACGGTAACTAACATTGTGACATGGAAATTTTATATATTAGAAGATAAAAACAATATATATGATTAATTTATATAACAAACGGATTGGCAAAATAGCATCATCCTACTTCCTATTCCTACTATCCAATTAATATAGGTATAATATTACAAGAAATTTGACGCGAACGAAGTCGCGGGTATCAGAATATCGGTGGTATATAATATAACTGTATATATAAAACAAGTATCAAGCTTTGAATATCAGAATGGTTACTACTTATTTACTATGTATATGAAGATTCTTATGAATAAGGTTTGTAGGGAAAGGATTTCATAAAGTAAAGCACAGAAAGACAAGACTAGACATTTATTTAAATTAGGCTTGTCAGTATTTTAATCAGAAAGCTAGTCGTCCGTTCCAAAACTAGGTCTTCATGGAGAAGAAGGACAAGAAACTCCATGGAAACAGTATTGAAGTATTTCATCAACACATCTCTTACACTGCTATGAATTATCATTATTCTACATACATTTAACATCAACCCTTGGACCATTATCCAAGATAACTCGGCATTATTATAACTTAATAATAATAGCTAGAAATAGATTATGAATATTCCATTTATATAATTTAACATTAGCAATATTAACAATATTATAACTTATATAACAACATTGCTATAATAAGCAACAATTATGGTATAATATCAAATTACAGCACTATAGGACTAACCAACAGAACATCTTTCGAGCAACTGACCCGATAACTTCATTACAATCCTTTTTATATCCTACTAATGTCAATTTACGTGACATCTTCCGCCATTTTGAACAAGTTTCAGATCGTCACATATTTTGGCTTAATAACTTCTAACATAGATAATAATAAACAAAGATTATGTAGTAAAACCACTATAAAACATTTTATGGTAATTAAGGAATTGAATAAGAACTGATTTGTAATTTAAGACAATTAAAAGTATCAATATGAACTGACAATATTGTGCCAGTCATTTGAATCAGCCTATTATATTAAATAATAACAGCAAACCTAAAATATATGACAAGTATAATTAAATACTACGTAATCATTTATGGCAACAACATTTAAGTTATTTTCACAAGTCAAGACAGTTATTTTTGTAAACATGTAGTCAAATTAGGTACTTCTACATTTGTTCAAGGCTTAGTTAATGTGACAGATGACATTATCCACCAAACAATAATACACTATCAAAATGAACAATCCAACACGGCCAAACTGACAAGTACTTCGTTCTCGAAGTACTATGAATCTACCGTCTCACAAAAACGACAGCACTTGATAGCTGACCAGTTAAACTTCTACATTAAAATAACATACGAAATTAAAACCTTACATAAAGTATATTTAAACAGGTATTATTAAATACTACTTAATCATTTATAGTAATAACATTTAAGAAATTTTTACTAGTCAAGACAGTTATTTCCTGTTAACAACATCTAGTCAAACTAGGTACCTCAAGGCCTCTTTAATGTGACAGATGTCATCATCCAACAAACAATATTATAATATCAAAATGAACAATCCAACACGGCCAAACTGACAAGTACCTCGTTCTCGAAGTACTATGAATCTACCGTCTCACAAAAACGACAGCACTTGATAGTTGACTAGTTAAACTTATACATTATAATATACCAAATAAAAACCTTAGATAAAGTATATTTAAACAGGTATTATTAAATACTACTTAATCATATGAAGTATTATTAATCAAATATTTTTTTACAAGTCAAGACAGTTATTTCCCGTAAACACTATCTAGTCAAATTAGGTACCTTAAGGCCTCATTAATGTGACAGATGTCATTATCCAACAAACAATATTACAATATCAAAATGAATGATCTAACACGGCCAGACTTGAAAGTACCTTCTCACAAAAACGACAGTACCCGATAGTAACCAATCCAACAAAAAGTTACATTGTTTCTCATTTTATGTGCTCCGGGCATATAACAATTTATCTGCCTATATATCGAAACACTTTTATTTTTACCTCCCTACTGTAATAGAAACATTTAACAATTTGTCATAATAAATCACTTATCGGTATAATTAAGTTTACAAAACAATTGTTATAGCAACAATTCAGTAAGTCAATTATGTGTAATAGCTGCATCGCAGCACATGTGATCATTCGAATAATTAATCGCTCGGTCAATCTGACAATATCGTTAAAAACTATTCAATAAACGCATTTTCTATTAACAATTTCATACATTTTTGACATGGCCACTTCGACCAATACTTTACTTTGGAAGTAATAACTTTTAATAATACTTAACAAGGAACCAAAGTATAGTGAATTATTTCAAACAAATTAATCTTAGGGGAAATCTTAGTTTTCTACCATTACTCTATGATGCTCACTACTTTGAAAAATATAATGAATTTGTCCTAGTAAAAGTGTAAGTAAAAGGTTTTAGAAGTGAAGACTTAATTTGCTGTCAGTATCACATACCATTCTTTATTTTTTTGTTTTTATGTAGCTGTAAGTCATAGTTACTAAATAAATAAAAGAAGCCACGCCCCCCAATTAATTTCACCAGGTGTTGTTGGCAACTTTGGACCAGAGTCGATGGAGACTGATTGTCCGCTGGTCCAGTGACCATGATCCTCAGTAATGAGGGACCGATTGAATTTTCTATACGACGATAAATAAAGTACCCACTATTTATTCAGACTTTCTACTAATACTTGACATTTTTCTTTTTCGTTAAAATCATCTCCGAAATATTGTTGTAAACATCAGAACCTTACACAAGTACCTAATTTTAAATTACCGTGACCACTTGAATTGTATTTAAATATAATAAATTACATCGTTTATAAAGTACTTGTACACTCACATCCAAAATATGTTCGTTACCTTAATTTATTCAACAATAATTTCCAATTCCACGATAGAAACAGCTTTACCGACTCAGCATTGTATATTTGTTTGTAAAGTCAATTATCGCAGAATGACACTCAGCCATCATCTGACATTTCAGACCGAATTAATAATGTGACACCGACAGCGTTAATTTTATTTTATATTTTTAATAATTTATTTATATTTCATAAAATGGCCAGGCCATTGAAAATAATAGATTTGAGTTGATTTTAACTCGACAGTAAAGGTACTATACTATTTTGATCGGTGTTATGTAACCAGATATAATCTTCCATGCGACAATCTGCTCAGTACCGTAGCTTTAAGAGGTGTGATACATCTTGACTTGATAAGAAAATAATTTGAGAACTGAAGAAGAACAACAGATCATATCGTACCTAAAAGAAAATAGTAAAAGCACATCATAACCATTATTACATTTAAAATTCACTATACGTTGGTCTATAAATAAAATAAAACAATAATCCATTATCATAATATATAATCTATATCCATGTATCATATTAACGTTTGGCTAAACTGAAATGCACCAGAATGATCATCAAAATGCCAATATATTTAATAATAACCTTTCACGGCCATGCTGAACTGTACTTGTCTCAAAAGCAATAAGAGGAATATTTATATTGTTAAAATTGGTCTATGACCCAAGTGATGTTAAAGCCACACCTGCTGTACGTGAGTACGCTAGTAACATCAGGCCTATGACCCCAGCAGATATTTCTATTAGTCTATGACCCAAGTGATGTTAAAGCCACACCTGCTGTACGTGAGTACGCTAGTAACACCAGGCCTATGACCCCAGCAGATATATATATTATTTACTTAACAATTAAATCAACCTCTAAATTGTAAGTTATCAGTGTATCATATCAGCTTTGTTTGTATTTTTACTTTGCATTGTTTGATAAACCCAGGTCACTCCAGCTTAACCAAACTAGTTATTAAGTTTGTCTGTCTTTCAAATCTCATCCCTGTGAGCATTAAAAAATCCAATCGAATACAACACACAATTTTATAATGATGTCCTTATTACAAAAAGCTCACAAGCCAATTCCAAATATCATAAAATACCAAAGGAAAAAGAAAGAAAATTGCATTAAGTACATACTCTACTATATGATCACTTTCATAATTAAACAAAGTAAAACTATACATTCGGGGTCTACCACCACATCCTAAAACATTTTTTTTTCATATTTTTTCCGTTATGCAATTATTCTCAAAATACTTGAACTACCTTAGGCGTACACCGTTCATGGCATGTTTGGAAGCTACTACTGAATAAGCTAGGAAGTATCAACACTTAAATTATGTAGGAGCAATGAGTCTCATCTATAGTGTATTCAAATCAAATTGATGTTATTGCCACTTGAATTTCAGCTAAGTCGTAGTGCAATTTCAAATTTATTAAATAGGGCTTTACATGTAGGTGCTACAGCTTTTTTTTCACTTCTCATTTGTCTACATATTTGGAAACTAATTAGCAAACGCAGATTATATGGTTGTTTATTATTATTTTTCTCATCATGACATGGAGAAAGATATTTTATCTATTTGTTTATCCGGTAACCTAATCAAGTGTTTATTGTAAAATGCAATTAGTTATGTATCACGGACCGAAAGTAATCGTTTGTTCTTGTATCACTTAACAATTTCAAAATTACTACTTTCTTCCTCTTTCTCTTTCCTCGAACTATTGTATCCCTTAATTATACTTTAAAGCAATTGGTTCAATGATAAATAAGTAGTGAACGGTCAAAACATACTAATTTCCGTCCTTAATAAGCCAAGCATGAACCAAATGCTCGATAAACAATGATGTAAAAGTATTTTGCAATACCGAATATTTCAATTTAATCATCTTATCCATTTGTAAATGTAAAACAGCCTCTAAGGGCCTTACCGACTTTAGTTACTTCTTATTTCGGGAAAGCTTCCCGATACTTCTCACACCAGGCCGAGGTTCCAGTCTCAAAGCTCACATAGTAACTTGCAGCTCCGCAGCTCCGATGTCAGAGGTAGCGAGATGTCATCATTATGGTGTGAGTGAAGTCAAGAACCCGCCAACCAACGGTTTCCAAAATATCCTCAGCAACTCCAAAATCGATCATGAAAATGGCAAAACAAAATGCATTAGTAAGTGGTTTTAAAAGGCCAGAGAACTATCCCACTTCTGATATCAGAATATCGGTGGTATATAATATAACTGTATATATAAAACAAGTATCAAGCTTTGAATATCAGAATGGTTACTACTTATTTACTATGTATATGAAGATTCTTATGAATAAGGTTTGTAGGGAAAGGATTTCATAAAGTAAAGCACAGAAAGACAAGACTAGACATTTATTTAAATTAGGCTTGTCAGTATTTTAATCAGAAAGCTAGTCGTCCGTTCCAAAACTAGGTCTTCATGGAGAAGAAGGACAAGAAACTCCATGGAAACAGTATTGAAGTATTTCATCAACACATCTCTTACACTGCTATGAATTATCATTATTCTACATACATTTAACATCAACCCTTGGACCATTATCCAAGATAACTCGGCATTATTATAACTTAATAATAATAGCTAGAAATAGATTATGAATATTCCATTTATATAATTTAACATTAGCAATATTAACAATATTATAACTTATATAACAACATTGCTATAATAAGCAACAATTATGGTATAATATCAAATTACTTAACTTACATGACATCTGGTTGATCTATTCCACACAACAACAGCACTATAGGACTAACCAACAGAACATCTTTCGAGCAACTGACCCGATAACTTCATTACAATCCTTTTTATATCCTACTAATGTCAATTTACGTGACATCTTCCGCCATTTTGAACAAGTTTCAGATCGTCACATATTTTGGCTTAATAACTTCTAACATAGATAATAATAAACAAAGATTATGTAGTAAAACCACTATAAAACATTTTATGGTAATTAAGGAATTGAATAAGAACTGATTTGTAATTTAAGACAATTAAAAGTATCAATATGAACTGACAATATTGTGCCAGTCATTTGAATCAGCCTATTATATTAAATAATAACAGCAAACCTAAAATATATGACAAGTATAATTAAATACTACGTAATCATTTATGGCAACAACATTTAAGTTATTTTCACAAGTCAAGACAGTTATTTTTGTAAACATGTAGTCAAATTAGGTACTTCTACATTTGTTCAAGGCTTAGTTAATGTGACAGATGACATTATCCACCAAACAATAATACACTATCAAAATGAACAATCCAACACGGGCAGAAGCTAGTAATATTTTAAATGTGAAAGTTTGTATGTTTGGATATTTAGATGTTTGGATGTTTGTTCCTCAATTACGCAACAACGGCTAAAGGGATTTGTATGAAATTTGACACACATATACCTAGGTTAACATATAAGATACTTTTTATCCCGGTATTACGTTTCCGTGGGTTAATTTTCGAACTTCACGCAGGCAAAGCCACTGGTAAGAGTTAGTTATTCACATATTTTTATTCACTCAGTGAGCAGAATGGGCATTTTCATTCATTTGACATCAACCCACCTATGATTATTGACGATAATGTTTTCTCACAGAGATTCGAGCACCAAATGGTAAGAATTTAATCAGATTGATTAAAAATGTTGGTTCAGAGTATAGTTCTAACTATTAATTCTGGTTTAATCGGAGGGTGAATGAGAAGGGTAAACTAGTTTAAGGTATGGCCTTGGTACCTTTACTTGAACCATACGGTTTGAAATATTTATGTAAAGAGATTCTATACGTAAGTCTTTGCTCATTTTAATTCAGTATTTTTTGAGATGGATAGGGATAGAAAATGAATGAGTCTTTAATGATAAATGATTTTATTTCTGTAAGTTGGTTTATACAAACACCAAGGCTCGTGCAGAGTAGCGCGACGCGACGGTCGTAGAAACATTTCTATGAAAACTTAGTGGGAATTGTTATACAAGTGTCGCGTCGCGCCTGTTTGAAGA
The DNA here is from genome assembly GCA_949091785.1 of Polymixis lichenea. Taxonomy (NCBI): domain Eukaryota; kingdom Metazoa; phylum Arthropoda; class Insecta; order Lepidoptera; family Noctuidae; genus Polymixis; species Polymixis lichenea. The sequence goes on along the minus strand of OX420932.1, from coordinate 16,026,918 downwards.
AGCTTTAACATGTCAATCAGATTTTTAAAAACAATAGCGGTTGTCGTTTCCGTTTCCTATCTGACTACTCTGAGAAGAAAGGCCTAACACAAATTCAAAGGTCACAGTCTCTCTTAAAGTCCAGACATAATCTTGGTCAGATCATGTAAAGACCATGTGGATTGGTGTCTGAAATGGTCATTTGAGGAAAAAACCAAACAGATTTAAGTGCAGCCATCTAGTCAGTGTAGCTACGCATTCGTCAATTATCGTGCTCAACTCCGAACTTTTAAGACATATAAAAATAACCAAGATTTGTACCTGAAATAATGTCGATAGTTGTCACCATTTTGGGCGACAACACCTCATGAATATGGTACCTTCGACTTGGTGTGACTCGCAAAACTTTGACAGTCACGGTAGCCATTTCCTTTTGCCCTTTTTATATAGAAATTTCACGGCTAGTAACCGCGAACGATTTGTGAATTTAACACAGGATATTATTAGATTTTCTCCATCCTTTTCCATTTCTTCGATACACGTTTGAAACGTGTGAAAAATATGTACTCTGGATATTCTTAACCACTAGCCGTTGTTGGTTCACTCATATTCTAGACTAGCCGTGCCCCCGGCTTTGCCCGCGTGGATGTCGGAAATTATTGCAAGGGAAAGTGCTACCGCGACAAAAAGTGGCATATTTGTGTGTGTATTTATGTGTGTGTGTGTGTCTGTGTTTTTCTGTTTCTGTTTTTTTTTTTTTTGTGGTGGTTTATAAAAACCAAAACACATACCTACCACAAAAAAAAAAACCACAAATAATTGTGGTGTTTTTTTTTTTTTTTTCTTTCAACATTAGCTGCCAGTAAAAGTCCCGTCAAAATCGTTCTCTTTAAAAAATATTCCCGTTCGTATCCGGTTTAGCCGTTTCGGAGATTAGCCATAACAAACAGACCAAAAGATTAAAAATTTTCTTTTTTTGTTATAGGTACTTTCATACGCATTTAGCAAAAAGTTGAATTTTGAAGTTATAATTAGACACTTCAATTTTATTTATCGTATGTATAGATAGATAGAAATGACATAGCTTGCAGAGGAAGCAAACTGTTTGTTGAAGGATCGATGGGTGCTGTAGCAGACGAGTCCTGGGTGGGACTCCGTGTATCGTCAAGTTTAGCATGAGATGCACCCCAGCTAGATGGTCCGAAGACCTTATAGAGGTAGCTGGGACAGACTGGATGTGGTAAGAGGAGCACAGGGTGTAATGACGCAGCATGGGTGAGGCCTATGTCCAACAGTGGACGGCGAGGCTGCATTTCAGTCTAATCGGTTAAGTACCGCCGGCCCCGTTAAGGGGCCATTACAATAGAAAATGTATTGTGTCTCATTAGCTGGTAGTTGACAGGTTGTATATGTGCCTTTCATCGAAATTCATTCAGCAGTTTAAGTCTACCTAATTGGGTAACAAACATCTAAATTAACAAACATTCGACACACATATTTTACAATTTATAAATTAGTAGGAGTATAGGATTTCAAAAGCCTATAATATAAATGAATAATTATCCACCCAAAAGTACTGAAACCTCATTTGTGTGAATTAATCCTAATTAATATTAATTAAGCTCAAAGCTGTGACTGTCCACAATATTAATTACCTTTTTCATTGTACGTTGTTTATTGCATTTTGTGATCGGTGTTGTCATTATAACCATCGATAGCAGGATTCACTTGTAAATTGTTTTTTTAACAATGTTTGTTTTAATATTTTTTTAAAGTAATCTGGCGATGTCAACATTTTTTATATTACTGTAATTCACTTAATAGAAAAGCTACCAATATAAAAATTCTATATTTAACAATTATATTATATAATTCCAGGAGGACCTCTGTTAACTTAATGATAAAATAATTTACGTTTTTCATGTTATGCAAAGCTCTATTAAAATAACCGGAAGAAGGAAGTGACCACCACTAAATTATAATTATTTCCCTAAAGCATTAATCTTGTCATTATTTTAATCTTGTCATAAATTGCATTCTGCAAATCGGGAGGTAGCTAATTTAATCATTAATTTGTGACACTCATATTTGTGACTTTCACAAATTAATGATTAAATTAGCTACCTCCCGATTTCGATATCTGACCAACGACTGGCCTAAGCATAATCAGCTTCTAATGTTTCCCTGCTGTGAAAGAGGCCTCCTCTCTGTGAAAGGGCGTGGGCAATAATCGGACGGGTCCAGTGCGAATTAGCAGATGTCAAATGTCTACAAATGTTGGTTCTAGTTATCTCAAGATATTTACGTTTACCGTTTTGAGAGCAGTGGTAATGAAATAATTTACGCAAAGAAAAGTACCTCGAAGAAAATTCAAACCCACAACCTGCAACTCATAAGTCGCGGCCTTTGCCACTGAGCCATCACTACTCCAGACAAGAACTGACGCAAACCAATCGAACCACCAATAGAATTTGAAAAATGTTTTTCTAACTGAGCAGTTTATACGTATATACGAGTAAGATCAGAATGTCAGGCGTAATGTTCTTGTATGCCCTAAAAGGGACGGAGGTCGAAAGCCAAGTGCACATTACAGCCGCAACAGGCCGCAGTACAACGCATTTTCATACAAAGAAGTGCGCTGCGGCCTGGCTGTAGTATGAGTTGGGTCAATGAAAATTTAATAAAGTGATGAAGGAGGATTTTTGCATACGTGTGGCGTTGCTGTGCGGCCCGCCCTAACTTGAGCTAGCCTTATAAAATACCTACGTCCATGTATCACCAGTTATGTAATAAAGCAAATCCCAGAGGCGAGCATATTAACCGGGAACGTACAAATGCAGATTGCGGGATATGTTTAGAAAACTTATATGGAGAAATTCCAATTGCAATTTGCTCCTTTTAGGGGGATATCCCGTAAGTCTACGCGGCCGCGACTACGATTGTCCCACGATCAGCTGCACGAGGTTCCTTAGGGTGCTTGCATAAAGACGGTGCGAGTAAAGTGGCCCTGTATTAACTTACTAGCTTCTGCCCGCGACTTCGTTCGCGTCAAATTTCTTGCTCCCCGACCCACCCCGTCGCTCGCCTCGCCTGCCCGTGCACACTTCGTATTCGTGACTTTTTTCTTTTGCTCGGCTCCTAAGGGTCTTAGCGTGATGTTATATAGCGTATAGCCTGCCTCGATAAATGGGCTATCCAACACTAAAAGAATATTCCAATTCCAACCAGCAGTTCTAGAGATTAGCGCGTTCAACTCCTTCGCAAATAATGCATTATCTTAGAACAAATTTGGTTAGCATAAAAAAGGTTATAGCCAACCTTTAAAGATAGATATATGCTGTTGTGGATTTTTTTTTGAACTTTTAAAGGGGAACAATTCTGTCATACATTATTTTTGCGCAACTTTAACCGTTTACGCAGCGCACGCAGCGAAAGCTCTCAAAAGGAAAAGAAAACCCCGATTTTGAAACATTCTTCATTGGTGCTCCGCTCCTATTAGTCTTAGTGTGATAATATATAGCCTATACTCTTCTTTAACAGATAAATGAGCTATCTAACACTGAAAAACAAATCGGACCAGTAGTTCCTGAGATTAGCGCGTTCAAGCAAACAAAAAAACTCTTCAACTTTATAATATTAGTGTGCATATGCTCACACATAAAGAAACAAGGGAAGCATTGTTACCACTTCCTTCCGTAAATCAGCCTTCAGCGATCAGTACCGGAAAACCCGCTGCTGCTCTATGTAAGTACTCATAAGTGGGAACAGAGTAGATACGTATAACTACTTTTAGCGCACATAACAACCGCAACGGGCCGCAGCGCAACGCATTTTCATACAAAAAAGTGCAGTGCCGCCTTTAATTTGTGTTGGTTTATAGAAAATGTATGAAAGTGATGAAAGAGGTTTCTGCGATGTAATGCGTTGCGGCGCGGCCCGCCTCAGTCTGCTTTAGCCTTTAGTATGCATTTCATGCTTCATAACGACGCCCGTATTTGTCTACTACTTCATAAGTTTAAACTGACACGTCATAAGAGCCCGTTCACATGGTAAGACGGAGAGTAGTCTATAACTTTTTGCAGTTCAACGCGTTCGGAAGCTGTGTAAAAACCGCGGCTGCCGACACGAAAATAACTCATGTGTTGAGAGACAAGAAAATGTAATAAAAATATTCAGTGGAGTTGAAAACAAAAATATGGGACGGAAAATGAGAACAGAGGGGAAAATCGCATCAGTTACTTTCACGCAACCTTACTGAATATTTTTTGAGAGTTTATTGAATAAATATACATAATTTTCTCTTTGATGCTTCAAAAGTGCTTTACACTGGCGACGTGGCTGTTCTAATACCTCACCGCCTCCCAAAAACTCTGAAATAAATACTTGTACGTGTCCATGTTAGGAGGCATTACGTTTGTAGACATTATCTTCTTAATGAAAGTGACATGGTTTTATTAGGTGCTCGTATTTCTTAATGGCATGTATTCAATCGAACCCTAAATAATTCGCATTTTGATTTCCTAGAAATATTAATTGACACTCTCATAGGTGTAATAAATTTGCCTCTTTTTGTGAGCCTAAACTAATTTGACAAACTGCGACCAACTTGGATGTACCGCGGCTGGCCGCTGCAGCTGCCGCGACACCGCTCGCTCTGCGGCGTCTGTCATCGGTCCTTGCGGACCCCACGAGTTGGTGCTGACATCTCTTTGAGGCGCGCGTGGAACACAACGGATATGGGGCATGGGCCGGGCTACCCATTACTCGTCCGCAAGCCCACGCCTACGGTGGCCGGCAATCAATCTGGGATTCTCGACGCTTAGGGCGTCTTCTGCGGAGGCTAGGGCCGTGAGGGCGCATATACTGCCTCTCCCTCACGTGCGCCGCCTCCCTCTTTGCGAGCATTACTGCTTCGCATAAGAAGGTGACGCCTACAATGTATTTGTTAACTTACATAACTTTTACAACATTAAACATCACTAACTATTCGTATTTACACTGGGTTAGACTAAAGCGCCTACCATATACCATCTCCTACGTGATGGCTGGACGAGCTGAATAGGTTCCGTCAAAACTGGAAGGAGGACGGGCGGGCTCGTGAAAGATGGAAGGAGTGGAGGGATGTCTTTGCCCTGGAGTGGGACAGCATAAGCTAATCAAAAAATAAATAGCGTCCGATTGGGTTCGGACCTACGAGTCCTACGACCTACATCTTCTAAGTCACTGCTCACCGCTGCCACCACAGGTATAATACTAAATCAAACAAAAAATAATAGGTAATTCTGGCCAGTATTCGTTAATTTGGCATTCACAATATTCTAGTCAGCTATAGTGAGCATACTGAGCATATTCCAGGTGACATAAAGTTTATTTTTAATTAAGCGCTTTTGAATTTGAAATGAATGCAGAGCTCTACGCTCGGTTCAAAATGCATGCTAATATTAAACTTTTTGTTCACGTAGGTATGTTGGTTATGGTTTAAAATGTTTAATATTCATCATTTTATTGCTAGAGTTTTTTTTTTTGTGAAAATTTGCATTTCCTTCTAAGGGGTATTTAAGAAAAATACTCACATCAGGTCATTAAAACAAAAAAAATCTTAATTAGCCATCATTTTATAGGCTTAAAAGTATTTTCATATTACTCATATATAAACCTATCAACGCAAATCTTGAAACATAAATTAACCTTTAGATTTACATCTCTCTCCTCAGTCGTGCATTCTTGACAAAATGGTCGTGGTTGACGATGATGCATTTTATTTGGATGAAGCAGCCCTCGCGATGCGCCTCCGGTCCGCGGTCTCCAGCGTCTCGGGAGCTTTGGACTATGGACGTTTGTGTTGCAGCTTTTATAAGGTCTGTCCAACGCGTAAGTGATCTACCGCGTGACCTCTTGCCTTCTACTTGCCCCTGGACAACAAGTCGTTCCATGGAGCGTTCATTTCGAACAATGTGGCCGAAGTATTTGAGGATTCGCATCTGTACAGTCGATGATAACCTCTCTCTAGATTTACATATCCCTAGGCTAATGCATGTACAGCCCCTTTTCTCGGAACTGCAGGTTTCACACCTGTTGTAATAGCCTGCAAAGTATAAAACACACCCTAATTAACCAGAACCTCCTACAAATGAAATGAAATGAAATTAATCAAATTATTCTATAGAAGTAAGTCAAATAAAAAAAAATCTTAACAACATTTTGAAATACCAATCACCAAAATCACCGCAAGTCTGCTATTACAAAAGAAATATCTCAGTATTACTACTAGAAGGAGGGTTCGCAGACCAATCGTCAGGTGGGTGGACGATCTATAGAAGATCACAGGGAAAACCTGGATGAGACTAGCACAGATCAGGGAAATATGGCTCAAAACGTAGGAGGCTCATACTCGGCAACGAGTGGAACAAGGCTGCCAATGATGATGACGATGACTAGCAAATTACCCTTTACTTATGTTTACCTAGATGAAGTCTGACAAACACACATCTGGCATGATAGAAACACAGATATTTATACATAGGTATATAGAACATAAATAGTCGGCAGCTGCACACCGTGATTGTGACAAGAAGGCTTTCACTCAGCATGAGACTCGCACAGACCAGAGAAGCATGGCACAAAAGGAGGAGGAATAATACTCAGCAGAGAGTCAAGCAAGGCTGCCAATGATGTAGACCATGACTAGCAAATTAGCCATAACCTATGTTTACCTGGATGAGAGTCGCACAGAGCAGGGAAGCATGGCACATAGAGTAGGAAGCTTATACTCACCAAAGAGTGGAACAAGGCTGCCAATGATGATGATGACAAGCAAATTATCCATTACCTACGTTTACACACTGCGTTTACACACATCACTGAATAATAAGTACACTAAATAATACATTTCTGTATCTTAATAATACCGAATTGCTAATACACACAGACACTTTCCTGTTCCATAGATAGGTTAGTTGGACAGGTATCACGAGTGGCGCAGAATCCGGCGGCGACAGATGGTATCCCGGTATTATTCTAGAGCAATTTTATCGCCACAAACTGCACTCGTCTGCCAACGGCTTTGTTTCCCTAGTATCTGACGGTGCTTGTTTTATGAGATTTGCTGTCCTCATTTTATTATAGCTGCTTGCTTGCTCTTTTGTTATTGTTTTATAATTGATATTTCAATATCAACTTTTTTGCAATAGTGTCAGAGTGGCAGATCTCAGAGTGAAATGCTAGACAAAAATCCAATAGGAACAAAGCTCACAGGCTTGCGGACGGCGAGTAATGGGTAGCTCGCTATCCGGTAAGGACCAAACCCGGGTCGAAAGCGCGTTGTATTCCACGCGCGCCTCAAAGAGATGCCAGCAACAACTGTTGGGGCCCGCAAGGGCCGATGCCTGCCAGGGGTGCGGGTTGTTCGAAAGAGATACCGCGGCCCCTGACACACAGGCAACTGAGGGAACACGGGTGGGTTTTAGTCAGTAAAAGTCTGACACCTGCTCCACCCAGAGCGGGGGAAATCATTTGATGATTTCCCGCCAAAAAAAAAAACAAAAACAGGAACAAAGCTATTGGCCCATGGAATTTAGTTTCATAGAAGACAACTGAATCATGCTTTTGGTACGTATTTATGTCGATCAGCCAGTGTACCTATTCTGTACAAATCTTACTGTGAGAACTGAGGTAAAGTGACCTAGAAGTGAGCTATCAATCCATCTCATGCTAAGGATTAATACTGACAGCTCTCTTTAAGCTCACTTCACCCATGTTATCACGGTGAGATTCTTACAGAATAACACTGCAGCTTCTTACAGATTAGGAATAAAACGTTTACCATTAAAAGTTTTATGTTGACGCCATCTTGGAATTCGTTATCTGACAACAAATTCAATATTGGATACTGTTCGATAAATAAAGTAAGTTTGACCCTTTAATTCGCGGTGTATTTGTTATCATAATCCCCTCTGGCCCATATTCGTCATGTGTCGGGGGACCTTGTCCGGACCCCGAGATCCCTGGCTCTTCCAAAGTATTTGTTTCGTTTCTCAGTCGTCATTTGTTTTGTGACAGGATTTCGATGTCGCAAATCCGTGAAGATAATTGAAATGGAATATTACGTTTTTCATAGGAACGGACTTTGTACGTCAAATTCAGGCAATCGTAATCTTGTCAACGTTTGTGTTTTTCTCTCTTATTATGGGTATATTTCTCAATAACGTCTGAATATATATTCGCGAGACATGGAAGAATCATTTATAAAAAAACTACGAGAAACACCGTGTTCTCTTTAATTAGACAATTCTACAGTAGTAACAGAATCTCTACTTACATTCGCATTCATGAATACGATTTCCGTCGAGAGTATTTCTCACAATCCAAATAAAAAAACGAGTCTAGTTTACACTTAATGTAATATGCATTGCTTGACAACAACGCCGTGAGAGGCTGCTAATCTAATCCACGGCTTAGCTGAAGAATAATGAAACACACCCGCACTCACAGACACCGAAATAAATTTCCCTCCTGAAGACTGGTACGGGAAAATTTAATAAAGCAAATAAGAACAACGAACGTTACGAACTGGGATGCTTAAGCATATTTTAAGAGATTTATAAGCGGCGAAACAAAGCGCGTTATTTACAATTAATTTAGAATTATGTAGGTAATGAAAAGTGTTAGTCCGACGGATGTATATCGTTATCTGTGCCTATTATAAAAAGATAAAATCGACGTGAAATTGTAATGAAACATTTTGTAATGTTCTTTTGATTTAGGTTATTTGATTACACATATTATTTCTCTCAGAACATCGTATTGTGGCTCGAAGCGGTTTTCCTTGTTGAGCTTTTACTTTATTATATATTTATGGTTTCTCCGTTGGACGGTATTAATGAATTGTTTCATTAAAATGGTTTCTGCTTCCAGATTTATCAGTGGTGGTTGCAGACGGACTTTACCGGACGGAGTCGCAGCGACGGGTTGCAATACTTAGGAGCAAGTAATAGACAACTATTTTAGTTGGGGACTATGTACGGGATGACAGTAACGTTTTGTTAGGTCGTCCACAGGTTGCAACTGTTTGTTAGCATTATTTCAGTCAAACCCTATACTTAAGTCGGTTTAAGGGCAATAATATTTCAACTTTATATTTTCCACAGTAGTTAGGTACGTCGAGCATGACCATAAACATAAACTTGCTAAATAGGAAAAGCCTTAGGAAGACGATAATGTTCTATAATTACAAACTCCAGCATCATCGCCAGCATCGAAACATCAAATAGACGTGTTAATCCCAAGTGTATATTATCACATATTATCAGAGTTTCAAATTGGATTCGTTCGCTTCAACTCTATTAAAAGTTGGCGACACCGAATGTCAGGCCACGCGGCGCCGGCGGCGGTGGCTCGGCGGTGGGCGCAACGCTTTTGTTCGAAATACGAATGTCGCCGACACACTCCGAATCATAGTTACCGGCCATTAGCATTTTATAGTTCCGGGTTTAAATATTTGTAATAAAATCCGTACAAATGATAAATTGCAGGCTTGATACCTTCATACCTAGTGGTTTTGTGATCAGAAACTGCATAGCGATTGGCACGGACCTAAAAAAAAGGCGACGTAACCTCGTCTCATGAGTGAAACATGCAAATGGCAGCCCACTCATGTGTGTGCGTGCTTTGAGGGTGGGCATATAAAATATCAATTTGCTTATTCTTTAGAACGAGTACAATAAATTGAATCACCACTTCAGTATTGGGTTTGATTGTGTCATGCTACCATTTTATTTTATTTAAGTTTTAAATGTATTCCATTCTTTTGCTTTGGCGGTACGCAACTCTAAAAACGTACGAAACATGTTCTGATTGCGGCACAAATGCAACGAATACAGATTTAACCACCATGAGGGGAAATTTTCCCCAGAAAACTGACAACATTTATGTAATTTTTGTTTGGAATTTAAATCAAAGTCCTAAATTGTATATCATTATAATTTATTTATCACGAATCATCATTACTAACGCTTTGTACCTACAACGCCAAAAAAAAAACCAAAAAGTCTCACTGCACCTGCAGACTTTTTAAGTCTTTTTCATGTAGTTTTTACACGATTTCACGGATTTTTTTTGACGGAAAATACATGTCACTTCACTGTCATGCAAATGGTAATGGCGGCGGTTGTCGGACATATTGTATCAGTGTGAGTGTAGGTCTAGTACAATAAACGAAATTGTATGCTTCACATCTTTGTTAGTGTAACACTATGTCCGTCTTAATTTTTAGCCCCCGATGCAAAAACGACGGGTGTTATAAGTTTGACGTGCCTGTGTGTGTGTCTGTCTGTGGCATTGTAGCTCCCGAACGAATGAACCGATTTTAATTTTGTTTTTTTGTTTGCAAGGTGAATTAGTCGGGAGTGTTCTTAGACATGTTTCATCAAAACCGGTTCAGCCGTTTGAAGATTATCAGCTCTTTTTTAAGCTTGTGGTTATTGGTTGTAAAATAAATGGTATGGCAAGTAAGTACAGTGCTTCAAGAATCTTTTGGCCCTCGAATGACGTTGACAGGGAGGCGCTGTTGATCAACATTTGTGAAAAACAAGATGGCGGCGTTCTATCCGATTTTGGCAGCGCGCCAAAATATCCTTGTACATAGCTTTAACAAAGTTTGATGTGCTGAAACTCGTTCAATTGTCTAATTGCGCATGTAAGTAGATTTTGATTACCCATGTAGCTATATTAAAGTATTGTAGGTTCGTGGCTACGTAATAGCAGCGGCAGGGGTCGATCGATCACGTTAAGCTACGCTTGCTGCGGTCGGTCCACGGATGGAGACACCTTCGTGCCTCGCAAAAAAAAAAAACTGTTGGTCCCGGCTGTCATTCGTGGTTAGATAACAGTCATTACGGGTCATCTAAACCCGAAAGTCTAGCAACCAGACTTACCAAGGGGTATCATGTTACCTAGTTACTGGGTTGTGGAGAACAGATAGGCAGTCACTCCACGTAAAATACTGGTATTTTAGGTGCATCTGGTTAGATTGGGAGCCGACCAGAAAAATAAAAGTGAAATGCTAGGGAGATGATGTCTGAAGAGTAAGTAGGGTGATTTTTTTTTATTAGCCAAGTCTGTAGCACCGTTAGGAGAACTTATTTTTTTACTAGTCTTCGTCTCTGGTAAGTTAGGCTTTATATTATGATATAACTACTCAGGAATGGTCTATTTAAAAATATTTAAAATAAACATTTTAGATTTTAAGGAACTTCCTGTTCAAGAAAAAGCTGACAATTTGGCTATAATGGATAATTGTTTTTATGACATTGACGAATTTCTAGAATATTGTAAAAATCCAAGATGACAGGTAGTAAATTTCGACATAGATTTTACAGTAACAATTACCTAATTATAATAATATTAATTCATAACGGACTGAATGTAAATCGCCCTTCTTGAAATTAATTGTACTAAGCTATGTAATAATGACATTTGTACACCACATTGTTGTGGTAGAATGTACAAAACTTATAAAAATATTAACACCAATGTAAAACTACATTCTTACAAATAAATAAGTAAATAAAATATGTTTAGTTCAGAAGACTAATAAGCTAAGATTTTCAAAGCTGCCTCTCTCCTACTATTTTTACTGTGCCCAAGAGGGTCCACAATAATGATCACATACTAGCTTTTGCCAGCGGCTTGGCCTACCTGGGGGTCGAAAATTAACCCACGGGAACGTACAACCAGCATAAAATATCCTATGTATTAATCCAGGTTATAACCTATCTGTGTGCCAAATTTCATCCAAATCCTTTCAGCCGTTGTTGCGTGATTGCGTAACTTACATCCAAATAAAAACTTACGTATTTTATAATATTACTAGCTTTTGCCAGCGGCTTCGCCCGCGTGGAGGTCGGTATAATATACATATAAACCTTCCTCTTGAATCACTCTATCTATTAAAAAAACCCGCATCAAAATCCGTTGCGTAGTTTTAAAGATTTAAGCATACATAGGGATATAGGGACAGAGAAAGCGACTTTGTTTTATACTATGTAGTGATTATAGTAGGATAATAATTTTAAGTTACTACTTATAAGTACATAGTGTGGAATGCAAGTAAACTATTGAGTGTTGGGTTTATTAGCCTGGCTTCAGCGAAAAGACTTAGTTACTTTTATTTATTTATTTAACCATTTATGTACACACATATATAAACAGACAAGAAGATTAGAACAGAAAAATAGGTACAGAGGTGATGCTTATTTCTAAAGAAATCTCTTCCAGCATACCTGTGATAGGAGAGAAGATAAAGAGATGTAGACAGCGTGTGTAAGGGTAAAAGGGAAAATAAACTACATTTATAATATAATCAAAAGCAATAATACACTACATTGATTTAACAGATAATATGGGAATATACTAACATACATAATTACAAACATACATAAATAAATACCACTAAAATATTAATAATAATAATGTAAATAAAATAATACATACACTATGACTGAGCTTGACTAAAATTATTATTTCCGCAAAAATTACAGGTAGGTGTAGCTACGTATATAATTATCTGCCTGTAGGTAATATTATAAAATCTGCTATACAATAATAATTAATTAGATTTTCAGGAAATATTTTTCTTTATTTGTAAAAAACATAATTTTTTGTAAAGATTTTTCCACGAGGACTTCTAACATAATACATTTAAGAATATAATTAACAGTAGATACCAAATTCTTTTTAAATAATGTGTCTAACTTTCAAACTCAGTTTAATGTAGAAAATATTAATATTACACTACAGTTTTTTGCCCAAGCTCTTGCTCCAGATTTTCTGAAGAGTAAGTAGGGTGATATTTTTTTGTTTGCCAAGTCTGTAGTACCGTCAGGAGAACTTAATTTTTTACTATTCTTCGTCTCTGCTATAATAACAACAATAGCTAATGCAGCCTTGTATTTTTAACGCGAGTGTCTTAGATTGTATAAGGGATTATTATAGTCAAGGATGCTTGAGTAGAAGTTTTTATTAAGGAAAACTTTAGGTGAATCAGAAATGTGCCATTTTTAAACGGTAGACTTTGGCATTTGTTTTATATATTTTTATATACCACAGACGGGTTATTGTATGGAACATCTTTGTGAAACCGGAAAATGAAAAAAAGAAATTAAAATGAAAAAGTGTTTTATTTACCGATTTTTTTTGTAGGTTATGTTTTTTTGCTTTTATTACCTCCGCCAATCTGCATAGCTGTTTGTTGGCAGACGTAGCTCCACTTTTGTACATACGTAATTCTTAACATTAAATTTTTTATAAAGACACTTTTGCGCCTAGTTAAAACTACTCCTGCATTCTGTTGCACTCCTTAAATTTAAAATATACTTTTTAAATTATTCTCTACAGTGATTCTTTCACAATATAGGTATGTATATTAAAAAGGTACTCATGTATTTTATTTTAATTTTAAAGGAGGTTTTTGTGATACAATCGTTGACTTGGGGTCACTAGTCAGAGCACTGCTAGTCACCTAATTGAATTAATAAAACTTTGATGATAAATTGCCGCTTTGGTCTAGTGGTCGCAAGCGCTACTGTCGAGCATGAGGTTTTGGGTTCAATTCCCAGGTCGGGCAAACTGTTATCAATTGGTTGTTTTTATCTACAATTTCCCAGTCGCAGCTCGCATTGAGCCCGGTTGGTGGGAATAGGCTGGCCCCTATTACATGGGACTTAAACATGAATTTGGATTTAGTATAGGTACACCTATACCCAACCATTCGGGGAATGAGCGTTATGTTATGTTATGAAGATAAATTTTAATCTTATGAAGGAGAAAAAAGTAAGAAGGTTAACGTGCGAATAAAAACAAACCACACACACCTACATGTCAAATTGAATACTCCTCAGTCGGGTCTTTTGGAAATCGATTAAAAAGAAATAACAAACTGACAAAAATATTCCTACCTAATTCCTTATCAAAAACCCTCAAACAAACGCAGTGACACGTAAAAATCCTATACTTTCGGGCTCATGAATAGTCCCAAAGTCACTCAACGAGCTATAGAAAGAGCAATGCTCGGAGTTTCTCTACGTGACATGATCCGGAATGACAAAGTCGGAGGTAGAACGAAAGTTTGTCGGAATTAGCAAGTTGTCGCGGCAGGGCAGTCGTTTTAGATACGGCGATCGAAACCACTGTGGGAGGAAGCTTCTCGAATTGTGATCACGGATTGTTACATTTATAGGAGGACTAATGGTCAAGTAAAGGTTATGGGAAATCATGTTAAGAATTTATTTTTTTCTGAATATCAATGATTTTCTTTAATCCCCGGGATATCCCATGTCACTGTTTGGTTTGTTAAAGTCAAAAGAGTGTTCATGGAGTTTCTTGTTGGAATAGGCAAATACTTAGCTTCATATTTTCTGGCTGACAAACTGACCGACACCTTGACATGTTGAAATGAGTCTTTCGAGTTTAAACGATATTCACCTAGTGTAGATTTAAGAAAAATAAAATATTACACGTTCCTAGGTACACGCGGCTACTCAATACTATTGTGTAACAATAATCATCTGTTTCTTTCTTTCTTTCATAAACAGATTTTTCTTTTTTCTTTCTTTCTTTAATCTGCGTAGCCTTTTTCCAACTATGTTGGGGTCGGCTTCGAATCTAACCGGACGCTGCTGATTACCCGTGACTCATATGGAGCTACTGCCTATCTGACCTCCACAACACAGTTACTGTGTTATCGATACGCTTTGGTAGTCAACCAGTCTTACCAACCAGTACTACATATTAAAGTTATTGTAACAATATCTACTGTAATCAAAACTACACGTACTAAATATCAAATCGATCGGGTTAAGGGAAGTGTTAAAAAATCAATTTAACATTCTATAAGTTGTTGAATGTTGGAACTGACCAAAAGGCATAAAAATCTCAAAATTGTACGTTATTTTCTATTCTCGTTTACATAAGTTCCAACCCTCCCTGTTTAATTATTGCTCCGCTCCCGGAAGGGCATACGTTAATTGCGGTACTAACACGAAAACATTACTTAAACCTTTGAAACCCGACCGCCTGGTTCTATTTCATTGTTCACTACTACCTACATTCGGTAGGTCTGAACTCACAATGAGGGTAACAATGTGTGTACATATCTTTGTGACAGGCACACAGGTCTTTTACGGTACAAATGGAATAAACACCGAGCTGAGGCATAAATAAATAAACGTTTCTGACTTAGCTTTACAGACTTCACACTAGGATTTACTTCGTTTAGAATGGCTAGGGTATCATTACGTACATTTGCGAACGTCTAGTATTCTTTAGGTCGTGCAAACACTAGTTTGCAAGCATTCAACTTTCTCTCAACTTACGTAGGTAATTCTCTTGTGGCTAAGTAATAACAGCCACACGGTTCGATAGATCAGGTTAAGCTACGATTGCCTTAGTTGGCTCCCGGAAGAGTGACCGTCTTTATATACCAAGACCCCTCCGTGCCTCGGAAAGTACGATATGCTGCTGGTTCCAACTGTCATCAATCGCCAGAAGTCCGTCTTATCAAGGGATATCGTACTACTCAATAACTAGAGTGTGAATATCAGTTAGGCAGTCGCTCAATGTGAAATACTGGTATTCATTTGCATCCGGTTAAACTGGAAGCCGACCCCAACATGTTCGAAGCAGTAATGCTCTCGAAGAAGGAGGCGGCGCACGTAAGGGAAAGGCAGTATATGACCCTCACGGCCCTAGTCGCCGCAAGACACGCCCTGGGCGTCGGGAATCCCAGGCCGAGTCCCGGCCACCGTGGGCGCGGGCTTGCGGATGGTGAGTAATGGGTAGCTCGCTGTCCGGTAAGGATCAAGCTAGGGTCGACGGCATGTTGTGTTCCACGCGCGCCTCAAAGAGATGTCAGCATCAACTGTTGGGGTCCGCAAGGGCCGATGACTGCCAGGGGTACGGGTTGTTCGAAAGAGATACCGTGGCCCCTGGCTCACAGGCAACTGAAGGAACACGGGCGGGTTGAAGTCAGTAAAAGTATGACAGCCCTCCCACTCCACCCAGAGCGGGAGAAAATATTTGATGATTTCCCACCCAAAACAAACCCCGGACATGTTGGAAAAGGCTAGGCAGAAGATGACTTAGATAATTATCTTCGTATTTTTCGTTACCATGGCGTATTTTCCAATAAAAAGGCATTGGTTACATAATGCCTGTCATATTCACGTGTTTAGCGTACATGATTGAGTTACGGGAAGACGGGAAGTGTGACGCTGACAGTTTCACGCAAACATGAATATTCGTGGAATCCTAAATGATGGTACGATGTAACCAGTTGAAGGCAATCTATATTAAGGGCAGGGCAGTTGTAAATACGAATAACGTTTTATACATTTTTCATGAAGCCGTAGTTCTTTATTATTATGTAGGTCATAACATAACAATAGAAGTTTCTCGACTAGCTCCGGAGTAGTTCCCTTTGTTTACTGCTCATACGTTTATATAAACTTAAGAGGTACCACTCTAGTCGTGCAAGAACTCCTTGTGAAGATACGGCTGTGAAAACGCCACATGACGGTACGTTTATATGTAAGTATGCTAAATTCATAAACTTCTTTTGGCATTCGAAACATTTTCTAGTCAATAAAAAAAAACTCATTTGAAAATAATATTAGGGCTATTCAAACTCCATCCAACTTTATATGAACTAAATTATAAATGAAGCACTGCTAGCGACTTCGTCTGCTTGAAATTTCTTGTTTTAATATAAAATATATTCCTATGACACTCGGCAATACTGTAGCTTTCTATAAGTGAAAAAAATCTGAACATTTACCCCTATATACAAACCCACATGAGGTACCTTTGTATTATATTAAGGCGCCGCCCAAACGTAGGACACTGCAAAAAGTTAATTTCTTTATCACAGTCAAGTGTATTGGTATATATACAAGTCAGTAACAAATTTAGTGTATTGTGAAATGTAAAAAAAATATTAAAATAAAATGGAATGATAAAACAATTGTAAACCAGAGCTCTAAAAAATTATCGTCACCAAAAATTCTCAAGGGAATTCAATCAACTAAAGATATACCTAAAAAATATTCCACTGGACTGTGCTTTTTAATTTAATTAAAACTGCAAAATTACTTTTATTTTAATGCTAATTCGGTCCAACTAACATCAAACGCATCACTGTTTTGAACCATATTTGTTAACATTATGTTTGTTACCGCGCCTTAAGTATAGATGATAACAAACTTATGTATTTAAAAAGGGCACTTAAAAAAATTGTCATAACTTATTTTCTCCTTTAGTTAATAAAGGTGAAAATCCAGAAGAAATGCCGTTATGGAGATTTCTTTATAAAAGGTGTTCGTTTACTGGACTCAATTTATTTCGATATGATTCCCGTTTTACATCATGTAATTTCGTTAGATTACTTGACAGCAAATTGCCATTAACATTTTATTATGTATCTTGAACGTTCAAATAATAATAAAGAGCTTATGACGTAATAAAAAATCATGCAACAATATTTTTTTCCAATTTATGTTAACAACTTGTTTTATAACTCAATATCTGAAGGCTTAGCGATAACAGATTTACACATCAATTATAACTTTTCCAGGCATTTCGTTCGTTCGGTATGTTTCCATTCGACTTCGGAACGGATTTTCTTTGTCATTCAATAACTCGTGTTGTGTGCGACCTAGAATCCGTCCGAAGTTAAGATTTGTTAGCTTTAATTTTTGATCCTTTGTAACAAAATCTCGTTTTATTTACATCAAAGGACAGATATTAAAATATCTTTAGTAAGCCATCCAAAAATAGACTACTTCAAAACTTTTTCCATTAACGAGGGGGAACGTTTGGTGCGGCGGTAAATAAATAAATCAAGTGACAGCACATAACAATTTGGCTGTCAAATGTTCAGCGTCAGATATAGACGGGTTCGTAAATCATCGTTGAAAAATTTGCCAGTTACTGGTGAATGGGAGACTTGTACGGATTATGCACGCGCCATTAGCTCAGTTCGCGCCTTTGTGTGGGACGCTTCGTGAGCGACTCGGACTCATTGTGATTCGAAAAGGCCTGCACCCGAGACAGACTTAATTACACGCGTCTGCATTTCCAGCTTCAATCGAGTGTAGTGCCCCGACCAATTACATTGTTTACTAAATGCGGAGAGAATTTAAATTTAGAATATCAGACGCGTCTCGTGTTTGCAGATTGGAGAAAATTAAATACATGCTGTATACTTATCATACTGTTATAGGTTTGTTTTGTTTTTAATTATGGGGCAATGAACTTGGTTGGTTTCGGAATATCTTTGTGTACGTTATCAAACACATTCAGCGTACAATTGACCCTGTTTAAGTACCACTTGGGTGGAAATTAGTTTTCATTGACATCTACACCAAAATGCTTGGGATAAAATAAGTGTTTGTGAAACCCTTTGGAATTCTACGCCCTCTGAGTCGAGCTAAGTAAGATGCTTTCGGGATGCACTTGAGTGTCGTTGGTCAACGTTGGCAGGGAGGGAGGATTAGCTAAAAAGAAAATAATGTTTTAATTGCTTTTATCCGCGCTGCTTATATTTTACCTTTAACTAATTAACTACCGCGAGGGCCGATGTCGCCCTGATACAATAGAAAATCAATTGTGTCTCATTAGCAGGTGTTGACAGGTTAAAATCGTTACGACACGGATGAATCTCAATTTTAAAGCTCACCCATCTATAAGCTGACCGTGGTAAGCGTAACTTAATATTGTAGGTACATCGACTGATCTTCGGGGCTGGCAAGGTACAAGCTCCTTCCAAAAAAAATTTCGTAACTAGCTTTCCGCTCGCGTGGATGTTGGTTGCCGCGTAAAAAGTCTATGTTCTTCTCCATATCCCAGGCTATATCTCTGCCAAATTTCATGACGATCGGTTCAGCGATTTAGGCGTGAAAGCGTAACAGACAGACTGTCATACAGACAGAGTTACTTTCGCATTTATAATATTAAGTAGGGGTTGTTTGTAGGAAGTATATCATTGTCTGGCCAACAATGAGTACCTGATCACAATGGCTACCGCTACCAATGAGCATTCGCAACTCCACAGATTTCGAGAGTACGTTGCCACCAACGACAAAGCTGAAAAATGTCTTGTCCCATTTCATTTAATTACCTCAGAAACTCAGCAACATTTTACGGCAGAAATAGATACGATACCTGTCGAAATATTTTAGTATTCGTGTTTAAATAAACCAATATCCGACTAAAAGCAAAAGTTAAAGATAAGTCAATGTAAACGTTGACGGAGGAAGTCTCACCCACACTGAATTGATAATAGTGGCACATTCAGCTGTGTTGCCGGCTGAATCGCGTATGTATCTAGGTTTTAGAACTTGGTCTAATACTAAGCTCTATGGTACTTTAACTAGGGCTCAACTTAATAGGGTTTGTAGTGCTAATATGTTTAATATTGATAGGGCTTTCAGTGGGTGTTAATTTGTAATACAGTAGGTAGATTTTTGTATATTATGCATTTCAGAGTACATATCATAAGTAGGATTGTCTGCGTGGTATAGAGTTTAAATGCCCCCATAGGCCTCCGTTATAATTAGAACAATACACGGATTTAGTAACGAAATAATGGCGACAGTCCTCCAACCACAAGCCTCTTTATTTATAAACTTTGCTTAAGGGGGAAACGCCAGAGTA
This sequence comes from Polymixis lichenea, assembly GCA_949091785.1. Classification (NCBI taxonomy): domain Eukaryota; kingdom Metazoa; phylum Arthropoda; class Insecta; order Lepidoptera; family Noctuidae; genus Polymixis; species Polymixis lichenea. The sequence goes on along the minus strand of OX420932.1, from coordinate 16,007,235 downwards.
GCTCGCGAGCAATTCAATAAATTTCAATTTGCAGGTCGGTGTCGTAAAACCGACCTGCGAATTGCAATTGTGACAGCGTAAACGTATATCTTAATATGATTTGCGACCGTTACAAATGTGGCTTTACAGAATTACCCATAATAATTAAATTCGCCAATACATTAAGTTCATATAATCTCTTTGAATGAATTTTTCATGAAATAGTAATTCTACCTGAGTGCATCCTCCTTAACGTTAAGTCTTAATTAGCGTTTGCTCAACCATACATTTTGTGACGTTTAAACGTCTCTTAACTTTACGTAACGTTTATAAATCAGGTGATAGAAAACATAAATAGCTTATTATAACTCCACATAATATAGATTAACACCTTATGATAGCTATCTATGTCTAGAACAAAAGCGATTTTATTTTGTACTCCTCTAAAAAAAGGAGTAAAGCCAAGACTTCCAGAGGTTCTCGAAAGTTGTTCAGGGTACAAAGAAAGTTATTCAGTTCAAGTTTAAAGAGTCAACTGGGAGCTCCTTGTTTTGGCGCTTGGTACGCGACTAGCTATCGTTTCTCTGTTTTGAGTCGTGAACTATTACGATTTCAGATCGTTAAACCAGATACTTACCTACTTTGATATCTGTGACTTTGTGGTTTCTTGCTAAAATTATTTTGTTTGCAGTTTTTCTGAAGGCTTTAGGCTTTTCAAATGATTAAGGGGTTTTCTCAGTAGCAGCCCGGGGTCTGAATTTGTGCCCGGTTGATGGCAATAGGATCGCCCTACATGGGACTTAAACATAACTGGTGAAATGTGGGTGTACCACTCTGCCCAACCTTTTCGGGGAAACAAGGCGTGATGCGATGTTTAAATTTTAAAGGCAAAATACTACGGGTGCAGCGACAAAGGCCGATAACTCTCAAAGTGAATGACTGCTAAGCTAAAGGCAATATTGATCAGCTGCAGACTCTTCAAATATTCGATATCCTAAATACAAGTATAAAACTCAACACCTCACCGCTTTAAACTCAACCATCTCATGTATGCAGCTAAGACTGCTTCAGTCGCATCAAATATTGATGCCCGTTTCAGCTCTATACTCTACGAGTTGCTTGTAACAGCTATAATCGCATATCTGTTCCGCCTGTTCTTGTTCCACGTAAATAACAGTTCCAAAAACTTGTTATAAAACAACAGGCTGTATTTTATATGTGGGGAAACACTATAAAATCGCATATCTGTTCTGCCTGTTCCTGTTCCATGTACACATAGTAGGTACTTCACTTTCTAACTAAGGTGTTACACCGATGCTAGAAAAGGAAAGAGCTTGTGATGATGAAACAATGTGTAATAGTAACAGTTTTTATCTCATTCTAATTAAGGTAACTGTCATAAGCATGAATAGAAAAAAGCTTGTGCCTGACGTGTGTTATTGATTTCATTATTTCAAGGAAAAGTAGCTGTTATTTCAGTTTGTTTGTCACAGTTACAGTCTCTTATCATCAGATACCTGTTATATTTAGCTGTTACAATAAATACGCCTCACTCCTACTATTTGTACAGCAGCTAAATAACTTATACTCTCTTTACAAACATACGCCAAACCAATTGAATGCAATCTTTTCGTTCATATGACAATGCCACGTCCAAACCGCATATAATTTGACCCAATATTGGTGATACGGAAATGTGTTACAAAATTGAAAAATATTTTAATTGCCAATATGGCGGGTCGTTGTTTCGGTCCGACATTGGTTTTATTGAATGTACTCGTAGTCGTACATTTAAATAATTATTTATGATTTTCAGTTACGTGGGGGGGTTCTGTAGGTAGGAGTCACAGAGAACTTGACGAAAATTAAAATAGAATTCACTTTTCTTTGCTTTGTTTTATTAAAGTCGATGTTATTATTGTTTGCGTTTTACAATTTGTTTAGCGTTACGTTTTTGTTGCAAATAGATAGATAGGCTTGTGGCCAAGTAATAACAGCTGCACGGGTCGATCGATCGGTTTAAACTACGCTTGCCGCAGTTGGCTTGTGGATGGGTGACCATCTTTACATACCATGCCCCGGAAAGCATGTTAATCCGTGGGCCCCGGCTGTCATTCGTGGATCTTTGACATTCGTTACGGGTCGTCAGAAACCCGAAAGTATCACAAACTATTCTTACCAAAAGGTATCGTATTACCCCGTAACTGAGTTGTGGAGGTCAGATAGGTCGCTCCATGTGGAACACTGGTATTCAGTTGCATCCGGTTGGACTGGAAGCCGACTCCAACATAATTGGAAAATTTGCTAGGCCACGGCTAGGCAGATTGATGGTTGTAAACAGATAGATAGGTCTTTATTATGTAGCTATATAGTGTAGCGTAAATCCGCTACGGTAAAAACCTTTTTGATTTCTAGTCCAACCTTTTCAATAAAGAAATTTTTTTTCTTCGTAGCTTTTGATCAAATTTAAAATTCGAATCGAAAAAAAAATCGTCTAATGTTTTCTCTTGACAAAACCCTCACTACAGATTTGGGAGCCATTGACGGCGGCATGAATTCCGTTTAAGAAAATTTTCATTTTAATGTGACAAGTTTTAAAAAGCAACGTTATTGTGTTGTGTGGTTAAAGCAACCAGTTTAAGCTGTTGCCAAGTGCAAATCAGTGTTTCCTTCTGCATTTATTGGGTATGTATTCCGTCACCTTTCCTCTTTTCTGATCTATTTTTGTTGATTCCCCCCTTTCATCAAAGATTCTTGTACCTGTGGTCTGAAGGCTCTTTTTCTTTGTCTTTAGACAAGCTACAGGCCGAGATTCGGTCTTCCCCACGGGCCTAATATCGGCGTGGTTACCCATTGACCTACCTGGCGCGCACCAGCCCTGAAAACCTGAGGCAGCTCGGCACGTGACGCGCTTCAAGAGTTGAAGCGTCGCTCCACTGCAGCCACGTAACCCCCAAAAGACCTTCCTATCTACCCGTCCGCGCGCTCCACCACCGGTCTGGTTTCAAAAGCGTATCGAAAATCATTACTACATATTGTTTTTTTTGTATTAGATTACTGTTTGTTTTTTTAAAAAGTATTAACATAGTCAATATTTCAGGTAATCCTTTAAAGACGCCCGGTTTCCCTTAATGTTTTAACGTATAACAAACGTACTTTTGCGTACATAGGCCTTGTTTTAACCGATTGCAATCGCTTGATAGGTCGTGTACCAAATAATTTACGTTTCCTTTTTTACCTCTCTTTTAAATTCTGTTTTACTCAAGTCTCTCCGCGTCAACCTCCCAAATCTAATTTTATTCTACAATTTTCACCCTTTTTTATATTTTTGTCTGTTTGTTTTTTGTACATTTTGTAATTTTTATTTTTCTCACCAAATTAAACGTGTTAGTAGCAGTGTGTGTTTTTCACTTCAATTTCTTATGCTACAATAGGTAGCTACCGGTAGGTTACAGGTATAGGTAGGTTCCGTGTGGTGCTGGACGTAAAAGAATAACACCATCCCATTTCTTCCCGTGGGTGTCGTAGAAGGCGACTAAGGGACTTACTAGAGAATGGGCAGCAACGTTCTCTATGCTTTTGACTACCATACTGCGATCGCCAACCCGCCTTCCAAGCGTGGCGATTATGGCAAATTCCCCCTTTTAAGGGAGGCTTATGTCCAGCAGTGGACGTCTTTCGGCTGATATGATGATAGGTAGCTAGTACGTACTAGCGCCCCATACTTGCTTCGCACGGCTTTTGTGACTTGATAAAACATCGTTTCTTTGTTTTAGGAGTTAGGTTATTATTATACACATAAAACTTTCGGGGTACATTCCCTAAATAATGGTTAAAACCGCATCCCAATCCGTTGCGCACTTTAGAGGAACAACGCGGTCACGCAGACAGACACGAAAATCAACTTTAATCTGTTATAGATAATGTATGTGATATGTATAGTTTAGTATATGATTGTATATATATTGTGTTTTATTATTCATAGCTGTGTTATCTCCAGTCTGTATAAAGTACGAATCTATGGGTGCCATAAAAAGTGACAAATGTTTTCATATCAGTAGGATGGGATGAGCGTTCATCTGTCCATTTGTCGTTCGCTTCTAGTTATCTATGGTCAATGTTTTATATCAAGGGATGGCGTCACAAATAACGATGGTAAGAATCATTATTTCTTAAGTTCAGCTGGCTTTGTGTTAAGAAAATGGTTGTGGGTGATTTTCTAAGGCTATGTGTTCAAGTGTATATTCTCTATCTAAGCGACAGATATCAATAGGTAAAGTCAGGTAAATAAATTGTTGTTATAAACTGATTAGGTACCAACCTATATTTCCCACTATATTCTAATCACACCTGCCATTTGTATGTACTTTTACAATAAGATTATATGACAAGACCATAACACGGTAAATTGACGTAGAGTGTACATTTGCTTAATAATGAATTTCTCTGATTATAAATACTTAGCCTTCTGAGGTATAAAAATAATTCAGCAAGCAATTACGCTTGCGAGCAGCCATTATCATTAAGTAAATACTCTAAAAATCACATCGATTTGCTTGTTGGTCAATCCGCACGAATTTACTCGCCCGAAATGGGTTAATCAACATTTTTATAAGCAATATATTTATTTGTGGGCGAATCGACAGCTCCAGAAACACTTTTACTTAGGAGTTATCGATTCGCCCTCAAATAAATTGACTTCGTGTGAATCGCCTACAGAAAATAATATATAATTTAAAAGTGTCAATTCGCCCGTTCCGGGCGACTAAATTCATGCGAATCGACTAAGAAGCCCTTCGATTACTCCTTCCTAACACATGTTTCAAATACCAAACCGAATTTCATTGAACGAACAGATCGTCACTAACCCTTGTAAACACAAATCAAGTTTCATTCAATTAGCAATAACACATTCCACTCGCCTAGTTTAATATGTTCCTAATCAGTAAACGGTACCTACGAATCCCACGATAGGGATGCCCCACGTCCCCGTCTTCCTAGAATGTTAATTATCAAGGAACCCACATCTACAGCGCGTATTAAAAAGGTGTGGTCATAATTAAGGGTGTGGTATTTCTATACGTCTCATTGAATATCAAACTGAGCAACTTTCTCCGTGGGACCGACATCGTAATCGCGAAAAAATAATCGTCGTTATCTTTACATACAAAACTTCAATACTATATATACAATGTCATGTTGTAACCCTAACCTATTTTATTTTCATGAAAACGTTTTTGTAATGTAAGTGATAGAAAAGTGTTTGATAGACTACGGTCAAACGCATTTAAACGTGACCTAAATGAACTCCACTTCGAGCGATTATTGCAGTGTTTTTCATAGAGATCTTTTCTTCTCGTTTTTATGTTGATTTTAATTGATTACTAGCTTTTGCCCGAGACTCCAGAAAATCTACCCATGTGTCAAATTTCATCCAAATCCCTCCAGCCGTTTTAAAGTGAAAGCGTAACAAACACACAAAAATCAAATATTAAATCTTTATAATATCAGTTCAGATTAATTATTGTACATTATTTAAATGCACCTGAATACAGATACAAAATATTTTGTATTTTGACAGTCCTAAGTGGTAAATTGCGTCTTATGACAAACACGTAGGTACGTTAGATAATTGCATGGTTTACGGCATAAGTTTATGATTGGCCGTTAGGCAGTCGGTCAGTGACAGCTTACTTACATCGTTTACTTCTGCGAAGTATTGAGTGTATTGACACTAAACTTCGACACTAAACTTCGCTATTTTGTTAGAAAACTGTTCAACTTGAGGCTCTGTTAAAGCTACAAACGTATTTATGATAACGTTATACATTCGACCCAGATATACATAAATGGGACAGCTGTTTATTTTTTCGTGATCAGTTTGATGGTCTAGTACCAGACGCTTAAATATTGCCACAATTTTTTGATACACGCTGTATATAGGAGCGAGTTGGGGATGGACCGCTCCTATCACACGTGGCCAACTTTCAGGGTAGCTACCTAATAGTTTTAATTAAACGTTAGTTAAGATTGTGCGAATAAATTGTGTTTTAATGTACTCTTACGGAGGTGCTAAAATATTCTGTTGGTGATTTTGTTGGAGAAAAAGAAATGCAAATGTTCTAAGGCGAGTTGAGCTAGTTGGGACGTTCTAGATAATTTTTTGTGGTGGGCTTCCAGTCTAACCGGGTGCAGCTACCAGTATTTTACCTATCTCACCAATCTGACCTCCACAACACTGTAACTCATGATACCTCTTGGTAATACAGGTTGTCAGACTTTCGGGCTTCTGACGATTCATAACGACAATGAAAGATTCATGAATGATAGCCGGGACTAGCAACTTAACGTGCGAGTTATTCGATCCAAGTCATGGAGAGGTCTCGGAATGTAAATATGGTTACCTATCCACGGACCGACCGCGGCAAGCGTTGCTTAACCCGATCGATCGATCATCATGACTACTATAGGTACCTGTTGTTTGAAAAGAAAGGTGTTCAATAAACATGCATGAATAATTTACTTCCAAACTTTAAAACAGTTAAACTGATGTATTTTTATATAGTTACAAATAATTTATTTTAAAGCCTCATAATATGACATTTTTGATCTAGTAACAAACGATAATTCTTCATTAATATAATGAATGTACTCAAAATACTCATTGAATGCATGAATGATAGGATACATATTTTAAAGCTTATCACAATACTGAATACACAGTAATCAGCTTAATGCATTATAGAGCATATGTCATATATGGAATTATGGAGATATGTATTGAAACCCATTTTAATTAAAAATAGACATGTTACTGAAATGATGCTGTGTCCGAAGGCTTATGAATTCAGCAATAGCTTATGGTTTCGACGCCGTGAACTGTTGCATAAGCATAATCGGCTTATAATCTTCGCAATGCTGAGACAAAGGCCTCCTCTCTTTGACGGAGCGGTGGTAATCTACCACACGGGCTCCGTGCGGGATGATAGATGTCACATGTCTTCGAATTTTTGGTTCTAAGACATACCGGTTTCTTCATGATATTTTCCTTCACCGATATGAGAACTGTGATCTGTGATGATGATATTATTTACACAAAGGGAAAGAGAACTCTTGAACCATCCCGAATTAATCTGAACTTGGTAGTCTGTAGGGAGCAGTGGTGGTCCTGTGCTAACGGCCCCGACTTACGAGTTGTAGGCGATAGGTTCAAGCCCTGTCAGTCGCTTTACTGTACGTAAGTTATATCATCAAAGTTGCTCTCAAAACGGTGAAGGAAAACATCGTGAGGAAACTGGGATGCCCTGTAACCAAAAATTCGAAGTCATGTATTGTGACATCTACTAACCCGAACAGGACCCTATTATGCTAGTAGGAACTTAGTAGGAAACTTATTATGCTAGTAGTCAGTAATTGCCTCCACGCATATAACCGTGGGGATTAATGCTCACACCATCTCTATACACCGTGACATTTTAGTCGTCTTACAACGGCAGCCCACTTCATATATCCAATGACTATTAATCATTTATAAAAAAAAAATGTTTTTTGAACAAATGCATAATAAAAAAAAATGAATATCTTTCACTAAGACGCATGACGTAGTTTGAAACACCCTGTTATGGAGATGAAATTAATGATGGAATGTAATGGTAGGTAGGTAGATATCTTCTACCGTTTGATACGTAAACATTATCAACGGGGAGGGTGTTTCATAATTCTAAAGAGCTATTTATTTTTCTTTGTACCTATTATTTTAATTAATTGTAACAATGTTTTAATCGCGCCTAGAGGTAATTTATAACAGATACATTGAGTGGACTACCTTTGTAAGACGACTAAAATGTCACGGTGTATAAGCCAAGTGAATCTACATCAACACGCAGGACAGAGTCGGCGATATTCTATGTTTATTAGAAATTCGTTAGAATCTTAAAACTTAACCGTTGCTGATATATATTGCAGAGCAAGCGAGCTGAAGTGGTAGACACTGACGCGACGTTGGAGCATACGAGTCCTGGAGTGGAGACCGCGTATTTGCTAGCGTAGTGGGAGACGCCCCCCAGCTAGATGGACTGACGACCTTAATACCTCTTTACACTATCGCGCGAGCGGCGAGACGAGCCGCGAGGCAAACCACGAGACGCGTATGTAATCGGTGCGCTCGTGGCTCGCCTCGCAGCTCGTCTCGCCGCTCGCAGTGCTCGCGTCGGAAGCGGTTTTGAGTGAAAGGGGAAGCGCGTGTGGTGTTTACACTCGCGTTCGGTCTTTATTCGGTTACAAGTATTTTGCCGTGCCGATTGTGTGGATGCAATGGATTGGTCTCGAAAAGACACGTTACGATTCATAGAAGTATTTGAAAAGAACCGGATAATTTGGGATCCTAAGAACAAAAATCATAAAAATCAACAAAAAGTTACTGATGCTTGTTTGTGTTTGTAAATTAGTTGCGTATTAGTAGAAGCTCAGTAAAGAAAGAGTCGATGCCGCTAATACTTTGACGTCCTCCGTAGTCGATAGTTCGAAAACAACTGAACGCACTGCGAGAGTCTGAACATACATTGCTTATCTCGATCTGTGGCCGAGACACGAGACGAGCCGCGAGGCGAGAGTGTAAACGAGCTATAAGAAGACGGCTGGGACATACTGTATGCGGAAGGTGGGGGACAGCGTGTTATGGCGCAGCCTGGGTGACGCGTATGTCCAGCAGTGGACTGTGATAGGCTAAGATTGATTGATTGATTGACGTAACTTAATGCCGCCGCGCCGTTTGCACACAGCGGTTCACAGAAAAGAAAAAAAAAAAAGGTTTGTAGTTTCAAAGCGATAATATTACGGCGATAAAACAGTAGTGCGCTACAAGCTTTAAGTATACATGAGCCTTAATGTGCTCAATGCTTAATGAGTTCTAGAATTGTCAACAATACTTACCAAACCGTTTGGTTGAAGTTCACGAATAAATTATTGTTAGTGACCTTTAATGGTCAAGCACAATTTGACTTTGTGCTATTTAACGACGAGGTCAAGTCTATAAAGTAATCGCCAACTTCAGTACTAGTAACATTTCGACCTTTGCTTGTCCTGCGTTGACAATGGAAACCGCCCCAACATAACTCATTGGTCACTATTCATTCACTATTGAAATGATCGATGCCAGAGCTGACTGTGCCTTTCAGGGTCACTGGCTGGTGATAGGCTTGGCTTTTTTTTTAACTAACCATATTAACCTAATTATCTAAGAATGTTACTAACACCAAAATAGCTATTAACTAAATTATGGACCTTAGTTAGTCTGAAATAAAGTTTTATTTATGTATTAGAGCAGTAGTGGCCCAGTGTGATAACGCACGCGTTTGCGAGTTGTAGGTTGTAGATTCGAACACAGACAGGCGGTTTACTTTGTGTTAATTATTATATCACGACTGCTCTCAAAGCGATGAAAGAAAACATCGTGAGGAAACTGCATGTCCTAGAGCTAAAAATTCGAAGACATGTGACATCCACCAACCCACATTGGGCCCTAATCCACCATGCGGTGGATAACGCTCTGCTCTCTCTTACTGACTAGTGACGCAAATTCTGTCGTGTGTTGAGCAGAAAAAAACAGCCCTTAAGGTGACGAATTTATTTTGGCTGGGACTGTATCTAGGTTAATAAAAGTTTAACTAACACTACATATCACTACATAGTATAAAACAAAGTCGCTTTCTCTGTCCCTATTCCCCTATGTATGCTTAAATCTTTAAAACTACGCAACGGATTTTGATGCGGGTTTTTTTAATAGATAGAGTGATTCAAGAGGAAGGTTTATATGTATAATACACCAACCTCCACGCGGGCGAAGCCGCTGGCAAAAGCTAGTTATTATTATAAAACAAAGTCCCCCACCGCGTCTGTCTGTCTGTCTGTAAAACTACTGAACGGATTTTCATGCGGTTTTCAGCAATAGACTGAGTGATTCATAAGGAAGGTTTATGTGTATAATTTGTTAAGGATTTGTGTAAATTGGTTAACGCGGGCAAAGCCGCTGGCAATAGCTAGTTAAAAATAATATTGCCTCTTTTAAACTCGGTGTGAGCTCTGATATCTAGTAGACGTTCAGAAAACTGTGCTTTTTAAACTCGGCTCCAAATAAATCCAGCTGCGGTTGGCGAGACAGCTTAAATTCGCACGAGGCAACTTGAGTGTCATTGTTTTACGGTTTTCATTAGTTATCACTTAATTTCGGGCTGGCCGCCATGCTGGACGTGGGCTGACAGTTAATCGCAGATGTTTTAGGATGAAGCTAAGTAACGAGATAGAATAGTCTCTTTATATTCGATTTTGATTCTGCTCTTATCAGTGCTTATAAAAGAATATAGTGACGTAATGTTTAAAAACAAAAAAATCGAATAGGGTACCTATTCGATTAACTATAAGTGACAATATGATATGAATGTTGTAATAGGATATTTTACTCTATAAAAATGAAAAAATCTAAAAAAATATTATTGAGATAGATTTGGCAAAAAGCAGTCGGAAAATGTTGGTTTTTAGTTCATGAAATAACAAAATAAATTTTAAAATTCAATTCAAAGATTTCAGTTTTTTAAATCTGTTTTTAAATAGCTTAAAATAGTAGCCGCCAAATTTTTACGTCATACCGCTGTTACTAATCAACTGAACTACTTTGTACTTTTATTATTTTCGTAACCACGGTAATTTTTATTGAAATTATATCCTACATACAGGAACAGCAAACCAACGATAAGTAGACTAATAACCCAATTTTTATATTATAAACAATTATCGTACAAAGTATCAGCGCATTTGCTTACACAGCATACTGACGTCATACCCACATAGTAATATGGCGTCCACTGCGTACAGCGTAATATGAAAATGTAAATTTTAAATGCATTTTTATGGCACTAATCGATCCAATAGAAATGTTGTGTTTTTTAGTGGTTTATTAGCATTTCAGAATCTAAGACACTTTTAAAAACTGGGTGTTATACCGTATTGTCACATTTTTACGACAAGTGCTGTTTGATTTGTCTAGTGGTCGCAAGCACTACTGCTGAGCATGAGTTCCTGGGCTCGATTCCCAGATCGGGCAAAATGTTATTGGGTTTTTCTATCACTTGTCATTTCTCAGTAGCAGCCAGGAGTCTGGATTGATGCCTGGTTGACGACATAAAGATAACTGGAAAAATGTGGGTATACTGTAGGCATACCTCTGCTCAACCCTTCGGGGAAACATGGCGTAGTGTTATGTTTATGTGCTGTTTAATGAAGCAGATCGCAATTAAAGATACTTGTAAAATTGACGGACTGACTCATGTCTGTTTTGTTAAACAGGTCCCTAGTTATTCACTCAACTGTGACAAAATCAAAATTTGCCACAAAAATCGCATCTGTGGCGGTATCAAATTTTGACGCCCGATGTATATATTGACCGTTATTGTATTCTTAAACTGTATCTACACTGCTTTAACTTGCACAAATTGCAGGGGAGGAAACAAGAATGGCATACTGTCGCCAGGCAAGTCTTTGAAACACACGAATGGCGGTTACTAGACTTTTCTAAAGTCGCCTCTGTCGTTTCGTTCGCGCACCCACCGACTAGTCGAATGGTTTCTGTCAGATATAGTTTCATTCGATATACTATGAAACCAACCTTTGTTGGTGCAAGATTAATTCAAGTACATACCATACGGTACTCTAGATGGATCTAATCCTGCCCTTAGGTCTTGCCAGTCGCGCTTGGATTACGCCTATAATCACCAAAGGGTTAAGCACAGGTGTACCTATAGTATGCCCGATATACGGAGGTGTGCCTTAGGTATATAAACACTTTATGATAGTTCACTTTCAAAGAAATAAGGTAATTGTCATCTTACACGTAGTTGCAACCACTACCGCAGTATTACAGTATGATCGAACCACCTCTGATCGACCGATTTGTCCCTTTATCGTCCTACAATTTAAAAACATAACCTGCTTTTAAAGTAGAACCAACACAACCGGCTTGTTAGTCGATTCGCATGAATTTGCTTTACCGAATCTGACTGACTGACTTTTCATAACTTTATTGTATAAAAATGAAAACATGCCGATCACCTAATACGTATTTCTGGAATTGTTAATTCGTCCACAAATAAATTTTTCTTCGTGCGAGCCGCTCCTATAATAGTCTAATTGTGAAAGTTTGTATGTTTAGATGTTTGGATGTTTGTTACTCAGTCGCCGCAAAAACGGCTGAACGAATTTGGATGAAATTTGGTAAACAGATAGTTTATAACTTGATTAACATATAAAAAACTTTTCATCCCGATAGTACGTTCCCGTGGGATACTTGCCGACCTAGAGGCCAGCGGCTGGCAAACGCTAGTAGAAAGTAATATATTACTTGAAAGTGTCGATTCGCCCGAGTAAATTTGTGCGAAATAAGCCACACAACTTCGCGATACAAGTTCAAGCAACAGCTTTCAAGGTCTGTTTATCTCCCAGTCACCACCCAGATACAGAAATACTCCCCAACAATGTAAGTTTCGTTACAGTCAGACTTATTCGCGTTATGAGGTTTTACCAGTCTGCTTATCAAGCAAGAGAAATACTTGTACCTAGGCTTAAATAATTTAATATTATTACGCGTAGGTGGCCTGGAATTAAGACAAATTCTCGCTACGCTGGTGTTTTCTGGCTTTGAGGGTACGTTTTGGATTTTCGTCAGTTCATTTCTATTAAAAGTTTCTTAATATCGAATATAATGTTTTGGAGTCTGTTGGTAATATATATTAACACCTTATTTTGAAAGTTGTATCTATGTTGTCATGTACAGTTTCCAAAAAAATAATAATAACTAGGATTGCCGGATATAGTTGAAGTTAAGTAAGAAACCGATGTATGATTTTAAATGAAATCGCTAAATGTAGCGAATGATACGTGAAGCAAAAATTTTGAAACCCTTTCCACGGAAATTGCACGAACGGAGAAGTATGAATTTTGACACAGTTCAAGTTTATTTGGAGAAGAACTAGAGAAATCTACTATTTTTATAATGTATTTCTATTTAAATGAATTATGGTCGAATTTTGACCACAGGGCCATCACTAGTTTGATTTCATAAATAAACTGATTGTTTTCTATTAATTAAATTATTTTTTATTCGAAAATATTAGTTTCTTACTAAACTTCAACTAAATACGACAAGCCTGTTTTATTTTATCTTTTTTTGACCGTACATCGATGTACTTATGTATTGGTTTTGATCTCATTTCAGTTGATATTTGGAATATTGACTTTAAGACATTGAAACCTGTCTGAAACGGTTAGACGTCGAATAATTATAATAAGTCATATGCATAGGTGTTGCTAATTAACTGATAATGTAAATTCTTACGTTTTATGCACAGAGCACGGTCAAGAGATCTCTTCCTTTGACCCCGGTGCTAGAGGTGGCACTGTCAACGCTTTACAAATAAACCAAGCAAAATATCGTGACGGTATTTTTTCACGCACTGGATTTTCAGCGCACTGCGTAGTGCCGACAGTTGAAAATCGAACAGTGTGTTTTTTCGACGCGCTGGTTTGCACTCTGTTGGATCCTCAATGCTCGGCTCAACACCGAGAGTTGAAAACCCAGTTCACGATAAATCCCGCCACGATATTTTAACGTACTCGCGGACGTGGTTTTACTCACTCTACGACACAGACGACGTATAGAAATTGATGGCTATGAAAATCGTAACAAAAACAAATGAATAACACTCAGTGTAGCTATCCTCGTCTATCTTTTAACTTTATTAAAAAACAAAAGAAAGAGTACACTGCCTTTAGAAAAAATAGAGGAAAACAAACAACATCTTATACAAACTATGAAGGGTTGCATGGCACACATCCCACCATAAACTATTGGATAAAAACTCCGAACAATAGCGCCAGTGTATATTTTTCAACCAACTAGCGAGCACAGACACGGTCCGATAGGCTGAAACGTGTTACGTACTGACACTGACAAGTGCATTAACCTCTATGCATTCATACTGCGTCGATAAAGTGTTCGGGGAATAGGGATGCTAGCTGGAATATTGTGTTTTTGAGCTATCTTTTGCATAGAGACACATACCTTTTCTACGTTTTCCTAAGGGTGCAAATAGGAGCACCAATTTGCATTTATAATTTGGTAAGCTCGAATTTGGAATATTTAATCACGCAGATATGATCGCTCTACAAGGTGGAAGGGACGACGACGTACAAACAGAAATATTTAATTCAGCACGTGATTCTTGACCCTAAAAAATTTTCGTCAGTTATCAAATCAACTTTTTTAATCAGCTTTTTTATTGAAAACTTCAATTTTTAAGCGGTCAAAATGTGTGGCAGAGCATTTTTTTTATAGCCGACGATTAATTTCAACAGGTTGACAATCGTGTACTGAAATCCATGGTAACTGTTTGTACGTTGATGTCCCTGCCACCCTGTATAGACTAAAAGCAACATTGACACGAGACATCTGCATCAATGGTATTTTATCTCTGACATTTTCGTCTGATTCAAACTCAAACTCAAACTCAAAGCATTTTTTTCAAATAAACCAATTACAGGCACTTTTGAATTGTCAAGGTCGGCGAGTTAGAAAAATGAAGCTAGTTGCCCATTCCAAAGCGTAGGTACCTATGGAGAAGAACGGGCAAGAAACTCCATGGACACTCTTTTAAAATCATGGTGTTGTTACAAAAAGTTGGTTACATCATTATGTTGAAATTTTCAATGTGAGAACGATGTAAAAAGACGTGCACATTAAAGCGTCCGTAATTAAAACAAAATTAAAATAACAATTCAGAAATTAAAATAAGCCGTGGGAGCCAGGAGATGACCAGTCCCCACTGGCGGCGCCCGTTCACGAACATGACGTGTGGATTTCTATGAGAGCATGAAAGGGTTATTTGAATTAAGTTTTAAATTAGAATACTTAGTTATTTATCAAAACAATTATGTCAGCTTTAATTCATAAGATACGTATGAGAGAGCAATACTGCTTTCCTTGCAAAATATAACAGCGGTGTTAAACGTACCCGAGATCTACAAAATAACCCCAGTTTTAATTAGAATCAGTTCATTTGAAGCCGAGAACGACAAACACTTGAAACAAGAAAGTGTCAATTGAAACCGAATTCATTGAACTGCACTGCCAAAGTTCTATTAGGCTGGACATTTATAGAGACGAGTTCAGAAGTACTCGAGAGGTGAGCAAATTGAAACAGAACATTTATACAGAGCTTTGGGCTAAAACCAAGCCCTAACTTTGAGTTTTGTTGAACATTGAAATAGTTCGGCGTACCTAGAAAGCTCTTGAGGTAACTTAGGGGCAAGTTCACCTCATAATTGTACACTCTCTATTACTTTATACATATACTAGCTTATGCCAGCGGCTTCGTCCACGTGGAAGTCCGTGTATTATATAAACCTTCCTCATAAACCACTCCGTCTGTTGATGAAAACCGCATTAGAATCCATTGCGCAGTTTCGAAGATTTAAGGCGATTCACACACTAAGACGCACCACGCAACGGGGCGCAGATAACGCACTCGCGCGCGTGATTATTTTCATACAAATTTAATAAAAACGCTGGAAAAGCACTGAGAATTTGGCTCGTTTCGCGCACCCCGGAGCGCGGTGCGTAGCAGTGTGTGATCCGCCTAAGCGTGCAGTCACGAAAAGCGACTTTGTTTTATACTTACTATGCAGAGTTGTTTGTGTACAAAGAAACTTCAGCTGCACTTGTAGTTATCAAGCCTCTTTGTGTATCACCTGAATAGCCTTTTCCCTAGTATGTTGGGGTTGGCTTCCAAACTAACTGGATGGAGTTGCACACTAGTATTTTACATGGAGCGACTGCCTATCTGACCTCCACAACCCAGTTGCTGGGTAATACGATACCCTTTGGAAAGACTGGTTGTCAGACTTTCGGGCTTCCGACGACCTGTAACGGGTGTCAAATATTCACAAATTGTAGCTGGGACCAACTGGTTTTTTTTGGGTGTGTAATCATCAAATAACTTCTCCCGCTCTGGGTGGAGCAGGAAGGCGTGTCAGACTTTTACTGACTAAAACCCACCCGTGTTCCTTCAGTTGCCTGTGTGCCAGGGGCCGCGGTATCTCTTTCGAACAACCTGCACCCCTGGCAGGGGGGACCAACTGGTTAAAGTGCTTACCGATGCACGGAGGGCTCTTGGTTTGTAAAGATGGTAACTCATCCACGGGCGATCGATCTCTGCGGCTTTTACTACTTAGCCACAAGTCATTTTAAATAACCGCTCCGGGCAAGTTCACCTCATAATTATACACTCATTATTATTTTATACACAAAGTTTGCGCTCAAAGAAATTTCAGCTGCACTTGTAGTTATCAAATCTCTTTGTATATCATCTGAATAACCTTTTCTCAAGTATGTTATGGTCGGCTTCCAGTCTAACCAGATGCAGCTGATTACCAGTAATTTACAAGGAGATCTGACCTCCACAACTCAATTACTGGATAATACGATACCCCTTGGTAAGTCTGACAACCAGTCTTAAAAATAGGTATCGTACTACCCATTGTCAAAGATCCACAAATGACAGTCGGGACCAATGGCTTAACGTGCTCGCCGAGGCACGGAGGGCTTTTGGATTCTAAGCTGGTTACCCATCCAAGGACCAAAGGCGGCAAGCGTAACTTAACATAATCCATCGATCCGTGCAGCTGTTACTACTTAGCCACAAGTCCCTAAAACTCAACTTAAATAACCGCTCCGGGCCAGTTTACCTCATAATTATACACTCTCTATTATATTATACATATGTTTAAGTTTGCGCGTAAAGAAGCTTCAGCTGCACTTGTAGTTAGTTACCAAACCGCTCTGTGTACCTATGTGAACATAAAATAACTTCTGTGTTTGTTGAATAATACGTGTGGAATGTTAATGACTGTTTGATAGAGCTTGAAGCTCGTAACGTTCCTATTGTTTTGTTTTTACCCGTCTACCTGCACTGGGAACTTGTTTGCATTTTGATGAACTATAAAAACAATTAGTACTGCGAAACTAAAGATATATTTGTTACAATAAATAGTTTGAATCGTTTGTAAAATAACTTCATTTCACAATGGCAAACCCAACTCTTGTTTTGAATTGAATAGTATTTCAGTTTTCTGTAAGAATGGGTTTAATATTTAGCGTCGAAATTTGCGGTTGGATTTTATTTAATAGTTTGTGAGAGAACAACGGTTCTATTACGGTGTTGTATTTTCGATTCAACTTTTTGGTATTTAATGAACAGTGACTCTGACGCCTGAATTTTCTATATTGAGGATATTCAAAAGGGCGGTGTTGAGAATATGTCCTGACTTTATTATGCCAACTTTGATAAGAACCCATACATGTCCTCAATGATTATGGAAATCCATCCATATCTGTGAGTCACAAAAAGCATCATTTTTACTGTATCTTATATTTATGTTAAATTCTTCTGTACGTGTGCATGTCACTGAACTCCTTCTAAGTCTGGACCGATTTTGATGTTTTTTTTTGTGTGCGATTCACAACTGAACTCAGTAGTTGGCGCTGCGATCAAGTTCTAGGAAACAGGACAACGCAAACGACAACTGATCAGTGTCAGCTAGTAATATTATAAAGAGGTAAAATATGTGAATTTTTATGTAGGGAAACTGCTGATCCGATTCTGAAAATTCTTTTACTTATGGAAAGCTTTGCCGAGTGTCATAGAATATATTTTATGTTAAAACAAGAAATTTCTGGCGTACAGAAGCTAGTCATTAATAACAAAACTCTAGACTGAGCTATTCAATACCGAGTGCCATAATTACTGACTTTATTACTTGTAAATTCAAATTGATTTATCAATTTCCTTTAGAGGAATGCCAACATTCTTCTTGATTACTGTCACGTAAAAACACTTGTTACACAGACGGAGCGAGGCCTGTAGGCAATGTTGACATCAATCACTTTTGCTTTGCCATGTTTAGATTGCCCAAATTAAGGGCGTTTGTTAGCTCCCTTTGTCTCGACGAAAAATAATGGTGATTATTCAACTCTTCTCCTTATTCTTTGAACACATTCGTGATTCAATTACGTGTGTGTCGTCTGTGACGTATATCGATAGATTGTGGTTGCTTTTTTATTTATCTGTAGAACGTAAGAACATTATTTTGTCACAAAATCATACATCCAGATTTTTATATGCCTGACTGAACAGCGCTTCCGCAAGGAGTTACTGCAATAATTATTGTAGCAATTAGTGAGCAACATTGCTTCAGATCGCTCGATGATAAAATTCCAGGAATTTGTTGCAAGAGATACCAGTACCACCTTACCATATTGAGCGCTACGGAGCAATTACTGTTAGTGCACCTTCCGGCTATCGTTGCTGAAAAATGAGTCAGTGTAAGACACAGCTTATAAAATAATCAAATAAAAAGAGAATTTGGACAACAATCAGAACGGCAACCAGTCGGTTATCTTTTAAAATGTAGATACGTGAAGTTATTCCAAAGATGTTGGCTGAAACATACCAGCTGCTTGCTGGATTCATTGAAATGAAATGAAATGAAATGATTTATTTATGTATGTAAGTAGATCTTATAAGACGCTTTTACGCGTCAATATTTTAAAAACTAGATGGCACCGGCATTTACAAGCTAACGGTTCCCTGAGAAGAAAAGCCTAAACAAACTCCGAGGTCAAGGACTCTTATAAAGTCCAGATATTATACTATTTGAATTTTATGTGAGTCTAACATTGCAGGGCAATGTCTGGAAGAGGCTTTTGAAGAAAGAGCTATTACTCATTAGAAAGTTTATTTTGTTTATAAAGGGTAGCAGGGATACCAATGCGCAAACTGAAACCATGAATTCAGCACATGATTCTAGATGTACCCCCTTTATTTTTGGATGGGAAATCTTCAAATGACTTCTCCCGCTCTGGGCGTCTGACACGCCCTCCCGCTCTGGAGGGCGTGTCAGACTTTTACTGACTAAAACCAACCCGTGTTTGTTCAGTTACCTGTGCCAGGGCCACGGTAACTCTTTCGAAAAAATCCGCGAACCTGGTATTCATCGGCCCTAACGGACCCCTTGACATTTTTCGTCGGGTATAGAAAAAATCACAGCTGTTTCTTATAGAACTGCGGTCAACGGTCAAAATATATAGTAGAGCTAATTGTTTTTTAATAACTCACGAAAACTGTTAACGCAGTGGGGATCAGAATCATGCACTGAATTTATTGTAACAGGTTGTGCGTCAATCACACATTTAAGGTGGAAAGGACTGCCACCTTATACAGGGTGTAACAGAAACCCTATTGCTATCGTCAAGCAATAAAGATAACAGCTGGTATAGAATCACTGTACATAGTTTCAACTCAAAATAAAATACTCCAAGAATTGATACCAACGTTTTCGGTTTCATATGTTTCTTAAATTCAAATCATAACAAACGTGTCACTGCACTAGTAGGTCAATAACATTCCACGTTACTTGCCAATATCACGATAAAGCTCTTCCGAGGGATGTATTTGTTTTAATTTGTTCTGATATCAATGTATTAAAAATTCTTCTAACTTCCGATCATGTAGAGATAGGATGAAAACAAAGAAGCCGTGCCCTTGGTATGTATATACCCTTACAGTTATATGTTGTATGTATGTATTAGTATTTATTCTTATTTTTTAAAGTTGTTTCCAAGCTATCTATCCCGCATGTTGCATCTGCCGTGTTGTAACTCTGCATCACTCTAAGATTGGTTAGTAGAAAATGCCTCAGGCAAATAATCCGCCTTTGTACACTATTTATTTACGTGCGTATAAAGTTTTAATAAATACGTATTACCTAGTGGTGGTTTTTTGTTCAAATAAGTTAAGGTAACGTGTAATTTCTCGACAGTGTGTACCTACATAATATGACCGTTTCGTCCGCTTCGCATAAGTGGGTTATAGTGATCGACAGTTTGGGCTTAGCTAATTTACGCCCAATTACTTACCCCGTGATACAGCAGATTTTGAGCTTAAGAGCAATAACATAATGAGGTCAGTTTGGGTGCAATGCAGTGAGATGGCGAGATAAAATAGTGGAAGCTTAATTACTAAGTAAGTAAATATAGCTTCTGAGGAGATATACTTAGCTAAATGTCAGAATGAGATACACATTTTTTTAGTGGACAAAGGATACTATATCAGCCTTTCTGAAAATAATTGTAGACTTCAGAAGTATGATTCAATTTGTATTCGTTTTCAAAATAACATTAATTAGGTATTCTTATTTTTTTTTTTTGTTCACTTTATTTTGGTTTTAGTTACGTTTCCTTCACGTCGCTCTCATTACTTTCATTGTGGACAACATAATGTATTTGTGCTTACTATCCCTTACCTTTGTATATAAAATAAACTGAGAGTCTAATTATAACTGAGTAAATAATATTTCATAAGTCTGTCATGTTATCGTTTGGTTTCCAGAAATAGTAAATCGCCCACCCCCATTTTCGTGGCCTTCGAAAAGACTTTTATGATTATAATTCTTTAAATACATATTTATTACCGTCATAGATCATATTTTGCTTAAAATACAACCGGACACTGGCCAAAAACAAATTGCAAAAAACCTTCCCACTTACCTACCCCTTGCCTTCAAAGAATCTTGTTTCTGTGACTAAGAAGTGTGATAGGTAAAATCCTCTTTCGGTATCCTCCAGAATTCATTAGACGAGCCTCAATAATCTGTTGATTTATAATCCTCCTTGAGTGGATGCACTGAGGGAAGGGAGCCCCCGAATTTTTCTTGTCTTTTGCATTTTGCAGGTCAATGTCAAGTTGTATGTAGATTAAAATATAATTCGCGTAGTGGTGTTGTTGGTGGATTATTTGCTTGGAGACACCTACTGACGCCTCTGTTGTTCCAACTTTCGCAAGTGTGACTACTTTGCATGGGGCCTTGAGTTTTTTTTTTTTGAGGTTGGGAAATCATCAAATAACTTATACCGGTCTGGGCGGTGAGGGAGGACTTTTACTGACTAAAACCCACCCGTGTTCCTTCAGTTGCCTGTGTGCCAGGGGCGAACGTATCTCTTTCGAATAACCCGCACCCCTGGTAACAACCCGCACCCCTGGATGGGGCCTTGTACGAACCTCATCATTCCCTTTCCATCAGGCGTGATCGAGGTCAAGAGCAGGCCCATTCAGCATTAAAAAAGTAAGTATTTTTTTAAGTTAGTTTGTAGGAGTGTGGAGTAAATTTTTTTCACGCGCCCCACGATTTTATTTTCCTGAATTATTTTTTAGCTTTTAGTTAAAACTGTTTAATAAAAATAAAAAAAATACTTATTTTATTTTCAAGTTTTTATTTCGTTACTTAATATTTCTCATTCTATGTAGTTTTTTTTTGAGTTGTATTATTATCAAAATTAAAGGTGTGTACCAAATATCAGATCAATCTGCCAACAGGAAGGGGGTAAAATTTTAAGTACTAAATTTGACCCAAAAAAACAACAACAAACAAGCAACAAGCTAAATAATTTTTTATTTTTTATTTAAATAAAACCGTTTAAAAATACCGCGTTAATCGTAGTTTAACCATCGATCGACCCGTGGGGTTGTTATTATTTAGCCAAGAGCCTAATAATATAATCACAATAATCACACCCACTACATATCCCAAATTAGATTACGCTGAAACTGTCAACTATTGATAACTTTCAGTGTGCACTGAATAATTCAGTGGTGAATTTCATTGATTAAATTCTCCTGTTTATTTGATACTAAAATGAAATCATCACTTAATTGGATAACGCAAATTGATGTATTTGTAGTCACGTTAATTGAATTAATTAGTCTAAACGTAATGTGGGTACAATGGAATTGAAAGAATCTCTTATTTTACGTGTCATGTTAGTAAAATGATCCATTATGCGAATTATGATTAATCGGGAAATGTATGTTATACAGGGTGAGAAGTTGAAGCGGGCGCTATAGAGGGAGTAGTACGATAAATATAGCTGCTGCCAAGTTTTATTATAAGTACGTTTTTAAGTACTTACCTAAGTGACACTACATCCAAACATTTTAAAATAACATTTTTTGGCACCAATCGACAGTGTCGATACGGATTAGCCGTTAGAATGTTTGTTACTCAATCACGCAAAAACGGCTTAACAGATTTGGATGAAATTTGGCACACAGATTGTTTATAAACTGGATTAACACATAAGATACTTTTTATTACAGTAGTACGTTCCCGTGGGATAATTTTCGACCTCCGCTCGGACGGAGCCGCTGGCGAAAGCTAGTTTGTAATACTTTTAAACAAGAAACGGCCTAGTCTACCGTTGCGGCTTCGCAATATTGCATATTTAGTCAATAAATAGTAAAGTTAAGTGTCGAAGCATACCAGGCTGGTGAAATAACCGAGTAATGACAGGAACTAGTGAGTTCCTTGTGAGTACTCAGCCATTTTACCAGGACGGAACTCTCAGGACTTACTCTGTGCCTCGATCTAGGACGAATTGTACATTATTATAGGTATAGTTTGCTCTAAACTAATTAGTGTGCCATCTGCAATTATTGTTGCTATCCTTTGTGTTCTGTGCGCCGCCTGTCACATAGTTTATTTACCTCACTATTTCTGTTATTGTGCCACGTTCGTTGTTCAAATCCGAACTAACATCCGCCATCTTGTTTTTAAATACGTTTCACGAAAAATGCCAACTTCTCCTTTCTGTCATCGTCATTCGAAAAACCCTTGTAGCAATGTATCTGCTTGTAAACCCCGGTGATGTGTGAGCTTTCCGCGTATCCTACCGTCCAATCCTTACCTTGGGGTATTATGGGGCTAGTACTACTCACGCGGTTGCTGTTCTGCATCGCAACTAATATGCACACCCTTTCATTCGTTTCCAGGGTGAGGTTAAGAACAGAATAATCCGTCCTGTGCTGCACTAAACTACTACTAACGACCGTACAACCTGCCCAAGGATCGATCTCGAAGAACAGAACCTGTGCTGCTGACAGGCCACTGCAAGATATCCACGTGGCTACCTAGGGTCGGGACCATTCTTAAGCCTTAACAGAGGCGAGCCAGCAATCAAATCAGTCTGTGAATCTAACCGTGTACTTCTTGATAACTAAATATGTGTGTGAAGTTATGCAGCTGGTTTTCTTCCTCTCTCCACACACTACCTTGCAAAGCCTTAGCCCTTACACCAGGGCCACATGTGTTTTAGCAGCGACGGCATCACAGATCGTCGAAGTAAGGACTTGGCCCTAGAGTCAACGAAAGTTGCGTAGTAATTCAAGAGCGGTTCTCGTTGGTAACAGAAATCCGATTTTCAGTTTTTGGCTTATATTTAATAAACGGGTCGTCCTATGAAAAATGAAATGGAATTTCAGTATCCTGAGACGAAAGGAGCTTATTCTGTGGATGACCTTTAATTGGCCTTGACCGCGACCTTGACTAAATTATTTCCTACAAATTGTGTGAGTTAAGTGTAAACATAACTGTGGGTGACCTTAAATTGACCTTAACTAAATTACTTACTACAAATTGTATGAGTTAAGTGTAAACATAACGTTTCGGAATATTGTAGCAACTGGTTTTTGGAAAACGACCTTTTTCTCTGAAATAAAATATATTATTCATGGATCTCTCTCTTCGATCCTGTACCTTGTACTAGTTTCTGCTTGTGGTTCCCCTACATTAAAATAAAGTTTATAACAATTTTGTGGATTTTAATAACATGGTGCCATTTGATTAGTACACCTCGTTTCGCGATTCTACTGTTATCCTAAGTTCATGATCATAAGTTTTATAAATTGTTATTCAGCATTAGTTTTTATCCAGTGCGCAAACTGTAACCATGAATTCAAAATATCATTCTAGACCCCAGCGCAGAAATTTTTCGTTGGTTATACAAAAAAATCAGCTGTTCCATACATTTTGACCGCGTAGGTATTGCACTTTTCTATGAGACAGCTGATTTTTCATGTATAACCGACGACGAATTATATCTATAATATATAGATATGCTGAATTCATAGTTACAGTTTGCGCACTGGTTAAAAATGTATACTGTATATTGAAATAAGATATTGAAACCTGTTTCACAATAGAATAATGTTTTCTAAATAAGTTTTTGTTAGACTTTTGAATACAAGTTCAGTAGCGACTAGCGTAAACTTTATAACAATATTTATGCACGCGACAGCTTAGCCGAGGGCCATGTACACCAAGTTTACTAAAGTTGTTGGCGACTACAAGAAGAACTGATTAATAATTAAGAGTTTGATTAAACAATAAAAACCATTTTCTTATAGGTAAAATAGATAGGTAATTCGTTGTTACATTCTTAAGCATAGGGATAGTTTTCATCTCCCATAGTTAATAATAAGTTTTACCAATACCTAATGTAGCTATAAACCAATCAATAAGAAACGTAGTTAGCACCCCACACATCCTCAAAAGGTAAATAAATATCTAAACTAATGGTATCACCCATAAAACAGGTTCTAACTCGACAAAAACACACAGGTAAAACATTAACAGGCACCTACACACACATACGCAACAAATGGTATCGCCCTCGAGCAAGCAAAAACTTGTCCGAACAGGTCTAAACCTGTCGAGAATTAGACTCATGCTTGACCAAAATATCCCGGCCTTTCTTATTGTTGATTGGTTTAGAAGCAATAAATATAAATAATTATCAGTGGGCCTACCCGCTACTTGTACCCTAGTAGAAAACTACTTAAGAAAAATTGAAATGTAAAACGAGTTAGTATTCCATAAGTGCGCGGCTTAATAAATGAAAAGTGTATGTAATAAGGTGTTTCAATAAGAATCCCCTACAAGAATTGGTCCTTCTGCAGCCGGATTGAAGAACTGAAGCCTGAGCCTGAAGATACACGAAGAATACAGAAGCTACTTGAAGATATATCGCTGTATGAAGATAAGCAGCGTTTTACAAGAAGCTTACGTATCTTGGTAAGTTACGTGAAGATTAGTTCTACGAGCCGCGCCCTATTCGAAGCCCTACGTGTGCCGCCGAAGATTATTGCTGGGAATAAACGACTAGGAAGATCGCTTATTCTCGAAGCTAGGCCCTCCACGGAAGACCTGTTGGCGGGCACACGACCTGCTGAGTGAAGATTATAGCTGGGAGGGTCGACTACGAGCCACGCCGCGCCCTCTCGAAGCCCCCGTATCACTCGAAGCCCTACGTGTGCCGCCGAAGATTATTGCTGGGAATAAACGACTAGGAAGATCGCTTATTCTCGAAGCTAGGCCCTCCACGGAAGACCTGTTGGCGGGCACACGACCTGCTGAGTGAAGATTATAGCTGGGAGGGTCGACTACGAGCCACGCCGCGCCCTCTCGAAGCCCCCGTATCACTCGAAGCCCTACGTGTGCTGCCGAAGATTATTGCTGGGAATAAACGACTAGGAAGATCGCTTATTCTCGAAGCTAGGCCCTCCACGGAAGACCTGTTGGCGGGCACACGACCTGCCGAGTGAAGATTATAGCTGGGAGGGTCGACTACGAGCCACGCCGCGCCCTCTCGAAGCCCCCGTATCACTCGAAGCCCTGCTTGTTCCAGTGTTTTGTGAATGTGCATAGTGAGTACATAAGTGTTATGTTAACGTGCGTAATGAGTATATGTGTTATGTGAACGGTGTTTAGTGAGTACATAAGCATTACGTGAACGGTGTTTAGTGAGTACATAAGCATTACGTGAACGGTGTTTAGTGAGTGCATAAGCGTTACGTGAACGGTGTTTAGTGAATACATAAAGGACACGGAACTAAAGTTTTAATGTGTGTATGTACTGTATAAGTCGAAGTGTGTGTGTACGCCTTCGCTTCAACGCGTCCTCTGCTAAAGGACTAACATATAAACACCGGTAAGTTACTGAACAATATTGACAATAAGTGCTGTGAAAGTGAATAAATAATGATGACGCGAAGCCGTAAAGGAGATAGCACACGCTCGACCACGGAAGAAGAAACTACGGAAACGTCAGCTACCACCTCCGAAGAGGTGACAGACGGCAGCGCGCTTACCGAAGACACAACCGTGGTCGAGGAAGCCGATGCTACCTTGGTAGAAAATAAAAAGAAGGCAAAGCCGACTTCAAACAAAGCAAGCAATAAGAAGAAAGAAATAGAAGCCAGATTAGAATTAGAGAAATTACAATTGGAAGAAATCAAGATGAAAGCTAAGCTGGCGAACACCAAGTTGGAATTAACGCGTGTCTGCGAAGACGATACGGACTTGAGTGATAATGAAGAAGATACCGCGACCAAAGCCGCTGCTGAAAAGGCTACTGAAGCATGGGTGTCAAAGGCAAAGGAAGCGCCGCACACAGCAGAAACGACGCCACCCACGACGACCCCTGCCAGTCAGCTGGCCGAAGCAATATTGGAAGCAGTCAAATCAGCAACAGACAGCAAGGCAACAGCGGTTATGCAACGCGCGCCGAAGTATGTCAGCGAGCTACACCAATTTGACGGCGACGCAAGAGATTGGATGGCCTTTAAAGCAACATACAAGGACTCGCAGGCTCTCTTCAGTGGAATCGAGAACATGGGAAGATTAAGAAGAGCAATAAAAGGGAAGGCCAAAGAAGCAGTGAAGTCCCTTCTCTATACACAAGTGGATCCAGAAGAGGTAATAACTGCATTAGAACGCCGATTCGGAAGACCCACTTATCTGATAAGAAGCGAGATAGAAAACATAGAGAAGCTGACCCCCATGTCTGAAGACGCAAGAGAGTTGGTGAGATACGCTGGAGCAGTGGCCAATACAGTCAGCGTTGTGAAACAAATGAAGAAGCAAAGTTATCTGCACTCAAGTGATATAGCGAATCGTATAATTGAGAAGATGTGCATCCTGGTGCGATTCAGGTGGTACGATTACAGAGCATCCAAAGAAGAAGATGATGAACCAATCCTCATCAGCCTTATGAACTTCTTCAACCAAATGGTGGATCAGTTCGAAATGCACGAGTTCATGGGTACCAAGGTGAAGAAGGAAGGATTAAGAAACCGCATGCGACCTCCCGGTTCCCGCGGCGTGAACGCCACTCGAGTCGCACGGCACAATGAAGAAGAACATTCATCGAACGAGGAAGATTCGGATGAAGAAGAAGAAGATGAACCACAAACAGCGACAGTCTGTTCATGCAAGGACGACACCAAGAAACCAGAAAAGATCGCCTGTCCTGAATGTGCTGGGGAACACGCACTGTTGAAATGCAATAAGTTCGTCAACGCTTCCATAGAAGAAAGATGGGAACAAGCCAAGCGAGCTTTCATATGTTTCAAATGCCTATTGGGACGACATAGAAGATTCAGCTGCAAAGCAAAGCCGTGTGGAAAATGCAAGAGAAGTCACCATGTGATGTTACATTCAGAAGAAAGGACGAAGCCAGCCACGCAAGATACCCAAGCTGTAGCATCGACAGTGAATGCAACGCGGACGATATCAAGAGCCTACTTGAAAATCGTGCCAGTAGAACTATGGGGACCAGATGCCAAAGCCGAAGTCTACGCCCTCATGGACGAAGGATCAACAGTGACCCTGATAGAAGAAGACATCGTGAACATGATCGGAGCCCAGGGCCCTGAAGAAGAATTAAGAATCGAGGGCGTGGGAGGTCATC
Organism: Polymixis lichenea; assembly: GCA_949091785.1. Classification (NCBI taxonomy): domain Eukaryota; kingdom Metazoa; phylum Arthropoda; class Insecta; order Lepidoptera; family Noctuidae; genus Polymixis; species Polymixis lichenea. Next base: position 15,979,571 of record OX420932.1, on the reverse strand, counting down.
GAATGAGCCAGAAGTCAAAGAAGGTCGATATCAAGATCAGAGGAAGATTCGAGCGCAGCATGGAGAAAATGTCAGGATACACCGTTAAGGCCTTGCACTTGTCCCCCCAAGAAGTCAGCGATAAGGATCTGGAAGACTGCCCACATCTGGAAAAGATAGCAGAGCAACTGAAATATCCAAACGCTCGTCCTACTGTACTCATCGGACAGGACAATTGGCATCTGATCGTGTCTCAAGAAGTAAAAGTTGGCGACCGAAGCAAGCCAGTAGCCTCCAGAACCCAGTTGGGTTGGGTCTTGCACGGAACCAAGTCAAGAAATAATACTGCAGTACGAATAGTGAATCATCTTGTGACATTGCCTGAAGGAAAAGATGATCGCCTCGAGAAGATGATTAGAAACCACTTCGACATCGAAGCCCTAGGAATCGCCGCGAGGAGACCCTCCAGCGACATCGACCAACGGGCTCTTGACCTGCTGCATTCCACGACGAAAAGATTACCTGATGGAAGATTCAGTGCAGGTTTGATCTGGAAGACGGACGAAGAAAGCCTGCCGGAAAGCAAAACAGCTGCAGCGCGACGACTAAGGGGAATGGAGAAAAAGTTCTTAAAGGACAAAGAATTTGAACGAAAATATGAAGAGCAGGTCGAAAACCTGATCAACAGTAAATACGCCGAGGAAGTAACAGATGAACCCGCCTCCTCAAGATCATGGTACCTGCCGCATTTCGCCGTTGTCCACCCCCAGAAGAAGAAGATGAGACTGGTCTTCGACGCCGCCGCTAAATCAAATGGAAAATCGCTGAACGACGCATTGTTAGCAGGACCCGACTTGCTACAATCACTGTTCGGTGTCCTGCTCCGGTTCCGGCAAGAAGCAGTAGCCGTCGTCGCAGACATCAAAGAGATGTTCCTGAGAATAAAAATCAATGAAGAAGATAGAGACAGCCTTCGATTTCTTTGGAAAAATAAGGAATACAGAATGACATCATTAATATTCGGAGCCGCCTGCTCGCCGTGTACTGCTATATATGTAAAGAACAGAAATGCAGAAGATTTCACCAATTGCTGTCCAGAAGCCGTCAGAGCGATAAACCGAAACCATTACATGGACGATTACATCGCAAGCTTTCTCGACGCAGCGACAGCTACCAAAGTGTCAAGAGATGTGAATGAGATCCACAAGAAAGGGGGATTCCTCTTGAGAGGCTGGGCGAGCAACGACCCTTCGACGGTTGAAGAGTTCACCGACGCAGACACCAAGACAAACTCCATCGTGCTAGGAGAACCTAAGGATCAAGTCGAGAAAACCTTGGGACTCAATTGGAACGTCCAAGAAGACAGTCTTCATTTCACTCTGAGTCTACGGAACACCCCCGACGAAGCCAAGGAAGGAAAACGCGCACCGACGAAGAGAGAAGCGACAAGCGCAGTGATGTCGGTCTTCGACCCGTTAGGATTAGCGTCACCCATAACCGTACAGGGAAAAGTGATGCTTCAAAACTTGTGGAGGTCCGGCCTAGAATGGGACGAGATATTACCTCCACCAAGAGAACAGGAATGGAGAAAGTGGCTTGAAGATTTAAGGAAACTTGAAGACCTTCGAATTCCTCGCTGTTTCACATACGACGCGACCGAGGGGGAGCTGCACACATTCTGCGATGCAAGTGAGAAGGCATACGCTTGCGCGGTGTACTGGCGCTCTCAACATCCGGACAATCGCGTGGAAGTAAAGCTGCTAACGGCGAAAGCTAGAGTGTCACCTCTCAAGCCAACTTCAATACCTCGACTCGAACTACAAGCGTGTCTACTGGGAAGCCGCTTGGCCAATAGTACAAGCCAAGAAATGGATTTAACGACGACCCGAAGATACTTCTGGACCGACTCCAGAACAGCGCTGACATGGATCAAATCAGACCCTAGGCGTTTCAAGCCCTTCGTCGCGCACCGTCTCGCCGAGATAGAAGAGCTGACGAAGCATAAAGAATGGCGCTGGGTTCCGACGAAACACAACGTAGCCGACGACGCTACCAGAGAAACCCCGTCTAAATTCGATGTATCACATCGATGGTTTAATGGCCCAGCCTTCTTGCGTGAAGATCCCAGAAATTGGCCTACAGAAGAGAAAAAAGTCTCTATCACCGATACGGGCGAGGAAAAGCCTAACGCCATCACGTTAAGCGTCAGGAAAGTCATACCTGTCATCGTGCCCGATCCAGAGAGATTTTCCAGTTGGATACGCCTACTGCACGCAACAGCAAGGTACCTACAAGCCATAGACGTTTTCAAGCGAAAAATAAAGAAAAAGGTGAACATCACAAAACTCATCACCAGAAGAACCCAAGACCCAGCCTGGAAAAAGATACAAAAACAGAAGATTCAACCGTCGGAAAAGAGACCAAGCAGAAAAGAAGCGGCCTTTCTACCAAAATCTGCACTCTACATAGAAAAGGCGGAACAACTGCTGATAAAAAGAGTGCAAGAAGACAGCTTCCCAGACGAACTAGCTGCCCTGCGTAAGAAAGAAGACCTTAATTCGACATCCAACCTGAAGAACTTCACGATCAAATTAGAAGACGGGCTCATCAGACTATCCACCCGCATCGGAGCCGCCAAGTACTTGATAGCTTCATACAAGAATCCGATCCTGATGGACAAACGTCACCGAATAACCCAGCTGCTAGTGAAATACCTCCATGAAGCTTTCAATCACGGGAACCACAACACCGTGATGAATGAGGTCCGGCAGAAATATTGGATACCATCGCTTCGAAACATGGTAAAAAAGGTAGCACGAGACTGCGGATGGTGTAGAATTCGGAAGAAGACTCCACAGATCACACCTCAAGGAGATCTGCCACCTGAACGTCTAACAAAGGCCAGCCCTCCCTTCACCTGCCTAGGAGTAGACTATTTCGGACCTATGGTTGTTACCATTGGAAGACGTACAGAGAAACGTTGGGGAGCTTTGTTCACGTGCCTCACCACAAGAGCGATTCATCTAGAATTGGCTAACTCCCTATCAACCGACTCCATGATCCTCGCGCTACGAAGAATGATCGCCAGAAGAGGAACACCGAAAATTATCCTGAGCGACAACGGAACCAACTTCATCGGTGCCAACAGAGAAATCACTGCAGCCATCGAGACTCTGGGAAAAGAAGTAAACAAAATGGGCATCGTTTGGAAGTTCATCCCTCCTGGAGCCCCCCACATGGGCGGAGCCTGGGAAAGAATGGTGCGATCCGTAAAAGTCGCTCTCTCAGCAACACTACACGAGCGGCAACCTAAAGAAGAAATACTCCACACATTGCTTCTGGAGGCCGAGCACATCGTGAACTCGAGACCCCTCTTCTCCGTCAGCACCGACCCAGAAGAAGAAGAAGCCTTGACCCCGAACCATTTCCTCATCGGGCGCTCATGCGGAGCTACCCTCTTTGGCTCCTTCGACGACACAGAACTCATCGGTTCTCCCAACTGGAAGACATCCCAACGCTTGACCGATCATTTCTGGTCAAGGTGGTTGAGAGAGTACCTACCAACTCTCTCGCCACGCTACAACCAAGGTCCTCACTATCAGGACCCTACATTGGGCGACATAGTCCTGATCGTCGACCACACCCTGCCACGGTACTCGTGGCCACGCGGCGAGATAGTCGCCACTCATCCCGGACCAGACGGAAGAACCAGGATCGTAGACGTGCGAACTGCAGCGGGTGTCCTGCGGCGGCCAGCATCGCGCCTAGTCCTGATCGTACCAGCAACGTCGCCCCAACGAGATGGAGTGCAACGCACTGAGGGGGAGACTGTTGGCGACTACAAGAAGAACTGATTAATAATTAAGAGTTTGATTAAACAATAAAAACCATTTTCTTATAGGTAAAATAGATAGGTAATTCGTTGTTACATTCTTAAGCATAGGGATAGTTTTCATCTCCCATAGTTAATAATAAGTTTTACCAATACCTAATGTAGCTATAAACCAATCAATAAGAAACGTAGTTAGCACCCCACACATCCTCAAAAGGTAAATAAATATCTAAACTAATGGTATCACCCATAAAACAGGTTCTAACTCGACAAAAACACACAGGTAAAACATTAACAGGCACCTACACACACATACGCAACAAATGGTATCGCCCTCGAGCAAGCAAAAACTTGTCCGAACAGGTCTAAACCTGTCGAGAATTAGACTCATGCTTGACCAAAATATCCCGGCCTTTCTTATTGTTGATTGGTTTAGAAGCAATAAATATAAATAATTATCAGTGGGCCTACCCGCTACTTGTACCCTAGTAGAAAACTACTTAAGAAAAATTGAAATGTAAAACGAGTTAGTATTCCATAAGTGCGCGGCTTAATAAATGAAAAGTGTATGTAATAAGGTGTTTCAATAAGAATCCCCTACAAAAGTATTATCGTGAAACTGAAGTATTATTAGAGCTAAATATAAAAACATGGAGAACGGACCTGCTCTTTATTTTGCAGTGTTTTGTTTCACTTTTGAGTAGTCGTGGTTAAGTAATAACAGCCACGCGGGTCGATCCATCAGATTAAGCTGCGCTTGCTGAGGTCGGACCGTGGATGGGTGACCATCTTTTTCATACCGAGACCCTTCCGTGCCTAGGACAGCTCGTTAAGCCGTCCCGACTGACATTTGTAGATCTTTGACAGTCTCTACGAATGGCTGATTATCATTCAGGCTGATAGTCCAAAAAGGCCAGGCTATTAGCTGAAATGCTAATTAAGCTAGTTGGCTACCAACATGTACATCTATTTCCATGGCTTAGGGATTAGGCTCTCAATCGAATTCGATTGACTATCACTGTAGTCAATAGACGAATACATATTGGTTTGCGCGTATAACGCATGATAGTTTTCAATAGATATTTCCCCCACAAATGATACAAAAATAGTTCCGCTATTACCTTTGACATATCCGAACACTTTCATCGATCGACAGTCTCCTATCAGTGGCGTCCACGGATGCCAATTGTCAATGGATTAACGCACTTGTCACTCTTGCCTTATTATCACTACGTTGAAGTCTAAAATATGTCCTGGCTTAGGTAAAAAATAATAGTTTAAAAAACTAAAAAACACGCTTTAAAAACCAAACTAAAAAATTAGAAAATAATTTAATTCTATTAAAAAGCGTGGGGTGCTTTTTGAGGTATTTTTTTAACCAATAAATATCAAGCACCCCACGCTTTTTAATAGAATTAAATTATTTTCTAATTTTTTAGTTTGGTTTTTAAAGCGTGTTTTTTTTAGTTTTTTAAACTATTATTTATTTACTATTTTTTAGTTCTGCTTGCTTGAAAAGCGTGATTTTTAAGTTTTAGTTTTTTTTTTGTTTTTTTTTTTTAATTTTTGAATTGTCATCGGTCCTCGATAAGTCTACAAAGTTTCAATGAAATCTGACCGTTTGAAGTGGGTCAAAATAGCGTCCAAAGGAGTCGGTTACATACAAACAAACATACAAGTGAAGCTAATATAAAGCGTGTAAAAAGGCTTTGTTTATCGCTCTAGGAATTTCTACATAGGCTTTTAATTTAAAAAAAAAAAACATCACCACGACTTGTTTTCCCGAAGGGTTGTGCAAAGGTGTACCTATAAGGACACCCACATTTCGCCACTTATGGTTAAGTTCCATGTAATAGGGGCGAGCATATTGCCATCAACGGGCCACAAATACAGACTCCGGGCTGCTAAACCCAATAACACTTTGCCCGACCTGGGAATCGAACCCAAGAACACATGCTAAACAGTACCGATTGCGACCACTAGACCAACGAAACAGTCTTGTAGTATTTTTTTAAATCATCGTTAATAAACGCACACAGAGTGTGATATAAAAGTTGATTCCTAGATTGATTAGATCCAACTAATATAAATGTAAAAGTTTGGATTTTTGAATATTTAGATATTTAGAAATTTCGATGTTTGTTACTCAATCACGCAAAAACGGCTGAACAGATTTGGATGACAGCTGGTGCACAGAAAGTTTGTTACCTGGAATAACACATAGGGCACTTTAATCCCGATAGTACTTTCCCGTGAGATTATTTTTGAACTTCATGCGGGTGTAGGTGGCTAAAGCGAGTAAAAATATAATTTCCAATTTATGAAAAGTGATAACACTAATAACAATTCTGTTCATGTTCTTAACTGTCACTACTTTTCTTATAGATAATTCTGCATTATAATTTCAGTTTCATCTCCCTACCTAATCGAATTTTACAGGCACAAATATCACAAAACCCACACCACTTCCAACTCTGCGTACCCTCTTAAAGTTCCCGCGTTATACACTTACCTTGTATTACAGTGAGTGGTCCACATTAGGTCGATGATTCCCAGGCAATGTGTCGTGTGATCGAATACAAATCGGCTCATCACTCTTCCTAGGGACAAGGGGATCTCTCGTGTGGACGGGAAGTAGCATCCAGTTATAACCCTAATGTCGATTACTATCGACCTGATTACTGATTATTGCTATAACTTACAGACCGTTATTGGTTAAGTCTCTTGTAGTTTTACCAATAAATGAAGTAAAGACCTCATAGCTTTGCATAGTTGATTCTCCCGTATGGAAGTAGCTATTACAGGTAAAATTAACTTACGAATCTATTTATATGCCTAGGATGGTAATTAAAAAGGCTACTATTGGTAAGTAAAATGGTTCGTTTTTGTTTACAAGAACCGAGCATCTTAAGTTATTCGCAACGTATAGTCGTCCATACCGAATTAATTATGCTCAAAAAGGAATGTTAAAAAGAGAGCTAAAGAATATATTTTTCGATTAAATTTTTTATAACTACGCTAAGTGTCGCTCACTATGATAATTGAACCAGAATATAAAACTACAGTTTCTAAAGCATAAAACTTGAAATAGGTCCAATTAGTGTTGTGAAATTGTTCTATGTTGTAAAACGTATGTTTTTTTGTCAGAATAACGAAGAATATTATTACCATTTATCACTCTCTCGCAACATTAGCATAGAACGCCGTGAAATATTCAATTAGGTATTTAAGTCTTCGAGAAACGAAGGTTCCGGATGAAATTAAGAGGCAATGCGACATGTCCTTGATTTTATTATTTTTTGTAACGATCAGGATATTAACGTACAATGTTCGGAAGAAGTTACATTATTATTTGACTACATTATTTAGATACACGCGGAAATAACTGCAGCTGCAACTTTAGAAATTCAATTAGTGTCTCTTTCGTAAACCATTGAACAAATCTCAAGCATGTAATACCATAAAGTTGGTTTAACTGTTGAAAGACTTTAGTACTAAATCGATTACTTGTTGGTACCGTATCTGCTACTAAAGCTGCAACTGGAGTGTAAGCACTGGCAACTGTAACTTTTAAGTTGTAAATACTCGGCAACTATTAACTGTTTTATATGTTTCAAATAAGTCATTAAGTAAATATGTACTCTATCGCTTACATACAGTATATTATTTACAATTAAGTTTACCATGCCCAATAAAAACTTTAATATAAATGTCTCTATTCAAGATAATGGCAATATACATGGCACATTCATTTATAAACATTTGCTTAAATCTTACACGATCTCGTAAATGTATTTAACAGTAAGTATCAGAGATGAATTACTATTATTTATATTCTTACAAACAGTTTGGATATTCACCTATTACAAACTATATACAACGTTATAAGACTAGTTATTATCACGTTACACGCTGATGGAATAGAAAACTATTAAACAGAAAATTCGCCGACTCTAAAAACAAGAAATAAAAATGCCTACAGAAATTATTCCAATCGAAAGTAATTACAGGCTGTGATTGTTGACAATTTACCTGAATTATCATTAGGGCTAACGATAAAAAGGAAACATTTATTGTAGCAGTTATCGTAATTATAGCAGACTTTTGATTAGACACAGGAAGATTGCCGTCGTTGTGGTGATTGTCGACGAGGCGCCGGTCGCCGTGGTCACCGCGACTTTGCCGTCATTGGAGTACCATTTGTTGGCTCTGTCCGGTACTCTGTTACTCTTCATGCTATCAGCATCCTCGTCATCTTCATCATATGCGTTGGTTCCGTACTCATCATCCGAGGTAGCTCGTACATCAGGATACTGGTAAGCATGCCTATCGTTCCCCGGAATTTCTGTGACATGAGCAAAATGTTTGTTTTAAAATCGATCAATGTGCAGTCACCGCGTGACTTCAATATTCCGAGTTAATTTCGATTTTGCATTTATTTAAAGTATTTGTGAATTGAAATGCAGATTTGAGAGCCATTGAACATGTTTTATATGCGTTTGCTGTAGCAAATATTTGTGTTGGCTTTTACAAAAGCTGATGCTTAAAAGTATGCGGAACTAAATGGAATTGTATTTAATTAACAAAGTTAGGACGTAAGTTATTTCTTAAAATAGAAAGCGTACCGTATAATCTTATCTTGCTCTCGACGTCTCCCAGGGAATTCTTGGCCACGCAGATGTAACTACCCAAGTCTTCCCTCCGAATGTTCTTGATCGTCATTGTCATTTCGGCTTCGAACATCGACTTCTGCCTGACTGACATCACGTGGTGCTCTGAAGGTATGATCAGTTCACCTGCAGAACAATTTATTACTTAAAACACACTTGTTTTCAAATTCAATATTAGAATTTCATCTTTCCACAGCGGAAGTTTTATGAAAAATGTAAAAACTTCGTGCAGACACCTAGGAGTTTTATGGCTGCCTTATAATTTGTTTCACTTTTATCGCGGATGCCTTACCTGCCAGCCGAGTTAATCAAACGGTATTAAAATTCGAATGTTGAACTTTTAAAGCGTATTTATATTCAATCCGGGATTTAAGATGATTTTTACTTTTACTTTTATTGCCGAACCATAATTTTATGCTCATGGTCTGAAATTAACTTAACGTCGTTACTTATTGGATTCGAGGAACGTGCAGTTGAGATGTAGAACTAAATATTTTTATGCTTTAATTCAGGGTGGCAAGGTCATCAACTTCAGCACAGGCCTTGAATTTAACACATGATTCTAGATCACCTTAATAATCAATAAATGCATCTATAATTAAAAAAAGCTATGCCATATAAGGTGTTAGGGAAACGCTTCCGAAAACGAAGACAGGTGTTAGGGATAGTGATTCTCGATACAGAACCATAAAAAATCTCTTTTTTTTAATTTTTACCTATTTTTCTTAGCATTTTTTGTACCCTATGCTGTGAGAACAGTCAAAAGGAACCATTATTTGAGATTATACACATTTAAAAACGATACCTATAAATTGGAAATTGAGGAATTTCAAATTTAATATACCACTAAAGTTTAGTAAACGTCGATCTATTGCATATGACAAAGAATTGAAAACTGTTTTGGACAATTACGATAACATGTCCCTGGCTCAAGTTCTTAAAAAACTTTCTTTTATGCAGCATTTTAAAAACTTGTATACTACGCGGTCTTAGACTATGATTACATTTATTTCAGTGGTATGTTGAATCTTTTCAAAGAATTACTGTGCTTATTAGACATATTATTAGACATAAACATACTTATTAGCTTATTTTATTAGATGTGAAGTATTTAAATTGTAATATTAAACTTCTTTATCTTTCGTTATGTTACAGGCAAATCAGCCTATTGCAATAAAAATATATTTAGTTGTAAGACTAAAACTGTGTTTTTTATGTAGATGTAAATTAACATAAATAAAAACGTGATTATTGCTGTAATTTAATTATTTTTCTTATAATTGTAATGTTGTAAGCAAATTAGCCACTTGCAATACATATTTTATACGGATTAGGCGTGTCACGCAGGTCACGCTGTCCTTGACAATGCGGCCTTAAAAACAAACAAAACCAGACAATATTAGCGCATATTTTAGTTGTAAGAAAATCTGTGATTTTTATGTGAATTTCTGTGATTATGAAAAATGAATAAATAACGTTTCTTCTATTTCTTATTCTTCTTATTGTTGGGCTTTTCTGCTGTCTGTGCGGAAATAAACAATATGGCGAATTTACTTCATGAAAATTGAGCTGTGGCGAGTTAACACATACTTTTTTTCGTGGTGAATTTACTTTGTGGCGAATGTACAACAACCCAAAATAACCAATTTAAGACGAAAGGTAATTGGTATCCGTTTGCAATTAGGTTGTATATAACCTACGTTCTAGCTTCGGAAGCGTTCCCCTTATACCCTGTATTTATGAAACAGCTGTTTTTTTAAATAATCGAAGAAAAGTGAAAGCCCGAGGAAGGTCTAGAATCACGTACTGAATCCATGGTAACAGGTTTCACGTCAATGTCTCTGCCACCCTGAATACCTTTAAGAATATTTAAATTACTATGCGAGATGAGAGATTTTATTTCGGAATCCTTTGGTACTGTCACCAAAAGAGATATGTAACCAGGGTCATTGGATATACCGTAGTTGAAGTTTAGTAAGAAACCGATGGATGTTATCGAATGTAATTGAATCTGATAAATAAACTGTTTACATAATTACCCTATAATGATCCCACTGCTGGGACACAGGCCTCCTCTCTGTGAGAGGGAGTGAGGCATAATCCACCACGCGGGCCCAGTGCGGGATGGTGGATGACATATGTCTTCGAATTTTTGGTTCTAGGAAATGCCGGTTTCCTCACGATGTTCTTATGTGATGTTCTTCCTTAAATTAAATTTTATTCAAAATCCATCCATCGGTTTCTTACTAAACTTCATCTATATTCGACAGACCTGGTTACCTATCTCTTTTGCTGACTGTACAATACGAACAGAAACCTCTCCAAAAATTGTAAACCTTACAGTAAATGCTTAATCATGATTACAATTTTTACCTGGATCCTTAACCCAGTAGTTGATAGACTTGGGCGAAGACTCGACGTAACACTCTATGGTGACGTCAGTGCCCAGCGGAGCACCCACCAGCTGATTGGGCACTTGAATCACCGGGTGAACTGAAAAAACAAAAGGATTTAAGTCACCAAGTTCACATACATTGATAAAAACCGACCGAAATGCGTGTCGGACCACGCACTGTGAATGGTTCCGTACTTGGATAATAATTAATATTTATTTTTATTTCGGAAAAAGATACCATAGAGTGTTAGTAACATAATATTAAAACAACTTATAAAACAGTGTTAGTACCAATCACCCCTCTGCACAAACTGCTTTATAAATGGAGAACCGAAACTCTGCGCTGCAGTTCTCAGGATGAGGTTGCGACTGCCTCTCATTCGACTCAGTAGCGAAGCGGTTTTCTTGCGTACAATCGCGTGAAAACCGTCAGCACAGTATTGACTTTAATGACAGCAAAGATAATTTTGTAGTTTATAGTATTTCTTGGAAAAAAAAGTTATTACTGCGGTTGTAACCGATAGCTAACTTTTTTTTTTTTTAAATACGTCGCCCCACACTAGGAATTACTCCTGTATTGTGGGTGCGTTTACAAACATTTAAACTCACATAATCAAACAGCCAGACCCGGAACAACTATTTGTAGGTCATACCAATATTTGTTCCGTGCGGGAATCGAACCCGCGACACGCAGCGCAGCAGTCAATCGGTTAACCGCTGTGCCAACCGTACCGTCAATTCACTTAGAAACATCTTACTGTTTTTTATTATGGCATCCAAACCTGCACACTTATGTGTTTTAAGTATTGGGAGTGCCACCCCTAATTATTTTATTCGTAATTTCACTACACCACTGTTTTGCGGTGCACAGAAGACGACTCACTGACCTATACATTATTTCATATTTTTCATCGCAAATAGTGTCCGAGTAAAATAAGTGTGTGGCATCTGGACAGTCGGACATGACGAAATTATATTTTCAGCCGATAGACGTCCACCACTACTGGACATAGGCCTCCCACAAAAAAAGAAAATGGGGGTTTTGCCATAATCGCCACGCTTGGCAGGCGGGTTAGCGAACGCAGTATGGTGGTAAAACGCATAGGGAACGCTGTTGCCTATTCCTTAGTAAGTCCCTTAGTCGCCTTTTACGACATCCACGGGAAAAAATGGGATGTTACTATTCTTTACGTCCGGCAACACACGAAATTATGGGGGTTCCATTTTTTCAATTTTTCTACGGAACCCTAAAAACTTTCTAAGATTCACCAACCAAACATCAAATAGCTGAAAGGTTTTGATGGAGAACCCCAAGACCTTTTTAAATTAACTACACTTTATGTTGAGACCTGATACTTCGAGTCATCTTTGAGTTGTAAAAAGAAATCTTTTCGCGGCTTCATTTGGCTTAATTGGCGCACAGTGGAACGAATGTATGGGAGCGGTTGGACGTAGACATGTCCGAAAAAAAAGAGTAAAATTATGCCAAACTAATGATGCCATCTTATTCGATTACTTAATGCCTTCATAACTTGTGGTGATGAATTTCTTCATAACTCCCATATTTCGGGAGTAATTTGAGAAAATGTGAAATTTTACTATGAAAATGAGTGTATCGAGCTCTCTCCCTCCTGATTCCGGGCTTGTTTCAAGTAGCGGTCTCTAATATCATAATGCTAATACTAAGAGCTATATTTAATACTAAGACACATAGTGCGCCAAATGTGCACTTTCTGGGATAAAGAGTGATGTTTATTTTATAACACAATTTTTTAATTTTTTGTTTATTTTGTTGATTAAAACCGTTTTTCTAAAGGTTTACCTTATTACAATAACATTTCTGAGCAGCCAATTAGAGAAGATATAAGCTAATTAGGATATATAATTAGGGACTTAAGGTTTACATATAAAACTGATGCACTAATGATTACTGATAAGAACATTGCTATTATTTAATTACTAAATGGCTCTTAATACACTAATTTAGCATGCATCATTTACTAATTATCACAATAACTAATTACCTTGCAATATTTAACAAAGGATACCTGGGATACCTGGATTTTATATAAATAGGTCACTATTAGTAACTTTAAAATCAGTGTTGATTTACACCTCGTTGTATCCAAGCTAATCTCGCAATGTATTTTCCAAATTTTAATACAAATCTTGATATTCACGTTGCTTTATGCGCACGCGCACATAAAGATTTACGCGACTTTAACTATTTGTTCAGTGTTTTAAAAGATAACAGTTGTGTTCAGTTATGTGAAAGTGCTGAAACAAGTTTAAAAGACTGGTGTCGTCGATTTTGCTACCGCATTTATGCAAAATGGACACAGTCTGGAAGAAGCACAGATAAGTTTCGGAAGAAACATGAGATTTGGCTACAGGCTGCAATTCAATGGCCGGAATTACAGAATGAAAATATGGAACCTTCTACAGAAAATATAAGTGACGTCATCGAGCCCATAATTTCTCCTGCTAAATCTGATGCTTCAACTTGTACACATCCTAGTCCTCGTAAATCTTTTGAGGACCTTAGTAACCGGCAAAAAAGAAGACGCACTGAAGATAGTCTTTCATGCAGCAGTAGCAGCGCTGAAATTATGTTTTCGGCCGAAAGGGCGCTTCAAAAGGCAGGACAAAGCGATACAGCTTATGTTATGAAATACTTGACGGAGAATCCAGAAGAGGCCTCAAAAATCAAAGCCTTCATTGAAGGTAAATCAATTCAGGTACGGGAAATATCCCCTTTGAAGGCATTGGCTCTTTATGTATCGATGAACTTATCGAAATGGCGCTATAACACTCTTCGGGATTTCAACACTCAAGAAGGAGCTCTTCAATACCCGAGTTACTACATGTTGGTTAAAGAAAAAATTAAGTGCTATCCGGCCAAAGAAGATCTCACAGTTACAGAGAGCTCTGCAAAAATCAAATTACAAGCCTTGATGGATTTAACCTCAAGAAGACTTATTAGGTCGTTAGAAACCCCTGTTGATCCCAATCAACAGCTCGTATTGACCAGCAAATGGGGTTTTGACGGATCATCTAGCCAAAGCATTTATCATCAAAGGACGAGTGAAGATGAGCAAATCGATCTTGCTAGTAATTTTATGATTAGTCTTGTACCACTGCGGCTCGTCTCAAAAGGTGTAACAATTTGGGAAAACGAGCGACCATCTTCCACTTCATTTTGCCGGCCAATATTGTTTAAGTTTATAAAGGAAACCAAAGAAAATGTGCAGAGAGAGATGGCTGAAATCGAAGCAGAGATTGAAGCCTTAACTCCATCCACCATCACTGATGGAATTAGTGTCAAACACCAACTGCTGTTGACAATGATTGATGGTAAAATTCATTCCATTATATCCAATACAGCAGCTTCAGTGTGTGACATATGCAAGGCTTGTCCTAAAGAAATGAATAATTTAGAGTTAATCAAAGATAAACACGCAAACGAGGACATGTATAAATATAGCTTAAGCACCCTTCACGCTTGGATTCGCTCAATGGAATGCTTATTACACATTTCCTACAAATTAGACATAAAATCATGGCAAGTAAGGGGTGATATAGCAAAAAGGCAAGTTGATGACAGGAAGAAAAGAGTTCAAGAGGCTGTAAGAAGAGAAACGGGCTTACTTCTCGATGTTGTGAAACAAGGCAGTGGATCCACCAACAATGGCAACTCGGCAAGGAGATTTTTTGAAAACTACACTAAATCTGCTGAACTGACCGGAATAGATGCTATGCTTTTAAGAAAAATCTGTGTGATCTTGCAGTGTATTTCATCAGGAGAGAAGATCAACGTAACTAAATTCCGAGAGTTCTGCTTTGATACTGCTAAGCTTTACGTGGAGTTATACCCATGGTATTATATGCCTTCTTCACTTCATAAAATTTTAATGCATGGGCCAGACATAGTTCAGAACATGTCAATTGTGCCCATTGGTTTTCTATCCGAAGAGGCATCTGAGGCTAGAAATAAAGATTTTAGAAAATATAGAGAGGGGCATTCTCGAAAGCATAGCAGTATCTCATGCAATGAAGATATTATGCACAATCTTTTACTGTCTTCTGATCCACTTGTTACAAGTATCCGTCCAAAAGGAAATAAGTTTGTAAAAAAATCTTCTTTTAAGGAATTTTATGAGCTTACGGATTCTGAGAAAAGTGATATCGAATTTGTTAACATAAATGATTTAGCGGACATCGATTCTGAATTTGAATTAATTGATGATGATGATGATGACGAAGATAATTAAATGATGTTATTGTTTTAAAATGTGTAACTTAGTAAATTAGAGCTTACATCTTAATTATTTATTGTACTTTTAATGAAACTAGGTAATTTATTATCAACTTACTTAAAAGTCATACTCTCATCAGTTCTTGTGAATATTTTTGTTAATATATATTTCTGTATATATATATAATATATTTATAGACCTCTTAATAAGTCTGTCTGCGGTTTAAAGTAAATACAAATGGGGAAAAAACGTTTTTTTTTTTAAATTTTCATTTCCTTTTATCCCAGAAAGTGCACATTTGGCGCACTATGTGTCTTAGTATTAAATATAGCTCTTAGTAATAGCATTACGATATTAGAGACCGCTACTTGAAACAAGCCCGGAATCAGGAGGGAGAGAGCTCGATACACTCATTTTCATAGTAAAATTTCACATTTTCTCAAATTACTCCCGAAATATGGGAGTTATGAAGAAATTCATCACCACAATTTATGAAGGCATTAAGTAATCGAATAAGATGGCATCATTAGTTTGTCATAATTTTACTCTTATTTTTCGGACATGTCTACGTCCAACCGCTCCCATACATTCGTTCCACTGTGTGGCGGCCGAAAAAATACATGAAATATTATAAAGATCGGCTTACAGTGTACACTGATGTGGATCCTCTTGCTGACTGTAGGCGGCACCCCATTACCGGCGATACATAAGTATGTGCCCATCTCCGAACGTGATATTTTGGTCAGCTTCAACACTTCACCCTGGTACGTTAGAACTGTGAACAAAAGTTACAAGTATTACTTCAAAACACCTTCAAGTTAACGAAAGTGTCATATTTAATCATGCATTCAATATACAATCGATTTAGAGCTGCTTTTTTAGTAGTCATATAATTTTATCCTTCTAATATTATAAACTAGGTTTTGCCAGCGGCTTCGCCCGCGGAGGTCGAAAATTATCCCACGGGAACGTACTATCGAGATAAAAAATATTTTAAGTGTTATTCCAGGTTACAGACTACCTGTGTGCCAAATTTCATTCAAATCCGTTCAGCCGTTTTTGCGTGAAAGAGTAACAAACATCCAGCCATCCATCCATCTATCCATACTAACAAACTATCGCGTTTATAATATTAGTAGGATTATACTAGCTGTGCCCGCGACTTCGTGCGCGTGGATTTTTCTAAAATAAAAGTAGCCTAAGTTACTCCTTATTACAACAGCTACCTGTTAGTGAAAATCCCGTCAAAAACGGTCCAGCCATTTCAGAGATTAGCGGGAACAAACAGACAGACAGACAAAAAATGAAAAATATGTTATTTTGGTATATGTACCGTATATATATTCATATGTATGTAGCAAAAAGCGGTTACTTGAATATTACAAACAGACACTCCAATTTTATTTTATCTGTATAGATGTTATAGATTATATGTTGGATGTGAAAGTTGAACGTTTTCGTTTCGATTCGTTTAGCCGTTTTAGCGTGATAGTAAACAAACATACTAAGAATCAAATCTTTTCTCTTGTTAATATTAGTTTACAGTGCTAACTTTTAATTTGACCAGCCTGTATTTGTATTATACATCGTCATCATCATCATTTCAGCCAAAAGACGTCCACTGCTGGACATAAGCCTCCCCCAAAGGGGGCGTTTGCCATAATCGCTTAGCAGACGGGTTGGTGATCGCAGTATGGTGGTAAAATGCATAGAGAACGCTGCTGCCCATTCTTTATTAAATCCCTTAGTCGCCTTTTACGACACCCACGGGAAGAAATGGGATGGTGCTATTCTTTACGTCCGGCAACACACGGAACATTTGTATTATACAGGTGGATTCTAAGTATTAATTTAAACCGCGGTACCTACTAATAAAACGGTTGCATTTAGGTGCCATTATGTTTGTTAATGATATGCTATAATAGAATGAAGTTCAGTCATCAGGCTGAAATTAGGTCTATGTTGAAATGAACGGCATTTACTACTATATATGCAACTAAATTGGGTTTTCTTTGCGTTCAACAGAAACACTATAATGAAACATGATGTCAAAAAAGTAGATGATTTAGGATTCATGACGCAACAAGTAATCCTACTAATGTTATAAATATGAAAGTATGTGTGTTTAGTTGTTTGGATTTTTGTTACTCAATCACGCTAAAACGACTAAATGGATGTTGATGAAATTTGGCACACAGATAGTTTAAGACCTGGATCAAAACATAAGATACTTTTATCCTGGTAGTACGTTTCCGTGGGATAACTTTCGACCTATACGGGGGCGAAGCCGCTGGTAAAAGCTAGTATTATATAATTCTCTGTTCAAGAAGAGGCTTTTGCCATGCAATAGGACAGGGCCTCAAGTCTGCTATTACAATAGTGTCAGAATGATCTATCATTGATTTCATAATTGTTGATTTTGACAAGTTTGGTAATCTACTAATATAATGGCGTCATTATGACTTTCCAATGGTCAGCCACTGACACTCCATTGAAAGAAATGGCATTTATTGGTAATCTCGTACATAATGACAAATGAATGACTGACTTAGGCGGTAATCTGCTAAAGTTTAACACTAGTAAACTAATAAATAATATGTAAAAAATATACATAAATGAATTCGGGCATGAATAAATATTCAAATTTAGTAGTCGTTTTTGGAAAATCATTTCTACTAACGGGTTTTATGATAATGGCAATACAACAATGCCATTATAACACAATTCTATTACGAGACCATTGGCCGACCAATGATCGACCATTATGAATTTAGGAGATTACGAACTTTTAGCAAAATGACAATGGGATCGTGTTGGAATGACGAATTTATAAAAATAGCAGACTTGGGCCCCTGGTCATGTCTTTTAACCAATTGTCCTTTTCTAAGAGATAATGTGTTAGTCTCATTGGTAGGAACTGCAATCCATGTGCAAAGATGACAAGCCTGTTGACATACTATACAAGGTAAGTTTTTTTATCCAGTGCGCAGACTGTAACCAGGAATTCAGCATATCATTCTAGACCACCCTGCGCAGAAATTTTTCGTCGGTAATACAAAAAATACTCGCTGTTCCATACATTTTGACCGCGTAGGTATTGCACTTTTCTATAAAACAGCTGTTTTTCTAGAATTATCAAATTTCGTGATTCTAGGTCAACAGGAACTACCATATAGATTTTCGACCCAAAACCTATACGGTACTTCCGGTTGACCTAGAATTATCAATTTTGGTTAAAAGCCAGGTCTTGTAGCACAAGTAAAGTGAAAATTACGAAAAACAAATGCAATTGAAATTCTTAAAATGTGCAGTAAAAATTAATTACATTAATCGTCCAGCTTTGTGCTAAAGCGGTTACCATTGGGGGAAATATATTGCACTATTCAACTACGACTACAAGATAAAATGCTAGTTTATTTGCACAGCTTTTTCTTTTTACTAACAAGCTTTTTAATAAGCTTGATTTGTTTGTTAATAAATGTTGTGGCTTAATTTTTTTAGTCCAGACTTTGTATTCGTTTAAGGAATACTGATATTATCTGATTGGAGAAGTGAATTTTTTCAGCTTAGTGCTCATATAAACGGGGGGCAAGCGTCAACGGCAGCGGCAACTGCAGCCGTCGACGCGTCGGTGTTGGTAGTCGACGCGTCGATGGCTGCAGCAGACGCATAGGCGGCTGTGTCAACGCGTCGGCTGTTCCCGTCGAGGTCGTGCCATTAGTGTATTTGACCACCGTACTCAACTGTAGCAGCGTATCGACGGCTGCAGTTGCCTTTGCCGTTGATGTCTGCAGCTCGTGTGTTACGTGAGCACTTATTTGTAATCAAACATCAATGAATGAAACTTCATATTTTCTTGATAATCCAATCCGAATGCTTCCTTCCTACTCACTCAGAAGAGGACGCATTTGGTTTTTAGAAAAAATGGAGACAGTTCTGTTTCAGGTTGGTGATGCCAATATTGTGATACTGACTGATTGTACAGGGGATAGGGATATCGACGCACAAACTGTAACCAAAAATTCAGCACTACACCATTTTAGACCGGTGCGTCGGTTATCCAAAACGAAATCTTCTCTTTCATAGAAATGTGCAACACCTACCCACACGGTTAAAATGTAAAGAAGAGCATTTAAAAAAAAAAATAACGGTCGAAAAATTTCAACGGCAGGGGTTCAGAATCAAGTGAACGGAATCCAAGGCTTCGCGTCAATGTCCCTGCCTCCATGTATTTTGGAATGACAAAAAAAGAATTTTAAGTTTTAAATGCCGATTTTTATTTGCCCTACCGTACCGTAATATATTATGGTAAATAATAAACCAATAATTATGGCCACACTATTGAATTAGGAAATCCCTGTAATGATAGTGATGATGGGTTAATAAATAATAAATAAATAAATTTAAAATCTAATTCTGCTACGATTACACTATACAATCTTATGTTTATTAAATTTAATTCGACGAAAGATTTCAAAGAAAGTTAATAACTTATTACGTAAAAAAATTAGTACCTACACGTAAATTTGAGGAGGATATTTATAAAGCCATTAAGAATTTTCTGAAACCCTCACATCGAGTATTGTCGATAAAAACGCTAGAACCACTTGACAGCTTTATTTCACAAGACTTTTCTCTTTCCCTTATTTACATGTAACAAACGTTTCAACAGTAAACATTACAGACCCTTAAATAAGTAACACGACCCATACAGGTCCCAATAAATTATTCAAACGTTATTCACAATTCGTATAATGAGACCTAGAAGTGTATTCAACGGCAGAACTCTACTAATTACGACAAACTTTAAACAATACTGGACGCGAAACTCATCCCGGGAACAGTCGCCGCGCGACTCATTGTGGACCCACAAATGCGGTCACACAGACTTTCGTATTATACATATTCAGAAAAACAATGGCGTCCTTGCGCCATTCAAATAAACTAAGACAAATGAAATATTTTTCCAGTTATTTATTAAACAATTTTGGGATTAATGTTGCTTGTTATTTTTTGTTGGGTAGGGTTAATCGAGCTATGGCTTGGGAGAGAAGAGAAGAAACAATAAAGCGCTAACACAAGAAGTAGAAATGCCTTTCATTTTGTCAATTCATCAACATTCATTGCGTTATTAAAGATGTTGAGCAGATCGATTTTTCGAACATATGAAGCAATATCTTCAAAAATTATTCAGATTCTGATTGATGGCTTGTTACGTAGTTAGGGTGCTGGTGCTAAAGTATAAATTACATACGTAGGTCTTATTTGGGAACGACTAATTACTGTCAGTTTCTACAGTAAACGCCTCTACTGAATATTCGAAAATAGAGTGAAAAAAGAGCTTTGGCTAAATAATAATAGTCACACGGGTCGATCGATCAGGTTAAGCTACGTTTGATGCGTAGATGGGTGATCATCTTTAGATACTAAGATCCCTCCGTGGATGTCCGATAGGCAGACGCTCCAAATAAAATATTGTTATGTATTCAGTTGCATCTGGTTAGACTGGAAGCCGACCCAAAGATGGTTGGGAAAAGGCTAGGCATTAGATGGAGGGACAAAGAAATGCAACTAAACAAATCTATACTTATACAGGGTTAATTTTTAGTCATCGCATACAAAATCAATAGTCAGTTGATCGATTTTGTATTGGAAGTTGCAATTTTCTTTTCATATTTTGTCCCATATTCCTTGGAGAAAGTTGTTCAATTTCACGGGTACTATGACCCTGAAAAATTTGGGCGATGACTAAAAAATTACCTTGTATATTATATATTATCTATATACTAATAATAAAGCTGAAGAGTTTGTTTGTTTGTTTGCTTGAACGCGCTAAACTCAGGAACTAATAGTCCGATTTGAAAAATTCTTTCAGTGTTAGATAGCCGAGGAAGGCTATAGACCCTTAAGAGCCGAGCAAAAAGAAAAAAATCACTAATACGAAGTACTCGCACGAGCAGGCAAGGCGAGAGACGGGGTGGGTCGGGGAGCAAGAAATTTGACGCAAGTGAAGTCGCGGGCAGAAGCTCGTAATATTATAACGCTGAAGAGTTTGTTTGGTTTAACGCGATAGTCTCATGAACTACTGGTTCGATTTGGAAAATTATTTCAGTGTTAGATAGCCGAGGAAGGCTATAACCTATATAACATAACGCTAAGACCCTTAGGAGCCGAGAAAAGAGAAAAAAGTCACGAAAACGAAGTACTCGCACGGGCAGGCGAGTCGAGCGACGGGGTGCATCAGGGGAGCAAGATATTTGACGCGAACGAAGTCGCGATCAGAAGCTAGTATACATATGACTGTAGATCTTCATAAATGACAAGAATTAGATAGAGACGTAGTAAATTGTTTGTTCATCAATATATTCAAGCATTAGATTTCTAATCCAGTTACAAAATCCTATTCAGTAAAACTGAAAACTCACTGAAATAAATAAAATCCTTCGGTAAAGTAGCTCAATATTTTTTAAGCTTGCCGAGTCCTTGCTGAAGCCAAACACTTTACTTTTCGCTATATTTTATTAAAGGTATGATATTGTACACAAGACCGTGTTTGCTTTTAGTAAAGTGAGATCTTGAGTTTATTTTAAAGTCCTAAATACTCAGAAAAAGTGGATGTTTATAACTCAATCACGTCGCTGAAACGGCTGGATGAAATTAGCAGCACTAGTTTCGATATAAGAAAAACTTAGGCGGATAAGAAATAAAAAATGGGCCAAAACAGAACTTAAATAATTAATAAATGAAGCAATTAATTTTCGGAGCCAAAAAGGAAGATACTGTGGGGTGAATAAGGAACATCTCGTGTAGCAAATTTGTTGAAGCAAATGTGGATGAAATCGAAATTGAACAAAAACATAAATTTCAGCTTTTAACCGTGTGATATTCCCAAACAGTTGGTCTGTTTGGGAATATCACACGGTTAAAAGCTGAAATTTATGTTTTCTTAAAACTTAAATATCCCAAAATAGGCTGTTTTGCACTTATGCCACCTATTGCAAAATATACTAACAGAAATGTTTACAAGACAGACTATCTGGGCTGTCCGAATTAATAGATAACCTTGAAAGGGTTCATGGTAGAACTAATGGCCATTCAGAAAAAAAAATTGTATTATTTCTGTAAAAAAATCAACCAACTTCCGAAAAAACACTACAAAGTAAAAAATAAGTTTAATTTTGGAAGTCGGTGTCTTTGGATATGTATTTTAATTTTTTGTCACCGCCTTCTGAAATCAAAGTTATTTTTCACTTTGTAGTGTTTTTTCGGAAGTCAGTTGTTTTTATTTTGGATTTTTAAAGAAAACATACATTTTTTTTCTGAATGGCCATTAGTTCTACCATGAACCATTTCAAGGTTATCCATTAATTACCGGAAACCCTGTATATAACTATATAGTCCTCTCCTCCGTATCTGGCGACAGCGACCCAGACCACTTGTCTCTCCTTTCGTAAATTCTCTGATGGCTAGCAAAATCTGGCCTTGAAGACCCGGTTACACCATGTAGGTACAGAAGGGCTGATAAAAACAAAACAGACATAATAACTGATGTAATCAACCAAACTTCATAAAGAATTTAAACTGTTTATATTATGTATGAGTAAACCACAATCAGATTGCAGCCACAAACTGCGGTATTTTTCTATCTGATAACTCTAACCGCTACGATATTGTGTCATTCATTTTGCAAACAACTCCGCAAAAGCAGGTTGATTTATTAACAGGGGTCGCACTACGATCAATTGAAGTTGTATTGTTAAGTTTTCATAGAAACTTGAATATGACAATTTTCTAAAAGACAAGCTACTGAAATCTCACAGCACACTCGACTGTCTAAGATAATTTGGTCATTAAAGACTTATAAAATAATGAACGTTACTCATAATATATAGTTCCCACTCCCTCTCACTGAGAGGAGGTCTATGTCCCAGCAGTGGGAACTAGGCTGATTATGAGTTATGGATACTCATTTAAATTTTAAGGTATTTCAGACGTGTTAAACACAGAAATTAAGAATATTTGACACATTATTTCATTGACAAAAAAATATTTAGACACGATTCCGCCACGTACACGCAGCGCTAGCGTCGATTAGATGTGATTGAATGGACCGTAAGTGGCCATCGTGTTGATATTGTGTCACTGCAGCGTTTAACGAACGTCTACTCTACGTAGATCAGCAGGATCGTTTTAACACGTTCAAATGTTTTTATTTTAGTAAAGCTCATGAAGAACGTGAATGCGAAAGAATGCGACTCGCGAAGAACAGTTTCTATGAAAACTTCATGGAAATTGTTCTACGAGTGTCGCGTTGCGCCTGTTTTAAGAAGCCTTAATGAAGTAGTAATAGTAAATCAGTTCAATGATCTCTTCTACAGAAAAGGTTCCAATGGAAACAGCCATTCAATCACTATTTGCGGATAGCGTGCTCAATGTTGATTTTATCGTTACATTATTTCGATGGTTGAGGGTTCTCGTACTGCCTTTTACACCGGTAATTTGTGAATCAATACCTCCCTTGGAATTTACCCTAAGCATTGTTATAATAACGTCTACTATGAGGCTTTTCGAATCGCCGTTAGCAATTTAATCAAGTCTCAAATTTGATCTTCGGTTAATAATTTTGTGTAATTGTTCACGACCAAGGTTGGGGAGAGAGGTATTCGGATATATTTTGCGCTAAAATTGAGTTAATTTAACTTTTGTTACTTCGATGACTTGATTTAATTAAGTGTATCGTGTTCTTATGACTTTAGGTTGCTACACGAGCTTTATTCATAGAATCGATCACAATACAAAATAACTATTTACGGATTTTGGGATAGAGTTTGGTAAAGTTAAAGTGACATTGAAAATAAAAAAGTAGGCACAAATCTAAACGAATCATAAAGCAGAAGAGTTTGTTTGTTTGTGTGTGTCACGCACTAATCTCTGGGACTAGCAGGATTAGAAAAAAAAAATGTTTTTGCTTTCTATACCGCAAATCTTGAGCAATAGCGTTACAAACAAGCATATCAAATATCAAAGCTTGATGTTAAAATAGTCTATAGGCTATAGGTTTGATATTTGGCATGCTTGTTTGTAATGCTTTTACGCTTAAGCAGCTGAACAGATTTAGATAGAATTTGGACATATTTTTTTTTGAAAAACGTTGCCCCATAGGTATTTCTCCTCTATTGCGGGTGCGTTCACAAACTTTTAAACTCACACACACAAACAGCCAGACCCGGAACAACTACTTGTAGGTCATACGAATATTTGTTCCGTGCGGGAATCGAACCTGCGACACACGCAGAACAGCAGTCAATCGCTTAACCACTACGCCAACCGTGCCGACTCGACGAGACCCGATGAGTCGACCATGACCTGGGCTACCATATTGGATAATTTTATCCCGAAATTCCCAAGAGACCAAAACGTATGCGGTTGAAACCGCAGGACGCAGCTAATATTAAATCAAATAAACAGAAACAAAAGAACAATAAACGTCATAACACTTATAACCTATGAACTGCTCATTAATTTGTTTTAATCATAAACCTTGCTTACTTGCATAATAAGAAGTACCTAGGTATCCTTTGATTGCAAACTGCAGCAGTGACGTCGAGGGCCTTTACAGTACTGTACACAGTGGTCACACGGAGACCAACTAAAGTCAATATTCACTAGTTTCCATGAAACCGTCTTATTGCTCTGGCTGTCTGTTTGCTTGTCCGTACCAAACGATCGTATCGCAAGGTTGTATTGCATCAAATAGTAGTACATTAGTGAAACTGACCTGTAGTACCTTAAGGAAAACGGTAAATTAACTTTGATTAATATTTATACAGGGTGACACTTAATTTTGATGTTTGAATATAATATTTTGTTATGACTTAGAGATACATACTTTATTTAACAATTTTTTTTTTGCACTTTCGTGATTTTTTTCGAAAACGACCACTTATCCTATCAACAGCAACATAGACACAGTTATAGGCTTTGAATCCTTAATAACTAGCTAGTTTAACTATGACATACGCTTACTTCCTGTTGCCCGTGGCTATAATCGAATTCCAGAGAAACTCTTACATTAAGCCAGACACAAAATACCCCATGTCTTTTTTCGGGTTTTCTTTGGGCCTTAAGCTCGTTAAAATCGATTCTGTAGCGTAGGTGTCAAGAAGTAGCAAACAAACAGTACGACCGAAAATGGTTTTTTTTTCGACGAAAAACGAAAACGAAATTCAGCCTGATTTGTGATCCCCTGCCTGGCCGGCCTGATTTTTCATTGGTAAAACTAAAATAAATGCAGCTTCAATCTTTTTATAATTTAATTTGACCGTTTAAACCTAAACCACATTATACAATCTAGTTTTGTTTACGAGAAGGGGCATTTTTTAAAAGCTTCTTCACAATTACTGTGGTTTTAATTAATGTAAATATAAATTTATTTAATATTTGTTCGGCTACGGCCAAAAACTACATCATATTTTCGAGAAATCGGAAATTCCAGCCGATAATTGCTGAAAACCGAAAACAAAATACGGTCAGACTCTGAAAACGACCCATATTCGAATATTAACATTTCGACATATTTCCAACACACTTCAATGTGTATTTAGAGGGTGCACAAGTATTATGAACCTGTTATTATTATCCACTAATGTCAGTTCATTCCGAGTAAGTGCGGCTAGCGTGACTGATGACCAATGTAGCCCGTATTTATTGCAATTTACGGGTTATTACTGAGCGCCAACTATTATGTGAATGGGGTTGTTTTCGTGTGGCAAATAAGAAAGTGATGACTGATTGAACTGGCGACATGTGCCTCGCACGTTAGCCCTTGGTCCCGGCTCATGTCATTCATGGGTCTTTGTTTGTCAGAACCCCGAAAATCTGACAACCAGTCTTACCAAGGGGTATGGTATAACCCAGTAACTATAGTTTCTTCACAATCACTTTGATGCCATTGATCTAACGAGTAAGCTGTGTTATTCTATCCCCCGAACAGTTCATGTACGTCAGGGTGGTGCACGTACTCTGTTCGCGCTAAATTCTTGTCGTACGAACTCTGGCCGACGCTGCCCTATTTATAGAATGTTGGAATCCTATAATTCTAATTTCAATGATATTGATATATTTGTATGTTCGAAAAATAAGTTTAAATCTAAGATTATGAATGTTTTATCCTAATTCTAACCTTATTGTTATAATTTATTGCATAATTTTAATTAAATGAAATTGTTTTTGATCTCATTTATTTTGTAGCTTCATAGTTACTTTTTTATTGATTTCAAGATAATTGTGAACTTTGGTAATGCTCGTATAGTGGCAACCACTGATATTTAAATGTCTCATTTGCGGATAATGCATTGGACTGCAACATTATTACTTAAGTTTTATTCACCTTGTAGAGACACAATGTAATCAGAGACGACGCCTGCGATTTAGAACGCGTTCCGGCTCGCCAGTGGTCTTCAAGTTTTGTGTAGGAATGTTGTGTTTAAAGCAAATACAATTTGTGTCGTTTTAATAGTACGATATTATATTTAATATAGACATCAAGTTTCACCTAAGCGATTGAACTTTCATTTCTGCTACTCCCATCTGAACTTATCAAGTGCTAATGGGAGCAAAAACTTTAATGTATTACTTATATGTTGTAGTTGTTTATTATCCCTTAATAAATAAAATAAAATAAAAATAGGTTTTGGAAGTCAGATAGGTAGTATCTCCATGTAGAATACTGGTGTGCAGCTGTTTCATGACCCATAGTTGGAAAAGGCTAGGCAGATGATGATGAACTGGCGACATGTGGGTGTGCTATTTATTTATTTATTTATTTGTCCTTTATTTCAGGCAACTAAGGCCCAAAAAGCACAATACATATATAAGTATAAAAACAATAACTATAAACTAATACATCACTACATAGTATAACACAAAGTCGCTTTCTCTGTCCCTATATCCCTATGTATGCTTAAATCTTTAAAACTACGCAACGGATTTTGATGCGGGTTTTTTTAATAGATAGAGTGATTCAAGAGGAAGGTTTATATGTATAATACACCGACCTCTACGCGGGCGAAGCCGCTGGCAAAAGTTAGTATTTTATAGAACTAATTTTTCAAACTACTGCACACGAAGTGACGGCGTCGTGTTACGTTGCGAGGTGTCGCGTAGCTGGCCGCAAAAAGCCGACCTCTGTCTAGCTCTTCGGGGAATAAAGTCGTGATGATATGTTGTTTTGTTTGCTTTGACAATGCTGAGATAATGTGGGAAAGATGTGTGATGTTCTTATAAACTCGATTATTACTATTCAGTTTATCAAGTGTCGTGTTAAGTCACCAAGGTGTGTTCCATCAACTGGACAAGCCAATGAATTATGTTGCAGTTATTTAAATACTACGGTCGAAGTTATCAATATCAGCGAAACAAATAAAATGCAATATCTACTTAGAACAGTAAAATTACTTCGGTCGACACTTCACGTAACCAGAGGGCTGGCCTATTTTTGGGTCAAAGAATCAACATTGCCATCAAACGTGGCAACACTGCCAGATTTTTGGGCACTTTTCCCACTGACAGCGATGCGGACGAATTCTTTGATGCCCAGTCACTCTTTCCTTTTTTCCTTTATATACTTGTACATGATATACTTATGTATTTTAGTGTTAGTATGTATATTGTATTAAGATTTATTCTGTAGTTAATAAAAATGTTTATAACAATGAGTAAAATGAATAGTTTAAAGTAAAATTGCAGAGTCATTTGTTATTGTTTGCCAATTTTAGATCTTAACGTGAAATGCACCTCTGCAGGTTATTTTTTTTTTTTTTTTGTAAGGTTATTATTCTTTTGGAAAAAATAAAGATTTATTATTATTATTAATCAACGTGTGTTTATTTACATACATACATACATAAACTCATGTCTTTTTCCCATGGGGGTAGAGAGAAATTACGCGAACGCGAAAACGCAACCAAGCAGGCTTAGCTCGAGCACCGATTTGTCGACGGAAGAATAAACATGACTATTGATTAAATGATGTACAATAGGAGAAGATAGCTATGTTTTTCTATTAATTATCGCAGTAGGTAATACATTCTAAACGAATCATGATTTTGTAGATAATCGTATATACTTTGTGGCCGTCGTGTAGAAAGTTTGTTGTCAGTGTGATTTTGACAGTTTGGGAAGAAATATTCTTCTGAAATAGTCTACAAATAAAAAGACCTAGACAAAGATCGTTAGAAATGAAAGACAACATGACAGATTGTAGAATAAAAGAATCAGTCATAAATATCTACACTGCGATGTCAAAAATGGAGAAACAAAATGTGACTTTGTATAGAAAAAGCACTGTCTATTTTTCGTAGAAATAGAAAGCGTCATGCTGAGCCTGCTGTTACGATCCTTACATAGGTACTCCTTTTGCCTCGTCTACGTTCATATATCTGGCCATACACACAAGCCGGTTACTACCATAAAATAGAACACAGATACAAATAAGGTCAATTAAAGACGTATAAAATCTAGTCACAATCTCATAAATGCGATACTCCATCTTCCAAAACTCATCTAAAAAGTTTGATAATTAGAGATATTTATGACAGATTCAGACAGAGATTAGAACGCGAACATTCTTGAAAATCCTACACATGTCATCTAAATATTAGATCTTGTGTACCTACCTTTGCTTTTCGTCCCACTTTGGTCCCGTACGACGATGTCCATGCCATCTTCTCGCTTCCACATGACCCTCGGAGGTGGTACACCGCGGGCCTTACACGCGACCCTGGCTGTTCCACCTTCGGGAACCATCGTGTCTCCCGAAGTCTCTTCGGGGACGAAGTCCGGTGGTATCACTACGTCAAGGAAGCCCATCTGAGAAAAACAGAAAAAAGAATGGTAATATGTTTTATCTACCAAGTACCTATGGGTTTAGAAATTATCACAAAAATGAAATAATATTTTTTATAACACATTTGCTCGTAAAGGGTCTTTTATTATACCAATTTCAATATCGTAATGTATGTCATTACGCACTTGTGCGTTATTGTAACGTAAAACGCACGGTTTATCAAGATGCTCCGTCTAAAACGAACGGTACTTTTTAAAATCTTAGCAAAGAGTTTTTATGTAAGAAAAGTGGTCAACATTTTATGAATAAAATTAACTTTGAGAGATAAAATATAAAAAAATAAGCATTTAATTCTTTCATTTAATTAGTTTTGACAGTAAATTACAACCATTTATCTGTAACAAAAACAAAAAAATATTAATTTACTTTATTAGTTACACTGGTTGTTTTTGTGCCTTTGCCTTAAAAAAAAGCGCTGATGCGCGCGCATCGCTAATTTGTGAACAAGTAATAATCAATTTTACAAATTGTTCAAATTTTTCTAACTACTTTATTTAACAAGTGATTAAAGATTTACTCGTTTAAGAAAGTCCGACTTTTATTTACTTCCTCGCAAATATGTTATAAAACGTCGTATGACATACGTGCGCTTTGAAACTTACCGCACTTATATCATAATGTACTATAAAATAAACATCTTACTGCTGAATGTATCTTTTACATATAATATAGAAAAAAACAGGCCAAGTGCGAGCCGGAATCGCACACGAAGGGTTTTCCGTACCACCGTACAATATTTAACACGACATATTAAAAAAGAACATGTTTCTTGAATGGAGATTTTAATTTTTTAAAGGTAAGGTTTTTTTGGTATTCAAATGTATTTTTGTGTCAATAAACTTATTTTTTTTTTTTTTTTTTTTTTATTGTTGTTATAAATGTTTATAAATAAACACTTTGTGAAAATTTCAACTATCCAGCTATTACGGTTCACGAGATAGACACTATTTAAAAAAAAAACGTTTAAACGTTTTCAAAAGCCTAGCATAGGTACATCTTAATGTTATTTCTGAATTAAATATAGACTCAAACGAGTAATAAACTCGAAATGAAAACATACTATATTTTAACAACATCTATGATTAGGTATATCACAAAAATCAAATCAATACCTATACATATTGTATGTACCTATTACCAAAATCCAGAACGGTTAAAATCAACAACCCATTGAAAGTGTAAACAGAATAATTTAATTATAGAGAAACCTAACATAGTTCACATTGCTGATGAAATTAAATCTGAATTGTGCGGTTTGCCGATCGCCGAAGAGGAAATATTTACTCAAAATTGCTTATTGTGATGCTCTAATCACATTTTGGTGCAAAATTGGTACTAAATTTAAGTCTTTCCAGTTTGACGTATTTGAGGACAGTGATGGCCCAGTGGTAACGGCCCCGACATACGAGTTATTTTAACGAGCCCAGATAGCCACTTTACTTTGTGTACATTATTTCATTACCAATGCTCTCAAAACTGTGAAGGAAAACAGCGTGAGGAAACCGTCATGTCCTAGAACCAAACATTTGAAAGACGTGTGTCATCAACCAACACGGGCTGGGCCCGCGTGTTGGAAGAGTTTTGGCCGAAAGGTGTGGCATACCGACGTTTTCGCGGAAGGTTACGCGACACCACGCAGCGCAACACGACGCCGACACAGTCATCACTTCGTGTACAATAGTGTCAATAAAATATAAAAATATGTATGTTTAGATTAAGGTATTTATCAATGGGCCTGCGTCGCCTGAAATAAATGGATTATTATTATTATTATTATTAAGGCCCACTCCCTCTTATAGAGAACAGGTCTGTGTACCAGCACTGGGAATATTATAGGTTGATTTTGCTTAGCGACGATATTCCGGGTTATTCCCAAAGTACTCCATTCTTTTTTTCTAAAAAGATAAGAATCTCATTCATTAATTCCCAAGTTACTCCAAGGAATTATTGTTATTAATGACATTTTGGTACAATTTTTTATTATATGGACCTACTCTTTACCTCGATTACGCCTGATGGAAAGCAATTGATGAGGTTATATGGTGGATCGAGCGTGCCCAGAAGATGCGTGTTAACTCTTATTTTGAAGCTAGATAGGTAAATATGGAAGGGAAACACAGAGAAATTGAAGTCTTTTCAGATTTGCGTCCAACTTATTGAACCGAGAGCTACAGAAAACAAACAGAAGTGGCAATTATTTTTAAAGCTACTGAATCACAACGGTGTTTCGACACTTTTTCATACTAAAACCTTTGTATTGAAGAGCATTCATCGGAAATATTATATTATTCTGTATAACAGATTTGTTCCGACTCCTGCGGATTAATGCGAACGGAGAATTATTTGAATTGAAATAAGTTTCCTTCAATTTAATAAGTTTGTCGGATGGTGCAAACTCAGTGTTCGAAACATCGCGCTGTTGCGGGGAATAAAATGCTTCAATTAATTAATTTGTTTGAATGCTGTGGAAGCGATTCGCATAGTCATATTATTGTACATTACTCTTTATTCTTTATAAAATATATACAGCTGGTATTTTTCATAAAGCTTGCATGAAAATCAACATCTCATCACGCCTGTAATCGCCGAAGGGCTACGCAGAGCTGTACCTATGGTACACTTACATTTCACCAGTTATGTTTAAGTCCCATGTGATAGGAAGCGAGCCTGTTGCCATCAACCGTATTCAAATCAGAGTCCGGGCTGCTACTGGGAAAATCCAGATATAAAAACACTTTGTCCGACCTGGGACTCGAAAGCTCAGCCTCACGCTCAGTAGCGCTTCCATCGTCCCACGAGGCAGTGGTATGAATTAAGGAGTAGAAATCTACATCATACTTGATGACGTCAACTAACGTCCACAACATACCATTATTAGCTTTACAAATTATTTCATGAAAAATTTGCATTATCACGTTACCCATTCACGGTAAGTAGAGATCCGTAGCGAATCAATCAGCGTATTGAATGCTATCGATGTGTCTACGTCACGAGCCACTCATGCCCAACGGCAGGTCAGGCAACACGTTAAGAATTTTATTAGTAACAAGGGAGTTTGCCTTTCTATGTTTTCTTTTTCTATTTGGAAATAGTATTATTAGGATATTTTTAGCTTTAAGTGTGTTGAATGGATGAGTGTTACATTTGGGTAGGGTTTTGTGAGCAATAGTTGATTATTGCGCCTTTACATCGCCCTTCACACGGATGTAATAATATCATGGCGCGATTTGAGTAATATACGCAGCCAATCCAAATATCATTTCTTTGGTATTGTTTGTTGAACCGTTGAGCTCCTAAAGTATAGAGTTCAGCTGCACGATTACTGAAAAATGCGGGCACTGACTGGACATGTCCACTCAATCTGTCTGGTTTTTTCCTTAAAAGACAATTTCAGACATCAATGACACAACCTACATAGTCTTCACATGATCTGATCAAGATTATGTCTAGAATTTAAAAGAGACTGTCCTCTGAGTTTGTTTCAGCGTTTCTTTTCAGAGTAGTCAGATGGGATACGCCGACCTCATCTTATTTTTTTTTATCATGTGATCATTCTTCCAGACTATAAGCAGATGAGATGGCTCCGCCGGCGTGTGGGGCACCACATCAATTGGAGTTTGTCCTATCTTTTCAAGTCACTCTTCGGACTGATTGTTCTGGTCGAAAATGTCCCGCCGCTTTTTTAATCGGCGGATGCTTTGTGGAATAGTAAGCTGCCCCGCAAGCTTATTTCATGGATCTCTGTTGTCTTGACAAAACATGGTTTTTTTTTTGGGTGTTAAATCATCAAATAACTGCTCCCGCTCTGGGTGGAGCGGGAGGGCGTGTCAGACTTTTACTGACTAAAACCCACCCGTGTTCCCTCAGTTGCCTGTATGCCAGGGGCCGCGGTATCTCTTTCGAACAACCCGCACCCCTGGTAGACATCGGCCCTTGCAGGCCTCATCTGTTGCTACTGACATCTCTTTGAGGCGCGTGTGGAACACAACGCGCCGTCGACCCGGGCTTGGTCCTTACCGGACAGCGAGCTACCCGAGCTACCCATTACTCGCCGTCCGCAAGCCCGTGCCTATGGTGGCCGGGAATCAGCCTGGGATTCCCGACGCCCAGGGCGTCTCCTGCGAAGGCCACGGCTGTGAGGGCGCATGTACTGCATCTCCCTCACGTGCGCCGCTTCCCTCTTTGCGAGCATAACTGCTTCGCTGAAGGTGGCGACTGCTAGCCATGCACTCTCGCTCCGTACCATGGCCTGGACCAGGGTCGGACGCCAGAGATCGCCGCCGCCAATCATCTCCACGAGGACACGGCGGTGCTCCGCCCAAGCCGGCAGACCTCCACCGTGTCCTCAGGGCGATCTTCGCAATGGAAACACCCGGGCATTTCCTCCCGCCCTATCCGAAACAGGAACCTCCCGAAACAGCCGTGTCCGGTGAGGACCTGTGTCAGGCGGAAGGTGAGGACGCCATGCCACCTCTCAAGCCACTCCTCAAAGAGGGGACTTACCGCCGCAATCGTGGCGTGCCCATGACAAACCATGGTGCGTTAGATATTTGTTTAAGGATGTAATTTTGTGCTCTTTGCACTTTCATTTGTTGGAGGCACTAGCTGATCCCCAAAGTTGGATACCATAGGTCCAAATTGGCTTTAGTATGGTTTAATATATGAGGAGTTTGTTGTCTATAGCCAGTTTTGAGTTTCTTCCCAGTAGCCAGAATAGGCCTCTGTATTTCAGATTAATTTCTTCTCTTTTTGTTTCGACATTTCTCCTCCATGTGAGCCTTCGGTCAAGATGCATGCCCAAGATCTTCACTGACTCGTGGTGTGAGATTTCACTACCGTTTCAGGTGATCGGGTCACAATCATTTTTACGGAGTGTAACTGTGGAATTGGATACGCTGGCGGCAATTCTCCATTTGGCGAGCCATTCTTCAGTTTCGTTTATGCTGGTTTGTAAATTGCGAGATGCTTGTGTTTGACATTTGTGCGAGGCAAGTAGGGCAGTGTCATCCGCGATAGTGGCAATTGTGATATCAAAATTTTGTGGCAAGTCGGAAGTAAACAGGGGGTACAGTACGGGTCCAATAACCGAGCCCTGTGGTACCCCTGCGGATATTTCGTGGAATCTCGAGGTGAAAGAGAAAAGAAAGAAAGAAAAAATGTTTATTCTGCACAAACAAAACGCACATTACAAAAAAAATAAAATTATGCTGAGAAACTTAAAATGCACACATACAATTTAGACAAAAGCCCCGTATCCAAGTCGGAAGTTTATACAATATTGTCCATTGACTGTTAATGTCAGTCAAGGCTTGGGACCATAGACAACCTAGATACTGCTTACGGCGCCGGTAGTTATATAATATCCATCAAAACAAAAACAAAATGCCGATAGCAGAGTGCATTATATTATTTCATACCAAAAAACCACAAATTTTAAAACAACAAAGCCGTGCGTCGTATCTGTGCAAGAACAGGTCGTTGCTCAGCAAAATGCTGTGACTTCGGACGGACCTAGTGTCAACAGCGCTGTTTTTCAGAAACAACCTTTTGGAGTGACGTAAAGACGCTCGCTCATCGTGTGATCTAACATGTTACGTTATCGGGTAAGTGCAATTTTCCATGAAAAACTTAAGTAATAGCTGAGCCTACCACTTGTAAATATAAAACATATCTGTAATAAACGGAATAAATTATAATTATTGATTAAAATACACAAAATAAAACAATGAAACAGTGCTAATAAATATTAATGCTAAATAATAAATTTAAATGTCGTGTACCATGGGAGCTGTAATGGTATGGCGGCCATTTGCGTGCCCTTCGATCAAAGCACAGTTCCCAACCAATCGGTATAGCTTATAATAGTGTTAATAAAGATAATTTTGATTTTAGTGGGATTTTCTTTTCGATGTGCGAAGAAGCAAAATACACCTACATAACCAATCAGTTAAAAACCAAACCAAGAATTCAAGTGACATTAACACAGACCGGACCCAGCCAGGGCAGAATCAGACAGAGGCCACACACACTGTTGGAAAGCCAAATCCATTGCCTGTAGGCCGTGACCCTCGAGGTAAGTATAAAAAAAAAAAAAGGAGTTGTTAGATCCTAGCTAAATCATGTGGATTGTTGTATCTGCATGAAATATATCTTTAAAATACTCAAAAAGTGCTTTTTCGTTCTCAGGACTCTTACTGGCGGAGGAAGGTTATTCCAACAGTGCGTGGCCGCATATCTGAAGCTCCCCCTGAATGCCATGGTTCTATGTTTTGAGGAGCAAAGAGGTTTGGTAGAAAAACGTGGTTCGTATTTACTTTGTCTCCACTTTAACTTCTCAAACAAATAGTGTGGTTTTTGTGTAGTGACTACTCCAAAGAGTAAACTAGCCATATGTAACTTTCTCCTAGCAGCCATTTTCAAAATATTATTTTCGTTTATAAATGGAGTGACATGACTTCTACGAGGTATCTTTACACTGAAGCGCGTACAAGCATTTTGTATGCGTTGTATTAGCTTCTCCGTTCTTGATAAAAGACACGGGCCATACACGGTATCACAATAGTTAAGTCTTGATAAAATTAGGCTATCCACTAATTGTTTACGCAAATCAACACTCAAGAAGTCTCTAATTGAATATAGGAGTTTCAATCTATAAAAGCAATTCCTCATGGAGTTACTGATGTGCTTCTCAAATCGTAGTTCTGGATCCATGGTTAACCCAAGGTTGCACGCTATATCCACCCTTTCAATTTTTTCCCCCCTGATAACGACTTCTGGCCTGGCTGACAGTATTGCACTGATCATTTTCCTACTTCCTAAAACCATAAATTTAGACTTCAATGGGTTTAATACTAGTGAGTTATTATCTGACCATAGCGCTACCCTTTCCAAATCGGCATTGATTTTTTCTACTGCCTCTAATGTATTTGCTGGTTTAAAAGTTATATATAATTGGATATCATCAGCGTACATGTGATACCTACAATACTGGAAAGACTTAATAATATCAGCGCTGTAAAGAATATACAGAAGGGGCCCTAAGATGGAACCCTGAGGCACACCGCGTAGCACCTGACGAGGGGGGGATGATATCCCTGATCCATCCTCCTTCTGAATTTCAACGAGCTGTGACCTATTTTGCAAGTAGCTAGCAAACCATTGTATTGTTTCCGTTGCAAAACCATAATAGGCCAACTTGGAAAGTAGTAGACTGGTGTTTATTGCATCGAAGGCCCGTGAAAAATCAAGAAGTGCAAGGATTGTTCCCTCCCCCCTGTCTCGTGCCTCTAGGATATTCCCAACTACATCAGAAAGGGCTGTGGCCGTCCCACGGCCTTTTCTAAAACCAGACTGCAGGTCAGGGAGCATATTGTTTGCTTCTAAATATTCCAACATTTGGTTATAAACCACCCTCTCTAAGACCTTAGATAAACAAGGCAAAATGCTAACTGGACGTAGATCTTTAAAAGAACTTGGGTTACTGACTTTAGGTAGAGGACGCACAATAGCACACTTCCATAAGTCAGGAAAGGTGTTGGTATTTGGTTATAAACCACCCTCTCTAAGACCTTAGATAAACAAGGCAAAATGCTAACTGGACGTAGATCTTTAAAAGAACTTGGGTTACTGACTTTAGGTAGAGGACGCACAATAGCACACTTCCATAAGTCAGGAAAGGTGTAGGGTGGTTGGTAATGTTAGTGTTATCATATCAAGACTCACTCCATCAATCCCTTTAGCGTTAGACCCCAAACTCTTAATAATTTTAGAAATTTCTTCCTCATTAATATTTCTTAGCTTGAATTGAGTTTCACCAAACTTATTCGTATCGAAATATGAAAACTGCGATTTGGGCAGTATGCACTGTCCTGGTACGTTCAGGAATGCTTTGTTAATCTCGTCTGGGTCATTAAATTGTCCGGGAAGCATACCTTCACTATGTTCAGAGAACACATTTGTCTTAAGATTTTTCCAAAGCTTTTTGGGGTTTTTTATTTGACCATTAATGTGTCTGTCAAAGTACACCTTCCTTTCTTGCATTAGCGCTGTAATAGCTTGTTTTTTTAAATCCAAATAATAGTTTTTTGTAGTATCTAGCCTGTCCATGTGATAGTTATTTTTTGCCTCGTCTCGCAGTTTAAACATTAATTTAATATTATCCGTTATCCACGGCGTGGGACGGTCTCTAAATATCTTACTCTTTATGGGAGCATGTAAGTCATACAATTGGGTGATGAAGACATTAAAGTGTTCTACCATGTTGTCAACATTGGTGGATTGATTTTCTCTTACTTGAAATATTCTGTTGGTAATGTAGGATTTTAGTACACCATAGAATGTATATGGTAATAAGGTTTTTATTTTGAGTAACAATCCTTAGTGCCAGACTCTGTTGAAGGCTTGTTGTATGTCGAGAAAAGCAGCAGAGCAGTATTATTTTTTCTCAAAGGATTTCCTGATCGTCCTGCACACTCTATGGACTTGCTCCACGGTGGCATGTTCTTTCCGAAATCAGAATTGGTGATCTGGGACAATGGACTTTTCTTTGAGGACATGTAACATTCTATGTAGTAGGGACTTATCGTAAAGCTTAGACATTATCGGTAAGAGACTGATTGGTCTATATGAGGTGACATCGTGTATATGTTTACCAGGTTTATGGATCATTATTATTTGTAATACTTTCCATACATCTGGGAAGTAGCCTGCGCGTTGAATGGCATTGAAGAGTATAGTCAGGTACACGAGTCATTTGCGAGGCAATTCTTGAAGTACTTTTTTGTCGATAAGATGCCTTGCCTTGCCCGGGACCTTGTTGTTTTCCATTGAGTTTATATTCCTATGAATCTCTTTAGGCGTTACCAATTTCAAGGGTAAATCCAGTTGAAGATCTTGGTTCAGGACAAGGTCGATGTCAAGTTCATCCACGTTTGGTCTCGGGTTATTAGGCAGAAACACATTGCTAAGATTGTTCGCAAATGCATCAGCTTTGTCCTGTTCAGTTCTTATCCAAGTTCCGTCATGGTTCCAAAGCGGTGGTTTGTGGTGCAAGGGTCGATCTAGGTTTTTACAGGCCCTCCATAATTAATAGTCAGTTGTTTTCGTGGCTGAGAGACCTTTCAAATACGTATCCAAAGCGGCACCATCTGCTTCAATTATAAGGGTTTTAAGCTCTATAATAGCTTTCTTTAATTCTGTTTTGTCATTTGGATGCCTATTTGTGTGCCATATTCGCCGTAGTCTTCTTTTTTCCATAATTTTTGTCCGTATTGTTTCCGTATATACTTTGTTTTGGTGTGAACGTTCTTTGTCTTCTGGTGTTGACCTCCAACAACTTTCCTGAAATACCGAGGTTATATTTTTCGCAGCCACGTCGATATCCGACTCAGTTTTCAATGGTATTTTGAGGTTAATTCCATCTTCGACCAATTCGTGAAGTGCATACCAATCAATCTGTGCGCCTGTTATATAATTTGGAGTTTTTTCTGTGTTTAGGACCGTGGTGCCAATCGTCAGTATTACCGGGACATGATTAGAGTTGGCGTCCAGGCTTGTCTCTAAACGGTGAAAAAGTCTGGATAGCCCCTTCACAATGAAAAAATCTATTACATCCGGCAGTTTGTTTGGGTCTGTGGGCCAGTTGGTTGGGTCTACTGTAGAGATTGTCCTGAGATGGTTTTTGTCTATACTCTTATTAAGCTCTCTGCCTCTTGTATTAGTAAGTCTGATGGCCCAGTGAACATTTTTTGCGTTTCAGTCACCTCCAGCTATAAAGCGGGTGCCTAGGGTGTTAAAATACTCATTATATTGTTCCTCTTTCAGTTTATGTTTAGGACGGCAATCAATTGCAGATACATTAAACGTACCATTTTGATCTTTTATTGCGACGGTTGCTCCTTGTATGTACTCAGTTTTGAAATGAGGTTGTTCATAGTGTCTGATATTAGACTTCACTACTATGGCCGCTCCGGCGTGTGCAGTCCCGTATGGGTGATCTGTGCAGTAGATATTGTAGTTCTGTATTTTAACACTGCTGGTTGCGGTTGTATGAGATTCTGGCACTAGTAGTATATCTATGCTGTAGGTGTGTAATAGGACTTCTACCTCTACTTTATTTGGTGATAGCCCCGCTGGGTTCCCCGTTGTTATCTCGAGGGAAGTCATTGTGACATCTTAGCGATAAGGGTCGTTATGAGATTGATTAACAGGCTCATTTGTTGTAGGATTAGATAAAAAAAATCTGATTGTTTTAAAAGCAAGTTTTCTAATGCTTTGTGATTTGCTTTTTGTACGTTATTTATTTATTTATGAAAACTTAATGCACAAGTAAAAAAAATACTGTACAAAGGCAGACTTAATGCCTGAGGCATTTTCTACCAGTCAAACTTAGGGTGATGCAGAGAGAAAACATGGCAGGTGCAACATAAGGGATAGGTTACTCGAAATTTTATTATACTCGAGGTTTATTCGCTGATGACACCTCTCTTATTTTTAGAATAGATAGAAAAGATACGGATGTCTTACATGTCAACGATAGTCTAGCTGTTCTCTCGAAATGGTTTGCGGCTAATAATCTTTTACTCAATGCGAACAAAACTAAATGTCTTAAGTTCTCATTACCAAATGTACCCCAAGTAGGGCTAAATTTAAAACTTGATGGCAAGAAACTAGATGCTATTTCGGAAACTGTATTTCTAGGAATTACTTTAGATTCAAAATTGCAATGGGGTGCCCACATTAGAGCTCTCTCAAGTAGATTAAGTTCAGCTGCTTACGCAGTAAGAAAAATAAGGCAGTTGACTGATGTAGCCACAGCTAGGTTAGTATACTTTGCTTATTTTCACAGTATTATGTCTTATGGCGTTCTGCTGTGGGGATCGGCAGCTGACGTAGATTCAGTTTTCATTTTACAAAAGAGGGCAATCCGCGCTATCTATAAAATGGGGCCTCGCGAGTCTCTTAGAAACAAATTCAATGAAATTGATATACTAACTCTGCCTTCTCTTTATATCCTAGAAAATATCTTGTATGTTCGCAAAAACTTAGGTCTTTTCAAAAAAAGATGCGACTTCCATAATCTAAATACACGTAGTAAAGATGAAATCGTGATTCCAAAATTTAGATTAACTAAAACTAGCAAGTCATTTCTAATAAACAGTATCCGCTTCTATAACAAGTTGCCAAAGTCGGTTACAGAACTTAGCGATGGAAAGTTTAAAACTCACATCAAACGTGTCCTTATCAAAAAAGCATATTATAAGATAAAAGACTACGTTGAAGACAGGGAAGTTTGGCATTAATTCCTTCTGCACATGTGGCTTCCCTGGTACCTCATTAACAGCATAACTTTGTGAGAGTCTATTAACTGCTTCCAAATTACAATGTTAATTTTTAATATTTTTATTTTTACATTTTCTGACATATTCTCGTCATTTTTGACATTATACATCGCTTCAAATAGCACCTATTTATTAGTGATTCTCATGGAAATCATGTCACTTTGTTTAAATAGGTTGATCTTACTAATGTAGATTCTTTTACATATTGTGAATGGGAAAACATTGTAGGCCTTACAGATTAGATTTATAGACGATTTTCTATTCTTTATTTTCATTCCTCTAAGTACTTGGTACTTATTGACAGGCCTGCACTGTCCTCCCATACCTATTATCACTGTAATTTGAAAACATTGTAAAACCCAATTATTTTTAAAAGAGTAACCGTGGAGTTTCTTGCCGGCTCTTCTCCATAGGAAGCGACAAATTGGAACCGTGCACCTAGCTTCTGACGTTTCATAAGTGCCCTTGCAGGTTTATGTGAAATAAAATATTTTGATTTTGATTTTGATTTTGAAAAATAATACATACTAATACATAGATACATACATACATACATTTATATAACGAAAATAAAACTTTGTCTTGAGAAATAACGATAGGTAGAGGAGAAAACGAATCCAGTAAGTCAGCGCTGGGATGATTCTGCCAATTTCTTACGAATATGCTCACGTGCCTTTACTTTAAACGAAAGCTGTCTGGTTGCCATCCTGATATTCAGAGGGAGTGCATTCCAAAGAAACACTGCCTGGACAAAGAAAGAAGATTTGATGAAACCAGAGCGGTGAGAGGGACATCGTAGAAGATGATTATTGGTGGAACGAAGATTTTTACTATGCGCAGAGCACAAGTGTTGAACCTGGGAAGTCAGATAAGAAGGAGAAGTTAGAGCTCGTTAGAGTGACTTCTGCAGTGTGTGCACTTTCGAGAACGAGTGGTGCCTCCCGGCCACGGCGTTGAGCGCACGCGACGACAGCCGAAAGGATCCGTTCGGACTCGACGTCATCCGAAAGGATCCGATCGGATACGAACGGAGCCGATTGCGCATCGCAGCATGCGTCGGCTACGATCGCTGTCGCGGAAGACGTCCGCGGTCAAGTTGCTGCGCGCGGCTTGGTAATATAGACTTTAGATACGGTGTACACGATTTAATATCGTTCAAAGATTCTAAAATCTGTTCCGATCAGATACGATACGAGCCGTTTGCTGGAAATGATCCTTTAGTTCATATAATCCAACAAACAGCCGAACACTGACCTGAAATTGCAAAATGAGCGCAAGAAAGTTTGAATTTCGTGGGCTACCTTTGCGTTTCCCCTTAAGGTTCTTTCCAATGTCATTACAGTACCTGGTGAAAAAATTTAGGTAAACTCACAATAATTTTAAGCTTAAATAATAATTGATGAACCGGATAATGTTCTCACATATCCATTCTCATCAACGCAGTAACTGCCAACTTTAAATGTAGTTAAAATGCATGAGTTCCATACTAGCACTACCGCATAAGTTGCAATTTATGTCAGTAAATTGGTTAAAGTGCACCTCGCCGCGTGACGCATTCTCGTTAAATCGTCCCTGAATTTTCAGTGCACCGCAGTCCATTACTTTGTAACAAGGATCCCGGCTGCGGTGTGTTCAAAAAAGATGCTGAATTATACGCATGGTTGGTTGCATTTTTGAGTAGGATTGGCTCAAATTTTCAGTAATGGGAATCATCAAAACGAAGAATGGCGAAGTATTTGGTTTCTTGATACATTGAACAGCCTGTCAGTTTAAATGAAGATCACAGTAGATTTTAAATTAGGTTAAAGGCTCCCGCAGAGAGGTGTGACGCGACTCTACTAGAACAATTTATCATAACTTCATGGGAATTGAATTCGCAGAGTTGCGTCGCGGTGTTGTGTCGTGCCGGTCTGAAGGAGCCTTAATGCAGTTCTTTGTTATAAAAACATTTAGGTATTGGTAAACTACGACCACAGTCCGCGTGGTATATGATGAGTAAATAGGCACATATGATCATTGTCAGACCGATGACAGTAAAGCTTCCTTAATCTTTATTTTTTGGGTTTTGTTTCAATTCGTCGTTTGTTGGCACCCTTTGGTGCCTGCTACTAAGCCTAAACTGTCCACCGTCCGTCTGTCTGTCTTCAGGCTGTATCTCATGAACCGCATAGGTAGATAGTTGGAGTGATCACGAAGTGTGTTTATAAATAAAATAAAGTCATAAATTAATAGTTGGTTATTAGTTTTGTCGGTACGGTTGGCGCAGTGCTTAAGCGATTGACTGGGCAGCGCTAGGGTTCGATTCCCGCACGGAACAAATATTTGTATGACCTACAAGTAGTTGTTCCGGGTCTGGCTGTTTGTGTATGTGAGTTTAAATGTTTGTAAACGAACCCGCAATACAGGACAAATTCATAATGTGGGGCAACGCTTAAAAAAAAAAGGTGTCCCTATGAAACGTGTTTAAAATGCACTGTTCGTGTGGATCTTTCAATGCCATATGGGTCCTATATAATAATGGTTTCAGGATGCTGTTGGGATTGTCTCGCTTTTGCAGTGCATCAGGTATGTCTGCTAAGGCCAAAACGGATTGCTTTAGGGTAATCGTTCGTAAGAGAGTGGCCTTCCTGATGCGCTGCGTGTGGGGCAGCACTAACAACCTTCTGAATACCATATTGGAAAGGTTTGATTGCCCGGTTGTGAGGCACTGGAATACAGTTCACGGCTCGGGTGGTGCCCTGTATAATATTAAGTAACTAAATTTTTTATGTTAAATTTAATAGCTCAATTTTTTTAATAATTATTAATTTTACTAACATTACATTTTGTATTTTTTACTAACTATTTATGGATTGTAATAATGAATTTTAAATTAAAATGATTAATAATAATATTTGTTCGATGGCATGTAACCCTTCGTGTGCGAGTCTAAAATTGTAAAAACAATTTACTACTGCTTTACTACTTTTTTTTTTCATTTTGGCTTCACACGGTTTGTGCATTTAGCCAGTGTCAAGTAATTTTTCTTCAAGTTTTTTTTCATGTTCCAACGCGATCCCGCCAAAAACTCCGCTTTACAACTTATGTTTAATAGTGCTCGTCGGCTTTTTTTAATATCTCCATTTGGAAAAAAAGGCTTTAATCGCGAAGCGATTATGCCTGCCTCGTTGTTTTACTAAATAAATATAAATTGGTGGTCCCAACCCGAGCGCAGTCCACCAAAGCGCGGTAGGTTTCCTCCCACTAATTGTAAATCAGACAGTTTGGGTTGTCAACAACTTTAGAAGATGCCCGAACGCATTCAAAACATCTTCTTACAATGATATTTATGTTCATTATTATCTAACCAGTAATGAATCATAGTTCAGAGGATTTTAAAGTTTTTCGCTCACCTGACTCTTCATAGGATCAGTATTAATTTGACACATGTATTGTCCTCTGTCTTCTTCTTGGACGTTCTTGATGTGAAGGTACCAGGTGGAGTGGTCGCTGTGGGAGACGGAGACCCGAGGGTTGTGGGTGATCACGTGCTCGTGGATGGCCTGGATCGCCTTCGTGTCTGCCTTCACCCAGCCCACCTGGAAAATTGAGGAGTTGAGAAGGTGGAATGGCTGCTACATTACTTTAAGCATGAAAATAATGTCTCGATGTTTGCAAGTTATTAATTACTATTGACCCGCCTCTGTTACGCACGATTTTTACGACTTGAAAAACATGAGATTTATTTTATTATACAGGATTATATAGAAATGTTCCGTGTGGTGCCGGACGTAAAAGAACAGCACCATCCCATTTCTTCCCATGGGTGTCGTAGAATTCGACCAAGGGACTTA
The DNA here is from genome assembly GCA_949091785.1 of Polymixis lichenea. Lineage (NCBI taxonomy): Eukaryota > Metazoa > Arthropoda > Insecta > Lepidoptera > Noctuidae > Polymixis > Polymixis lichenea. The sequence goes on along the minus strand of OX420932.1, from coordinate 15,935,361 downwards.
CTAGAGAATGGGCAGCAGCATTCTCTATGCATTTTACCACCATACTGCGATCGCCAACCCGCCTGCCAAGCGTGGCGATTATGGCAAACCCCCATATATTTTTTTTACATGCTTGGCATAGGCTATGTCCAGAATTGGACGTCTATCGACTGAAATGATGATGATGATTTTGAAATGGCTAGCTAAACTCCACAGACGCGATGGATATTGATATCTAAAAACGATCAAAAAAAGTAAAATAATTTGATGCTTTAACGACCTCTGTTAGTGCTGTTACTTGAAGTATCATTAACATCCACAGACTGAATTCACTCACTGCTGGTATATGTCTTTTTTTTTTGTTCCAATAACCCTGTATGTAAGTTTATATTTATGTGTAGGTACACATCGCCGTAGCAAAAAGGCAGGTAGCCACACGAACGGACACGAAAATCGTGTATAATTTATAATTATTATATTTTCAGCTATTTTATATTTTGGAATCAATATGTATATATTTTTTTTGTCTTGAATAAACACCCTATGTGTTTATTCAAGATAAAAAAATATGTACATACAGGAAGGGAAATTAAATGTCTTCAGGGTGTCTTGAAAAGCGCCACGCTAAGCAATCGGCCTAAACCTGTCTTTACCAACTTCTTAAAACGAGGCCTCTTAACAACACTTCAAAAGTCATTGCGTTGAATAATGTAAATCAGTAAAGTAAATTAATTAAATAAGTACTTTAAGTAGGTTGTTCTTCCGTTTTAGCAGAGAGAGGATGATTACCAAAACAATGGAAAGACGATTCCGGGTCTCAGGAGTCTATTTATCCGTGCATCCGTTCAACATCGGGTAAAGAAAATCTTTGGAAAAATTCACAGTTTATTTTTGGTAATCAGTTTCTTCATTTTTAGGTCAAGTCAAACATTAAAATAAGGAAAGGGTTCGCTTAAATTATACATAAACAAAACTTATTAATTACGCATGCGGCCTTAGGTAGCCAACCTACATTTCTTTTTTTTTTTAAGATTGCGCCTTCTGCTGTGAACTGTTGTTACTTTGTAAAGTTTCGTGATCTTTGGATCAGGTAGGAGGGTAGATAGATAAAAGTTTGCTCGCATAATATGTAAGATTGCCAAGTATAACAATAGCGACCCACAGACTGTGAAGTCCGTGGTGACGTCTAATTAAATAATTAAGGATTGAAATTTAGAGCAGTGGTGGCTCAGTGGTAACGGCTGCGATTTACGAATTGTAGGTAGAAGATTTGAACCCAGAAAGGCGCTTTTCTTTATGTTAAAGTCAAAGTCAGACAACTTATTTCAAATAGGCTCATAAAAGGCACTTTTGAACGTCAACATATACATTAAAAAATAGAATTGTTTCTAGTAATTTTTCCTTTACCACGGTTCTCAAAACTATGTCCTAGAACCTAAAATTCGAAGACATGTGACCTCTACCAACCCACATTGGGCCCGCGTGGTGGATTATGGCCCACGCCTTCTCACCGAGAGGAGGTCTGCATCCCAGCAGAAGAAACACTATTAGACTATATTCTTAGTACCATTGAGGTTTTGACTAATGTGCCCAATGTACGTCCGGTATCCCTAGGCAAGAAGCTCCGCTACTGCTTTACTGTCTGCCTGGATAGGTAGACGTACTACCGAGATAAAAACTGTAGTAGTATTTTATTATTTATTTTATTTTATTTATGTTATTCCGCTAAACTTACGGCTAACATAAACGATGTTATTAAACAATATGAAACTGAAGGCCATTTCCAAGTTTCCACTGATAAACACTTAACTTAAACAACAACAAAAAAGGTCGGTAGGTACAAAATAACTACTTATGACTTAACTTAGGAAATATAAATTAATATATAATACAAATTAAAAAAAAGAACATACAGAGCAAACAATTACTTTTCCTTAAAGAAGCTTTCCACCAACAGATGCTTAAGCCGTGGGACACTGGTATTGAATATATCCAGATCATGTTCAAAAGACAGTTTATTAAAACTTCTGCTCGCACGGATTAGAAATGAATTTTGCCTGTATGCGGACCAGGGTGTCTAAAAAGGCCGCTTTGGCAGAATCATAATAGGATAATATTATGAATCATATTTCAAATCGTAAAATGGTCACAAACTGACAGTTCATAATATAATCTGCGTAGACGGCACGCAAGTCATCTGTTTGACAGTTTTGTATGTAAATCCATAAAATGGTCACCAAATTATGAATTGCTTTATTAAAGTAAAATGTCAAATAGCAGAATCATAGGGGAATTCAGGAAGTGAATTTAGAGGTATCGCTTAATGTGGCGTTTTTAGGCCCTCTGGAATGAGGGACATGCAACACTACTACAGTTTTTATCTCAATCAATCAATCAAAAGTCATTTATTCAAATTAGGCTGAGAATCAGCACTTTTCGAACGTCAAAGTACATGAGACAGTCCCCCAAAACGCCCACCCTTCACCACTTCCTAGTGCTTTAGCTGGGAAGAAGAAGTAGTGGAACAAACTCCCCAGCAGCACAGCTGTCTGTTTAGTCGGATAGACTTGATTCTATACATACTTAGGTAAAGTAATAAACATTACGAGACACAAAATATTAATTAAATAATTATTCAAAATGTCAGCTAGCCATACCAATATACCGACAAATAAAATGAAAACTGTCGAGGCCAAATAAAGCCTAAAAGAACTCATCATAGAAAATATTGTTATGAGTAGATCATGTCAATAACTAATGACTTAATAGATAGTTATAAAAAAAATTTGTTAAAAATTCAAGAACATAAACATTGTCTCGGTAGTCCGTCCCCGAGAGTTATCAACATACACGCGAACGAAGCCACAGGCAAAAATATGATTCACTAGCTTTAGCGTACTACCGGAATAAAAATTGTTTTCTATGACTTAAGTTAGGTCATGACCTACCTGAGTTGCAAATTTCAATAAAACCCGTTCAGCCGTTAAGGCGTGAAAAGGTAACAGATAGAGTTACATTCGCATTTATAATATTGGATTGACTCAGGTTGGTAGTTCGTGCCCATCATTATCTGGCAAACCCTTTATTAACTATGTTGGGGTCAGCTTGCAGTCTAACCGGATGTAGCTGAATACCAGTATTTTACATGAAGCGACTGCCTATCTGACCTCCACAACCCAGTTATTGGGTAATACGATTCCCCTTGGTGAGGTTGGTTGTCAGACTTTCGGGCTTCTGACGACGATGAACGCATTACAGCTAGGACCATCGGCTTAACGTGCTTTTCGATGGTCGGAGGAGGTCTTGGTTTGTCGGCACGGTTGGCGCAGCGGTTAAGCGATTGACTGCTGCGCTGCTTGTCGCGGGTTCGTTTCCCGCACGGAACAAATATTGGTATGACCTACAAATACTTGTTCCGGGTCTGGCTGTTTATGTATGTGAGTTTAAATGTGTGTAAACGCACCCACAATACAGCAGTAATTCCTAGTGTGGGGCAACGTTTTACAAAAAAATAAAAAATACGGTCACCCAACTACGGACTAACCGCGGCAAGTGTAGCCTAACCTGATCGATTGACGACGGACCAAGGCATGGTGCCTTGGTTCGTCGTCGGTGGTCTGTCCTGGTCTTATCTATACCAATGTTATAACGCTGAAGAGTTTGTTTGGTTGAACGCGCTAATCTCAGGAACTACTAGTCCGATTTGAAAAACTTTTTCCCATAGCCTATTTATCGAGGAAGGCTATAGCCCAAGCAGCACGCAAGCGTTTTCAACATATATATAACAGCCTATTTAGAACTTAGAGTTCCTTTAGAGACTTACAAGAGTGTCAAAAAATTATTCAATCTGTATTAAGGGATCCGCGAAAGCTTAGGGTATTTAAACAGAATATGAAAACTCCACTATACAGCTTAAGTATTTTGTGACACTTTAATCTGGTTTTATCGTTAAAGCTGTATACAAGCTGTATTTTGCATGTGAACACTTACTTATTACAGCTCTTAGTGTTATTATAGTATCACTTGAGACTTGTTTCTGTACAATGGTGTATCCAAAAACTAATTTTTATGGCGTAATTGTACACTCTTGTAAATACAGTGGTTTTATGACTTCTGTTTTTGAGGGTGTTTTAAAACTAAAAAAATAAATGACAGCTACAGTACAGCTTTATTTTGTATTAATGACAGTCACTCGGAAAGACTTTACGGTCAACGAAGAGGGTTCCGTAGCAAAAACATTAAACAGGGTTATTAATGATCATAACAGTTATGTTAAATGTGTAAATTTAATTCAACCTTTGGAACATGATTATGACGTTTCTTCATAGAGCAGCGCAAGTAGTTCAAATGATGATTGATTTGAACCATGAGATCTAGTTCTCTTACTGCTTCGTCATATGACGATAATGATAGTCTTTTCACACAGCATTTTGAGGTGGACCAATTATATAAAGGCCGAGATGTTTCATCCTTTACTAATTTGTTGACATCTAATCGCTTTCTTGGCCATCTTAACTTGCCTTTTGATTCCCACAAACTTGGTACAATGCAAAGCTTGTTTTGCCCTATGGTTGCTTAAATTTCAGTCGGCATATTTTCCTGAAAATAAAGTAAAACTGATATAATACATACAACAAACTAATAATGCTTAACAATAAGTTTACTTAGGTATAAAATACAAGGTTAAATTGAGAATCTCTTCCTTTTTTTTGTTTTACTATATGTAGGGACGTATCATATTGAGTATGCGTTTTTTATTTCTTTTAGGTAACCCTTATGAGCATTATAAGTTATGTATAGAGCACTGATATACAGCCTAAGTAATAAAAATATTCTATTATAAAGCTGATTAGCAGCCAAAAGCTGTACAATATAATCCATAACTTACTTAGTACAGCTACTCAGACTATAATACACTCCGATTATCGTTTAGGCTGTTTATCAAATAGTCGCCATTTTCGTAATTTCGAATGTAGGTATAAAACAAAATATGAAACATAATTTAAGGAATATATAATGATTTTCGGCTTGATATGAGGGCACAATGCTCACACTACCCTCACTTCTGTTATTAGAACATTGTTTTTTATTCTAACCTTAAAACCAACATTGACTTACCATATAAATAGTATTTTTCTTTTATATCAGATCGATTATTTTGCTAGCGCTTGAATATTTTGACGGAAAACATAGACAGCTTCACAATAAATTTGAATCCGCAATTTCAATTCACCAATTAACACCTTCAGATATCTAAGTCCAAGATTACGTTTACTTACTAATAAATATTATAAATAACAATGTCGCCATTCATTGGAAAGAATTACATTCATTTTGTGATTGTCTTCAAAAACCTATTTAAAACTATTTTCTCTATAAAGTATTTATAAGATAATATCTGTAGTATAATGGTTTCTTTGTACACCGAATAACAGCTCTAATACAGCTATTATACAGCGCCTCCATTGCTTCTACAGCTATTATACAGCTATACTAGAGCAAAACGCTGTATAAAATGTGCCCATTTTTTACTTATAAGGGCTGTATAAGCGCTTATACAGCCTCTATATAGCCTGAATATACAGCTTCTAGTATAAAATCGAACTTAAATACAGCTTGTATACAGCTTGCAATGCTACTTGGGAGGCTATATAACGTCACGCTAAGACCCTTAGGATCCGAGCAAAGAGAAAAAAAAGGCACGAATACGAAGTACATGCACGGGCAGGTGATTCGAAGCGACGGGGTGCACAAGGGGAGTAATAAATTTGACGCGGACGAAGTCGCGAGCAGAAGCTAGTTTAGCCATAAGCCTCTCTCCTTGGTAGTTTGTGCCCATAGGAGAAAAAGAAGTAACAGTAATAAATATAATACAAATCTGAAGTAGAAATTTGAACCACACAGTTATTTATTATGCGGTTTAGACAATCTAGCTCTCTATCGCGGTTTATAGCTAATCCGGGCCGGCTAAACTTTTCAACTTTATAATTTTACTGTTGCTTGTAGTTTATTCAGCCTAAAACCAACTAGCTTATTCAAGTTAACTAACATAATTAATATTCAGCCTTTAGTACATAGTCGTCGGAGGGACGGCGAAAGCTTTTTGTCTACGGACTATTAATATAGATTCGAAGTAATAAAGGCTTGATTTAAACTTGAATTACCTATTCAGTTCGCTTTAGTAAAATACCTGTACATTGAAGCAGAAATTCAGTGAAGCTTCAAGTTGATATTATGATTTTAGGTTGAAATAATTTGGCTTACTCAAGTCTAAAAGTGGAGGAAGCAATTGAATGAGAGGAATACATTCGTTTTGGAGTGAAGCAGTTTCGCAGAATATCGTTTGTTGTGGAACAATCTAAAGAAAGAAAGAAAGAAAAAGTATTTATTAGACTCGCACAGGAATAACACAAACTTAACTAAATAACATACTTAATAAAATATAAATTAAAATTAGAGAAAAACAAAAAGTAAAAATAAAAACAAAGTCCCGTACGAGGCCAAAAGGCCCCTATCTCAGCATGATGCTGCGACATTAAAAAAAAAAATTGTCGCAGCGCTGGTATTCTGATGGGGCCCACTGTGAATGTCACGGACATCTAGTCAGTTTGTATTGTGGATTACATACGTAACATCATGCTTCTATTCCTCGAAGGACTAGGCAGAAGTGTGGCGGGCCTGTAGCTAGAAGTAGCCAAAAAATCTAGAATTCAAAATCGGTAAGCCTAGTGGTATTAAATGAATATCTGTGTATACCTCAGATTTTAAAGATATTTAAGTACCTTACATAGTTTGGAGGGACTCGTGTCTAAGTAATAACAGACGCACGGGTCGATCGATCAGGTTGAACTACGCTGCCGCGATCGGTCCGTGGATGAGTGACCATTTTTACATACCGAGACCCCCCCGTGTTTCGGAAAGCACGATAACCTGGTGGTCCCAACTGTCATTCATGGATCTTTGACAGTCGTTAGAAGCCCGTAAGTCTGACAATCAGTCTTAACAAGGGGTCCGGTGCCCATCTAAAAACAAAAGGGGTTCAGTGTAACCCGGTTACTGGGTTGCGGAGGACAGATATAAGGTTCAGCTGTATCCAGTTCAACTGGAAGCCGATCCCAGCACAGTTGGGAAAAAGCTAGGAAGATGGTAATAAACAGGCGACGTGTGGGTGTTGGTATTATAATATGTATATTTAGGTTAAGGTATTTATCTACGGGTCTTTGTAACCTGAAAAGAAATAATTTATAATTATTTCCTTTATTTCACTAAATAGACATAATTATAAATTAATTTTTTAAATATTAGTATTAAAAAATATCATCATATCAGCCGAAAGACGTCGACTGCTGGACATAAGCCTCCCCCAACAAGGGGGGATTTGCCATAACAGCCACGCTTGGCAGGAGGGTTGGCGATCGTAGTCTGGTGGTCAAATGCATAGAGAACGCTGCTTCCCATTCTCTAGTAAGTCCATTAGTCGCCTTCTACGACACCCACGGGAAGAAATGGGATGGTGTTATTCTTTTACGTCCGGCACCACACGGAACACCATAAAATATATAGAAACATTTAAAAATATAAAAATGATTATTATTATTATTATTATTATACTACAGGTGCACCTCCGGTAGGCAGATGATGAAGTTGCTAATGTAGGTAACACCACTTATTATGAATATGTACTTAAACTGCGTCACATAAAGAAGAATGATAAATAGAATTTACTTACGCGAAAGTTGCCCAGGTTCACAACTATGCATTCGAAGGTTGCGTCCCTCCCGATAGGCACCGTCAGGTTTGTGATGGGCTCCCCAAACTCTGGGACCTCGATACCTCCTGACAACAAACAGAAAAATATCATTAATGTTGAGAAATTTACGAAGAGTAAAGCTGAAAATTAGATTTTTCCGAAATTCGTAATTGGATCTAAAACATTATGAGCTAAGTTTAGGAAATGTATTTATTTTTGTATTCTTCGTAAAACCTGTAATTAAAACTTCATAAGTCCTATTATTCGAGACGCATAGAAATTTTTCGTCAGTTATACAAAAAAAATATTTTTTTTTTCACTTTTCCATGAAACAGCAGATTTCTTATTGTGTAACCGACGAAAAATGTCTACGCTTTGTATGTTTAGATCTTTGGATGTTTGTTACTCAATCACGCAAAAACGGCTAAACAGATTTGTATGAAATTTGGTACACAGATAGATTATAACCTGGATTAAAGCAGGATATTTTTTTTATCCCGGTTGTACGTCCCCGTGGGATAATTTTCGATAACCACGCGGGCGAAGCCGCTGGCAAAAGCTAGTACGGAATAAGGCCAATACGTAGGTACCACCAACCAAGTTACCTGCAAAAACGAATCATCGCGCCACCTTTCTAAGTGATGACCGTGACGTCAGGATTAGTTAGCGCCGATATGTAAGCGGGTTATCGGACGTCACACAAAGTTGCCCACGATACTGTCGCCAGCAGTTGTACCTAGCTAGGACCTTGTGCAACAAAGTCTCAACTAACTACTTCAACTTGTACCGTTAATTGGGGTTCAACCTCTGAAATGCAAAGTGACACGAATAACGTTAACTTAAAGAAAACGGTATCCTATAACTATGAACAATCAACGGTTAACACTATCCCAACGTCCTATTTTAATAACACATCTATAGAAAACTTTAAAGTACTTTTAAAATTTCACAAACTTCTTCGTTTCCATGCTAAACTATCACACCTATAAGGAACAAGGCCACATACCACAGACTAAGTTCCTACCCTAGTTACCAGCAAAAACAAAAGCACCGCGGCATCGCCTAACTGATGAGAGTGACGTCAACATTAGTTAGCGCCGGTATGTAGGCGGCTTATCGGACGTCACACAAAGTTGCCCACGATACTGTCGCCAGCAGTTGCACCTAGCTAGGACCTTGTGCAACAAAGTGTCAACTAACCACTTCAGCTTGTACCGTTATTCGCGGTTCAACTTCTGAAATGTGAAGTGACACGAATAACTTTGCCAAGTGATAGTAACTATGTAGACCGCTGGCGCTCGCGATCTTGTTTGGGACTATTCCGCTGACATGAATTCATGTTTTTTTGGTAAATAGAATGTTTGATCATTATTTTCGTGCCTTCTTTTAGTGTTCGTTATTTAATTATTTATGTTACATGGCTGTGAATGTATGTAGAGTGTTTTTATTTCTACTACCCAATAAGAAATAATTATACGGAATTCTGCTTGTTACTTCTTCCCTTCTGTGGTATGTTTATTTAATGGATACTAAGTTTTAAAATAACCATGTAACGCCGTTTTATAATTAAAAACACTCTGTATTTAATCTTATAAATACACCCTGCAGATCATAATATTGTCACATAATGGCAAAGATAGCACTAACGTATTTTCAATCTTAGAACCAAACTAAAAGCACGCTAGTTCGAAGATTATTTTGTTACACACCCTGATAATTTTGTCACGAGAATAGCAAAATATTCGGGATCGAAATTCGGATCGGATCATCACAACCTATTTTGTCACGGTCGAAAGATCCCATCTCGAAACCCACCCAAATACTCCTACATTCTCTAATCAAGAAAATTCATGTGCGAAATGTGTTTTAAAACATCATACAAGCCAAATTACTAATGTTATGTCACACAGTTTTAAGGCCAGCATAATTTTACATACTATAAACATAAACAAAATTCAACTGTAGTGCAACTTTAGTGGGTAAGTTTCATACGTTTTGCAAATAGCCATGGTCCCTAAGTTAGAAAATTGCAGTTGGGCTAGAGATACCGTGCGTTAGAGGGAACTAAAAACGATGTTTTGTCACCTTAACGAGCGCCTAGAGGCGGCAAAGTATGAAAGCTTGCCTACCAACATTCAAAACATCATTTTGCTTTTTCCGTTCCTTATGTTATACTTATTTCGTAAAACTAAATAGCTAAAGAGTTTTTGCGACAAACTGCTCAAGTTTTAAAAGATTGATCGTAAAAATAACTGCACTTTTATTAAAATCAGATTGCGTAAGTGTAAAATATTTTAAGCAAACTTTATTCCCGCTTCAGTGTACTAATTCATCGTTTGCTTTAAAACTACAGAAGTTGGCCTATTGTTTTTAGTACAAGCTTGAGAAGAAAGGCAAAAAGTGTGTGAGTGAAAAAGGTCTTACTTTTAAAGAACATTTCTCTGTATAACGACAACTATGGAGGGATGTAACGTTACCGAACGGTCTCGTGGAAGGCAGTAAAAACTGCCATTTTGCAACGACAGCGTCCACAATATCGTCACAGACTGGGACGCAGTAAAATGTTTACAAAATATCCTGCTTTTGTTGTGGGTGCCACTAGAAGTGTTGGATATTGCTTTTGTATTACCGTTTTAGCGTAAACTCAGTCGGCCATTTTCCTGCAGCTGCGGTAATCGCTCTATTTTCGGAAACACTTGTACACTCGTCTGTCGGGAATCCCGATTCATGATCCGCGTAACATTAGATACGTGGAATATACCTAGTGACTAGATTTAGGCAAATGTATTGGAGATTCATCATCATTCCCGGGATATTATCTAAAATCTAGATTAATAATGAGTGCTATAGAAAGAGATATTTCAGGTAGTTAGGATAATTGTTTTATTTTGACGTTATAGGTGAACTAACTAAACTACCATAAACTATAAATAATGAAATTGATCATTTTGGTCCAAATTTTTATGCTAAAAAGACTAAAATAAATTAGGTACCTACATTTCTCTAATACCAAACCAATGATAGGTACTTAATACTAAAACTTTGAAAAGGTTATAGGTACATTCCTAATAATATAACAGAATTCCAATATAACTTCAAAAACTTATTAATAATGATTAGAGCCCAAGTTTTCTCCAAACTCCAATCTTTTCTGACACTTAAGAGAGACTAATCGAATTAATATTTTCTCTAATTTTATTACATTGAGACTGATCTTAAGCTTATAATACGCGGTTTACTTAGAGCATATTCTCAAAGACGTCAAAATATCGCGACGAGATTTTATCGCGCACAGGATCCAGTTGCGAAAAAATCCCACCGCGATATTTTGACGTCGGTGCGAAAGTAAGCTTATGCCTTGCAAATTGGATGAATAGACCAAATTGGAACGTGTTAAATATAGTTTATCATTCAATATGCGCTTTTTTCATTTTCAACCGACTTTAAAACAAGGAGGAGTTTCTCAATTCGTCTGTATGTTTTTTTTAAATGTTTGTTACCTCAGGACTTTCGATTGGGTGAACCGATTTTGATGATTCTTTTTTTATTTGAAAGCTAGTGCTTCACGTATGGTCTCATTTCATCTAGATCTGATGATGCGTTTCGGAGACAGACAACGGAACTCTTCAAAATATAACAGTAAATCAACCGCGATTGCTGCTATCGCGTAAATATGCATTGTTTTGACCCCAAGGATGAAGAAATTTCGAATTAGTGGGGTAGGTACTATAATTAAAAAAGGGAAAAATAAAAACTTTTACCAAAAAGACGTCGGTTAAAAAAACAACCGACTTCGGAAAAAACACTACAAAGTGAAAAATAACTTTAATTTCGGGAGGCGGTGACAAACACTTAAAATATTAATTATTTTAAGTAAGTCGGTTGTTTTTTTTTTTGGTAAAAGTTTTTTAACGATATTATTGTGGACGTCCACGTCCAGGAAATTTAAAAGTGGTTTCATATATTTCCACACATTTTACTTCCCCGTGTTATCGTAATGCCGTAACGTAGACGTCTACGATAACATCTTCACGATAGAAATGATAAAATTTCAACCTCTAATTTCTACACCATTTAAGATGAAAGCTCCAGGGTAAACCCCAAAAATTAAATTTTCTCAAGTTTTTTTGCAATTTGTAAGATAGTGTCAAGGTGTATGTTCAACATAATGTGATTCGCGACTGTAACAAATATGGCTTTAGATTTAGATAATTATGATAATTAAAATCATCATTACAGGGCAGCATAAAAGTCATGTATCAACATGCAATCTGAATTGAATAATTGAATGATTAACATTGACAAAACTAAAATAATGAATTTTAAAATATGAACTCGACGTACGGGTACTATATAAAGCCATTACCTAGATAGCGAAATTGAAGAAACTGAAGTAACATTTTTTTTAGGGTTACATATTGATAACAAATTTAATTGGAAACTTCACATTGACCATGTATGCAAAAAGCTGGGACCGTTTTCATAAGCACTGCACAGACTGGGTAAAGTAGCGAATCAGACTACGATACGAAATTTTAATGTAATTCTAATTGTAAAATGTATGTGAAATTTTAACGTACTCTAATTGTAATTCTGTAATGTAATTTTAATTTTAATGTAACTGTTGTATGACCTAAGGGTGGGACGTAGCTGATCCTAATTGACTATTTAAGACCTGAATTATGTACCTGCCTATGATCCAGTATAAAGATATTGAATTGAATTGAATTGATCCTGATACTGACCTGATAATTTCAAAAATTGGACGAAAATTTGAATTTCGCTACTGGAGCTTCCACCTTATTCAAAGTGAAACAAGTTAGTTTCATTATTGCCATAGTAGTTATTACATTTGTTCGATATTAATTACATTATGTAGTGTAGCGATGGGATTATGTGTTAATATTAGACATCAGGCGTTTGTGTCTCGCAGCTAATCGAAGCTAACAAATTGATTAAGGTTAATGAGACGGTCGTATGATATTTAATTAACAACTATGTTATCCGGGTTGGTAAGAGAAAAAATGAGTAAACTGATAATTATTAAGTCGAAGTAAATGGATTTGTTACTGGCTCCTGAAGTCTATAAATAGATATAGGTAGGTACTTCATCATATCAGCCGAAAGACGTCCAGTAGTGGACGTCCCAAAAGGAGGGGAATTGCCATAATCGCCACGCTTGGCAGGCGGGTTGGCGATCGCAGTATGGTGGTCAAATGCATAGAGAACGCTGCTGCCCATTCTGTAGTAAGTCCCTTAGTCGTTTTCTACGACACCCACGGAAAGAAATGGGATGGTGCTATTCTTCTACGTCCGGCACCATACGGACACTTATTCTTAGCATATCTATCGATGGCTAAAGATTCAAACATCTTTCGCTTTCTGACGCAGTCATAAGATCGTCAAATGCACAAGTAACGTGCGGCGCAGGATGGAAAGTGAGCGATTGCCTGTGGGGAGGTGCCGCATATGCACTTGAGGGTAGTCTTCATTATCATCATCATGTGTACTGCTGGACATAGGCCTCCCCCAAGCTCCGCCACTTCGACCGGTTCTGTACTTCCGGCATCCAGCGGACTCCTGCGGCCCTCTCAAAGTCATCGGTCCACCTTGTGGGAGGCCTTCAAACTTTACGTCTTCCGATACGTGGTTGCCCGCTTTTCGGCCCCATCGGCCATCTGTTCTGCGAGCAATGTGCCCTGCCCACATCTTAAGTGGCAGCGGGGGCAGTCTTACATAATTTATAGCTGCATAACAAAAAAGGGCTTGATAATTACCACGGATAATAATGAACTATGCCACTGAAGGAGTACCCATCATCGGCCTAGCCTTTTCCCAACTATTTTTTTTTTCCGGTAAGTGTTTTTGGGGTCAAAAACACTTACCAGATGCAGCTGAATATCAGTTTTTTACATGAAGCGACTACCTATTTGGCCTCTACAATCAAGTTACTGGGTGACACGATACGCTTTGGTAAGCCTGGGTGTCAGATTTCGGGCTTCTGACGACCCGTAACGACTGTCAAAGATTCACGAATGACAGCCGGGACCAACGGCTTAACGTGCTTTAGACAGCACAGCGATTAGTGGCGAAGTGGACAAACCTGATTTCTATTTTAGCCTGATTTCTAGGAATGGAACAGTGAGGATGTACCTATACATCATAACATTGAATTAACCGTTTAAAGGTGGTCATTTGGTACTTGTTGTTTATAAAAATGGTACACACGGCTCAATATCAATCTATTAAGTTCCAGTATAAGCTGATCTCGCATTGTATAGGATTTCCGTACAGTGCGAGATCAGCGTAAACTGGAAATGTATAGCTTGATGTGTAGCCGTGTGTACACCAGACTACCTACAGTATCGTCGCTCCGTCTTCCTTTAAGAATAACGCTTTTAGCAATAAGACTGCCCATTCTGGGTCACGCTAAACAGGATAAGTATTTAACCAGTGCTTAAACCATAACCATGAATTCAATATATCATTATAGACTCCACAGAGCAGAATTTTTTCGTCATTTATACAAAAAAAATCAGCTATTCCATACATTTTGACCGTGTAGGTATTGCACTTTTCTATGCAACAGCTGATTTTTTTTTGTATAACTGACGAAAAATGTCTGCACTGGTCTGGAATGTCTGTACAATACACGAATTACATCTGTAATTCGTGTATTGTACATAGTGAATCCCCCCCAGTACACAACAAACAATATGAAAATGGTGACAAAAAACAATATAAAATGTAGGTAATAAGATAGAGTACTCTTCATTATGTACAATACACGAATTACATCTGTAATTCGTGTATTGTACATAATGAAGAGTACTCGATCTTTTTATATTTATTTTTCATAATCAGCATAGAATGAAAATTCCCACTGCTGGGAAATAGGCATTCTCTCCGTAAGAGAAAGTGGACCATAATCAATCACGCGGGCCCAGTGCAGGTTGGTGGAAGTCACATGTTTCGAATTTTTGTTTCTACGACATGCCGGTTTACTCCTCCTCTTTGTTTTTACTTTGATCAAATTCGTCAAAATATATTTCACAATTAACGTTCCATATTTCACCTTCTACCAACACATGCACATAACTAACTGTATTCAACATTTAATGCGATGTTTATCACAATTTTACGTACAAATTTTCAACGTCGCAATATCTACGGTGATACGTTCATAAATTCAATCAAATTACCCATCTTTCTGCGCTTCAAAGACGCCATATATTTTCCAGTAGAGACAGCGCCTTGCCATGTGGACCATCACACGAATGATAAATCAGCATGGCTCGCAATATCCACTGAAATATCGCAACGAATATTTAAAGTTGGTCTTTTATTGCGTTTTGAGAAGTAAATATTTCAGGTTGAACGGGAATATAGGTCTCTTCAAGTGGTTTTTTTTTTGTTTAAGAAATTATTTATTTATTGTTAACAATCTGCATTTAATTTCATTTCATTTTCATTTCATTTATTTGCAAACCATAATGTGAATTAAGTTGTTACAAATAGGCTTAAAGCTAAGATACAGTTATGGATCCTGTAAGGGCACAGCAACATAAGTATGGATAAATAATTAAAAATAAATAAAATAGGTAGGTAATAGCATTCAGAACATGAATAATTCTTAATTCAATTAAATGTATTTAGATTATAATAATTATGTAATATTTATTGTTTATTTTATATTTGTGAATGTAATTGGCAAATGAAGAAGTAATCTCAATTAAGTATTAACATTTTATTGCAATTTCAGTCACAGTTGCATTACAAACCAATAGACAAGTTTTGATATCCTAATTATTAAGTATCATAGGTGAAAGCGTTTCACGCTAAAACGGGTGAATGGATCTGGATGAAATATGACACAGGTAAACCTGGTCAGGACATAGGATACTTTTTAACCCGGTAGTAATTTTCAGGGGATAATTTGTGACCTCATGCGGGCGAAGCTGCGGGCAAAAGCTGGTTCTATAAAATTCAGTGAAACTAACTTTAAGAGGGTGAATTCTGACAATTGACTTATTCGCAAATAAATAAAAGAGTCAAATATCTCGCTGTTTTGAAATGATGACGCGTTATAGCTTCATTTTAAAACAGCGATATATCTCTTCTTAGATATCTGTTATAAATTGTGATATTTAATATCGTAACACTGACTCAATAACGTTTTTGGTGCCAATAAAGAATTTAGTAAGCATCTAAATGATTTTTTTTGCCAAAACCTTTACAACACCTAATTCAATGTTATGTGTGTCACAATCAAAGTTCATCATCATAATTTAAGCCGAAATACGTCCACTGCTGGAGATAGGCCTCCCCCAAGCTCCTCCACTTCAACCGGTTCTGCGCTTCTCGCATCCAGCGAATTCCTGCGGCCTTCACAAGGTCATCGGTCTATCTTGTGGGAGGTCTTCCAACGCTACGTCTTCCGGTACGTGGTCGCCAGTCCAGAACCTTTCGGTCCCATCGGCCATCTGTTCTGCGAGCAATGTGCCCTGCCCACTGCCACTTAAGTTTGGTAATTCTTCGGGCTATGTCGATTGCTTTGGTTCTTCTGCGGATCTCTTCATTCCTGATTCGATCACGTAGGGAAACTCCGAGCATAGCCCTCTCCATTACACTTTGGGTGACTTTTAGCATTCTGATAAGGCCCATTGTGAGCGACCACGTTTCAGTACCATATGTCATCACTGCCAACATGCACTGGTCAAAGACTTTCGTCTTGAGACACTGTGGGATGTGGGATGAGAAGATATTGCGTAGCTTCCCGAACGCTTCCCAGCCGAGTCGGATTCCACGATCACAATCAATATTTGAGTGGATTTAAAATCAAAATCAACATTCAACCTATTGAACGTTGGGCACGCCGCGATTGCGGCGGTAAGTCCCCTCTTTGAGGAGTGGCTTGAGAGGCGGCATGGCGTCCTCACCTTCCGCCTGACACAGGTCCTCACCGGACATGGCTGTTTCGGGAGGTTCCTGTTTCGGATAGGGCGGGAGGAAACGCCCGGGTGTTTCCATTGCGAAGATCGCCCAGAGGACACGGTGGAGCATACGGTGGACGTCTGCCCAGCTTGGGCGGAGCAACGCCGTGTCCTCGTGGAGGTGATCGGCGGCGGCGATCTCTCGCGTCCGACCCTGGTCCAGGCCATGGTACGGAGCGAGAGGGCATGGCTGGCAGTCGCCTCCTTCAGCGAAGCAGTTATGCTCGCAAAGAGGGAGGCGGCGCACGTGAGGGAGATGCAGTACATGCGCCCTCACAGCCGTGGCCTTCGCAGGAGACGCCCTGGGCGTCGGGAATCCCAGGCTGATTCCCGGCCACCGTAGGCGCGGGCTTGCGGACGGCGAGTAATGGGTAACTCGCTGTCCGGTAAGGACCAAGCCCGGGTCGACGGCGCGTTGTGTTCCACGCGCGCCTCAAAGAGATGTCAGCAGCAACAGAGGGGCCCGCAAGGGCCGATGCCTGCCGGGGGTGCGGGTTGTTCGAAAGAGATACCGCCGCCCCTGGCACACAGGCAACTGAGGGAACACGGGTGGGTTTTAGTCAGTAAAAGTCTGACACGCCCTCCCGCTCCACCCAGAGCGGGAGAAGTTATTTGATGATTTCCCACCCAGAAAAAAAAAAAAAAAACCCTATTGAACGTTAAAATTACATAAATTAATGAAAATAAAAAATAAAACTATTTGCGACGTTGTCAAATTTGAAAATGGACCGACAATCCGTATTTTGTAGTAGGTACAGGAAATCTGACATAAGTGGTAACACTAGTAGTACGAACATCACAAATACTGCTACGAACGACATAAGCACTTGCTTACATTTGATTTGAGTCAAAGTCAAATCAAACCGAAGAGGGAGAGGGCACACGTGAGGAAGATGCAGTACATGCGCCCTCACGGCCGTGGGCTTCGCAGGAGACGCCCAGGGCGTCGGGAATCCCAGGCTGATTCCCGGCCACCGTAGGCACGGGCTTGCGGATGGCGAGTAATGGGTAGCTCGCTGTCTGGTAAGGACCAAGCCCGGGTCGATGGCGCGTTGGGTTCCACGCGCGCCTCAAAGAGATGTCAGCAACAACTGATGGGGTCCGCAAGGGCCCATGTCTGCCAGGGGTGCGGGTTGTTCGAAAGAGATACCGCGACCCCTGGCACACAGGCAACTGAGGGAACACGGGTGGGTTTTAGTCAGTAAAAGTCGGACACGCCCTCCTGCTCCACCCAGAGCGGGAGAAATCAATTTATGATTTCCCTAACAGAAAAAAAAATGTAGGTAACCTGCACACATAAGAGTTGTGTTGACTATACTGCAGTTAGGTATTGGAAAGGAAACAGCAATATAAGTGTCTTTAGTTTTCTATGGTTTGGCGATAGATTTAAGCTATTTCGCATAGTCATACGAGTATCTTCAGGATAAGCTCGTAGTAGCTTTGTGTATTTTCGCCAAAGGCACTAAGCGATGTCAACGCACTTTCCAGAATTTTAGGTTATAACCGTCTCAAGGGGAAAGATCGCGATGTGAAATATTAAAATGTTCAGGAATATGAAATATTAATGAGATTATGTAGGTAGGTAGTACCCAGCTACCGGGCGGCGGCATGTTATTTTAAAATTAGATTCGTATTTTATTTTTTGATTAATGAAAGTGGGTAGTTTTAGGCAGAGATGTGTAGGTAATAGCTAAGTGTTTTCCTATTAATATTATAAATTTTATGTGAAAGTTCGTGAAGATGTTTGGATGTTTGTTACTCAATCACGCAAATACGGCTGAACAGATTTGGATGAAATTTGGCACACAGATAGTTTATAACCTGGATTAACACAGGATACTTTTTATCCCGGTAGTACGTTCCCGTGGGATAATTTACGAACTGCACGCGGGCGAAGCCGGTGGCATCACCGAGTAACTTATAATCTACTTGTGGCCAAAACACTTATAAATCCAGAAGAAAATGAAAAGAAAGAAAATGCCATTCTAAGGCCTTCCTGTCTTATTTGCGTTAATGGATATTTCCTTAGTTGATATATGATCTAGATTCCAGACGCCCACAGGATGTTGGAGACGGGTTTAGAAAACTAGAATTAATGCCCACAATTAAAAAATACATCAAAAGGGCAGTTTTCTTCTGTTTTAAGAGTAGGTGAGCCTACACCTACTCTTAAAACGGAAGAAAACTGCCCTTTAACATAAATACATTAACTGTCATGGGTAGGCAGAAACCACAAAATGCCAATGTTAACGTTCAGGCTCCACTCATCATTCGCCTGGTTCTTACTTCTTCGAAAACTTCAAATGATTTTTAGCTTATTGCCTATTGTATTACCAATCCGCACTGGGCCCGCGTGATGTATGACGGCCTACTCCCTCTCACAGAGAGGAGGCCTGTTCCTCAGCAGTGAGAACATTGTAGGCTGATTATGCTATTATGGTCATACACACAAGCAGTCATACAACATGTCGCGGAATTTACGCACACCACCAAACACCCCAATTACAATATTATGTTATAATCATAATACATACACCGAATTTTTACTTTTATTCAATTCAATTCAATTTATTTATTTTGTTAAACATAGGTATGGTTACAGTCAGAATTGTCTAAAATATGTGCACTATGTTTTGCCAATATTTATTTTTGAATTGTTTTTATAACAGTAATTTTTAATTTGTCCGGGAAATGGCCATATTCAATGCAAAGATTGATGATATAGCTCATAGCAGGTTCTATTAATGGTGCTACATGTTTGACTACTTTTGTGATGATTCCATCATTTTATCCATCATTTTATGTTTAGAACATTGTTTATTAATTAAATTAGTTATTGTGATTGTAGCAGAAAATTGTGGTCACATTACAAATCTACGCACGCAAACAGACGCACACATATAATGGTCTAGCGTAGTAGCTACTCGTTCATATTGGTTTGTTTGACTGTACAGCGGAAAGGACTGATTTACGTAGTTTTAATTATTTTTGGGATAAAATTACAAAATGAATAATGAATAAACTACTTTCATAATGTGTATTAATTCAGTTACAGATTGTATAGGTATATGCTAGTTATCGTTACGTGTGGTGCCGGACGTAAAAGAATAGCACCATCCCATTTCTTCTCGTGGGTGTCGTAGAAGGCGACTAAGGGACTTACTAGAGAATGGGCAGCAGCGTTCTCTATGCATTTGACCACCGTTCTGCGATCGCCAACCCGCCTGCCAAGCGTGGTGATTATGGCAAATACCCCCTTTTAGGGGAGGCTTATGTCCAGCAGTGGACGTTTTTTGGCTGATATGATGATGCTTATTGTAATAATATAGTAGGTGTTACCTACTCGTATAATTATCACATCCAAGCTCGTACCGCAGCCGCAGCTTATTTCAGTGGATCCGACGAAAACGGCGTGCCTGCCTTAATTAAATTTTAGTCAATCAATGTACCTACAGGACAGCGTAGACTTTACATCAAAAGCTCCATATGTTGCAACGTAAGTGAGAAATTCAAGCTTTGTAAAAGGATTAGCTATACCCGCTCCTGCTTCGCATGTTTTTACAACTTGACATAATATTGAGATATCTTTACTAATAGGTTGGGGAAAAAGTTTCTTCGCATTTTTTAAGAAAATTCAAAACATTTTTTAATAAAGTTTATTTACATTTAACTAAAGTATGTAGGTACCATTTTGTTCGATAACTTTTTGCCATCTTGTAGGTAGGGACATGATCCCATTGTTATAGAAATTTTGGGACTTCTGGTCAAAATACCGCGACAAGTGGTTTTGGCAGTCCTCTCGTGATGTTAACCTGACACTGCCTAAAGAATTCTGAAGAGACCGAAACAGGTGGAAATCTGAAGGTGCAAGGTCAGGACTATACGGCGGATGCATTAACACCTCCCAGCCAAACTCTCTTAATTTTTGTTGGGTGGCTAAAGATGTGTGAGGTCTAGCGTTATCATGATGAAAAACCACACCCCATCTGTTGATTAATTCCGGCCGCTTTCTCTCAACTTCTTGCTTTAATCTCATCAGTTGTTCGCAGTAGAGTTCAGAATCGATGGTCCTGCCTGGTGGTAACAGCTCATAATGAATAATGCCCTTCCAATCCCACTACACACACAGCATCACCTTGTTGCGAGTTAACCCGGGTTTCGCCACAGTCTGTGAAGCCTGACCGGCCTTTGACCACGACCTTTTTCGCACGTTCTTGTCATACGTGATCCACTTTTCATCACCAGTTATCAGCTTCTTCAAAAATGGTTCGGTTTCATTACGTCGTAATAAAGAATCACAAATGAGTACACGGTTCATTAGGTTTCTTTCAGTGAGCTCGTGAGGTACCCAAATGTCGAGCTTTTTTGTGTACCCAGTTTTTTTCAAATGCGCCAAAACAGTTTTGTGGTCAATTTCCAGTTCTTCAGCTACGTCGTAACTACTGGTATCCGCCGATCTTGCTCCACTTTTTCAAAAATGGCATCCATTTTATCCGTAATAGGGCGACCAGAGCGACGTGCATCTTTGACATCAAAATTTCCGGATTGAAAACGCTTAAACCAAATTTGTGCTACTCTCACAGACACTACACTAGGTCCATAAACATCGCAATTTTTTTTCGCGGCTTGCGTTGCATTTTTACCTTTTTTGTAGTAAAATTTTAAAATGTATCGAATTTCTTCATTAGATTCACTCATCTTGACGGTACGAAAAACAAATGAAAATCACACATTTTCCTAATTTGAATTTGGAATTATGTTCTTTAAAATTTAAACTTTCAATGATACCAAAACCAGCCAGATACAAATAGTATAGCCAAAGAGATTTTATTACAAGTTCATACATACTATAATGCGAAAAGACTTTTTCCCCAACCTAATATAATGTAATAATATATCTTCTTATACAAGGTGTAACAAAGTAAACGCAATTCCTGAAAGTAGTTATTTTCATAATTGACTACTGAAACGATTTCAGTAAAAAAAAAACGCATTTTTCCAAACCTACCGCCAATTGAGCCAAAGAAAATTCAATCTTATTTAAATGCATAAATGCATGCATGTTCCGCGTGGTGCCGGACGTCTCTTCATCTCTTCCCATGGGTGTCGTAGAAAGCGACTAAGGGACTTACTAGAGAATGGGCAGCAGCGTTCTCTAAGCATTTGGACACCATACTGCGATCGCCAACCCGCCTGCCAAGCGTGGCGATTAATGGCAAATCCGCCACTTTTGGAGGAGGCTTATGTCCGGCAGTGGACATCTTTTGGCTGATATAATGATGATATGAAATGCATAAGGTAATGCTAGTAACCTTATATACGATTGTTTTAATAATAATAGTTAACTTTAAAAAAAAAGTTTTGGTCATTATTATGTGTCCAACTCAATACTCTAATTGGGGTGTGTTACATCTTGCGTTAATAATGTTACATGTTGTATATAAAAATCAATTGTCGTGCGTTAGTCTCGCAGAAACTCAAAAAATAGCTCCACCGATTGTGAGGAAAATTGTGAGTGGTTGTGTGCGCGCCAGACATGGTTCCTTACAAAAAAAAACAACACAACGCTTTGCTAGTAGTTAGCTAGTGTTGACTAAGTATTCATGTTATTATACACATAAACCATCCAATTTAAAAAATACTTCGGTAAATGCAGATGAAAACCACATCAAACTTCGTTGTGTAGTTTAGAAGAACAACGCGGTCACACAGACAGACACGAAACCCGACTTCACTAAAAATTTAAAATCCCCGACCCAAAAAAAAAAAACTCTAAAATGTAAAAAAACAATATTTTTTGGCCTTTTAAGTTGTAGGTAATATTTTGATCAAGGCATTGTCAAGTCGAGGGATGGCTACCGTCCCAGACTTTTTTAGGGACCGTCTTTTTTTGAGTCGGGGGTTTTAAATTTAACTTTTATTTCCTGCTTTTTAAACTTAAAGTCTCGCTTAAATCTGCGCAGCGTTGCGTATGTTTCCCACAGTGAAATTCTTACTAATTTATCCTCATTCCTCGTCCTGATCACCATTTATCCATAACCTTATTCATTGAGACCTTTTCAATGAGCCCAAACACGATGCTTCTGCTGTTTGTTGGTCAGTAACTTGGGTATCCTGGAAATTCCAGGTGTTGCTCCAGCATCAGTTCAAGGTCACTTTGTTCGTCTAACATCATTGAAGTAATAGAATACCATATTTCGACTTGATCAGACCCGTGGAAGATGCTCAAATCCTTTCATCAACCAGAAAAGAGCTGATAATCTTCAAACGGCTGAACCGATTTTGATGAAACATATCTAAGAACACTCCCGACTAATTCACCGTTCAAACAAAAAACTAAATCAAAATCGGTTCATCCGTTCGGGAGTTTTTTTTTGTCTTGTTTTTTGTTTCACTTTTTGGGTTTTGTTTTGTTGTAGATTAAGTATATGTTTGTGTTTTATTTTTAAACAGTATCTGCGATTGGATACGGACACTGTCTTTTTGTTGAGGTTTCGCAAAACTCCATAAAGGGGTTACCTTTCCTTGTTAGCCGCATAAGTTTTTGTACAGTTGTACAGTACGCGTGTCCGCCCCCCACGTAGCCAGGTGTTCAGCTTGGACGTAAGGTAGGATTTTAGGGGGCTCCGTTCGGGAGTTACGATGCCACAGACAAACAGACACACACACACACACAGAGACACGTCAAACTTATAACACCCCGTCGTTTTTGCGTCGGGGGTTAATAAAACAAAGTCCGCTGCCGCACCTGTCTGTCTGTTCGCAATAAACTCAAAAACTACTGAGAGGATTTTCATGCGGCTTTCACAAATAGACAGAGTGGTTCATGAAGAAAGTTTAGGTGTATACTTTGCTAAGGTTTTGTGTAAATTGGTTAACGCGTGCGAAGGCGCTAGCAAAAGCTAGTTTATTTATAAAGTAGCAGGTAATACGGAGGCTTTTTATAGCCCAATAAAAAGGACTGTTCCAATCTCGTCATCATAAGAACTTGCCATAAATAAAATTACTAAAAACGCCTATCTGACAAGAAGGACCGTCTACTTTGGAGCTTTGAAATAAGAAAAAGTGTTTTTGATGAAGGAAATGCATTGATAAATGACGACAGAATTTGTCCTACCTAGCAGTAAAAACCTAGTTCGGGTGGGTCGCTACCTAACATTCTATTTCTGTAGCATCATTACTTGCACTTAGTAATAAACTATTTTAGTTTTAGTTTAATTTTAGGCACTATAATTGTACTTATGGGAAACTAGTTTTTTCCAGCAAGCCGCTGGTAAAAACTAGTCCCCCGCCCTCGTGGAAGTCGAAAATTATTCCACGGAACGTACTACGGTAAACCAGGGTTACTTTACTCAATATTGAACTTTGAAGGTTCATATCTCTTAAATTTATGCTTACAAAAAAATATAAAAAATGTCCAACAATCGGTTTTTTTAACTCTCGATTTCGGTAATAATACGTGAAAAATTATTGCTTTATTTTGAGAAAAAAAAAACTGACTGATCAAAGTTATGTGTAGGACGTAGAGTTACTTTGATACCCTACTATTTTATTGCGTAACGTACAAAGTAACCCCAATTATAATGCCAATACAATTTAAAAAATCAAAATCTGCCAACAGGAAATATTTTTTTACATTAAAATTGTTAGTGAAATCCCAACCTGTCCACAATTGTAGTCTTTGACCTGTCCTCAGGAAAGGATTTGACAGTTCTTCAGTGTAGCTAACCTAGAAAAAAAAACTACCATGTTGCATTTTGTTTTACGCAATTATCAATTTTATATGAAATGAAAGTTTTGATCAAAGTCATCCCGCGAATCTAAGTACCCCCGGTTTACGGTACCGGAATAAAAAATATCATCTGTGTTAATCCAGGTTAAAATCTATCTGAGTTCCAAATTTCATCCGAATCCGGTAAGCCGCTTTTGCCTGATTGAGTAACAAACATCCAAACATCCAAATATCTAAACATCCAAACATACAAACTTTAACATTTATAATATTATGTAAAAGTATGATCGGATCGAGCTTTGCTCGGTTTTTTTTTGGTTTGACGTTTTCTAAAAATGAACCTAGCTAGATCAATTTATCGCCCCCGAAACCCCCTGCGTACTAAATTTCATGAAAATTGTTGGAGCCGTTTCCGACATTCAGATTATATATACATATACAAAAATTGCTCGTTTAAAGTTATTAGATTAGATTAGATATAGTAGGATAGCAGGAAGTAGGATCTATTGCACTCGGCTAAATGCACACTTTTGATACAAGTTTTTATAAAAATAATTTATTATTATTAATAAGTGGCCCACAAAAATGACCACATGGTTTTAACAACTCTATATATATTTTTAAACAATACAGCTACTAACAATCAACATTTAGTCACCTAAGCTGCTTTGAATAGTTTCCGACTATCGGAGGCTAGTACCTAGAGTAGAGAAGAGAACTGTCGATAATATCGACATTATTAGTACTTAGTAGCAGTAAGAATCATTAGTACGAAATGGGATACTTATCGTGGCTACAAATGGTTTCCAGAGCTAATATTGAACATTACAACTTAATGGCGTGTTCATGTTAGTTGACGGTTTGTACAAAGAGACTGTGAGATGCGTTAGATTTCATTTATTCATTAATGTACGTTTGCCGAACATCGGCCATTCAACGCAATCGATATTACGTTTAAAAGGCAGTGTTGGACGTATTTAGGCACTGTTTATGCTACATTGAACGTGTACCACGTACTTTTCGAATACTGTGGTAGTTCGTTGTGAAGCCTGAATTCAGGGAATCTGAACTCTCTACGTGCTTTATAACTGATAACTCATTAATAAAGCTTTATCACAAATATATACCTACTGTTTTGAACCTTTTTGGCGTAGCCGTGAGGCACACACTGTCGTAGCTATTTATTTTCAGTTTTTTATTTCTTATTGTATTTTGTATTTCACGAGCTGTGTCCAAATAATTCGTATTCTTTCTTTCTTTCGTTTTATGAAGGTGTATCAAACGAATCTATAACTAATATACGTAAGATTATGGTCCGTTCCGATTATTTTTGTGAAGAAAAAATGTTTTAGGTAAATTGACACGTTATACAGGTTGGCGCTATCGACGCGTAGGGTACGTTACCATTGTTCTACATAATTCTGAACTCCTGCTAGTCCTATTATCATAGTATAATCATAGTTGTCTTCATAACAAAGATGTGTAAATGTTAATTATTCTTCATCATCATCTGCCTAGCCTTTTCCCGACTATGTCGGGGTCGGCTTCCAGTCTAACCGGATGCAGCTGAATACCAGTATTTTACATGGAGCGACTGCTTATCTGACCTAAATAACCCATTTATTCGGTAACACGATACCCCTTGGTCAGACTGGTTGTCAGACCAAAAAAGAATTAACCGCATAGGTTTGATTGCACTTTTCGATAAAACAGCAGTTTTTTTTTTTTTGATAACCGACGTAAATTTTTTATGCTAGGGTTCTAGAATCATGTGCAGGATTCATGGCAATACACCCTGTATATGAAAGTCATTATGAACACTTTCGACTGACTCAGCATAAAATGTTTATTATAAAAGCTTACAAAAAAAATGCTACAATTGAAGTAATTGCATTTAGCTGGTGTTAAAAATGAAATTATCAACAAATAAGTCTTAAAATGTATTCGTTACGAACGTATTTTTTCAGGTCAAAATCAAAATCAAAATTAAAAGTCATTTATTCAAATTAGGCTGAGAATCAGCACTTTTCGAATGACAAAATTACATAAGACAGTATCCCAAAACGCCCGCCCTTCACCACTTCCTAGTACTTTAGCTGTGAAGAAGAAGTGGCGCAACAAACGCCCAGCAGCAAAAGTAAGTAATCCACAACACTTGAATTAACAGCGTGCAACGTTTTCCAACAAAAAACAGTTTTTCATTTATATTTTATCCAAATAAATCCTCATAAGAAGAAGGAGAAGAAGTTTGAAGAGCAGAGGTGGCCCAGTGGTAACGCAACTTACGAGTTATAGGGTCAACCCCATCTATCTGGGGCCAGCTGTCTGTGGGGGGCCTATGCGCTTTATTTTGTGTAAATTATTTAATCACCACTGCTCTCAAAACGGTGAAGGAAAACATCTTATAGCCTGATTATGACTCTTTGCCTATTCGCAAAGTACAAATATTTTTAGTAACACAAGAGTTGATTGTTGACTTTTAAACCGACAGAACTATGATGCTTTTCCAATATTGTAACACAAAAATGTGGAATCCAATAACTGTGATACCAAATTCTAAATATTTCTACCTCGGTATTCAAATAGAAATATTTGCTAGCCGTGACTCTGCATTTGTCCATTTGCATTGGGGCGTAGCAAGAGAATACTGACGTGGTAATATTGTTCGACCACATGGAACTGCTGTTTTCCATCGAGTATGAGTGAACTTTACACCCTGTTCCTCATACTCCTCATAGGAAGCCGGTATGTCCTAGAACGAAAAATTTAAAGACGTGTGACATCTACCAACCCACAATGGGCCTGCGTGGTGGATTACGGCCCGCTCCCTCTCACAGAGAGGAAGCCTATGTCCCAGCAATGGAAGCATTATAGGCTGAATATGATGAAGTCCTCATAATTCATAAACGATGATATAAACTGTTTACTTAAATGTAATGCCAAAAAACGGATATCCTAAATAATGATTTTCGGTCGCTTAAATTCAAATGGTAAACTAAATGAAAGTTTCAGCTGGTCATTTGTCATTGGACGTGCGCGGCGCGCGCCGGTTCCGACCGTCCGAGTTCCGGCTGCAAGCTGCTTTTATTAATATTTCCAGCGCGAATCCACGCTTTATTAGCAAACAGCCGTCATGCGGCTGATAAATTATTAATGTGGTTGCAGCGCAGCTTGTGTTTTGTGACCGGTTTTTTTATAAACAACACCAACGTTACATATGTTTTCGGCAGACTAATGTACTTAATTGATTGCCTCACGTAATTGCGTCGCAATAAGGTCTCATGAAATATGCAGTGAGAAAATTATAATAAAGTATTCGTGATATTTATTCCAACGAAGTTTGTGTGAAAAGGAAAAGTTCGCTTCGCCATTATAGGAGTTGCTTCTTACTTTTTTGTAGCGCTGAAGAAAGCAGATGATGTATCTGCACTTCGATGGCATCGTACTCGTAATTGGCAACTGAACGTGTTGTTTGTGATCTTCGAGAATTTCTCTATTATGTTTGTGCTGAGCTCATGCTATAAAGAATACGTGTAACCTTAATAAAGTCTATGTTGTACATACTTACTACGTTATGACGACACAAATTTCGTAGGATTTCCATTTTCAAATGCAAAAACCGCACCAGCCAGTACAAAATATAACTGCACTTTTCCATCAAAAGCGCTCTAAAGCGGAATGAATAGGTAGATACGTCACATTATTACGATGGATGACTTGTCCCTTCCGTGGTTTAACCGGCTGGCTACATTCTTAAAGACAGACGGAACCATTTATCATGAAGCTGAATGTCTAGGATGCAATTTTCAGCAATGCTGCCTGTTACTGCGCACTTTTGGTCACTATTATAAATTGCTTTTGTCGTCTAGGTACGTATTTCGCAGTAATATCTATCAAATGGCATTAAAATCTTACGTTGGAATACGATTATAATTGAATGCTTAGTCTTTTGTTGGGATTTTACGAAATGATTTACTGAGATGTAGAATTATTGCGTTATGAGCAAATTATTTTGATTCTTCTAGAATTTTGTGTGGCAACGGCAATATTACTTCTTTAATGAAATGTTTGTCACATTTTCTATTGAGCTAATACAATTACAGTAGTACAATTTCAATCTCCCAAATTGACATTTTGTTTAGATACATTATTTACCATGATTTACTTTATATTATTTACTAGTTGTGCCCGCGACTTCGTCCGCGCGGAATAGTTTTTTTACTATTATTTATATATCAATAAAAACAAATAAAAATTCTAAAATAAAAGTAGCCTAAGTTACTCCTTATTACATTAGCTACCTGCCAGTGAAAGTCCCGTTAAAAACGGTCCAGCCACTTCAGAGATTAGTAGGAACAAACAGACAGACAGACAGACAAAAATTGTAAAAAAACATATTTTGGTATATGTACCGTATATATATTCATATGCATGTAGCAAAAAGCGGTTATTTTAATATTACAAACAGACACTCCAATTTTATTTATATGTGTATAGATATAGATGTATAGATTACTTAGTTATTTGGTTGTGGAAAACAGATAGGCAATCGCTCCATGTAGAGTACTGGTACTTGGCTGCATCCAGTAAGATTGGTAGCCGACCACAACATAGCTGGGAAAAGGCTAGGCAGATGATGATGATTCACATAGATTGTTTTGTAGAAAATACTACCGATACTATAAAGCTGCTAACGCATTGCCACACCGCTTTCGGAACTTTAGTTAAACCATCCGGACATTTGCCAGCCTATATGGTGTGATTATCGATTAGGTACTCAACATAAATAAATCCGATTTTTGTCTCACATAAGTTCACATAGAGACTAGTATTATCTATCCTTCTACCGTCTATCCACCCAAAAAAAATCTCTAAAATATAACTTTCACCGATAAGACCACCCAAATTGTGTCACCAAAATATCTAAAATTTCTACATGAAAATATTAGCAGTAAAACAAAAATATATTTTTGTCAATTAGAAATTATAAGCAAAAGATGGCAAAAACATAGAGAAAAGGTATCGCAAGGGTAAAATATCTTAAAAATCTTAGTGCAGACTTGCACATTATGTAGAAATTTGTTCAAGATAACCTTCACCTTTATTTTTAATTGGCCTAATACGTCCCACTGCTGAACAAAGCCAGCCCCCAAATCACTCCAAGTATCCTTTTCCAGGGCCACCTCGTTTTAGCCTTTGCAATACGCATCGAGGTCGTCTCGCTACCTATTCTTTTCTTCACCGGCCTTGGTGGCGCCGTCCATCCTCAGGTACCCACTGTGTGGAGACTATTGCCCAGCGGTCACTGTGGATGCAGCTGGCGTGAAACGCCCAGGCCCCTTTTAACCTGGCAGCCTTTTTGCCTACATCTAGAATTCACGTTTTGAAGCGCAGCTTGGTGTTTCGTATTCTGTCGTCTCTTTTAACTTCATCTACACGATATAATCTCAAAATGAAACACGTAACTCCGTGTTAAATCTAATCATATATTTATAATTTCTCTTGATGTTTTTCTGACGTAAGCTCTGTATCCTTCTGAATATAATATTCACACGTAACCAAAGTTTCAAGAGATGAGATGAAAAAGGGTTACGTTTTCTATGAATAATTTATGTCATTTTTAGCCTTTCTAGGTCTTCTAGTGGTTCTATTAATCTTGCTTTGTTGTCTAACCTTTGTCTGGCCATCACCTTTATCGCGAACAGGACTTGTGAATTTTAAAATTCCTTTTTCATCAAGTTTGGAAAATCCACTGCTACAAGATTCAAAGTCAAAGTCTAAGCATTTATTTCAAATAAGCACATAAAAGGCACTTTTGAACGTCAACATCTACATTAAAGTGGATTTGATTCTATAGCCGCCGCTTCCAAAAGGTATCTTCGTATGGAGAAGAAGGGGCAAGAAACTCCATCGTTGCTCTTTTAAAATGTTTAACAATATTTTGTGTTCATTAATTACAACACACCACCCCGTACATAAAATGAATTAATAGAAATATATTAGAAATAGATTAGATATTATTGGACTGTTACCACTCCTACCGGTTCCGTGTGATGCCGGACGTAAAAGAATAGCACCATCCCATTTCTTCCCGTGGGTGTCGTAGAAGGCGACTAAAGGACTTACTAGAGAATGGGCAGCAGCGTTCGCTGTGTATTTTACCACTATACTGCGATCGCCAACCCGCCTGCCAAGCGTGGCGATTATGGCAAAACCCCCCTTTTGGGGGAGGCGTCTTTCGGCTGAAATGATGATGATGATGACCACTCCCACAGTCATGGGGATTGGCACATATTTTGATTATCTACACTAATTGTACTATCGTAAGATTCTTATTTTTAAATAAAAAATACTACCATAATGACAGACTTTATCCTCGTGAAATTCGGAAGTTTTATTAAAACACTGTTTCCGTAACAAGAGAATGCTTTATCTTATATCGTACCTCAGCTACTTCTTATTCAGCGACGCAAGGTCTTCTGCTGCAAAAAGACGTAGTATTAGACTACCACTTTCAAGTACACGGGGGTGTTGTAACAGTTCAGTTTCGCAAATCTGTAAGATAGGACACCGAGGGACCGTAAAAGGATGGCCTTTTACTTTATTTCTTCCAAATTTTGTCCACTGGGTTCTATTCTCATGTGAATAAACCGTCTGAGGGCTTTTAGACAAGTGACAATAGCTGTGCAAGTGATATATACATGCCGTCTGTTGGGACAGGTCAGCTCGAAGATGTAATAGCATTTTCTTCAAAAGGCCCTTCCAGATATGGCCCTGCATTGCTACTCACATAAAATTGAAATAATGTAATGGTCTTTAAAAGAGACCATGACCTCTGTTTGTTTCAGATTTTCTTCTCCGGAAACAGTCAGGTAGAAAATGCCGCCGCCATCTAGTTTTAAAAATACTGGCCAACAAAATATTGACGTGTAAAAGTGTAATATAAGATCTACTTACATAAATAAACATTTCATTTCATTGACACAAGCTTTTTGGTAGCTTTCGTCAATCCAATGCATTTATGATTTCTTTCGATTTTTTGGGGGAGCACGAGAAGAGCCTCCAGAGCAGCGTCCAGATCATAATAAAATGCCAGGCGCACCCTTGTAACAGCTGACTTGGTATCGTAGAGTCTAGCTGACCAATCTTGTCACCACGATGATTTCCCACAGTCCCCTCCAAGATCGATACGACGAAGAAGAAGATGTCTGACCTTGTAATGTCGTAATCGCTGATAAAATGTCACGTTATCTAGGCCTTCTGCATAGCTATTCACAATCATTCGATACGCTTCCGTAACGAATCGAACATCAATCAATGTTATCGCAGGAGTCTTCTAAACGGTTTTCACAAATCCAAAACCCGAAAATTTTATCAATATAAATCAAATAGACGACCGCTATCTCCCGACAGCTCTTTGCTATCGGGGCAAGGCAAATCAGCTAAATAATATGTGTCATTTTCGATACGATAGTCTGTCGAATGGTTGTGAATAGCTATGCTGGTCTAGGTCAAATACCACCTGGCAACTCTAGACAAAAAAAAGCACTTTGTCTATCTCTACTGGGAATACTGCCATGACCGTTATATTTATGAACTTAGGTAATTTAAATATTAAAGCGCAGGAAGACCCTTAGAAAGGTTGTTTTTATATTTATAATGAGTGCCCCACGCTACTACATTTAGTTAATTACGACTTTTTAAATTTTAGGAGAGCTGTAATTGGAAGCTTTTTGGTTATGTTTTATTAAAGACTCAATTTGCTTAGTAGGTACGGTTAACTGGTTCCAGATCTAGTGGTAGAACCTACCGTGGGGATCATGTTAAGAAAAGGCAACCTTCACTCCAAGCGTGGATAGAGAAGAATCTTTTTATCTACAAATGAAACAAGCACGCTAGAGGTACTGCCATCTGCTTTTGACACAGCAAACAATATTATAACGTAGGTAAGGCTCGTAGCTAAACGATATCAGCCGTTTGGGTCGATCGAAGTATAAGTACGCCGCGGTCTGTTCGTGGGTGGGTGACCCATCCATTACATACCAAGAACCCTGCGTACACATCGTCCCTCGAAAAACACGTTAAGCCGCTGTCCCGGATCTCATTCAAATAACCAGTTTTACCGAGGGGTATCGTGTTACCTATAGCAACTAGGTTGTGGACGTCAGATAAGCAGTCGCTGCATGTAAAACACTATATTCAGCTGCATCCAGGTAGATAACATACACATAGTTAGCCTATAATCCCACTATTGGGACACAGGCCTCCTGTCTGTAAGAGGGAGTGGGCGGTAATTCACCACGCAGGCCTAATGCGGGTTGGTTGATGTCACATGTCTTCGAATATTATTTTATAGGACATGCCGGTGTCCTCACGATGTTTTCCTTTATAGAGGTATGAGGAACAGGGTCTAAAGTTCACTCGTACTCTATGGAAAAGGGAGGATCCGCTGACCAGACGGGTGTTGTGTCTGGTGGGCAACTGCCCGACGGTTGAGATCGGGATGTTGTATATATATGAGTCGCGCGGTAAACTTTGATTGTGCGATGTAGGATTTGTGTGACGTCAAGTCTCTGACGAGTAGTTCACATGTGGCATTGTAGATGGCGCCACATCGCTCTTGTGT
The DNA here is from genome assembly GCA_949091785.1 of Polymixis lichenea. Classification (NCBI taxonomy): domain Eukaryota; kingdom Metazoa; phylum Arthropoda; class Insecta; order Lepidoptera; family Noctuidae; genus Polymixis; species Polymixis lichenea. Next base: position 15,902,281 of record OX420932.1, on the reverse strand, counting down.
GTCAAGTCTTAGATGCGTAGTTCGCATGTGGCATTGTAAATGTCACCACACTTCACCGTTTTGAGAACAGTAGTGATGAAATAATTTACATAAAGTAAAGCGCCTGTCCGGAGATTCTTAGTACCCCTTGCCTCGCGGTGTCAACGTGGTCGCTAACAATGGGCCTTATCAGAAGGCTTAAAGTTACCCAAAAGGCAATGGAGAGGGCTATGCTCGGAGTTTCCCTACGTGTTCGAATTAGGAATGAAGAAATCCGCTGCAGAACCAAGGCACCTGACATAGTCCGAAGAATTGCCAAACTTTAGTGGCAGTGAGCGGGGCGCATTGCTCGCAGAACAGATGGCCGATGGGGCCGAAAGTCTCTGGAGTAGCGACCGCGTACCGGAAGACGTAAAGTGGGAAGGCCTCCCACAAGGTGGACCGATGACCTGGTGAAGGCCGCGTGAATCCGCTGGATGTGTGAAGCACAAGACTGATCGAAGTAGAGGAGCCTGGGTGATCCCTATGTCCAGCAGTGGACGTCTTTTGGCTGAAATGATGATGATGATGAAAGGGCCTGTCTGGGTTCGAACCTACGACCTACAACTCGTAAGTCGCGGCCGTTACCACTGGGCCACCACTGCTGTTAGGTAGATAAGCCGGCCCCAAAATAGTGGTAGAAAAGACTGGGCACATCGATTAAAAGTTAGGTACTGCTGTCCATTGCCAAATCTTCAGCGATGAATCGTGCAAAAAAGCAAAAGCAATATAAATAAAAAGAAGCGATAGAATGAAGGTTTGAAAACCTATCACAAGCATTGGCGTCTGTTAAAAATGCGAAGTTATAATTTTAGACACCTACATAAGAGAAATCTAAATACCCTAATCGATATTCAAACGGCACTAAACTGTTGAAACCATTTGAAAATTTAGCATTCGGGGCATATTATAAATATCACCATGGCGCAGGACTTAGAACATATATTATTTCGTTCCGTGACACAATACTGAAATATCTCAATGCTTCAAAGAATGTCTATATTATCACATGTGAGTAAAATCATTGAAATAACTACATTCTCTTTGAGCTTATTCTCATAATTTTCAGAGGGCTAGACTATTTGGCTTTTAATGGATTCGCAGAAATTTACTCGCCCGAAAAGTGGGAAGCGACTCTTTTAAATAATATGTTATTTTCTGTAGGCTGTTCGCACGAAGTTAATTTATTTGGTACATTAATTTTTATTATTGTGGGCTAATCGACACGTCCAGAAATACGTAATAAGCAAATTACACATTTTGAACTTAATGCAATGAAATAACATAAACTTCGTATAGTTTTACTATTTAAATGCTAAGAGAAAATCTAACTAGATTTTTTCCTAACTTCTTGCGAAGAGCATTTACAAAATAATATATTATTTCAAAGTGTCGATTCGCACGATTCGCGAATATATTGGTGCGATTCGAATATTTGATTGGATTGAAAGTACCTTCGTCTAATTGTGTTTTCGCTCTGATTTATTTCAGCCGAAAGACGTCCACTGCTGGATATAAGCCTGGACCAAAGGAGGGATTTGCTATAATCGCCACGCTTGGCAGGCGGGTTGGCGATCGCAGTATGGTGGTAAAATGCATAGAGAACGCTGCTGCCCATTCTCTAGTAAGTTCCTTAGTCGCCTTCTACTATACCCACGGGAAGAAATGGGATGGTGCTATTCTTTTACGTCCGGCACTACACAGAACAGTCGATGAAATAAAATGGTTAAAATATAGTCAGGAAAATTTATTTGCACTCCACGTCAATTTTCCTCGCTATAGCCATATTATACAACTGTCGAAAAATTACCGTTGTGCTCCCCGTATTTCCCGGCCTTTTCATTCTACTTTCCTCAATCCTATAAATTAATCCGTTAACCTGTGTGACGTATTAGTAGAGCTAACCAAAGATTCGGATAGTTTACCTATGTGTAAACAGAATCAGTAACATGTTTGCTTTCGGGCTATTTGGGTCTCAATATCAAATCGTTTAGTTTGTAAACACAGCTAATAGGGTCGGCCCATATTCCCTTCGGTATTATAGAAATGAACGCTTAAAACTTAAGTTGAAGCCGACTTAATTAACTAAAACGTAGGTAATACATTATTCTCTGGCAGGCCGAATACCTAAGGTAATGTGAAAACTACCAGTCATATAAAATATTTATTACTGTTTTAATCAAGATAAGCATTCTTTATAATTCATGACGACTAATTTGAAACGTAAATTGACTGAAAATTTGATCAAAACAAGTTTATTGTAACTAAATAACCTTGTTCACTTATTAACAAGTTCACTTAAAAATACCTTTTTGTATTTAGAATTAAGAGGGGAAATTAATTTTTCATGACAAAAAAGAGGCAGCCATCATAAAAAAAAAATGGCGGAAACTCGATGGCCACAAGAATGAACTTTTCCCATTTCTCATTTTCCTAATTACTCTTAAATCTCCTAATTGAAGAAAACCTGAAAGTGGGTAGCATGCTGCCTTAAGTGAGATGGTTAGAATTATTTGGTAATAAATTTCCGGTAACGCTACAAATAAAAACTTTATGAAGGCTGTAAAAGAAAGTTTAAACGACAGCTTACTCGAGTTCATATTTTAGGTTTAGCTTGAAAGCAAATTTAGTACTTACCTAGTAGCTATAAAAATAATGTAAACATTACTTCTTATGATCAGCGACGGTCTGAATACAAATCAGTGAAAAATCATTGTAAAATCCTTGGTATATATTTAGTGAAACTTAGCTTTAGGCGCAAGATCTCAAATAAAACGGGAGTCACGTTCGAGTGAGTGATATCACGTCTACGGCTCATCAGCGGCTGCGCGTGACGACTTTAGCGCAAACAGATTTCACAACAAAACCACTAGCGTAGACCTATAACGATTGGCAACTTTGAAGATATCCTGAAAAGAATTCTAACAGGAATGAAAGGCTGCGGGTCTTGCTACAGTGGCGGAGTTAATAAATACGCAAAAGAGCGCGCGGCTGCCGCGGCGTTGCCAAGTTTTCTTTCTCCTAACTTTATTAGGCCATTAGAGATCGCGTGACGAAGAATCGCACTTTCTCGCCTTAATATAATTTGTTTTGATGGTTGTATCAAACGCACTACCCTTTTCATGTCTTGTTTTGCCTGAGTACCTACTTACGAGAATCAATCGGGGTTGTAATGAGATTGCTCGAGTACAGTCGTTAGTTGTTGTAAGAGCTTTTATATAAGGTACTAACAATGAGCAGTGGTGGCCTAGTGTTAACGGCCATGACTGACTGGTCTGAACCCAGACAAGCGCATTGCTTTGTGTTCATTTATAACCATTGCTCTCAAAACAGTGAAGGAAAACATCATGAAGAAACAGGCATGTCCTAAAACCAAAACAATTCGAACGCATGATACTTCTACCAACCCGCACTTGGCCTATATGGTGGATTACTGCCCACTCCTCACCGTGGCGAAGCCTGTGGAACAGCAGTGGGAACTTTATTGGCTGATTATGATGAACAAAGCTGTATAGACTTGTAACTGTCCAATAATCTCTGCTGATGCTGTCAGTTCCCATGGGAAATATTGCCAGACATTGCATTAAGGCTTACAGAAATAGGTACGGCTTGCAAATAAGTCTCGCTGTCAGATCTTGTTCGCCGACAATCAGGAGCCACTAAAAATACCCTCGCCGGTTCAAACCCATAAATCAAAACAGCAACAATAAAATCGAAACAAGAAACATATAATTTTTAACACCTATTCCATTTCTGTTCTGCCCACATCAACCATCTACACCGATAAAGATTACTCAGTTACGATGAACAGTAAACCCTAAGAGCCGTCATTCCGTTTTTATTTTCAAAAGAGCGTAATAATACTCAAAGTTTCAAATAAGCTGAGGGTTATTGAAATAAAAGAATGGAGTAGGATCGTCTGCTACGGGTTTATTACCAGCTGAGGTGATGCATAGCGCCACCACCCTTCCTAAAAGGGCGGTACATGGCAGATTTATTATTTTTTCTCGAGACATTTTTCGGGGTGCTTAAGACATTTAAAAATACATGGCCAGCTGTATCGCGGCTTCTTTTTAACTGTCGTCCCTACTATTTCGTGAGGGCGTATATTTTGTTCGAGGTTATATGGCCCCTAAAAGCCGGCCGAATTTCCTGTCCGTTCAAAATGTGCTTCTTATATTTACGAACATGTCCTTTAAAAATAGTATTTATCCTTAATAGCGTGTTAACATCTATAAAATGTGTCGTAATTCATTTTTTATGAAGAAAATCTTATACCCATGAGCGATATTTATAAAAAGTATTATGACCTTAGACTTTTTCTGGAAAAAGAAAGTTTTCCTTTTAGACTTCGCAAGCCCTTATTGATAAACACGCACGGTAATTGCATAACACACATACAATGGCAATCGATGTTAATGCCTTTCATTTTGACAGTTCAGCCACATTCATTGCGTTATTTGCGTTGTTGAACAGACAATTTTTTTAAACCTATGAAGCAATGGACTAGGCATTTCCGCCAAAACCTTCGGATTACGCAAAAAGGGGTTACGATCTACTTGCAATAAACAGGCGAAATGTTGATCGTTCGGAATAAGATCTTACCTATTCATCAGATCTAGCAACTGCATACGAAAGATAATTAAATTTATTTATTTATTCATTCTTACAGAAAGCTATAGACTAAAAATCATTTGTAGGCAAGAAAAATTCGCTATTGTTAAATTACAAGTCTCCACATATATACTCGTACATCTAGTTACAAGTACTATGCGTTGACCATGTTGGTTACAGCGATTTCCAAAACAAATAATAAAATAAAAATAAAGTTGTAAATGTAATAAAGACTCAATTAATTAATTAGTCAAGTTGTACAACATCAAAACAGTTAAATCAAATATGAGCAACCACAAAACATTAAAGTATATATTTCTAATTTTTCATGACTGTCCCCAAAATATTCCTTGTTCAGGATCTTTCTAATACTGTGTGCGTTGGTGCAGAATAGATCAATCTCCAGCAGGCCTAGACAAAATACGTTTCTGTTAGCGTTCACGCCAAACGCTACGCCAAAATGTGTGGGAATTACATAACCTGCGGAAAGGACGCGACGTAATCTTTCCGCAGTCAATGTCATTCCCGTTGTTTTGTCTTAGGGCTCAGGTGCAATGGTAAGCTATTGAAGGCTTTTACACTACGAATGAAGAAGGCCTAATGATGAACACCTAATTAGCTGAAAATCATAATACGTTATCAGGACTAAGTATAATAACATTCATCTTATTCTTAATAGATTCATAAAACGAATAGCTCTCTAAACAAAATAAAAATAAATTACCTAGTTTTATGAAAATGATTGTCATTTTCTTCCATTTTAAATTTTGTAAGAGTTAATCAAGTTGTTTTTAAACTTAGCAGACGGCTTTAATTACAGCCAGGTCATAACAACGTGTTCTGACAGATTCTTAATTGAGTTACCTTAAGATATTTAAAAAAAGTTTTTTTTTGTTATTCGCTTAGTATAATTACGAAGAAGTAGCTTAGAACTTCTGTACATATTGTAAATTAAAGACGCTTTGCGTGACTGGCCGTGTGACCGCATTGTTCTTCTTTACTGCTCAACGGATTTTTTTTTTTTTTTTGTGGGTGGGAAATCATCAAATGACTTCTCCCGCTCTGGGTGGAGCAGGAGGGCGTGTCAGACTTTTACTGACTAAAACCCACCCATGTTCTCTCAGCTGCCCGTGTGCCAGGGGCCGCGGTATCTCTTTCGAACAACCCGCACCCCTGGCAGGCATCGGCCCTTGCGGGCCCCACCAGCTGCTGCTGACGTCCCCCTGCGACGGGTCAGCAGTGGCCCCGCCGCCTACCACTTTTCGGCCGCAGAGGATAGGGAGAGCGGCCAACGCTATACCGACACTCCTCTTCCCCTGCGGCCCTACCGCGTCCGCCATCAAACGGTGGCGGCCCCGTCCAGGCCACGGAAGGGAAGAGCGCTACTCAGAAGTACCGGCACTCCTCCTCCGCCGCAGCCTGTAACTCTCAGCCGCGATGCTTCCCATTCGACATCGCGGCCCGCCTCAGCTGCGATGCACCTCACCGCAACCTACTTTTTGGCCGCTACGTCGTCGGCTTGGAGGCACAAGCCCTGACGAGCGGCCCCACCTTGGGGTTCCTCTTCGCTTCACCGTGGGAGGGTGACCACGGTTACTGAGCCCCCCCGCAACGACAATGCGGGAACCCCACTGGGGGCTCAACGGATTTTGGTGCGGTTTTCACCATCATTTAGAGTATTCGTATAGAGTAGTAGTATAGAGTAGGTTGCTTTTTTTTTTTGGGTGGGAAATCATCAAATAACTTCTCCCGCTCTGGGTGGAGCGGGAGGGCGTGTCAGACTTTTACTGACTAAAACCCACCCGTGTTCCCTCAGTTGCCTGTATGCCAGGGGCCGCGGTATCTCTTTCGAACAACCCGCACCCCTGGCAGGCATCGGCCTTTGCGGGCCCCATCTGTTGCTGCTGACATCTCTTTGAGGCGCGCCCAGGGCGTCTCCTGCGAAGGCCACGGCTGTGAGGGCGCATGTACTGCATCTCCCTCACGTGCGCCACCTCCCTATTTGCGAGCATAACTGCTTCGCTGAAGGAGGCGGCTGCTAGCCATGCACTCTCGCTCCGTACCATGGCCTGGACCAGGGTCGGACACGAGAGATCACCGCCGCCGATCACCTCCACAAGGACACCGCGGTGCTCCGCCCAAGCCGGGCAGACCTCTACATGCTGACCATGGTTTAGTTATTGTTATTAGTAATTATCTGGTTATTTATTTTTCTCCAGTAATAACGGTTAACGGCAAACGACATTGCGGCAGGCCCAGACGGACATGGCGGGATGAGCTGGATTCCTTTAAAAATGATTGGTCCTTGTCAGCTTTGGACAGAGAGAAGTGGAAAGAGAGTAGGGAGGCCTTTGTCCAGCAGTGGGACGTTAATGGCTAATGAAAAAAGAAAAAAAGTATCGGTTGCGACTAAAGATTTGTAGGGCGTAGGTTCAAACCCAGACAGGCGCTTTACTTTCAATTACTTTGTGTAGGGTAAAACCAGGATAGTTGCCCCAAGGGTATAGTTGCCCTAGGGGTATAGTTGCCCCGATTGTAATTAATCTAGTTTCGCGGATGAATCCCATGCTATTTTATTAATCTATTGAAAGACTCCCCAACTACCACTAAGTTGACCGAGTCGCATGTCTCTGTGCGATTACATGGGAAGGCAAAGTGCGATCAAAGTTTTTGCGGGATAGATGTCCTGTTGCTCAGCGGGGCATGTATCCTAAACGTAATTTATATGGATTAGGCAACTATCCCATATGTGGGATAGACGTCCCAATATATAGAGGTTCGCAAAAATCGCTAATACTTTGGAAATATCAAAGATTACGTTTTACTTTTCATTAATTTGAAGATAAAAAAACCGAAGTATCGGCCAGTTTTACAAATAAAGTATTTTGCTCTTTGTACGGAGAGATATAGAATGATGTTAAAAAGTGCGGCAACTATCTGGCTTTAACCCTAAATTATTTTATAATCACTGCGCTCTAAATGTGGCATCTCGTAGAACCAAAAATTTGAAGATGGACCCGCACTGGGGCCGCGTGGTGCATTACCTCTCCTTTGCCTTTGCGTGTGCGAGCTGAAATATTAAAGCAAATAATTTAATTTAATGTTTTGTGTTTTTTGTCTATGACTATTGTGTAGAATCAAGTTCTTCCTACTGAACAAACAGCTGTGCTGCTAGGCTAGGGAGTTTATTGCGCCATTTCTTCTTCGCAGCCAAACCACTAGGAAGTGGTAAAGGGCGTTTCGGGGGACTGTCTTTTGTCATTTTGACTTAGTTTGAATAAATGACCTTTGATTTTGAAAGCATTGATATAAAATAAAGAAGTCACGACACTTTGACAATCTGTGCAAAGCAGGGGCCAGTAGATAGATGGATAAATCGCTTATTTGGTGCACACAAAAGACAACACAGCATACAAAACATGATGAAATAATAACTTATTACGTGAACGTTATTACTAATTAGCGAATATTGGCACCTTGTACCTACAAGGTGCCAATATACAAAGAAAAAAAAGAAGAAAGGAAGACATAATATAATAATGACATTTTAGGCTATGACACAATTTAAAATTTAAATGAAATAACGTGCGGTGGAAAACAGAAGTGCGGTGAAGTCGTTAGTAAAATACTAAAAACTGAAACAAATTCTAACAATAGGCCAAAAATGGCTACAATCAAGGAGAAGATAGGAAGACTTAAATGTTTTCAACTAACTTTATCTGTTTCGAGTAATTTGTTGAACGAGGTTTCGTGGATTCCGACCCGTGTTTATTGAAACAATAAAGTTACGGAGTTTACAGTCATTATAATAATGAAAACAACAGTTTATAAAGAAAAAATTTTACCAATACAAATATTTTGAGAAAAGTTTCGTGTAATATTTTATACTACCTACAATACACCGAAGTCGAATTTTATTCCGGATTTTAATATTTAATCGATAGGCTAGTCAGTTAGAATCCAAAAATCTCTATATTTGCTCTCAACGGACTTAGATCAGGTTAGCACGGATGTAAAAATATGATGTTCAACCGAGAATTGAGAATCGAACGGAGTACATCCCAGCGTGTCGAAAAAACATACTGTTCGATTTTCAACTCTCGGAGCTAAGCAGTGCGTTGAAGATCCATTGCGCGTAAAAATCCCGCCACGATGTTTTTACCATACGTGGACATAGTCACGCGAAAAATTGTTGATACTGAGAAGAGTGGGCACATACACAAGTCACTGCGTCATTGAGTGTCAGAGGTGTCAAAACGAAACAGATACGCGACAAATTTTGACGTGGTAGGGCGAATTTTCGTCGATATTGCGTACTGTATTTTCAACTTTTGCAAACATTGAAAAACAGAGCACCGCGTGAGTGAGTCTCCAGCGCTTCGAAAAACCACAGTGTTCGATTTTCAACTGTCGGGCGCTAAGCAGTGGCAGTGCGTTGAAAATCGAATGCGCGAAAAAATCCCGTCACGATTTTATTACGTCAGTGGAAACGTGGGCTAACACTCATATTACAGGACAATGCTCGATAAGAAATCTAAAGTGATCGAATTTCAAAATAATCTCAATTCAAATCTCATCTCGTTCCAGAACACAAGCCAAAAGAAAATCGAAAAAGGAAACATTTGTGTTAATAAAACATAAATACTTCTTCGTACCCAATTAGTAAAGACATAATAGAAAGAAAATGGCGTATTATCTCCGATCACAAGTATTGTTAACGGCTGCACAGTGGGGTACAAGTGTACACGAAAAGATTGGGGGTGTGATGTCATTAGGGGTCTTCCTGTACTTAATTGCGTCGATGGCGACTCGACAGGAAGTCGAAAGATTGCGTTCAAATAGCAAACGTTTTCGTTCTGTCTGTCCAGTAACTAGACGGGATCGTTGAGTCAGAAGAAAATTGTTATGTATCTATGTTTAGGTAGCTCTCGGTGGAAATTAATTTGCCTTTTGGCAATAACGACTTTGTAATTTGTAGTGCTTCGTAGGGCCTTGATTTGTTTCAATTTCATGGCGTTGAATACTTATTTGGGAGAGTAATCACCAAAAAGGTACAAAGACAGACTTAGTGCCTTAGATAATTTCTTTCAGTCAAGCAAGGGTGGTGAAGAGATTAAATGGCAGGTACTTGTGTCGGGAGGAACAATTATTAAAAAAAACGATTAAAATATACATTCGTAATGGATAATAAATAAAATAGGTACACAAAAACATAAATAGGTAACTCATAATACACATACATACACATTTACAATAATATATTCGTTTTATAATCCGCAATGAGCTAGCTATACGAGAATATAGGGTCGTGCTGTATAAGAAAAAAAAATGCCAATCTGCAGGTTTGAAGCTTTGCTGCGGGACGAGGATATGTCAGACAACTGCTTAGTTTTATTAAAAATAAAAAACAAAGATATTCATTCAAACTAGGCTAAGAATCAGCAATTTATGAAAGTCAAAATTATATTAGTCCCCAAAAACGGCCGTCCTTCACCACTTTCTGAGAAGTGGCACAATCAACTCCCCAGCTGTACAGAGAGGAACTTGATTCTATACAATAGTATCAACCATGGGGGATATATTATAACACCTGATTAAACGAACCAATTAGTAGACGTAGAAAAGTACCCTAACTAAATAAGAAGTTCTTATATTTAAGCAGTTAACTTTTTTGTAATAACACGAGTCTAATATAATTGCTATATGTATAATAATATCATGCCTATCTATATACATATATATAACAATACTCAGTCTGTTATAAGGATCTCATATCATTATAAGCGTATTGTGTATGTAATAATGCACGTCTCAAAGGAGGCAGCAGAGGTTGCAGCTAATTGGCATGTAAATTGGCTTGCTCATAACAGATGTGAGGGTAGGTATTAAAGAATAAACATAGGTATATTCATCGTAACACTTACGCAATAAATAGTATTAGTATAATGTCTTTGGTCCCTGGCCCTGACATTTAGCAATGGACAAAATTGTGGAACAATTTTTTTGCAATGTGCGTTTTGTTTGTGCAGAATCTGAGTACAGAATATACAATTTTTCTTTCTTTTTTATATTTTTCATGATACAAAGTTCGTTTAAATTACGAATGGTTTAAAAAAGAATCTATGGACATCATTGATTCTTTTTTTTTAATATAATGTGTACCCGAGACTATACAACCTCTTACTTAATGATACGAAGGATCTAACATAATTTATGCCTACCCTTAGTCTCGCCATTACCAGAGTAGCAGTAAAAAAATAAACAACCTTTTTCGCCGAGCGGCGGGCAAAGGCAAATCCTAAACTGTAATTACTTTGAAATGAAAAGAAATAACAGAGCTCACTTTTGATAAGTAAATCCTTAGTCATAGTAATTATAACTAAAAGAAAAAAAAACGCGTACCTAAGGCACTCGTAGGTAGCCATTTTATTTTTGCGTGGTCCTGTTCACTTCTAACAATGCGAGTGACGTCGGGTTCAAGAGAAGGCGGCAAATGATTGATGAGGGAATTAATTAATACGCCACTTCCTTTTGGAGCTCAGAAAAAAACAAAATCAGCAGCTCACGGTATAAATACGTTTATGCTAGTTTCGCGTTGATTGAACAGATTTTACTCGGATATAAATCAAAATTAATTGGGTGTTCGTACAGTTTTATGAAAAGGTTCCAATTATGTTTAGATTTTTTTGATTTATGGAGATGAAAATGTTAGTCATTCCATGGACAGATAACTGAGATCATACGACTTGATTTTTTCCTATTAAAAACTAGAACCACGAAAGAGAAAGAAGTACTACGAAAGTGTTTTTGTTTAATGCTATTAAAGTCATAGTCAAAATAAAAACATTTATTTGAAGTAGGCCATTAAAAGATACTTTTGAACGTAAAAATTTACAAGAAAATAAAAATTGACCCTGAAAACCTATCCTTCTGCAGCGAGGTGTGAGAAACGGAGAGGTGATCTCTCCGGAACTGTCCACCACTGCACTGAGAGATGTCTTCAAGGTTCTGTCTTGAAAAGGACATCAACGGCGAGTACATCACTCAACGTCGGTTTGCCGACGATGTATCATGGCTGGGACTATGGAGGTCCTCAGTACAATTTTCGATGACCTCAGGCGAGCTTCCACAAGAGTGGATCTTAAATTGACATAGACAAGACAAAAGTCATGTCAAATGCCACATACATATGTAGATCGGAGAAGCTACACTCGAAGTTGATTATGTTTACCAAGGACAAACTGTACATTTAGGTAAGCCCAACTTCGAGAAAAGGTCAATCGTCGACACCGACTCGGCTGGGCAGGGTTCGGGAAGCTACGCAATATCCTCTCGTCTCATATACCCCAGTGTTTCAAGACGATAGTCTTTGACCAGTGCGTGTTGCCAGTGATGATATTACAACGAGATCGCTCACAGTGACCCTCATAAGAAGGCTGAAAGTTACCCAAAGGGTAATTAATGGTGAGGGCTATGCTTGGAGTTTGCCTACGTGATCGAATCAGGAATTACGAGATCCGTTAACCGACATAGCTTACCTATTGTACACAGCATTATGCTGGAATAAGTACGCAATTATATTATAAGGCTAATAAAATTGTAATGTGAACTATAAATGGGACATCTGCTAAGCTCAAACTGTAATATTCAAATTTGAGACCGCTAGAAGAAAAACTGTGCAAATTAAATAAGACCACAGCGCCATTACTATCCGCCAAATGCCATATTTCTCAACCCTTTTTCCCGCTGTTTCCAAAGTTTTAATTAGTGCCAGAGGACATTATCCAGACTCTTCTTACTCTGGCCTCCGCACTCGAACCTCCTTTCCGAATTATCCGATTTTTACTTTTAATGCGAATTAACTTTTTCTTAAACTTCGACAGTACCGTCCTATCGACGGAACATTTATTGAATTCTTAGTGACACACTAACCGATATTACTCGACCCAAAGTGTGGCGTGCTTACGCTTGTAATGATTTTTCGATTACCAAGAACAGGCCGAAATTACGTCGCGAAATTTGCATAAAAAACTTAAGCATGCGAATTTTCCGTTCCGTTGTTGTGCTCGACTACGTATTGTTTTTCAGTTATATAGGTACTACTTATATACATATTTACTTATCTATTGTTCAACATTTATTTAAGGAAAAGGCACCAATAAGCAAGGGATGCCGGGTTGGTTATCAAGTTTAGGTGATAGGGCGATGTACCTTATCGATGTAAGAATAAGTTGATCTAATGTTAAGGGTAGATTTTGTTATGCTACCTTTTTGTTCGGGGCTCCAATATTACAATATTATATACCGACACAATGAACGGGAACATTGTTTTTGTAACGTTATGTACCTATAAGATATCATATAATGTGAAAATTAGGAGAAAATTCGGTGTTCCGACGCTAAAATTGCTGTGCGAAACCAAGAAATTGTTAAAAAAAAATCCCTATCTTAATCTGGTAGGTGTATTAACAGATTAAAAGTATTAATGGTTTTTCAAATTAAGTAAGGTGTCCCTTGAACCAACACATAGTTCCTGTGGTACAAGCTAAACCAGACAAACACCAAACCCGCTCGAAGTCTACCAAATTAAGTATAGCAAACTATATTTAACAACAAACATTAATTAGCGAGCTTACGTCATGTTGAAAACGCTTAAAACTGTCGTCAGTTGGAGTCAGATGCTGAAGATGCGACCTCGTTTTATAATCCTAGCGAGCGCCGGATGAATGGACATAATTTTCTGCACTTGACACCGTGTCTAGGCCCCGTCATTGTGGAGCACAAGTACTGTTTTGTTCATTTTTATTGCTCTAGCCATCTCCGGATCTTGAGACAACAGTATCTTACTGTCCACTTTTTGTTACTTTTTATAATGAAGTGTCGTAATTTCAGCTGTTTGGACCTTTTTTTAATTGTGGAACAGGAAGACGTCTATTAAGAAAAAATGTAGTCGGAGTTTTTTTACAAGGAAGATTGAACATGCTTTGTTTAAGGGATATAGGGTGGATTAAAATTGCGTTTTATTAATAACTAGCGACCCGCACCGGCTTCGCACGGGTGCAATTAAAAAAAAAAGAAGTGAACGCTATGTGCCTGCATTTTAAATCTGTATGAAAAGATTTAAAAAGGGATGCACAAGACACAAGCACATAACACGCACATAACATAAGCTAACATTTTCACTGTTGGGCATTACACCCCAACATCTCTATTGAACCCTTCGGTGAATACAAGCGTCATGTTATGACATGTATAACAATACACTAACTACTATGCCACTACTATATTTTGACTAAAGAAACATGGATATTAAACATCAGGTCAGTCCTAATAATATTTTGGTCAGTCATTCTAATTATATATTCCAGAATTTTACAGGGAGAGCCCTGTATAATTCTGAAGCCATTGTGGTGAGTGCAGAACGAACTTGTTACTCACAAACCCATTACAAACATGTAACAATTAGCCAAAATTTCACAAACTAATGAGAGTACCATCCACAGAAGGGTCAGCAAATGGTTCTCAGCAACACTGCGAAGCTGGGAAGTTAAGCTCCACAAAGCAAAAATTATAGTTTCAACGCTGTACTGTGCTGAGTAATTGCTCTGAAACGGGGGAAAATACCTCGTCCTGACTGCATTTGATCTCCTCATTCAGACGTGAATGGAACCAATTTAGTGTCGGTTCACTACTGAATGTACATGAAATCAGAGACAGGTAGTCTCACTGTTGTAGATTATTCACTAAAATACTGGTTTATGTGCGATAGTGATATCACTTGTGGAACCTTGTATTTTTTTGCGATTTACATATCGATGCCCCCAAGCAATAAGTCGGTAATGTGCTATTATGGACTTTTTATTGTTATGTCAAATGCGGAACCTATGGGTTGGGAATCCCAAAATTACTAAGATGTATCCCAACTTGGGATACATCTTAGTAATTTATTTCACATTTTTCGTAGTGATATTTACGAAGATATCATGAAAAACACTTTTATTGTAGGGAAATTAAAAAATGAAGTTATGTCGAGAAAAGTATGTTTACGTATCAACTTACCAAAATTAAATATTAAATACACTTTTGTGTATTTCTTATTTAATTTTGGTTAGTTGCTATTATCGACTTATTGGCGTGAATGAATTTCGTGCAGTTCTTGGTAAACACTAGCACGTTGTTGTTGTCGAATTATTTTGAGTCAGCTCAGACCGTAATGGGAACTTAAAGGATCCAGTTATTAGCACTGGAATGTTACACAAAAATGTTTTTCAGAATTTTCTTCCAAAAACAATGTTCTGTAACGATACTGTTATTGTGTCAATTTAACATAACCACAATAACACCGTAATAACCAATTACGTATCGTCTTCAAGATGAAAAATTACGCTGGAAAAGTCCGTATTGTAATGTTACGTGTCAACATTGTTTACAAATTTACTGCATAAATGGCATAAGTATATATTATCTAAACAATTTACCTAATATATTTTTGTAATATTTATTTTCTTAAATTGCAAGGCTTTTCACGCACAAAATTTAATGTTAAAATTATTATTGAATTAAAGAAAAAAAATAGTTTTCCTTATGTATCAATGACCTCACTACTCCGGACTCGTTGAAAAGCTATTCAACAAAAACATTTCTCCTGTAAAATCAAAGTTTTACGATTACCGACTTATTGCTTGGGGGCGTCGATATGTACAGACGCCAGCACATCAAGTTACCACAAACTTTCAAGTTTTACCAATTGAACATGAACCTTATGATTATGGCATACAGTTGAAAATCTATCAAAGAAATTTGACAGATTGGGGTAGTTTGAACTGCTGGCGTCTGTACTTCAAAAATATTAAAATCTTATAGAGCTTAAAATGCATACGTACACCTTTTACAGCAGGTTTGAGCAAGCCTGTGTTCTTAAATATTACAATGCTATCTTATCCACATAAATAATCAGTGTTGTTAGTAATTTAGTACCTCGTGTAAATAATACCGAGATGACGACATACAGAGAAGTATTGAAGAAAAAGACATTGCGCCGACCACAAATAAATTGGGATAACGGCAGGAGAATGATGATGACGTAGTGTAAATAGTTGGTTGTGTTAAATACTATAAAAGTTATGTACTGACGCTAAATAAAGCTATCCAAAACTGTCAAATTTTCCCAATTGAACATGAACTTTATGCTTTTGTAATACAGCTGAAAATCTATCAAAGAAATTTGACAGATCGGGGTAGCTTGATTTGCTGACCTTTGTACATAAGTAAACCAATAAAAGTTTATTTTACATTTATTAATGTTTGTATAAACCTACTTACGGAAATAAAGTAACCATTCACCTTATTTAATCATCGAAAACTGGAAACGCGCGGTAAATATTGACAAAAAAACATAATGCATCAGCAATGAAAAAAAAAAAAAAAAACAAAAGAATGACTCAAACCTCAAAACATGGTTTCATATTAAGAAAAACCACTTTTTGCATGTTTGTTTTAATTAATTAACCGAAGTGGGGATTATTGAATGAAGCTCAAGCGAACCAAGAGAGCCCATTAATGCAATATTTATGCGAAATTGCAATTTTTAAGCCTTATTAAGAACGCCACAATATGTAAAGGCACAGTACTCTCTTTGAAGCGATTTTCGGAAGTATATGAGGCGATTAAAGGATTTTCAGGGGATCTGCGAATTTTACTTTGTTACTTTAATGACATAATGCGACAACAGCTTCCAGTCGAAACAAATGTTGTTAGTATTTTAACTCTTTAGTGGAAATATGAAGTAGTTATTATGTCTTTTGAAAATGGAATTAAATGAATTGAATTAAATTTTAAATGAATTTAACAAGTTGTGGTGCAAGCGGGCCTTAGTACAAAGCATCCCAAAGGAAACCATCAATTGCAATCAATTGTTATTGTAGTAATATTGTCACTCGCTTCAATTGCATCTGGTAGACGATCAATTCGAACATCAATG